>OY041621.1:8093200-10493200 GCA_955876795.1 Eupithecia tripunctaria
CTATGCAGAATTTGTCTTTCTTGGCAAATTTTAACTAAATAACTAGAATAGCTGGTATAAAATATGAAAAAATTTAATCTTGCTCAGTCATAGATTTATGCTTTATTGACTTTTTTGCCATATAACTCGTAACTTAAGCATAGATTGATGACTGAGCAAATTTCATAATACGAGCCTAAGTAAACTAATCAATTGGCGCCCCAATTAATGTCTGCCCAAGAAGAAGATCTCTTAAGTTTTTTTTTCTGAGGTTTTATCACGGAGGTCATTCTTTTTCAGGTCTAGATTTATCAGTTTTGCGCAATATGATTACCCCTTCCTGTACCTATGCATCAACCTACTTTACTTTCTGTCTACCTTCCTTGCTGGTTATTTCAGATCATACGAACATCTAGTAGCCGTGTGGTGCCGGCGAATAGAATTTGCACCACCCCGACTCTTCCCGCGGGTGTCGTAAGAGGCGACTAAGGCATATTTACTGGGGGCGGGCAGCAGCTTCCTGCCGTACAATTATGTCACTAAACTGCGATCCTCAACCCACATGCCCAGCATGGGGATTATAGGCCCTACCCCCCTACCTACCTACCAATAAAAGCGGTTATCAGGGGGAGGCCTGCGCCCAGCAGTGGACCAATATAGGCTGTTGAGGTTGAGGTTGAGGAACATCTTGCATCTTTGGTTGTGTCTGTCTGTCTTGTTGTGCTTAGTAAATAGTAGGTGTGTCCAAACATGAGTTTTTATTTTTGCCATACAACGAGGCAACTTTTTGAGGACGCTCCCAATTGAAATTGATTTTGATCTCGTACGCCTTTATCACCTCTTATCTACAAATTGGATTGAAGCATTCTGTGTTAAAAGTTTGACGTGAAAATTGTAACTTTTAAAAGTCCTGATAGAGCCCCTTTAATGATGGTTAATTCGCTTTGACATTTTGCAAAAACTGTGCAATAGGGAACTCTTTGTTTTTATTAAGTTTTTGTTTAATATTCGCGGACCGCGCGGCTTCGGCCGCGGCACGTTTTAGTCGCCATGAGTTCCGAAAAACTTGTGGCAAACGAGCTACTGGCCTTTCTGCAAGATCGCTTGGATGTCATGGACGAGGTCTCGGCTATACAGATCTGTAAGTCGAGTTTTACCGAAGATGAGATCCGCAAGGCCAGGACGCTACTATACGAGTCGCTGAACATCGCCGAGAAGATGAAGCCCTACAGGAGGGATGACCGAGGAGAGCGCAGTCTGCAGGACGTCATCACCGTCCTCAAGGTGACTGACCCCGAAGACGTGCCCGCCTTCGTCGCCCGTAACCTGCATCGTGTGCCGCCGCTAGACTTCGACCACATTGACTGTACGAGCTTGCTCAAAGACGTCAAGGCGTTGAAGTTGACTGTGGCAGAGATGCAGCTGAAAATGGATGCCGCTCAGAACACCATCGCCGACCTGCGCAGTGAAGTTGCAACATTACGTAATGCACAGTCGGTATTTAGGTCACCCGAGGCATCCAACGTCAATGTCCGTCGCGGTGCACAGCTGAATTCGTCGGCATGCACCTTTGTGTCGACGTCAGCATCGCCCGTGGCAGCCGATCCACCGGCGGTAGGTACGCGCGTCCCCGCTCCCGCGCCGGCGCACGTGCCCGCCGCCCCTGCCGCTCGTCCCGCTCATCGCGTCACCGAGCCGTCACGTGTTACATACATCCCACAGCGTGACTACGCCACCTCTGTCGTCGCGAACGCGACTCAACCCGCGCGACAACAGCCACATAAGGGGAGGAAGCAGAGAGGCCGCGAACCTAGCCGTGCCGCTGTACCTTCGGGTCCGCCGAAGGACCGATGCGACAAGGAAGGTTTTATACTTGTTCAGCGGAAGAAGAGGAAACCTGCTTGTCGCAATCAGTGCGGAACTGCCGCACCGACCGCATCGGGGCACCCATGCCCTCTACGTGCCGAAGTACCTACCACGCAACTCTACGTGTCACGCGTCCACTACGCCGTAACAATCGAGGATGTGGAAAAGTACCTGCGACAAAAATCCGGCTTCAGTTTGAGAGTCGAAAAGTTGGAGTCGCGCCGTAATGTGAACTTCGCTTCATATATGGTGCGAGTGCCGACGGATCGTCTTTCAATGTTCTTGGATAGCGGATTTTGGCCGAAGGGTGTCGTGTTCAGGAAGTTCCGTGGAAGGCTGATACGCGACACCGCGCGCTCGTCATTGACCCAGTGACAATTACACGATTCTTTATTAAATTTTTATCTTTATAAGTATGTATGTTAGTCTCTAAGGTATTTATCATATGGGCCCTAGTTAAGTTACTTTGTATGTACTTATCTTATGTTGTCTGAAATAAATGATTATTATTATTATTATTATTATTATTATTTGTTGTGTCTCGATGAAGATATTAAACTAATTTGGGGCGTAAAGACTTGGCTAAATTTAATTTAGTGAGAAGAGTGGATTTTTTCTTCGTCTTTAACGATCATGTCCTATTTGAAAAACTGTTAAAAACCCGATCCCACCTCCGCTTTAAGTATCCACTGAAAACCCATTCTAACAACAGAGTTGATAAATACATATACTCGCCACTATCTACACTTATTCTACCAAACCCTGTTCAAACAAAGGTTGCCTGGAAGAGATCACTCATAGCGGTTAGGCCGCCAATTGTGCAACGTAATCTGTATTTGTCTATTCCTGTCATGTGTTTCTGTTTTTATGGTTTGCAATGAAGAGAGAGAGAGAAAGAGAGTGTCTGAGGGCTTACGCACTATAATAACAAAAACTTTAATAAAGATTTTGTATTTTTAACCGACGTCTCAAAAAAGGAGGAATTCTCAATTCGACTGTATTTTTCGACTTTTGACTGGGCCACCCCCAGTCAAAAGTTCTGAGTTAACAAACATTAAAGATTCTTTTTTTTATATGAAAGCTGGTGCATAATTTGGTCTAGTTCGAACAGTAGGATCCATGAAAAAACTATAAAAAATAAAGTCGGTTGATAGTTTTTAAAACAAAAATAATTAAATAAATAAATAATGCTGGACTATTCACAAATCATTATCTAGCCCCAAGCTAAGCAGAGCTTGTGTTATGGGTACTAGATAACTGATATACAATACACTCTGTACATAGATAGATATTTTTTTATTATATATAGAAAACATCCAGAACGCCCTGAACAAATACCTGCAGATCGTACAAATATTTGTCCCGAGGCAGGAATCGAACCCGCAACCTCCTGCGACGCAGGACCTTCGCGGACCTTCGCCCACCGCGCCACAGAGGGTCGAATTAAACTATAGAAAATTGCGTAGTTTGAGGAATTCATTATGAATGTAAGCGGGTTAACTAAAAACGTTGTTTCTATTTATTACCAACGTTTCATCCCTATGTTAATGCATGCTCACATTATTTTATAGTTAATTTGTTTAAATTAATCTCTAATACTGCTCCTTAGTCATGCTGTGTAGACATGTTCAGGGATACAGTCTAGTTTTTTTATTGTTGTGTTATGTGTTTGTATAAATCTTGATTGTATTCTGTTTTGTGTGCCTAATAAATAAATAAATCCCGTATCGAGAGACATCTATGTCTGATAGCCTCTTTCGTCCGAGACTCACCCGCGAGCAGACGTATTCGTAATTCTTTTAAAAATTACAAGAGTACTGTTATACCGTTACCACCCATATCACAAAGTACTAGTGGTGCAAATCGCATACAAGCAACACTGTCTCTTATAACATTTCTACACTGAGGCCGGCGCGCGTGACCTTCACTGCTACCGTCACACCACTGCAGCGTGCAACTTTGCCTACAAACTACCCGGCGGTCGGACATACGCATAACGCAGGTACGACATCTTGCTTACTCGATCTCGACTGTATCATGATGGAACGTTCACCACCTTCAAATACAGAAATGTCGCATGCTAGCTCGGACCCCGACATTCGAAGATTTTTAAGATATGATAACAAGCGTACCCGCTTTGAGGATAATGTAGGGAAAGACAGCTGGAGTATTTTTAGAGACGAAATTAAAGAAATGATAGACTCTATGACCAAAAATCAAAGTGCTAAGCTTGATAAGCTTGAAAAAAGTATTTTAGACATCAAGCAGCAAAATGAGTCTATTCAAACCTCAAACAGTGACATAAAACAATCCATGGACATCGTATCTAACCATGTCAAAGAAATTCAAAAAAAGATTGGGATACTGGAAGAAGAAAGCAAGTCAATGACCATACAAATAGAATCAATAGATATAAAAGTAGAGAACCTGGAGCGCATAAATAAGAAAACAAGTATAGAAATTAGAAATGTGCCAAAAAAACAAAAAGAAGGAAAGAAAGATCTCTTTAATATGCTCCAAAAGTTACATAACACCGTAGACAAAAGCGATGAAAAAGAAGCTCTTCAATTGCGTGATGTCTACCGTTTACCCGGAAAACCCAATAGCGACACGTCTACGGTAGTCGTAGAGTTTTTAAGTACACTTTCTAAAGAAAACTTCCTTTTCAAAGTCAAGAGTTACATCAGGAACAAATTTGAGCAGCTCAGCTCTAAGCACCTGGGTATGAGTGAAACGAAGAGCTTCATTTACATTTCGGAGCACCTCACGGCCAAAGCCTCAAGGATCTTCTTTTTGGCACGGGACTTCGCCAAAACCGAGGGGTTTGACTTCTGCTGGACAACCAATGGAAGAGTCTTCCTCCGTGAGAAGGAGAACTCGCCTCATATTCTCGTGAAAAACGAAGAAACAGTCAGCAACCTTAGAGAAAGCCGTCGCCTAAACCAAAAATGACTAGATTGCTTATTATTAGCTCATTTCACAATCATTTATTTAGTCATACTTGTGCATATTATGTATCCAATCCTCACATTCCTTGCATCTTCCATCTCCGTCTCTCCAACTTCTCACCAGTCCTTCCTCCTGCTTAAATCTTTACCAAAAACTCACATCGAACATCCAGATAAGCCATTCAAAATAATATTTGTCACATTCTCTAACTTTCAAATGCTCAATGGATAGCATAGATATCTTAAAAGATATTGATAATACTAAACTTGTCCACAGCGTTTCTATAGATAAACCTGAGCAGTGCTACGACCTCATTAAAAATGAAAATAACCAGTACACTATAGTTTCCCAGAACATATGCAGTATTCAAAAAAATTTTGACAGCTTCACTGTATTTTTATCAAGACTTAAGTTTCTGCCAGATGTCATATTATTAACTGAATGTCGAATCAATGAACACTCTCCGCCGGTAAGCCTGAAAAATTATTCATACTACGCATCTACTAAATTTATCAATCAGAATGATGGTATCGTTGTCCTGTCTAAGACGGGTCTAAATGTTAAAATTAGTGAACCCGAATTTGAGGATGCTAATTGTGTTTTGGTAGTTATAGAAAACGAACTTAGCTTAATAGGAATATATAGAACCCCCTCAATTCATAATATTGACAAATTTTGCGAATCTCTCGAGAAAACGATAGAACTTATAAATACGGAATCATGCATTATGGTCGGTGACTTCAACATTGACATCGGAAGTGATTTCTCGATTGACAACCACGCATTAAACTACCTAGAAATAACAGGACACTATGGATTCATCCCTGGTCACCAACTTCCCACGCGTGGTTCAAGGTGCCTCGACCACGTAATGGTTAAATCTAAAAACAAAACCACCAGTCTTGTTTGCAACACTGACATTACTGACCACTATACAATCCTAGTCAGCACCGAAAAATTTAACTCAACTCCACCTTCCCCAAACAAAATCAAAACCAAAGTAGACTACAAATCAATCCTAAATGACCCTGAAATACAAAACCTACAAAACATAATATACAATCATAGTGACGTTAACCAAGCAGTCAACGAATTTACAGAGACAGTATGCAACGTACTTAATAAACATACATCGTATTCACGTCTTAAAAACAAAGAAATTATAGTAAAACCATGGATTACACCTAATCTACTAAAATGCATCCGAAAGAAAGACAAACTTCATCTACTCACGAAGAAAAACCCAAACAACACAAAATTAAAAAACTTATACAAAAACTACCGAAACACATGCATGACACTTTTGCACAACCTCAAAAGGGAACACGAAAGTAACTTGCTAAGAAACGCTCAGGGCGATAACAAAAAGACATGGAAATGTATTAAGACCATCTGCAATATAAACACAACTAATAATAAAAGTACTGAACTAGCAACTAAATCTGCAGATCCCAACGCTGCGGTCAACAAAGTAAACGACTACTTTGCGACTGTAGGCAAGGACCTGTCTAAAAACATTTTGCAAGCACTTTCATCGACTGAAGAACAACTTGCACATAAAGTAGGTAAAACAGTGCCCAACACTCCCAGCAATTCTTTTTTCTTCTTGCCTGCAGACTCCTTTGAAATTAATAAAATAATTAAGTCTCTCAAAACTACTTCCGCCCCTGGTTGGGATAAGGTCAGTAATAAGCTTCTCAAAGAGGGCACAGATATATTTTCCCCCTTAATATCATATCTTACGAACCTTAGCTTAGATAGTGGAATAATGCCTCATTCCCTTAAGCTCGCTAACATAACCCCTATCTTTAAAGCTGGTAATCCTCAAGTTTCATCCAACTATCGACCGATATCACTCCTCACCTCACTGTCGAAGATAATGGAAAAAGTCGTCAACAAAAGACTAATGGACTTTGTAGAAAGACATCAGCTTCTCTCTGACAACCAGTATGGCTTTCGAAACCAAAGATCAACCGAAGATGCTGTTACAAATCTTACTGATTACGTCTCGGAGAAATTAGACAGCGGTAAGCGCTGTATCGGGGTCTTTCTGGACTTAGCAAAGGCTTTTGATACAGTGTCTAGGAAAATACTGCTGAAAAAGATGGAGGCCTTTGGTATCCGAGGATCCCCTCTCTGCTGGTTCGAATCGTACCTTAGCGGACGTAGGCAGAGGGTGGTGCTGGATAAGTATACCAGCCAAATCACCGAAGTAGAGTTCGGTGTACCCCAGGGGAGTGTTTTAGGACCAACATTATTCCTTATCTACATTAACAGCTTATGTTCGCTTGACATGGATAGCGCCAAGATTTTTACCTTTGCCGACGACACAGCAATAGTTTTTCATGGTGATTCGTGGCAGGATGTAGTCCTCTCTTCTCAGGCCGGCCTCGCAAAAGTTGCCACTTGGCTCCAGCACAATTTGCTCACTCTTAATACCGATAAAACCAAATTTATTCCATTTAGTATCACCAAAAGCACTTCTCCCTCGAATCTTAACACCCTTAAACTCCACAGTAACCCATTATGTCAAGAATCAGATCTGTGCGACTGTCCTTTGATTCATAAAGTAGAGAGTACTAAATACCTAGGAGTCATAATCGACCAGTACATGTCATGGAAAAACCAAATAGCGGCAATGTGCGGTAGACTGAGAAAGCTTCTTTATATTTTTAGACAACTTAGATCTTGCGCAAATAAAGAAACTATAAAATGTGTCTATCTAACGCTATGTCAGTCCGTGATCACCTATTGCATTGCTGCATGGGGCTCTGCCTGCCAAACCCACCTTCTTCGTTTAGAACGAGCACAGCGTGCTATTTTAAAAGTTGCTTATTTTAAACCTCGCAGATACCCAACCGAAAAACTTTACCTAGATGTCAAACTGCTCTCTGTTAGGCAACTATTCATATTAATGACCACAGTAAAATTCCACAAAAATGCTTTGCAATGTACAGTACCCCAAAAATGCCGAAGATTAGTATGGAAAACACCTAAAACTCTTACTCGTTTTGGAGACAGAAGCTACAGATGCTGTGGACCTCGTCTATACTCAAGGCTAAATAAAAAACTAAATTTATTAACTCTTTCCAGGAAATTATGTAAAAAGAAATTAACAGATTGGCTGTCTAGTCTAAACTACCGAGAAACTGAGGATTTGCTTAAAACTTCGTCTTAAATGAAATTCAATCTTCCCTAATCCCCTCCTCCCCCCCCCCCCACCTTCCCCCTTCCCTGTAGTCTTTTCGGTTGCCTAGACTCTTACGAGACTAGTGACCTCCGGAGAGATCACAAATCAACCATTCCATATCAACAAATCGTCTCATACCATACTTGTTGCACCATATTCTAGTGTTTGTTCCAACTCGATTTTTTGTACGAAAGAGGCTAGCTACCCACAACACAGGTTATCCTAGGGTGGGAGCTAGCGCTATTTACAAATTGAACCAATCCTAAAGTTTAACCTAAGATGTAAATTATTTATAACCTATTTATTGTTATATTTATAGAAAGTAATCTATTTATGCTTGTAAATGTTACTTTGGGATAAGGATGGTAATAATAAATACTTTTTATACTTTTATACTTTTTGATAGATGTCCCTCGTTCAGGAATGAAACGTTGGTGTTCTTTCAAAACAAACAAGTTTTGTAGTTAACCCGCTTACATTCATAATGAAGCATTTGTATTGTGTAGTATTCTAGTATAATTTTTATCTTCTCTGGTATTGTATTGTATAAGCACAAAATCGTACCAAAAAACGATAAAACCAACTTTTTACTTTATACTCGATAGATAAATAGAATTGTTTGTCCATGTTACTGATCCTAGAAAATACTCTTGCTTGTAAATCAACCCGCAAAATAAATGCATCGATATAAGTAATAAAATATTTCGAACGTGCAAAGTAAAATTCTTCGTAAAACTCAACAACCCAGGTGGAGGTTTTTTGTAGGGCTGTAATTATTTTTTTGTGCAATATTCGATAAAATTTAAAAGATAAAAGCATTGTATATAAATATTTAAACTACCAACAAATAAATGCAAACAAAATAATTGGAATGCGGCTTTTGCTTGAGTATCACGAAAGTGAGGTAGGTATACCTACTTTTTATGGTTCCTTGCTTAAAGGTAAATAATAGGTACTAAGACTTCGCTGTCCGTCCGTCTGTCCCTCTGTCTGTCAGTCTGTCACCAGGCTGAATATCACATTGATGAATTAAAAAGGGAAGATAGGTTACGTTCTCCCAGCGCTTACTCAAAAATTGGCATGTGTTACAACTACACTCAAACACATACGCTCACAGTTATATTTCCAGTCCTGTGCAATACAAAGAAGAACAAGGACGGAAAGACGTATCTAAATACCGAAGTGAGACCGAGACAACAATATTATCGGTGACTGAGGTGGGAGCACACAATTTTACACAATATGAGGTTGCCATTTTCGCGAAACTAGTACCTCATCTTCCCTATTTAATTAATCAATGAGTTAGACTGTTGTAATTTTCACAGATTATAATGTCTTTCTGTTGCCGCTATAACTATAAAGCAGAATAACAGAAATATATGATATATTTATTTTATTCTGCCTTATATGTATAAGGGTCCCATACAAAAGATATGATTTTGTTGCCGTTTTTAGAGATAACTAGCTACGCCTCGCGGCTTCGTACGCGTTGTTCCTATGGAAACGTTTTAAGGTGATTTTTATTCAGCAGGGAACTGATTTATGGGATTAAAAGTAGCCTATGTTTGAATTAGAATTAGTCAGTAGTTTTGGCGTGAAGGTTACAAACATCCATCCATCCATCCACACATCCTGACAAACTTTCTTTAATTATAGTGTGATAGTGTGATGTGATGTCATGGTTCGGAAAAGAAATATATCTGTGAAAACTAAACTGTCTAACTATCACGATTCATGAGATACAGTCTGGTGACAGACGGACGGTAAGACTGACCGTGGAGTCTAGTAATAGGGACATAGACATAGACATAGACATGGATTTCATGACGCCAATGTCGTACGCCGATCCACACCTATAATACCATATTTTTTTTATTATCCTGAGGGAAATGCGCACGCATATCGCACTGCCACGGGGAGACAGTGCGATTATGTGGGACTCCAACACCGCTAAAACCCTCAGGGTGCTTCCACCTCAGCCAATCATCAAACGGTGGCGACCCCGCCAAGGCCGCGGAAAGCAGGGAGAGCGGCGTACCGCAATAGGGTATATGCATGTGATTTCAAAATGGCTAAAAAAATATATACGTATTCTCTATTGATATAGAAACATATCTACATATTTATTTTTGCATTTTGAGATGTTTTTATTGTAGAATTAAACCATTGAAAAATTGATATTTTAAATCTCAATCGCAAAATTTCAAAACGCTACGCCACTGACTAGAGCGGACGTGACATCACTGTGCACATTTTTTCTTTTTTTATTCTGCTTGCTGCACCATGATTTGACACTATTCTGCCCACTTGACATTTCGTATTGTCGATTATTTTCAGTTTTTTCGGAAAACCTCTTTCCTGAGATGATCACTACCGCGGTCGTCACCAAAGGTTTTAATCAAGTGTGTACGTCGACGTCACATAAACATGGCGCAAATATGGCAGCGTTTTTATCACCCGAAAATGATTGTTTTTTTTACCTTGTTAATGCGAAATTCAGTGAGCGTCTTATCATTCCTCGGTTAAATAATGACCTAATGAATCGATTAAAACAATAAAAAAAATCGATGCATATACCCTATACCGGCACTTCTCTCCCGCCGCGGCCTCCACATATCTGCGCCCATGTTGCCCACACAGCATGGCCGCCCGCCTCAGTTGCGGTGCCTCCTATACGACACCGCAACCTACTAACGCTCCAACTGGGCTTAGAGCGCAAAACCCAGAGGAGCGGTCCGTCCCGGGGCCGGCCATGTCGCCGTCTGCGTAGGCACGGCCCCATGGGTTCCTCTTAGCTTCATCGCGGGTGACGAAGCCGCGATTACTAAGCCCCCCCCGCCCCGGCAAGGCGGGAACCCTTCGGGGGGGGGGGACACCTATAATACCTACTTATTTAATTTGTATTTATTTATTTACACCGTATACAATTTAGGTACACTTACCTATATGTTACACGTGATGTCGTTATTTATATTATTATTTTTATTACATTAATCCACAAACGTGATACTTTATTTAAATTATTATTTTTATTACAATAATCCACAAACTTGGCTTTACGAAACGCCATAGGGTACAAAGGGAAAAAAGCAAAAGATTAACTAGAATTTAAAAACTTACTTACCCTTGGTAAGATTACGTATCAACTTAGTTTTTACATAATTTACTTCTTTTAAATAAATAACTGAACGAACTGTTTCCTTTTAATTTTATTGAAAATATTCGTAAACTGAAAGAATATTGTAATAAAAACTAAAAGTCCAAGAGAAACGACACGGGTACTTTTTCTTCCTATAAAATATTGTCCAGTTCAAAGCAAAGTTATTGCTGTTCAACTATAGCTTTTATTCTTTCGCAATACAGTTCTCTTCTCACTGTGAAATATAACTCGTTATAAGTTTCTGATAGGTCAGGCAAAGACCGAATTTACCATGAATACTTTTAACTACCGAACATAACGTAAAAAGTTTACTAAAAATCTGTATGTAGCAGTAGGTAATAATGTTCTCTATTTATAGAAATCAATTTAAATTTTAATGTATGCACATATAAATAAAATTATTTATACAGTACGACAAAAAAATTGAAGTGAATTAGAGTCAATTGCACCTTATTTCTTGTTTGATAGTAATAACTATTTATCAAGCTGTTTATATAATAAAAAATTGACTTGTCTGCTTTTTTTTTAAGTCTAAAAAAATAAACGATTTGACTCGACTCTGACTAGCCAAACTCGATGTTTATAAACAAATCGAAAAGTTTTGTGCATAACAGAAGCTTATCTTTTTATTATTTTTTCATGCAATCAATGCATTTTAGTAGGATGATTTATCAGGTTCAAAGGACATTAATAAAACCTAGGGCTTTGCATACAAAAATTCAGAGAAATCATGATTTTTGATTTTTGAACACTGTCTGTGGATCAGCCTTAGTTAGGTTAAACAAGGGGGCCATCTAGATTTTCCGCCCCTTTGTAAATGCCGCACTGACGAAAGGCAGGGAGTCGAATCAATTTTATTTTATTTTGAAGTAGGTACCTACCTGAGTATGCAAACACTGTTTGTTGTACAGGACCAATTTTCTTTTTTATCCCATAAATCAATTCCCAGTGGATAGAAAATGTTGCAATAGAAAAAATGCCAGCAACGTTGCGAGCAGAAACTATAGAGGTAAAATAACTCATATAATCACACCTCAACCTCAACCTCAATAGCCTATCTTAGTCCACAGCTGGACGCAGGCCTCCCCCTGAAGAGCGCCTGATTGGCATATCATGAAGGGTAATTCCCATAATCCCCACGCTGGGTATGCGGATTGGGGACCGCAGTTCGGTGGCAGAACCGTTCTGCAGGGGGCGCTGCTGCCCGCCCGGTGAATATCCCTTAGTCGCCTCTTACGTCACCCACGAGAAGAGATGGGTGGTGCGAATTCTAAGCCAGCACCACTCAGCTATCCACAGCCTGTATCGGTCCAATGCTGGACGCAGGCCTCCCCGTGATAAACGCCTTATTGGCGTTTAACTCATTGGGGGGTAATGCCCATAATCCCCACGCTGGGCATGCGGGTTGGGGATCGCAGTTTGGTGGAAGATTTGTTCGGCAGGGGGCGCTGCTGCCCGCCCCCCAGAAGATATCCCTTAGTCGCCTCTTACGACACCCACGGGAAGAATTGGGGTGGTGCAAATTCTATGCCGCCGCCGGCACCACACGGCCACTCAGCTATAAGTAGCTATAATCACACAATAAGTTTGTAATTTGTAAATCCTATGTTCATAACATTACTATTCAAACGCGCATCAAAACTCTTAAGCACCCGTTACGCACATGTGTCAGAAATGCTAATATTCCTGTACATTACCCTGATATGGATCTCTAACGGAACCATACGGAACTAGGGAAAACGTGGAAAAGGATGAAGTATTTCTATAAAACAAGAGTTCATGCTGGTCCATGTTTTATATTTTCTTCATTTCTTATTAACAATAAAATAAAGATTGTGATATTCTTAAAAACTGATTATGTTATGATAGATTATTTGTTTATCGTCACATCACTTTTACACGAACCATAAAGTGCCTTTTTACGTCCTTTTTTTTTGAAATTATTAAAACTTAAGACTTCATATTTTATAATAAAGGTCAACTTGGGTCTTGAAGATGCTGTATGGAAATTCCAGCAAAAAAATTCTTATACTTACCATTGCTCCGGCCTGAACCTTGTCAAAGTCAGTATTTTATTTCTAATATAGCAGTTGACACCATGTATAAATGCAAATGTCAAACCGGACTTGTGTTAATTCGGAATGTTTTATCCCTTAGTTGTAATTTAATCTGTTATTTTTACATTAATTATAATTTTTGACAATGGCTAACCTGTCCAGTAAACTAATGACTTGTCTAAGTACTTATTTTTTAAATAAACGATTTGACTCTGACAAAAAAAAAACGTATTACTAAACACTTATCAAAAGTTCCCCAACCCAGTATGAAGAATATGCAGTTTGTGACACCAGAATTGCCTTAATTTCCTCCAGTCACGTCCCGGCTAAACGCAGTTTTGAGTTTAATATCACTGGTATAATCTGCTTTAGGGCAGTTAGTTTTAATGCTTTTGTAATTCATTTTTAAGTAATGCAGGAAGTTTATTACTAGCTTTAGTATATTGCATTCAGTTAGCCTCAGGATAATAAGTCCTGTCGTTCTTTAATTTTAAATGCTATCCAAAATTTGGTTCCCTAGAAATCTGCTTCATTATGTTTATTTATTTTATTTTACACCACACAACAAAAGGCTTTGTCGCAAAGCGACCACATCGCCTCATTGTTACATATTTACATTAACTAAAAACTAATCTCTACAGAAAAACCTTAGAGCAAGGTTGTAAACTTTTCGGGCTGCTTCAGACAATGGATTGGACAACATATTGTTACATTTGCCAACATCATTATATGTAATTTAGCTACTCCAAAAATATGAAGTCGTTCGTTTGCATTCCCTACAGACTCCATTAGAACATGATGAACATCATAAATAATACCACATATGTCACAATTTGGTGATGAGAATTCATTAAGAATCTTCATTATTAAAAAAAAAGGTTTAAAATGACCGTTAATTTTGACGTCAGGTTAACTGGTCACCTGGTAGATTATATAATATAAGGGGTACGGATTACCTACATGGCCAAAAATCTAAAACGGACGTTCATTTATGATTTCTTTGCAGCAAAAGTGTTGAACCCATCGGGGTGAAATTTCAAGCTAGATAAAGGAAATGGAATATAAATAACTTTTTATTTCCATAGGAATAACGCGTGCGAAGCCGCAGGGAGAAACGAGTACCTAGTACTAGTTATAAAAAGTGTGAGTTGCTTTCCCATTTTCTGCATCATCATTAGCGTTTACCTGTCCACAGTTGGACATAGGGGTCCCCTAATGAAAGAAATAACGCCTTGTCTTCAGCTTGCCGCATCAAGCATCTGCCTGCAGTATTTGGCGTCCTACACTTCGTTTGCGCAGTCACGGTTTTCACTCAACAACACGTTTGCCACCTTTTGTTGTCGGCAATACTTTTATTTTTTTGTCTTTTCGAGTTTTCTAAGGACACTTAAAACAGTAATTACTTTAAAAACAAAAAGTAAACACTCTGTATACTTATTATGCCCTACTTACCGGCACAAAGAAGACAAAGCAAAACTTTACTAAGTATTTAAATAAAATAAACTTTACTTTTGAATAAATATACAAGGAGTGGTTCTGTTGTGTTTGCATCTTCGTTGCTCGGAGTTTCATTTGGAAACTTGTATATCTCAGTTTTAAAGGCTCATAGGTACACGGACTCTCATTATAGCCAAAGGAAAATGGAAAGGAGCATGCTTGGACTGAAACTTAAAGATAGTATACAAAACAAAAAAATCAGAGCTGAGATTGGCTCTACATGCCAAAACTATTAAAATCCGTTTAATAGTTTTGGCAGGTGGAGGTAACAAACATCCATCCATCCATACATATATACAAACTTTCGCATTTATAATATTAGTGTGATGTGATGTACCTACCTCGTGTATTTTACTAATAATAATAATAATAATAAATAACTGGACAATTCACACAGCATTATCTAGTCCCAAGCTAAGCAGAGCTTGTGTTATGGGTACTAGATAACTGATATACATAATATAATACACTAAATAGATAGATATTTTTTTTTTATTATACATATTAAACATATTTAACAAAAACTAAGTTTGGCAGTTATCTACGCAGTACCCATAACACAAGCTCTGTTTAGCTTGAGACTAGATATTGCTGTGTGGATTGTCCAGAATTTATATCACATCACACTAATATTATAAATGCGAAAGTTTGTATGGATGTATTGATAGATGTTTGTTACCTCTTCACACCAAAACTACAAAACGAATCGGTTGAAATTTCGGTTACAGGTAATTCTAACCCTGGAATTAAATATAGCCTACTTTTTATCCCATCAATCATTTCCCGCGGGATAGAAATAACATTTAAACGTTTCCATAGGAAAAACGCGTGCGAAGCCGCGGGCGCAGCTAGTAATAAATATAAATAAATAATCTTGGATAATTCACACACCATTAACTATTTTAACTAACAATTTTACATCTGTATGCACCTATCTATTTATAGCCTGCCTTCATTATAGCTATTGTACCTATGTAGTCACCTGTTTTGGCCAAATAAATGTATCTTTATCTTTAACTAGCCCCAAGCTATCCCATAATTAATGCGATGGGTATCGATCGACCTACGCCTTTGCTGTACGGATTTTTTTTTAATTCATTTAAAAAGTAGACCAGATTACATTGATTAATTAAAAAGGGAAGATGAGGTACTAGTTTCTTGGTAATGGCAACCTCATATTGCGTAAAATTGTGTGCTCCCACCTCAGTCACCGTCGCACCGGCGGCGGCGGCACGGGCGGTCGTGATTCGCGTTAAATATTGTTGTCTCGGTCTCACTTCGGTCTACGATACGTCATTCCGTCTTTGTTCTTCTTTGTATTGCACAGGACTGGAAATATAACTGTGAGCGTATGTGTTTGCGTGTAGTTGTAACAGATGCCAATTTTGAGTAAGCGCTAGGAGAACGTAACCTATCTTCCCTTTTTAACTAATCAATGCCAGATTCTAATGAAATGATTAATTTTATTACTATCTCCGCAAAATGTGGAATACCCAAAAAACTGACTATCTGGCAAAGTAATTGGAGTTACATGGTACGATTTGGATTGTCACAAATTTAGACTCTTGTGACAAATAATGTAGGACCTAAGTACCCATTTTAACTTTTTTTAAGTGTTTCTGTCCAAATATTGTTTTTTCTTTTTTTTCTTATCAAATAATAAAAGATAAAAGGTATTAGACACTCTGTCTGGGGCAGAAAATCCAAAAATGAGGCATTATATTCGTTTAAATTTTAAAAACAATCGACGTTGATTTAACCCGTCTCGCCCGCGCAATTGAGTGGGTTTCCATTCAATTGCGCCTTATATTTGGCCAATACTACCCATACGCAAATACCCCGGGGTTCTGAAAGGTCCGTTTTTGTGAGGGTTGCTTTTTCTACCTGACGAAATGTTCTGGCATAACAAATGCTCTGCCCACTGATTTTAGGGTTCTTTTTATGCGGTTTTTATATGACGAGAATTATATCGTGTAAAAAAATAAATCGAAAGACTACACTGAAAACTGGAGTCAGTGGCGCAAAAGCGCACTTTAACAGGATATCATCGTCCACTAATTGGCATGGTCAGTCCGGGACCACCCGAATTGGTGGACACCCCCTTTGATGGAATAGTGAGACGCCACGAGTAGATATGGTTCAAGAAAGACGTCAGAAATAGGCGCGTCTCACGTGAGTCGTCTGGAATAGCCCCGTCTCAAGTGAGACATCAGGAATAGATATGTTTCACGTGACACGTCAGGAACCGGCGCGTCTCACGTGAGACGTCAGGAATAGCCCCGTCTCATGTGAGACATCAGGAAAGGCACGTCTCACTCAAGTGAAACGTCAGGAATAAGCGCTTCTCACATGAGACTTCAGGAATAGACGCGTCTCTCACGTGAGACGTCAGGAATACCTCAACCGCAACAGCCTGTATCGGTCCACTGCTGGACGCAGGCCTCCCCCTGATAAACGCCTTATCGGCGTCTACCTCATGGGGGGTCTCAGACAGGGGGGTAGTGCCCATAATCCGCATGCAGGGCATGCGAGTTGGGGATCGCAGTTTGGTGGAAGATTTGATCTGCAGGGGGCGCGCTGCTGCCTGCCCCCGGGTGGCTATCCCTTAGTCGTAAGAATTGGGGTGGTGCAAATTCTAAGCCAGCACCACACAGCTGGCAGGAATAGGTGTGTCTCACGTGAGACGTCAAGAATTAATTGAGTACAATAGGTATGAGTGAGGAAAATGTTTGTTTATAAAAAAAAATATCTGTGAAGGTCAATGTCTAGTCAGGGTAAATTTAAGAGAAATTAAATTATTAGAAATGTCCGCCGGAATCCGACACAGTTTTTCACAGTCCGTTTAATTGCCCTACCCCAATAAAAGTTACCCGCAGCACCCGATTTCACCCCATTCCACCCCCTTTTCACCCTATTTCACCCCGGTAATCACCCATTAGTTTTATACCAGAGGCAGTCTTATTTGAGCAGATTTATTCATAACTGCCATTGAAATGTCACCTAAATTAAGGTCATGAGAACTTTTTAGGGATCCGTACAAACCTCTTATAACGGAACCCTCCTTACGCTTTATCTCACAACATTATTAGAGCAATCAACTTAATTCTCATACCTACTCAGGAAAAAATACCTACAAGCCGATCTAAGAAATACAAATATCAGCAAGAATTTTGGCCCTCATAACCGACTAGCATACATAGCAACTTGTACCTTCCCCCCATATATATAAAGCTTTATCTACAATTCCCTCTGAGAACTCAATGTTCTATTAATTTAGGAAATCAGACATTTTACTAATAGGAGCAAAGTAAACCTGTCATGTTACAAATTGGTACACTACTAAGATATCTATGTACAACACGTGTACTGTCTCATTTCACACGGAAATGTATTTACTTATACACGAGGTAATTAGTAATGTATTAGAGAAACTTCGTCAGTAGGTCGGTACATGATATTACTACTACGTACGTTCACAATTTTGACAATAAACAAAAAAAGATTGTGTTAGTAGAATACCAAAAGTTGTCAATGGCGGTGATTGTTACGCGATAATGAAGCGATAATATTGTCATAGTGAGGCGATTGTGTTAGTGGAATCAGGCCCATGGTGCGGTGGGCGTAGGTCCGCCTGACGCAGGAGGTTGCGGGTTCGATTCCCACCCTGGGACAACATTTTTGAACAAATTGCAGATACCTATTCCCGCCTTGGGACAATTTCTTGTACGATCTGCAGATCGTATGTTCGTATGTTTTGGGTATTTCCTATGTACAACAAAAATATATATATATAGGTATGTAAGTTTCCATAACAAGTACACTGGGGCTAGATGATGTTGTGTGGAATTAATTATAACTTAAATTAAATAAAACTATGCTTACTAGAATTACCTGTATGCAAAATTTCAGCCAGATCCGATCAGAAGTTTTGGCGTGAAAAGGTAACAAACATCCATCCATCCATACATCCATACAAATTTTCGCATTTATAATATTAGTGTGTATGTGTATATTCATATAATCATACAGAATCTCGGAAACGGCTCCAAAAATTTCATTAAATTTAGTATAAAGGGGGTTTCGGGGGCGATAAATCGATCTAGCTAGGATTTATTTTTAGAAAATGTTGTTTTATGCGTGTTTTCAATAAACTTTCATCAACTTTTTGCAATTGACTCATCCTGAGATCTTTTGGTGAATAGTAATACTATTTTAGTCGTGTTTTCTTTAATCAACTTTATCGTAATCAACCTGAAAAATATGACTCTCCCTGACATCTATTGGCGAAAAATATCTAAAAAAACAAAATTTACCGGGAAAATACCAGTCATCTAGGTACTACAAGTATAATACTTAGTTGGTTTTTTCAGTTCTTAATAAGTTTTTGTTATTTAGAGATAATAGAGCCTAAAAACTGTAAGTAGTTATGTATACTTACTTTCAGGTAACCTATATCTTTGAAAAAAAACCACGTAGAATTTTTCAATTTAACGTTTGAAAGTTTTATCAACCAAAAACATGTTGGTACAAAAGCTGTTTACAAAACACAAACAACTCAGTTCATTCTCAGAATATCTTAGCTAGTTCTGCGAAAATATTGGAGTAAATAAAAATGAAACCCTCAGACCCTATAAAACGCCAAAGATACGTGCAGATAGGCAAACAATAAAATAAGGGTTCCTTACATAAATAACAAAACCTTTTTGTTGTAAATATCCCTCTTACGCAACATTTTACGAGTTTTTATCATTCTATTAGATAAGTGGAAGTTATATCAGCTGGTGGAATCAGATATTTTCTTGAGTGTATCGCTCATATAATATTGTTAAAGGATTTACAGAAGTAGTATATCTATCGCCATACGTGTACCGGGTTATTTGTTATTCACTAACACTGCGAGCGCAGGCGCCCAGCGTGGGGATTATGGGCATTACCCCTCATGAGACAAATGCCAATGAGGCGTTTATCAGGGGCAGGCCTGCGTCCAGCAGTGGACCGATACAGGCTGTTGAGGTTGAGGTTGAGGATGACTTCAATAATTCCTAAGTAGGTGGAGCAAACCTTCGTAAATTTAACTTTCAACTGTAATAATCCGCTGATATTTCAAAACCGAAAACAAAATGACCGGGAAGGCTTTTAACTTAGTTTATTTATATCTCATTTCAAATTGATTACAGTTCCTCTCTGTAAGCCAACAAGTAAATAGTTAGTTAGGCACATCAATTTCAGCCATCTTCGTACTGGTAAAACAGCCAAAGGTACGATTTAACTGTTTAGTAAACTTTATCTCAGTAAGTATTAATTGTTACCTACATAGGCGCAGAGTAAACTTATCATTATAATTATATTGACGACAGCTGTGGCGCGATGGGCGAAGGTCCGCCTGCGACGCAGGAGGTTGCGGGTTCGATTCCCGCCTCGGGACAAAGATTTGTACGATCTGCAGGTATTTGTTCAGGGCGTTCTGGATGTTTTGTATATATAATAAAAAAAAATATCTATCTATGTAGTGTATTGTATTATGTATATCAGTTATCTAGTACCCATAAAATAAGCTCTGCTTAGCTTGAGGCTAGATAATGCTGTGTGAATAGTCCAGCATTATTTATTTATTTATATAAATAATTTGTATTACGAATGTAAGCGTAACTACTAACCTTATTTGTGTTGAAGGAATACCAACGTTTCATCCCTTAACGAGGGACTGCATCAGAGTACAATAGTCATACTAACAGGGAGTGATACGCCACTGTTTATTTTATTTTACTATAAAATCAGCCTTAATGAGGGACGAAAATAGTATGAGTGATACTTTCTCATTATACACCCAAATCATATAGCTGGGTGGTTTTTTTTTATAACTATAATTATGCAAGCAGATGATCAAAGAAAATGTTCCCGTGCCCCGCGGGATGGGTATGCTCGTTAAACTGACAAAAATCACGCACTTGCTCTTTCCACCAAATATGCAATCAACTAAACCTAGAGCGGATTTTGACAGTGTCAAATTATTCGCATACCGCGTGGATTTCTTCGTAAACTCATAAACCTTGCCCAACAAAACACCCTCATCAGATTTGACAGTTTCGCTAACACAAATCGATCGTCTGTTCAATTCTCGCATCAGTGATCCTCAGTACTTACTAACCAAACATTTGCTCGCAAACAGCGCTGATCAAAGACGGGGTGGGCTTACCGAATTAGACGTCGTTTAAGTGTAGCTAAAGTCAGTAGTGTAGCTGATCAGGGGCCTTAAGGACACAGCACATACTTCCATCACTGTCTCCGCACTGCACTATCTCTTAATTTTCTGATCTCTACATGCATAATTCAAACTAATCTACGCAATTTATACTGGTACTTTACGGAAGGCTGTGTGGTGCTGGTTTTGATTTTGCACCACCCTAACTCTTCCCGCGGGTGTCGTAAGAGGCGACTAAGGGATATCCATCGAGGGGCGGACAGCAGCACCTCCTGCAGAACAATTATACCACCGAACTGCAATCCCCAACCCACATGCTCAGCGAGAGGATTATGGGCATTACCCTCTATGAGATAAATGCTAATGAGGCGCTTATCAGGGTGAGGCCAGCGTTCAGCATTATTTTATTTGCTAACACGACGCCCGACTAACCTTCACACTGTCTGTCACACTGGTGTGAAGGTTAGAAATAAAAAATCCTAACCTTAACACTAATGCTAAGGTTAGGCATTGGGTATTCTTATCCTTCTCACCTAACACACAACAACACAACTTTTTGTTACACAACGTTTGCAAAACTACTGTTACGATTAGGAACAAAATTCCTAAACATTTTCCATCCGTAACACTAGAATTGTGTCACTAGAATAAACACGTGCATACTTAAAGTTCCAAGAAAAGCGCGCCCTTCATTTTTTGTAAAGCAATGGAGGGCGATATATCATTTATCAATTAGTACTTCGCTATCAAACATCACACACATAGACCAACTGTTCAGTTCAAAGACGTGCGGGATTAGTTAGTTACACTCACCGTTTGACAAGTACCTAACTTCGAGTTAACAAGGCTTCGGGGAAACCCAACTGGAAGCACATACGGGAACTAAGTACACAAGAACTTAGTTCCCGTATTCTGGGTACACTTAGGACGTTCACTCAAGTTGTATAGGTTCCCACAAATAGTGTGTACACGGTTGAAAGGGGGGTATTCCGGATTTCGGGGCTGTCAACGTGTGTTTACCGAACTACCTGTTGTATTCTGGAATTACCCCCAATCTACTTATCAAAAGAGGCATCCCCATTTTGCTTTTGGTTTTGTATGCAGAGATATTTTGAAACCAGTTAGTGATGACCGACGACGCTCCTCTTTAACGGCCAAATTGTGAACGTGCGCCATTTTGGATTACTATGTTAATTTTTGTAGATCCAAGAGAATTTGTTTTTTTCAAGTAGTTTTTGCACCACTGCTGAAGGTACTAAAAAAAATATGATATTGCGATGTCACTTTTGTTACAAAGTTTGAATAAGGCAGATTTTAAATTCTACTACTAAAATAGTGTTACCATATTTTTTGCGGTGATACGAAAAAGGTGGTCGATCGGTTACATGTGAAACACCCGAATGGGCCGCCCCAGTGCCTCTCCCTAAAACCGCAACTGCACAGTGGCCAGCCAACCTTAGTTGCAATTCTAGGTTGATTCTATTTACAAGATCCCCAGATCCAAACTCGGGGTAGGTAATCAAACCTGTGTGTGGTGAAGTTATTGAAATTGAATCGCCAATATCGCCATATATTGCAGTTTGGCCCGGTAACTTATACAGGTAAGCTATCCTGCCGCCTTGTGTTATGGTTCAAAATTGAATAACGTTTCCGGTCATCTAAATTTTCAGTTTTAACTGACCAAAATCCATTTCTGGGAAGTTTAATTCACCTTGTACCTACACGGTATAGAGTTTTCAAATGAAATGGGCAAGTGACTAGTGTACTTATTCTGGCCAAGAAATAAACTAAATATCCAAATTATAGTGCTTAGTAATTTTGTAAACAAAAAAAACTCTAGTTTCTGTAGATGTCTGTTCGTATGAAACGCGAAAACTGCTGAACTGATCTGGCTAAACCTTAGATAGGTATAGTTGGAGTAGATAGATAGATAGACTCTTTATTAGATACACACACAAACAGCACAGGAAAAGTAACAAAATAACACAGTAACAAATATCAAAGGAGTACGTAGTGTAGAAAGGAGGCGTAGTGTTGATAATCATTCCTGATGAAGCAGGAACGATTATCAACACTGGTGTCGATTCTGTGTTTTAGGATTCCTAACCTAAATTTTAAGATTTCTAAATTGTCTATGCTAGGTAGACCTAAAAATTATTGTATTCTCTATGAGCCAGAGTCAGAGTCAGAGTCAAATCGTTTATTTCTCTATGCCTCCTTTAATACTACTATTTGCTAAGTTAAACTCTGCCTTGTTTAAAAACAATAAATAATAATTCCAAGAAACACAGAAAGAAAGCCATATCACTACGAGGTTTGATAAAAACAGGGTGTATTTTAGTGGTCAAACGTTTGGCCATCATTTTACCTACGTAAGTAAGTAATGTGGCATAAGTTAACGAGCACGCTTTTCCAGAAAGATTTATTCAACCAGGATTTGAATAGCCTGTATTAGTCCACGAGTAGACGCAGGCCTTCTCCTGATAAGCGCCTTTTTGGCGTTTATCTCATGGGGGTAATGCCCATAATCCCCACGCTGGGCATGCGGGTTGGGGATTGAAGTTTGGTGGTAGACTTGTTATGCAGAGAGCGCTATATCTCGAGATAATTTAAATTTCCCTGTTGTATATCCTTAGAAAATTTCTTACGCCACCTACAAGTAGAATTGGGGTGGTGCAAATTCAAAACCAGCACCACACAGCTTGAATTAACGTAGTGACCATAATAAATGCAAAGAATAAGAAAAGACATAATTCAGATAAATTAGGTAAGTTATTACTTCTACTGTCTAATGATACGTAATCTTAATCATATAATGTCAACGTTGAATACATTTCCATTAGTATTAAGGTAATCAATCACGCGAGGTCACGTGAGGTCACGTAAGGACACGTAGAAATCCCGTAGAAAAATAATGAAATAGTCCGTAATCTCACGGTTGTGTTGGACAGATAATGACATCGCGCTATAGAAGCGTGTGGTGCAAGTAAGAAACTGAAGGCCAGCTCCGAGCCACACGGTATTCGCTACCCTGCGCGGTAGCGAAATCTGAGTAGATCTGCGGTACTAAAACTGACGGTACTAAATTAATCGTCAGAATACATTCGCCTGCGAGAAACCGAGTGCAAAATCTTTAAAGTGAAACCTACCGCTACCTTACGCTCTGGATAGCTAATTAGAAAATAAGAGTCAGAAGAGTGTGTGAAATAAGGTCAAGGTACAATAATTTATACAAAACTTACACCACTCCAGTTCAATATCTAGCAGAAAACGCGTTGTCCAAGCACGGCTTGCAAAAAGCTGTATGTTCGTGCAACTTACGGCGAAAGAGCAGAATTACTTTTTTACTAATGCAAAATATGTAAACGCAAGGTGCATAAAAACAACCCAATACAGCAAAAACCGTCTTCATTAATTAAGTAGCTGAGTCGATAATTTATAAAAGGAAACTGACAAACTGTCAATACCAGATAAATTTTACTTTATAACTTGATTGTCTAGTGTTCATTTAAGTGCAAGTTTTTGCATTGTGTCAAATAATCATACAATAACTCAGCACCAATCGCTTAATCTCTTCTCTTGTACCCTCTGTCACCCTGGGAGAGGTCTCTGAAGGTAATATCATTTGCTTGATTATGACCTTTTCCTGATTTTCCCTGAGAAAGTCACAAATGGTGAACTTTTTCCTGTATAAAAAAGTTTTATTAAGGTTCCATCAGCGGATTAAGTCCAAGTTTTTTTAATAGAATAATTTTTTTTTACTAACTAACCTATAGATATTAAAGTTAATTAAATGAACAAGTAGTTATGTACAGAACTACCGGGAATAAGGTATCTAAGAAATTAGAAAATAGCAACTACATAGGTACAAGTTAAATATTTTATTTTGGACATTCAAAAAAATAGATAATCAATGTAGACACAACTTGTAGACATTTTCCGTACAATATCTAGCCTGTACTTTTATAGTGCCCCTAAATGTTAAGTGTTTTTTTAAGTAAATGGATTATTTTTCCTATCTATATAATTATGATTTTATTTTATTACCCACAGCTGAGAGAAGGCCTCCTAGTTGTCATAATCATTGTCTAGAGTTTGGTTGGTTCGCATCCAACGTTATTTCAGTATTCTTACTCTAATATCTATTTTTCCTACAGTAAGCAAGTGTACAAAACTCAAAAGGCTTTTCAATCCAATCTAAATTTACCATAGTCTCTCCAGTTAGAAAAATGTATATTCCACTGTATTATTGATACAGCTTATGGATTATCTGCGATTTTCAGCGATTTTTGCGAAAAAGTACAATTTTGTGACACGAATTCGATTGAAATATCCGATGGATTTTCAATAAAGCGCTTAGCGAAAGTGTTTCTGTGTAAAGCGCTTTTTGTATTATTCGAATTCAACAACAATTTCTACTTAACCAAATTAATCTGCAGTTTGTTGGTTTGCATTCATTTAAAATTAGAAAATAACTTCTTAAGAAGTTCTTTCCTAAATTAAGAAACATTAAAAAATTAATGAGATTTATTCAAAATTTGTTGGCTATTCATTTTACAAATGTGTTGACAAAACAAAATAAAAAAATAAACAAATATTTTATTTTTAATATTTTATCTGTTCTTATAAACAAAATAATTTTTATTAGATTCATATTGTGTTAGTAAAACTATTAACAAACTAGAATACTTTCATGAATATTACTACTAAGTTATGCTTAGTAAAAGATACACATACAATAATAAAAGAAAATAAACAAAATATTGTCGTCGGCAGAACAGGGTTTAGTGTGTGAATCTGTACCTTATTATTCGGGTAATTCTCGTTAGATCCATTGAGTAGATCCATGATGAATCTATCGAGAATCAGGTAGCGAGAATTTTTACAGTTTTTAATGAAAATCTGTAACTAGAGTAAGTTACAGAGTTAGATAAGTTGAGTTGCGTTTGATTATTCGGGCGTAAGCTACAAATTGTATGCCTACATACAATTTGTAGCTTTTAAATTTTGACAATGTACCTACATTAACAAAAATAATATACCTATATATTATTTTTGTTAATGTAGGTACATTGTCAAAATTTAAAATCTACAGGATTATCAGTAATGTATACACGGTTTGCACGTCTCAAATGATACACGGACGGCAAGTTGCCGACTGCCAGGTGACGGCAGTCGGCGAGAATATTGCCGTACGTGTATTTAAGACATGCAGTCCGTGTAAATGAACCAATACCTATATATGTATAAATGTATAATAAAATTAAAAAACAATATTAATCTAGGTAGGTAATGTATTGTATTATGTAAGAGTATATCAGTTATCAAGTACTCCTGACGATGAATATATAATAACGTTTTAGCCACATTATTTTACTCGCCCACACATTGCTTTTTATTTCTGTTTTCACCATTAATTATTCTGACAATTGACATGATTCTTATTAAGGTTAACACCTTCATGGCCGAAGACGCAGGTGCCTGTGTCCATCTTCGTGTAGCTGGGCAGTGAATGCGATACACTAAAGTAAACCAACTGGTTTTTAGTGTACAATGTGTTGGCAAAAAATAAATGTATTTACCTATACATATTATGTATAAATAGAGTTTCATTACAAACGGAACTATTAACAATTCCTGAAATACACGCCACGTGCAGCGTTGCACCTGTCACCATAACTTACCACTAGTACCTGCCAAGAATTTATGATCGAAAACTTTCGACCTTATTACAACGAAATAGAGGTGGAAATAAATAACGTACAAACGTAAATACGAATTAAGAAATGCTGAAAATCAATTTCGAGTAGTTGAAAATAAATCGGTGAGGCGATTTTGGTGCTTTTTGTTTGGGAATTGAGTTCAAATTCTAATACATAATTAAATTGTTTGATAGATTTTGGCTTTGGTTGATAATATTCATAATTTCGTGTGTTGAAAGGAAAGGAAGGCGGTAAATAAAATAAAAATAAATAAAAATAAAATAAAAATAAATAATGCTGGACAATTCACACAGCATTATCTAGCCCCAAGTTAAGCAGAGCTTGTGTTATGGGTACAAGATAACTGATATACATAATACAATACACTACATAGATAGATATTTTTTATTATACATAGAAAAACATCCAGAACGCCCTGAACAAATGTCTGCAGATCGTACACACATTTGTCCCGAGGCGGGAATCGAACCCGCAACCTCCTGCGTCGCAGGCAGACCTTCGCCCACCGCGCCACAGAGGTCGTCTAATGAAAAGTATTTTCTTAATAAGATTTCTAAATATACTTACTCTTCAAATTATAAACAGGTTTTAATTGGACTGTACAATCTTTTTTTGCAATCGACCCAGGAATTTTACTGAAGACACCGTTTTACAAACATCCTAGCCAAACGGGTTGATTCTACGATTTAGCGGCGACCAATAAGTTACATTAGGCGTAAGCCGCGGGCCGCATCTAATCGCTAATAAGTTTCTATCCCAAAAACCGAACTTCAACTTCTTTCAACACACTATTGGATAAAAAAATTAAGTGAATTAGAGTCAATTGCACCATATTTCTTGTTTAATAGTAATAACTTTCTATCAAGCTGTTTATATAGTAAAAGTTTGACTTCTCTTAGTGCTTATTTTGTAAGTCTAAAGAAATAAACGATTTGACTCTGACTCTGACTCTTCCAGCTGGGGTTGCTGTCAAAACGTTGTTCACTTTTGACAGCTTACATTTAACATGAAGAGGCTATTTCTTAAGAAATAATACATTCAAACTACGAGTATTTAACATCAAACTACGAGTATTTATAAGGAAGGTTTCATTTCTAACAAAACTAACACGTATGTGTCAGATTTAGTCCAGTCATTCGTCAGAGGGCGTTTCAAAACTCATAATGAGTACCGCTCTAACACTAATTCTAGGGCAGTCGACGGCAGCAGACGACTGCAGTCGAGCCGTAGGGGGCAACTTACCACCCGTGTATTCGAGACATGCAGTCCGTTAAAACAACGCTCAGTCATCGATCTATGCTTGAGTACCGCTTCTGCCATAGAAAATGTTACTTAAACATAGATCGATGACTGAGTAAGTAATAACCCTGGCCTAAGAACGCTTAAATATGTAAAGTTCACTATCTACAGGTCCACTATGAATATTCCAGCGGTAAATAGTCAAAACGATGTCAGACCCAGTTTAACCGACTTACGAATGATGAATATGTATTTAGTATAATTGAATACTGCGGCTTCACTCGGATTTACATTGAATTTCTTGATTCGTGTTTGTTAAATTGCAAATATCTTTAATTAAACTGAGTTTTGGGGTAAGTAACTTAAGGCAGGACTTGTTTTTACCCGCGGCTTCACGCATATTTTCCAGGGTAACAGTAGGTACCTCGTCTATTGTGTTATTTCAGGTGCTGAACTTTAAGCGTGCTATTATTCTCGTGGTTCAGCACCTAAATATCCCTTACTGAGGGCATCTTTTTATAGAAACAGCCCTCTATTCGCCAGCGGGGGATAACAGGAGCATTTTTACCTACCTATTGAAAGATATACCCCCACCTTGATATAACGATAACGAGACGTTACAAAGTCCAAAATGAGTGATGACGTTTTCTGAACATGTTTGTTCCTTGAGATCTAAAGTACCTACCTACTAAGATAATATTTACCTAGATAAGAACCGCGTACCTAAATAAGAAGAACAACATCATCCCCAATGTGTGAAGGCCATGGGCACATAGGCCCATGTTGTATGCTTTTGCAAACTTCTCGGTCATAAATAAAAAGGTCCCCGAAAATAACGTGTGCAAACCCACCAATAAAAATAATATCCCTATGGTTACAAACAAATACTTATATTGCTACAAAGTTGAAGTATAAATTCCCATTCTTTCAAACACCTTAAATTCAGAGACCAAAATTGAACCTTCAAACTCGCTTATAGAACTCAAAGTTGAAAACGTCCAAAACTCGGAGAGGTTGTGAAACTAGTTGGAAAAACTGGACTGAAACTTGCCGTGTAGCCAGCTGGATGCACGGAGTTTCAGGTGTGGTTGCAGTGAGAGCGGCTATTTGCACCGATGTGACTCATGATTAGATGCGGATGAATTGGAACTCTTCATTTATCATTACGTCGATTTACATTGAGGTCGTCACTTCTGCCCGCTTCCGGTGGATATATCAATAGTGCGTCAGTCATTACGCACTATAAAAGAACGTATAAACAATAGAGAACGGCTTCAAATGGAAGCATTCACACTGCGACCAACTGTCGTAACGACTGGACGTCGTCGCTCAAAAAAATAACAACGGCGTTTGATACCGAAAAATGTGCATTGGAAATAAAATCCTGAAAACTATTTGGGATTTATCAAATGACGAATATTCAAAAATCGGGATTTGTACAAAAAAACAAACTTCTTCGACGTTCATTCTGCGTGAAACTTAAATATTCCCGCTTGGCTTGGTCTCCTGGACCTAGTTGCCTATGTTTTGGTCGCCGAGAGATTGACTCACTGGCGACAAGTCGGCAGTGCGTAACAACTCCAAATCGCCGCCGCCGCCGCACGGGTGTCGACCCGTGGGAGGAATTGAAGCAAAACAAGAACTCGCTTAAACTCGCACCACACCCGATGCTCCAGTTTCCGCAAACGCTCTTGTAGTGTAGAATGTAGTCGATTCCACTGTCAGCCACCTTTTGTTAGACGTACGTACGAGTGGAGTAGTAGAGTAGGCAGTGCTTGTTTTCAACTGAGGGCTTTATCTAACCCATTTTTATACTATCTAACGGTCTTAGCTGTTTTATTAAGATGCAGCGCTCGCTCTTTATTTCATATTAGTAGCGCCTAGCGGTTTCACCCGCGTAGTTCCCGTTCCTGTGGGAATTCCGGGATAAAATATAGTCTATGTCACTCCCTGAAAAGTAATCTTTTCAATGATGAAATATGTTTTAATCGATCCAGTAGTTGTGAAGCCTATTGAATACAAACAAACAATTGAATATTTTTCTTTACAATATTAGTATAGATAGATATTTCATTTATATTTGCGAGTATTAAAATTTATTCTTTGGTCTAACAACCGCACTCAAATGTGTTAATAATTACGTAAACTATCACCTACTAAAGATTTCAAAACAAAACTTATCTTATGTTTACTTAAAGTGTTAAGAATATTAGTGGTTAGTTAAGTTGCCACCGGGTACAAGCACCCTGGAAGGGCACTGCAAAACTGAGTTCGACTTTATTTACACAATATCAAGACACTAATGAAATGATGCAAATCAAGCATCGTGGAGGAATTTATTTATTAATTTATGATTAAGTATTATTGAAATGAAAAAGAGAAAGCAACATAGCATCAATATTCTAAAGATTGTTATCAAAGACATACGGCAAATCTCGTTATGTAGTCAGAATGAAAATAAAAGAAGAATTATGCTAAAAAGAAGTTCCTCTTATCAATTTTGATTACGAACAAAATGTAAAGTACATACGTTACTTAAACAGAATAAAAGGATTAATTTCATCTCCATTCAACTTAAAATAGACGTAGACATCATAAAATCAACAGATATATAAAACACATGGAGCTAAATCATACATTATGCATCACCCAATCCGCTTACCCAGTACAAACATTGTAACTAAAATGGTTGTTTTTGTTCAGGCTTTTTGTCTTTTTGCCGTCATTTCTAGCACAGATGCTTTTTGTCTCGTCCGAGGGTGTGGTGCGAGTGAGGGAGATTTTAATTTAACGCATTCACTGCCTATCCTCTGCGGTGCGACTCGCAGGGGCGCGCCGCAGCTACACGTGCTGCAGACTGGCACCTGCGTCTTGGGCCATGAAGGTGTTAGTGTTTAGCGTATAACGTATTCACTTTATTATAAATATCCACGGGTATTTATCGCGTTTATTATAATAATGTGTTCTGATCGCGTAAGTTTAAAAAACATACACTGCCCAGCCTCGGCGGTGCGGCGCGGAGTTGCGCACTGCCGCAACACGGGGACGGAGACTGGCATCTGAGTCTTGGGCGATGAATGTGTTAACAAACAATATCACATCACATTAATAATTTAATTGGGAAAGTTTGAATGTATATGTTATGTTTAGATAGTTTTTGTTGTTCCTTCACGCCAAAACAAAGTTTTTCTTAAAGGCTTCTGCTTTTTTTTAGATTTTGCTTTTTCTTCAAGGTAGTTCTAGACCTAGAATGAAATGTAGGCTTTTCCCCATAAATCAGTTCCCAACAAAGCTTGTTCCTATCTAAAAATATTTTGAACTTGACAGAAAGTAATTCAAAAGGTTTTGCTCTCATTTTCTAAAAAAAAACAAATTTCTTTCTTATTTCCTGTACCTACTTAATTCATGCAATTGAGGCTAAACCTATGTGACTAAACATGCAAAATCACGCACCTTATAAATCATCCATAACGCGGAACAGCTCTTTCTATAAGTCATTTATAAAGAATAATTATTGTTTAATTGAAAATTCATGTAAGCATGCCTGTAATATATATAACTGAATATAATTATTACAATTTTAAGACTTGAATTGTACATAAATATTTTTTTATTTTGAGTATGATGTGTTAGTTATTTATCCAATTTAAATTTTCAGCTGATTCGTTGACAATCGCCCCACACCCATCATAAAAACTAACTTTAAATGAAAACAGTTTGCATTCTGCAAATTGCTTACAATCGCACCAAACGAAACAAAAACCTCACACTACTGTAGGTAACGAAATTGCTGACTGTAGCAATGTACCCGAATCGCAAAAAGCTGAATTTATTCTGTTACTCTGTGGATCCTTGTTACCATTCTCTGACCTTTTCAGGCTTTATAGGGTTCTTTGTGATTCCTTCCTTTTGATTTAAATAATCATTTAACTACAAGAGTAGCTTCCAACTATTCAGCCAGTAGCTTTTTTAAAAAGATATTCTCAAATAATGGTGGTTGGGACCAGAGGGTGAATCTTCTTCTTCTTTTTATTTTTGGCTCTGCTGCGTCATGGTTTGACACAATTCTACCAATGTCAGTTATCAATTGCACAAAGACGAAGGAATAGGAATTTAATTTATAGAGGTTGAGTTTGTATTGGATCAAAATAGGTGTGAATCTTTATGACGTTTGTAACGAGAGGTGATCGTAACTTCTGGTTTTTATATGGGATTTGCGTAGTTCGCTGTCCGCGCGATAGAAACGTTGTACCGAAGTGTTTGGAAAAAGTCGCGTCACAATCACATCTCGTTACTACCTAACGTAAAATAAAATACCCCCAAATCGTGCCCAAATCGCACCCTGTCGCGGTTGGGAATGACAACGAATGCAGACGGTTTTGTCCTATTCCACGCTGATATCTTGTCATATCTGTGCAAGATGTTGTATTGGTCATAAAGCATAACCTCCGTAAATGTTTGATATTGACTTTGTTTCACATATTTTTTTCATATTATTACGTCATAGTAAGCTGACGAGGCAGCTGATTGTCTAATTATCTTTCGAAATCGAAGTTTCTGATTAATTTTCGAGCAAAAGCTAATCCTAAGCAAGCGACATGAGAATTGGTTTCGCACGATAACGAAAACGAAGCTTTTCCTTTTACGAGTAGGCTCATTGATGTATTGTCCCAATGGGCAAGTTGATACTTCAACGAAAAATAAGTACTAACCTATATCAAAAGTCATTTTCCATTTATGTTTAAGTCACGAAAACTCGTTAATCCGATAACGAAACTCGATATTTACCGAGACTGCTGAACTTTATATCTCGTTAATGCCCTCGAATGACAAAGTAATGGATTTATCGATAAAATAAATAATGAAATTGTCGTTAAATACGATGTTTAAACAATTTACGTGCATTTCACGCCGGGATTTTATTATGCAAGGGTTTCGAAGAGATAATGAGTTTATTAACTTTTTAACACGCCATTGGTGTAAATTACTGCTAAATAATGTTGTTATCTATTACGTACGCTCTACTTTATTGGGTGCGAGTTTACTGAATATTGTGTCCACCATTTATTCCGCCCACGGCTTTGCATGCGTTGTTTCTATGGAAACGTATAAAGGTGATTTCTGTCCCATGGGAACTGATTTATGGGTGAGAATAGTTTCACTTTCTTGAATTTATATCTACGACTCAACAAATTCAGGTTAACCCATCCAATATTAACGTTCATAAGTCCAACAAACTGCTAACCCGTTCATCTCCAAAGTTGACATATTAAATTAACAGTAAATTGACACGTGTCTTCAGGGACGCTTTAATATCATAAACGTTAAATTCATTACTCTGCGGTTAGGAAGTAAGGCACCGGCTGTTACACGAGAACGAGCGCTAGCATTGTTCAGCCATTTTGTTTTATGCTTTAAAACAAAATGGAGGAGGCTGCCATCTTGAAAACAGTACCTATTCAATTTTGGCACAGTCTACGTTTATGCATACAGTCTACAGTTGTTCGACGAGGGTATTTAAAAAAAGACATGTACAATGGGCAGCCTTATCACTCAGAAGCAATCTCTTTCAGGCAACCTTTGGAAGCGAAGTATTGTGTGAATATCTGGTAGAGAGCCTTAAATAGCCATTCCTCTTTTAAACCAAATTGAACTTTATTATTCCACTTCCGCTTCGAGACCAATGTTTGTACCTACTATTTATATACTTTATTCAATTTTGGCACAGTCTACCTTTATGCATACAGTCTACAGTCGTTCGACGAAGGTATTTTGACGTGATATTGACAGGGCAAACGTAAGGGGGGCATGGAACGGGGGAGGGACGCATCTAAGTTGCATACATTACCGCCATAGTAACTCGGGAGGGTCCCCTCCCCCCGTCCCTTGGCCCCCGCACGATTCCCTGTCAAAAACCCTTCGTCGAACGACTATGAATTAAAATTAATTTTGTTTTAAAAAACTATAATCCAACAGTTTTTTTTTTCATGAATTTTCATGGATCCCGCTGTCAGAACTGAACAAAATTAAAATGGGACCACAAGGAAAGCACAAGGTTTCATTAAAAAAAAATCATGACAATCGGACCACCCAGTCAAGCGTTCTGAGGTAACAAACATAAAAAAATACAGTCGAATTGATAACCTCCTCCTTTTTTTGAAGTCGGTTAAAAATGCGGCCTCCAGTTTCCATGTATAGTGGAAGTTTGCCTGTGACGGTGATTTCTCCCAGGCAAACATCTGTTGATGCTCCTTTTGCTTGTCAATGCTTTTCCATTTACCTTACTGTTACATCTCTGAGCATGAACTTGAGCATGAGAATTACTTCCTCTTACTTCTATGAACATGAACATGATTATGCATTACTTCTTTAATGACCCACAACGTTACAGTAAAGTGTGAGTAAGGCACTCAAGGGGCGGGCTAAGCAAACGAGCTTATCGCACGTCTGACAAGGCAGGATTTATATGTTTCAGCTTTATCTTTCCACAGAGTACCGGGCCAGTTGCACCAAACTACGATCCGAGGTTTTACTAATAATAATGATGATCTTTGCAATAATTTGTAAAACTTCGCCTTCTACACAACTGAAGTCGCTGGCGTATATTCAGCAGAGTAGACATTGGTGACAATTCTGATGTCGCCATAACTAAACTAAACTTATTTGACAGAGCTAATAATAAATTTTGTTTAAAAATACTAATTGACTTAAATTTTCATAGCTTTTTCGTGGATACCATTGTCAGAACTAAACTAAATTAAATTGGGACCACATGCAAAGCACCAGTTTTCATATAAAAAAAGAATCATGAAGATTGGACCACCCAGTCATTAGTTTTGAGATGACAAACAAAAAAAAACAGTCGAATTGAGAACCTCCTCCTTTTTTTCAATTCAATTCAATTCGTTTATTTCAGACAACAATAAAATTAATAAAAAAATATAAGTTGAAGTGTCCATAATTCGAGTCGTACATAATACAATTAAATATAAATTAAAAATAAATATTAAAACCAAAATAATCATCGCACAGGTCAAGAGAGCACAATATACGCTCCTGTCCAGTGCTTCATAAAGAGACAGTCGGTGTCTAGCCTATCACCAATGAGCTGTAGGTAGCTGTTGGAGCTGTCGCGCACCCGGCGCATCAGGGACGCAGATCTTTTGCGCATTATCGCCGCGAACCCGTCTACTCGTGCGTCAGCAAACATCCCTGATGCGCTGCAGAAGCGCGGCAGCCCCAACAGCACCCTAAACGAGTTGTTGTATTGGATCCGCAGGGCATTCCAAGACTTTTTGGTGTGCTTGACCCAGAGGCTGCACGTATAAAACGACTGGCAATAAGCACTAAAAAGCGTCGTTTTTACCTGCAACGTGCAACGCGCAAACCTATGGGCCAACATGTTTGCTCTAATGGACAATGCCCTACGTTCCCGTTCTATATCCTGGTCATCCGTGAGAGACTCGGTGACCCAATGGCCCAGATACTTGAAGCAGGCTACTCGCTTCAGCTCGCTGCCATTCAGGAAAACCGGCGGAATGGTGTTGTACGTCTTATTTCCTGATTTAAAGACCATGAATTCGGTTTTACTTGCATTGTATCTGAGCCCGTGGGATTCCGCATATCTCTCACAGATACCGAGCAAATTTCTGAGAGCACTGATGGATGGGCTCAGCAGCACCATATCATCGGCATAGCTTATGATATTGACCATAACACCATCAATGGAGCAGCCGATCTCAGTGCCGCTGAGCTCACGAATCAGGCGGTCTGTGTACAGGTTGAAAAGTCGGGGCGAGCTCACCCCGCCCTGCCGCACCCCACATTCCAGCCTGTACTCGTCCGATAGTGATCCCGCCCACCTTACATAGTTGCTCTGGTTGCCATACCAGTGCTTGAGGAGTGATATGAGCTCACGGGGAAGGTCGGTATCCTGTGTCAGCTTCTGCCACAACCTATCGTACGCCACTAGATCAAAAGCTTTCGATAAGTCTAGAAAGCAGGCGTAGATAGGTGTGCTTCTGCTGGTGTAGTACTGGACGGTGTATTTGAGGCATAGTACTGCAGTTTCAGTGGACAGCCCAGCTCTAAATCCGAACTGGGCGTCGTGTAGGTTCACATGTTTAGTAAGATGCATATCAATCACACCGTCCAGTACCTTTGCTATCACAGTAGCCAGGGATATAGGTCTGTAGTTGCCTATGCTGGAAGCGTCTCCAGTCTTGTTTTTAGCAATAGGTACAACTACAGTCCTTAACATATCCCCTGGCAAATGCGAATGGCTGACACAGAGGGTGAAGAACATGGCGAGCACCCCTGGCAGATGAACACCTGCATTTTGCAGGTGTTCAATGCTTAATGAGTCGTGGCCTGGGGATTTTCCTCGCTTCATATTCCTCACCACCCGCGCCACATCCCTTGCTGCAATAAGTAGCGTCCTCTCCTCCCCATGTACCCAATCCTCACCCAGCCCCGCATGTGCGGGCCCCAGCGGGGATTGTACCCTAAAGTGCTCCTTAAACAAATTGGCAATCTGGACGGGATCACTAATGCCCTCCACACTCACCGGAACACTCGGCTTTGGATTCAGTTTGTTGGTCTCTTTCCAGAACTTTGCAAAATTTTTAGCATTATGTTGTGTCGCAATAATGTCCATTTTTATTTGGGTCTCATTATTTTGACACCATTTTAATTTGGCTTTAAAATTATTCCGCGTCTCTCGCATTTTTTGGTACGTTGATCCACACGGAGGTTTTCCAACAGATCTCCACTCATGAAACCAAAACCGAGCCTCCCTGTGAGCATCAGCTACATATTTGTTCCAGCCTGTAACATGAGGCTTTCTTTTATTATTCCTATTACTAACTAACCCACAACACTTACTGGCCGAATCACAAAGAATAGTAACAATTTCACTATACAGGTTGTTCAGGATAGATTTGTGTTCCAATTTATTACAGTGAGAGTCTGCACAACTTCTAAATTCGGGGGGAAAACTCACATTTCGAAGCTTAGCTGTACATATTTCTCTATATTTCTTCTTCTGTAAGTAGTCCCTTTCACCCCATGTAACAAAATTCGGCACTGATTTTACCTCATCAACTTTTAACCTTATAAGACTTAGGTCACATATTATTTCTAAGGCAAAATGATCCGACCATGAGAAGCTATAATTTATCTTAATGTCCATAATTGACCTCCTGGCAGCCTCAGTAGTTACAACATGGTCTAACCACGAAGAGGTACCGTGCGCATCACTGATAAAAGTGTACGTACCCGACGACAACCCCAGGACGTCAATGTCCGCACATGACCAGTTCATTTCACGACAAAAATGTTTAAGTTCCTTACCAAAAGGTGCATTCGGATCCGCATTAAAGTCGCCTAAATTAAATATGTACACGGAGTCCACGTTACTGTTTTCCACAATGGCACCAATTTCACTCAAACATCCTATAAATTCCGCTATGTTCTCAGGCTTATCTGAACTGTCCGTAGGCATGTAAACTGAAAACACTAGAAACTGGCGGTTTTGGAGTATCACCTTAACAGCTGTGATACGCACGCTCACACACTGCACAATAGAAACGGAGCGAAACACATTTTTGCGCCATAGTATAGCAAGGCCGCCGTAGGGCCTGCCCCGCAGCATGCCCGCCGAGGTGTCTACAGCAGAGTTCCCGGTGTAGCCGAAGTCATGATCAATAATTGTGCCCAGGAAAGCGACGTCGTGGGGCAGAAGCCAGGTTTCCTGTAAGGCCACTATGTCAGCTGTTCGACAGAGCGACCTTACAAAATCTATGTTAGTTTTAACATTTTTACAATTATAGCTCTTAAAAGAGCAATTTTTATTCTCTTCTATTGTGTGATCCATTAAATAGAGTGTTTTTAAAGTCAATAAAACGCCTAAACGTTACACCTACAGGCCATAAGCTGTCTTCTAGAAATAAGGCAAGTTTAGAGTGAGGTACCATAATTTTGTAGGCATTATATTTCTTCTGTACCCTACTATTAATTTTCTGAAGCGATACCTTTGTTTGAGTTCTTGTACATATGTAATCCACGATATCATTCTCAGTTGTAGTGATGTCCACGTTATTTATAAACAAAGGTAGGTACCCTAATTTCGGCTGCCTTAAACTTGTCGTTGGGGTTTTTGAAGTCGGTTTAAAATATCGCCGTCCCTGTCATAGCCATCAAAACAATAAGGATGCCATCATGTTTAGTCCTGTCAAATTAGTTTAGTCTAGTTTTGGCGACATCTGAATAGACACCATTACATATTTAAATATTGCTATATTCAATTATTTATACATAATAGTTCGAGTAAATAAATCTCAAACTCGATAAAAACATTATTTTGATGATATTTGAAAATGTTTCTTAACGTAAAATGAATACCTACCACCGAAACACCAGTACGAGAGAGACTAAAGCAGAAAAAACATAATGTAGAGTTGTAACTTTTTGTCACAACTCTATGTGAAACTCGAAGCAAACTCCAAAGTTGTCTAATCAGTTACGATGCAACGGGCTCAGGTCTGTTTCGTAAAATACGAGCACTGTGAAAATGCAGAAATCGTTCTCTAAACAGAAATACTGAAACATTTTGCTTCAGAAAGCTCTTTATTTGACGAAGGGGGTTCTCTGTACCGGCTTGGAATAGCTGCGTTTTGGTTTGTAGTGTTTGTTTGTTTCGTTTGTTTTTAACTCAAATAAAAACTACGAATAGGAAAGTACATTTATAAAGTAAACGGTTTATGTTTGAAAAAGCTAAGCTGCATTCGCAGAATTTACTGAGATAGTTTGGCTGTTATTATTTTCTCTACTATAAATTATTTGGAGATGTCTATAATTTTTTTTATGTTCTTGTTTATTTTTTGACGTAGGACTACGCCACAATTCTATTTTTCTAAAAAAACTCGTGTAGAGTTTTTCAGAAAAATAGAATAGTGGGGGATTTACACATGCTCTTTTCGATCACGAATTTACTCTGTAGTAACTGTATACCCATAGTTTCAGATCAAACATAATCTATGTACAATTATCAGCATTTTTTCGTGTGTTCGGACGTCTGTGGTTTTGTTTCCGAAAATAATCTATGTGGAATGACCACTATTTGGGCGTGGATACTTTGAAAGTATAGCATAGTTTTTGGTTTAACTCTGTGGACAACAACATATTTTTGCTAACATACTAGAAACAGCCTAGCAGTTGCAGTTAGTGGACACTGACCGTTATTACTTACAGTCTGAAATTAACTTACAACTAGTTAGTGCTCCCGCAACTAAAACAGCTATTACCTTGAGCACAGAGTTTAAAATTGAATGATAAGTGGTACCAAGGTGGGATCACAAGATAGTTGTGACCTCAAGTGACACAGAAAACTCGCTAGAGTCTGTTCAAAAAAAGACGAGTCGTGGCGTGACGAGCGCCCTCACTTCCCACGAATCTTCTCTTTTTGAACAGAGTCTAACACTCTTTTTGTTCGGAGGGGTGAGTCTATTTGACTTTTGTAATGAAACGTGATCGTGACGTTTCGTTTTTCCATACAATTTTCTACAACGCAGCGCCTCCGTCGCCGGGATATGTGTCATGTCTCGTTACTAACGTTAAATAGTCACCCCTGACGACCACTGTGGTGCGGTGGGCGAAGGTCCGCCTGCGACGCAGGAGGTTGCGGGTTCGATTCCCGCCTCGGGACAAATATTTGTACGATCTGCAGATATTTGTTCAGGGCGTTCTGGATGTTTTCTCTGTATAATAAAAAAAATATCTATCTATGTAGTGTATTGTATTATGTATATCAGTTATCTAGTACCCATAACACAAGCTCTGCTTAGCTTGGGGCTAGATAATGCTGTGTGAATTGTCCAGCATTATTTATTTATATTTATATTATATTCTTATGGATACCTACGACATACAAATTCGTAGTGAGAAACCTTCTTACTTATTATAGGATGCATATTTAGCAGTAGACGTAAATATTGTGTGTTGGACAAAAATCAAAATGAAAATGAAAAACTCTTTATTTCCATAAATACAATAAATGTCCTCTCCATGACCTCGACATGATCTCTGCATTAATCTACGACTTAAGCTACATTCGTAATGCATTTGTAAACCTACTGGACGCCACAAACGATAACTATACCGTGTCAACAGGCAGGGTTGTCACCTAGTATTTACTGTTAGCGGTTTCGGAAGTCAGGCGATAAGTCCTAGATCTAGGTGACCTGTGATATATGGTAGTACTGGTTTTGTGTCACTGCCGCTAACGTCTACAATCAAGTTAGACGGTAAGTTCGACCTTTTACATCTTTGTTAGTATGTTCGTTGTGAACTGTGTGTTGCTGGTTTAGAATTTGCACCACCCCAACTCTTCCCGTGGGTGTTGTAAGAGGCGACTAAGGGACAGCCACCGGGAGGCGGGCTGCTGTGCCTATTCTGTTCTACCACCGAACTGCGATCCCCAACCCGTATGCCCAGCGTGGGGATTATGGGCATTAGATAAATGCCGATAAGGCACTTATCAGGAAGAGCTTATGTTCTGTATAATTGCTGCGAATTGATATACATAAATAGAATTCAAACTCTTAACTTTCTTCTGGATACAATACAATACAATACAATACAAATACTCGTTGTTGCACACCAAGATACAGAAATACAGAAAAGAAAAATACAAAAACAGTTGCACAATGGGCGGCCTTATCGCTAAGAGCGATTTCTTCCAGGCAACCTTTGGATGGACACGTAATTATAGTAAGTATAGGTATAGATGTTGCCGTATAACAGACTACATATTATACGGAAAATAAGTACATACATAAATATAATTTAATACTAAATAAATAGAATAATATTATATATATACATATATATATATATATACTAAAATATATCATATTAATTATTTGAAACTGAAGTAAGAAAGTGTTCATAGACCAAATGTTTAAATATGGGTAAAGATTTAGCTTGTCTTATTGGGGTAGGTAAGGCATTCCATAGTTTGGTAGCATGTACGGTGAATGATGAACTATAAGCATGGAAGGGCGGGGAGTTTGCAGCGAAAGGGTTTCAGTGGAGCGAAGGGATCGGGTATGGGTTTGGTGCTTCGGGGGGTGGGTTTCGTTCTTTGAGGTACCGAGGAGTATTAGGGACAAAGAGGATGGAATACAGAAGGGATAGTAATCAGCCAATTTATAAAATTCATCGAAGAACTCATACTGTTTTCACCACCTATTTGACTGTATTCTGAATACGTGCAGAATATAAATCTTTGACAGGCAAAAATGTTATAAGCGACCTAGTCACTGAATGACATAAATTTACATTCAAAAGTCGGTCTTCTCTCTCACTCTTTGCTCGTTTACTATTCCGTTAGACAGAGAGAACGAGACATTGTAAGTAAGCTCCCGAAAATGTCTGTCTCTAAAAACTTCTACCGACCTTGAATATTTTTACCTTACCTGGATGGCATTCGTAAGTCCTACTCGTAAATCCTGAACAATCACACAATAATCCCCCGAATCAGGTATTCAGGAACAGCTATTGTTCTCCTAAGTAGAAAGAAAGATAAGAAAGGTAGTTAAACATTAGATTTAATGCAAATCGCTCTGAGAGCGCAATTAAGGCGAGAAGCAAGAATAGAACGAGGTAATGCTGTGTAGAAGTGAAACTCAATGACAATACTCTCTCAATTAAAGTTAAGTTCTTTATTGGAACAAAGTATAAATCTTTGTAGTGCGTTAAAGGAGAATTCTCTTTACATAATTTCCTTTTCCTTCCTATTACGGCGAAATATTAAAAAAAACTACGAGTAAGTAAATAATGTATATTTATTGATTAAATTTTGTCGCGAGCATTAGCTCTCTCCTTTCAATGCAAGATGCATGTATATTATTTGAGATGCAGAAATCAGAAAAATCTAGAACATGAAGAACAAGGTAACCTTTTGCTACGCCGTAGCAACGCCGTAGGCCAGTTACGGTCCATCACAGTACGCGGTTCCTAACTAATTGGGAAAAACTTACATTACCCAACCAAACCGCCCTTAATTTTTTCATAAACTTCAAGTCATTTCTTCTGCTATTTTTGTATAATTATTATTGTATTTATTTTTAAGACCTGTTCAATTCTAATGCGCCACTAAGTCTAAAGACTAATGTTTGTCGCACAGTTTCAATTCCATCGAACTTTCTAATCACCAAAGTGAAACCCATTCTACATCGCATTGGCCTTCGCCCAGCGCGTGACTGAGGTTGTCTAACGACTAAAAAATTATGTCACACAGTTTCAGTTCTATCTAGCTTTCTTTATCTAAAAGTCAGGATAGGACGTCTCTAATGAATACTTAAAGAAAGTAGGTTTATCGGGAAACGCTCCGAGCGCCGATTCTCGAACCAGCTTTGTCTTGATTTGAGTAACGAAATATCCGAGAAAGCCGTGGAAAGTAATGGAATAAGTTTATTCAAGGTTTTTGTGAGGAATGAAGCTACTTTGCGACATGGTATACGATAATGCAAAATTATAGAGTTACTTTGTATAGGCAGCTGGATACGAAGCACATTTTTACACGACTTGCCAAACAAGGAGTCTATTTTTTTCAGATGAGTTTCCTGAAAACAATACACTTTTTTAACAGTATACTGTCTTTTTTTCGAATGGACTAAAATGCTGTTGACCGCAGATGGCTATGACAGCGTTACCAGACTTTTAGCTTGCGCGAGGGCGCCTAAGAACATTTCCACATCTTTAAGACGTGGAAGTGTTCTTAGGCACTATATATAATAAGGTTTTTAACGCCAATAAGGCGATTATCAGGGGAGGCCTGCGTCCAGGAGCCTATTTTAAACAATTGCTACACTGGCGACATACGATTAAGATAGAGATTTTGTTAATTTATTTGGTATTCTATTACAATCTCAATAACTTATAATAACGTGTTAATGGTGTAGTAGGGCACGTGTGGCCATAGTCATCATTAAATATATTATTATACAGGTTGTTTGGTACAACGTTTGCCGTATGAAAACTGGGGGTAGATGAGACCAGATGCAATAGCTTGGCGGCGGCGTAGTTCTGAACTGGTGGCCCTAATGTTCATTTTAATCACTCAATTACGACGTAGATGAATTAGTAAGCTTTATCTGGGCAGGTCATATAGCTCGTAGAACTAATAACTGCGGAGGAGTCAAAATTCTCGAGTGGTGACCGCGATGAAATGCAAAACTGAGTGGTGAGAGAGCATACACTCGATGGACAAACGATATTGTAACAATCGTAAGGAGTCGATGAAAGGAGGATCGACTCCCTAGACTAGCAGTGGGCGTATGTGGACTGATATTTACAAACGTCATGCGTCACAGGGCGGAACTATAGAAATCGAACTTTCTGATTAGTTTTTTTGCAATTTTCCCTGTAACGGGGGATTTCTCGGATTTCACTGGATTAACCCACGTTGTCATATGTAGGTGATATAAGAGTAGGTTTTGCTTGAAAGGAAACAGATTATGTGAGTTTTGTTTGCCGATTAGGCATCCAGGTTTAATAATGATGATATATTTACCTATCTACTTGTCCCTATGAAATTTACATTTGTATTTAGAATAATATTTTTTGCAAACTAAATAAAATACTTTGTCAAACCTACACGCATATAAATTGGGCATTTTGCGACTAATTCAAACCAAGACATTTCTAAAACCGACTACAACTTATTTATTTACCTTTTAATTTCAACCGCGTCTGAATAATGAAGTATTTTCTCAAACGAACGACTTTATAAATATTTAACAGGTATTTTTCAAAGAAGTTAAACAAACATAAAGTAACATTTTACGTTTGTGTTTTGTAGGAAGACAGCATTTTGTGTTATTATTCTACCGGTCCGGTCGCCGTAGTTATATTAAATTGGTCATTATATTTAAAGAAATATTATGAGGATCTCTCTAAATATACAGGGTGTTTGGTGGTTTAGGGATTAAAAGAGTCGATCACTGGTACTACTGATCTATGTATATAATCATTTTAAACACATATGCTGTAGTGAAAAGTATCATGGTTTTTAATTTATTATCAAAGTTGTTATTTTCGTTTGTACGAGACTTTTTCGTTTAGAGGAGAGTAAAATACCAGATAGTGCATTAATCACCTTAAATTATTCACAACAATAAATGTGACAAATTCATCACATTATGCTATACCAATCATTAAGAAAGTAATCAAAAATAATATAACGCTCAAGAAATCATAAACAAAACATGCCATACGCCAGGGAACTAGTTCGTGAAGACGACAATCCGGTAACAATCAGCACAGCTCAGGTAGCAAAAACCAAGTCCGCCCGCCCAGAGACCTCAACCAGCCAAGTCCCGGTCAACGAGGACAGCCAAGTCCAGCTAACGAGGACAGCGGAAGCGAACCGTGAGGGCAAGCACAGAACAACTAGAAAACATCATCGATAAAGTGCCGAAATTGTTTGAAATCTTAGGTTTTAACCCTTCAACATCGATTAAGACATATGTCTTACTCCCGAAGTGGTCCGTCAACATCGATTAAGACATATGTCTTACTACTTTGTAAGCCATATGGCTTCTCTTGTTTTTTCGGTTTTTTGATGAAGTTAGGATATATTTTCAATTGCATTTATGTTTAACAACTTTATTACCAACAACTGCACACTTTTTGACAACTTTTTGAAACCATTTTGAAAGAAATATTAGAGATATACCGGGTGAAAGTTCAGCGAGCGAGAGTGACGCCATTTTTTTTGCGAAAGTCTGAGTGAAAAGTGTGTTTTGTGTACTTTATCCCAAAGAATCGGTAAAAGTTTCTTATTTAATATACGTTTTAGAGGGTTACCAAGGTTTTAACATAGTTTCAATAGTATATGTTGATAAACATAAGAGTAGTAGTAGTAAAAGTAGAACTAAACAAACGAAAAACTATAAACCGACTTCAATTATATAGTTTATTCATGGATCCTATTGTCAGAATTTGACCAAATTATAATGAGACCACACGGGAAGCGCCAGCTTTAAATAAAAATACATTTTGTTTTAAAAAACTATAAACCGACTTCAATTTTTGTAGTTCTTTTACGAATTTTCATGGATCCCATTGTCAGAACTGAACAAAATTAAAATGGGACCACTCGGGAAGCACCAGATTTCATATAAGAAAAGAATCATGAAGATCAGAATTTGAGGTAACAAACAAAAAAAAAGTCGAATTGAGAACCTCCTCTTTTTTTTGAAGTCCGTTAAAAAATATTTTCTTCTCAACTCTTTAACGGCCAGTTAAGCAGATCATATTAGTATGTAGGTAGGTACATGTGTGTTTGCAAACCACAGGTGCTTTATTTCCTTACTATCATAATCTGGACGGCACATCGACTCTATCGGGGAGATTTCAAGCTCAAAACTAACGAGGAACGTGCTTTCTTAGCCACGGAGGTATAAAACCACCAACCAGCTTCATGACTCTATGCTGCTTTGTGAATTTTGCTCGGAAAATCCCAATATATCCAATCCCTGTTTGGTTCGGATGTGGGATTTACTATATTTATTATAGCTTAGCTACCGTGAGCATTGTCCACTTGTCCAGCATTTATTATGTATAGGTACTTCAACCTCAACCTCAACAGCCTGTATTGGTCCACTGCTGGACGCAGGCCTCCCCCTGATAAACGCCTTTTTAGTGTTTATCTAGTGGGGGTAATGCCCATAGCCCCCACGCTGGGAATGCCGGTTGGGGATCGTAGTTTGGTGGTAAAATTTTTCTCCAGCCGGTTCCCGCCCGGTGGATATCCCTTAGTCGCCTCTTACGACACCCACGGGAAGACATGGGGTGGGGCAAATTCTAAGCCAGCACCACAAAGCTAAGTTATAGGTACATGCATTATATTATTTGTTATCAAATTAAATTATTGATAGTTTTACTAGCTTACTTCAATCCACCAATACTTGGAGTGGAGTTAGAGAAGACAACATTCCCGGATAGATACGTCCTCCCCTCATTCTATTTAGATTTCTCCAAACCCACATAGCTTATTAAACTGAACCAAAACTATATTCAACCTCTTCCATATCACTGCGTAAAGTACCGCAAGCTTTCAGAATAGGTTCCCCTTTTAACACCCGCCTTGTGTAGGAAAGAATAGAAAATATTGAAAACCGCGTTTGACCTTCGACCTTTTTCACCCTTTTTAGGGTCGGATCTCATTTAACTGCCTATCTAGAAAACTTTTACTAAACTTTTTTCTTCGATGAAAGAAGTTTATATTTTTTTGTCTATGTATGAAATTATTAAATCGGTTATAGAGTCCGCGCCACGACTCAAGTCTTACGGCAAAAGGGGTGCAACTACATAATTCCCGATCACGTTAGGGAAATAACAGAAAGCTGCGACCGATTTTGACTGCGAAATGTCCGGGATAAGACCTCTCAGACCAGAAGAGCATAATTCATTGTAAATAAATATGAAATATTTGTTTTATTTACTATAGTTCTGCGATAGCAGCGCCGCTTATAAAGGACTTGAGTCGTGGCGCAAACTCAAGTGGCTAGATCGCGTTTTAATTGTTTGCTTATCTCATAGAGTTTATATAGAAACTTTTACGAAACTTTTCTGTTCGATGAAAGAAGTTTATATTTTTGTGTCTATGTATGAAATTATCTAATAGGTTTTGGTAGCTAGATCGCGTTTTAATTGTTTAGTGAAAGGGTATGTTGATTAAAAAGTTATCGATCTGTCTTATCATCGTTAATGATCAATCAATAGTTGTCACAGCACGAATCATAGTAGGTAAATATTTACATGTTTGAGAACTTATGTATTTACAAGTAGTAAAAAAAATATATTAGGTAACGCGGCTTCGCACGTGTTGATCGAATAGAAACGTATAAAGGTGATTTCTATCCCACGGGAACTGATTTATAGGATAAAAAGTAGCCTATGTTTGATTCCAGGCTTAGCACCTATATCCTCAATTCAGTAGTTTTAGCGTGAAGTGGTAACAAACATCCATCCATACATCCATAATTATCATAATATCTTATACCTTTAAACGAACAATTCTTGTATAATATATTCTGAATCTCGGAAACGGCTCCAACGATTTTCACGAAATTTAGTATACAGGGGGTTTCAGGGGCAATAAATCGATCTAGCTAGGATTCATTTTTAGAAAATGTTGTTTTATGCGTGTTTTCAATAAACTTTCATCAACTTTATCGTAATCAATCGACTCTTCCTGACATCTATTGGCGAATAATAATTCTAGAATATCTGAAAAACTAAATTTACCGAAAAACACCAAAGTGCAAGAGTAATCCCAGTCGTCATTTGGTATAAACTCGTGTGGAGGAAAGTCATTTGAGCGTTTCAGGTCTTGTAGTTTACGATTTACCTATCACAATGAACATTTATTTTATTTTATTTATTTTGCTTTATTATGAGAACAAACAGTTTTACACACTTTAGGACTTACTTAGATACTAACTTTTAACAATTTATATGTCCTCGCATATAGCAGCCAAAAGGTTGCTTGCTTGCGGAGAAGGAGTGAAAAAAATAATGATTAAAAAACAATAAAAAAAACAAAAACAGTCCTGTCCTTTCAACAAAAAAAATGTACCTACAAGAAGGTAAACAATGAGTAAACTTACAAATAACAAAACTTTAAATAACTATATACCAATAATTGAAAAGAAAGAAATTATACACACAAGACAGGGACTGAATGATAAGGGAAAAAAAAAACTTAATATACTAAAAAATACAGAAATAGATAACAATATAATTGCATTAAGATGCTAACGCATCAAACCAGGGCTTTGTCAGGAGTCTGTTAACTCAACCTGTCCATAATGATCCTAAATTGTCACTATATAGTCTTAGTTTTTAAAGTTAATTTTACGAGTAAATAGTTAGTTATTTTTTAGTTGTAAAGTTATGTTCAAATAAATTGCTATTTCGTTGTTTTTCATCATTCCACCCAAGGATCATCAAATTACCCTTGAAAAATGTCTAAAGGGGGAAAACTGGGCTTTCAAAAGTGAATTCCAGGTTATCCTCATAAGGGCGATTTGTCGAGGGGGGAAATTTAATTAACCCATTTTAGTAGTCTTTGCAAGTTACTGCTCGTCAATGAGTCTGGCCGAGCCGTCCCAAACATGGTAGCAATACTCCAAACCAGACCGGACCTGTGCTTGATAAAGGGATAGAAGCTGTCCCAGTGTGAAGTATCGCTTAACCTTATTTAGGATCCCTAGCTTCATGGCTGCTGTTTTGGTAAGTGGTGTTTTTTTTTCTAAGTAAAACTTAGAACATTATATAAGTTTCATCCCGTATGATAAAAGTCGCTTCCTATGCAAAGTGCGCGGCTCTCTAGGAGATATTCCGCTAAGTGGTCCGGCGGCACCTGAGCCAGCTTAATAACTACTGCCGTAGTCACCAGCTTCTATTTCTCTTCACTTAAGAGTGTGAAATAATGCCGCTACGAGATGTATTTCGAGCGGATATACCAGATATGGGTTTCTCACTAGTGAGAAGAGACGTGCACCGAAATTTCTATGCGACTGTTCAGATGTCGCCATAACTAAACTAAACCAAAACTGTTCTTTCAGATCAAGTTAATGAAATATACATCGAAAAATTAAAAGACGGAAGGCTAAAATTCTTATCAAAAGAGGAACTTCTAGGCTTTTTTGTAAAAATGATATTTAAGTATCTAATTTTGATTAAATTTGATGTTTTTGTATGGTTTGTCAACTCACAAATCATAATTAAGCCAGCCACCTATAACAGGCGGCGCAAAATAGAAGTCGTAAGTTTAAACAATTATCATATGCTCTATAAAACAGTGAGCGATAATATAATATACAAAATGTCATATATAGATTAACCCTTTTATAACGATCACATTTTTATTTGGTATTTTTTGAAGTTAAAGACGTATTCGTTACCCTTATTAGTATTGCTTCGCGGGTGGTTCAAAGAATACGCTCGTATGTCATCTTTTCGGCGTATTTAAGGCGCATACCCGAGCCAATCTGACAGCGATACCTATTTTATCTTATTTTTACGTTTATCATAGGAATTTTTAAAAATCCTACGTTCAGTTTGTGGTATCTATTATAAGCTATCTTTTAATACCTCTTTCATAATTTTATCTCATATAGTGTAGGAGGAGATGCGAAATTAGAGTTTGGTGGGCAAAAAGCGCAACTTCGTATCTCTTCCTAAGCTTTACAAAATGAAACTATTACAGAGACATTAATAAATAGCTTTATTATAAGCTATTTATTAATGTCTGCCGGTGTGAATCTCTAATGGCCACTTTATGTAAATTGAACCCCAAACTCAAAGATTGTTTAAGTTTTGATTACGTGACCTGCATTTTGTACCCCATAAAATATCAGACCTTTTTGTGGAGGGACTTACCCGGGGAATTACAGCGGTGGATTTACCTTCAAACATACAAAATTATGCATATAATGTACGAATAGCATACCTACATAGTACACCTTTAATACACCTACACCTATAATAACAAATAAATTTATAACCAAATAACAGAAACGAATTGGAACTGCAGACTGTTGGAACCTCAACCTTGACCTTAACAGATTGGTACTGTATTATCTCATAGGGATTATGCCCATAATCCCCACGCTGGGCATTCAGGTTGGGGATCGCAGTTTGATGCTAGAATTGTTCTGCAGAGGGCGCTGCCCGTCCCTGGTGAATATCCATAAGTCGCCTCTTATGACACCCACGGGCAGAATTGGGGTGGTGCAAATTCTAAGCCACACAGCTGTTGGAACAACTATGCAAAATTTCTGATTCTGAAAATGTCTTCGCCCAAATCACAGATTCAGTAATGTATAGCAGAAAATCTTAGTTTCTTCGACTCAATTTTTGCTCTTTTATTATTATTTTTACTAAAACTTGATAGGTAGAAATACAAAATTAGTACGGTATCACATTAAGGCCCATACAGCAGCGAAAGTGGCGCCCCCAATTAGTTTATCATATTTTTACGTTTATCATAGGAATTTTTAAAAATCCTACGTTCAGTTTGTGGTATCTATTATAAGCTATTTTTTAATACCTCTTTTATAATTTTATCTCATATAGTTTAGGAGGAGATGCAAAAATAGAGTTTGGTGGCCAAAAAGCGCAACTTCGTATCTCTTCCTAAGCTTTACAAAATGAAACTATTACAGAGGCATTAATAAATAGCTTATAATAGATACCACAAACTGAACGTATGATTTTTAATAATTCCTGCGTTCAACGTAATAATAAGATATAATAGTTGGGGGCACCACTTTCGGTGGTGTATGGGCCTTAAATTATTAAAAAACTAATAGAATTGTATTTATTGGTGTCTATTCAGATTCAAAACTAGATTAAACTAATCTGACAGGACTAAAAATGATATCATCCTTATTATCATTTTAAGTACTCTCAAATTAGTGTAGTTTAGTTATGGCGACATCTGAATAGACACCATTATCTCTCCGTTATGAAATAAAAAGTGCACCTGTGTTTGCGGACACACTTGTGCAGTTAAGACTGTAAAACTCGGCTACTTTCTATTCGGCTAATCTCTCTCTGTGCTCTATTATCTCTTATTTTTTACTCTTCCCAATACAGTTTTAAGATAAACAGTGACTTGGAAATTTCCTCCGGGTTTAAAAGGAATCCTATTGAAGAAATACCTAGTGTTTCCTTCAATACTATTGAATTTCTTAAGGTTCCACCTCACCAGTGAAGTGTGTAATCGTGTATGCGCGCCCTTATTTCATTTAACCTGCTTTTTGTTACCTTTCGCAGAATTTAAACACGGTAGAACCGATTTCTGTTTTGTTATAATTTTTTTAGGGTGTGTCCATAAATATAAGGTTCAGAAGTGAACGTAGGTTCTTTGGCATCAGCATGCCAAAGAAAAAAATGAACCATCTGATTTCATCTTATACGACCGCCCGCCACATGGTTTGTGAAGAATTGGTAGAACCTGCTTGGGCAAGCAGTCTCCACATAGATGGCCACCGACATCGACAAACTTTTACCGGTCACATTTTAACGTATTTTGATTGTCTTTACGTATTTTGATTAACATACTGAAAAAGTCAAATTTCTAACATTCATATTGATTTACCATCGGAACTATTCATTTTTGTCGCAAACTACCGTCAACTTTACGATTTCGGTGAAAATAACTGCAAGCAAATTAGACAGCCCGATAAGTTTGTAGCGATCGTTCACCGAAATCGGTCGCCATCTATGTCGAGACTGCTTTGCCCTGATATATTCATTTAAGAATAGAATAGAATAACATTTCTTTCGATACACACACATAGGTACAAAAGAAACAAAAACATACAGATGATAAATACAAAACTAAACTTCTATCATTTAGAAACGGTTCCAAAAAATTTAGGTATAGATATACGGTCTACGATCGAGAGTTATTCATATTAATAGTGTTGGGGTAAAAATATTAGCTTTTTATGTATTGATATACTCGTAGAAATATATCTGTATATTTATTTTTGTATTTTATGATGTTTTTATTGTGAAATTTAATCATTGAAAAGTAGATATTTTTAGTCTCAACAGTAAAATGTCTAAACGCAACGCTATTGGCACGTGAAGCGTGATACTTGAACATTTTTGTATGGGCATGAGATTTGACTTTGAGTTTACAATGGAGCTCGATGATCCGTGACGTCATAAAATGCAATGGCAGCGTTTTTGTCACCCGAAACTGAGTGTAGTTTTACTTTTAGTTTTTTACCTCAATAATTTAATTTTTATAGGGTGTTATATTTTTTTTCCTTTATGTATTAACCTAAATAATCGAATAAAAAAATAAAAAAATCCATGCATATACCCTATTGGGTAGTGGACAACTAACGGAACCTACCAGAGACAGGGAAGCAGCTTCCTCTATGATCTTGATAGGATTATCAAGAGTAGTAAATAAACTATAGTAATAAGGACTAGGGGGAAAATTGGAATTGTGAAAAAAATATTTAAGTTTTCTCCCCTCGTCGTTCGTCAAGAGGGAAAACAGGAATTTATTTGTTTTAACTCCAGTTTTTCTTTTACAAAAAAACTTCAAGAGGAAAAACTGGAATTCAAGCCCTTTAAACGCCCAAACACAGGAAGCTTTAAAAATCCTACGTTCAGATTGTGGTATCTATTATAAGTTATTTATTAATGCCTATTAATGCCTCTGTAATAGTTTCATTTTGTAAGCTTAGGCAAAGATACAAAGTTTTTGATCACCAAACTCTATTTTCGCATCTCCTCCTAAACTAAATGAGATAAAATTATTACAGAGGTATTAGAAAATAGCTTATAATAGATACCACAAACTGAACGTAGGATTTTAAAAAAATCCTATGATAAACGTAAAAATATGATAAAATAGGTATCGCTGTCATATTGGCTCCGCCAAATCTATAAAACTACGCAACGAATTTTGATGAGTTTTTGTTAAACAGAAAGAGTGATTCTCGAGGAAAGTTTCTTTGTTTTTATAATTTGCACCCGTGCGAAGCCGGAGCGGATCGCTAGTTTATAATATATTGATTCATCCTTATACTTATCTATTGAACCTTGACTTTAACTACCAGTGTAGTTAAAGTATTCAAATTACGCCGCCAAACTTAGTTCCCTCTGGATAATTACTCCAACTTTGACAGGTAGGTGTTTACTTTACGAATCGCTGTTAGGTACACCGAACTATTCTCCCTAAGTTTGAGTCTTAGCAACTTGGCCGTGGTTTCCGGTCGCTCATTTCCGCCGGATACGGAAACCCGATCCACTTCCGGAGCCGGGAATTTCTTGGAATATCTGTGGGGAGGCTTTCGGGATGAAATTAGACTTTATTTTCAGCAGCTTTTCTTTTCTATGGTTATAAATAACATCGGAAATAAAAGTTGGTAAAGTTTGGATCTATTTTAGAAAGGCGCTTCTCAAATTAGCTTAAGATATGTTTTTTAACTGTGACAGCTATTTGTTTTTGCTTCTAATAAAATAAAACAAATAATGCGGGAAAATTCACATAGTACAATCAAGCCTATTTGTGATAATTATTTCGCCTTTGTACAGAACTTACCGCGGGGTGGTCTTATAAGATAGCCTAGCGATTAAAATTTATTTCGCTAAGCTTCAAACACTGTGGTAATAATAAAATTTATAATTAATTATGTTTTGAAAAACTATAAACCGACTTAAATTTGTATAGGTTTTTCATGAATTTTCATGGATCCCGTTGTCAAAACTGAACAAAATTAAAATGGGACTACACAGGAAGCACCAGCTTTCATATAAAAAAAGACAATCGGATCACCCAGTCAAAAATTCTGACGTAACAAACTTTAAAAAAAAATACAGTCAAATTAATAATCCTTTTAGCTGTTGATGTTTTAGCTATCGAAAAACCTCAGAGCAAGATTAATGACTGAAAAAAACAATATATTTATTTCAATCCAGCTCAATCAATCCTGTGCGAGCATGGTCCACATTTTTCTGTCACCCCGGGACTTTGGATAAAAGTTTCCTTGTACTGTAGTAAAAATATTCGAGCTACTCTACAAAGCGAGACAAATAACCACGTCTTACTGCTATCAATTGCTTAGGATTACAGGAACATGGCACGATGTGTGGAAACAACCCAGAAGATTCATCCAATTTTCAAAAAATACATTGTCCATTTCAATGAAAATTTAAATGCAACCGTAGTGAGAAATACATAGGTACTTATATAAAGATTATAAGTCAGAAATAATCTTTATATAAGTATGTATTTCTCACACAACAATCGTTTTATACAGTCCAAAATTGATTTTGTTTCAAAAAAACTATTAACCGACTTCTTAATTTTATTGACTTCAAAAAAGCTGGAGGTTCTTAATTCGACTGTTTCTTTTTTATTACCTTAGAACTTTTGACTGGGTTATCCGATTTTGATGATTCTTATTTTATTTGAAAGCTGGTGGTACCTGTGTGGTCTCATTTAGGCCCATTTCTGACAACGGCATCCATGAGAAAACCATAAAATTGATGTCGGTTTATAGTTTTTTTTTTAAAACAAACCCAATTATATTATAACATCTACTTTATTTGAAATAATATACTCGTAGAAGCTGCAAGTAATTACATAGGTCTATAAAGCTTGAGTAACTCTACTGTCAAATATTTTACTGTGAAGGGTCACCAACTAAGCCTAACCAATGATTGTAGTTGTCTCTCTCTACGTTACTGAGACAGAAAAGGACAAACTTTTATCTTGGACACGCAGGCTGTTTTAGGATGATGGAAATGTATGGTTGTTGTGTAAAAAATAATGCGCTCTGACCATTAATTTAAGGCTCAAAATTAGGGGAATAAATGGGGTACGAATAAAAAGCTATTGTGAGCACTGTGCCTTCAGTAGGTTTGCTTACGAAATATGGTATTCATGAAATAAAAAAAACGATTCCTTTGTCCTTAGAGAAGATATAATGTAAGTGTAAACTCGAGTAGAATTTGTTTTATTCTGTTATTTTATGTGTGCTAAATAAGTTCCATTTCAAATTGAAAGCTAATTATTATAATAGAAGCGAGAGTATAATTTTATACTCCTACAGACAGATTCTGCCTCTCTGTATTTTACCTTTTCACGGCTAAACGGATCTTAATCAAATTTGGCAGGGAGGTAAATATCACAGGGACAGCTACTTGAAAATTGCGTGCAAGGCCGTGGGCAGAAACTAGTAATTAATATTTACCAATGTGAGACGTAGATATAAATAAAAACCTACATTGAGGTTTTAAAAATATCGAGGAGACTGAATTTTTCCAAGGCGGAGCAGCTCAATTGTGTTTAAAAATATATATTTGTGGTCATAAAAATCTTTCAAGGTAAGGGGGTGGAATGCAAACAAACCGAAACACAGTGAAACTGCTATTTAAAGAACATGGATCGGAGAAAAGCGAGTCAAAATTAGGTCCTTGCATTCTCAGTGCTCAGTATATAATATAAAATTGAATCGCACATTTATGTTTTTATTTTTTTAAAAAGAATTGGCCAGATTGGTCCAGGCGTTATTGAGTTTCTGTTTGAACCTAACCTAACTAATCACTTTCTTTGACCAATTCAATTATTATCCGTTCAACAAAAGAAAACCCGAAAACATTTAAGTAAATCCTTGCTTCGTCTTATCCTTATAAATAAGCTTAAACTTTATCCTATTAAGCTTAGCCTTTTCTTTGTTTTTAATAATTTTATCCCAAAAAGCCTGAGCCCTTCTCACTTTAGCTGAAATTCGTTCAACTTTCCAAACCAGACTAGTTCGTAAGCTTTTTATTTTCGGTTCTATATAAAATATCTGTCGAGGGTCTTGTAAGCTCAAAGTAGAACCCGAACATTGGTCGTCAATCCTTCTGTGTTCGAGAAAGAGACTGGACGTAGTGATAGCGTTTTTAAAAACGTTACAATACTTAAGGCCCATAGGTACCCGAGCCAATATGACAGCGCCACCTATTTTAGCATATTATTACGTTTAACATAGGAAATTTTAGAAATCCATCGTACAGTTTGTGGTATCTAATAAGTATAAGCAATTTTTTGATACCTCTGTAATAGTTTTATCTTATATAGTTTAGGAAGAGATGCGATAATAGAGTTTGGTGGCCAAAAAGCGGAAATTCGTATCTCTGCCTTAGCTTTACAAAATGGAACTATTACAGAGGCATTAATCAATAACTTATAATAGATGCCACAAACTGTACATTAGATTTTTAAAACATCCTGTTTTTAACGTAATAATAAGCTAAATAGGTTTGCCACTTTCACATACGCCTTACTTAGTACATCGTTACTTAAGGGATGAAAGTAACTTATTTAGCCCCGAGACGGAGTTTGGGGCTCGAGCGTAGCGAGAGCGCTACAGTTCGAGGGGATAAACAAGTTACTTTCACCCGAGGTAAACACTGTGCTTTTTATCACGAATTTACGGAAAGTAAAAATAAATAAGTAACAAATAGCTAATTAATACTTTCTCCAACTCCTCAAAAGCCTGTTCGGTCCTCTACTGGTGCAGGCCTCCTCCGCTGGTATTTACTAATTATATTTTTATGCAGATTGGTAATTTTTACACTTCCTCTACCTTTTCCAATAACTTTAAGATTTGCTGGACGAAAACTCTTTTTTAGAGTTAAGCTCGCTTATGTAGTACATAATCTTTTAAAATAAGTTCATGCTTTGTATGAATTGTGTACAATAAAAAATTACAGAATCAAAAAATCAACATCTAAAGATTTATCTTTCGCCCAATTCAGTGAGATGGCCAAAATATTATTATTTGCTAGACCTTTAAAATGTCTCCCGCTCAGTTTAGTTCAGACAGCCAAGCCCTTACCGTCCTTTCGTGTACTGATTGGATTAGCCCCCCCTCCCTTCCCCCCACTAGGCCCCAGAGAGCTTTAAACCAGGCGATGACCGTAGTGGTTTTGATTTCTTGACCGTTCGACTCAACACTCAGATTCTATAGTATTTAGTTAAAGCTGTCGGGTTGTGATGGGAATTGTTTGGGACGAGTTTCTGGAGATAAAGCTTAAAACGCACTGTTGTATCATTACAGATAAGAGTGTGCCATAAGCAATTTACTTCAAGATTGTACTTCAAAATCGATATTTATCTCAGAATCTGTGAAAATTACTTCGATCTTTTTCTTTATATTTTAGGAAATGTTACTTCGATCTTATCATCTTGAATTACGTGTTTAAAAAAAACGATTGAAGAAAGTCTGCTAGATATTTTTTTTTTTGGAAAATGGATGTTGTGTACACATTTTGCTATTTATTACAGGAATAGCCCACTATTTTCTTTGGTTTTGGTGAAACCAAGAAGTTTTCTTTAGTTATGTCTTTTAATTTTTCGTTTGGTTGTTTCATTTACTTGTAATTAGAGGCACAGGTTCAACTGCACCAGCGGCAGCGGCGCGGCGCGGCGCGGCGGCGCGGCGGGTCGAACCTCCATTGGGCAGTGAATGCGTTAACCTAAAGCAAAGGTCTAGTCTTTGTGCGTATTGGAACTAGATAACACTATAAAATATGTTTATAATGTATGTCGATGTATTTTTTTTATTATTTTACACTCATCACATAGATCAGTAGTTAGTCGGAGTAGTTAGATTAGTATAGATGGATGGATGTTTATTACCTCTTCACGCCAAAACTACTGATCGAATTAGGCTGAAATTTTGCATACAGGTAATCCTGGAATCAAACATAGGCTACTTTTTAACCCATAAATCAGTTCTCGTGAGAAAGAAATCACCTTTAAACGTTTCAATCATCCATCCAGCCATACATCCAAACAAACTTTCGCATTTATAAATGTTAGTGTGATGTGATAGTGTGATTACAGTCAAATCTAGATGTAGTCATAAAGCTTCTAGGCCCCTAGTTTATTCCTTTTACCTCTTTTTAATAGCAATTTCATTAAACGTGAGTAATTTATCATAGCAACGTTTTTGAAAAATCCTCTACAACTTCGAAATGAGAATTCCGTTCGAGCGAGCACTGAAAGCGAATAAAAAGAAATATAACGCGACCGGGTACATTTGTAACGCCCGTATTTTTGATTTACGTTGAAACTTTAAACTTGCATGTGGATATTTTCTACAAGCTTATTGCTTTTTCTATAACTGTTTGGTGCTGGCTTAGAATTTGCACCACCCCAATTCTTCCCGTGGGTGTTGTAAGGTAAGAGGCGAGGCAGCGCCCCCTGCTGATTATGGGCACTACCCTCCATGAATAAAATCTAATAAAGCGTTTATCAGGAGGAGGCCTGCGTCCAGCAGTGGACTGATACAGGCTGTTGAGGTTGAGGTTGAGGTTATTGCATTTTCTAGGATTTCTTTGGGTAGGTACGTTTGTAAGTACGGTAGTTTACCAATCGGAGGGTTAGTAGACATCGCCTGATGATGATATCTTCGGTCCGATCTGCAGATATGTGTTGCAGGTGTTTCTACCTAGTACAATATAGGTACCATGCTGCGTGGCGCCGATTTAGAATTTGCACCAACCCAACTCTCCGTGGGTGTCGTAAAAGGTGACAAAGGATATCTACCGGGGGAGCCCACCCCCGCCGCGCGAGCGCAGCACCCCTTGCAGAACAAATTTACCACCAACCTGCGATCCCCAACCCGCAAGCCCAGCGTGGGAATTATCGGCACTACCCCCTGAGATAAAAGCCAACAAGGCGGCTATCAGGGGGAGGGCTGCGTACAACAGTGGACCAATATATGTAGGCTGTCGAGGTGAGTTTGACGTATAATTAAAAAATAATTTGTCGCCATAAAAGATGAGGTTTTTGTTATTAGGTTGGTACCTCACGATTTAAATTTATGGGTCTACCTCATACTCAGGAGTTATTTTTAGGAATCAAATAATATCCCAAAAATTCAGCGCTAGAGTCCATAGAAAGCCCCAAAGGTTTTCGAATGTTATGTCACTTGACCTCACAGTGTAGTTGGTTAGCTGATTCACGTACTGAGGGAAGAATGCGGGTCAAGTCCCTTCGATATCAATTTAAAAAAAAACCATACATGTTGAAACAAACCCAACGTTGCCGAGTGAAAGCCAATGCCAACGTGTAGACGGCACGTTTGTATTGCTTAACCATCGTTCGGTATCGCTCGCCTAGCTGGCCTAGTGAATACAAGCGCTAACGTGTACCCACCCATTGATTAATTAAAATGGGAAGATAGGTTACGTTCAGCACCTACTCAAAAATTGGCATGTGTTACAACTACAAGCAAACACATACGCTCACAGTTATATTTCCAGTCCTGTGCAATACAAAGAATAACAATGACGGAAAGACGTATCTAAGACCGAAGTGAGAACGAGACAACAATATTACACGCAAATCACGACTGCCCGTGCCGCCGGTCCGACGGTGACTGAGGTGGGAGCACACAATTTTACACAATATGAGGTTGCGATTTTCGAGAAACTAGTACCTCATCTTCCCCTTTTTAATTAATCAATGCGCGTACCTATATACCTAGACGACATTTGCAGTAACTTGTCACCGCTTGTCGATTTTTCTGAAAAAATCTCGCTTAGCTGCGCTCGGCCAATCATGTCCACATGTTTGTAATAGTTTGTCGATACTTTGCGTAGACTTGCCAAACGTCTATACTAGACGGTGGCACTTGCTTTGTATCGATTTGCCTACGAGGCTTCATAAAATCGTTTAACATTAAAAAACCTACTCACTCTTGCCAGTTCCAATTCACCAGCTATCTGAATATCTGATGCGTTTCTCGTGTTTCCGTGAAATGTTCAGACTGTTTGTTTGTACAGTGAAAAGGAAAATGGCATGAATTGACATCATCTACGTTAGTGGAAGTGTTTATTTATTGGCTGGCTTCTGTCCACGGCTTCGCTTACGTTTGTTTTTCCGTACGTACCTAGTTAGTGAATAAATAATCATACTAATATTATAAACGCGAAAGTTTGTAAACGTGTCTGTATGTATGTTTGGGCTTCTGTGGGCTTTACGCAAAAACTTCTGAGCAGATCGGGCTGAAATTTTGCATACAGTTTGTTCTAGGCCTGGAATAACACATAGACTACTTTTCTCCTTAAATCATAAATTTCGTCCCCGGAGAGGCGTGCGAAACCGCAAGGCGCAGCTAGAGCTTGATGATTATCAATCTGCTTAGTTTTGGACATAGGGAATTCCCTATGTTCAAAACTAAGCAGAACGTGTGTTAATGTAGATAAGTGATAACTTTTTTACTTCACATTTTCATGGATATTATATTTTATTTATTACATGGACAACACACGTTACAAACTGGTAAAAACATTTTTCCCGAGGCGGGAATCGAAATCGCAACCTTTGGCGTTGCATGCGGACTTCGCCTTTTGCGCCTTAGGTCGTCGATCGAAATCAAATGAAATTAAAATGAAATGAATTTTTATTCAACTTAACAAAATTTTTTACATCTAATAACGTTTAACTAAAACTAAATATATACCTATAAAAGTATGCTAAAATAAAGGCACCTACATAGGTAGTCAAGTAAAGCTTATTCTAGCAATCCAAACACCCCTAAAAAGCTACTGCCTGAGTTTACAACACGAAAAAAACTATTTCAATCCTCTCTCAACACGAAACCAATCGACACAGCTTCAAACGAGATACGCGACAATGTATGGTCCGCAAAAACATACTCACACACTTACTATCCTAGAGCATCGACCCTGCAGTCTTTTTGTCTAACTTAAAATCCATTACCAATGAACTTCAAATCAATACCCAGTCAGAATGTAGTCGGTAGGTACCTATTGTCTAAGGCAGCGGTTCTCAAACTTTTTTATCGGCGGAACCCTTTTGGACATCGAAATATTTGACGAGGCCTTTAAATAAATTCGATGCCTATATGAATAAAAAAATAGAAAAAGGAGAGAGCCTCAAAAGTTGGAAGGACTTTTAGCGACTCTTAGGACATTTGTGAGAAAAAATATGATATAAAAACAACAAGCAAAAAAGAGCCTTAAGTTTTTTGGATGCCAAAAAACACGGGTTGAGCACACATCTAATAACTACTGCCGGATTTGTTATATTTAAATAGATTTTTTCAAAGTTTCAAAGACAGTGATGATTGAGAAACAAAAGATTATAAGATAGGCGAGCGGAGCGAGAGATCTATATTTTCAATGATTTTATAACGATAAAAAGAAGAAAAAGATGACAGCAAAACGGCGAGCGAGAGAGCCTCGAAAATTTTAAAGGCTTTTAGAGACGATTGGCAAAATGTGTGAAAGAAAACGAAACTTTGCGTCGTTTTGAGAAAAAAAAATTGTACTAACATTATAAATTAGGAGTAGTTTTTCACTTCATCCGCTCGCCCCACGCGTATAGACTAGAACGCTGAAGCAATGATATTTAGTAATTAGTCATTGACTCAAAAGGTGTCTAATCAAAAAAAAGGAAATCTAATTTTTGATTAGATCAATTAGCAGCGCCTTGTTCCCGTTTCCGTGGGAATTCCGGAATAAAACATAGCCTATGTCACTTCCTGAAAAGTAAGCTTTTTAATGATGAAATGATTTTTAAAATCGCTTCAGTAGTTTCGGAGTCTATTAAATACAAACAAACTAATAATCAAATCTTTCCTCTTTAAAATATTAATTTAACTTACAATTGCGTTTTATGGTTATGTGGGCTCTGTATTTATCCAATGATGATATTAATATCCTAGACAATAGATGTTTTTTCTGACCGTACATTCTGTTATCTGTGACTAGCGCTATGTTCGATTTCAATGAAAACTTCGCATTGGAAACTCGGTCCGATTTCGTGCCGCGCGGGATTCCAGCCATAATTCCATCTACCTGTCGACCTGTGGGGTTACTTAACAATGATCCAAATGATTATCAATTGAGGATTGATTGAACCGACGACGGTTTAACGGGAAACTACGAACAAAATGATTTAATAAATGCAAAAAAAACTGCCAAAAATGTTTATAATTTATTCAGAAATTTACTAAATAAATACTTTTCTACAGTTCTTTCACTAACTTTTTTTTCTTTTCAGAAAGATGTTTCATAATTATGCCATTGTCATTCAGTCCAAATTAACCACGAGGTTAACTAGCAGATAAAAGACAATTGAAACGGCTAACCGCAGCATTCATAGATTAGTTTTAGTAAAATTCAAAAAATGTTTAAGTTTAATAACGAGTTACCAAGTTTTTCACTCTTCCAAGAGTCTCTCTGTCAACAGTTACTGTTAGAGTCTCTCTTGTACAGACAGTGGGGGACAAATAATTATGTGGGACTCGACGCCTGAAAAGGACGTAATACCACTAGAATCTCTCCGGTGACCCTCTTTCGCCATTGTCGCCAAACCACGGGAACATTAAAACCTCCGCGATCCGACTGGCGTCCCCTCTTCCTTCCACATATAGCCGGCGAGCCCACCATTCCATGAACTCGCCGACCCCATTCATCCATCACCTTTCCTCCCCTCTATTGGGACACAGACAGGACATACACAGTTGCATGCGAATGTCGACTCCTGTGCCCACATGTGCATTTCTGCAGCCCCATACTACCAGGTGTGGTCTCGCATTTACACACGCACACATACACACTAAAGCCTAAGCTTAATTATTTTATGTAGATGGCACTGAATCTCTATAGGTAACCGTACGACAATTATGTATATCAGTGCATATTGTTCTCGTATAAAGGCCGATTTCCATCACGAGCGATTGCTCATTCTATAACCACTATCAGATTAATTTTGTGTAAACGTTGTGCATTCGTTGTTCTGTATAAGATCATTAAGATTCTATGGAATATTCTAAGAATGCCTGATAAAAAAAGGCAGGTGCGTGTGAAAAGTTCGTTTGAGCGTCGAAGCTCATATTTAGCATTAAAATACCTTGTGTAGGTACGCTAAAAGATCAAGCAAGAATGTTGTTGTTCTAGCTTTAGCTTTTAGTTCGTTTTGTCTAAATCTACCCTTAGGTGAAGAGACAAATACAAATAACGATGTACAATGGGTGGCTTTATCCCTATGAGCTATCTTTTCCTAGCAACCTTTAGATGGTCAGGAAGTGGTAGAACAAGTGTAGACATTACCACCTTCTCTAAAATTGCCGCTTACTAAACTTTCGCAATATGTTAACATACACTATTATGATAGAATGAAATGCAGAATGATTTATGCCGCCGAACAGACTTTTTTAGCACAAGGGTTATCATAGAAAAACGATTGAATGTATCTCTTCAAAATAAATTTATTTTAACTCATGAATGCCATAAACCCTTCATTTTAAAGTGTTATTTCCCCGTGTGTTATTTATTTTAGCCCAAAGTTAAGCTAAAATTCGTGTAGAAATACGAAAGTTTAGAAGTTTGTATTTTTCAAACGTATACTTTTTTTCTATTTTAAATGTATACAAACCTAGTTTATGACGGTATAAATTAATTTCATCCTTAGTTTTGTATGATCAACATCAAACAGCCTTGTAGTTACATTTCGACGTTTGTATGAAAAAATGACTAGTTCCTTAAATGTCGAAAATATATTCGAGGATTATTCACTTTGTCCAACATGGACAAAACAAATGCGTTCAGTTTAACAGTACCTACATACCTGCAATCCATGCTACTGTCGATTGTCAACTACGTAGGTACAACACGTGTAGGTAGGTACATTGCATTGTGTCGGTTGCATTGACGGCAACACAGCGGTTAATTGTTAGTCTGAATGCTGGCTCTGCTTTGTCAGTTCGTTCAACCCGCTGAGGTATACCTAGATAGATAGATAGAAGTTTTTATTAGCACACAAGGACAGCACAGAACACAGATTGAAAATACGTACTTAGGTATAAAGAAACACAGAAAAAAAAAAGACGTGTGGCACTCGGGGACTGCCGCGGTACAGCTATTGCAATGCCATCTAGAGGCGAGTTGCTGAACTAAAGAGACAAACGTCAAGGTTTTTTCGTTACGGAATTTCTGGATTCGGTCCCCGCGCTCAAGGCCCGCGATAGAAGCTATGCAATAGCTTAATAACTAGAACTAGACTTAGGTTAAGAGACAATAAAAGTAATCTTAAAATAAAATATAAAAAACTTATACCTTATCTACCCACTCATACTAGGTTGGAGTGTCAGTGTTGCCGAGGTGAGCCAAAACTCGCTGCTAGCTGTATAGGCTAACATGGATTGTGAGAGGAAGAGAATAGAGTGCTACTGTGTGTGCGCATACTGTTGTACCTAACTTGGATCTTGGATTGTCAAGACAAGAGGAATAAACATTTAAAGGTGATTTCAGACCCCGAGGTGCGAGGTGCGAGGAAATGAATTTTGAGTAAAAACTCTTAAAATAAATTTAAGTTGCGTAACAAATTTCAGATTTATTTGTCAACGGGAAGAGGGTCGAATTTGAATTAAGTACTAGATTTGACCCAAACAAATAAACAAGCAAACTAAATAGAACTGTTAAAAAACATTGTCTCTTTGTTCCTATTCGTGTTTTTTATACGCATTCTTGCATTATTAGCACTTTGGCTTAGTTCACCCATAGCTAATGTGGCTATACGTGTATTTGAATTAGTATATTTTATTGTATTAAATAACCTACAGAGAAACACATGACACTTGACAGACAGACATAGACAAACACATGACAGACATAGCTCAAAGAATTAGCATGCTGAAGTGACAGTGGATCGGCCATATCTCGCAGCGAACCGACCACCGGGACTCGGTAAACGTGGTAAGGACGCCTTCCGTCCAGGTGGGATGACGACTTGCGAAAGATTGCAGCAGATGCTGGATGAGGCAAGCTGACCGATATATCGGTCCTCAGCTTGCCGGCTGTTGAGGTAGCGGAGTTTGAAGAAGTCGAGGTAAGAGGGGTCACCGATCGGTAAACGGCATTGTAAAAGTCACGTAGGTAAGTTAATGCCCATTATCTACAAAATTAACTTCCGTTAATAGGTAAAGTAGACAGCAGGAGCTAGTAAAGATGCTATCTTCTGGCAATATGGTGAAACTTGGCAAGTATGCCGCTAAGACTCCGCAAAACATTATCTTCGTCACGTGGCAGGTGGGGTAAGGTGGCTCTGGTACAAGTTTTAGTTGGTATGTGATCTAAGGGTTACGCTTAGGCGGAAAATAAAATCACCGTATACTATCAAATTAAACAATACAAACTATGTCAATATTATAAAATTAAATAATGTTAAATTTTCAACCCGACTTCGAAAAAGTTGTTACTAAAATGTAGTTATTAGCAGTACCTACCTACCAACTGCGCTCTTCAATCACAATCATATTTAGATTACATCACACTAATTTATAGATACGAAAGTATGGATGCATGGATGGATAGAAGGACGTTTATACTACTGAACTGATCAGGCAGAAATTTTGCATAAGTACATGTAATTCTAATCCTAAAATCAAACATAGGCTACTTTTAATCCCATAAATGAATTCCCTCAGGATAAAAATCAACATTAAACATTTTCATAGAATCAACGCGTGCGAAGCCGCAGACAGAATCTAGTTAAAAGCATAAAGATGTTACTCAGTACGATATGATACTCAGTAGAGTCACCAGCTCTCAGGTCACGCATCGCTTCTACCAGACGCTCAGATATTCAAAAACGTATGCTTTGTTCTTATGAACGCAAAATGATATGCCTATACTTTTCACAAAAATTGCGCCCTCTTAAAAGTTCACGAAAATTTCCTGATTATAATATAAGCTCTCGTTCTGAAATCTTGCAACTTACTCCAACTACATTATTATCGACGTAGAAACACAATAGGTTGGGAAAGTTGGAGCCAAAGTGTCATAGTTTCAGTTCATGAACATTAGACCCAAAGTTTACTACCGTGCATGCTTATAATTTTGAACCTTGGACATTCTGTTTTAAAGCTTTTAGTTTGGAATTATTTTGAAGATATTTGAATAATATTTTGAAAATAGTAATTTAGATAGGTAACTGTAAATGGGCATTTTCAATAGACAAATTAATTATAAATAAAGACTAGAGCTGCTGTTTAAGGGCTTGGTCAAAATTGAGACTCTGTATAAAAGCATAAAGATAATCACAGAATGTTATAAACATACCCCATGTATGTTACGCAATGTACGACAATGTGATGTCATTTTTCTCTATTCTACCCTCGACAATAAGCCCCGTGCTAGGCCGGCTGGTGGTTGGTTTCAGACTATCCCGATATATATAACGCATGTGTTACGTTTGGCCGCGGCTGTCCATTTGATTTGTCGGGATATGTTCCTAGGTAGGTACATGCATGACACCATTTCAGAGCCTATTTTAATTCCACAACGCAAAATTTTATGTTTCGTTTCGGTTATTTGGTGAACTCTGTTACACCGAATTAGAGTAAATACTAATTTAAAAAAAAAAACTTGACTTCTAAAATGTTTAATTTCTCAGAATGATGAATCCTTAATATTGGAAAGCTCAAAACTCAAATCATGGTAAATATCCCAATGTAAATAACTTAAGTATTAATAACCATGATGGATTTAAAAGTTTTTACGTTGAAAGTTAATTCGTCACATGCGTTAAAAAATATGTGCAGTTTTTGTGAAGTCCTCATTTACATAATGCACTTCGATCTTGAATAATCATTTATGCAAAATTTCAGGTTGATGCGGTTCGATGTTGTATTCATGCCATAGTGCTACTAAACAACAAATCTATATACAAATGAACCTTTAAAATAAACGATAAAAGTCTTTAACCAAATGTGGGTTACCAGTGATGACTTAAGGTTCCGGTCGAGCTATGGACAGAGCTATGCTTGGATTTTTTCACGCGACAGCTGGAATCCGTTATACGAAAATTCGAAGATAAACGAGATTTACTTATAATGTACTAGCTCTCAGAGATATTAGGCAGAAGTGGTGATAGGCAGGCTAAATAGCTCCCAGAACCGATAACCGTTGGGGAGTAGAGACTCAAGTGGCGACCGTGATGCAATGCGAAATAGAAGACCTCCCACTTGATGGACTGACGACATTGTAGCAGTTAATGTATACAGGCGGATTAGGGAACGCTATTCGTGACGTTGTTTCGGGAGAGGCCTATGTTCAGCAGTGGACGCATACGGGTTGTTCATGATGATGATGGCACATTATCAAAATACCAATGAATTTCCATGACATAGAGCTACAAATCTACACAGAAGTGCACATAATATCCACGGGCTAACTACGTCCGTCCGGTCATAAATCTGGAATATTGTCAATCCTTCTTGTACAATACTCTCGAATAACGGAAACGGACTGAGGACAAAGCTAATAGCTAAAGCTAATAGCTCTTATTGCATTGAAATACGGGTTATTTGAATTCAATATTGACCGGCACATAATTGTGGGGTTAGTTCAAGTACAGAGGATCATTATTTTGAAGAGAATGTAGGTTAAATAAGTTAAAAACAAGCTTCTAGCTTCTTCTTCTTCTAAGGCAAATCATTTGTGGGCAATTGCGTAAGATTCTATAATAAGCTTCCATCTGAAGCAACTGAACTCCCTATTCGTAAATTTAAACTGTACATAAAACGAAATCTTAACAAGAAAGCCTATTACTCCGTAGATGACTACGTCAATGATGTTAATGCTTGGCCGGATGTCGCCCAGTTCCACACAGACAATAGTATGTAAGACCAGTTAGACTAAGTTATCCTAAGATTGTATTAGTTGATAAGCGACAAACTTGCTAGTGGTTTCTTTTTCACTTCTTCCGCTAGTGGACAAAAAATTGAAGTGAATCAGAGTCAATTGCACCTTATTTCTTGTTTGATAGTAATAACTATTTATCAAGCTGTTTATATAGTAAAAATTTGACTTGTCTAAGTACTTATTTTGTAAGTCTAAAGAAATAAACGATTTGACTTTGACTTTGACTTTGACTTAACACCTTCATGGCCCAAGACGCAGGTGCCAGTCTCTATCTGCGTGTAGCTGCGGCGCGCCCCTCCGGGTCGCACCGCAGAGCTGGGCAGTGAATGCGTTATAGACTAACACCTTCATGGCCCAAGACGCAGGTGCCAGTCTCTATCTGCGTGGAGCTGCGGCGCGCCCCTCCGGGTCGCACCGCAGAGCTGGGCAGTGAATGCGTTATAGACTAACACCTTCATGGCCCAAGACGCAGGTGCCAGTCTCTATCTGCGTGGAGCTGCGGCGCGTCCATGCGGGTCGCACCGCAGAGCTGGGCAATGAATGCGTTAAGGTAAAATCAGTAAGATTTTTCGTTTAGGAGTTCTTATGGCCTTGAGTACCTTCTGTCCCTATCATCAGATTATCTCGACGTTAAAATTGACTTCAAAATTGAATTGCAAGATTCCACTCGAACAAATTAAATACATCTTTTTAGTTTGTTCGGGTAAGAAATCTTCAACCGATTGAGCTGAAATTTCGTATGCTGATATAAGTTCGGTGACAATGAAACGTCATGTTACCTTGCAATGGCAAGTTAAAGCTTTAAAATAGGCAATAGAAGTAGGCGATAGCGAAACACCTGCTAGACTCAGTAATTGAGGATTATGGACATAATCCTGGATTCTCCCGCAGTTATTAGCTGCAACTCTGAGAACATCCAGCCACCCGATGACTACGACCTTTGCAACGCGATAGAGACGTAGAAAAAATACAATCAAAAAGTGATAAATAATATATATAATGTTTATTTGGGTTCTTCTATTTATTTAATCGGGCACTCCACTATTACCTGCATTGAATAGGTACTGCAAAAGACGGCAAAGTGTGTAAGTCGGCGCTAAGCTCCGAAATTACATGAAAACATGATTTATGAATGACACATAATTATGTCGATCATAATTATTTTAGTTGAAGTTCACAACATTAAACGAAATTAAAAACGTTTCATAAATTATTGATTATCGACTACCTACTGGTAATAGGTATGAGAGATCCACTTGTTTTTTTTTGGCTGCTTGATTTTAGGGTTAAATACAGAAAGCCTATCAGAGTAACTAAAAACAGAATGAGCGGTTTTCGATTTACATATTTAGAGAAAAATATTTAATTTTGTTTTAAAAAACTATGAACCGACTTAAATTTTTATAGTTTCTTGAAAATCGGACCAGCCAGTCAAAAGTTCTGAGGTAAAAAAAATAAAATGAAAAATGGTTCCTATAAATATCTCGATAGGTGGCAATTTCCTGTTGACAATCGTCAACTGGAAATTAGAATATGCCAATATCAAATGAAATGAAAAAAACTTACGTCAAAATCCGATTTGGAAAATTTAAATACTTGAAAAGGTTTGTTTTTCTTTCATTTAACACTGACATCAATCATTTGCAATTGACGCTCTGCTACCTGTCGAGATATTTGGAATTATTTTTTACCCGCGACGGAACGGAGACGGTATATGCGTTTAGGGTGTGATGTTGTTTGTATGTATGTATGTATGTATGTATGTATGTATGTATGTATGTATGTATGAATGTTTGTATGTATGTATGTATGTATGTATGTGCAATTTGCAATGTTCCCAATTCTCTCCCAAACGGCTTGACCGATTACGGTGCGGTTTTCAGTTTCGGGTTTGAAATTAGGTGGCGATGATTCTTAGCTAGTTTTTATTGTCTTCACTTACCAGGGGGCGCTGTTATATGTGTATTTAGTGAAAACCAATGTTGCCATTTATCTCCAGAACGGTTTGTTCGATTGAGACACAGTTTTCAGTATAAGGTATGGGGTTCATTGGCGATGGTTCTTAGCAAAGTTTTATGGTGTTTGCTCACCAGGGGGCGCTGCAATCGACGTTTAAAAAAATATTTTTGTACAATACATTACAAATACTCTTTATTGCACACCAAGAAACAGAAATACAGAAAAGAAAACAAAAACACAAAAACAGTTGCACAATGGGCGGCCTTATCGCTAAGAGCGATTTCTTCCAGGCAACCTTTGTACCTTTATAGACATGTTTGCCAACACATTCCGTTGCTAGGCAACGCGGTGCGTTGCTTATTTAATAATAACTTAATAATTGAAATAAAATAAATACAAAAAGGGCGGCGTGCCTCTGTCGTCGGTATACTACTAAAAATGTAAGGTTCACTCAGCTTGCTTTACTAAGGTCCGTATTGTATAGGCTTCCCCATGCTTTACTTATGCAGTCATTTCGTGAGTTCTACTCAAGCTTAGAATCTCTACTCAAGTAAATCTTTATTAAAGAACGTAACTCTGACGCTACTTAGCTAGTTGCACTACCTAAATCTCTACTTAAAGTGAGTTGAATTTTGTCTATGGTCTACACATTTATCTAGGCGAAAAGCGTTCCTTGACCTTATCAACCTGACTATCACAATTTTCTTTTTTTGTTGTTTTGACGGTTATTGTGAAACGAAACGCAACGATTTCAAAACTTAACAAAAAGAAAGCCTATTTGACGATAGTAACGAGACATGATCGTAACGTCTCATATTTGTATGGGATTTACGTAGTTCCCAGTCCGCACGATACGGGGAGATGGGGCGCTATACTAAAATCTATGGGAAACTGAGACGTCTCGATATTGTCGTCAAACTCACCCCTCAGTTCAGTTTCCGAAAGTTAAACTTCCGAGTATTCAAACACAACTGAAATTCATGCACGTCTCACATCTCAAGTGAGGAATTTTTGACAGATTTTCATTGAAAACTGTCAAAAACCATGACGTGTTTAATTCTGACTTGTTAAAAATACACTTGATTAAAGAGTTGACCATTGATTCATTAATGAAAAGGATGATCTGCTTTCGAAAAATCGGCTGTAAGTAAAGTAGAAAATCTCTAAAAAGTTTAAAATAAAATCAAAATAAAATTTTGAAAAACCCACGACGGATATAATAAATAGTACTTATGTACTTCATCGAAAAAGGAAGAAATAATTTTTGCAAAACCCTCGACTAAATGGAATTGAAAATGACAATTAAATTACCTTTAGTTACAATTATAGCTTCCTCAATTTTTTCACCTATCCATTACTACAAAGCCAAATAAATCCGTCGGGGGGGGGCTGCCATTTCCAATAGCCAATTGCCATCTATTTTCTGAATTTTCCGGTACCCAGTGTGGCGCTGGGTTAGAATTTGCACCACCACCTCCATCTCTTTCCGTGGGTGTCGTAAGATGGGATATCCACCGATGGCGGACAGCAGCGTCCCGTACAGAACAATTCTACCACCGAACTGCGATCCCCAACTCGCATGCCCACCGTGGGGATTATGGCCACTACCCCCATGAGCTAAACGTCAATAAGGCGTTTATCAGTGGTCAGTACAGCAGTGGACCAATCCGGGCTGTTGAGGTTGAGGTTCCTGAATTTAAATGAGTAGGTATAAAGATTATCTCATACAGTCAATTAATAGATACAAATTTGAACTATATGTTGAATTTACAATTGAAAAAACGTATAGATTATCTGTTGTCTGCAGCCACCCGACGGATTTTTTTGGCTTTGTAGTAATGGATAGGTGAAAAAATTGAGGAAGCTATAATTGTAAATAAAGGTAATTTAACTGTCATTTTCAATTCCATTTAGTCGAGGGTTTTGCAAAAATTATTTCTTCCTTTTTCGATTAAGTACATAAGTACTATTTATTATATCCGTCGTGGGTTTTTCAAAATTTTATTTTGATTTTATTATTGCTAACATACCCGAGCCAATCTGACAGCAATTCCTATTTTATCATATTTTTACGTTTATCATAAGAATTTTTAAAAATCCTACGTTCAGTTTGTGGTATCTATTATAAGCTATTTTTTAATACCTCTTTTATAATATTATCTCATATAGTTTAGGAGGAGATGCAAAAATAGAGTTTGGTGGCCAAAAAGCGCAACTTTGTATCTCTTCCTAAGCTTAACAAAATGAAACTATTACAGAGGCATTAATAAATAGCTTATAATAGATACCACAAACTGAACGTAGGATTTTTTAAACTTACTGCGTTTAACGAAATAATAAGATAAAATAGTTGGGGGCGCCACTTTCGCTGGTGTATGGGCCTTAACACTGACATCAATCATTTCCTATTGACACCCTGCTACCTGTCGAGATATTTGGAACAATTTTTTATTTATTTATCTTAAATCAAAAGCCGCTTATTGATACGCACTACCCAATTGGATTTTTTGCATTCAATAATGGTGGTCCGATATATCAAAAAGGTCGTTGAATATTATCCACCTAACAAGAAAGTAATATGAAATGGCATCGTAGATAGGTATCGACGTGTATAACAAATGTGTGGGGCGACGCTCTTCATCAAAAATCCAGAATGTCGACCGTAACATGCAAATAAATATTTTATTTCCCCGAGTCTTCTGCACGAAATATAAACAAGAAGGGCTAAGTACAAGTCGTTGGTATTTAGGAGGGTTCCGTACTTTTTATTAACCTAGGTATAATGTTCGTACATACAGAAAACTTCATCAGAGTGCGCGCAAGGATGCAGTACAGGCGCGACACGAACTGGACTCTCTCCGATGAAATTCCTCGATAAGGTATGAAACGTTGGTGTTCGTCCAACACAAACGTTAGTAGTTAACCCGCTATTTATACACAGTGAAAATTAATTTTGCTTTTCTCTACTTTTCTAATTGCGTTTCCTTTCAGATAAAGGAACCCTAAACAGTGACGACAGAAGTTCGCATTTGCGAATCAATATGTTGTTCAAATATAAGTCTTGTTTGTATTCAATTCGATCCAGCGATGGGTTCATTCCGGTAATTTGAGGATGTGCCACGTTTTTAGGAGTTCAAGGGTTAAAAATATACATACATTTCAAGTGTTTAGGGATCAAACGGTTTTTGTGGATATTTGAAAATATTTGAAGCATGACCGTAGGGTGCGGCACATGGGTGAAGGCCTATAGCATCTGTGGATTGATGAGTTCGTTAAGGCCCAGATAGAGGTGAATCGGCGTAAATTGGGTGAAGTTAAATCCGTTTTTCTTCTTATTCTTTATAGAAAAAGGTTTGAAAAAAATATATCGCTGGTTAAATTCCAAACGGCCACAAGGCGAAAACGGTAAATTTCACAGGAGAGCCCATCAAACTTTTCATCGTGATATTTTTACTTTTTTTACAAATGTATAAATGCTACATTTATGAATTATATATCATTCGATGCGTATTTTAAAACTTTATTTATTTATTAATAAGGAATTGCCGCAGCTGTTATCCACGAAATATAAATATCACATGAGTCCCTTTTGCATATAAAAATGACTGTTGAATCTGTCTACTCTACTAAATAAAACGCCACATATCGAAAAATAATTAATGTTTATTGAATGTTTTTCTTGAAAAAACTATGACAATCAACCTTAATTAAACACAAAAAGCATATTATGATAATGGGATATAAATAAAGATAACAGAAAATGATCCTTTCAATAAATGCTACAGAAAATAACGTGTTGATAAACTACTACATACTCGTAACTAATAAACAAGCAACAAAATACTTAAAAAGTTAAAACTCTAAACCTTATTACGGATCGTTATAATTAAATATCTGTCTTACAGATAAGGCAACACCACAATTATAATATTTTTAGCAATCAAAGGCTAATTTATTTAAAAGAAACACTATTTTCATAACCTACAAGGGTTATACTTGAAAGACTCGACTCAATTAACCAAGACAGTGACAAATTCAATACTTCAACCACACTAAGCCACTAGCTAATAGGGGTTGCCTATGTCCAGCAGTGAACCAATGTAGGCTGATGATAATGAACTACACTAAGGTACTTAAGCAACGATACCACAAGCACTCAAGGGTGCACGTCCGTACAGCATGACGATCGCAGCAAAATCAGTCCACTTCCCTCACACCTTTGGCTTTTATAGTAAAGCGACTACTATACGTTACCTCAAATAAAACCACATCCATCACGGTCACTCCTGATACCCTGGCCGTTCCGACCAGGTTTACCATGTCGTACCTTTTACCATAACCACCAAGTACTTTCATTTTTACCAAAACATTTTTACCTTTGCTGTTTGGGGACCAACCAGCATTACCAAATAAAAATCTCTCAAAGGTCTGTTTGGGTCCAACTAGCTGCAGCAAATATATAATACCTGTCGAAGAGCTGCTTGGGCCAAACCAGCACCATCACCATCAGTTACCAAAATACCTCCAGATGGGCTCTTCGGTTCAAAAGAGCACCATCGATTATCAAAATACCTTTCGATGAGCTCTTCGGTTCAAATGAGCACCATCGATTACCATGATACCTTTCAATGGGCTGTTCGGGTCAAACAAGCACCATCGATTACCAAAATATCAAACACGATACCAAATACCTCTGGTAATCAACCAGCACCATCAGCTGCTGTAACCCGTGACAAAAATGTCATGAGACATTTTATACACGTTAGTGTGTTATGTTTCAAAATGTACTACTCCTAGTACACAAACAGATGAATATTCTAGTACTTTCTAAACAAAAATTCATCGTTGAATCTCAAAGTATAAAGACAACATATTCAGCTGCATAACAACCACAACCATAGCCAACGTGCTAAATTAAGCACACTGCGAACTTACGGTACACAGCGACTGATCGGTTTGCAAAGCCGACCAGCATCCAGGGCCTCAGACACGTTGCACCTCAAGGGCCATCGTGTCATACCACAAGGGCCAACAGCACCACACCTCAAGGGCCAACTGCGCTACACCTCAAGGGTCAACTGCACCACACATTAAGGGCCACACGCACAAGGGACACGTCGTCGACGAGGCAGGACCACCAGCAGTGCGCAGGCCACAGTTCGAACATGTAAACAAAAATCCACACATGAGGAGACATTCTACGCGCTGGTACACCCTAGTAAGCGCAAACCGCGTAAGACATGCCAGACAGCACGCAAGCCACGATGGGAAGCGCAGGCTGCGTAGACAGAATACAAGCCACGAAAGAGCGCGCAGTTCTCGCCAGAGAGCGTGCAGGCCGCTCTGAACAACGCGCAAGGCGTGCCGGAGAGCGTGCAAGCCGCGCTGCGAGGCACCAGCCGCGCCAACACGCGAAGGTCGTGCAGAGAGCGCGCAGGTTGCGCTGCGAGGCACCAGCCGCGCCACCACGCGCAGGCCGCGCTGAGAGCACTCTGGTCGCACTGATATGCGCCGGCCGCTTCGCATCAGTTTGTTCTTTTTCCAAAACTCTGGATGGGCTCTTCTTTTTCGAGACTTTCTTGGCAATTCGGTAAACCGAATTCAATACCGGAAGCTTCAACATTAGGTGGCTCTGTTACAACGCTAGGTGGATCTATATCTTCATCAGAGTAAGCTTCAGGTTCGTCGATTTTAAAATCGGGATCTTTAACGCTATCATGAGCAGAAAAATCTGAGCATGTTGATGAGACATCGCTAGAGCTAGAGTCACTATCTGAGTCCCTGTCGGCGGAGGTACTTTCGTTAACGATGAAATTCGGTCTTGTTTTAGGACTTTCAAAATCAGATAAAGAAAGATCAAGGTTCAGTTGGCTGTCTCGTATGGAATTCGTATCAAAAGAGTCGTTCATTGATTGATTATCTTGTTCGCTATCCAGCTTGTTTGTAGTGCTCAGTTGGATATCATTAGACACTAATGACGGTGAGCAAAATTCTTGATCAGCAATGTTTGGAGTTGAGTTAATGCTAGATTGTGTTGAAGTTGTTTGAAGATTTTCAGTTTTGGTTATTACCATACTTATATTTTTTTGTGCCTAGCTATCCATTCTATAAACAAAGAAAATTCATGTTAACTTATGATGTTAACATAAAAATAAGACATTAAAAAACTTAGGCACTATTATACCGCCTAATTTGTTATTAAATTTATTTTTCAAGGAAGGCGGCCTCTACAGCTTATATAAATACAAAATAAGTTATATGAATCTAGCAACAAAAAGCCAATGAATGAATGGACTTCACGGCTAAATAACAATGTTAGTATCGACAATGTACATTTCACAATGCAAGTATTAGTTTCTTACTCATGCGGAGCGCGCGAGTAGAGCATGTTGTGTGCTTTCGTATTTATTTTCATGCCTACAGGCCAACCTTTACAAACATCAATAAAGCCATAAAAGAAACGAGTCTGATTTGTTTTAAGAAATACCATCGTATTCACCTTTTTCTTGTATACAAAACAGAAGCAAAACAAGAATTGCACTTTTATCTTAAAAAATAAATCATAATCTCATAGTATTTAAATGCAAAGTGGACACATTCTTTATTGTGGCACTTTAGCATACAAAATAATGTTGTAATTACGTGATATTTATATTCCACACAGCCGCATTCCAAGATATGGTACTTTAGTCTATAAAATTTTACTGCAACTCAGACTTATTCCGCAATATGGCCCTTTTTCACATAAATTACGTGCACTTACGCTGACGACAAGGACTCAACTGACAAGATGGCCCTTTTGCCCTGAAGTTGGTCACCAAAGTGTCAGAATGCGAAAGGGGCGGTTGTCTGATTGGTCCATTTTTAACGCTATAATCATGGGTGTCTTTTTCGAATATGAAAATTTAGACGATTTAGATACAATTTTTGGAATAAAAAGGATTTTGTTTTTTTTTGCATTGTGGCCCTTTGGAATTTAATCAGCGATATGATAAGCTATGCTATACAAGGCATTTTACCTTTAAGCCGAAAATTTGAAATTCCAATTTTAAGTATCTAAAATAATGGTGCAAAGTACCATCCATTTTTTCCGTTAAAACTCTTTTTCTCCTAAACTATCAATCACAAGATTTATTTAAAGTTATCACCATGTAGAATAAAAAGTTACGGAGACTCTCTTCCGCCCACTTTTTCAAATAAATTATCTAATTATTTTTAACGAATTTTTTACGTAATCGATACAACGTTACACATGAGCCGCCCCTCTGCCGGCCCTACAATCAGTGCGGGACGAGACGTTGTGCTGAACGGACCTGTGCTACTTTTAACAGCAATATTATTTTTCGCTGCGGAACCAACTTGAAATTTATTTATTTGACTTTTTTAGTATACAGCGGGTTTATTTGTAAGTTTGTTGTAAGGTAAATGTTTAGTAAGGGGTGATTATAGTTTTGAATAGGTATTATATTTATTATTTCTCTGTGGTGCGGTGGGCGAAGGTCCGCCTGCGAGGCAGGAGGTTGCGGGTTCGATTCCCGCCTCGGGACAAATATGTATACGATCTGCAGATATTTGTTCAGGGCGTTCTCGGTGTTTTCTATGTAAAATAAAAAAATATCTATCTATGTCGTTTTCTGTATTATGTATATCAGTTATCTTGTACCCATAACACAAGCCCTGCTTAGCTTGGGGCTAGATAATGCTGTGTGGATTGTCCAACATTATTTATTTATTTATTATTTTAAATAATTATGTGTGCAAAAATAGGTATAATAAAATGAATCGTAAAAAACGTTATTGAAAATAAAATACACGATGAGAATACAAAGAAATGGTAAGTAGGTAGGTACTACCAATATTTTATTAATTGTCTCTGTACCTAAAGGACTCAACTCACTGGTCGTTGCACAATTGTATAGGTATCTATGTACTTATATTTTTATTTTTTCGGTGCAACTCATAATCATCATCATCATCAGCCTATATGAGTCCACCGCTGGACATCGGCCTATAGCGCCCTGTTTTCTTGCCGCATCCAGCATCTGCCTGCAGTATTTTGCAGATCGTCATCCCACCTGGCCAAATGGTGCCCTACACTACGTTTGCCGAGTCGCGGTCTCCACTCAAGCACTCGTTTACCGCATCGGTTGTTGGTTCTTTGCGAGATATATCTCGGCATATATGGCCGGCCCGCTGCCACTTCAGCTTGCTAATTCTTTGATCTATGGCGATTACTTTGGTTCTCTGTCTGATGTATTCGTTACGAAACCTATCCTTCAGAGAAACTCCAAGCATAGCTCTTTCCATACCTCGTTGAGTGACTTTGAGCTGGTGGACCATCCCTATCATGAGTGTTCACGTCTCAGCTCCGTAGGTCATGACGGGTAGGACCCAATGATTTAAAACTTTGGTTTTCAAGCATTGCGGATTACGGATGACGAGGAGACTAGACGTAGTTTTCCAAATGCTGCCCAGCCTAACTGGATCCTCCAAAACCTAGTCAACAGAATGTTCAAAGAGAATAAAGCGAACTGGCAAAATATACAGGGGACAGGTATAATAAGTATTGTTTTTGTCATTATTACTCTGTAAAAAAACAATAAATAATATTTTGTTCATATAAAAACGGTTTTTTTAGAAATGAGTCGATAAGCATTGTCGTGTATTATTTTTATACTAAATAAATACTTATTTTACGTAATACGATACTTACGATTAGATTATATTGGTTTTTGTATTGAATTACTTGAAAATTGGGGTGGTCGGAAATCGGAAGTTGAAGATCACCAAAAATTTACATCTCGGCCGGGAGGAGAGTGTGTATATACACAGAATACTTTTGTCTCATTTTGTTATTTATCTCGATGTTATTAGAGTATATTTGTATCGTAGCTAATGTCGACCGAAATAATCTAAGTTTTCGTTTTCGGCCCCCATTTTACCGTGTTATTCATAGGGAATTTGGTCATCTGTTTGGCCGTGGTCGAGAACGGCCACCATGTTTAGAATTATGGTTTCGTTTTCATTCAACTTTAATTTCTTCGAAGAAATGAGGTGGCCGGAATAGGAAAGGCCTTTAAACCCCATTTCGTTTTCGGCTAATTCGTATAAGTTAAGATATTCTCAGTAGAAATCAAACATTTTTGTAATGGACAAGAATAATTACCTTCGAAAAATATCAAATTAAGCCAAAAGACAAAGCGATGGTTTAGCGGTTTTGAGGAAAATGTTATCGTATCTCATCCCGTATCCTAGAATAGACCCACCAAGCTCGCGTAACATGCCTGTGTAGTTTTCCCGCAATGAAGAACGGAATCACAGAGGATCTGTACCCAGATTTTCTAAGAAATATCTTGTGGACGGATGAGTCCAAATTTGATAAAGATGGCATAACTAATTATCACAACGCCCATTACTGGGCCCCAAAAGAACTAAGGAATCCCAATAAGAAAAGAGTGACGGGGTCCCAACGAAGATTCAGCGTGAATGTGTGGATGGGCATTATCTCCAATCATTTGATTGGACCTTACTTTCTCCCGGATATTCTAAATGGGGAAAGCTACGAAAAGTTCCTGAGAGCAGACTTGAGTGATTTGCTGGATGATTTGCCACTCAACCTGATCAGGGACATGTGGTTCCAACACGATGGCTGCCCTGCCCATTTCAGGAGAAGTGACTGGCTAGACACAAATTACCCAAACAAATGGATAGGACGAGGTGGGCCGTTGCCATGGCCAGCAAGAAGTCCGGACCTAACCCCCATGGATTTTCATGTGTGGGGGTGCATGAAAACTCTTGTGTACAGCAAGCCAAATCCAGTTTCGTCTGTGGAAGACTTAAGAGAAAGGATTGTGGATGCAGCAAATAAAATGAGGACCACGTTGACCACTGGAGTAGTGAAGACTGGTCTCTGTAGAAGGATGCGACAATGTATCAGAAATAGAGGTGGCCATGTTGAACATGAACTGTAAAATAAGAAAAAGTTGTGTGAAAACATTTAATAAATGACATTTCATGCTTACCTATTGTTTTATTTTACTTTTTAGGGCAAAGTATAAATTTTCTTCCCCACTGTCGCCTATGAAACTAATTTTTTTCAATGCATTTGAATAAAACCCAAGATTATTATACCTCGTTAGATAGCTGATGAAACGTAGATATTTTAAAACACATCTGCCGAACAACTGCCATAATATTTTTTTTAGATATCCCTTAGAGAAAAATAAACTTTCTAATTTTTGTTTTTATTTCATTACTTTCACTTGTCTACTACGGTCTATTCAATTAGCTTATGCACTATTTTAATAATTGACGTCCTAAAGCATCTTATTACACATGTAAAAATGCAAAAATAATAATAATAATAAGATACACAAAATAAACAAAATTAAATTTAGTAGCCTAAAAATCGGCAATATTCAATAAAAAAATTAAAAGTCGATTAACTCGAAAAGGGTTAAGTTTAGGGCAGTGTGTTTCATAGTGAAATAAGTCAGAAATGATGGGTACTCCACGCTCTTCACGGATCTAGCACTATTTTTCCTGTAACCCTGTATAGATAAACTTTTTGATCTAAAGATATTATATATCACTCATTTAGCTCTTTAGCTCTTTAGCTCATTTAGCTCATTTAGCTCAGTAGATTAATGATGTTGTCTTGTTGAGTTGCTCATGCTCAAGCTCATGAGCACGAGATAAAAAACAAAATATAATGTCTCCGTTCAACTGAGCTAGGTGGCGCTAGAGTGACAGATAAAAATAACTTGCGTTCACTATATTATGTTCTTTAAAAAAATAAACAAAAGAAATAAAAAATACTTATCCGTTAACAATAATACTGAACACGATTACTTCTAAAATAATTACATTCAAACAGTTTGCATAATTATTACAGGCCTGAACTTAGTCTTGCTATCTTTCTCTTTTTTTCATGTTGTATCTGACATCGTACATTTCGCTCCATCAAATCACTCGCCTTGCTCAGTCGTCTTCGCTCTCACTTATTCGCTCATTTCGCTCAGCACTGATAAGGTTCGAAAATTAATCAATGAGGTAAATGAGCGAAAGATATAGTTGAAACTAAGGTGAGCGAGAGATAGATTCACTCAGTTGATAATGTGGATCTTGGTTCTTCTGCAGAGGAGCCTGGGCACCAAGACTTTCTGTAGCGCTGAACTGCATCGGCGCGTGTTCTGTGCTCGTATGTTGGTTCCATTGCTTCTGGTGTTAGTGTCCCTTACAATGCATCCCTGGTACTTAAAATCTATTCACTCCCTTGAAAATTGAGTAGCTAGTGGACTACAATGTCCTCGCGTCGTTGTCGAAGGTTTATATCACGCCTTATTAGGATGTACTTACTCAGTTTTTTTTTTAATCTTGAGGTCCACAGTCGGCTCTTCCAAACATTGACATGATATGTAAAATCAAATAATGAATTTTATAAAAAAAAAACTACAATAATATATCTGTCACAACTTTTCTGAACAAAAGCATGAAAACTTTGTAAGTATTTTATTCCATGAAACCTTTTAAGTTAGCGGTCGAAATTGTGTTCAGGTCCGTAGGAATTTTGTGGTCGAAAACTGAAATTTTACTCATTTCCGATTGTTTATTGTTTTATGAAAATAACTTTACAGCATAACTATAAAACTCTTTATGTATTTAAAACTCAGATATCTATACTACCGACTAGTATCATTTCGAACAAGGCTGACCAGTTGGAAATATTTTTTTTGAGGCCTTAAAGTCAGAACTTCGCTAAATGGTCGGAATCTAGTGCAACACTACAATTGACTCTAATCCACTTAAATTTTTCTTCCTATTCAACGATACGCCACTATGGAAGAAAGGATCTTAAAATCAGCAAGTACTTTCCATTATGTTCAAAAATAACAAGAAAGTTAATTTGAGGTTAAGTACTGTGTACTATTTTGTTTATCATATATGCAGGGTTTAAAACAAATTGAATATAGCTACAAAATAGGCAGTGGTAGGTGGTTATTCTCTTTATCCCCACTGAATAGGGAAAAGGAAATATCATCGGTATTATAATAATAAATTTATTATTATAATAAATTTAGTCGTCGTTGTTGAAGTTTTATATCACGCCGCATAAGGATGTATTTACTAATTTTTTTTATCTTGAGGTCCATACTCGCCTCCTTCAAACATCGACATGATTTGTAAAATCAAATAATGAATATTATAAAAAAAAATTGTCTACAATTAACTTTTCTGAAAAAAAAAAGCATGAAAACTTAGCATTTTATTCCATGAAAACCTTTTAAGTAAGCGGTCGTAATCGTGTTTAGGTCCGTAGGAATTTTGTGGTCGAAAACTGAAGTTTTACTCATTTCTGTTTTTTTTTTAAATAAATAACTTTATAGCATAACTATAAAACTCTTTATGTATTTAAAACTCAGATATCTAGACTACCGATTAGTATCATTTCGAACAAGGCTGACCAGTTGGTTTTTTTTTGGAAAACCTTAAGCCTTCGCTAAATGGTCGGAATCTAGTGCAATGACCCTACAATTGACTCTAATCCACTTAAATTTTTCTTCCTATGGAACAATACGCCACTAGAGAGGGGTGCAATAAAAAAGGGGGGGCAGTTGATGTTTTTTAACAGTAGGTAGGTACCTATATATATATATACTTTAATTATTAATTTACTTACTATTTACTATTTTGGGTAGGGTAGGTACTATTCGAGACAGAGCTATGATCTATTTGTCATAAAGCTGCAAATTATGTCAATACATTCCAAAAACATAAATTAAAATTCACATGCTTGGAGTCGAGGTAAAGAGATATAATTAGACAATATTTATTGAAGAAAGAATCTTAAAATCAGCAAGTACTTCCTTATGTTATGTTCAAAAATAACAAGAAAGTTAATTTGATAGTAAGTACTGCGGGTTTGTTTATCATTTGTGCAGGGTTTAAAAAAATCGAATATAGCTACAAAATAGGCAGTGGGAGGTGGTTATTCTCTTTATACTGAATAGTGAAAATAACTAATAACTAATACTCAATACTGAATCCAGTAGGGAAAAGGAATTATCATCGGTGTTTAATAATTAATTTTGTTTTAAAAAACTAAACCGACTGCAATTTTTATACACAAAATTGACATGAATTTTCATGGATCCTACTGTTCCAACTGAACAGAACAGAACTGAACCAAATCAAAATGGAACCACAAGGGAAGCACAAGCTTTCATATAAAAAAAGAATCATGATAATCGGACCACCCAGTCAAAAAATCTGAGGTAACAAACATATTGAGAACCTACTCCTTTTTTTGAGTCGGTTAATAAATGTAATAAACAACCGGTAGAGGCCATGCGGTGGCGGCGGCGCGGCGGCGGCAGCGCGCGGCTATAACTACTAGTACTTATTCTGTGGCGGTATCTGTTGTAATGTGTGCAACATACTTATACTTATGTTGGTGCGCGCTGCGTGATATAATTCAGATGTGGTGCGGGGAATTTTCATTGGTAACGTCCATTCGAGCAAGGTCATTGGCATAGATCGCCCTCTTAAATGAAATGGTTTATTTGACACGGCATATTACAAAAAATAAACATTTATGGAAGAAAAACTGAAATATATATTAATTTAAACTAAGAATAATTAACACTAGGATAAAATAAACACTATAAGATAGATGAAGTGTTAAACACGGTTAGCTACTTGGTACAAACAAAAATAAACAAATTGTTGTAAAACTTAGGTAATACTAAAATAGTATGTACCTAGTAACTTCCGCTTATAGTGCCTTATAAGAAGTTTGGATAGATTTTTGTAACCTGTTTACGCCTTTACGACTGAACCAATCACTCTGAAATGGCATACCTCTAAAGGCAAGGCCTGGGCTCTAAAACTGTAATCAAATATACGCTATAATTAACTATAATTTTACGATTGAATAATAGAAATACAGGTAAATTATTCCAGTTTTCCCCCTTGGCAAATCCCCCTTGAGAACAGGAATTAATTTTTAAGTCCAGTTTTCGAGTTAATTGAACTAGTAACTACTACTCGTACAATCATTATGTGTTTAGATTTGGTTTATAAAATACTATAGGTACGCACCGCGTCTTCGCACGCGTTTTTCGTATGGAAACGTTTAAAGTTGATTTTTATCCTACGGTAACTGATTTATGGGATAAAAATTTGCCTATGTTTGATTCCGGGATAAGAATAACCCACATATATAAATGTTTGCGAAATTTAAGCCCGATCCGTTAAGTAGTTTTGGCGTTTAGAGGTCACAAACACCATCCTTCCATCCATACAAACTTTCGCATTTATAATATTAGTGTGATACCAAATACACAGATACCGAGGTTGTCTCATTAAAGTTGTATTCCTATTTTACTCCATTGGTTCCCTCGATCGAAAGAACTCAGCGTAAACGTTCAGAAATAAGTCGGATTTTTGAGGAAAAAACTCGAAAAAGCAACAAAACTCCTGTTCGCTGATGTAAGACAGAATTACAAAAGGGATAGACCGTGAAGCAACACGCTTGTTGATCTAAACATGCGACGTACAATGTTTCCTTTGGAAAAATGCTGGGAATGTTTGACGAAATGTCGAGGATAAGAAAATTAGGTGTAAACTGTGTTAGTAAAGTTAAAAGTTAACATGTGTTTCATCTTGTTTCATTCAACTTGTTAGAAAGTATAGCGCTAAGGCTTTTCTTTTTTTCTGGAGATCTCCGTCCAGCAGTGGACCGGTAAAGGCAGAAGATGTAGATATGAGAGATAAGTAAATAAATAAGTAATAATTTTGGACAATTCAAACAGCATTATCTAGCCCCAAGCTAAGCAGAGCTTGTGTTATGGTTACTAGATAACTGATATACATAAATACAATAGATATTTTTTATTATTGTTGAATTTGATTGATAACGATAATAAAACCAAAGCAAAAACTGCTCCAAAAATTTAAAAAGTTTAGTTTCAGTTTACTTCTTTAACACTTAGTTTAAACATACAATGCATACTAGCTGATAAGGAAAATAAAGATGATAATTTTATTATTAAAAAAAAAAACGTGAGTCCTCGATTTTTCACCTTTTTCAGCATTAATGGTGATAAGAATCTAAGGCCTACAAAATTAATGTTTCAGTCATGTTCAGACTGGTTTGAGCGTTCAATTTTCGACAAGTAATCCATACCCAATGTATCTAGTAAGTAGTTCCCTTTCTTCATTTTCCGAATTTACATCTATCGATGCCTGTAACCGACCTAACAATCTGATGTAAAGTTTAAGTAGAGAAAACTAACAATATCCCGAAAACTCAAGCTAATCCCTTTAATGGGTTCTGCAGCTCTTTGATATGCACAATTGCACATCGCATTATCATAATATATAGGTAGGTAGGTACCTATTACCTAGTAAACAGGTGATTACAATGCGCGGGCTTCCGTGAACCGGGGATTGGAGCAAAACGCGGAAAGATAATTCGATTTTTGGTTCAGCTTGCACGAAAACAGAAAACATAATTTTGCAGCTTATTGTGTGTTTTAGTTTAGTAGTTTAGTAACTAAACGATTTTGCTGCTATCCGACAAAAACTTAACAAAATTTTTGTCGGATGATTATTTTTGTTGGGTAGTGGCAAATTCGTTCCCTTTATCCACAGGAAATTTCCATTCCGTAGATATTATGTACAATTTACATACTTAACAAAAAAAAAAACTCTTAACTAAGGCTACCTTTGCATAGAAGAAATAAACACCAGCAGCGGTTCGGATTTCGGACCGGATGACCTACAGTCGAACTTAAAACATCCTTCTTTATGAGACGGTTGAAATAGAATTAGGTAGGTACCTGCTAGGTCACTGATTTTAAGGTAAATAAATATACTAGCTGCGCCCCGCGGCTTCGCAAACTTTGTTCCCATGGACACGTTTAAAGATGATTTCTATCCCACGGAAACTGATTTATAACATAAAAAGTCCTATGTTTGATTCCAGGATTAGAATTATATGCAAAATTTCAGCCCGATCCGTTCAGTACTTTTAGCGTGATGGAATTTATGGTTATGATTATGATGTGAGTGCTCTTTTTTTCGCACTGAGACTCGGGATGGTCCATTGTTTGTCTGCTTGTCTAACCAGCCTAACTCCGTCCAGAAGCGCAGAATGCGTGAAGGGGTATCAAACATCCATCCATCCATCCGTGCAAACTTTCGCATTTATAATATTAGTGTGATATACACTCAAGTGTCAGTGTCAGCCCATGTGCATGACATTTGTGGTTGCTACACTAATCCAACGCAACGACGCGTCAATAATTTGCACGTTCCATCTGTTTTGTGGTCGGTGCATCCACGCAAGCAATAATTACTTAGCTATTAGTGTTCTATACTATCAATGTTTTGTTTTAATAAAGTTCAGTCCATAGATATTATATTTTTACTATATTTGTACTAAATATGTAAATCAATCATCTCCATAACACAAGCTCTGCTGAGCTTAGTGCTTGATGATGCTGAGTGAATTACCCAGCATATTTTATTTTTTAATAAAAGGCTCTAATTACCTACTCAAGTAAAGGTCAGTCGGTATCAGCAGCTCACTATAATATAACAATAGGATTTGTACCTAAAAAGGTTTTCAATTAAAAAGGTGCTACAATTTCTTAGCAAAAGGTATTTTCAGAGATTGGTGTCATGCAGCCAAAACTGAACTAAACTAATTTGACAGGACAAAAAATACCGTCCCTTTCATAACAATTGAAATTGAAAGGACAGCACATTTTTAGCGCTGTCAAGTTAATTGAGTTTTGGCAGCATCTGAATTAACACCATTGTTTGTGACAAAATCATTACACAGCGAATCACCCATAGACATATTCGATTGACCGCAAACTCAGCTGATGGAAAGCGAAGATGCGGCCGACGGTGTATCACGAAGGTCTAGAAGATACCTATTCACCCTTGTCTTGAAGAGTATCAGGGTGCCGGAAATACAGAGGCAGGGAGCGAGTTCCATTCCTTTGCGGTGGAAATAAAGGTGGAAGAAAACAGCTTAGTGCGAGTGGAGGGTACATCCACCAAATATGGATGGTTTCGATATGCTTGGAAAAGATCATTGATTTATGAGTAATACCTCTTATTTGGTACTCAACTCCTGTTCCAAAATGTTTCGAAGTTGCCAAGGCTCACAATCATCTGTGGATGCAGCAATTCAAAATAGAAGAACCAGACCCCATTATTATTTTTAATGTAAAAAAAAATCATAACCTAAATAGGTAACTCGCTCTGATGTTCACCAAAATGATAATTGGCAATACCATTTTAATTGAGGTTTTTGACAGAACTTTTCATATTTAAACATCAAAGTTAAATAACTAAGGTGTTAACTGTCTGAATGTCTTTTAGCGCATAAATCGCGTATCGCTTGCTTGGCTTCGCTTTAGTTTAACTGTACAAAATCTACATCATTTATAGGTTAAAAGAGAATCGCTTCGCAGATTTTGTCTCTTTTACAGATAAACACATTCATGAAATGAACAAAAAATTACTTACCACCTTCCTGAACAAAACGCCTGTGTCATTTCGCGCGTTTTTCGCCGGGTTTTCCCGCGCCCCAGGCAAAAATCGGACAGTCCATCGCCAACCGTCGTCGAGCGCGCACGTACGTCGCTCTTCCCCGCGCTCTCAATTATTCCCAACCGCTATTTCCGACTCTGTGACTAATAAAAATTATTAAAACGATTTTGTGAAGGATAAATTAATATGTGACAGTGATAGTGTTGTGTGTGGATTTTTTGTTTGGACCGAGCGAGATACCTACGTGAGTTTTGATGATATGTTTGTCATGATGGTTATTTTTTGAATATTCGGTACTTACGTCTTCTTTAATTCATTATAAATGTATCATCTACATTCATACACTAATTTATTAAATTAGGTCTACTGTATCAGCGTGTTTTTCTTATTTATTGAAAGAACAAAATCAGTAGCTAGGAAATACCTAACAGAAGGTTCTTTTATTATTAATTTTTATTTTATCAATAAAATATTTAATACCTTCCTGACAAAAGGTAGTAAAATAATACCATCTAATGCTTGAGAGAATGCCATCGCATAGATTAAGAGCCCTCAATAGAACACTGATTGATCAATTGAACTTTAAAATGGAGATTTGATTGATAAATAGGAAATAGGTCATGGCGCGTTTATTACTTCTTCCGTTCTGTAGGACTGATGTACTAGGCACCTTCTATATTCTAATAAAACCATCTAAAATAGGTTTCATTTAAAAATATATGACTTAAAAATAATAACTTTTGCCTGAAAAAATGACTTTCTATTCTGAAGACTGATGGATCGAGTCAGACCTTCTACAAAAATCCATATTTTAAATTAATCTTATTTAAACTGAAATTTTGGAAAAAAATAGTTACACCTAATAACCAGTTCACTCAGCGAGTTGGGCATTCGTGGCGTCGTTTGGTGAAGGCCTATGTTCAGCCGTAGACGTACCTATACGCGGAGATGATGATGATGGTGATTAACCATCAATGGATTAACCAGATCACTTACGAACATGGTACACGCAACCATGGAAGCTTGGTTTTGCCACAATCATTACGCTTAGCGGGCGGATTAAGGATGTGAACACAGTAGTGGTGTAAAATATAGAAAAGAAAAAGCCTTCTTATAGGTGTCCTGGAAATCAAATACCTAACCGGGACTCAAACCCGTGTATTCCCAAGGGAAAGATGCGGTTTCAAAGTCCTGTATTATATCATTTGATTTTCTAAGAAATAACCCATAGTGTTAACTATAATAATGTAAAACTTCAGTTTAAAGATAAGGATAAAGATATTATATTTGCAGAAAATTTGTGAATAAAAGATGACAAAAATATAGGTGAAACAACATGCTTAACCGGTTACGGTATGCAAATTAGGTAGAGAGATGGCATGCATTTAATCTAATCATGCAAAAAAAATATGTTTTCTCTCGAGTTAGTTGTAAGTAGGTTACAACAACTCTTCGTCAATTCAATTTGTAAACCAAGTATAAGTTACATACGATTTTATTTTATTTTAGTCTGCCTAGTGATTACAACAACACTTGTTATAATATTTACTTACTCTAATACCTACGTATATCAACATTGTAAATACCTATCATTATACCTAGTTGTAAATGTGGATTAGAGACAAAGAACAAACGAATGAAGATACCCAAGTACTAAATTAAAAACATAAATTTGCGTAACTAATTAGCGGAAATAATTGAGTTTTAGCGGACTTTACAAACTCAGACGAAGTAAAAAAACAAGACAGAGTGACGCCGGCCGACAAACTGATGCCGGTTTCGTAAACATGTGCGCGTTTGATGAGTGTTGCCGTGTAGTAAAAAGGAATTACCCCTAATATTTTATTGTATTAGCAGAATGAATGGATAAGTAAATAGTAGATAAGATGATATTTTTTCAAATTGTATATTTACCTCACTTAGAGGTAGTATATAAGTAGGTATGTTTATTCCGACTAGAAAGGGGGACAATAAAACAACAGTAATATCAAACATTGGTTTTAATGGCCTTTATATTGCGTAAGTTTTCTGTAGAACTGTCATTTACTGTCCACCGTTCTGGAAATTGTTTCCAATTTCGAAATATGGTGGAAACGTATTAGGTACATAAATATTTTTCGATGATGCATCGCTTATTTTATGCTCTTGGCCAGCATAACTGTGCTCAGTGTCCAAGTTAGAGAAAACGTTGTCTGTCTATCAAATCTAAAAAAGTCGGCATTTTCCTTAAGCCTGAGATATACATTTTCCTAAAAATGACCTTGTCTCTGCATGTCCTTCATGATATACCTTAGTCGAGCATATTTACTAACATTTAACTTTTAGACCCACTTAGACCACGATATCTCGTTAGACCCCAATTTCGTCTGATGTTATTAATTATCCTATAACTACCGGGGCATCAAGACGAATCATTAGACTCCTCATTTATTGAAATCGGACTTATAGTTTCAGCGCTACGTGAAAAAATAAAATCGGATACTTACAAACATACAAACGAAGCCAACCTTATTTATCCATGCTCCGTTGGTAGTCGGGTAAAAAAAAATAGGTACCTAAGTAAATTAATACATAACATTACGTTTCACGTCACATTAATAACTTCCTCAACAAACGGGAACTTTTGTGACGCTTAGTGTTGGCAGCACTTGTGGCGGTTTTGTGTTCCAAGTTGTCATGATAATTTATAAAGTTGATTTACTAAAAATATATGTTTTTAAGTTTACTTAAGTATGAAATGTGATTCCATCCTACTTCTTGTGTATTGAAGATTGGTTTTTACACCATTTTACAACACAATTTGACATTGTTTCTGTAAAAAATACGAAATATTATATCGTGACACTCCGCGCGCCGGCATAGCTCGACTGACAAGGTATGGCTTAGTTTCGTTTTATGTCTGTGCGTGTAACTGTGTATGTACACGGCTAGGCTTAGTTTTGCCGCCATCGGTGAGTCGGCCGGCGAAACTCTATCTTGCTTTTTTATTCATCTGAGTTTACAAAATTTACAGTTTGTAATTAGCTATTCAATAAATATCAAAGGATCGAACGAGTGGTTCGATGCTTACATAACCTAAAGAAATAACGTAGGTATTTTACCAGCATAAAAATTAATATAAGTACTCAAAAATGGACTATGAAAAAAATTTTTGATTGGGGGAAGTTGGAATTCTAAAAATAAATTCCAGTTTTCCCCCTTGATGATCGCTAATCATAGAGTTGTGTTATTTTGTTGTGAGTTTTTTAATGAATAATACAAAGAATATGAGAGTTATGGTATATATTTTTTTTGTTCTTTTATACATACCTAGACCATATTAAAAATAATGACAAATATATTTTTAGTGCCCTCCTCGTATTCATTTAGTATAAAAATATATATGTATAAAAATTATTCCAATTTATCTTGGCCACGGCATAATGTGAACGGCTGGACCAATTTCACTAATTCTTTTTTGTTGGAAAAATTATTTTCCTGACTGGCATTCCGCGGGTCGCAATGAGTGATTCAATTAAATTGCCTCATTATTAATTATAATCAACTTGTAACCTTCACTAGAAGTAGACATAGACTCTACCAAAACTCGACCTCAAATTCAACAGCCTGTATTGGTCCACTGCTGGACGCAGGCCTTCCTCTGATACGCGCCTTGTTGGCGTTTATCTAGTGGGGGGTAATGCCCATAATCCCCACGCTGGGCATGCGCGTTGGGGATCGCAGTTCGGTGGTAGAATTTTTCTGCAAGGGCGCTGCTGCCCGCTCCTTGTCGATATTCCTTAGTCGCCTCTTACGACACCCACGGGAAGAGATGGGGTGGTGCAAATTCTATGCCAGCACCACACAGCTACCTATTTCCTATTTACCAAAGCTAGAGGAGCCATAATCACCTTATAGGTACTTGGCATTGGTATGCCAAGTATATAAAAAACTTAAAAATAACCTTGTAACACCAAAAACCCAGCAATTATTCTATAAATACAGTATAGAAAATAATGTCCGCTATTAAAAATAAGCCTCCATTAAGTTATTTTGGTGTTTTTTTCCACATTACGATTGTAATGGGCACTAGCCATAAGTCTTCTCAGTGAGGGTTTTTTTAACCGACTTCAAAAAAAGGAGGAGGTTAAACATAAAAAATACCAGTCAATTCGACTTGTATTTTTTATGTTGGTTACCTCAGAACTTTTGACTGGGTAGTCCAACCTTGATGATTCTTTTTTTGTATGAAAGCTGGTACTTCTCGTGTGGTCTAATTTTAATTTGGTTTAGTTCTGACCATGGGATCCATGAAAATCATGGATCCCATGGTAATTCTAATACTTGAATAAAACATGGGCTACTGTTTATCTTTGTTCCCGTGGGATAAAAATCACCTTTAAACGTTTCCATAGGAACAACGCGCGCGAAGCCGCGGGGCGCAGCTAGTACTGTATAATTAATAAAAATAATAATAATAATAAAAGTTTTAATTTCAGGAAAGGTTTACAAAGTACTTACATAAAACTTATCTAAGGTTATACATGAAAAAGATATTTCCAACAGTAGTAGGTATTTAGTAGGGAAAACCTTTGTGGATCGACAAGATTGACTCCTTGCTCTAACTAAGTTTTCACTTGTATGTAGACGCAAGGGCTCTCTCTCGGCTTCCGCCAGGATTTCATTTGCACAAGTAAAAATGTTGCTGCTTATTGGTAACGCCTGTAAAAACAATGATAGGGAATTGTAAAGTTAAGAGGGCGATCTATACCAATGACCTTGCTCGAATGGACGTTACCAATGAATTGAAGTCCCCAACTGTACTTTGTGCTACTAAGGCCATTAAATGAGTATGTTCTCGTCCCGTGACATTCTGACCAGATTTTCCTTCCTTCCTTCTATAAATTCCTTTGAAAACTGCCCAAAATATTTTCTCTGTCTAGAGCGTAAAGTTTGTACGAGAAGATACTGATTTAGGTAGATATACCCGAGGAAATACTGTACCAAATATGTCACTAACCGTGCCGCCGCCGTGTGGTACAAATTCGGAAAGGAAGACATTTTTATGTCATAAATGATAGTGATTGCCATTAGACCATTTTTGTTGTAGGTTATCCGGTCCCTTAGTAATACCTAGCTGTATGATGCTGACTTAGAATTTGCACCAACCCATCTCTTCCCGCGGGTGTCGAAAGAGACTATTAAAGGATATCCACCGTGGGACGGCAGCGAACCGTGCAGAACAATTATACTATCAAACTGCGATCTTTAGTCCGCATGTCCGGCGTGGGGATTATGGGCATTACCTTCCAAGAGATAAACGCCAAAAAGGCGCTTATCAGTTGGCCTGCGTCCAGCAGTGGACCAATACAGGCTGTTGAGGTTAATACCTAGCTAGTAGCTTTTAAATTCTCTAAAAGTTGCTTGAGTAAAGGTTTCAAATAGCTGCAGAACATATTTCTATGTACCTTTAACCGAGCCAGCTATAAATGTTTGCAACTCAGTAGTTCAGTGAGACGAGTACATTGTAACTCATTGAGATAATCTTTATAGCTCGTCCTACGATAGACAATAATAGACAATTGCACCTAGGCTAGGAATGTACCTACTGATAAACTAGTTGTCTTGTCCGGTAGTCGTGTGCAGTGGGCTTGGTATAATTAATTTTGTTTAAAAAACTATAAACCAACTTCAATTTTTATAGTTTTACATGAATTTTCATGGATCCCATTGTCAGAACTGAACAAAATTAAAATGGGGCCACAAGAAAATCACCTTTCATATCAAAAAAAGAATCATGAAGATCGGACCACCCAGTCAAAAGTTCTGAGTGAAAAAACATTAAAAAAAATTGAGAACCTCCTCCTTTTTTTGAAGTCGGTTAAAAATTAAAGGGTTTTAGTTGTAGTCATTGTTGTGGTACACTGCTCGGCCACAGAGGAGGCAAGACACAAAGGGGCTGAAGTGTAATATTGAGGCATCAACCCCATCCACACCCACAGAAAAGCTGAAACGAAGCTGTCAGTCACCAAAAGTCCTGCTCCGATACTTCAAGGAGCTGGGCTGGTTAGGGCCTGCTTAGGCAGGAGGATAATGCACAATACACTCCTATGCGAGACGTCCGTGCAGATCTTAATTCCCCCACTTAGAATTAATTTAGGTTTTACACGGATGGACATTTATATTTAAACATACTGACGGAGATATAACAATAGAGTTATAGAGGTATATTATTCGCGTTCTGGATGACTATGTTTAATAAAAAAAATATCTATTTATGTAGTGTATTGTATTATGTATATCAATCAGTTATCTAGTACCATTTTAGTACCCATAACACAAGCTCTGCTTAGCTTGGAGCTAGATAATGCTGTGTGAATTGTCCAGCATTATTTATTTATTTAGCCAAACTAGCGGCTCGTCTCGGCTTTACACAGATGGATATTTATTTTTTAAACATACAGACAGAGATATAATAATAGAGTTATAGAGGGATATTATGTAGCCAAAAGGATACTGTAGCATTTTAATGGTAAAATAAGTTTTTTCTGGTAGTTTTCAATCGGTCCAGTAGTTTTTGAATTAATACACTAGCAACGTCTCGCGATTTCGCCCCCTTAGTTCCCGTTCCCGTGGGAATTTGGGGATAAAATAAGCCTATGTCACTCCCTGAAAAGTACGCTTTTTAATGATGAAATATTTTTATAAATCAGACAGTTGTTTAAGAGCCTATTCAATACAAACAAACAATCAATTCTTGCCTCTTTATAATATTATTAGTGAAGACAAACATCCAAACCTTTCTTCCTTATATACGTATTATTAGTATGTGTCAATTGGCCATGATGTGACTAGGTTTTTACACTCGATGAGGTATTCAACATCCACAGCTGAATTGTAGGGGTCGATTCTTACACCGCGACACAACAGCTGTCATCGCAAATTCACTGGCAGTTTTCCTCCAATTTAATTTAGACTAAGTAATGGGTAGGAATTGCAAAATTACAAAGCATTTTGCGGCGATTGTCATTCTGAAACCTTTCTACCATTTCATTGGGATTCATTTAAATAAATACAGTCAGCAACGTTATAATTTATTATGTATTTTCAGGAACGGTGATAGTTAGACAGTTCAAATTTTCACAGAGGGATGTATTTCAGTTGCCGTTATCATAAAAATATTAAAAAACGGAATAAAATAAATATTTAGGAGGTCTTTTGTAGCTCATGGGCCTAATGTACTTCATTAGTTTTGGTTATCCTTTTATTCATTTTGTTTAGGCAAACAAGTTTCCGAACGCAGAATAACCATCGTTCATGCCTTCACTCATTCAAAAAGAGAACATTCATTCGTCTCACTTCATTCAATCAATTCATTACTTCTGCAAATTTATGGATAAGAAAACCATACAAATAACCACACTAAGGAAAGTAACAAGAAGATATTGATTATCACAAAATTGTGAGTAGGTATACTCAACACATTTATTTAATTTAATTTTGTTATAATTGTACCTACTTGACTAGACATGTGTACTTACCATTTTGGAGAATCGCAAACTGAATAACTTTCACTGATTATATTTGGTAGTACATTAAAATTATTTTGACTTGAAGGTTTGACGCTCTTGTTGTGAAGATGTGACGAAGTGGCCAAGTGAATGACGAAGTGGCTGACGAAGTATCTTTCGATAGTTCTAGTAACTCTGTATAAATACAATAAGTTGATACGACACCAATTGCCTCTAATTGTCTTTAAGACACATACTAAATAAATATTAATAAATAAATAATTTTGAACAATTTACACAGCATTATCTAGCCCCAAGCTAAGCACAGCTTTTGTTGTGGGTACTAGATAACTAATATACTTAACATAATACACTAAATAGAGAGATTTTTTTTATTATATATATAGAAAACATCCAAAACGTCTTGAACAAATGTCTGCAGATCGTACACCCCTTTGTCCCGAGGTGGGAATCGAACCCACTACCTGCTGCGTCGCAGGCGGACCTTTGCCCACCGCGCCACAGAGGTCGTCACATATTCACTCGTTCTCGACGCTGCCTGTACCTTACGAATTCGACGCCATTTTGAATTCGAATTCCCTTCATTTTCCTCTCATTATAATGAACGTAACCTGATTCCGTAGGTATACCCATTAAAATGGTCCTTGATAGGTATTGACACAAATTAGAGGATTTGAATAAATACAGCGTAGCGCCATATCCTAGGGGAGGAAATAATGTGTAAGTTAAGAAATTCTGTAAAAAATAAGTTTAAAGATTTCTAAAAATAAATAATTAATTTTGTTTTAAAAAACTTTAAACCGATTCAATTTATATACTTCTTTCATGAATTTTCATGGATCCACTGTCAAAACTGAACCGAATTAAAATGTGACCACAAGGGAAGGACCAGCTTTCATATAAAAAGAATCATGAAAATCGGACCACCTGGGTTTTCCGATTTTCACTAAGCGAAATAAACCTGGGTATCCTGAGGGCCTAGACAATGTAACAATCGATGTCGAAAGCGATAGTAGAAAAGTCCAAAACTGTATGGGGTTGACAAATGAATAAATAAATTGTTTATTTATAGAAACATAGTCAAAATACACAGTAAATACACAAGTCGTTGTCATTGAATAACCCGCCCCTGAGCATTCCCGGCGCAAAGGTACCCTGCACATAATACTTGCAGCATTACCTCGCTGAATAGCAATGGCAATCCTTTGCACCAAGAACGACCCAGAGCGGGAGTCTCCTGTCACTTCATTAAGTCTACGGCTATATGCATGTGATTTCAAAATGGCTAAAAAATATATACGTATTCTCTATTGATATAGAAACATATCTACATATTTATTTTAGAATTTTGAGATGTTTTTATCGTAGAATTTTACCATTGAAAAATTGATATCCTAAATCTCAATCGCAAAATTTCAAAACGCTATGACATTGACTAGAGCGGACGTGACATGGCTGTTCACATTTCTTCTTTTTTTATTCTGCTTGCTGCACTATGATTTGACAATATTCTGCCCACTTCACATTTCGTATTGTAGGTTATTTTCCGATATTTTCTGAGATGATCACTATGAGGTCGTCACAAAAGGTTATATTCGAGTGTGAACGTGGACGTCAAATAAACATGGCGCTAATATGGCAGCGTTTTTTAGATATGCGTTTAGTAGATTTGGCGGGAAGTAGCTCTTCGCACGTGCAATAGTAATACCTGATATGTATCTGTATATATGTGTATATATATATATGTAGGTCTAGAATTTAGAACTATATGTATGCAAAACCAGAATTTCAACCAGATCCGTTCGATCCATCACCGTAGTTGTTTAAGCGTGAAGCGGCTGTGAGTTTAAAATTACAGACGAAAAATACATTCTATTGATCATCTTCCTATATTTTAATTTGATACAAGTAAAATCAGCGACCAAAAATATATTTTTAGTCTGGGATTAAAAAGTTGGCAACTACGCCAGCTCTCATTTTGTAATTGATGGTTCTTGTAATAAATAACACAATAGAATAAATTATTTTGTTGTTTTCTGAGACTTATACGCCATTAGTTTCGCAATATCATCCTTCAATTCAAGGGCAATGACTTTTTTATTGCTTGTCGGAGGGGAAACCAAAAATTGGCCATTTATTGTTAAGTGGTCAACATCGAGTTGCACAAAATGTAAACGTATTGTTTGTCTGTATGTATATGTATATATTATATATAATCCGGATCTCGGAAACAACTCCAACGATTTTCATGAAATTTAGTATACAGGGTGCTTCGGAGGCGATAAATCGATCTAGCTAGGATTCATTTTTAGAAGATGGCGTTTTATTCGTGTCTTCAATAAACTTTCATCAACTTTATCGTGATCAATCGACTCTTCCTGACATCTGTTGGCGAATAATAATACTATCATTTCTAAACAACAAAATTTACCAAATAAAAACCGAGCGAGGCTCGGTGATGCAGATACTATAATATTCAGTACCCAACCTCAGCGGTAGTGGTGAGATACAGGCATATCTGCGTCTTGGACCATGAAAGTGTTAACATTTTTCTGTTTTACGCCCCAAACTGCCATCTCCAACCCGAGGTTAATATTGGCATAACCCCCATGAGAGAAAATACAATAAGACGGTTATCAGAGATAACCTGATAAAAGTCATCAACAATAGGTAATATTCCGTTGTAGATGATCCCATGATTTGAGTTATTTCGGCACAGTTTTATGCGCCATGATCGCAGAATAACTGACGGCACTGCAAGTGAACTTTTGTAGTTTTTTTTTGTAATTAAGGAATAAGTGATATACAAACTGTTCAAATAAAAAATACCATGGTAGGTAGGTACATATATACCTACTTAAGTTTTAATTTATCTGATAAGACTTTGAAGTGCGTTAAGAAATCTAAGATTACTTTCGTGTTCCATTTTTAATTAAAACCTGGCTATCCTTTACAAAAACGTTTGAAAGACGGTCAAAGCTCGCCTACTCTGTTTAATTAAGAAAATATCGGAGAAACTTTATCTAAAGAGATCGAGAACTATTCAGAGAGAGCACACTCACTTTGTGCCGCTTGTTAAGAGTTCCACATACTTTTGAAGATGCCTTGCTTTTAGAAACCGACCCAAAGAAAACTTTCGCATAATAATAATAATACTTGACAATCCACATAGCATCATATAGCCCCAAGTTAAGGAGAGCTTGTGTTATGAGTACTAGACGACTGAATGAATGAAGGAATGAATTAACACTTTATTGTACTAATAAAAATCAATATACATGGAAGTCTTATATCTAAATAATAAATAAATATAGTACAAAAGGCGGCCTTATCGCTGAGAGCGATTACTCCCACTTATACATTTAATACAATAGGTTCAGTTCGTTTTTATGACTTAACGCTGGGAAAAAGTACCATATCTACCGAATTTTACCTAGATTATAGCCAAATTCATTTTGAGTTGGTAACACAAAAGTAAATAACATTACATTTCGCAAGAAATCATTCGTTTTCTGTGTTTCTGAGTAGCAAGGCAGTACACCCAAGGACATGTCGAATCCATCACAATAATGAGATGAAGGCATAGCTGTTTTGTAAGCGATTCAAAGAAACGTGTGTAGTTTTATAAATTTTCAAAATAACAGTTCGTTAAACGTACTAAACATCATTGTATATTACACTAGCTACACCCCGCGGCTTCGCACACTTATCCTATGGAAACTGATTTATTTGATACGAATATGTCTATGTGTTATTCCAGGCCTTGAACTACTTGTATGCGAAATTTCAGCCCGATAGGTTTAGTAGTTTTGGCGTGAAAGAGCAACAAACATAGATAGTTGTTTACAAACTTTCACGTTTATAATTTTAGCCTTAATGTTAGACTGTAAGTAGATAATGGTTCTTGGTCACTGTATTTGTCAACAACTATCTATGTTTGTTGCTCTTTTAGGTACTACACAAACACAATAACTTTTACTATTGCATATACGAGTACATGAAGCTAGGGGTCCTAAATAAGGTTAAGCGATACTTCACACCGGGATAGCTTCTATCCCTTTATCAAGCACAGGTCCGGTCTGGTTTGGAGTATTGCTGCCATGTTTGGGACGGCTCGGCCAAGTACTAGCTTGCAGCCTTAGACTCGATCGAACGAAGAGCCTTTAGACTCATTGACGAGCAGTACCTTGCAGAGACTAAAGTTCAAAGTCTCAAACACCGCCGCAAGGTTGCTTGTCTCTCGATCTTTTATAGGATACATTTTGGAAAATGCTCACTTGAACTACATGACCTGATCCCATCCCCCTTCCACTCCAGGACAAGCAGACGCACAGCGCAATACCATCGGTATTCGCAAGCGGTTTTCCTCCATCTTTATTATTCGCACCGCAAAGGAATGGAACTCGCTCCCTGCCTCTGTTTTTCCAGCCAATTACAACCTTGGTCCTTCAAGACAAGGGTGAATAGGTATCTTCTAGACCTTCGTGATACACCGTCGGCCGCATCTTCGCTTTCCATCAGGTGAGATTGCGGTCAAACAAAGGTCTATTTATATATAATAATTATCTGTTAAGTACATACACGTTGTCTGTTTGTACTCGTTCTGCTGGTTCTCTACCAGGTTTTGGCTGAAAATCAACGATTTCGCAGAGCCTATTTGATGTGCTGCAATACACACAAATTTTTCTACACTTACTTACTTACTTACTTTTTAAAGTGCTTGTCTGAATTAAGAAACTTATGTACTTTTGTTTGAATTGTATCTCTATGTTAACTGTATATGTGTCTGTAGTAGGTACTATTTTTTTTTATCTATATATCTTTTATCAAGTTGGTAAAAAGCTGGCGCAGCGCATCAGTATTGCTGTAAAGCGGGGCAATGAAGCCTCTTGGGGACGCGATGACTGGTATCGATATAGATCAGTTGAGCTACCGATTGTTTGAACCTTCTGCAGATATCGCACTCGCTTCAATAGGGTATATGCATCGATTTAAATCATCGATAAAAAAAGAAGAAATGAGTACAGTGATGTCACGTCCGCTCTAGTCAATGGCGTAGCGTTTTGAAATTTTGCGATTGAGATTTAAAATATCAATTTTTCAATGGTTAAATTCTACAATAAAAACATCTCAAAATGCAAAAATAAATATGTAGATATGTTTCTATATCAATAGAGAATACGTATATATTTTTTTAGCCATTTTGAAATCACATGCATATACCCTATTGTAAATACTAGTTCTAATTTATTTATATTTTTGATCGTAATTTTCTTTTTCAATAAGGATTGCAAAATAAAATCAAGCTTCTGCCCGCGGCTTCTCAAGCATTATTTCGGTACATCTGTCTTTTTTAGCCATGTTCTTTCCCAAGATACCATCTATCCCCTCATCAAATTTCATTACGATCCGTTCAGCCGTGAAAGTCACACAAACCGACATAATTAATTTGCGTTCGTAATATTAGTATAGATAAATACGTAGATAAATACCTATTTAACCTTATTTAAAATTTTACGTAAGAGGTGTAATGGCGATAATGGTTGTCCGATTTTTCGAATTTTGAATTTTCGGTACAAAATTTCGAAAACACCATCCTTCAAGAATGTAAAGAAAAACAAAATATAATAAAAACAAGGCAACATTTTTGTAATTATGTTAACAAATCTGCAAACACCCTAAATTTTCATAATGTTTACAACTCGCAAGCGCAAATTTGCTGTAAACAGAAAATTTGGCAACCCTTGTAACACGAAATTGCCCGTATTTTAATGCTCAAATAAAATATTTAATTTTAACAACCCAACTCCATTCTTTGACCGGGGGGTAAAATTCCCTTCAAATTAAAACCTCCAAACATTATTTCCATTAATGTAATCGGAATTTTTAGTCTATTTTTCTTTAGCCAAAAATTAACTTTATGTGTTCTACAATGCGTTATCCACCACATCAACTTATAGGTTCGTCCACAGCTGAAGATACGTTCAAAATAATATTTGATTCTACTTTATATCACAGCAGAGCTTATGTTATAATATGCTTATTTATGAACGTCTACTAAAAAGGACAAAAAAAATTTTACTATGTTGTAACATAGTAAAATGTGCGAATCCACGATTGAAACATTAACACTTATTGAAATATAGTTTTTTATTTCATACTAAATAATCAGACGTGAAAATTTTACTATGTTGTAACATAGTAAAATTTTCACGTCTGATTATTTAATATGAAATAAAAAACTATATTTCAATAAGGCCCATACACCAGCGAAAGTGGCACCCCCAACTATTTTATCTTAATATTAGGTTAAACGCAGCAAGTTTAAAAAATCCTACGTTCAGTTTGTGGTATATATTATTAGTTATTTATTAATGCCTCTGTAATAGTTTCATTTTGTAAAGCTTAGGAAGAGATACGAAGTTGCGCTTTTTGGCCACCAAACTCTATTTTTGTCCTCCTAAACTATATGAAATAAAATTATAAAAGAGGTATTAAAAAATAGCTTCAAAGTAATAGATACCACAAACTGAACGTAGGATTTTTAAAAATTCCTATGATAAACGTAAAATATGATAAAATAGTATCGCTGTTATATTGGCTCGGGTATGCGGATTCAGTAGGTTGGTGTAAGATCGCGCAGGCGATAAGATTGTGCATACGTCATTACTCAGCAACGGTGGATCACACGTGGCCAACTTTAGTTGTGTTTTCATTTCTACGTAAGCCGGTATACGCTCCCAGAAATAAATCGAATTCAGTGTAAGAACGGCGAGTCCAGGTGAGTTTAAAGTTTTTATTGCGTTCTGATCTAATATTTTGTCATTTTGCAACTATAACTGACGAAAACCCTGACGGAATGACAATGTTTTTCTGTTTGTTTTACTTTTGTTTGCCATCAAACGGTTGACTTTTGACATTTTATTTCAATAGCTTCCTAAGAGATGGTAGCACGGTCTTGTTAAATTTACAAATGCCGAAATGTGTAAGTTTGCGCACTACGAGGCTGTGTAAGATAGCGCGCGTAATCTTATACGCGACTTTTTATTATTGATTTACAATGTGTAGATTAATGATAAAAATAAATATTAATTGTTTTATTGTTTTTAAGTAAATAGATTGCTTCATTTTGTTACAGAATGTCTCGAAGACCACGGAAATCGAATCGAGAACTATGCTTACCTTTGATCATTAATGCTCAAACTCAACTCAAACTCAAAAATGCTTTATTTCCATAAATACAATAAATGTACACTTAGAAAAGGTCAAATCATAGTAAAAAATACACTGACACGGAAATAAAGTGGTATTTTTGATTTCGATCGCTTCGGTATGTAGACTAAAGTAAAGAAACGACGAAGAAACCTTTAGCCTGTTAGTTGTTATTTTTCGAGTTGGAGCAAAATCCGTCCCAAGCTTTTTTATCATCTAGATAATCTGATATTTTATAGTAAGCCTTTTTGCATAATAAAGTTTTGACAATTTGTTTGAATTTATTTACTGATAATTTTTGCAGCTCAGTAGGGGTTTTGTTGTAGAAGCGTATACATTGCCCTTTAAAAGATACATTAATTTTATGCAGCCTAGTTGTGGGTACAGCGAGTTTATGTTTATTTCTAGTATTTACATTATGTATATCGCAATTTTTTGGGAAACTATTGATATTTTTATGAGTATACAACAAGTTTTCATAAATATATTGACTTGGTACTGTCATTATATTTATTTCTTTGAATTTATCACGTAGGGATTCTCTGGGACCCATTTTATAGATGGCACGAACAGCCCGCTTCTGCAGCACAAATATGGTGTTAATATCTGCAGCGTTCCCCCAAAGCAGTATACCATAAGACATAATACTATGGAAGTAGCTGAAATAAACTAGTCTAGATGTGTCCACGTCTGTGAGATCACGGATTTTTTTGACTGCATATGCTGCAGAACTAAGTCTCTTCGATAGCTTATCTATGTGTGGGCCCCATTGAAGTTTATTATCTAAGGTGATTCCTAAGAATACGGTACTTTCTATAATTTCTAACGTTTCTCCATTTACGTTTACATCAGCCTTAACTTGTTTTACATTAGGTAGAGTAAATCTAATACATTTCGTTTTGGTTCCGTTAGGCAAAAGATTGTTGACACTAAACCAATGAACTACCTTTGAGATTGCATTGTTTACATCGTCGAAATTAGTGTTTTGTCGTTTCATTTTAAAAATTAATGAAGTATCATCAGCAAACAATACAATCTCGTGACTATTCTTGACAAGATGAGCCAGGTCGTTAATATAAACTAAAAATAGGAAAGGACCGAGGATAGATCCCTGCGGTACACCCATTGTAACTACAGACCCCGAAGACCGTTTCCCATTTATGTCAACTCTTTGTATCCTATCACTCAAATAAGATGTGAGAAGATCCAAGGAGGTGTTCCTTATTCCATAGTGATGTAGTTTCCTGATTAATGTTTCATGGTGTACGCAATCGAATGCTTTCGACAAGTCGCAAAAAATGCCTAAGGCATCTTGCGACTTCTCCCAAGCATCAAAAATATGCGATACTAACTCTATACCGGCATCAGTAGTTGACCTGCCGCGAGTAAACCCGAATTGCTTACTATGAAGCAGGTCATTGCAATTGAAATAACTGAGCAATTGATGTAAAATAAGTTTTTCAAAAACTTTGCTGAATGTTGGCAGTTCTGATATTGGTCTAAAGTTAGTGGGGTCAGACCTACTACCTGATTTAAACAGTGGGATTATTTTGCTACATTTCATTAGATCAGGAAATACACCACAATCAATAGACTCATTAAATATAAAAGCTAGATCTGGTGCAATGGTATCAATCAAAGGTTTAATAATTCTAACGGAAATGCCCCAGAGATCTGCAGTTTTCTTTATATTTAAAAGTTTAAAGACTTTTATAATATCTTTTTCATTAACGTGGTTGAAATTAAATTTATTTTCGCATTTAGGTACATTTTCTATCAGTAAAGACTCGGCAATTGCTTGAGAAGAATTTAGGGACTTTGTGGTAGAGATTGGAATGTCAGTAAAAAAGTTTTCAAAAGCTTGGGCTACTTCAATGTCATTTTTGATTGTGCAACTGTTAATCTTTAAATTGTAATCATTATCGTAGGTACTGACCTTTCCAGTCTCACTATTTATTATTTTCCATGTTGATTTTATTACATTTTCACTGTTTTTAATTTTGGAGCTAATATAATTTGATTTTGCTATTTGACAAACTTTTCTAAACATTTTTGAGTAATTTTTTACTTTTTCTTTGAAGTCCTTGTTAAAATTATATTGTTTTTCACTATATAGTTCATACAAAGTTACTCTACTTTTATGTATACCCACTGTTGCCCACTCACTAAAGTTAAGTTTTTCTGAGACCATCCTCGATTTGGGTGTGAATATTGAATTGAACGCATTGGTGAATTTATTAAAAAAACTACAATACGACTCATTTGGGTTGTTAAGTGAGTAATCAGGTGATGGTTTAGAATCCCAATCCAATTTCAACCGTTCAAATCGACTTGTGGTCACAGGTGTATATTTAATTTTTTGTTTACAATTATAGTTTTTAACTTGTATTTCTAGTTTAATTAGTTGACCCAAGTGGTCTGATTTTAAATTGCTTATAATTTTTTTACTTAATACTTTTTCATTTTGACAAACAAATATATTATCTATACATTTTGCTGAGGTTTCAGTTATTCTAGTTGGTTCCATAAATATTGGCCTTAAATTATAACAATTAAATAAATTAGTTAATCTACTACTGAGGGAGTAGACTTCTAAAAGATCAATATTAAAGTCTCCACATACCAAGACATTTTTATGTGATTTTGATATTTTATACAAGATATCATCCATGATTCTTTCAAATATTTCAAAGGAGGCGGATGGTGGGCTGTATACGCTTACTACAATACTTTGCTCCAGCTCAACACATGCTACTTCGATGTGGCTTTCAACGGATAAGTTTATTATGTCTTTACGTTCTTTGAACTTTATGAGTTTATTTAGTAATATTAGAGAGCCTCCACGAATAGCATGTGATCTGCAAAAAGAACTACCAACCTGGTGGTTACTGAAGTTAAACATGAGCTCATAGCTTTTCAGCCAGTGTTCTGTTAAGCAGATGATGTCAATATCAAATGAGTTCATGTACAATTCTAATTCTAGTAATTTACATCTCAATCCTTGAATATTTTGGTGCACCAGGTTAGTAAACTTTGCCTTGATTTTACAATCTGGTTTTCTTTGTTTTTTATTGTAAATAATAATATTTGACTGTTTAGGGCTAGAGACTTCCTCTATTGTCTTTATTTCTAATTTAAATGGCTTGGAACAACTTCCAAGGTCTTGTTTTTTAAATCATTGCAATGCTCAAAAGAAGCATTTTTTATAGCCAAGTTTTTGGCTGTTATATTAAAATAAAAAGATAGCGAAATTGCTATCTGTCTTTTATAAAAATTGGAAAGGTAGTAATTACCTTGAGTCAAATAGTATTTTTTACTAACAATACTGTTAATGTCAATCACATGTATATTGTTGTTGCACGAGATAGTGTGCAACATCATATTAAGCTTATATCTAAGGTTGTTTTCTGATTGTGGCAAGCTGTCGCTATAGGGGAATGTGAACATCACAATTTGTTTTAAGTCTAGTGTGCACAGTTTGCCCACATACTTAATCAAGTCCGATTTGTTCACATTACCCCTATTACCCAGGCATATTATTAAGTTTGAATTACTAAAAGTTTCATTATTAATTTTTTTCATAATAGTATGCAGGTTTGAATTTGGAAAACAATTATTTATTACAGGATGTTTCATACTCATACTTAAGAACTGACCCATGTTTATGCCAATTTCATCGGAGTACATTATAGTTTTCACTGCAGATGGTAACACCAGCGGTGACTGGGACACTACCTCCACAGAACCATCTCCAGTTAAAGTGTTACTATGTGTAGTAGTTGTCTTGAGATCAGTTTGAGTGTAGCTATGCCGTACTTCAACATATGCGCTTTCCAGCATTTTCTGGCAGTGGTCATTGGCATCCTTTTGGGCTTGTTTATATTTACAGGTTACATCATGAAGTGCCCTTTCTAATTTAACTATTTCCTCCGCCAAATAGTTTAAATCCTTAGAGTTCCGTCCTAATAAAGTATAACAAGAGTCCAATTCTTCTTGTAAGTTAGATTTAGACTTTTCCTTGCTCAATTTTGCATTATTGAGAAGTTGTTTTTGTCGCTTAATTTTTTGTTCTGATTTTTTAATGAAGTTAACATATTTTTTAATTTTATTAGTCCCTTTCATGACGGGTGTTTGGCTATGACCATGGCGACATGGTGTACTGAGATCTACATTCAACATGTTAAGATTTGTAGTCATAAGCTCTGTTCGAAGCTCTGTTCGTAGATCTAAACTACAAACACTTGTCGCTGGAGTCAACGGCTTAGCCTCTAGCCTATCAAGTTTTATTCTGCACTCTGAAAGCTCTTGCTGTATGTCTTTATTATGCTGCACGTAAACGTATCGAAGATGGAAAAAGCAAGAGGCATGTGACACTATCTTTAGGGATGGCTGAGTCAACGCTAAGTTACCGGTTGCAGCAAGAACAATGTGCCACAAAACTGGGTAGCTAAGAACTACATTTAACCCTGAAATCTAAAACAAATCTAGATATATGGAGGATGAACAGGAGTTTTCAAAGAGCCTATTGTGGAAGACAGAATTGAGTGCGTTAAGTGCCAAGTGGCATCGTAAGTGTGGTGGCACGAAAAATGAACTGATTGTCTTTGTTTCGGACCATTGAAATGTGATTTATGCAAATAATTAACCTGCGCAATCTTATCGCCCTCCGTGCGCAATTTTACACATCGGGATGTGTAAGATCGCGCAAGTGTCGAACTCTCATTGTTTGTGATTTATGTAAAAAGGGATTGTATTTGCACAATAATTTGTATTAAAAAATCTTACCAGATAATTAAGGATAAATAATAATTAAATAAACCTGTGATTTTTTCATTTGTTTTATTTTTATAGCTCACTGATTAAAAACTGCGCAAACTTACACCAACCTACCCTACACGGACTACACGTCTGAAATTGACGTTTCACTGCAGACGACGGCGCGGCAGTCGTCGACTGCTGTTGACTGCCGCCGACTGCCATCTTCACCTGCAATCGACGGGTGCAGTTGTCTTGTAGTCGGCAACTAGCCGTCAACACACGCAGACCGTGTATAAGAGCCCTAATTCATAACAAACTTTATCAAATTACAAAAGAAGTAGTACCTGTAAGAACTTGTCTTAGAAATAAATAAGTTGCAACTACATCAAACAAAAGGCTATAAAATAACAAAGTAACACAATCAACATTGTAACGCTACAAAAGAATGGGTAAATCCTATCAGAACAAATAATATTATAATTTATAACTTAGAGAATACTATGTGCGTGTCAGACAATGCCTAGTAAAACTTCTGGTTTTTAGGGTGAAGGTGCACAACACCACTGCTACACTCTGCACATGCACATGGACTTACTTATAAAATATCGGTATTTACAATAAATATCAGTATAATTACAGATATTTGGCACGTAAAATATCGATTTTTAACAATTCAATTTTCTGCCAGCAGGATAGAAAAAATATTAACCGGCACTTACCGGTGTAATAGGCAAATAATGTATCAAAAAGAAAATACCGTTATTACCGCTATAGCACAGGTATTTGGTAGCAGTATCAGGTTTTAGTTTTAAGTCGTAATTTTGTATTAATTTTATATTGACGGCTTCAGCTCGAAGGCTTATGCCATTTTGTCAAGGTAAAATGTAATTTTTAGGGTCTGTTTCACAATGTCCGGTTAAAGTGTTGAATCGGTTAAAGTTTTGAATCGATCTAACACAAAAACACCACATAAGCACACAATTCCCTGATTCCAAATGCGTGAGATCACTTACTTCGTTTGGCGACAAACCGGCGCGGCCTTAATACGGTAAGGGCTTATCTTACGATTTTATTCTTTGGTTTTGTACCACATCCCGCAAGTACTTAGCATGCTGAGTGTGCACTGCCGTTCTGTGTTGTACCGCGTTATTTTCTATAAAATTTATGTAAACTTACCGCTTGCAGCGCATTGTTACATTTTCATAGAACATAAAGTACCTAATGCAAACTTTGTAGTACGCAGTATGGCAGTACAGACTCTGAGGGCGTAGCCAACCGGCATTCGAAGATTCCTAGGGAAAAATTTGTAACAGATCACCATTGATTTATTAAAAAGGGCAGATGAGGTACTGGTTTCTCGAAAGTGTTAACCTCAAATTGTGTAAAATTGTGTGCTCCTACCTCAGTCACCGTCTGACCGGCGGCACGGGCGGTCGTGATTCGCTTGAAATATTCTTGTCTTGGTCTCACTTCGGTCTTAGATACGTCTTTCCGTCTTTATTCTTCTTTGTATTGCACAGGACTGGAAATATAACTGTGAGCGTATGTGTTTGCGTGTAGTTGTAACACATGCCAATTTTTCAGTAAGTGCTGGGAGAATGTAACCTATCTTCCCTTTTTAATTAATCAATGCAGATCACGTGACTTTTCTAAGGCATATAATTATATCAAACCCATACATTTTTGGACTTTTCTACAATCGCTTTCGACATCGATCAGGACATTCTAGTTCTAGTTTGACAACCAAACCCGTTGCTTTTATTTTGCAAGGTCTCTTTCACACCGTCATATCCAATTTAAACTTTGACGTAGTTTGATTTACGAAAATCTTTGATGGAAACATCTGTTTTTGTTTAGTTAACAGCCTATCAAATTGTGGCGGGAAAGTTACGGGTAAGTAGGTACCTGTCAATATCTAAAGATCTTCGTGAAAACCAAGTCGGCTTACAAAAGACGTGAAATATACGAACAATTTGAAATAAGTCAAGGAGGAAAATCCTACGACTAAAATATCCAATACAACAAAAAGGAACAAAAGAAGATGTCCTTATTTTATTGAAACCTTATTATATTTACGTGATGGGAAATCGCTAGGTAATATCTTATTTCTTATGTATTGAATGTATTGAAGAATGGGAAACGAAATTGTAAATAAAATTGGTAAGGGATCACGTGTATTGCGGTGGCAAATAAATGATATGTCTATGTCTATGTCTATGTATTGAAAGCTTTCTTCTATACGTTACGATACAATTTAAGTTTAATTGTATCGTAACGTATAGACAATTTTACTACAATTTAATTGTAGTAAAATTGTGTATTATATTATTATATATATTGTGCTGTGATAATATTATATTAAATCTGCATAAATGTTTACCTAAATCAACTGTTACATGTAGATTTCCTTGCCATTCTCTTATTTTTGCATACCGATATAAATTGGTCAAACATGTTGTGTCATTAATTATTACTTACCACCTCTGTTAACACGTGTTTTTGGAAATAAATTAACATTATCTTTTTTTCTTTCAAATAAAAAAATAATCATCAAAATTGGATCTCCCAGTCAAAAGTTCTGATGTAACAAACAAAACTAAAAATACAGACGAATTGAGAACCTTTTTGTTTTTTAAAGTCGGCTAAAAATCTAACAAAATACCACTTCTGACCGTGTGTGAAGCAACGGTTTATAAAACAGAAGATAGGTAGGTTAGATTCTCACGACTATTGAGGTAATCTGAACACAAAGAGTTGTAAATAGGTAAGTACGCACATAAAACAACTATTATATAAATTTTTATAGCAATTTTTTGTAAGGAACATTACATTTTGTGTTTTTTTACATTTATTAAAAATATTAAGTTAAAAAGAGACAAAGTACCATCATTATTCACTCTCAACCTCAACAGCCTATATTGGTCCACTGCTGGACGCAGGCCTCATAAGCACCTTGTTGACGGGGGGCGCTGCTGCCCGCACCCGGTGGATATCCCTTAGTCGCCTCTTACGATATCCATCACGGGAAGAGATGGAGTAGTGCAAATTTTAACCAATCACCACACAGCTGCTATTCGCTCTGTGCTTTGTGAATTGTTATATTTTTTTATTTGGCTTTATTATTATTAGACAAGTCTCAAAATTCCATATTCATAACAGTCGAAAGCGAGTTTAGAAATATGATGACGCAACCATTCTCGAAATCTCGCGATTTGCTATAATCCCGTACAGATTGAAACTTTCGTCTATAGATAATTTCATATGGCTTAGGATAACCCGTCTCGAGCTGAGATGAGAGACGTGGTTATCCTATATTGCAACCTTTATCATTTTGGGGGCTTGAGTCTACTTGAGCCCCAAAAACAAAACTAAAAAACTATGTGCAAAGTCAGACCCGCGGACAAAAGGTTTCGTACAATTATCTACCTCTAAAAACGGCAAAAAATTACTTTTTTGTATTGGAGGGGAGCCCCCACAACTGTTAATACTTATAACCTACACCCTTGATTTGATCGAAATCAATAACCAAGAGTGGAGACTTAAAAATATCAACCTTCTTGGATCTTCTTGAATTGTGTGATTCTATTGTGAGGTACTGCATCACTTCCTGGGGTGGCGCAGCAAAAACCCATCTTCTAGAACTTGAGAGAGCCCAAAGAGCCGCGTTGAAGGTGAGTGCGCGTCTTCCCTACCGCTACCCAACTGTTCAGCTCTTTAAGGATTGGAATCTCCTCTCAGTGAGGCAAATCTTCCTCCTACAAATCATCCTCACGAAACACACCCAACTTGAATACAACCAGGAGCTGGTTAAGAACAAGCGTAGGAAAGGTAAGGTCTGCGCCGCTCAGAGCTTTCACACTAGCCGTTCTCACAACTTCAGCTGCTTCTTGGGACCCTACATATACAACAAGGTTAACGCCATTCTCAACATCTTTCCCCTATCCCACTTCAGGTGTAAGACATAAGTATCTAAATGGTTAAAAACACACAACTACCTGGAGACAGAAAATCTCCTGGCCACTCTCTTATAATCCTACATCTTACCTATCATTGTACACTCATAAACTAAATTAAAACAAGCTTACTTGTTAAAGTGAAATGAAACCCCTAGCTAGTCTTTTGCATAGGACTGAACATTTATATAGTCTTATTTGGCTAGGTCATTTCAGTCTGGCCGGATGTTGGGGTCTGGATTATGAACATACCCAAACACACCCTCATACACACACACACAAACTCACACACATTAACACGCACTTAGGTCTGTCTGTTTTTAGATATTATTTTTCCCTTGTTTACTTTTACTGTGTTTTTATTTCTTATTTTTGTAATCAGACGACAAAGGAACCTAGAATAAGTAAAAAAGTAAGTAGATATAAATAGTTCCAATGTCCTTAGTAACATTATGTACCTACAATTCCACTATCACAGAACCAACTGATGTAACCTAAACCTAACGTAACTATTAACGTTATAACTTTTAAGGATCCCAATAACGTAACTTTATTGTATGAAATCCGTGGAGTGGAGGCCCTGGAGACTTGCAGTTCATGTTTTTCTAAAACCTATAGCAAGCTCCAGCCTCTCACAATACAGGTTTAATACCTACTTATAGTTCTACGCGCTTATTATTAACTAAATTTAAGCAAACCTATTGTGAAGAGGAAATAAATCTATTATTATTATTATTATTATTTTGAAACGGACATCTTTTTTGTACCTAATAAATAGTAATCTACGAGTTTAGTTGTCAAAAACGATACCCATATGAGCGAGTGTCCTTTCAAACAGCAAGGCTCGCTTCGCTCGCTGGCTGTCTGCCGGAATTCGTGTTAATAATAAATAAATAAATAATAATAGGCAGTTTTATCATGGCAAATAATGCTCATATCACCACGCTGGGCATGCGGGTTGGGGATCGTAGTTCGGTGGTAGAATGTTTCTGCAGGGTCGCTGCTGCCCGCCCCCGATCGATGTCCCTTAGTCGCCTCTGAAGACACCTCACAAGACCGGCAAGAAGTCATAAAACTTATTGTGGGTAATTCCCTAACGCGCCATTCTGAGACGCATTTGTACAAATAGTTTCCTATAAGAATGGCGATAAACATAAATATTCGAAAAAAACACCGAAAAAAGTATATAGGTACTTGCATCCTAGAATTCTTTTTTATGCCAAGCGATGAAAATCATTTAGACATCTCGGAGCAAATCGCAGAAGTTCGAATCAATTTTCGGTTTTGAAAGCATTCGTGCATTATTGCGTTAATCATTCGTCCCGAACTCGGATCCAAACCTTTTTCAAGTTTGTGTTTTAGTGATTACCTAGCTGTAACCAAGCTGTTATTAGAGGAGGCCTATGTCCAGCTGTGGACTAACATAGGTTGATGATGGATGATAAATATATAATATTACTGGTGTTGCCGATCCTTGGACAATAATGATAGTTGCGTCTCATACACGCTTAACACATCATATAGTGAAAAGTGTGTATGGAACGCATATTACCCAAAAAACCTTTCGCGTGAATAATTTCCCTATAATCTCATTTTCCGGGTCATTAATTTTCAATATAAGACTACCCGCGAAGGCAACGATGTTGAAAATTCACTCCTATAATTGGTTTAGCAAAGTGCTTTTTCTTTTGTGAGGACCCAGATTGATATAAAGTCATACTGTAATACTCAAAAAGTATCAATCAATGTAAAAGATGTCTGGGCAGAGTTCTTATAAGACGTTATAGGAGTTAAGGGATCAGAAGACCTTTATTATAATTAATAAATAAATAAAATTAATAATTCTGGACAATTCACACAGCAGTATCTAGACCCAACCTAAGCAGAGCTTGTGTTATGGGTACTAGATAACTGTTATACTTATAACAATATACTACATAGATAGATATATTTTTTTTAAGCTATTGCATAGCTTCTATCGCGGGCCTTGAGCGCGGGGACCGAATCCAGAAATTCCGTAACGAAAAAACCTTGACGTTTGTCTCTTTAGTTCAGCAACTCGCCTCTAGATGGCATTGCAATAGCTTTACCGCGGCAGTCCCCGAGTGCCACACGTCTTTTTTTTAGTATACTGATGGATGTGGTTTTATATAAGGTAACGAATTAGTAGTCTAAAAAAACTTAAAAAAAAAACTTAAACTATAAAAGCCAAAGGTATTAGGGTAACGAACTGATTTCGCTGCGAGTCGTCGTGCTGTACGGACGTGCACCCTCGAGTGCCTGTGGTATCATTGCTTAAGTTCCTTAGAGTGGTTCATTATCATCAGCAGACATTGGGCCACAGCTGGACATAGGCATCCACTATCAGCTAGTGGCTTAGTGTGGTTGAAATATTAAATTTCTCACTGTCTTGGTTAATTGAGTCGAGTCTTTCGAGTATAACCCTTGTAGGTCATAAAATGATGTTTGTTTTATATAAATTAGTTTGATTGCTAATACATAAAAAACATCCAGAACGCCCTGAACAAATATCTGCAGATCATACACGTTTGTCCCGAGGCGGGAGTCGAACCCGCAACCTCCTGCGTCGCAGGCGGACCTTCGCCCACCGCGCCACAGAGTTCATCAAATTAGAATTAAACTCCATTTAACTCTAAGTTAACCGTGTAAAACGAGCCTTGGGCCTTAAAAAGTAAAAAAATACAGAATGTTCTTGGACACTTATCTCAAACAATACCCAAACCTTGAATGAATCCTTCTCATCATCATATCAGATTGATGTCCATTGCGTCCATGTCCATTGCTGGCTTCATCTAAAACCTCCACAATGACCAAGCGCTGCTGCAATCGCCTTGCCATGGATGCGCCATTGATTTCCCGCGACCTTTCACTAGGTCGTCGGTCCATCGCCTATCCACACGCCTTCCGGTACGTGGTCGCCACCATGTGGTAGCTGTCCCACCACCCCGCCGCCGCCGGCAAGTAAACGACTATTTAATTTTAAGAGTGTGCAATAATGCCGATATGGGATGACAAGATATGATTTTCTCGCAAGTGAGAAGTACAGAGCAGAGACGTGCACCGCATTTTCTATGCGCCAAAACTGTTTTAAATTTTTATTTTTACAAGCTCAGACCAACAAAAACAAATATTTTTGCTGGTCTGAGATAACAAGTTAATGAAACTTCTAGATTACTCAACCAAATGTTAGAATTTAACTTTAGAAATCACATAAAAGAAGCTACTCGAGTAACAAATTCAATTTCTACTTGCCTAGATCTCATATTCACCAATTTTTCGGAAAATATGTTTAAAACTCAAGTGTATGATTACGGTTTTTCAGACCATAAAGGAGCTATTCTTAAAATGACAAATATGACAACGTTATCTGCGCATAAAACCTGGACATCAAAAATAAGACAATTTAGCAAACAAAACATGACCTTATTCAAAAATGAAATAAAAAACATTGAATAGAACAAAATAATTGACCATGAAAAAAATATAAATACAAATTATTACAACTTCACTGCAAAAATTACTGAAATCCTAAATCTATGCATCCCTAAAAAAAATAAAAAAACAAGTTTGAAACGTACAACATTTCCAAAATTGCTACTATACTTCACTATAGCAGTTTGAAAGAGTACAACATTTCCAAAATTGCTAATGGCACGCTCTTAATCGCTCAAGAAACGTACAATAGATATACATTCCGTGTACACAAAAGGGATGCATATAATTCATTAGTTGATCGCTGACTGTTCACACCGCACCGCCGCCGAAGCCGGCGAGGACTCGCTCTGCTAGTTTGTCGCTATCAATAGTAGATTGTACACCGAGTTGAGAAAGTGGCCTATTTCTATCGAATGTGTCATTTGAGACACGAGGCGCAGCCAAGAGTCTTAAAACACACGAGGTAGGAATATCACTTTCTCCCGAGTGATATATAGTGCTTTATGCTACACCTTCGAGGAAAATCAACGTAAAGAATCTTCAAAATTACGAAGTGAAATTCGCGTTACCAAAGAACGCCTTAAGTGGTACTCGTTGAGTACTTGCTGAAATAAACAAATACACAATCTAACGTTACATTTGTGAGTGATGCCTCATCACCATCATCATCAGCCTGTATTCATCCACTGCTGAATATAGGCCTCCCCCAAACGAACATCCATCGACTCCCTGCGACCGCTACAATGTCGTCGGTCCATCGAGTACGAGGTCTTCCCACACTCAGTTTCGTCCACGCGAGAACCTTTTACTCCTCAATGAGTGAGTGAACTATGGTTTATCCATTTTGAATGAAGCATGTTAGTAAACAGACTACGACACAAATAACAAAATCTCACTTGCATGGCGTCGAGTTCCAGATATAATTGTAAGCAATTTTTATTGAAGGGAGGATCTAAAATCGACAAGTAATGTAAATTACGTTTATAGGACGTGCCAATAAAGTGAATTTTAGGTTAAGTATGGGCGGTTTGTTTACTAACATGATTCATTCAAATGGACACGGTAAGGGATATGTAGTTCCATGAAATATAATTCGTCGTCCAATTGTCTCGCTATCATCCGATTCCTGTCACACAGACACAATACTAGCTGCGCCTCTGTCACATCACCTGTCCATTCGTTACGTATGTCATATTGACACATGTGTGATCGGATCGCAGATAACTAAAGGTGCGATAGAGAGGTGAATTTTTTCGTGTAATTGGGGGAAAGAGATGGCTTTATTGAGAGACCCAATAAGGATAATAATCATATGGATGCCCTATAGATAGATAGACTCTTTATTGTACCACACAAACATAAAATACACTACAGAAGGAAATTAACAGAATCAAGGAAGTATAACGGGCGGCCTTATCGCTTTGAGTGATCTCTTCCAGGCAACCTTGGGATGGACATGGAGATATAAAAAACAATATAGACGATGGCATTTAAAAAAAAAACTTAAGGAACAGAAAGCAATATTAATATACCTACTACACTACTTACTACAATCAGCCCCTACACTACATACTTCATTTACCCTATAATCAGTCTAGCAAAAATAAAGGGGTAAAATTTAAGTGAAAAAGAGAATCAACATTTATTTTTAAATAATTTATACTCGTTTATTTGATCTGATCTACATTATGTCCCATCGTTGCTAGATACTTGAGTCGATACTTTTATTATACAAAGAAAACACCAATAACACCCTGAACAAATATTTGCAGTACGCTGCGTTATAAGAAATTATAAAAATACACCTAATTGTATGAAAACGTTTAGAGTGGATTTTGTTTTTTCGAACTCTTCGTCAGTGGTCCTTACCACTGACGAAGAGAACTACGCGAATACGTACTACCCCTTGATAGTAGGCAGCACGCAGCGTACAGCAGGCGTATTTCTATTCGTCGAGGTCATCGGATTCGATATTGGAAACTTTTGACAAATCAAAATAGGGTTCTAAAGTTCCGTTGAAATAGAATTCAAATTCGAATCTGACGTTTTCGCTTTGGAAATGAATTGAATGAACTAAAATACTTGTATCTAGTATCTAGAGATATTTTCCCGACATTTCAACAGGTTTACACTGAAACGTTGGGAAAAATAGGTAAATAGACGCGATAAATACCCGTGAATATTTATAAATAATGTGTTCTGATCGCGTAAGTTAAAAAATCTTTACTAACCCTCTTATTCATAATAGTCTGCTAACTTAGCACACTGCTAAATGTCGCTCTGTCTTCTTCTATTGACATAAGTTTGGACAAATTGGACAAAAAATTGAAGTGAATTAGAGTCAACAGCAACAAATTTTTGTTTAGAGTAAAAATTTGACTTACAAGAGTAAGTCTTAAAAAATAAATAATTTGACTCTGACTCTGACTCAGTCAGACCGAGAAATAACACTACTTAGCAGCTGTTTCATATTAGCAGACCTTTATGAATAAGGGGTTAAGGTTTTCAATACGTCCTGTACCACCCGTCAGTATCCAGTTTTTGCATAGCAACCTTAAATGCCGCTAGTACATTGTCCTGTCCAACCATACGAATAATCGTTCTTAGCGCACTGTTAAATGTTGCTCTGTCTTCTTCTATTGACATAAGTCTGGCTGAGAAATAACACTACTTAGCAGCTGTTTTATTTTAGCTGACCATTATGAATAAAGGGAAAAAGGTTTTCAATACGCCCCGTACCACCCGTCAGTAGGTACCCAGTTTTTGCATAGCAACATCATGCCTCTGGTATATTGTCCTGTCCAACCATACGAAAAATCGTTCTTAGCGCACTGCTAAATGTCGCTCTGTCTTCTTCTACTGACATAATCGGTCAGACTGAGAAATGACACTACTTAGCAGCTGTTTTATTTTAGCTGACCATTATGAATAAAGGGAAAAAGGTTTTCAATACGCCCTGCACCACCCGTCAGTAGGTACCCAGTTTTTGCATAGCGACATTAAATGCCGCTGGTACATTGTCCTGTCCAACCATACGAATAATCGTTCTTAGCGCACTGCTAAATGTCGCTCTGTCATCTTCTATTGACATAAGTCTGACTGAGAAATAACACTACTTAGCAGCTGTTTTATTTTAGCTGACCATTGTGAATAAACGGAAAAAGGTTTTCAATACGCCCCGCACTACCCGTCAGTTGGTATAGGTACCCAGTTTTTGCATATCAACATAAAATGCCGCTAGTAGATACATTGTCATGTCCAACCATACGAAAAATCATTCGACCGTGACACTTGCTGACTAAAATAACTAGACCAATGACCTAGAGTTATTAGGATCACCTCTATATCGCAGTTGTTTTATTTGCCAGGCGAATTTTTAAAGGTTTGGGTATTGTTTGAGATAAAAGCAAAATAAAATTCTGTTTTTTTTTACTTTTTAAGGCCCACTTTCGCAAGGCTCGGTTTACACGGTTTACTCAGAGATAAATGGAGTTTAATTCTAATATGACGACCTTGGTGGGTGAAGGTCCGCATGCGACGCAGAAGGTTGCGGGTTGGATTCCCGCCTCGGGATAAATGTGTGTACTATCTACAGATATTTGTTCAGGGCGTTCTGGATGTTTTCTATGTATAATAAAAAATATCTATCTATTTAGTATTGTAATTGGTATATCAGTTATCGGTACCCATAACACAAGCTCTGCTTGGCTTGGGACTAGATATTGTTGTGTGAATTGTCCAGCATTATTATTATAAGTCTTGTATGCACCACCAAGAGTTAGGACATAACCTTGAGTTTAATATTGAAAATGTTAACCCTTTGACGTGGGAGGCTTAAGTCGACTAACTCTAAGTTAGCAATGCCCCTGCAACAAACAACAATCAAACCAACCAAACCAATGACAAATAACACAAACATAACAAAAGAGTCAAACAATAAATTATAAAAAATACATCACACTATTATTATAAATGACAATATAGTTTTTTAAACAAAATTAATTATTATAAATGTTCTAGATTCAATATTATGCCCGTTCACAAAAACATGGTTAAGGCGTAAAATTAAAGAGTGGTACTATAAACACAAACATTGGACCAATACAGGCTGTTGAAGTTGAGGTTTAAGAATTATGTCTGTCTTCGCTATTCAAATCTCTGAAATTAAGTGTATAGCAAATCGATTTGTCTCAGCCATCACCTGTCATGTCTCAGTGACAAAAGTAAACTCATAGTCAATTTTGAAAATTTTGTTTAATTTTAACTGACGACGAAAACACATAGATATAATAAACTATCATGCATGAGTCATGATGGTTTAGTATATCTATGTGTTTTCGAATTCTTTACTTTTCGAATTTCGAATTCGTTTACTGTTTTAGTTTAAAATCCTATCTTCAGTCATGATTCATGATTCATGACTGAAGATAAGATTTTAAATTAAAATAGTAAACGGTTGTCAGCAAACGGTTGCTCTTGAGCGATAAGACTGCCTCTAGTCACTTTGGTTTATAAGCTGTTGTTGTATTGTTTCGTTCAATAATGTATGCAATAAAGAATTTTCTATCTATCAAGAACCGTAGATTTTTGGATTTGTTTTTTCCCGTTGTTATGGTCATCCCGCTTTGAGGGCTGTCACATTTCCAAAGAAAATGGAGTAACGTAAACTGTGTTGAAAACAGTTTGTGGAGTGCATAGCTGTATGGTTCTGGCTTAGAAGCTGTGTAGTGCTAGCTTAGAATTTACACCACATCATCTCTTCCCGCGGGTGTCGTAAGAGCCGACTAAGGGATATCCAGCGGGGGCGGGCAGCAGCGCAGTATATGCTGCGCTGCTGCCCGCCCCCGCTGTATATCCCTTAGTCACCAAAACATTTTTTTTTTGTAATACCATTTATAAAAACTACATGAAATAGGCATGTTTTTTAAGCCGTGGGCAACCCTGGTTTCCATATTTTTTTATACCACAGGTGTTCAAACTTTATCATAAAAAAATCGAATACATTAATTTAAATTTTCAACTGTTTGAAAAAAACAAGCTGTTGTGGCTAGGAATATTTTGTGATGCGCCATAGCAAGGAAATCAAATCTTAATTATTGAATTTGTAGCCGTAGTGTTCAAAAAATTAAATAAAAGTATCAAATTTCGGACAAAAAAAAATTAAAAAAATCCTAGACCATTGCGGATAGATTTATTGATATACCTGCGGGGTTATCCATTTATTCGCCGACACCCTGTATAAACAGCAGAACAATTCTACCACCGAACTGCGATCACCAACTCGCATGTTCAGCGTGGGGATTATGGGCATTACTACCCATTCGATGGACTTATCAAGGGGAGGCCTGCGTCCAGCAGTGGACCAATATAGGCTATTGAGGTTGAGGAATCAAAATACAGGTCAATAAACTTATTTTGTGTAAGTGTAATAAATCTACATGAAGAGTAACCATCAGCTACTGAAGGTCAAAATCATCTCTTGTTTTCGACACGCAGGCTCTAACGACACAATTTGCATGAGAATATCCGAACAACAAAGAAACTAATTATGTTTGTTTTTTATACAGGGTGTAACGTTACACGTATACTTAGCCAAAAGGAGGTGTGATTCTGGACGCCGTAAACCCCTTTTTTGTTCAACGGCTTTTTTATATCGACATTTTAATCATCATTTTCAGCCTATTCTAGTCCACACCTGGACATAGGCCTCCCCTAATGAGCGCCATAGCTCCCTGTCTTCAGCGGCCGCTCTTCAACGCATCCAGTATCTGCCTGCAGTCTTTCGCAGATCGTCATCCCACCTGGGCGGAAGGCTTCCTAGACTATGTTTGCCGAGTTGCGGTCTCCCCTCAAAGACTCTTTTACCCCAGCGTTTGTCGGTTCTTCTCGAGATATGGCCGGCAACTGCCACTTCAGTTAATTAATAAATATTAACTAACTAAAAGCTTATTCGTTGAGCTATATCGATAACTGTGGTTATCTGTCGGATGTAGGTATTCATTACGAATCTTATCCTTCAGAGAGACTCTGAGCATAGCTCTTTCTATAGCTCGCTGAGCGACTTTGCACTGGTGGACCAGCCTTATCGTGAGTGTGGAATCTCACGATAAGGCTGGTCCACGTTTCAGCTCCGTAGGTCATGAGTCATGACCAATCAGTGCGTCCTACCCGTCATGACTCATGACGGGTAGGACGCACTGATTGTAAACTTTTGTTTTCAAGCATTGCGCACTTTAAATGCGAGACTGTATCAGGTTGGCCAGATCCAGTAGTCCAGATAACATGTAATTTTTTGGAAATAGTTGTCCATAGACTAGTTCAGTTACTATTAAGTAGTTGTCCTTGGTTCATGTGGGTTATTATAGTCCTCAAAATCTTACTGGTAGCGACATCTGATTATTATTTTGCGAATTAAAATTGAATCCTATGTTGTCACAAGTTTGTTACAAGCCTTTTTTTCTTTAGATTCACATATTTACGTATATTCTTACATTATTATTATTGTCTTGAAATTTCAAAGGTACACTTCATAATTTATTGCAATAATTTAATGGCAGAACACAGATTTTGCCTGCATAGATATATATCTCTGAAATATTTGATAGTGTAAAATAATAAGACACACGAGTGCGTGTAAAACAACACAATTAGGTAGAAAAAACCGTATAAAAAAAATTGATTTAACAAAATCGTAATTTACAAGTTGATCCCAACTGGGCTCAAAATTACCTCCTTTGTGGCTTAGCATACCTAGGCATATTGTAACGTGACACCCTGTATAATTAATAAAAAAATCTGAACCCATTGTACGCAGTATCATCTGGCCCCAAATTATGCAAGCTTTGCATGAGGGATTCTGGTATTCGCAAGTTCTGCTTATTCATTTGATGACGACCTCAGTGGCATAGTGGGTGAAATTCTGCTATCGGCGCAGGAGGTCACCGGTTCAACACCCGCCGCAGGACAATAAATGTTTGTATGATCTGTAGTTATTTCTACCAAGTATTGGTGTATTAGTATTAATTTACTTAATACAGACAAAAAAACTTAATAACTCACAAAATTTGAATGAAGCCAGAATACGTAAAAAGAACGCAAGTAAAGAAAAAATGTCCACGGTTATAAAGAATATATTTAATTTAATTAAAGTTCACCTTCATTTTTTTTCGCGCTCTATTATGCCATATGCCACATGGCATAATAGATCGCGTTAGCAGTGTCAATTCAAAGCATGTCGACGACGTATTGTATAGTGCAATCCACAAACATTGTAATTTTGTCACCTCGCCAGCAAACCGTCGCGTCGGTCGCTATGACGCGGGATTTATACCAAAACAGCGGTCGGCGCTTTCCATGTCATTATTCATAATCATCATCATCATAATCAGCATAATTGGCATCATTCCATAGAAACATTTTACTCCGCTCCGCGTTGTTCCTATGGAAACGTTTATAGGTGTTTACCCGGCAATTATTAGAATTTTTCTCGCCGTAAAAACCATCCTTAAACTTTAACAAACATTAAAATTAGTCCAGCCGTTATTGACTTATGCGCTTACCAACACATTTAGCGATTCATTTTTATATTATAAGATAGAAATAAAGTGTTTATTATTTGATTTGACTAAAAAATCTAAGTATATAATTGTAAACTTTAAAATTTTAATTATGTCGAGGAATACAGACTTGTAGGCGAAACTTCGTTTATTATGAGTTTAAGTATTAGTCATGCTCAGATTTTCTCAGTAGTAAAGTAATCAAAAAGATGGGCACAATTACTTTCATCTGAACTCAAATTAGTTCTCAAAATAATAATAGTTAGTTTCAATGCACGAAAATTTGTTTGCATGGCATAAAGGACTATTTAATTTTTTTTAAACTTCTTCGAATCTTACAGATGCAAATAGGGTACAAACAAAGAAAAAAATATTAATCTACACATTTTTTCATTAAAAATATATTACTTATTTACAAAAAAATTGTTAACATCATTATGTATAACAGAGTACGAACGAACTTCAAAAATTTGGCTGTATGTATTTTATGATGTATTTCAGGTTACTTGCTAAATATATATATATACCTATATATATATGTATATATATAAGTATAAATAATGCTAATCAATCTACACAGCATCGTCTAGCCCCAAACTAAGCATACATGTAAAAGGTCAACAACTTTTCAAATTCTAATAATACAAAATAATTGTGAACATATAAGAAGCCAGAGAATTGAGCCCTCACGTGTCTAAAATACAAGTCAACAAACTTAGTTAGAGCGAGGTGTTATTATCTGACCCTAAAAGGTTTATCACAAGTTGGTATCTATGTAATAAAAGACTAAAATATCCTTACTACATTATATAAAATGAAATAGATTGTAGTGTACCTTCTTTGTAAACCCATCTCTGTGAATAAATATTTTCTTTTATTTATTTATTTATTTTGCTCATTCCTTCTCTTTTGTATAGAAAACTACCAATGTGTGTGTACCTAGTATTTGTACTCACAGTGTTGACTTTAATGTTAGTTTGCTAATATTTTTAAGTATTTCTAGAGATATAAATATTCCTACAAATTTGAGCATTAAGGTCAGATAGAGAACCAAAGTTATCGTATATATATCTAAAAATTGACATGCTGAATTGGCAGTGGGCCGGCCATATCTCGCGAAGAACCGACAACCGCTGGGTAAGAGTATTCTTGAGTGAAGACCACGACTCGGCAAACGTAGTGTAGAACGCCTTCCATCTAGGTGGAATGACAACCTGCGAATGACTGCAGGCGGATGCTGTATGCGGCATGCTGAAGATAGGGCGCTATGGCGCTCATTGGGGAGGCCTATGTCCAGCAGTGGACTAACATAGGTTGATGATAATGATGAATACTCAATCAACACGATAGCTTATGTCATCTTATTTGTAAGATTAATTTATGTATGTTGAAGAATTAAAGAGGTTGCGGATGTATGCACTGTCATTGATATGTTCCTTTATAAAAATTGGACCTGAAACAGTTCAATTTAATGTTTTTTACATTAATGTGGGGTGAATAAAACTTACAATATAATCGCTCCAGCTTTTAAAAATGGGTTATTGACAAAGCTAGAATACAATTTTATGAAGTCCAGCTTTTACCCGTAGAGTCCAAAAAGAGAAGAGTCGTGGGAATTGAGGGCGCTCGTGTGCACATTGAATGTTTTTTGTTGCGTTGACAACACTGCTCTGTCATTGCAGTACGGCTAAAAATGTTAGTTCACCGTAACGCCACGACTCTTCTCTTTTTGAACAGACTCTCAGAATATTTTTCAAAGGAAAAATTGGAATTCGTTAATTTTATTTCCAGTATTCCTTCTCAACGATTTTTCGCGTATCAGTTTCCCCATGAAACAATAAAGTAGTGAAATAAATGAAAATGCCTTATTACTTTTAATGTGGTATCTCAAACGTTTTGTGATATTTAGATCAGACTTCAGGTTTGTTACGTTGTAATACTGATCATCGATTATCAGATTGTTTATATTTTGCTATAAAGTAGTAAAATAACTAAAAATCTTACTTTTAAAGTGGTATCTCAAAAGTTCTGTGATATTTAGATCAGGCTTCAGGTTCGATAAGTTGTAATACGGACCATCGATTATCATATTGTATATATATTTCGCTATAAACTAGTAAAATAACAAAAATACTTTTAAAGTGGTAACTCCAAAGTTCTGTGATATTCAGATCAGTCTTCAGGTTTGTTACGTTGTAATACTGATCATCGAATAACAGGTTGTATACATTTCGCTATTAAGTATAAAATGCTAAAAAAACTTACCTTTAAAGTGGTATCTCAAAAGTTCTGTGATATTCAGATCAGTTTTCAGGTTTGTTACGTTGTAATACTGATCATCGAATAACAGGTTGTATACATTTAGCTATTAAGTATAAAATAGCTAAAAAAAACTTACCTTTAAAGTGGTATCTCAAAAGTTCTGTGATATTCAGATCAGGTTTCAGGTTTGTTACGTTGTAAAACTGATCATCGAATAACAGGTTGTAGTATATTTCGGTAGACCTTCTTGCGGTCGGTGTTGGTATAGCGCCTAGGTATGCCATGCAGACGTATCCATCGCCAGTTAATAAATACCGTGGTGCAGGGTATGCTAAAATCATGCAAATTTTGTATTTACATGTTATTTACTTGAAATTAACATTAAAATTATTAGGTATTCTATTATATATCCATAATATCCACATCCAAAAGTGGAATAAACTTCAAATACAATACAAAATACAAAATGTTTATTTCAGTAACAAAAATGTTTACAAAGTTCATGATCCGTGCTCGGAACCTCCTTTTAAGTATAAAATACCTGTATTAGGAGGTAACGCTCTTCCATAACATACGTTATTATTAGTAACAAAAGTTTCTTACCAAAAAAACATTTTACTAGTCGCAATGTGCGTAAAATCAAAAGGAATGAAAATGAAATTAAATAACAAATTAGTCGAGGCTAGATTTAAGTTAAAGTAGGTTCGAAGTAGGTGTTATGTGGTGTGGTACAACTTCCTGCGACTATTTTCTTGGAGTCTTCAAATCTAGGTCTTTAAATCTTGGTAAATAAGTTACTACAAGGAAAAGCGTGCTCCATCTTAGGCTACGCCTGACGCTTGACTATCATCAATAAAAAAAAATATGGGTAAACTCCCGAGTACTAGTTTTATTACCATCATCATCAACCTATATATTAGTCCACAGCTGAACATAGGCCTCCCCTAATGAACGCTATAACGCCCTGTCTTCAGCTTGACGCATCCAGCATCTGCCTGCAGTCTTTCGTAAATCGTCATCCCACCTGGCCGGAGGGCATCCTGTACTACGTTTGCCGAGACGCGGTCTCCACTCAAGAACTCGTTTACCCCAGTGGTTGTCAGTTCTTCGTGACATATGGCCGGCTAACTGCCACTTCAGCTTCAGATAACTTTGGTTCTCGGTTGGATGTATTCGTTACGAATCCTATCCTTCAGAGAGACTCCGAGCATATTTCTTCCTATAGCTCGTTGAGCAGCTTTGAACTGGTGGACCAGCCCTACTAATAAGCCTAGTAGTAGTAACGAGTGCTAGTTTGTCACTGATTTAATATTCGTTAAGTAATTGCACAATAAGACCTGAGTAGGTAAGCAAATTGGTGCAATTAAATATTGTGTTTGAATAGGTTTAACTATATTCTTCTGCTTAACTATATACATGACCCAGTTCAACTACTACCTATCGTGTGGTGCTCTGTACATTATATTTAGCCAGTTGCCCCACTGCTGGGCAAATGCCTCCCTGCAGGGGTTTTTTAATTCGTCGGAAAGGCCGTCGGATTTGATATCGGATGCTTTTGACAAATCAAAATAGCGTTCTACAGTTCCGTCGGAATAGAATTCACATTCGAACTGACGTTTTCGCTTTGGAAATGAATTGAATGAACTAAAATACCCCACGCAGGTCCCTCCACGTATTTCAGTTCTATGCCAGCTGGACCCAAGCTTCATCAAAGGTGTCCAGAGGGTGTAGCCAACCGGCATTCGCTATAAAGCGAATTGAAAACAATTGAAAGATTCGTAGGGAAAAATTCTAAACAGATTTCGTGACATATCTAAGGCATATATCAAACCCATACATTTTTGGATTTTTCTACTATCAATTTTGATATCGATTGTTACATTATCTAGGCCCTCTGTTAGTTGCGCCATTGGTTCCTCGGTCTTCCCCGGCGTGCAACATCAAACTTATCACAGTTACCACACTAATTATTATAACAATGCATGTTAAGCCGTTGGTCGTACTGTTATGCGGCCCCTTTCGAGAGGGGTTTTAAAAAAAAGATTTTATTTATTTCACTTAATTGGATTTAATTTGGAATTACGTAATTAAAAGAATTGAGCCCGGAGACAAATTATGGACGCGTGTTGCTTGATCAAATGCTCAACCGAGACTGACTCGAAGTCGCTGCAAGAGCTGTGACTGAGAGGTGGAAAATGCAACGCAGCAGTTACTAGGCAAATTCATATACATTGAAGGGGTATAACACCTCCCCCTTTAAGAGGAGACTTAGGGTTTTTACCTACTAAGTCTACTAGGGTGTTAACTTAAATTTGAGTTCTGATTCTAGCCACTTCATCTAATTCTATCTCAGAGTCAGTACTTGTAGCTTTAGATGCAGGTTGGGCAGATGGTTTATTTGTATTGATTTTACTCAAATTCCAACTTTTGTCACCGGGTTTACAAAGTTTACTTATCACTAAATATCCTAGATACATGATTATTACAATAGCAATAAAAATAATTAAAATAGAATAATGTGTGCCATATTTCACAATATGAGAGTTGTTATCTAATTTGTCCAAATCTTTCACTAGAGAGTCTAGTGAATTCTTACTCTTTGAGGTAAACTCATCTAAATCAATATTGTGTAATTGAATAGGGGACACATCACCTATGATATCATTAAACTTTTCGTTATTACAACAAGTGTCTTGGATTAGGTTAAAGTCCGGTACATTGTTTATCGGAGAAGTGAAGTTAAAGGTATTATAAGACTTAGGTATTAGAGTTGTACTTTTACAATGAGCCACACATCTATTTGGAACGGTAAGTATACCGGTAGCCGAAATAGTTATTTCATGAAATTCTGAATTTACACAATCTAAAGAAATTTTATTAGGTACTGATTGGATGAAAATCCACTTATTATTTATCAATGGTTTCCAAATATCTAACATTCCATAAATAAACTTAGAGTCACATTGAGTAGGTATACCATGAGTCACTTTAGTTAATAGTTCACTTTCACAGGTAGACTTCGCATCCGTTGCGTATACATTTGCGACATCACAGATATAGTTTCCGGTACTTATCATCGCACAACTACCTAAATCATGGAGAGTACAATAACGGGCCTTGTCTTTAGTCATTGCTATGTATTTACTGCTTGGAATTATCAAACTAAATTGATAAGGTTCCTCGGTGTTAAGAGGGACCGGTAGGGCAATGTTGTGAAACAAAACATATTCTTCAATACCAACTAATGGTATTTGAAGAGCAAATACAATCTTATAATTAACATAATAACAAACAAGTTTAGAAATGTTCAGAATATGATGAACATTATCCAGATTTAGATCAACGGGGAATCGTAGGTGATCAGGTAGGTACCTGTAGTTATCTGCGAGTTCCCGGTATAATTGCAGGGGCGTTATTATCGCAGGGTGAAGTATGTTTTGGCTGCTAAACAAAACAGCATTGGTTACGTCCTCGAGTTGAAGCGATAAGGTAAGTACAGATATTTCAAGGCAAGTAAGAATAACATTAATCCTTGATTGAATGTAAAGTCCGTTTGTTAATTTAGATATATTTTTTACGTTCATAGAAAGATTATAAATAGCTTCATTTAGTATAATTTCGTTACTATTTATTTTATCTAATGTATCATTATAGGCTGAAATTATTGAGGTAGTAACCAATATATTTTCCTTCATTAGAGTAGCTACATGGTTTACATTGTTTTGAATGTTTTCTATGGCATCGTTATATTTTAAAGCGTCATTTTCGTCGAGAGTACCAAATACTTCCTTTAAAACGGAGCCAATACCTCCTATCCATGCGCGTTTAATGCGGTTATCTATCAGATGCGAGATTGATTCATAGTCTCTACAGAGGTCCTCATATCGAATAGTTAAAGGTTGTAGGACATTTTGACACACCGTGGTTATCTCTCTATTCGGGGTCTGGTTACATAGGTACTTAGTTGTTTTCAAAGCACTCTTAATGTTTTGTAAGTGAGTATCAAAGTGCGAAATATCCAATGGTAAAAGTACTTTTAGATAACCGTTATGAATTTTCAAGGTTCCTAAATAATCGAAATAAAGGCCCGAGCTCGAAGTAATAGGTTGAGTGTACTCCTGTTGTGGTTGGCCTTGGATTGATTCCCTGTAAATAATCATAAGCCTAAATTACTACAAATATTCTAATTCTATCTTAAAGGGTTTCATTGAGAACACTTGTATCGTAAGATTCAAGGCAACAATAAAAAGCAACCCGTAGGTAAGATAGACCTATACTATTTCTTATGTCTAAAACTTATCTAAACTACCTAGGTAGGTACTACTGCTAATTTTGTAGAATTTAGATCTTCCCTGAAATCACTTATCTCGTAAGAGTTAGGGTAACAGTGGAATAAAAAAGACCAAATATTTTATGCCTATGTTCTTATCTTAAAGTTACAGCTTAACTTCTAGTTCCGCTAGTACCGAGGTCGGCTAATTTCACTTGATCATAGTGATGAGTAATATGACGTCGATTGATTAACAAGGTAAGTGTATTGTTTCCATTTACTTTAATTACCTTGTAAGGGCCCTTCCAAATAGGAGAGAGGGCCTTTCGTAATCTCAGATGATTTTTGAGATATACATAATCGCCAACCTTGTACTTAACCGGACGAGAATGAGAGTCGTAGTAGGATTTTGATGTTTCTTTGGACTGTCGAATAAAATCTAATGCTCTCTCGCGCGAAAATTTCAAACGAGTTTGCATCATTCGGACATAATCAGGGTAAGTTACTCCAAGTGATTCATCGTAAATATTATTAGGAATAAACGGTTTAGTGCCGAACATAAGTTCGTAGGGCGTAAAATGCGTTGTGGTATGAACAGCTGAGTTATAAGCGAGCATAGCAGTGTAGATATATCGAGGCCAATTAGTATGGTCCTCGTTTATATAAGATTTAAAATATTCCTTCATTGTGGAATGACTGCGTTCTAATGCTCCTTGAGTTTGCGGATGGTAGGGAGAAGCCCACAAATTTTTAATTTTTAGGAAGTGACATACCTTTTTGAACAAGTCTGATGTAAAGTTGGGACCCTGGTCCGTGACAATAATTTTAGGTATGCCGAAAATAGAAATATAATGAAGTAAACGTTCACATGTTTCTTCAGCAGTGGTACTTCGAATAGGGTAAGCTGACGAGAACTTTGTCAAGTCATCTTGAATCGTAAGAATGTACTTGAGCTTACCAGGGCCGGACTCTGGAAGAGGGCCGACTACGTCTATGGATATTCGCTGGCCCGGCTCCGTTGAAGTAGAGGTGATTTGCATAGGTGCACGATTTATTTTCCTTAAAGCTTTATTTTCTTGGCAAGATTTGCACTGTTTCACATACGATTCTATGTCGCTACGCATTCCTTTCCAATAGTAGGTTTGTTTCAGCCTATTATACATACGGACTGACCCCAAATGGCCAGCTATCGGTATGTCGTGATTATCAAATAATATTTTCTTAATTTCGACTGGGGCTGGATATATAATATTATTATGATAGATTTTGACTGAAATACGGGAATTATGGAACAGGTAAGTTAGAATGTTATAAATTTTAATAAACGAGTGTTTATCAAATGGATTCTTTAGATCTGATATACCCATCTCAGTTATATTTCCTTGTAAAATTAATTCATTTCTTATCGTTTTCAGGGTTTCAAAGATTTCAGGAAATGAGGCTTGATCAAAATGATGGACCTTCAAGAATAAAAGGTAATATTTTTTATTATTAAAATCTACTTTCTGAAATTTGAATAATTCTTTTTCCGAGTCATGAATGTTTGCATGAATTTCAGGATCACTAAGTACATCTTGGATGTAAGGATTCGACTCGTCAAGGTCCATCGAGGTAGGTACAAGAATTATCCTTGAGGGACACTTCATCAAACTTTCATTAAATTCTTCAATTTTTGTATCAAATGACTTATTTTTGTCAGCTACTGCTTTCAGGAAAGTGGGATAGTCATCGACGGGAGTACCTGGATGGGCGCTGGTGGATGGAAAAGGACTCCTACTTTCATCAGGGAAAGGTAAGTCGGACAATTCAGGTAAGTCGCCCACATCAGGTGTGTCTTGAATTTCTTCCTGAATTTCAGGTAAGATGTCATCATTTTCGAGTTCATTTCTAAGGACGTCAGGTATGTTAGGTAAGTCAATATCAGGTAAGGGTAGGATGTCGTCATAAGGGTCGGTTTGCTTCATGGTTCATGACATGGAATTTGAATGACGCAGATTTTCTTTCTGCTAGTTTCAGTCTTAACTGGAAATGTCCTTCTGTTGAGGTAGGCGTGTCGCCAGGATCTATACCTTTGATTTTAATGGGTTCTTTGACAAGTTTTTGATTAATTTGGATACTAGATTTTTTAATCAGGCATATGGCAGAGCCAGAGTCTACCAAGAGCGTCAAAGGGATACTAGATACTTGGGATTCAAGGAGTGCATGAGGTAAGTATCTTTTGGATAAGTCTAGGTTTATTTCATAGACATTGGATACAGATTTACTGTGATCAGGATCATTGGTTCGGGATTGATGATTATCCTGAAGATTCATTTTTGGATTTGAACTGTCAGTTTGGGGCTGGTTACCCTGTCGGTTAGTCCTTGGATTTGAACTGTCAGTTTGGGGCTGGTTACCCTGTCGGTTAGTCCTTGAATTTGAACTGTCAGTTTGGGGCTGGTTACCCTGTCGGTTAGTCCTTGGATTCGAACTGTCAGTTTGGGGCTGGTTACCCTGTCGGTTAGTCCTTGGATTGCGACTGTCGGTTTGGGGCTGGCTACCCTGTCGGTTAGTCTTGGAATAAGAGTTTAGGCCTTCGATTTGGGGCTGTTTACCCTGCTGCATGACCTGGATATTAGAATTGGATTGTCGGCCTTCGATTTGGGGCTGGTTACCCTGCTGCATGACCTTGATTTCAGGATTAGGTTTTGGGCCTTCGATTCGGGGCTGGTTACCCTGTTGCATGGCCCGAAAACCAGACTTATTTTTGGTGCCGACGCCTACTGATTGTCTCGAGCGGCACCGTCCCGAGACGATTGCTCGTTTAAATCATCTTGTGAAACTTCCTCATCGATGGAGTCTTCGTCTACAGTTTCACGGACGTGATTAACCCTATTCCCGCGCGAGTTGTTAGCGTTAGATTGCTGTGGATTTGATTTTGACGCAAATCTATTATTATTAAATTCTCGTCGCTTACAATCTTTAATATCATGGCCAACAGTCTTGCAATAACGGCAAAACAGCTCACTGTTGGGCTTACCTTGGGTCGCGGGTGCCGATTGCGTTGATCGGGAGCTAGAGCTAGAGGGGTAAGATGACGTAGGCGATGGCTTAGGTTTAGCAACTGAGTGCTTTGGATCCTGTAAATTGCGTCTGTACAGGCTCTGCTGTATCCTTTCTTCGGAGACAGCCATGCTGATGGCTTCATTTAAATTTTTAGGAGACTTGCATCTGACAATGTTAGAGATTCGAGGGTGAAGCCCCATTAGGAAATGATGGAGGGCTAGGTCCTCCATAGCAGCACATCGGCCGGCTAATTCTTTGGCCTTGGTATTTGACAAAGTTACTTCTGTCAACAATTGTGAGAGGCAAGTCTCGATTTTCAAAGAATATTGGCTCACATTTTCTTGCGGGGATTGCCTGCTTTCTTGGAGTTCAGTGAGGAGGTGAGCACTATGCTTCCTCTCACAAAATTGTGTTTTCAGGAATTGTTTCAATTGTTCCCAATTGGAAAACTCTTTGATAGAGCAGGCAACCTCCGCTTTTCCTTGAAGTACACTTAAAATATATTTAAGCAGAATTGGTTTTTGTGTTTCTGATGCGAGTTCATATGCGTTGTTACAATTAACGATGAACGAATTAGCGGTTTCCCTATTACCATCATAGGGTTTGATGAATTTGAACAACGTATTTAAGTCTACAATTTGTTCCGTCATTTTGTGCTTTTTATTAGATGTCGATGACGACGAAGTTCCTCGTGGAGAAAGTTGAGGAGTATTTTCTGAGGATTGTCCCGCTGTTAGGACAGCTGTCGGGGACGGAATGGTAAGTTTTAAAGCGTCTGTGTCTGTTTGCATATTAAATTTCCACCAAAAATTATTTCTTATGTAAAAGTAACCTGGACACTATCATTACTTTACAAAGATAATAAAACAAGAACCCTAAATACGGCCCTGGACAAAGCAATGACTAAAGAAAGACTTACAATATAATCAGCGTGTAGACGGCACAGGCAAGAACTGCAAATCGGCACATTCCGGATTGATAAACACGACGCGAACACTGGTTGTTCCGAGAAACGCGATACGAATGTAGGACCGTAGCGATGAACACGGCGTTTGGTGAAGATCACGTCCTTGTAGATGGTTCTCGCTGCGGACTCGTAGTAGGATGATGATCACGTAAGTAGTTACAGGAACTGCTGGAGATGTCGTCGCCGCTACTGCACCGTCGAGGATGGTGATGATGATGACCAGGTAAGTAGTTTCAGGAACCACCAGAGATGTCGTCGCCGCTGCTGTACCGTCGAGGATTGTGATGATGATGACCACGTAAGTAGTTTCAGGAACCACCAGAGATATCGTCGCCGCTGCTGCACCGTCGAGGATGGTGATGATGATGACCACGTAAGTAGTTTTAGGAACCACCAAAGATATCGTCGCCGCCGTTGCACCGTCGAGGATGGTGATGATGATGACCACGTAAGTAGTTACAGGAACCGCTGGAAATGTCCTCGCCGCCGCTGTACCGTTAAGGATGATGATGACCACGTAAGTAGTTTCAGGATCCGCCTTTCGCTATCACGGAGTCACTCGAAGGTGAGTGAGTCACTCACTGACGATGATGATGTTGATGACGGGGGATGAAGGGGTTGCTTTGCCACTGCCAGTCACTTAGGTATGAAGAGAAGACAGGAGATAACACAGTTCGGAAATTCACGAATTTCACATAAAGTTTCGTAAAGTTTTTCACTTTTCGTAAAGTTTTTCAACGTTTTTAACGACACTGGGAACTTCCGTATCCCACCGCTGCCACCAATGTTATGCGGCCCCTTTCGAGAGGGGTTTTAAAAAAAAGATTTTATTTATTTCACTTAATTGGATTTAATTTGGAATTACGTAATTAAAAGAATTGAGCCCGGAGACAAATTATGGACGCGTGTTGCTTGATCAAATGCTCAACCGAGACTGACTCGAAGTCGCTGCAAGAGCTGTGACTGAGAGGTGGAAAATGCAACGCAGCAGTTACTAGGCAAATTCATATACATTGAAGGGGTATAACAGTACGCCAGTCCTCTCCCCGGTCGTGTTGGTCTATCGTCCCATCTCGGACACGTTATGTTACATATGTTACACAAATGAAAATAATTTATTTTGTTTTAAAAAACTCGAAAAAACCGACTTAAATTTTTACAGTTTTTTCATAAATTTTCATGGATCCCATTGTCAGAATTGAACAAAATTTAAAATGGGACCACACGGCAAGCACCAGCATTCATATAAAAAAATTATTATGCTAATTGGACCACCCAGTCACAAGTTCTGAGGTAACAAACATAAAAAAAAAATACAGACGAATTGAGAACTTCCTCCTTTTTTTCAAGTCGGTTAAAAACAGTAGTGTGGATGTAATTGCGAAAGTAAGCGAGCTCAAACAAGGACCTTCTTTCGCCTTCGGCCGTGCTCCGGCGGCTGTCGCTACATCAAAGAAAAATAGAACGAACCTCACCTCACCTCACCTCAACAGCCTATATTGGTTCACTGCTGGACGCAGGCCTCCCCCTGAAGAGCGCCTTATTGGCGTATCTCATGGGGGGATAATGCCCATAATACCCACGCTGGGCATGCGAGTTGGAAATCGCAGTTCGATGGTAGAATGGTTCTACACTTGGCGCTGCTGCCAGCCTCCCGGTAAATATCCCTAAGTCGCCTCTTACGACACCCACGGAAGAGATGGGGTGATGCAAATTCTAAGTCAGCACCACACAGCATAGAACGAACGTACCAATTGAATTCCACTCGTTTGCATTCGCACGCTCTCGCTCTCTTTGTGAAACGAACTTACCTCTATCCGGATATCTGGTTGTATAATTATATCCGTATTCACAGTTTTGTAATTCTATTTCACAGAGATCGAAGAAATCTACTAAACGCCTTTCTCTGACATCGTAGGCGCATACAGGATAAGATTGAGGACTAAAACGAAACAATAACAATTGTACTAAGTACACAAAAAAATACAATATGTGTGACTTGGTTTGGGCATAAGAATAGATGAAAATTACTCTCATTTATTCTTATGGTTTGGGCTTGAACCCGCAATCTTCCACACAGTAATCGAAAGTGCTTTGTATTGCATTCAAGTTCCGCCTAGGTCGTAATTTTTCGGGATTTTATTTAAACAGGGTTATTAGTAATTCACTGACACTGGGTGAAATATAGACTCTTCTTACCATCAGACTCGTTCGTGAAACGAAAAGTCCTTATTCTTTTTTTTTGTAAATCACACTAATATTATAAAGTCGAAAGTTTGGATGGATGTATGGATGGATGTTTGTTACCTCTTCACGCCAAAACTACTGGACGGATCTGGCTGAAATTTTGCATACAGGTAATTCTAATCGTGGAATAAAACATAGGCTACTTTTTATCCCATAAATCAGTTCCCATGGGATGAAAATAATCTTTTAACGTTTCCACAGGAACAACAATGCGAAGCCGCGGGGCGCAGCTAGTCACCTCATATAGTACATAAAACACGTTTGTCTGGAACCTTATGAATTACTTAAGATTAATCTCCCACTCCTGTGCCCACAGTTTAATGCAAGGCAGCTGTTTCTAGGTTAAGTTTTACTTTAAAGAACGTTCATAAATTAGAGAGGGCCTACTACCAGTACTAAATTTAAGAACAAAGATCTGGAGTCTTCACAATCATATTCGTGATGATAGGCAGACTGCAATTCATGCTTCGTCATCATTGATTTTTTAAAAAGGGAAGATGAGGTACTGGTTTCTCGAAAGTGGCAACCTCAAATTTTGTAAAATTGTGTGCTCCCACCTCAGTCACCGTCTGACCGGCGGCATGGGCGGTCGTACTAGCGAGAAATATTGTTGTCTCGGTCTTACTTCGGTCTTAGGTACGTCTTTCCGTCTTTGTTCTTCTTTGTATTGCACAGGACTGGAAATATAACTGTGAAGCGTATGTGTTTGCGTGTAGTTGTAACACATGCCAATTTTTGAGTAAGCGCTCGGAGAACGTAACCTATCTTCCATTTTTAATTATTCAATGTTCGTCAGTGAATAACCAATAACTCTGTATAATAAAGTCCAACTACACTACTAAACGGAATCCTGCAAAAAACCGTACTTGCAAAACATGAAAGCAACATTCCATCTTTTGCAAGTACGGTTTTTTCGTCGTGGGAAAGGGTAAAGGGATAATTTCATTGTATTTAGGGCCTAGGTACATACTTTGCATATATACACCGAATTAGATCACTAAAGCAGTCAGTATCTTCATCGTCGTAATAGTTATATTCATGTGAATCGAGTCCATCCCATTTTTCATACGGACTGAATTCAATATTTACATCACGCATACTGTTTGAAGTGTTTGTCACATTAGTAGGGTCCTGTGCACTGCTGATAGGTACGCCAGCTACATATTATACAGAATAATAATTATTATAAAAAATACTAAATTTAACGTTCAGTAAAACCTGTGGTAAAACAAACAAAAACCCATGTGGTCAGGTGGTTAATAAGTACCTGCCTAAATAATTGTATTGTAACTCGAGTAATGCTTGGTAACTATTCAATGACAAGAGTTCCCAAGCATTGTTTTAAAATTAGTCTTTACTTGATACTTTACCAAAGCATCACACATCACTCAAGCATAGATCAGTGACTGAGCAAGCTTTCATACCATGGGCCTTAGAGCGACTTACCAAAAAGCAGAAGTGGAATAAGGAGCAGCATTTTGCTAACTGCTGACCGAATGAACGATATAATCTGATTTCTAATTAAAAAGGCTAATCATAATTACCAACTAAACGGCAATAAAATACTTTTAGGCTGAACGCATACTATGGAATTATACCTACACCATTGGCGTTCACCATCAAGTGCGTTCAGATTAAGGCCGAGTTAAAGTGGCGCCCCCAAATATTTTATCATATATTATATTATTACGCCTATAACAAGAAATTTTAAAAATCCATCGAATAGTTTGTGGTATCTAAGATACTAAAAAAATTTAAACCTCTGTAATAGTTTTATGCGAAAATAGTTTGGTGGCCAATAATACGATGGATTTAAAAAATTTCCTGTTTTAAACGTAAATAAGATAAAATAGATGGCAGCGACACTTTCACTAGTGTATGCGCTTTAAACTAATATAACAATAATAAAACTTATAATAACACTGATTAACCCATTAATTTTGTCTATGGTGCGAAAAATTTGGTGCAAAACACCACCACTGAGGTTATTGGCGAGTCAGCCGATTCACCTATCAGATAAGTTTGCCAAAAATATTAGCCTAATTTTAAGTGTTAGTGTGATAATTGAATGATTATTTATCGGGTATTTACCACGTGCTTTTGTTTTTATTTCCCCTACGTTTCTACCGCATTAGAGCGACCGTGGTCACGGGGCGGCTGGATGTAATTGGAGTTACATCCGAGAATTCACGGCAGTATCCACGACTACCCTCAATTCGTCTTCAGATTCAGGAATGTCCAAATTCACACTACGACATGCACATCCGAATGTACCGCAGTCGGACACGGTTAGTGTAGTGTACTAACCGTGTCCGACTGCGGTACATTCGGATTACGAACAAATCGCGATAGTTTAAAAAATTAAGTTAGTGTGATAATGTAGATTAGATACCTACTAAAGCAGTAATAGAAGTAAGCAGAAATGTATGATTTTTACCATGTACATATTTATTATCCGTTAAACCTTTATTTTCAGAAGGATAAGATAAGATAAGATAAGAAATGCTTTATTTGTAGCTGAAAATGTGTAAGATAAGTCTCGTCAGGACCTTTGTCATTCTTGAGAAGGTCCAAAAAGGTTTTCAATCCTTGATAATGAAAATATGAACCTAAAATCAAAATTGCCAATTCTTTATACGCGCCCACGTTCGTACACTTACTCTTTTGTAGGATTCCGTACTTAAAGTGAAAAGAACCCATATAGAATCACTTTGTTGTCCGTCTGACAACCATCTTTTTTCAGGAATGCGTGGAGTGTCATAGTGATATCAACATCCAATGCTCAAGACGTAACTTCTTGGAGCCGAGATTAGCTAATTTCTAGGTCAACGCAACCAGCCGCATTACAGCTGTTTATGTCCCAATATTTTGTAATTTCCAAGGGAATCACAGGCACACAAAACCTGTCCCGTTGACCTAGAATCATGAAATTTAAGAAGGTAGAAATTGAATTATTTATGAATAAACAGAAATTGTAAATTTGAAGTTTATTCATAAATAAATATTTGATTCGCGTCATGGACCAAAACCTTTAGGGTACCTTTGGTACTTCCTGACCTAGATAGAACTATAAAATTTAGTAAGAAGCAAGGTTTTTTAATTATTCGGAACCCTCGGTACGCGAGTCCAACTCGCAGTGGACGTTTTATTTATAAGCTTAATGGTTTCTCAAAATAAAAAGTACCTATTGTAGATAATGGACTCGTCTGATTTGACAAAATCATTTACTTATCTATCATAATAATTTCACAACGGGATGTATTTGGTATTTAATTTCTTATAATTATGTATCTTTTAGGTTCAACTCACTCTCCTGAAAACCTCTGATTTTTGATTTATGTACTTCTGCAACTTGCCACTTCATTTGTTATTTCAAATAATAATTATCCTAATTCAATAGCTTCTTTATCTATTCTTCAAAAACTAAGTTCAATTTTAAAATTAATTCTAGTGTAATTTTTCACGGGATTCTTACCATGTTTTGACTTTTGAGCTTTCCAATATTTCCACACAGTTTCAAGCACCATGGTCCCTCAATAACTCAATTCAATTCCGGTATTTGATCATGGCTATCAGTTACACCATCGTCAAGGATTGCCTAGAGGACACACACACTAAATATAATAAAAAATTGAAGCGGTTTTGCAAAAACTATGTCAGATTAAAAAGATATATGTAGTGACAGACGCGGAGTCGCCTGCACGTATAGTATTTTAGTATGAAAGGCCTACGATGCTCGACCTAGTTTCAGAGAGAAGGGGAATACTAAGGGAGGCGTTCAGTGAAGCAGGGTATAGCGAGTGAAGTTGATAACAGAGTATATTTACGTATCGTGCTTTTAAATAAATTACACAGAGTAATTGGTAATGATCAATTAGTCAAAGATAATACAAGATCTTCGGATCAAACCTTAGCGTACAACGTTGCCCATAATTTTGTAATTTCGGACATTGGCGAAATTATGTCAACCCAGACGTAGACGACGCATTCACTGACATTTGGTAAACTACAGGTTCTCCTACCATGACAAACACGTTTGTAAAGACGCCATTTTAATTCTTTGATTTGCTATAGGTAGTATAGGTACCCCTTTTCATTCAATTTTCGTTCATTAGAGAGGCTTCATTTGAAATTAATTTTTTTTTTTACACCACACAACCAAAGGCTTTGTCGCTGAGCGACCACATCGCCTATGAAACCTATCGAAACTAAACTTAAAAACTGCTCGGCCTTGAATTATCAGCAACAGAATAGCATAAGTACTACCTACTTAAGTATGCAAGCTAAGTTAGTAAAATAGTTTCCCTCTTAAGCTTGACGCTCAGTTAGAAAGCACCGCACATGTTCATTAAATATTGACATCTACATGACAGATCGCTTGTGGGACCACTCGCTTGATGCTTGTGGACAGCCATTTTGGAACTGTAAATCTTTGAACAGGTATTTTGCGGCCTACTACTTTGATCAATGCTGTAAACGTATCTAAACTAAGATTAATTAGACACGTTACAAAACAAAAATACTGAGAGAGTGGCCGTGGCTGAAAAGTGGTTGTTCGGTGAAATGACCGAACTGGGAAATAGACGAACATGTAATTTAGGTGATGGCCGTCCAAGGAAGTGGCTGTTACTGACCGGATCCTATCTCTTTACCATCTAAGCAACGAAAACTTTTAGACAATGGAATAGGTTTGCTATTTTATTATAAAAACTATCGTAGTTTGACAAATTTATTACGGATGTAAGAGGGTTAACTACGACCCTTATTTGTGTTGAAGATGTCCCTCGTTAAGGGATAAAACGTTGGTGTTCTTCCAACACAAATAAGGTTCGTAGTTAACCCTATCCGTAATGAATAGAATAGGTGTATATTGTGACACGTGTCTTTATTAATACATACATATATGTATTTGACAAGAAATCGATGTGTTCCGTGATTGAATTGCGAATGCGAGGCGCACACCCGAGTCTAAGTGGATTTTAAAAATTTCCTGTGTAAAACGTAGATAATAATATGATAAAATAAGTGGCGGCACCACATTGGTTCGGGTATGCGACATAATGCTGTTTATTTCAAATAAAGCATTTCATTTCATATAGATTACGAGATCCATTTAGACGTCCTATATTCTTACTCGTTTGACTTTCTTGTTGATTTTCTTACTCGGGAATTCCAGATCTTGAGAGTGTAATGTGGTTTTTATCTTTTTAGCCGGGGGATGGTTTCCGGAGCTATAACCGTAAAAATAATGAGGTCTACGCTTTTGTAGGGATTTAAGAAATAAAAATAATCTTATCGAATTATTCAGAGATAAACGCTGAGCTCAGAATTTGTGGGATAAAGTGCCTGAAAAATGCTCGAGAAATGACTGTATTTTTCTATTTATGTTTCGTTTTATGACTCAAGCAAGGTATATAATAAATGATTTTGTTTGAAAAAACTATAGACCGACTTAAATTATATAGTTTCTTTGGATCCTATAGTTAGAACTAGACCAAATTAAAATGGGACCACCCGAGAAGCACCAGCTTTCAAATACAAAAAGATCATGAAAATCGGACCGCCCAGTCAAAAGTTCTGAGGCAACAAACATAAAAAATACAGTCGAATTGAGAACCTCCTCCTTTTTTTAAGGTTAAAAATATCAGTGCAATCAATTGTACTTTTTATTGATTCATACAAGGTGCTAAGAAAAAAACGTTCAGTGGTGGACGAAATGAATAATGGGAAATGATGCCATTCGCAAAAGTTTTAAAAACTGTGTCGCAGATGACAACACCCGTCACCGAAATTTGTCAGTGCAGATAGTCATAAAATAGGTGGTATTTTTATTGTATTTTCATAAAACTAGGTCAATGTAGCTCGATCCCGAATATAAGCCACCAATACAAACAAAAACAAACAATGTAAGTACCTACATAAGAAGCAAACAACATTACTATAATTGAGTCAAACTTTTCTAGGTCTGTATCGGGAAAAAGTTAAGGCATCTACAGATAAAAAATTATAGCGAAAAATAGGAAGGCGGAACAAACTTCTCTTATATCAAGGTCTCAGAGATTTAGAGATGGTATGTTAATAATTATGTGAATCAATAATTATTGGTGTCAATTAATGTCTTAATAACTTACTGACAGAGATTTTCACCACTCTCGATCGAAAACTGCACTTTGCTGCCAATAAATAGAATGCAAAATCGGATTTTGCTTACATGTGGAAAATTGCATATTATTCAACTGGTTGAAAAAGTTATTTGAATTCAGAACCAATGCAACCTTTATAGAAAACGAAATTTGTCCGTTCATGGTTTGAAAGAGGTTTGTTGCATTTTTACCCTCCAAATTGTTGACCAAATTAGTTTTTGACATTCACACAATGAACGATTTTTTTGTTCGTGCCCATATTCAATCCCGAGCCAGAGAAGCAGTCTAGCATAGAGTCACGAGCGTAGAGAGTGGGATCTTAAATTGACAGCTAAGGTAGCTAGAGATTAAAAAGGCACAAAACGAAAAATTTGTAAATTGCGCCCGAGTAAAACGTACAAATTTTCACCACGAGTAACGAGGAAATATTTGTAAGAGAAAAGAAGAAGTGTATCTGTGTGTTGTTTATCGTATCGGAGCCGGGAACGGGTGATCGATATGGATGAGGATTTTTTTTTTTTGAAATATAACTTCATTGAAATTGTTCTAAGGCATGTTTTATAAAAATTGGTGCAGCCATTCCAATGTTGTGTAAACAATGTCTTGATTTTGATAAAGGAACCCAAATAGACGTCAAAAATTTTCGAGAAATGTCTATGAAGATGTCATTGTCACAATTTATCCGGCAAGCTCAATTTTCGTGAGTGTATGAAAAGACCCTTACAATTTTTGTATAGCTAATGGAAATTCAAGGTCTTTTGTTACGATAAATCAATGAAATCGCTAAGAGCTTGACAAGGGAGTGAAACCAAACAAAAAAGTAGATCAAGAGGCACCTTAAGATTTAATTGCCTCATTAAGTCTCAAAGGTTTCCAATACCTATTGCTAAACATTATCCCTCCGCAAATTAACTCATTGAAACTCAAAGTGATCCTCTGTAGACTGAATTGATCGTTATTTTCAACATAATAATAATCTTATTCATTGGGCTTAATGAGGAGTTTGAAGATATTTAATGTGCTCGACAGATAGCTTACATTTTATTATACAGAAAAATTATCGACTATTTGTTTAGGCAAACTGAAAATTCAGAAGACTGGGATGTCAACTTTTAGTTGGCATCCCTATCTTCTGTCTTTCACCATTTTGACAAAGTAAACGTGTAGGTATTTTTTCTCACGATCCTTCAATAAAAATCTCACTAAAATTAATAAATGCGAAAGTTTGGATGTTTAGATGCATGAATTTTAGAATGGATGTTTACTTCTTCATGCCATAACTAATTAAAGGATCAGGCTCAAATTTTTAGTTCTAGTTTTGAAATCGGCTAATTTTTATCACATGGCAACTGTCCTCATGAGATATAAATAATTGAGTGCTTACTCGCCTTATAACGTTTCCATAGAGTCAATGCGTGCAAAACCGCGGGCAGGAACAAGTTGAAAATATAGTATGTTTATATCGTAGGCTGTGAGGGTTTTAAAAAGGTAACGTGACTCACATTAAGAGCTTAAATTAATCCATATATATAAAAATGAATTACTGTTCGTTAGTCTCGCCAAAACTCGAGAACGGCTGAACGGATTTATCTTATCTTGGTCTTGAAATGTTTGTGGAGGTCTAGGGAAGGTTTAAAAGGTGAGAAAATCAACGCGTGCGAAGCCGTGGGGCGCAGCTAGTGCTTAGTATAATCAAGTGAAATATTACGCACAGAAGTTCGTAAATATTAAACATAATGAACCAATATTGAAATCTCAAAGTTTCAACAGGATAGAAACTCCAAATCTCTTAAAATCACGATGAAAATAAATAGAACGTAACAAAATTTAGTCTAACTTTTCGTCTCATCGCCCGAAAAGTATTTATAATTGAATTATTTCCATCTCGTAAATCTCTCGACGCGTTGGTCCAGCAGGCAAACGCCTCAAAATTAGTTCGTCTCTATTAATAAACGTCATATTTTCCACTTTTCTGACCACTTGCTGCCCATCAATTACTTACCTAATCTTAGCGCTGGAGCTAGCGGTTTTATATTTACTTTATTATGTTCGATTCCTACTACGATAACCAATCAGATTTCAGATTCAATAACTTTATTTTTTAAACTTACAAAATAAGTACCTTATACCTACAAGTTGTTCTTTAAATGATTATTAAGCCGCCATCATTAATCCGCCTGTCAAGAGTGGTGATTACGGCAAAACCCTTGTTTCAGCAGTGGACTAATATAGGTTGATGACGATGGTGATGTGAACCAAAATGTGCAATAGCTTAATGCTCAAATGAAAGTTGAGCAACCCTGGTCCTCTCGCAGGACCTTTGGTGCGTATATATGTATAAACAAAGATTTTTTTTCGTATGGACTAAAATGCTGTTGACCGCAGATGGCCATGACAGCGCTACCGGACTTTTGACAGTCACAGATGGCGCCTCGCCGGTAAAATTCGGTTGGGGCGACACGCACAAGGGCCACCACTTAGGTGCGAGCCTCGGCTTGGGCTGTCGCCAGATGCTACGAGAGGGCATGGAGGTTCACGAATGCACCTGCGGGCGGAAGTAAGGAATTCTTCTTGGTCTACGGGGGAGAGACTACACAGCGACAAATAATTTATTGTTATTTATTTATTTTTGACAGAATTTATATTTATGACACAAGTCACGCGGGTAAAAAAATATTCGCCTCCCGGACTATTTTATCCCAAAGACATTGAATTTGGGTCAATAGTTTGGCTGGTTCTAATAACTTACTAATGGACCGTAGAAGTAATTACTTTTATACTAGCTCTTGTTGTTTTTTTTGTGCCTGACTTGAGCTGACCAACATAAAAAAAAAGACGTGTGGCACCCGGGGACTGCCGCGGTAAAGCTATTGCAATGCCATCTAGAGGCGAGTTGCTGAACTAAAGAGACAAACGTCATTTTCAAAAAGTCATTAAAAGTTCTACTATTCATCGATAGATGGCAAAACTAAAAAGTATCACCGCTGTTCCGGTAGGAGTGGGGAGCGTGAGGTTTTTTCGTTACGGAATTTCTGGATACGGTCCCCGCGCTCAAGGCCCGCGATAGAAGCTATGCAATAGCTTAAAACAAAGTAGACTTAAACTTTTGAAACTCAGCTAGTTTATTAGGGTCATGTAGCTAAAAAAAATTTATATGTAATATAAATTTCCCGCATTTTAATAGACTCATTAAAAATGACAACTTTTCATAGCGTCTCGTTCTTGGAGGCTTCGCTCTCGCACACTATGTGCGCTCCAGTTGTTATATTATAAATAATATAAAGAGAAAAGATTTGATTGACTGTTTGTTTGTATTGACTCCGAAACTTCTGGACCGATTAAAGAAAATCGTTCATTTTGTCCTCAAATTAAAAAGCTTACTTTTCAGGTCACAGGCTATATTTTATCCCGGAATTCGTACAGGAACGGGAACTACGCGGGTGAAACCGCGAGGCGCTGCTTGTGTTAAATAAAATTTCAATTAATTAATATTAATTGTTGAAATAAAACGAACTCAACGTTTTATTTCAACAAAAATAATGTAAATATCATACAGTTTTATCCGTTCCCCGCAGGCTATTTCATTTTAAATAAGTAATTTTTAATAATATAATTATGTTTATTGTATATTATAATAATGTTGCATATAAACGTTGGCCTATATGCGCAAACAACAGCTGGATTGTGGATATTATTTTAATGCTTTACTGACCACCCAATTATTTACAAACAACCGCGAGTCCGCGACCATAAAAGGTTTAAACAAAGCAATACAATTATTATGGTTAGGCAATTTGGTTGATAGTTGGATAATTCAGATGTATTCGTACCTAATACTTAGTTTAATTATAGTCAGTAGGTATACATGTAACGTGGCACCCCGTTAGAATGCTAACTACGATTTGCATAATTCTAAAGTAAAAGTAGGTACTTAGAAAAAAAAACAAAAAACTGCATACGAATCACTTGTTGGACGAAAGCGGGTTGCAAGAAATACGCGTTTTGGACGAACTGGTATCAAATGTATTAAGTACTCATAGGTTATATCATTTATGTTTAAGTTAATATTTAAGTTATTAATTTTTAATTTATTTATGTCTCTCTGTCTGTTTGTAAAGCCAAGCTTGTGTATTGTAATATAAATAAAGTACATTAAATAACGACATCAAGTTTAACATTAGTGTACCTATATGGTGTAAATAAATAAATACAAATACAAATACAAATTAGTTTCTTCCCCCTAACACAAGCTCTACTTAGTTTGGGGCTAGATGATGCTGTGTAAAGTGTCCAGTATTGTTTATTTATTTTGTATTTTTATGGCTTAGCGCTAGTCATATTGTTAGTCGAATAATTTACGTTCAGAGAGCGGCGGCTGATAAATCAATTTGATTGATTTTCAACAGAAAGGGGAAATAGCGGGCGTATCTCAACATACAGGGTGGATTTTTGAGGTGGGAGTGGATGGCCAAATACAAACCCATAAGAATTAAAGAAAGTCGAGTTGTAAAGTAGCTGTGTGGTGCTGGCTTAGAATTTGCACCACCCCCCATCTCCCGTGGTTGTCGTAAGAGGCGACTAAGGGATATCCACGGGGGAGAGGCGGGCAGCAGCGCCCCCTGCAGAACAATGATACCACCGAACAACGATCACCAACCCGCATGCCCAGCGTGGGGATTATGGGCAATACCCCCATTAGATAAACGCCAACAAGCTTATCAAGGGGAGGCTTGCGTCCAGCAGTGTACCAATATAGGCTGTTTAGGTGAGAAGATTGAGGTGAGGAGGTTGAGGTGAGGAGATTGAGGTGAGGTTAAAATTTATGAGAAAATAACTGCATTTTGGACACAGTCTGTATTTAAATGGGGTTTATCCTCTATAAAACATTTATTCGTAATTAATATTGTATATTTTAAGGACCTTTAAAATAATTAAATTACTACCGGCAAGTTGTCGAATAGATTTTTTTCAATAATTGCACAATGTAATTATTTAAAATATTGATAAAATAATAAAAATATAATTTAAATGCATTGATAAAATATACTTAGGGAAGGAAAACCATACTCGTAAAAATATCCATTTCCTTTTATTTTTAGTGATACATTTCCTTGCAAACATTAATCGTTATCTATCAGCCACCAAATTTGTAAGTACAAAACACAGGATGTCATAATTATTTTATAAAGATTTTTTTCGTTTCCATTTCTTGCCAAAAGAGAAGATAAAAAATACTAAATTATGCAGCTTTTGATTTCTTATAAATCGAGGTCATGACTCCTTTCACGATTTGGGGCCAGGCCATCTACTCCCACCTAAAATAGACACCCTGTAGAGTCAATCAGAACGTGATATCGTCTAAAAGCCGTATCTATATAAACTATAGTTCATTAGGGAATCAAAGGCAATTAGTGAAATGGACGGGGTCTCTTTTGACACTGATTTCATTCCAGTGCCTTTTGTCGCGCAGTGGGCAATGGTCCGCCTCCTATACTTGATGTTTCGGGTTCGATTCTGACTGGACTGGTCCGATTTTCATGATTCTTTTTATATTTAAAGCTGGTGTTTTCCGCGTAGTTCCATATTTAACCGACTTCAAAAAAAGAACTTTCAACTGGGTAGTCCGATTTTCGTGATTCTTTTTTTATATGACAGCTGGTGCTTCCCGTGTGGTCCTATTTTAATTTTGTTCAGTTCTGACTATCGGATCCATGAAAATTCATGAAAAAACTATAAACGTTGAAGTCGGTTTATAGTAAATTATAATTGTATTTGGTCCAGTTCTGACAATGGGATCCACATAATTGAAGTTGGTTTCTAGTTTTTTTTACACAAAATCATTATGTATTCTTTATGATTCTGACAAATAAATGTAAATGACTATGACTAAGAGGTTGTGAAACTCTTAGCAAGTATAGTTATTCCTAACAACCGTGTGAACTTACCTTGTAAATAAGTTCATTAGAATGGTAGTTGCGCAGTCTGTCCGCGCTATATCAAATTGTATGAAAAAAAGACAAATCACGATCACGTCTCGTCACTTACGTTAAAAAGATAAGTAGATAGAAAATACTTTGTTATCCACACAAAACTGGAAAATAAATACAGAGAAAACTTTAAAATAACGAAGTTAAAGCTATAGATCTCTTCTAGGCAACCTAGGGATGGACCGGATATGTAAAACAAAATAGATGGTGGCAGTGAATAAATCTATTTAAGATAGTTAAAGGAAGGGGAAACAAATAAACTTACACTACATACCATAATACCTACAAACATCACACTAATCATTAATATTATAAATGCGAAAGTTTGTATAGATGGATGGATGTTTGTTACATCTTCACGCCAAAAATACTGAACGGATCGGCCTGAATGAAAGTGTTTCAGTAGCTTATTTTTAAACATAATGGGATTATCATAAAATATGTCTATGTCTTTTATTTTGGTATTTATAAAATTGTACTGATTACTGTCGGTGCCTGCAGATCTGTTTTACTGTTACAGAAAGGTGCGTGAAGTATTTCAAGTATAGGATGTCGAGGGTTTCTAGTAGGCGCAGCTAGGCCGAATTTTTCTACAATAGAAATGCTGTAAATTTTACCATTTAATATTAGATAAGGGTTTCAGAAGAACGCAATGAGAGCGAGTGAGTTAGATTCATATAGACTCACCCCTCAGTTCATTACCAAGGTAGGTTCAAAATAGGTATATTAACCTTAATATCTTCACTATCAAACTCACTTGGCCAGCAGCGGTTTGGCAAGCTTCCTAAATGCATGTTCCGGATACAAGCGAATTGTAAGTTTATTACCAGAAAGTGAAGATGCATTTTTGAATGTACGGATGACTGTCTAATCAGTGTTTTTGATGTACTATTATATCGAGGACATCAGTGGCGCAGTGGGATGCCTGAGACGCTGGATGTTGCGGGTTTGATTTCAAACGGGGTCAAATAAATCATTGTTATAATAATATTTGATTCAGGGGGCCTACTCGGGAAACGAAAAGAGCTAAAGTTTTTCAGTGAAAACTACTCTTATGTCACTGTGTTGGCTTAGAATTTGCACCACTCAAACTATTATAGCTTGCACCCCACTCCCGCTGGTATCGTAAGTGGCGACTTAGGGATATACACCGGGGAGTGAGGCAGCAGCGCCTCCTGCTGAACAATTATACCACTGAACTGTGATGCCCAACCCGCATGCCCGGCGTGGGGATTATGGGCACTACCCCCCTAAGATAACAGCCAATATAGTGCTTATCAGGAGCCTGAGTCCAGCCGTGGAACAAGTTTCGTGTTGTTGAAAAATCAAAATAGGACACGATATCAAGCGAGTATAATCTAGTAAAACTATATTCACTTACAAAGTTCACTAAGTACCATTGATTAATTAAAAAGGAAAGATAGGTGACGTTCTCCTAGCCCTTACTCAAAAATTGGCATGTGTTACTACACGCAAACACATACGCTCACAGTTATATTTCCAGTCTTGTGCAATACAAAGAAGAACAAAGACGGAAAGACGTATCTAAGACCGAAGTGAGACCGAGACAACAATATTTCACAAGAAACACGACCGCCCGTGCCGCCGGTCCGACGGTGACTGAGGTGGGAGCACACAATTTTACACAATATGAGGTTGCCATTTTCGAGAAACTAGTACCTCATCTACCCTTTTTAGTTCATCAATGCTAAGTACCCATAAAATTATGCCAAAATCTTTATTTACATTTAACCCCAAAGTATCACTTGCCGAGGTACTTAAAAGTTTTATTACAACCATTCTACAATGATTCATGACCACGACGAATCATTGTTTTAGAATTTTAGTTTCTGCATTCGTCATGTCTGTCTGTCAATATTTTGTTATGTAAAACGATTTTACGCTTTATAACATTGTGTATTTTGAACGACATTTTGACAGCTGATGATGTAAAAAAACCTGACATTGTATTTTTTTGCTGTCAGGGACGCGGATTTAATTCCGGATGAGCAAAAATCACTGACAATAGAGTTTGTCAGAGTTTTTACTATTTTTATATTTAAGCTCTGTCCTAGAATGCTAGTTTCTATACTTTATGAAAATACAAAATAATATCTGCTCGCGGCTTGCTTAGTTGTTTACATCCCATGGGAACTGATTTATTTGATAAAAGAAGCCTGTGTCTTCTTCCAAAATATCAGTCTGATCTATTCGATAGATCTTTTTTTTTATAATCGGTGTTATTCAAGTGTTTCCTTTAACTGATCCGTTGGATCCACTGGTCAAGTTGTAGGCATACCCATACAACTTGGCCCAATAGGATTTCAGAATTCCCACGATTCTAGGTATTTCAAGGTGGTGAAATTTTAGTCAACTTTGGTCCAATCCAATCATTATCCAAAATATTACCTAGTTATTGTTAAGTTTCAGCCTATATTGTCCCACTAGTCTAAATGCCTCTCTCCCTCTTTTTCACCTTCTTTTTCGCTAGATGCTATGGGCCAGTCTGAATAGTGCTCAATACCACGTGTATTTTTTTTATAATCGTGTGGTTATAAGATGTATGTGTTTTATTTTAATAGTTAGGTATCAGTTTGTACCCATCTTTGTTTTACTGCAATGTTTAATAATAACGACAACATTAGTCACTGTCGTCTTTAATTTTTTTATATATTTTTAGAGAGCTGTGGATTTTGAGTAATAAATAAAATAAAATACTAAAAACTTGCGTAAGACTCGCCTAAATGCGATTTTAGTGCGTCATGAAACTGACCGAAAGTATAAAGTACAACCACATGAAAATTTTCGAAAAATCAGACAGAAGCAGATCTTTTGCTTTGATATTTAGTTTAACGCTTATAATCCTATTAAATTGGCACTCGGCCACGTCTCATTATACGTGGGGACAGAATTATTTTCGGATGGGTTCACAGAACCAAGGTTATGGGCGAGCCGCAAGGTTGAGGATTTTACTCTTTATGGGCAATTTACTGACCCGCTACATGGTCACCTATACATTATGTACATGATGTACGGCAGAATTAGAACGAGCGCACATTAGGCGTTTTGTAAATCGCTTTATTATTATTATTTAGTACTTTATTGCACACAATTATAAAAAAGTACACAAATGGTGGGCATAATGCCGATGGCATTTTCTACCTGCCAACCACACATTGTCAAAAACAACAAAAACGGCGTGCTTAAACTAAGACATTAACTTACTATGATAAAAAAAATAATGAAGTCTAAACTATAAATAATTTTTAATATAAAAACAATATATTAAAATATCTACATATACCTACAAGAGATACCTAAAAAAATCTAAAAGTGTAGTGAAAAGACGGTAATCTAACTAGAAGACGGGTAAAGGATTCCCACAAAATGCTCACGAGTCAGTTTTTTGAAACCATCTTTTGTTTCAACTTTTTTGATGTCATATGGTAGGTCGTTCCAGAGTCGAACAGCCTCGATTGAAGTATTAGTTGATAAGCGATAAACTTGCTAGTGGTTTCTTTTTCACTTCTTCCGCTAGTGGACAGAACATTTTAGTGAATTAGAGTCTATTAAACCTTATTTCTCATTTGATAGTAATTACTATTTATCAAGCTGTTTGTATAGTAAAAAATTGATTTGTCCAAGCGCTTATTTTGTAAGTCTAAAGAAATAAACGATTTGACTCTGACTCTGGCTCTTTAATAACTCGCGTTTTTAAAAGCATCTGAGCCCAGAGACGCTTCGAGAGAGTAGTATAAATAAAGATAAAGATACATTTATTAGGCCACAATAGGTGACTACATAGGTAGAACAGTTATAAGTAGGTAGTTGCCTAGTTCCATTATACAAAGATAGAGAAAGTGAATATTAATAATAATGTGTTCTGATAGCGTAAGTTTAAAAAACTTTACTACAAAAACTGCCGACTTAATAGAAAGAGAATAAAAATAAGTCAATGGAACAAACACAATACCTACCACCAGTGTGGATAGGTAAATTTAACAGGGAAACTAATATAAAAAAAAAACCGTATCTAGACGTGAGTCTCACTTTTCTCTAGGATTTGACAGCGCTTCTATCGTGCGGCTTGGGAACCAGGTAAAGCTCACGAAAACGTTTCGTTACTAACTTCAAATAGACTTACCCCTCTGATCAATACATGCAGTAGGTACATTTTAACCGCTTTTGTTTGTTTTAATTAGAAGGCGCGTAAGGGGTATTTTTATCGACATTTATACATTACTACACATGATCCAAAGGGAGAAATAACTTGTAACACACGATTTTGTCTTTTGCAGGCACCACACGAGCAAAATCGCGGGCAGTCGCTGGTAAGCAACTACCTATACTCTGATTATAAAACCTGGATATTTTTTGTATACAAAGTCGTTACAAAACCTATGGAATATTATTGGAAAATATTTAACGACATTGGTACGATCAAAAGAATTTTTGTATTTGAAAGTTTTCATTCATCATCTAATTGACCTTTCTTTCGTTTACGAAGTCAAATTTAAACATTTTTAGCTGCACACGTGAAATTATGCGTTGTTGAGGTAAGTGGTTTAGTGATAACCTTGCTATTACTACCTTATTGTTTTAAGTTATTGTTCTAAGTTTTTGTTAAGTTTTCACTCATGAATGTCTTTGTTGACATAAAATATCTTCGATTCTGAATTGAAGTAGGTATATATAATTAGGTACATAGAACACGTCATTAACAATTCGTTGAAATTTCAGTTGAAAATTGTAAAAATCCATTTCCAATTTTCACAGGAAATGTAGCCCTATAAAACATAAGTTTATTGTAAAATTTATGTTTTATTTCTGGTTCTAAGTTTGAAATACGAAGTCACCGATACAAATTGGTGCAAATAAAAAATGATTGCCTGCTCTAAAAAATAATGTCAGAAATCGCAAAGTTACGCAAACAATGGCACATTCCCATTGCGCCAAAGCGGCGATTTGCTATGTAACTAAAAAGTTTTTATGCTGAAGGAGGAGAACATAAAAGCATCAGCTGTTCGTTCTGCACCAGTCGTAAAAGGGAAAGGTTTTATGGTTTTTGCGTAGATATGCGTTCCATGCGATGTGAATACTCGTATATCGTGATCACTAAATAAGTTCGAACCCCACTTTTTAAAAGTATAAAACTCATTCTAACTAAATTCATTTACAACGGGCACAGTTTCATGCGCCATGATCACGGAACTTATGGCGCATGAAACTGTGCCGAAAAATTGGAAAGCACAAAACTCAAATCATGGTATATTATATATCCCGTTGTAAAGTTTCATTATAAAACTAATTTTTTAAGCTATAAAAATATAGTCTCGCTGGTAAATGTTACCAAAATTATAAAGATTGGGTGAACCAATGCAACCTACAGATCAGGGGGATGAGTTATCAAACGTTAGTTACGAGACGTGATTCGTGATAATATGGGATTCGCGTAGTTATCTCCGCTCGATGCTGTAACAAATTGTATGGAAATCATTAATTTTGTGTTAAAAAACTATAAACCGACTTAAATTTTCATAGATTTTTCATGGATTTTCATAGCTTTTTCATGGTTCCCATGGTCAGAACTGAACCAAATTAAAATGGGACCACAGAAGCACCAACTTTTATATAAAAAAAGAATCATGAAAATCATACCACCCAGTCCAAAGTTCTGAGGTAAAAACATAAAAAAACAGTCGAATTGAGAACCTCCTCCTTTTTTGAAGTCGGTTAGAAAGAAGTCATGATAACGTCTCGTTACTAACGTCAAATAGACTCTCTCCTCTGCTGTAGCTAAAGCATAAAGAATTTCTTATACATTTCTTCATCCGTTGAAATAGCAAAGAGGGCTTTGTGTACAGACACAATAGAAATTCTTTGAGATTTTTACCTTTGACCACAAGAAAATGAAAAATCTGTACTAAATAAAGAATATTCTGTGGCAGTAAAGTTTGTTTATTTTTTATCCGTAGGGTGGAAGTTTACCAAACTAATTTATGTTTTTGGCGTGATAACGTCTAATAAATCGCTGAACATGGATACCATGTTCAAAAAAGTGTCACGTTGTTGATGTTGTTGTCACGACGGCTGAAGTACTGAAGATTAAACTTCTAATTTCTTCAATATATAGCGTTGATTGCTAGATAACACCAGATTGGCAAAAATAGTATACCTAACAATAAACTACGTGGTAAGATTTTCAATAGATCAATGACGTTTTGAGGTGATATGCGACTTCCGCACCGTATACGATCTCTTTAGTGCTGTCAATACCAAAAGTTTCAACTGTCATACATTGTTATGAATGATCAATAAGTTTGTCTAGTGGAATTATTTCAGTTGAATAAAACCAATGTTTCTCTAGGTTTCTCGTTTATTTCGCCACACGTTTTCACTTAAAGTTATAGTTTTTAAACCGTTTTTAGAGACAACCATTTTTTTAAGATCGTTTGAAGTGAATTGGCGTGGTCATTCTTTATACAGGGTGAAACGAACTTTATTCGAGACACATTGAAAAAGAGCAAACTTTTCTCAATATTTTTTTAATAATTATTATTGATCAAAACATGCCATGATCTTTATTGCGACTTCGTAGAGGTAGAACACGCTTGCTTTTAATTTTATTTCTGTGACAATGTTCCCGTAGTATCTTTGAAAACATACAATTTTATTGGACAGTTTCCAAATTTATACAATGTCAAAGTGCAGCTCTTATATTTACAAAGGTGGAATATAAACCTTAGTCGTTGGCGTTTAGGTTCAAAATTAATAATGATTAATCAAAACATGACTTGTGACAATTCGTGTAAGTACCTGCAATGTGTTGGCAACTCAGATCGCTGTCAATGTCAAAGAAAACAAAAAAGAAATGTTTTTTGTTATGCCGCGAGGTATTATTTTTTGGTTATAAAGAGTGTGCAATAACGCCGCTTCGAGATGAAGTTCGAGCGGGATGACAAGTAAGAGATTTTTTGTGAGTTAGAAGTAGGTACGTTGAGATGTGCACCTTATTTTCTATGCGCCAAAACTGATTTTACCTAAATACAAGTTAATGAAACAATCGATCAAAGAATTAAAAGACATATCTCAAGAAATACTTCTAGGTTTCTTATCGAAGAAAAGTGTGCTATCTCTGAGATAAATAGCTAAATATATAGAAAGTTTTCACAAATCGTGTTTTTAAAACACGTCATCCAAAATTGAGGTATTTTATATACATTTCCTTGAATATGAAAGTGGTAGCTTTAACAGATTATGTGAAAAATATCGATTTTGAATGACTAAATTATGTATTGCACACTCTTAATATTTTGTGCGTTCTACAAGAATTAAAACGATTTTTTATAAAAAAAAAAATATGGATTTCCTATTGTTAAAATTTATCGTAAGTATATATTTAAAACAAAACAAGAATGTCGAGGAATCAAAAACACTTATAATACCGAAAAGATCGAAATAAATTAAAACCGGCCAAGTGTGAGTCAGACTCGCACACGAAGGGTTCTATCATCTATAAAATAGGCAAACAATTATGTCTGTTTTATGTGAGCCCCCGTAAATATTTATTTTATTTTGTTTTGTAGTATGTGTTGCTAGCCTCAACAAAAATACAATCTGTGAAAATTTTAACTGTCTAACTAACACGGTTCTTGAGATACAGCCCCCAGACGGACAGCAGAGTCTTAGTAATAGGCATTGATGAATTAAAAAGGGAAGATGAGGTACTAGTTTCTCAAAAATGGCAAACTCATATTGTGTAAAATTATGTGCCCCCACCTCAGTGACCGTCGTCGGACCGGCGGCACGGGCGGACGTGATTCGCGTGAAATATTGTTGTCACGGTCTCACTTGGGTCTTAAATACGTCTTTCCGTCTTTGTTCTTCTTTGTATTGCACAGGACTGGAAATATAACTGTGAGCGTAGTGTTTGCGTGTAGTTGTAACACATGCCAATTTTTGAGTAAGCGCTGGGAGAACGTAACCTATCTTCCCTATTTCATTAATCAATCATAATAGGGTCCCATTTTACCCTTGGGTACGGAACCGTAAAAAATACCCATAACTACCAATTAATGTACATGTCACCGTTTGCATGCATGCTGCTAGCATGTGACTTCACCACGACTAAATCATTACTTGTTCATCAACCATGCATTATCAACAACTTACATAGGCATACAACCTTCTCAATTGTACCACAATATTCTAGCAATTACTGGTTCATAACAAAAATTTTAAAATAAATCGTGGGTATTAAATTCAAGGTAAGTGTTCAAACACTTAAAAATACTTCAAAGAATGATGTCGGCGCCACAGTTTTTTACATTTTATTTTTATTACACTAATTTTACAATTATTTTAATTTTTCTGTCTTGTTTTTGGGTATTATTTAACTAGCCAAACTCGATGCAGAATGTTTGTAAACAAATCACGACGGTCAAGTTTTAGGTATAATTGTAAACATTATAAAATTTTCATAGGAAGAATATCATCATCAGCCGATACTAGCATCTGCCTGCAGTCTTTAGCAGATCGTCAGCCCACCTGGCCGGAGGGCCTACACTACGTTTGCCTAAAAGATAAAGATAAAGATACATTTATTTGGCCAAACTAGCTATAATGAAGGTAGGCTATACATAGATAGGTGCATACAGATGTAAAATTGGAGACTGTGCTGCCACTGTTGGCCAAAAAGGGTCAAACTCAGCTCAAGCAAAAGGAAGGATATACAGGATACATAGTTTTTATCTCATGAATCAGTTCCCACGGGATATAATTAACTTTGATCTTTTCTATAGAAAAGCGCGCGCAAAGACACAGGGCAGAAACTACATTATATCGTATACATTTTGAATGGAGCATAAACGCAACTTTGTTGGCGCGTCCTTTTATACGTAATTTACATTACTTGTCGATTTTAGATCCTCCCTTCAATAAAAATTGCTTACAATTATATCTGAAATTCGACGCCAGGCAAGTGAGATTTTGTTATTTGTGTCGTACTTTGTTTACTAACATGCTTCATTCAAAATGGATAAACCATAGTTACTCTACACAGGATGTTTAATCCTACTAATATATAAACGCGAAAGTTTGACAAATTTAACCAAACATGTATGTATGTTTGTAACTCTTTCACGCAAAAACTACTAAACGGATCGGGCTGAAATTTTGTATACAGGTAGTCTAGCCCTAGAAAAACTAATAGGCTACTTTTTTTATTCCATAAATGGGGGATAGGCGTGCGAAGACGCCGCCGGGTGTAGCTAGTTATAAATATTGACAATTAATATTTCTCTTTCCTGTGTCACCTGTGAGTGTGATTTACATACTCACAGGAGATGGACACAGGAATGAGGAAATCTCAGTCCGGAAATCGAAGTCTTAATAAGTGGTTTCCACAAATCCACTTCGCCACGGATGTCGTTATATTGCCTGCACCGGCTGCGGGAAATTTTTCCCAAAACGCTCAAGTTTTAATGGGATTCCTGATGAAATATTAAATTTATCTTCCATACGAATTGCAAACTAAGTAGCTGAGATTTTTTAATTGTTTGAGTGTTTTCAAACATTTTAGGAGGTAATACAAATAACCTAAATTATATTGTTGCTACTTTTGTAAGGTAAGAAACTAGTTGAGTTTAGGTGAATGTATTATGTATGATGAAAATCTGTCAAAAAATATTTCGTATTATAACTTATTTCGGTAAAAAGCTTGTTTTATATCTAAATCACTATAAATCTAAGTTAAATAAAATTAGCGATCCGAAACAACAAAATAATTATTAATATTACCAATAATCCATAACAATATACAGGGTGTTGCAGCAGGCCATATGCCATATAAAAACTGGGATAGGTGGAATCAAGTGCATCTTCGAGGATTTTTTTAACCCTAAAAATCCTATCGGCTATATTTTAACCATTGAGCAAACTGCAGACTGTGTAAACAAACAAATCAACAATATAAAGGTAGCACAATGAAACCAAATCAATACCAATCGAAAACATTTATGAGTACGGATTGTATTCTTAATTTTAAACGGTGCAGTAAGGAAATTCAATCTGTAATAATAAATGTTACTAAACCGTTTAAAACCGTGTTAATGTTAAAAATAAATAAATAATACTAGACAATTCACACAGCATTATCTAGCCCCAAGCTAAGCAGAGCTTATTTTTTGGCACAGGTTATTGGTAGGTACTATTGATATACTTAGTACAATTACACTACAAATATAATTATATTTTTATAATTTTTAGAAAACATTCAGATCGCCCTGAACAAATATCTGCAGATCGAACAAAAAATTGTCCCGACGTAGAAACCGAACCCGCAACCTCCTCCGTCGCAGAGGGACCTTTGACCGCTGCACCACAGCGGTCGTCGATGTTGTACAATAATAAACCAACCTACTTAGTTAGTTTCAGTGTCCGTACATTATACACAAAAAGCATTTTTAGAGACGAGGATATTTAAAATCCATCCTACCATTAATAATAATAATAATAAATAATGCTGGACACACAGCATTATCTAGCCCCATGCTAAGCAGAGCTTGTGGTATGAGTACTAGATAACTGATACATAATGTATACATAACACTACATAGATAGATATTTTTATTATACATAGAAAATATTGTATATAAATTGCGGGTTGACTGAGATGACTGACATACACATGAATTCAAATGAAAAATGATTCTCCTTCATAAAAATGCGAAGCATTTTTTACAGTTTCTTTATGATAGATTTGGTTGACGCTCTCGCTACGTGACGCGAGTGTCTGTCAAAATGATATATTTATGTTTTTTTTTGTAGATAACATTTTTTTTTTTATTAGAATTAAAAGTGGTGGTAGAATTTTTCTCCAGGGGGCGCTGCTGCGTTCGCCCCGGTGGATATCCCTTAGTCGCTTCTTACGATACCCACTAAAAGAGATGTGGTGGTGCAAATTTTAAGCCAGCACCACACAGCACACTTGCCATCTGTGTATTTTAAACGTGCAGTTCCTGTAAGCTGTGTATTGCTGGCTCAGAATTTGCACCATCCCAATTCTTCCCGTGGGCATCATAAGAAGCGGCTAAGAGATATCCATCAGGGAAGGGGCAGCAGCGCCCCTACAGAACAAATCTTACACCAAACTGCGTTCTTAAACCCGCATTTCCAGCGTGGGGATTATGGACAGTACCCACATGAGTTAAACGCCAATAAGGCGTTTATCAGGGGGAGGCCTGCGTCCAGCAGTGGCCGATACAGACTGTTGAGTCTCTGTAAACGAGCCCTAAGTCGTTTTGAAGATGAAAGATGAACTAAAAGTAACTACCTACAACTAAAAGTGGTCACAACTGGCCGACATTAGAGAAGAATGGAAAGTGGACACAGAGATCTTTACCCAGTAGTGGGATCATGCGGGCTTATAATTATAATAATAACTAGCTGCGCCCCGCGGCTTCGCACGCGTGCAGAACTCACGGGAACTAATGTGTGGGATAAAAAGCCTATGTTTAATTCCAGGATTAGAATTACATTGTATGCAATTTTAGCCCGACTTGTTCAGTAGTGTTGGCGTGAAGAGGTAACAAACATCCATCCATACATCTATACAAACTTTCGCATTTATAATATTAGTGTGATAATTACTCGTTTTAAGAAGTATATAACGTTTAATGAAAGCGCACCTTTCTCGCAAAAAGCTAATGTTAATCGGCCCCAATCCCACTAATAGCCCTCTTTCAACAAGGTTTACAAGATAAATTAAACCTTAAAAGCTTGAGCGTGAGGTCGCATATTCTTTATCATTTTATTTAAATTTTGTTCTGGGATATTTTAAAGATATAGAAATAAAACCGAATCAAATATAAAATAATTTTGACTGTGTTCAATTATAGGCATAACCTAAACCTCAACAGCCTGTGGTGGTCCACAGCTGGACAGAAGCCTCCCCCTGATAGGCGACTTATTGGCATTTGTCTCATGGGGGGTAGTGCCCATAATTCCCACGCTGGGTATGCGGGTTGGGGATCGCAGTTCGGTGGTAGAATTGTTACCAACTAAGGGAAATCGGGGGGCGGGGAGCAGTGCCTCCTGCAGAACAATTTTATACTACCACCGCACTGCGCCTCAACCCGCATGCCCAGCATGGGGACTATGGGCAGTAATCCCCATTAGGTAAACGCCATTAAGGCGCTTATGAGGGGAAGCCTGCGTCCAGTAGTGGACCAATACAGGCTGTTGAGGTAACCACAGTCTCACTAGATAGTAAGTGACGATATAGCTGACGATGTATCACGAAGTCTAGAAGTCACCTATTCGCTCATGTGCTAAATTCTAGCTGCGCCCCGCGGCTTCGCACGCGTTTTTCTATGGAACCGTTGAAAGGTGATTTTCATCCCACGGGAAGTTGAGAGAGTTTGTTTTAAAAAACTATAAACCGACTTTAACTATATGATTTTGATGAATCCTACTGTCAGAACTGACCAAATTAAAATGGTACCATATAAGAAGCACTAGCTTTAAAAAAAAACCACCCAGTCAAAGTTTCTGAGGTAACAGCAAATAAAAACAGTCGAATTGAGAACCTTCTTCTTTCCTGATGTTGGTTGAAAACAGCTAAGTACGAAAGGAATATAATATGTAAATTACGGGCGCATGGTAATATTCTATTCTATACAAATATCGAATCGAAATTGTTATTACATTAAAATAATTTTTTTTTTTTCAAAAACAATTTTTATGAATTTTCATAGATCCCAGTGTCAGAACTGAACAAAATTAAAATGGGACCACACGGGAAGCACCAGCTTTCATATAAAAATCATGACAAGAGAAAATAATCATGACAATCGGACCACCCAGTCAAAAGTTCTGAGGTAACAAACATTAAAAAAACAGTCAAATTGATAACCTCATCCTTTTTTTTAAGTCGGTTAAAAAGATATTAATCACGGCGTAAGCGTAATTTACTCTAATGTTCTTTTATTATATGCCTGTGTACTAAAATCTCAGAACCCAAGTCACGCATTTTTACGTCATGTAGTATCCATTAATAAAAATTATTCCATATCATGTCTAAATAAAGAAACAAAGTAGTCATTAGACTATATTGCGTGTCACACGGACGGTTAAAACAACAAACTTTTGCTTATAAGGAAACACTGTTGTCGTTAAAACAGTCCGTTACATTTGTATATTCGGATTCGGATAGCCTAAAATTCTAATTTTATTCCTGAAATCAAACATAGGTTACGTTTTAGGGTTCCATTCATCGAAAGGAAAAAACAGAACCCTTTGAGGATTTTTTTGTTGTCCGTATGTCCGTCCGTCTGTCTGAAGACCCTTTATCTCAGAAACGCGTGGTGGTATCAAGCTGGAATTTATATCAAATACTCAAGTCTAACTGTCTGTGGGATAAAAAGCCTAGCTTATATTTGATTAGCTTATGTTTGATTCCAGGATTGGAATTACCTGTATGCAAAGTTTCATCCCGATCCGTTCAGTAGTTTTTGCGTGAAGAGGTAACAACTTCCATCCATCCATACATCCATTCAAACTTTCTCATTTATAATACTAGTGTGACTAGTGTGATAATATGATGATAGATCAAATTGTTTAAAGAGTAAACATTTTAGTATTAACTTGAAGTTGTACTGGATCAAAGTGTAGAGTGTAGGCGTAAGTTAGTATCACAAAGTAATATAACTAATCCCTACAGGTTTGAACGGAACCCTCGGTACGCGAATCCGACTCCCACTTGGCCGGTTTTTTATCCTATATAAATCAGTTCCCACGAGATATAACGTTTCTATAAAAACAACGCTTGTGAAACTGCGGGTAGAATTGTAATAAAAACCCAATTTCCCTCACGAGCAAAACCGTTCTTAAATTACGAGCATAAAACATTTTTACCTCCCTTTGTCAAGCATAAAGTCATTGAACACGTAATTTTTATTGCACAATTCATTCATGCAACAAAAGACTTGCATGCAAACGAGTTTGTTTACAATACGATTCAAAAACAGAGTATAAATACAATGACATTGTCGTGGCAATATTTCTGTCGTATAAAATGCTGAAAATATGATTATTATTGATATTAAGGTCAGTTATAAAGATGTTTGGTGTTTTGGCTTCAATCGGTGTACTTTTAATGTTGTGTTGTCATTTTCATTTTGTGTTGTCCGTTCGTTTTAGCAAAATTCATTTATTTTAGTTCACAAAACCATCATACTGACGACCTCTGTGGCGCGGTGGGCGAAGGTCCGCCTGCGACGCAGGAGGTTGCGGGTTCGATTCCCGCCTCGGGACAAATATTTGTACGATCTGCAGATATTTGTTCAGGGCGTTCTGGATGTTTTCTATATATAATAAAAAATATCTATCTGTGTAGTGTATTGTATTATGTATATCAGTTATCTAGTACCCATAACACAAGCTCTGCTTAGCTTGGGCCTAGATAATGCTGTGTGGATTGTCCAACATTATTTATTTATTTGTATTTATATCATACTCTGTTTCCGAAGTTTATGACATTCCTAAACAGACACCAGCATAGTTGTAGCAAAAGAAAAGCGGCGCCATAAAAAAAGAAGCTGAAGTTGACTTTAAGGTTAATCGTATCTTATATTATAATTAATTTTGTTTTAAAAAACTATAATGTAAACAGACTACTATTTTTGTAGTTTTTTCATGGATTTGCATGGATTGTCAGAAGTGAACCAAATTAAAATGGGACCACACGGCAAGCACCAGCTTTCAAATAAGAAAAGAATCATAAAAATCGGACCACCCAGTCAAAAGTTCGAAGAAACAAACATAAAAAAACATAGTCGAATTGAGATCCTCGACCTGAGGTCGGTTAGAAACAGGAACGGAAAGGTATAGTCTTAAAAATAGTAGTCAGGGACGCTACTTTTACATCTTGAGCGTAACTCGGGATTCTGGAAAAGCTTGGCACGTGCCGCAATAATAATAATAATGCTGGACAAATCACACAGCATTATCTAGCCCCAAGCTAAGCAGAGCTTGTGTTATGGGTACTAGATAACTGTGGTTTGAAAATATTATGTTTATTATAAGAAAACTTAAATGATGAATGAAAGGAAATGTATTTATTGGTTTACTTCAAAACTTGCATCTATTACCTTATAGTAGGTTATTAAAACAGCAGCAAGTGTCTCGCACCGAACAAAAAGGTCGAACTACACAGTATTCTTCCAACACAAGCGAGGTTCGTAGTTAACCCGCCCCACATCCATAATGAATTCATTAAAATCATTTACCAGGAAGGAACCTGCGTCCAGCCCTGGACAAATATGGGAGAGGAAATTAAAAGGTGGCATGAGTTTTAATCTGATGATATACTCTTAATACAAGAATTCTGGTTACAAATTACTTAGGTCTGTGTTCACCAATAGATAATCGGACAATTAGTCTGATTTGTCGTTTAACTTTGACGTTTAATTTATGAAAACTTGTGTCAATAACGTTAAAACAACTGTTTAAAATTTTATTTGAGTCTTAATCAATCATTTATAACCAATCACATTATCACATCACACTATCATCAAACTTTAAAAAGTTTTGATGGATGTATGAATGGATGGATGGATGTTTGTTACATATTCACGCAAATTTAGATCTGTTGATTTGTCAAAACTACAAAACGGATCCGGCTGAATTTTCGCATACAGGTAATTCAAATCCTGGAATCAAGCATAGGCTACTTTTAATCTCATAAATAAGTTCCGGTGGGATAGAAATCACCTTTAAACGTTTCCATAGGCACAACGCGTCCAAAGCCGCGGGTCGCAGCTAATAGAATATAAAATTATCCGCATCTCACGCCTTATGTCACCGACTAACAATGCACAATTAGTAACGCACTGTTTAGTAGGGCCCATGCATGTGCAATGTAATGCACAATGCAGTCAATTGCATCTTTAATTACCGGAAGGTGAACTGCGACGTAATACGCATAATGATTAGATTATATAACTATCCATCATCATCAACCTATACTGTCCACTGGACATTCTTCGCTGTCGTATCCTTCTTTGCTGAAGGTGGTTCCCATCCTGGAGAACTTTCACGGAAACGCTGATACGATTATCGCTGATTATCTAGCTATTCATCATCATTTACCTATGCTATCCATTGATTTAAAAAGGGAAGATAGGTTACGTTCTCCCATCGCTTACTCAAAAATTGGCGTGTGTTACAACTACACGCAAACACATATGCCCACAGTTATATTTCCAGTCCTGTGCAATACAAAGAACAACAAAGACGGAAAGACGTATCTAGGACCGAAGTGAGACCGAGACAACAATATTTCACGCGAATCACGACCGTCCGTCCGTGCCGCCGGTCAGACGGTGACTGATGTGGGAGAACACAATTTTACACAATTTGAGGTTGCCACTTTCGAGCAACTAGTACCTCATCTTCGTTTTTAATAAATCAATGATGCTTTCCACTGGACTTTCTTCTCTGACGTAAACTTCTTTGCTAAAGGTCGTTCCATTCCTGGAGCGCTTTCACGAAAACGCTGATACGATGATCGCTAATAATCTAGCTATTCATCATCATTGACCTATACTGTCCACTGGACATTCTTCTCTGTCGTATTCTTTTTTGCTGAAGGTCATTCCCACCCTAGAGAGTTTTAACGGAAATGCTGTTACGATGATCGCCGATAATCTAGCTATTCATCATCATTGACCTATACTGTCCACTGGACATTCTTCTCTGTCGTATCCTTCTTTGCTGAAGGTGGTTCCCACCCTGGAGAACTTTCACGGAAACGCTGATACGTTTATCGCTGATTATCTAGTTATTCATCATCATTGACCTATGCTATCCACTGGACTTTCTTCTCTGACGTAAACTTCTTTGCTAAAGGTCGTTCCATTCCTGAAGCGCTTTCTCGGAAACGCTGATACGATGATCGCTGATAATCTAGCTATTCATCAGCATCGACCTATGCTGTCCACTGGACATTCTTCTCTGTCGTATTCTTTTACGCTGAAGGTCGTTCCCACCCTAGAGAGTTTTAAAGGAAACGCTGTTACGATGATCCCTGATAATCTAGCTTTTCATCATCATCGACCTATACTGTCCACTGGACATTCTTCTCTGTCGTAGTCTTCTTTGCTGAAGGTCGTTCCCGTCCTGGAAAGCTTTCACGGAGACGCTGATGAGCGTCCACGCTATTCTGTCTTCGGCCTGTCCCAGGGCTGCAGGTGTTCCGGACGGCCATAGTATTTAAGCATAGTATTAGTTAAGTATAGTTATGTAAAATTAATAAAACATTTACAAAATCGTAGCTATAAGTATAGAATAGTTTAGCTTTAAGCCTAGCCTAAGTAAATAAACAACTACAACACTGTAGATTAAAGTAGGCTTAAAACAATAGGTACAGTTTGTATAGTAAGTTCGTAGCTACTCATGCAGAGGTAGGGTAGCTACGACAAATAATAGAATAGACTAGGCAAGGCAGCAGTATAAGCCTTGCCTAGACAGTTTCACTCAAATAGGTAGGTAAACAATCCTACCTATAGTATATTGTAAATAATAAATAGTAAAGGCAAAGGTACGAGGTGCGAACGGCGAAGCGACTCGCTCCTCCTTACGTAGAGCAGAGAGAAGGGCGCGCTAGTATAAATATAGGCGCAAAACAGCGCAAAAAACAGTCGGTTTGTCAGTGGAGAACCTGCGTGGATTACTCCACGCAATCTTCACGCAGCACCCCTCCCTGTTGAATGACGTTTTGCACTCTCTCCGCCCCCTCCCCGCCTCCACCCTTAAACCGGCGATTCCGGACTCCCCGGATTCGCCGGATGCGTCCCCGCGGGCTCCCTCTCGCTCGCCCTCTCCCGAGGTCGACGAGATGGAGGTCGCTGACGACGTCTCCCACACGTCCGATGAGGCATCGGCTTCAGACTCTGAGCCCGAACACGCTTCTCCCCCTCCCTCCTCCTCTTCTGACGACGGCTTTGTCACCGTAGACAGCCGTAAGAGGAAACTGGGGAAGAAAGGGAAGAGCGATCCCCCCGCCAAGACACTAAATCTTGGCGCTTCCTCTCCCCCTCCCGCGGCCCCCACGACCGCCACTACTCCCGTGGCCCCCGCGCCCCTGTCCTCTCCCCGCAAGGAGAGACCACCCCCACCTATTTTTCTCCGCGAGAAAGCCAAATGGGCTAACGTGGAGAAATTACTCCAACTTAAGGGCATACATTTTGTCAAAGCCCAATCCGTTAAGGAGTCTATAAAACTCCAATTACAGACGTCGGATGACCACCGACGTCTCACCACCCTTCTCCGCTCCGAGAGCATAGGCTTTCATACCTATGCCCTCGAGAGCGAGAAATCCTTGCGGGTCGTCATTCGCGGCGTTCCCGCCGAATTTGACGCCGCTACGATTAAAGCAGACCTAGACTCCCAAGGCTTCCCCATCAGGGAAGTCCACCGGATGTATAGCGGCAAAGACAAACGCCCATTTGACCTAGTATTGGTCATTCTAGACCTTTCGCCCGAAGGGAAAAAGATATTCGGCCTTAAGACCGTATGTCGCCTCTCCGGCCTTTCGGTAGAGGCTCCCTTCCGTTTAGGCCCCCCCGGACAGTGCCACAGATGCCAACTCTATGGCCACTCTGCGCGCAACTGCAATGCGCGTCCGCGTTGCGTCAAGTGCCTGGGCGACCACGGCACCGCTGACTGCAAACGCGCACGCGACGACCCGACCCCGCCTAGCTGCGTGCTCTGTAACGCCGAGGGACACACCGCGAACTATCGCGGTTGCCCCAAGGCGCCGAGAGCTAGCAACAAGGCTCGCTCAAGGGCCCCGGAGCGCTTTGCCCCTTCCGCCCCTCAGTACACCAAGACATCCTCAAAGGTGTCTACGGTCCCCTATCGCCCCCCTACCACATCGGCATGGGCCAAACCTTTGGCCTACACAAGTATAGCCCCTAAGGCTAAAACTAGGTCTCCCCCTCTCCCCCGCCCACAGGAGCCAACTCGCGCCCCTGCTCCCACCCCCGTACCTCAGCCCCGCCCCTCAAAGCCCGGTCAATCAGCACCCGCTGCTGCTTCGGCCGGCCTTGGGGGACCCGCCCCCGCCGTGGACTTTGGAAAAGTCACTGCGCTCCTGCGCAAACTTAGCCAAGCCCAAACGGCATTTGAAAAACTGATGATCCTCTCGGATCATCAGGAAGTCATGTCTTCCCTTGACAACCTCTCTTTTAAGTCTCAATAATGGTTTCACAACCTGAGAGACTTAAACCCCGCTCCATCTCGTTAGCGTTTTTCAATGCTAACGGACTCAAATCCCAGAGAGAACTCGTTCATCAATTTCTGGTTAATCACCAAATCGATATTTTCCTTGTGCAGGAGACCTTCTTAAAACAGGGCACTAGCAATCCTAGGATTGCTAACTATCAAATAGTCCGAAATGACAGAACGAACGCCCCCAAAGGCGGTACTGCCATTTATTTCAAGAGGTCCCTGCACTGCATACCCCTTGATCCCCCTCCCCTCCAAGACTTAGAAGTCTCTGTCTGCAGGCTTGCGATGACCGGTCATCAATCGGTCATCATTGCATCCTGCTATCTCAGCCCAAATAAGAAGCTTCTTAAAAGCGATCTTGAATCAGTCCTCAGTCTCGGAAGCTCAGTCATTCTGGCTGGCGACTTCAATTCCAAAGACCCGATGTGGAACTGCCGCATTCGTAACGGAAACGGCCGCAGCCTTTCCCGGTGTCTTGGCTCCCTCGATCTAGACCTGATCGTCCCTATGTGCCCTACGCGGTACTCTCCCAACCCCCGTTTTGGTAACGAGTACTTGGACCTGGCACTGCTACGGAATGTATCCCTCCGGATGCAATCCATAACGGTGATGCAGGAACTTGACTCGGACCACCGCCCGGTCGTGATGAGGCTTGGCCCCCCTCCCAATGACACCCCTCCCACCAAGACAGTGGTGCAATGGTATAAGCTTGAGAACGCTCTCAAGAATATTCATTCACCCGCCTTGGAAAAAATCCCCGACGATATTAGCTCCCTAGACGACATCGCAATTGCGGTTGACTCTTTGACTAGTCACGTCCAATCCGCTATTAGCGAATCATCGAAACAGGTGCCGGCGACGAACGATCGCCGCTGGGACCTGCCAGATGATATCAGACGGCTGATCACTGAGAAGAACGCAGCGACTCGCCGCTTTAGTTCCTATCCTACCTATCTCAATCGCTTTAGAATGAACTCGCTTCGCCGTAAGGTTAAGAGAGCCATTCAAGAGCACCGAAACTCCTCATGGGACGAACTACTTTCAAAGATCAAACCGGGTCACCAGGCATACTGGGACTTGGCGCGATCAATGAAAGCAGATGGCGTCTCTATTATGCCCCCGCTTTTACGTCCGAATCACCAAACGCCAGCGTTTGAAGATAAGGATAAAGCCGACACTCTGGCCGAAAGCCTGGAAGCCCAGTGCTCCCCCAGTCTCGAACCTGTCGACCCTGTCCACCTTGATACGGTGAACAGTGAAGTCGAGCGCTTAGCGTCCCTACCCCCTTCTGCCACCCTTGACCACGTCAAGGCGGCTGAGGTCGCAGCGATCATTAAAGATCTCCGACCGAAAAAGTCCCCCGGCTCGGATGGCATCAGCAACAGGCTCCTTAAGAGATTCCCTGTTGCCCTCATCTACCTCCTTGTAAGCATCTTCAATGCAGCCTTATCCACTTGTTCTTTCCCTGATGTCTGGAAGGAGGCCAATGTCATTGGCATCCACAAACCAGGCAAAAAGGCGAACGAACCTTCCTCCTACCGCCCTATCAGCCTCCTCAGCTCCCTGGGGAAGATCTACGAGCGACTCCTTCTGAGTCGTCTCTGGGCCCACGTCAATGAGCACAAGCTCTTACCCGATGAACAGTTCGGCTTCCGAGCTCATCATTCTTGTCCCCAACAGGTGCTCCGCATCACGGAGCACATCCATTCCATGTGGCATCACACATGGCCAGCCGATACGGGAGCTGTCTTCCTCGACGTAGCGAAAGCCTTCGACAAAGTCTGGCACAATGGCTTAATTTATAAGCTTTCCACTCTTGGTGTGCCCGACAGACTCGTACTCATCCTGCGAGACTACTTGTCGAATCGAAGCTTTCGTTACCGCGTGGAGGGCACTCTCTCTGACCCCCGACCCGTCCGAGCCGGAGTTCCCCAGGGATCCGTTTTAGCCCCACTCCTCTTTACGCTGTATACCAGCGATATCCCCCGCCACCATAAAGTGGAGCTCGCCCTCTTCGCGGACGACACAGCACTATACGCATCCGACTCGAATTCGAGTCGGGTGAGTATGAGGCTGCAAGCCGCACTAGACAAACTAGGTGCCTGGTTCAGAAAATGGCGCATAGAAGTAAATCCGACGAAGAGTGCAGCAGTGTACTTTTCGCGGAATTACCCTAAGCCCAGGACCCTCTCCCTATTTGGTAAACCCATTCCCTGGGTTAAATCAGCCAAATACTTAGGGGTGATCTTAGACCGCCGCCTTAATTTTAAGCCCCATCTCCACGCTGTAGCCAATCGCGCTAAGTTCATACTTGGCCGATTGAATAGCCTCCTTAGAGCGAAGAGTAAAATGTCCCTTAGAAATAAGGTGACACTTTACAAATCGGTCATACGCCCAGTCATGACGTACTCCTCTGTAGTATTCGGCCACTCAGCCAATACTTACGCCCTTCAGGTTGTCCAAAATAGATTTCTGCGCAAAGCCTCGGGCTGTCCGTGGTACATGCGCAATAACGATCTCCATCGCGACTTTAATCTCGAGTCCATCGCCCATTTCATAAAGACCGCCTCCCAGCGGCATTATGAATCGGCCCCGGATCATTACAATCCCTTGATCTCCACAATACCCGACTATCCCATTGACAATCCTCCCACGAGTTCTCTCCTCCGTAGACCGAGACACGTTCTCGGTGACCCCGTTGACCCACTCACCGCCGCTAACCCGGAGGTGACGTCAACCGATTCGTTACCGCACACTACACAGCCGACCAAAAACCGACCCCGCCGGAAGCGGGGTCGAAGAATTCCCTCCTTCCGCCCGCAGGTGCATTCGTGCACCTAAGGCGTAACCTCCATGCCCTCTCATAGCATCTGGCGACAGCCCAAGCCGAGGCTCGCACCTAAGTGGTGGCCCTTGTGCGTGTCGCCCCAACCTAAAATTTACCGGCGAGGCGCCATCTGCGCCCGCCAAAAGTCCGGTAACGCTGTCATGGCCATCTGCGGTCAACAGCATCATAGCCCATTCGAAAAAAAAAAAAAAAAAAAAAAGCAAAAAACAGTCATCAGTCAGCAGCCAGCCGCCCCACAAGTCACCTACGCGCCAAACAAGAATAGGAAGGAACGGACCTCTCTCTCTCTCATCGCTCGCTCAGTCGCACCTTGGACCCGCAGCCAGTACTCCTGAATTCACGCCATTGTTTTCTTCCTCAACCCATCTACAGAATCCCAGCGCACACGTACAAAAGGAAAAGCGGTACTACGATAAATCGGAGTTGGAAGGCACACAGGCACACCATCTTGTTTCTACAGTCCACGTTACAGCCGCCGTGCCGACCGGCTCCCTTTATATTAATCCCGCCAACCTGTACAGCAGGTAAAGAGTCCCGTTGTAGTCTTCATTTGATCAGACCAGCGGGTTGTTGAGCATCAGTCTTTTCCCTCTACCTTGCCTAGTACAACCAGTTTTTCGAGGTTGTCTGCCTTCGGTTTAAAGAATTTATTCTCAAAAGATTCAAAGATTCAAATATTTATTTGCGTCAAACATGGTATAAAGGTGTTAAAGTTACAAAAAATGTGCTCATGTCTCGCTATGTCTAGCATGCAATAATATATTAAACAACAAAAATAAGATTAAAAAAATTCAATACAATTATAATTGAGTATTAAAAAAATCGTTTATGTCTCATAAAAAAACTAACATAGTTCACTTTTAATGAGATTTATGGTAACTTATTTCTAATTTCACTATGGCTAGCGCCCAAGTTTTATTAATAAACAATATTTTTAAAACATTTACTGACTAAGATGACATGCAAATAAAGCGTTTGACTTTATTGTTAAAATACGAGAGAATAAAATAACTCTCAAACATAATGGAGAGTAGAGAGACTTATTTGTTGTTGGTTGTTGCCTTCGGGCTGGAAAATATCTGTTTAAACGAGGTTTATCTACATCATCTATTATTTGTGTCTTTCAATAGTGACTATCCCTCAAAAGATCAAATAATATTTTTCAATGACAGCTGTCAAAATGACAGCTACTGTCATACATGACAGTTATCGTCACAAATTCAGTAGCAAGAATCAGCTATAGTTAGTAAATGACAGCTAATGTCAAAATGACACCATTTTAATATAATAAATGCGAAAGTTTAGATGTTTAGTTAGATGAATGGATGGATGGATGTTTAGTACTTTTTTGCTCCAAAACGACACAAATAGTGGTTGAACTTATACATATCTCAAATAAAATATAAACGTAAAATAGTCCCGTGGCATAAAAATCACCTTTACAGATTTTCATAGGAAAAACTCGTGCAAAGTAGTGGGAACTAATACTAAATAATATCATGTAGCTATCTGATAAAGCTACCTTTTAGCAGTGGTTCGATTCGAGTGAAACTTTCAGATTACTCTACCGCTATATTTTTTCTCCACTAGTCAAAATAATAAAACTTTTCATAATCACACATCCATTCCAACCTCACCATGTAACTCTTATTCCCGAGATGTAAAGCTGATTTTACATTGCAGCCTTTTAAAGAGTCAGTAGGGGGTTTTCCATCAAATTAATCTCCTGAGTCCGTTTTTAATTAATGTAATGGTGAGTTTATCACGAATATTGTTGGAGCCGGTTTTTGGTCGGGTGAGCACAGATAATGCGCCAACTTTATGATATTGATGCATTGCATTGATGCCGAATTTCGGTTGCTTGCCGAAACCGAAATTCGGCATATCAACGGAGGCTAATTGTTCTGTAAGATTTTATAAAAAAAGCATGTGCTTTAATGTTTTTGTATTTGTTAATTTGACGTTCCCAGTGTTCCAATGTGTTTTCCTATGGTTTTTAATAAATGAACTGAACTAACCTAGTCATAATCTAGCAGTGCGCAGGATATAGTGCACTAGTGTATGCGTAAACACAGGTGCACTCTACTCTGCCTTCACTCCCATACTGGGTACAGACCAAGCAAGCTAGGGATAAGCGAAGGCTAACGAACGAACGAACCAGTGCTGCAGTGTGGACATTATTGTGAAAGCAAGGGTGCCCAAACGAGGGCCTTTGTTCCTCTTCGACCGTGCTCCGGCGCCTGTCTCAACATCAAAGAAAAATGGGACGAATGCAGTGGGCCAGGACAAAAGGAAAAAAAGGGACTTAATTTTATATCAAAATTATCAAGATTTTCTTTTGCCAATCGATAGAGTTTAATGAAAGTATAAGAAACTATTCTGTGACATTTTGTCATAAAACTAATCCTCAGTTCCAAAAATAACGTTTAAAACATTTGTATGGAATGACATCTATACATCCCTTTTTTCCAGTCCTGACCCACGGTGGAACGTACATAACGTGGAATCTCAACGAACTTCTTTGTTCCCCCTTGGCCGCGTGTGCTCTGGCGGCTGTCGCAACATCAAAGAAAAATGGAACTAACGAACCGAACGTCGAATCTCACTCATTTGCATTAGCTTGCTATCTCTCGCTTGGTCTGTAGTTACCCATGATAATCCGATTCCGATACGACGGAAGACAGGCATGACCGGGCATAGGTCAGGCGCAGGACTAACTGCTTAGACTGCCTTCCGGAAATGTAACATTGGCAACTTAGCTCTGGGCATATGTGATTTTAATTACTGTAATGGTGGAAATATTGTTGGACCCGTTTTGTATTTGGTTGAGCACAGATTATAATGTGCCAACTATATGACATTGATGCCGAAGAGATGCAGAATTTCGGCTTTGGCGGCTACTCTCAAGGAGTACATAGTGCACAAGTGTATGCGCAAACACAAGTACACTCTCTTTTCCTTCACTTTTATAATCTGATGGGATGACAAACAGAATCGACCGGGTAGAGGCATAAGAGTTGAGAATACTTTATTTATTCTTATGGTGGAGGTCAGGTGCAGGACCAACGGCTTGCGACCCTTCCGGGAATGTAGTACCGGCAATTTCCTACGAGTGGCTCTGGGTACATGTTATTTTAATGACTGTAATGGTGGCTTTACCAAAAATATTGCTGGACCCGCTTTTTATTTGGATGAGCACAGATAATGTGGCAACTTTATGAAATTTCGGGGTAAACAAACGTGCTTGCACATTAGGAAGTTTTATAGCTAAAAAATGCTTTAATCGAACACCTGGGAAAACAAAACCTGGCACACCACCACCAAATGTGTGGTGGGTTTGGAATTCACAAACATGCTTTTACATTTAAGAAAGTTTTCATGGTCATCAAAAGTTTGTGCCTAGAGACCTAACTTCAGACTATAAAAAAGGGGAAAGGGAAATAAATAATAAATTTTGTTTTTAAAAAACTATAAAAAAAAAAAATATAAAAATTAATAAAAAAAAAAAAAAAAAGCCATTTATTCCAAAACCATAAGTAGATAATAATTATCGTGTACAGCAATCAATAACTAAAAAATAATATAAATTATAAAATAATATTGCTTCTAAAAAAAGTTTTTCAAATTAAAGTCATATAAAATGAATAAAAAAATACAATTAAACAATTGCCTACCCAGATTTAATTTAATTTAATTATATTGATTACATTTTACTATTATTTTAAAAATATATTTAATTAGACAAAATTACCTAGATGTCATAAATTTGTTACTAATTACAATTGCATTCATTCTATAAATAAATATAACTTTACGTCGATTAAAATTATAGTACATATTTTTGTTGGTTTGGACCCCTTTCGGGTACAGGCCTCCTCCAGTTCATATACATTATAATCGCAGTTTTTTTGAATCTAGCGTTGTCCTGGTAAGTTGCCACGTTTTATCTTGATTTTATCTAAATTATTCTTCTTATTCTTCCATTGGCATTCGGCAAAATATAAAATACTAAACGTTGAATGCATTTTCTGAGCTGGAGGGTTTCGGTCTAGCTCTCCCGCGGTGACCAGCCGTATTGGGATGCTTGTTTACGATTTTGTGTTTTTTAAATATTATTTTTTTAGTATTTGGAAGAGGTGGCGCTATCTGCTTTTTGTGTTTTAGGTATTTCTATTGTATGTGTCGTTAAATACCGCGTTATGCTTCTGTTTTCGTTGTATATTTTATGTTTTTTTGCAGCTCCGTTAATGTCCTTTTTGCTCATCTTCGGGCCATTTTCATTATGTAATGTCCTCTCAAAATTATTTTCTTTATTACGTATTTTTTTCAGCGGAGAGGAAGGTGCTCGAATTATCAGCTTATTGTATCTAATAAACGCTTGATTTCCTTTTTTTAATTCGGTTTTCAACTGTTCCTGTAACTGTTTTCTTTCTTGTAGGATTTTAGGTGCAAAATCTTCTTTTATGTAGTAGCCAGATTGGTTAAGTTTGTGTTTATTTTTTAGAATAAGAATTTTCTTGCTATAAGTTGAAAATCCCACATTTATGGGTCTTGGTTTCTCTCCTTTTTTCCCTATGCGTCGTACATGCTGGATTTCGCTTGCATTAGTTTTTAAGTGTAGGTCATTGTTCAAAATATTCAGCATTAATGTTTCCAACTCTGTATAGGATTCTTCTTCCTCCGGTACACCGAATAGCACCAAGTTCCGGCTCCTCACTTCTTTTTCGAGATAGTCTAGGCGTTCCTCCTGTCTCTGCTGGTTTATTTTTAATTCGTTAAGTTGTGGTTGAAGCGCGCTTATTTTCTATCCAGAATATCAATTTTTGATGAGAGTTTGTTGTCAATGTCCTGAATCTGTTGTCCAATTGCAGCTATAGCCTTTATAATCGCATCCATACTTAATAACTTTGGAAACGAAAACAAAAAATGCAAAAAGAGAAGTTTTGTTCAGAAAATTTGTTCGGGGATTGAACTAGCAGCGGTCACGATGAGACGCGTCGGCAATCAGTGTCTTATTCCACCACACCAACCGTACAGTTGTAAATGTGGTCGAAATAGTGGATTGCTTGCGATATAGGTACTAACGGTCTTGATAAAGTTTTTGCGACAACCGTCTAGTAATAAAAATGACGGAGCACAAATAACACTGTTTGTTAAAAATGATTTTTGGATTTCACAGGCTTTTCGATGTTATTTCTTATTTTGGATATTGTCTTCTTTATATTTTCGTGACTGATTGTGGTATTTTATAGTTTGTTACACTTTTCTAGCACTTTTTGTTATTGTTGACGATTAGTTTTTTGTTATTTTTATTTCACAGTTTTATATGTATACTATACAGTATTTCGCCGAGATAACGTTTTCACTGATCCGTGGTAGGTTATTTTACACTTTGTGATGTTATTTTCTCTCTTTAGACTAGAATTACAATTTTTAAAAGTATTTTGTTCGTGGAGTAGTTGTAGATCGTGCGAGCACAGCGCCCTCTTGTGCAAAAAAACTATAAACCGACTTCAATTTTTCTTGTTTTTTCATAGATCCCACTAACAGAACTAAACCAAAATATAATGGGACCACACAGGAAGCACCAGCTTTCATATAAAATAAGATTCATGAAAATCGGACCACCCAGTCAAAAGTTCTGAGGTAAGAAACATAAAAACGACACTCGTATTGAGAACCTCCTCCTTTTTTGAAGTCGATTCAAAATCACAAAACATTTCGTAAGGGTAGGTATAAAATTGGTTATTTTTTGTTTTTATCCGTAATTAAATGCATTATCAGAGAGGCGAAAATAACACGATTCACCTACACCTGACGTTTAATGTAGTTAGTGCCTCTTTTCCGTAACGATTTCTTGTAAATACCTAACAAAATTTCCAAACAATTCTGCCAATTTGTTCCGTTCGAACCATAAAAACGTTCCGACCCACTCAGCGTAAAAACGAAAAACGAAAGAAACTTCGAGAAGAAACAATCAGTAAATAAAACCTGAACACGCAACTCGTAAATCTACCTTTCTGTGCTCTTCGTTGGCAAAATTCGGAATTCGAAAACTCCCAAATTTGCACGCACGAAACAAAAGGCGCAAAATGGCCGACTGACAGACAATAGCGGGAAATATTTAGATCGTTCGATACGATTGTGGTATTTTTTCAAACTAGCGTCGCAAACTAGGGGTAAACTTGTTGGGTAAAATTAATGTTGATCTATCCGGCAGAAGACCTTTTGTGAAGAGAAAATAAATGAATTATTTTTATTATTTGGCAGAGAACAAACTGAAAAGAACGCACTTTACGTAGGTTAAGTACCTTTTTTTAATGATAAAAATAAAGTCTTTTGTATTTAAATTTGATTTTGGTGTAGGTACAATAAAAGCGAATAAACGACAAATTATTTTAAAGGTACTTTGAATACTGCCAAAAAAGTGAACCCACTTCTGATCCGCGGATTAGCTCCCGCCTTGCTTCCGCATCTAAGAAGTAACACCGAAAATTCACATTTTTAGCCTTTACGACACGATTTGATTAATATAAATCGAATCGTGTTTACCATCTTAAAGAAACGAAAGACGAAACGATTGTCGAAATGGATATTATCGGAAATCAAAATCGTATCACAACATCTAAAACAAACTCTATCGAAATGGAGGTTTTACAATTAAATGGTAGAATCGTTCCCTTTGTGTTGTCTTTTGATAACATTGTAACTATTGTGTTAAGGGTTGATTAGTCAGGTATTGTGTGGCTGCGTACTGCGGTTGGCAGGTTCGGCAGTGTTGCCAGGTAAGCCTTCTGATTTTCGTATTGAAGCTGGCAAATCTTCCATAGATCGATAGATAAGATACATCGTCGGCCGCATCTTCGCTTTCCATCATGTGAGAATTGTGAGATTGCGGTCAAACGAAGGACTATTTCTGATTAAAAAAAAAAAAAAATCTTTGTTGGAAACCTTTGTGTACGTCTGGGCACTAGCTTTCGCTGCCTTTGCCTAGGATAAAAAAAGTATATTATAAAAAGGTATTAAGTTTCCAATCATTGACTATATTAACCTGATTCACAAGCAATCTTACTACTGTTATAAACGCGAAAGTTTGGCAACATGTTTGTATGTTTGTTGCTTTTTCACGCAAAAACTACTGGGCGGATCGGGCTGAAATTTGCACACAGGTAGTTCTAAGCCTGGAACACATAGGCTACATTTTATCCCATAAATCAGTTCCCGTGGGATAGGCGCAGTTAGTACATTCATACTGAATACTGAAAAAAAATTGCTTGTTTTCGTCGTGACCTGAATGGCACAGCGGGCTTAGCTCCGCCTGCGGAGGTTACGGGTTCGTTTCCCGCCTCGGTCGGTACACATTTTTGGACGATCTATATAATATTTGTTTCGGGCGTTCTGGGTGTTTTTATGTATACCTTTAGTATCTATCAATGAAGTGTATTGTATGAGGTAGGTATATCAGATATCTTAAAGGTACCTTTACTACAAGCTCGGCTTAGCTTGGGACTAGATGCTGGTTGAATAGTCCAGCATTATAAAAAAAGCTCTTTCTCCTTCTTGCATAATTAAGATTTGATCAGTGTGGATTGTATTAAGGCCCATACACCAGCGAAAGTGGCGCCCCCAACTATTATATCTTATTATTACGTTGAACGCAGGAATTTTTAAAAATTCCTATGATAAACGTAAAAATATGATAAAATAGGAATTGCTGTCAGATTGGCTCGGGTATGCGCCTTAAGAAACGGGTTGAACGACATTGGTCAAGTCTGATATTCGTCAAAACTGCAAAATCGTCCAATTAGATATTGATTAAAGCTGTACCTAGTTTGACAAATCGTCTGTTTGTCCATTTAGTAAATTTGCCAAAATGCTATTGGTCAAGTGATCATGTACAAATAACCGCTAAGAAACTAATACAAACATAATAGGTATGTACTTATTATTGTTTGTTCAGTATGTTTTTATATTTTTGAAAGTTATATTGATACCAAATTTAGTATGGTAGGTAGGTTTATAAGATAATATTTCCGCACATAAAATATTTTCGTCAAAGTTGTACAAATATGTTTTTGATATTTTGTAAGACCACCAAAGAACCAATATAGAGAAATATGGATCCGTATCCATTTATATTATCCCAAGACATATTGCCTACGTGACTCTCTTGTGATAATTCTCGAGCATAATCTCGCTGCCGAATCTAATAACTCTAGAACCTATAGATATAAATATTTTTATGTAGATATCTATATCAAATGCTATATTGAGTTTTGTTAGAATTCGAGGCATATTTTTCTCGGATATGAATATTCCGTCAGCCTATCCTATTATAACACTTCTTACTTGACTGACTTATTCTTTTTAACCGCCTTCAACGTAGGAGGTTGTCAATGCGTCGCGTTTTTTTTAATAAGTACCTATGTAGGTACCTATATTACTTAATAGTTCCGCCCATGGTTGACCGAGTTTTCTGTTCTTTCACTATTGTATCGAGAATGATCCCGATGTGATGTTGATTTTTTGATAAGATTTTTTTCCCGAGGGAAGTAGAAGTAGTATAAGTATTTATGGCATAAAACTTACAAAGCCATTTTTCGTAGTATATTTTCCATGTTGTCAAAAGCCTTTTTTAAAAGACGCAAAAACAAAATTATAGATGAACAGGTCAGATTATTTCTTTGTTTGAATTGTTACTAAATGCGTATTTTACTTTAAAAACAAATAATCAGGTACCTACTTTGTCACACAGCGACTGCATAATTTAAAGCGAGCGAAACATATTCATCAATAAGTAATTTACGGATGCATTTCTACAACTTTTTTTCTCTATTTGAGCGTTAACAAAAGCTTAAATGTATTAATTTTCTTTTTACGATATACATTACCATCCAAACAAAAGAGTTACCTACATTCGCAAAAAGGTTCTATGAATATAGGATAAAAGAACGATAGTCTTTATGACCATGGAATGAAAGTTCAATATTCCATTTTATCCAGAAACCCACATTAGAGCTGATACCCACAAAACGCCTCCCCAAACTTTATGTGACATGTTCATAGCATAGTTCATAGGTATCAGAAACCTAATGAATACGTGACATGAACTCAAAGCCCATGTCATTTCGGGTGCCGATTCTCGTGGATTTGACTTTTCACGTTATCTAATGGTTGGTTGATGTCAATGAGCTGAATCTCGAAAGCGAATTTTTAGGGTCAAGGTCAATTTTGTAGGGATAACGGTCGTTTATATTCTTCCTCTACATGCCTAATAAACTTTTTCATATCTAGTTCATGTAAAATATTCGTGAAAGCAAGTGAGCTACATAGACAAAAGCAAAACGCCCAAATGTTTTGTTTTTGTTCAATTCTATCGAATAAAAAAACGGCGTAGGTTTTAAAGGAATCCTCTACTAAATATTGAGATAGTTGGTTCAATTTCGAGATCTTTGGCATGCTTTTTAGATTCAACTAACAAGTCCGAACCTTTATACCTTTATACATTTTATTCTATAACAACTCTTTATGCTTTATTTCTTATACATGATTTCATCAAATTAAAATCTTTACTTACAGGCAACAAAAAACCTTCAAATATACAAAATTAAACATCATGTTTTGAAGACAACATAAAACAAAAATAAAATATAAAATTAAAATAACTTAATGTAGGTCATATCTAACTAATTTCACCCGGTGCAGAATAGGACAGTCATACTTGTGTGATATGAATTTCTGGATGCTATTTTTATGAATCATCATCACTCGCGAAAGCAAGTGGCATCATTAATGATGCCAATTACTTCCGTATTACGCAACGAAGCCGTCAGTGAAGGTACCTATTCATGAAACATAATATTCAGTTGAAAGGTTTCAACTGAATATTATGTTTGGTCATAAATCTTGCGATTCGACATAAAATATCGACACCACCAGAATCAAGCCAGTGTGTCATGAACGTCACACGAAGCTGTAATTTCATCAGCCCTCCAATCAAACTTGATGGTAAGTGACAGCGTGATCGAACGCACGCATCCGATTGTCAGACTTAGTACAGGGTACCTCAGAACCCGTACATGATGGAATGCATGTTGGTACATAAAAAGAGTAACTAAACATAGGTCTTTTTCACTTTTTCACTTCTTCCGCTAGTAGACAAAAAATTGAAGTGAATTAAAGTCAATTGCATCTTATTTCTTGTTTGATAGTAATAACTATTTATCAAGCTGTTTATATAGTAAAAATTTGACTTGTCTAAGTACTTATTTTGTAAGTCTAAAGAAATAAACGATTTGACTTTGACTTTGACTTTGACTTTATGTTATGAATTCATTAAAAATTTTAAAAAAAAAGCGTGGAACCTAACCTGGGTCTTGAAGACTAGAGTAAATAGGCGTTGTTTAGATCTATGTGATATATCGTCGGCCACATCGTCCCTTATGCAGGTTAGATTGTGGTCTACATGATAAAAAAAACTTGAAAATATTACTGTATTCTGAGTAGGAGCAGATTTTGTAAGAAGCTTTTTAGCCTTTAAAAAGAACATCAAATAATTAACAGTACCGTCATAATAATTTAAATCGAATAATCATTTTAACTTCACTTCAATAGTTGAAAATAAAACGCAATCGCAGCCACGGGAGAATACAAGTGCTGGACAACGTTAAAATAACAATGAACAAATTGATGAATCCGTTCAAAGTAAACTGAATTACAAAGTTTTCAAATGAAATCCTATCTGTACAATTGAAACATCTCGATTGTTTCACAGATTGAGTTGCTATTCTTTATGAAAAGAAACCTTTTAGTAGAGTTACGGTTTTTGCATGAAGTTAAGGTATTTCAACTTTTGTTGTACTTATTAATACTATTCACTATTGGTGGAATTGAAACAGTATTCTTACCAATATAATAAATAAATGCTATTATAGGTAGGTTACCTGATAATTTACCTACCTTCTTAATATTATACAATACTATTTTTCATTTGTTGCTATTAATTATTATATTATTGTATGTAAGTAAATCTTCGTTTCTGGACAAGAAAAGACGTTCGATTGATTTTTCGTAAGCTGCAAAGTTGTTAGATTTTTTGACGATGCTCTGGAATCTGGAAAACACTTCTAAATTTTAAATACCGTTTCAACATTTTTATTGCTAACGGTACGGTACATTGACAGAATTACCTACATACCAGCAGTTGATTGTATGTAATTAAACAATTGCTTTTATTGTGGTCCATTGTCAGTCATTCATTAGGTATGTACCTACTCTCTAGCTATGACAACGGTGCAAGGTCAATAAACGAACAATATGAGTAGATTTTTGTTGTTATCAACTGGTAGTACTAGAGATACAAAGGTGTGTAATTTGTCCTACCATTTGTAGATACTTCGGGCTCGATAGACGGGGCATTTTTTAACAGCTATCTCTTCGAGAGCTATTGACAGATGAGGGACACCATTCCTGAACGAAGTTCATAAAGTAAACAATACTTACGAGAGAGCTCCTCAAAAATTAATTAGTTTTCGCGTACACAGAGCTTTCAGCTCCCTAAAACCAAGTAAAACATTAAGATAACCTTTCAACACAACCTGGAAGGAAGTTTTTGTCACATTCCAACGGGACATTGAGCAGAAAAAGAAGCACTTTAATTCCAGGATATTCCACAATAACGAGCGCAGCCGCTGAGTCACACTTTCAAAAAATTTAGGGCTGTAAAAATAGTGAGTACAATTTTTGTTGTTTACGAATAGCTGAATCGGCAAATAAGGCTGACTTTGGAATATCAGCTGTTTTTGACACATCTGTTCTGAACCGTCTTGGGAAAGTTTTCGTTCGGAAACTGACGGCAACTTGCGGACGGAGGAAATCAGAAACAAACAAATAAATCTGAACTAACTTGACAGCGTCGCTTGGATGCGTTGTCTGAAAGAGGTTGCCAGCTCAAAAATAAGTGCGCTAGATCTGACCAAATTGACAAAATGGCAAAAATGATAACGCGTAAACAGAAAAAAAATCACCTTAATTTAAATATGGACAACTTAGATAAGGTTAAATTAGTTCAGGATGATTTGAATAAATCACTCCGCCTTAATGAACTGTTGATACAGGAACAATTAGATGGAGAGAAGGAATATACCAAAGTACTGGAGCAAAACCGGAAACTCAAAATAGAATTACAAGATTTAGAAAAGAGAAATAAGGAACTTCAAGAAAAATTTAACATGAATCAAGACGTGATCACTCAACAGCGATCTGATCAGAGTGAGTATGAGAAAATATTCTCAGAAAAAACAATACTGGAACACATAATAGAGGAACAGAATGAAAAATTAAACGAAATGAAAAAACAATGTCGATGCTCAGATAGAAAAGGATTTAAAGAAGAATATGACACCGATGAGCAAACAAAAATGATTGCAGACCTGCGTTTGAGAAATGCTGAACTATTAAGAGTACTGAATAAACAAAGATACCTGGCAGAGCAAGGACAAAGTAGCTTAAATCTAAATATTGCTGAAGACTACATTGAACTACAGAGAAACTACGCTGATTTACAAGAGAACATAGATCAACAATTAGAACACATGGAAAATAACAGAGAACAGCTAGAAGAAAAGATCAAATGCCTAGAAAACTGTTGTGAGAACCTAAGACTAGGATATGACAACATGAGCTTTTCGAACTATCGAAAAGAAAGGAAAATTACAGAGCTTACAAAAACACTTCAGGAAGTACAAAATATTCTACAAGAGACCACGGAAGAGGACATAGCGGAAAATGTAAATCAAGGGCACATACTTGAGAATCAAGAAACACAGAAGGGAGGAAACCGTAGCAAGATAGTAGTCGTGGGAGATGGTTGCATACAAGGACTGGGAACAATGCTGTATAACTCAATGAACAGTTCAACAGCAGACCTCTGCTGCTATATATACAAGGATGCACCGATTGACTATCTACTGGATAAAGCTAAAATTCTAGCTATCAACAATGCAGACTCATTAAAAGCCGTAGTAATAGTGACTAGGAATTTAGGGTTAAAACAAGCTAAGCAATATGTGAATGGTTTAGTTTATTTACATGAAATGTTGAAGGAAAAGAACATCCATTTAATAAGTACCAACCTAGCCTATAAACAAAATGGTCATAATATACCAACTATAGCACAGCACAATGATAGCATACTTTACTATAATACATGCATGCACAACAACTCGGTACATGATTCGACGATAGATTTAATTAACATAGGTGCTATAGATACAAGAATGACATCGAAACAATTTAAGTTAATTATTGTTAATTTCTTAAAGCATCGCCTGGAAGTGACACGAGTCCGAGCGAACGTGTCATCTCTTGGTGAGGTTTTTCAGAAAATGTAGACGTAACTCACTGTGATACAGATGATGTTGAAATTAAAAAAGTTAAAAATGTAACTAACTATAAAAACATAAGGAAATTTAATATCTTACATCAAAATCTCTGTGGCGTTACGAACAAAAGGGATGATATTGAAGTTTACATAAATTCTTTCAAAAAAAGGTTGGATTACATATGCATAAGCGAACACTTCTTAAATCAAAACTCAATAAAATTGTTTCAACTTACAAATTACAAAATAGCATGCTACAATTTTAGAGCTGCTAAAAAGAGGGGTGGTACCCTGATTATGAGTCATAATGAGCTGAATATTGAGGAGATTTGTTTTTGCAAAAAACTCTACAAAGTGGAGTCTTTTGAAATCTCGGGAGTTAGAGATGTTAGTTCTAATATATCTATTTTTTGCTGTTATCGTAATCCCAATAAAAAAAACTTTAACGTCTTCATAGAACAACTAGAAAAGTTTTTGGAGCACTTCTTTGACAAGAAATGTATTTTGGTAGGGGACTTCAATGTAAATGTATTGGCAGATGATGCGCAGAAACACGAGTTCATCAAACTCTTGAAATGCTATAACTTCGACTATTTAATTAAGGAAATAACTTTTACTAGGAACAGCGTAGGATCCTGCCTAGACAACATAATAACTAACATACAAGATGACATCATAAGTGACATTATTGTTGACCATAACGGGTTAGGTGATGGTCATGCTGGCTTGTTATGTTCGTGTACAGTGGACTACATTGGCAAGCATAATACAACGCGACGAATCAAAGTTGAACGCAGAGAGAATAGATCAGAGAATCATAAACAATTTAGAGAGGGTGTTTTAGAGATAAACTGGTTTGAAATGGGAGTTAATAGTTTTATAGCCAAATTAGTTAACTTATATAATGTACATTTTCCAAAGAAGAACAAATTAATTCGAAGAAATAATAGGAAAAAACTTAATTGGATTACAAAGGGAGTAAAAACAGCAAGTAAAATGAAAAGATTTCTGGTAATAAATGATAAAAATAGTCAAAATACAGTTGCATCAAACTACAAACAAACATATATAAAAATATACAAAAGAGTTATTAGAAAGGCTAAGCAGTTAACTGTACAAGAAGAATTAATGAAGGCAAAAGACTCAATTAAAGCGATTTGGCAAATAGTAAATAAGCATAGAAATGTAATAGATAAAACTAGTAATAATTACGCAATTAAATTAAAAGTAGAAGACAAAATAGTTCACAGGCCTCAGGAAGTTGCAAACACCTTCATGAAAAAATTTGATCAAGACAAAATTCTAAATGAGAACTCTGAAGCCACAGCATCTGCTATAGAAGTTCTTACTCATAACAATGCTTGTATAGGGTCGGATATGCAATTTGAAATAGTTACCAGTACGGAAATCTGCAAATTAGTTAAAGCTATGCCTAGAAAGAACTCATATGGCCATGATGAGATCCCTATAACAATAATAAAAGATAATATTGATATACTCTCAGACCCTCTATCATATTTCTATAACTTGTGTATAGAGGAAGCCGTATTTCCAGAACAACTTAAGATTGCGAGAATAATTCCAATCTATAAGGGAAAGGGCTCGAAAACTGATCCAAAAAATTACCGACCGATTTCCCTTCTTCCAATATTGTCTAAAATTTATGAAAAAATTATTAAAATAAGACTTAATAGACATTTACTCACAAATAATATAATCAATGTAAGACAATTTGGCTATCAACATGGAGTAAGTACAAACGATGCGATTAATAGACTTCTAGATGATGCTATTACAAAATTAAATGAAAAACAGAGAGTAGGGGGCCTATTTTTGGACTTAAGCTCTGCTTTTGACACAGTAGACCATGAAATCTTACTCAACAAATTGAAACACTACGGGATTAGGGGGAAACAGCTAGACCTATTTAAATCATACCTCAGTAATCGTCACCAATATGTAGAGCTCAGGGCAACAGACAGTGACAGAGAGGTGATTTATAATTCAGCATTGACAAAAATCAAGAGGGGCGTCCCGCAGGGGTCAATATTAGGACCAATTTTGTTTATAATTTTCACGAATGATCTCATAAACTACATGAAACATCATCTAGTCGATCTTCGTTTGGTAGTCTTCGCGGATGACACAAATGCGATTGTTTCAGCGGGTACAGTTTCACAACTAACGATGAAACTGAACTATGCACTGGATGGGTTCAACACGTGGTTTAATATGAATAATTTGATAATGAACATGAAAAAGACTAATCTTATGTTATTTAGGACTACTTCTAGAAATAAGGAAAAGATATTTGTAAATTTAAATGACATAATAATTGAATCAGTTGACATTGTTAAATTCCTAGGTATTAATATTGACATGTTACTAAATTGGAAATCTGAATTAAAATCTATAGATAATTATTTGAGCTCTGCATGCTACGCTATCAGAAGTCTAAGAGATGAAGTGACGCTGAAACAGTTAAAATTAGTGTATTTTGCACTGGTTGAGTCCAAGCTTCGTTATAGCATTCTATTTTGGGGAAACAGCTATAACTACAACATAAATTCAGCATTTGTTATGCAAAAGAGAGCGATTAGGACGATGATACGGATTTCCCAAACCGAATCATGTAGGGAACATTTCATTCGCTTGCGCATACTTACAGTGCCGTGTCTATACCTTTTAATTGTTCTCACATACCTCGTTAAACACTTAAATGCTTTTGAAACCCCCGATGCAAGGGCAATAAGAGAAAAAACTAGAAGAAGGGACATAGTTAAGGAATTCACGCCAAAGCTGAATATTGCGGAGCACAGCGTGCGACACCAGGCTGTAAAACTGTATAATAAATTGCCTATCCCTTATAAAAGTATATATAGTGCAGACAAATTTAAAAACAAACTCAAGGATTTCTTGTTGAAGAAGTGCTACTATTCTTTAGAGGAGTTCTGCGCCGACAAATACAAGTCTGAGAATCTGTGATGCTAATAATTTAGGTAACATATTTGACATTATTTTTAAGAATGTATTTGACATCATTGTTATTATTTTAAATTTGACATTTTACATAATTAATATAATTTTAAATTTGACTTAATTTACATTTTTATTTTTTATTTGACATTCTTGATTATTAATTGTTTTTGACATTCTAGTAATCTTATTGTATCAAATGAATTTCATAATTATTGTACTCCGAATCCTGTTATGTATTTTATTTAGTTATGTTGGTAATAAACAGTGTTATAAATATGTAGGTACGCTCTAGTCAATAAGATGTAAAAGTGAAATTTCCGACACAATTTGATTATTGTTTGAGAATAAATGAATTGAATTGAATTGAATTGAATTGAGGGGTTATAGAACTACTGACAGGGAGCCAAAATATCGCGATTGTGGTTTTAGCCATTTTGAGTGCACATCGCCGAAGCCTTGCTTATGTTGACAATGTTTTTAGCGGATAGACTACAATTTCGTGGATGTGTGTGGGAAAATTTTGTTTTATTTATACAATGCTTTTGAATTTGTTTGGTAATCTTTTTTGGATGTGATAGGAAAAAAAGCTTTCCTAGTCTACTGAAAAATTTTGTGGTTGAAAAATCTTGAAAAATTGATTAAATAATTTTTGTTTCGCTGTTATATTTTATGACTATTAATTCAACGTTGTCTAGTACTTATGGATGTATTTACGGTACATTGAATTGTGTTTATCATATGTAGGTTGTAAATGATATTTTAGGTACCATAAGAGTGTAAGAGTATGAAGTGTAGTTATAAATTAATAAAAAAAATGCTTGACAATCCACACAGCATCATCTAGCCCCAAGCTAAGCTGAGCTTGTGTTATGGGTGGGTACTAGATAACTGATATACATAATACAATACACACCATAGCTAGATAATATATATATTTTTAACATCGTACCCACAACCACCTGCGTCGCTGGCGAACCTTTGCCCGCAGCGCGCCACAGAGGGCGTCCAGTTAAAACTAGTAGTAACAGTAGACCTCATTAACATTAACTATTTTTTAACAATTAAGAAATAAGATAATTATTTTATTAAACACTACACACGACTTCATAAGCCTGTTTCATACATGGTCCTGTACGTCTCGACTGCAGGCGACGGCAGTAGACTGCAGTTTTTGCGCTGTTCCATCTTGGTTCTATAAAGATAAAAAAGGTAATTTAAAAAGAATCATAAAATTATAAATCATTTATTCAGAAACAACCATAATTTGTGTTTGAACAGTATAAATTGTGTTTGAACAGTAGGTACATCAAAATATCATGCAGTGTGAAGAGAATAATGTCAAATTCTTAGTTATAAAGAATTACACTTGTCTAATGAGCTTACTTAAGTTAGGTTTATAAAGTCAATATAGTTTTATTTAAATGCTACGGTTGAGGAACTCGTTGACCGTGTAGAAACACCCTCTCAGCAGGAGTTGGATAAATTCACTTTTAAGTTGGTCTAACCTCTTTCCCCTTTTTCCCGATATTCAAAAGAGATTTCATAACGATCGGTTGTAAAATAAGACCTGTAAGAGGAGTACAGACATACTGACAAGCGATCCGAAGTGTTGAACCTATTTCATTCGGTTAATTTTATTGCTTCCATTTTCTTATTTTTTTCAAACGCGACTGTCTATATTGTTATTTTATGACCAGTCCATCCCAATGTTGCCTGGAAGAGATCGCTCAAAGTTATAAGGTCGCCCTTTGATTCTCAATATTTAATTCTGTGTTGTATTTTATGTTTGTGTGGTGCTCTATATAGAGTTATCTATTTATCTTTTGAAGTTTTTGGAAGCACTCTGTTGTATTTCTTTGAACATTACAGGCCGTCAAATATTCAATATTCAAACCGTTCTTAAAAAATATTTTTGTTTTAAAAAACTATAAACCGACTTCAATTTTTATAGTTTTTTCATGAATTTTCATGGACCCCATTGACAGAACTAAACAAAATTGCACGAGAAGCACCAGGTTTCATATAAAAAAAGAAACATGAAAATCGGACCACCCAGTCAAAAGTTCTGAGGTAACAAACATAAAGGTTCTTCTGCAACAGTTAGTAGGTATTGGTTTATTTCGCGGAAGAAAGTGAAAAAACGGGGACTGCATCAGTTTTTTTTATAGTTTTCGAATAAATTATTTGTTTATTCAGGTACCACGTAAGTCAGACCGCGCTCAAAAGTTATCTGTTATCAATTTTAAGGTAAATAATTGCAAGAATGATCAGTACAAGCTATGGTCCACTCTACATACCCACCTGCGTATTAAATCCCGGTCTACCTCCGTATTCAAGATGCCTAACCGTACCCCATTCAAGATGTGGGATCCAAAGATTAAAAAGGGTACAATATAAATTAAAAGATTTACCCGCCCTTTGAGGCCCTGAGCCTGAAATTAAGGCTCATGTGACCCTTGAGGAACCGGGGCCTCAAAGGGCTCGAGTATCAATAAAGTCTTGAGAGGAGCTTAGAGGCTTTTGGGGTTATCAGAAAAACTTGAGGGGCGTACAGAGATCACAAAGTACTTGTTTTGTTTGAAGTGATGATTAGCAATAATAACTTGACAACAAGTCTCCGGTTCGATGTTGTTGACTCCGAAGATTAAAATGCTATTGAATTACTACTAGTAACATTATCTAGCCCTCAAGTAAAGCCTTGATCACGACGTGTTACGATATGTGGTGCCGGATACATAATTGTATAAAGAACGTCTAGTTCTTCTTTTGTTCCGTCAAAGTCTGCATCAGCGCAAAGGAAATCAAGAGACCAAAGATTTTAACCTACCTATCATCTGGCCTAAAGAAAGCAGATCTTTTTTTGCATCACTTAGACCAGCAGCTTATGTCTACCAAAAACCAGCATTTTATATGTCCACATAAAATTAAAAAGCACACATCATAAGTGGTCGTTTTGAGAAGAGGACATTTATAATACTTATTGGTCCACTTTAGTTGTGGTGTTTTACCGCTGAAATGAGATGTTTGCATGATCTCCATTAGTTGCTCCGGGTCTGTCAGCTGTCTTGGTGTAATATCTTGACGACCTCTGTGGCGCGGTGGGCGAAGGTCTGCCTGCGACGCAGGAGGTTGCAGGTTCGATTCCCGCCTCGGGACAAATTTGTGTACGGTCTGCAGAAATTTGTTCAGGGCGTTCTGGATGTTTTTCTATGTATAATAAAAAAATATATATCTATGTAGTGTACGTATTGTATTATGTTTATCAGTTATCTAGTACCCATAACACAAGCTCTGCTTAGCTTGGGGCTAGATAATTCTGTGTGAATTGTCCAGCATTATTATTATTATTATTATATTTAATTTTGTCATCCATACCATAAGCTTTGAATGATGACGTGTGATGTCAATATGTCTAGTATTTATTAATCTATATCATATGAAAATAACTAAACTACCAGACCCGAAACATTGTCGATTACACAAACATTTTTAACCACTGGAATCGAACGCAGAATCTCCTATACTTTGGAGACTTGCACCCACCACGCCAATGAGATCCTTAAAATCTTTATTATGACTACTGCAGCTCTTGGAATAAACGAATTTAAAATCCACTTTTATGTTTTTATCACACTTTATAAGCTGATGGCCAATATTTCCTACTTCCCGTTCATTTTTGCGGAGCAAGAATTGATAAATCCTGTGTACCTTTTTGCATTTTATTTCGTCGGTAGTTGACAGGTTACTGTGAGGTTTTTAAAGCTTTTTCATTGCTTTTATTAACGTTCATGTGCTCTTGCTGCCATTTAGCTGTCGGTTTCGTAGGACTTGTTTTGAATTCTGGCTTTATCAACGTTTAGTGGTGAGGTTTACGCGTAGCTAGTTACGTCTGTGGGTTAGGTAGGTATTTTTTTATTCTTATTCTTTTAGATCAATAGCTTTTTGACGTAAGTCACAGTAAGAAATAAAAATGAGAAGTGGTGATAAGAATATGGGGTATTCAGAGTCAGAGTCAAATCGTTTATTTATTTAAACTTACAAAATAAGTACTTAGACAAGTCAAATTTTTACTATAAACTATATCAAACAAGAAATAAGGTGCAATTGACCTTATTCACTTCAACTATTACTATTACTATCAACTATTACTATTACTATCAACTATTACTATTCTAAGCTCTGAAAGAGAACCAGAGCCTGAGTTCGGTTGCCTATAGTATCGAGACGTGATCAGATACATTTTCTAGGGATTTGGGTAGTTCCCTGTTCGCACGATAAATACTGTACCATCCGATAGAGAAAGGGGACTACATGGTCACGATACGATCGTCAACAGGACTCAGGGCTTAAATGGACTGAGACCCTTACCGAATCTGCCAAAATTTATAAAAGTAGGTATTGATGTGGATCAGTTGAACTACCTGAACATTGTTTGCAACAATATGCAGGTAGCTCTTTATTTCAATGGGAAATACTAAGTAGTATTATTAATATTATTAAATTGTAATTTCCTTTATCAATATGAATAAAAAGTTACAATACTTCTCGTTTAACATCCGAGGAACAAGTGGAAATTTTTTGGCCAGCGAAAACTTTACTTCAATAATTAAGAAATAAATCGCTGACTTTAAGGCTTCCAAAAGCATTTGAAAGAAATATTGTCGAGACACAAAAATGTACTAGAAAATAGAAATCGAAAATGTTTGGGCCTTACATAATCTCAACTAAAATGCCTTTACCAAAAGAATAAAAAAGCTGTTACCTAAAGTAATTTATAAAATCGGGTTTTTTTATTATGATTGATATAGTTGTGTTTTTTGTCATTCACTGTGGATTTGTTGAGAAAAAAATGAGAACGTAGAGAGAAACTAACGTTAATTTTCATTTGTTACAGAAATCAAACGGCGAAACTCTACAGGATGCAAGGTATGCAATGTACACAAACGCCTGATGGAATGAAATAAGTTTTCTCGAGTTACTAGGCTCAGAATTTGCACCACCACTTTTCTTATCTCTAACATCCAAAGACATCGTATGAAGTACAGGCTTGCTAATATTATTTATCTCTAAGTACCTTGTTGAAGACTTCAATAAGAATTGAACAGAAACTGCGAATCAGTAGAATTATCTACTGATTCGCATAACAAAATAGTGAGGGTTGCTTTTTTAACTTTTTAGTTGGTTCGATTCCCAGGTGAGATAAGCAATTTTTAGAAAATTATTGCATGCGATTTTGTTTTTTTTTAAAAATAAAGGAATGTTTCCTTTCCGTTAAATGAACTAACTAAAGGATTTAGGGTAGTTCCTCCAGGGAGCATAGATTTTTTTCCACCCTGTATATGCTGAGGCGGATTGGCGATCGTCGTGGAGATGTTGAATGAATGATACCTGAGGGCCTAGACAATGTAACAATCGACGTCGAAAGCGATAGTAGAAAAGTCCATAAATGTATGGGTTTGACATATGGCTTAGATATGTCACGTGATCTGTTTCGATTTTTTCCCTACGAATCTTTTATTTGTTTTCGATTCGCTTCATAACGAATGTCGGTTGGCTACGCCTTCTGGTCCCTACCCGTGGTCTACTTAAATAGTGCACCTGGCGGCACCAGGGGTATTTTTTCTTTCCGTTGTCCGTGATCTGGTTGGTCCCTTAATCTCTCTCGGCTAGAGTTTCAACAAGTCTATGTAACGGTCACTCCATACAGATTGTTATTCTTTATTTTGGTCGACTTCAATGGGATAGTGAACAATCCGTAAATATTTTCGCTTTGTAAATATGATCTCATCCGTAAATATGTCGCCAAGTTGCCGTCCGTAACGACAACTATTGGTAATGTAAACTACCATCCACCCTTTCATGACACTTACCTCCATGTTATACTGTTTTTGTTTGTCATTTGTTTATTTTCGAAACTCTTTATGTACCTGTGTCCAAATAAATGTTTTTTCTATTCTATTCTTTGTAGAAACTATAAAACATTTAAATTACACTTTTTCATAGAAAATTACAATCAAAGAATAAGCTAATTAGAAATAGTTATACATTTGCGGTATCTGCAGACTATTGCAAATAATTTACAGGCAGCTCGACTGACCCTTAACAATACCAGTCAATAAGTGACCCAAGATGCTGGCTGCATTGCCCCGCTGCTGTATAGATAGATGTACCTATATACAAATGCTGATGCACTGCGTCAGATAATGATCAGATCTCGGGGCACGCGTCACTTTGTCCAGGGAGCCTAGACAATGTATCAATCGATGTCGAAAGCTACAGTAGAAAAGTCCAAAAATGTATGGGTTTGACATATGCCTTAGATATGTCACGTGATCTGTTTCAAATTTTTCCCTACGAATATTTCAATTGTTTTCGATTCGCTTCATAGTGAATGCCGGCTACGCCCTCAGGCCTGTAGATATTTTTTTAATAACCTGCTCTAAACCTGCATATTTGGTGTCTCCAATATTTCCATAACTCTCTTTTCTCATATTTCGACATCCCATAATTCAAACAGCCATATTATCTACTAGCTGCGCCCCGCGGCTTCGCACGCGATGTTCCTATGGAAACGTTTAAAGGTGGTTTTTATCCCACGGGAACAGATATACGGGATAAAATGTTGTATTCCAATATTAGAAGTACTTGTATGCAAGATTTCAGCCAGATCCGTTTAGTACTTTAGGCGTGAAGAGGTAACAAACATCCATCCACCCATCCATCCATCCATCCATACAAACTTTCGCATTTATAATATTAGTGTGATGAACAATAAAAACCGTGTATAATTAATATAAGTTTTAACTCAACCGTAAATAATTTGTGAGTTTTCGGCAAATGAACTCGTGTACAAATGCCCTTTATCTATAAGAATGGATTAAAACGGTACTCTATTGCATTGGGTGTGCCCGTAAGGATAGAGGTACATTTTTATAAATAAATAAATAAATAAGGGCTTCATTACATGTTTCGTGGCGGTGCGAAAAGTGCTGCGCCGTGCACCGCGATTTCGTTGCCGTATATAATTTACAGCCCCGCGGAACGTTATATTTGATTTACAGTAGGTCAATAAAAAATCGTTCTCTAAACAAAAGTGAACATCAAATTGACATAAGTTACCTAGCAATGGGTAGTATAATAAATCTAGACTCTAGATTGGGTGACTGATAGCCACCGTCCCGTGCTAGCTACATAGGTACTCGTACAATGATGCTAGGTAAGTATAATTGTAATAGGTTGAATAAAATATACCTAGATAATTTTAGATTTAGTAAGTGTAATAATCTATTTAAACCCCGAATAGCCACTTAAACGCTAATTACCCACATATTGAGCATGAGACTTAAAAATATTTTTTTGATAGTTTTCAATGAAAATCTGTCAAAAACTTGACTCAACTGCTCCGATATGAGTATTTCAAGGTAAGTCGCTTGACCCTTGACGAGGGTTTTGCGTCTAATCTTATTTGTGTCTACACCGACTGGCTGCAACGTTTGGTTGGAGCTTAACTTTTGACAAACACAAATCCATTAAATCTCCCAAACTCTAGAACCTTAGAAACCCTTTTAGCTTTGTTTTTTTAGTCTGATGAGTTAGCAAGTAGGTACACAAATAAGATTGTTGTTTTCAAACAAATTGAGTATTATTGAAGGATCTCAGAGGTTTAGGTGATTCCAATTTGCTTTGAAGTAAATAAAATAAATGGTATCCAATTTGGATAATATTTCAGTTCGCAGGATCTGCCCAATGTTTTTGTAAAAGAAGACTCAAAATAACTAATATTAGACTCGTTTAGCTCAGTTCTTCTTTAGCGTAACGGGACACCAAAAATAATAGGATCTGTTGGATAGTTAAGTACACTTCTCGGAGCATTATGTAGTTAGCAGAGGCAGTATGTGTTAAATAAAGAAAAACTCAAAAGGTTGAAGCAAAATTGTAAGTGATAGTATTAAAAAATATAACAGTTGAGCTAACTGCTGACTGTTGCAAACAAGTCATGGATAGTTTGCTCAACGTCTACAAATACCAATCGAAACTAAGCGTTCCCAGACGATGGCTGCATCGCCCTGTTGCGACGTGCTGACGCTGATGCGCTGTGCGTCTTCCGGAAGATCCGAGAACTGGTTACAAACCATCAAGCGTAGAAACGTTGGATATCTGAGACATGTGCTTGGCATGCATGATACCAGCGGCTCCAGCTCATAATGATGACAAAGTATGGACGTCGAAGAATGAGTAAATGACGCGTTGGCAGACTAAAAAAGTCGTGGTTGAGAAACATCCGAGAGTGGATGAATATCGCCAGGGTTAAACACCTTTTTCGCTTCGCAAAATATTAGGAAAAAAATGCTGAGCTGACGGCTTACCTCTAGTAGTGCAGAGTCAACAAAAGAAGAAGATGCGCGGTGCCAGATACTCCCCTGCTCTCGGGTCAGGCGTCGCTTTGACTAGACGCTGTGAGGAGAGTCTCTTTACGGAGACCCAGTCTCAACTCCAAGTCCAGCAAATGCGTAGACCATATCGAGACCTGCATATTTGCCTCTTGAGATCTTCAGCCAGATCTGCCGCCGCGTCAGTCCTTATGATACAGAGGCGTGTATAAAATAAGGTAGGTAACTATTTTTATGAGCGTGAGTGAACTCATGTGCAAAGGTTGGTTATATTATAATATTTCAATATGTACTTTACTGATTTATAATGTCAGACAAATTAATTATGTTAATTTATGTTTTGAAATGATTTCTTTTTGCAATAAAATTAATTATTATTATTATAAAACATAGTATGCTGGGCGTCAAATCGAGTTGTGCCCCCATGACCCTGTGCCGAAATAGGTGTTGGCTCAGCATGTGCTGAACGATTGCCGCTCAGCGCTGTTTTTCAACCAAAAACCTTTGATTTGGCGTTCGGACGTCAAGTCGGAGGCAAGTTTTTATAACAAAAAAATAATGATTAAATAAACATGGGTAAATAACTAGATAGATTTTGATTAATAAATGATGGAAGGTACAAAATATACATATACATCATATACATCATATACATCATTTCATTTTATATTCCTCTATTTTATACGTACGAAAACCCATATTACTCCCATCATAATAGTTCCTATTTATTTTCATGGGTTTTACTTGTACAGTTTATTAACAAAACATTAGCAAATGAATTATTCTGAACGAATGGCTCTGCAGTGCGGCACTGAATATAAGCATCACCTCAATGGACGGACGTATCGCCGAGGTATCACTTCAATAGACTGGTCGTGACTACTCCTTTACGCCTTTATCTCCGTCGGCAGTCAGCACTCCTTCAGGCATTTTTTGTCTAGGCTAGAACAACAGCTCTGCTTTGTGTTTTACACAAAGCAGAGCTAAAATTATTGATGCAAATATTGTACGCATTCGGCGACGATTCTATGCTACTATTTTGTCTTTTATACTATTGTACCCTGGTCTGCCTAGTAAGCTGCTGGTTTGATATTGTAAAAGAGATAACGGTAATCCCAGTTACCAGACACAGTGAGTGCTCTCAGACAAGATCAGATAGATAGAAAACACTATAAGAAGAAGAAGAAGAAGATATTACGGACTTCCAGTAACCACTGCTCCCAGACAAGCCGAAGATAGAATAGCGAGTAAGCAACTGCTCAGTTGGCCATAGGCGTGAAGTTCCACAACTAAGGCTTTTCAAAGGTGGCACGATCTTCAGTAATGAAGAGTACGATGAAGAAAACCCTAGCCGATTTATTGATGTGCTCAATCTACATTTCTATATTACAATTTGAAGAGTACTTTATTTTTAAACCACACCGTACAAATTAAACTTAAATATTGCGTTGCCTAGAAGTTTTCTAGCGCGTTTTTGTAAACAATTGTTTTGACAAACAGTCAGGCAGACGTACAACGATTCTATTAGATTTCCTTTCTTCCTTTGAGGTACATCCTTAAATGATATTAAAATTACAAATTTACGAGCGTTTCGTCTCCACACGATAATTTCTCTCCACGAATCACGCGCCTGTTGTTTTGGTCACTAAGCTCGTCCAAAACTAAATTGATGTGTCATTGTCAAAGAGCTTTTAGTTACCAATTCCATCAATTACTCTAGTAAGTCTTCCCTATCGGTTCGGTTATCTTTAATTAGAAGCTCACCGGGGGTCTCAATTTGTCCAATTCCAGGTTTTATGTCGACATAAAAACGTTACGTTAATGTTGCTACTTCGTTTTTATCGACTTGTGAAAAGATGGCTGACTGTTACACCGACCTGTTTCTAAAATAGTAAAGAGGACATCATTTCCATTTTGCTATGTTCAAACGAAAAATTTAAAATCATTACGTGTTTGATACTTTTTTATAGGCACTGAGTAAAGACCATCAGTTCATTCTTCCGAGGCACTCTACAATAAGAACGCGAGACAGAATTTTCCTATGACACCATTGATTTATTAAAAAGGGAAGATAGATTACGTTCTCCCAGCAGCGCTTACTCAAAAATTGGCATGTGTTACAACTACATGCAAACACATACGCTCACAGTTACATTTCCAGTCCGAAATACAATGTTTGGCTTTTGACAGCATTAAATTATTATTTAACGCATGAGCCGAATTTACTTTCTTAGTACGTCAAAGGGGTAAAATTGTAGTTACTTACTTCAATTAAAAATTTAATTCCAGTTTACCCCGTTATGGGGGATTTCAATGGGAAAACTGAAATAACTCAAATTTTATGGGGCTTTTTACTCTGTCACAAGCTGAACTTATTACAGTCTTCCTCTCAATTCATTTCTTTGTATTACAAAACAGTGTAACTCGAGTTATATTTTACACTTCAACTACCTATTTTATTGATGGTGCAAAGAATCAGGGGTTTTATTGGATTCAGATTTTATTTTACGATTTACGAAATGACTCTTAAACAATTTATAGTAGGTAGGTACTTGATTTATAGCTAAAGGCCATGGAATGATAGAATATCTGAAATTCTATCATGATCTGAACTTTAGCTATAATTCAAGTACTTACCTATATGATCTAGAGGTGACTGACCTATTGATACAAAGTAACCCATAAGCGCTTCACATACTACGGCATCAACACACATCAACATTGTCTAGGGATATTCAACATTTTGTTGATTTTTACGAAAACTGAAAATAATTTCTTTAGAAAAGAGGTATGGCAAGAATCTTTATTCTGTGTTGTTTATTAAAAATAATAAAACACAACTATTTGATATAAATTTTTAGTAAAAATTTATATGGGAAGAAAATTTGAAAAAAATTTAAATTTACAAAGTTCGGTAAATTGTGTTAAAACTATTTTTACGTTGCCATGACTTTATAAAATTACCTTTTTAACAATTTAATAATCGGTGTTGCCTCCCCTAACGTTCATAACACATCTGCACCGGTTATTCACACTCAAAATGAGGTCGTCAAATTCTCGCTGGGGTATGCGATTCCATGTTCTTTTTAAATGGCAAAACATTGATCTTCTGTGGTCAAATTCGAGGGCAAATTGCTGAAAGCCCTTCGCTGCAACATGTCCCAATCGTGTTCAATTGGGTTTAAGTCGGGTGACTGTGCAGGCCAGCCTAAAACCGCGACACCATGTTCCTGAAGAGCAGCTGACACTAAACGCGCCGTGTGTGGAGGGGCATTATCATGCATGAGCTGGAATTCCTGGCCAATTTGAACTCTATGAGGTATGATCACAGGTTCTACGATCTCGTTACGATATTTTAGTGCCGTCATGCTGCCTCATATCCAAATGAGCTCGGTTCGCGCGCCAATACGAATTCCCGCCCAAACCATGACTGTCCCACCTCGGTACGAATGGACCTCTTGTGGCTGCTGGAGAGGACTTTCTGTGCCTGGAACTCTCCAAACACGTGTTCTTCGTGAATCGGGGTGGAATCCAAACCGAGACTCATCAGTAAAGAGAACCATTGTCCATTGGCCATTGTTCCATAACAAATGTTCTTGAGCCCAAAATAGTCGCCTTCCGCGATTGCCTCGTCGTCGAGCTGGCACACGAAGCGGCCTACGAGAATGAAGATCGACTTCATGGAGCCTTTTTCTGACGGTTTGGTCGCTGACTGACAGCTGATGGCCTAACTGAAGCCTTTGCACTAGCTGCTTTCTGTGAGATTGGGTTCCCTCCTGGCGGAATTTTGGAGAAAACGATCCTGTCTAGGGGTGGTTACTCGTTTTTTTTTCAGTGTGGCGCTCTCTTAAATCCCCAGTAATACGAAAACGTGACCACAATCCAGAAATTACGTTTTGATTAGTGTTTAGGGTATTGGCAACCACGCGTTGGATAGCACCGGCTTGTAACATGCCTATCGCTCTTATAATTTCCTTTTTGCTTAAATGTCGACGTTCCATGACATAAGAAATATCACAAGATCCGTTAAAATTAAAAATTACTTAGATAGCACTTATTGTTAATTAAATAAAAGTAAATTGATCTTAGGCAAAATTAACGTTGTTTTATCTAGATCGGAGTCCCCATTCTATCTTTTCTTTAATGCGTTCTATTTTTATTCTTTTTACAAATTTTGAAAAGGGAACAAAAGAGGTTTAATTCCATGTATAAACTTTTTCTTAAAAGCAAATAGTTTGTAAGCAAATCATTTCGAAATGGAAAATCCCTAGACAATGTTGATGTGTGTATGTATAATGTATATTTTAATTTTACATGTATGAAATTTGAATAAATGTTACATTATATCTGCCGTGTTTAAAGCCCTTTACTTACTGTTATAATAAAGTAAAAAAACGCTTTCATTGATTAAAATAACAGTTGAAGAATAGAAAATAATATGGAAATAGTATTTTCTATAGCAAGAGTTGAGCTAACTGTTACAAACAATCTAGAGGTAGCTCAATGATCCAATGTCAATACAAGTCGGAAGCGTCTCCAAGACGCTGGCTGCATTGCCCCGCTGTATGGCAATGCTGATGCGCTGCGCCAGAAACTCACCAGTTCATTCTCTCAAAACCTCGGCATAAAATATTGGCTTATAATGCGATGTTAATAATTAGTATCAATAGCAATAACTTTTGCTGAAAATCAGGTCATATTATTCCAATCTTTTTAGAGCGGCCCTAACGTTAACTGAGGGTTTTTACAGGGCTTGTTAGTGCTTTGATCTCAGTTTAATCTTCAATACTGTCACCATTGTCTATAAACAAACCCATTTTTATGGAATTTTATTCTATGTACCGAAAAGTCTACCTTTTAATCGTACGAAATTGTAACGCATTAATTATCAGTCGAACAAACGCTAAAGTGAACGCACTATGCTCACCAGACTACTGCAAAATTGTGGTCGTAAAATCCGCATTTAAGCCGCGTCGACTGATATCTCTTTCCGGTATATATACATAATATTCTTGAAATATTTAAATTTCAAATTGAAATTTTCCTACTGAACATCCCGTACATCTATATCACTATTTCGGAAATGATCGCTTACTGTATCATGATTTTCAACAATATTCAACATCAATTTTATTCGTATAATCTAGCTCCATTCCCTCTAGTTATTTCAGTTGTCCCAAAACAGTCATTAAACATAATTTGAGCAAGTTTCCGTTCGTGACAGAAGTTTAAGTCTAGAGACCGATTAAATACGAATTATTGTTTAGTGGGAGTGTAAACTTTCGATAGATATTATCTACGTGCGATTAGTTTCTACTTGCGGTGACTCACGCGGTTACTAGATAAAACTTTTTATAGTTTTATCTAGTAACCGCGTGAGTCGCTAGTTATGACTAAATAGAGGGTGGCATAAAAAAACTAAAGAATAGAACTTTAGATCATACTTAAGTAAGAAACAATATAAAATAACTGACAGACAACATATAGATATTTTTCCATTAGAGTTTTCATAATCAGATCAGTTGACAGTAGTTCCACAAGAGGGTATTCCTTCACTCATTATATTTAATAAAATTAAATGATAGTAATTATTTGCATGAATATAGAGAGAATAAATAAATATACTCATTGGAGAGTTCCAGTAAGTCATAGTCCCACGTTTTATAAAAAGAAAACAAAGCAAAGATCCGATCCAGATTCAATGGATTCGACAAAACGTCGGTCTCGTAGTCTATGCTCACCATAATGCGAGTTTGTTTGGAAATTAAGTAGAATTTAATGAAAATTGTGATTTATTAACTTGATGATAGTTTTTAGACTTTTCAAACTTTTATGAATTTTATCAAAGGTTCGAAGTTTATCGGTACCGCCTTAATGTAGTTTTGGCTTTATGATTCAAATTGTCCCCTGTTCAATGCTTATAAGAATTTATTGCTAGTTACATGCCAATAATAAATAGCAATAAACGGCGATATATACATATTTATTATTAGAGATTAGAGAGATATTAGATGTATTTATTATAATGGCATTCGAAAGAGCAGAAAAATCGAAGAAAAACTGTAGGTATCAACTAGTGGATTGTTGGTTACGCTTAAGAAGCTGCAACCGACGATATACTAGACTCGATTTTTGAATTAACAGAAAAAAAAAATTTCTTTTAAACCTGAAATTAACTTTATTTTTGTTGATTTTTATATACATTTCAAAATAGGTACTTGTTGATTTGAGACCCTTTCTTCAATTTAATGTTGTGGCCGAGAAATAAATAAATTTAATTTCATTTTAACTAGGGCAACTAGACGCACGCTATCTCGATAAAAAAAAATGCATGCATTCTCATCACACGGAATCCCGACAGGAATCACTATAAAAATTCAGAAAGCATTCTCTAGCCACAAACTAAGCAGAGCGTAGAATATCTAGGCTGTTTATATCTATGAATTTAATTGTATTAAGTATACCAGTTAGCTAGTATCCATAACACAAGCTCTGCTTAACTTGGGGTTAGGTAATGCTGTATACATAATCCAGCATTATTTTTATTTATTTATCTATACTTTTTTGTTTGTTTGTATTGACAAGGCTCCGAAACTACTAAACCAATAAAAAAAAATCTTTCATCATTTAAAAGCTTACTTTCCAGGGAGTGACAAAAGCTATAATTTATCCCGGAATTCCTACGGGGACGGTAACTACGCGGGGCGCTGCTAGTTTATTATATTTATACTATTAACCGGACTTAGCGCTCTATGGGCCGAACGAATGGGTATTCGCTATAAAGCGAATCGAAAACAATTGAAAGATTCCTAGGGAAAAGTCAAAACAGATCACGTGGCATAATATCTAAAGCATAATGTCAAACCCTACTTTTTTCTAATTTTTTAAATATTGGACTTTTCTATTATCACTTTCGACATCGATTGTTACTTTGTCTAGGCCCTCAGATCTGCTTACCCTAATTATACCGCCTAGACGTCTTATTCAAATTTGTTTTACGAGTTTCCAACCCCTCGTTAATATCAAAATTAACCTCGTCTACAATATTCAAGAAAACTTTTTTAATTTGGATTCGTTCCAAACCGAGGTACTCCACTAGTTCATGTATGAAATTATGAATAGAGTTGGAGATATGATTTATGTTCTTAAGTTGGGTTGGGGAGATATCAGGGATGGCAATTCAGCGATTCGCATAAATTCGTATTGGAAATTATTTTATACTGAGAACTAGGGTCTTTCGATACGCTTCAGAATATTAAAGCTTCGGTAAATTATTTACTTTTAGGTACAAAAATAATTAATGTTAGGTTCTAGAAAATTAACTTTCGAATACCTACTTCATTTGACGACATAATTATAACATATTTTTTTATCGATACCATCTCAATACCGATATAATGGTCACATTTTATTTGTACCTACCGCCTGATTTGAAAAAAATGCTGCAGTAACAAAGAGCATCCCGCTCTTTGTTACTGCAGCATTTTTTTTTAGATTTCAGGGGGAAAACTGGAATAATTCATGGACGCCTGTAACATTCTGGTAACACTAAGAATATACCATTTAGAACCAATTGAGCCATGATTCTCTAAGCTGACCAATACAATTTTAGATTTTTTTGAATTAAACCCAAATAGGTTCTAAATGGCTTATTCTACGTTCTCCTTGAACCTTTGAACCCAGTTACCAATCATTCTGTATACATATTTTTCGTAACGAAACTCGTTAAACTACCAACAGAACTATAGCTGTGGAAGACACTCAAACTTTCCTCCTTAGTTTGATAGTTCGAGAAGATCTTCCGCTAGCTCTTGCCTCATTAGCAATAGTTTTTGAGACAATATTTAATACTAAGCACAAAACTCTTGCCGTTGTAGTCCACGATACAGCCCGACGACGTGGACTTACGGTATGAATATTTGATTCAATAGTCTACGCCAAATTTTGGTGTGTTGACTCTTAAAAACTTGCCTTGAAATGTCATTTAAATCGAACTGATAGCAGATCTACTAATGAGAAAAAAAAACACTGGAAAACACACGGCCAAAGCTGGAATAGACATGCAAACCTTAGAAGAATAAAGCATATTCATGTAACTTACCCCCGGTTTCTCGAACGCTTATTATTTTGACAAATTGTTGACAATTTGTCAGGCTGTACACGCACTGCTTTTATTCCTCGCGTGGTTTTTTTTGCAGAATTCTGTAACTTAATGGAAGTTCACTAGCGGAAAAATATGAATGTTTGGAGCACTATTAAGTTGTAGGTGCTAAAATAACAAGGAATTTTATTCGTCGTACGTGTAAGTTAAGTTAAGTACGCAGGTTATATTCCGCGAGATTAAAATACACGCTGTCAGATTCCGCAGTGCGTATATAACAAGCTGTTGACTATCCACTCAACATGACAAGCGTTAGAGAAACCGGGGGTTAGAGTTTTCTTTTTTCCTTGGCCTACATTGATTAGCATAAACAAAGGACGGTTGTGATAGTTCGCTAAAAAGTTGACGATTTAATCGTAAACGTAAGCGTGTTAACAACGATACTTGTTTATATTAAGAGTGTGCAATAACGCCGCTATGAGATGGATTTCGAACGGGATGACAAGATATGGTTTTCTCGCGAGTGAGAAGTGACAGATAACAATCAAATTAAAAATAAGCAAAGCATTTTTTACAATTTTGTTCTAGATTGAAATCAATTAAGTGAACATAGAAAAAATAATGTTGCATGCGATATAATTAAAATTACCCTAAGGCTTAAAAAAAGGACATTCACAAACACTGTTACTTAAAAAATAATGATAAAAATATTTTTTTTTCAAAACCGCTTAAATCTTTAATGGTTATTATCGAAAGATATCTATGTTATTCGATCTAGCTTCTTAGTTATACAAACGACACATTCTTTTCAGTGGAATATTGTAGGAAACATTGTTTATGAACACACTTATTCAGAAAAATTTGGGAGAACGGAACCTGTATTTTGTGTGATGGACGCTAGTAATTCGGGACAGTCTATATGGGAATGAAGAATTTTGTGCAGGTACATAAGGTTAATATAATCTCTTCTACTAGTTAACTCTAATTACTTAAGGAGTCGATCTTGAAGTGTTTACATCTGTTTTCATAACCCGAAAGTGTACGACCCAATTTCGGACCGTAAGAGATAATCTGTGAACGGCATCGATTTTTTCTTTGTGATTCGAGTAGTATGGAGATCAAATGGGACATCCGTACTCAAGAACTGGGCGGACAAGACTGTTGAGAAGATGCAGTAAACTGTCTGGATTTTTAAAACCTTTAGTTTCTCTGTAGATGAAACCAAGGAGTCGTGAGTACTTTTCTGAAATGTGATCGTAGTGACCTCTGAAAGACAGTTCTTCGTCAAAATATACCCTAATCCCTAAAATATACTATAAGGCTCTGGAGAACTAATTACAAGTTAATCTAACAACCAATCAGTCCAGCATATTTATTATTATTATTATTATTATTATCAAAAAACTAAGAGACATAACCAAAGATTTTTTTCCTGATAGACCTAAGTCGCCAAACAAAACAAAAACCGAAGAAAAAAAGTTTTGCTGTTTCTAAAATAAATAGCAAAATATGTGCAAAACTTCTATTTTTCAAAAAACAAACTATCGAGAAAACTTTCACCTATCGTGTTTTTAAAACACGTAATTCAAGATAAAAGAAAGAAATAAAATTACTCTAAATAAGAAATTGGTAGCTTTCATAGATTTTCAGATAAATAACGATTTTGAAATACAATTTTGAAGTAAATTGCTTATGGCACACTCTTAAAAGAACACGCATTTCATCCCATAGCAGGGGACTCAAAAACGTTGGTGTTTTCCAACAAAAAAAGGTTCGTAGTTAATATTAAGTTTACAATTAAATCGTCAAACTACGACAGTGCTCATTGTTCTCACATTCATAAAAAATGTGGACGATATTTTACAAAATGGGTTTCTTTCCTTCCTTTTGACTTGTCTATATCGATAGGAATCGATATGTTCAAATAAGTTATTAAGTTCCACATGTTTTGTCCCATGGTATAACGCTTCTACCTTTATGCACCGGCATAAATGTCAGAAAATAATGATAGGTTTACGTTGAAGGAATACTTTTTCCTTCGAATCGAAATAAAAGCGTACGAAGTAGGTAAAAAGGCTTAAGAAGGCTTAAGACTTATATTGCATAGATTTTATCACGGGCCTTGAGCGCGGAGACCGAATCCAGAAATTCCGTAACGAAAGTAACCTAACACCCCCCACTCCGACCGGCACAGCGGTGATACTTTTTAGTTTTGCCATCTATCGATGAATAGCAGAACTTTTTAATGACTTATTCTATGCAATAGCTTTACCGCGGCAGTCCCCGAGTGCCACACGGCTTTTAATGTGGTTGATTTAATAGTTATCTAGCTAAGAACCGTGCGTGGTACCTATTTTCTATTTTTAACCGGCTTCAAAAAATGGAGTAGTTTCTCAATTCGACTGTTTTTTTTATGTTTGTTACCTCAGAACTTTTGACGGGTAGGTCCGATTTTCATGATTTTTTATATGAAAGCTGGTGCTTTCCGTGTGATCCCATTTTAATTTGATTCAGTTCTGACAATGAAATCCATGAAAATCCATGAAAAACCCATAAAAATTTAAGTCGGCTTATAGTTTTTAAAACAAAATTAATTATGTATAAGTAATTTCGCGTGGATCTTAGTAAGTATGTTGTTGCTTAAGGCGCATACCTGAGCCAATCTGACAGCGATACCTATTTTATCATATTTTTACGTTTATCATAGGAATTTTTAAAAATTCTACGTTCTGTTTGTGGTATCTATTATAAGCTATTTTTTAATACCTTTGTAATAATTTTGTCTCATATAGTTTAGGAGTAGATGCAAAAATAAAGTTTAATGGCCAATAAGCGCAACTTCGTATCTCTACCTAAGCTTTACACAATGAAACTATTACAGAGACATTAATAAATAGCTTGTAATAGATACCACACACTGAACGTAGGATTTTTAAAAATTCCTGCTTTTAACGTAATAATAAGATAAAATTGTTGGGGGCGCCACTTTCGCTGGTGTATGGGCCTTAAGTTTGTTTATTTGCTTAGCAACAAAACGGCTCAAATATTTTTTAAAATGGGAAATGAAACACTCATCTGAATTCCGGACGTGGTTTTTGTGTAGGTAAGTACATTTTGTTATACATTTTATTATTGCCAATAAATGGCAATAATAAAATGCAATCACTTTGCGTAATTTTTTGAAAACAAGAACTCCACAAAAACACACAATTCACTAATTCCAAATGAGTGATCTCACTCACTTCGTTTGGCGACAAACACGGCACGGTCTCAATATGGAAAGGGCTATCTAACGATATATTATATCTTTATCTAAAAAGGTATAAGAAATAACAGCAGCCGACCGTTTTATAAAACGTCATAAATATGTGTAAATGCGTCGTCCAAATCGTGCTGAGTCGACATTACACCGTCACGCGACACGTCACGCTGTTTTGACGTAATTTGTTGAAGATCATAGAGCTTGCGTTTTTGCGAGTTTGTGTACTTATTTGTTCGCGTCCATGACATTTTTGCTTCAAACGCAGGGACCTTATAATCCGGCCTTGTTTACCATAATAATATCAGCATACCTAGTGCTATATTAACTCTATGCAGCGTACATAATACAAACCTACTCTGTGGCGCGGTGGGCGAAGGTCCACCTGTGACGCAGGAAGTTGCGGGTTCGATTCCCTCCTCGGGACAAATATTTGTACGTTCTGCAGATATTTGTTTAGTGTATTGAATTATGTATATCAGTTTCAGTTATCTAGTACCACAATACCAATATAGCACAAGCTCTGCTTAGCTTGGGGCTAGGTAATGCTGTGTGAGTTGTCAAATTTCTTTTCGTATTCCATCGCGCATATTTGAATATACAGTGCGGCGTTTCAATATTCAGTGTATCTTTAGAATTCAGCAATGCAGTTGTGAATCTATTATATGAAAGTCCTACCTTCTAAAACAAACGCTATAAATAGACATAGATAAAATAGGTCTATCTCTGCAAAAGGTGTTATATCCGTTTCATAATTGAATCGTTTCATAAGCTGTATAATTCTTTTTGTTGATGGGTTGCCGTAACCCTAAATTTAATAAAACACAAAAGACTTCAAAAACATAACATGAAAAATCATAAAACCAAGATTACAGTAATAAATCTCAGAAAACCATTCGTTTCTTCAGAGAAATAAAACCAAAAATATTTAATTAAGCTTCAAAACCCTTTATAATTTTGAAAGGGTCGTTATAAAACCAACCCTTTCAAAATAGGGAAGTTCCGACCGCGACTCGGAAAACGTAGTGTAGGGCGCCCTCCGGCCAGATGGGATGACGATCTGCGAAAGACTGCAGGCAGATGCTGGATGCGTCAAGCTTAAAACAGGGCGCTATTATAGCGCTCATTAGGGGAGGCCTATGTCCAGCAGTGGATGATGATGATACAAATCTATTCGTAATTTTTTTAATTAGTTCTTATTTGTTTTAAGTCAGTCATAAACTGCTTTTATGAAACCTCTTTAACTTCTATTTTTGGTATAAAATTGATCTCAACAATTATCGGTACATAAATGTATAAGTTCGTTTTAGTAGGTAGAGCTGTGTGGTACTGGCTTAGAATTTGCACCACCCCATCTCTTCCCGTGGGTGTCGTAAGAGGCGACTAAGGGATATACACCGGAGGGCGGGCAGCAGCGCCCCCTGCAGAACAATTCTACCATCCATCTGCTATCCCCAACCCGCATGCCCAGCGTGGGGATTATGGGCATTACCCCTCCATTAGATGAACGCCAATAAGGCAGTTATCAGGGGGAGGCCTGCGTCCAGCAGTGGACCAATACAGGCTGTTGAGGTTGAGGTTGAGGTATGTATAAGAACAATAAGTACTGCCATTACATTAAGTTATATTAAGCTAATATATGTATTGTATACTGTTGGTGAACCTTTATTGAATAAATAAATAAATGATACTGTATGCTTGGTGTGCCATACTGTTTACTAAGAGTTTGCGATACTCTATTTCCTATGCAAATGTGGAAGTAATGCTAAACTTGCCGAGCTCAAACCACTGTTTTGATTTATTAAAAAGGGAAGATAGGTTACGTTCTCCCAGCGCTTACTCAAAAATTGGCATGTGTTACAACTACACGCAAACACACGCTCACAGTTATATTTCCAGTCCTGTGCAATACAAAGAACAACAAAGACGGAAAGACCTACCTAAGACCGAAGTGACACCGCGACAACAATATTTCTCGCTAGTACGACCCATGCCGCCGGTCAGACGGTGACTGAGGTGGGAGCACACAATTTTAGACAATTTGAGGTTGCCACTTTCGAGAAACTAGTGCCTCATCTTCCCTTTTTAATAAATCAATGGACCACTGTCACATTTCCATATAAAATAATGTTAGTAACGCAAACTTCGTAGTAAACAGTATGGCAGTACACACTCAATCTCAACCTCAACCTCAACAGCCTGTATCGGTCCACTGTAAGCGCCTTATTCGCGATTATCTAATGGGAGGTAATGTCCATAACCCGCACGCTGGGCATGCGGATTGGGGATCGCAGTTCAGTGATAGAATTTTTAATTTAAAAAAAATTAACTATAAAAAACTTAATTATAAAAAAAAAGTACACAAATGTTCTATAAATTAATTTTGTCACCTTCGGCGTCTTAGAAATGGCTGAGGAAAGTCTTTTATTTCCAAACTGTTTCTAATACAGAAATAAACTTCATCGATAAGAAAACAGAACGAATTTTATTAGAATAGCGTTACATTTTGGGATACTTAACATAAAATTCCATGAAAAACCACTGAGTATATTTTGTAGGTTCAAAGGAAAATATTATTCCAAGATATAAAGAACTATTCTTTTGACCTCAATAAAAACGCGTGGTATTTTCATCCTTCCTTCAGGAATGTCGCATTGTTATGCCGAGTGTTTACAGCGTGAATGTATGGGCAGCTATGTCAATAGATACCTGTATTTTTTATCATTATCAAATAAAAGAATTTCGAGGAAAGAAGAGGAATAAAAGAGCTATAATAAGAGTTGAAATTTTACAAACTTTTTAAATTCTATAATACTTGTATAATCTTCAAGTTAGTTATTTTATCTACCAACTTGCAATGAATTAAAAGTCCTCTAAAATAATCTAAGAATTTATAAGTTATCGTAATAATGTAGGTTCCTACTATTTGTTCGAATTGTAATTTTTGCTGCTGATTGGCTGCTTTTCATTTTAAATAAAAACAAAAGAATAGGGCGGTGAAAATAGTAATTTAATCACACTATCACACTAATCACACTACTAATAATAATATTAGCTTTCGCATTTATAAAAATGCGAAAGTTTGTATGGATGTATGGATGGATTGATGGATGTATGTTTGTTACTTCTTCACGCCAAAACTACTAGACGGATCTGCCTGACATTTTGCATACAGGTAATTCTAATCCTGGAATCAAACATAGGCTACTTTTTATCCCATAAATCTGTTCCCGTGGGATGAAAATAACCTTTTAACGTCTCCATAGGAACAACGCGTGCAAAGCCGCGGGGCGCAGCTAGTGAGTGATATATATACTCACCAATACATCTAGGTTGACCAGAAGGGTGTAGGTGTATATTCTGTACCTATAGTACCTAACAGAATAGTATTTATTGTGTTGTTCAGTTATCAATCACCTACCATACCATACTTAATTTTTTTTTAAACATTTGGGTCTATACAGAACATATTCATCTCTATGATGATGATGCGTGACATGTCCAGCTTAAATAAATTATTAATTACTAGCAGCGCCAGCGCCTCGAAAAGTAAACTTTTTAATGATAAATGATTTTTTTTAATCGGTCCAGTAGTTTCGGAGCCAATTCAATACAAACAAACAAACAGTCTAAACTTTCCTCTTCATAATTATAAGTATAGATTTATCTTATGTGTTCTCTAGAAATTCGCGATAAATGAGTTAGCTGTTCTTCTAATGCTGGGCACGATTTATGAGCTATGCTTGGAGGAGGGTAACTTGACCTCGCTTTAATTAAAGCAGTGAGATATGTCGGCTCTTCAAGCAGAATTAAATGACGTATACGATATTGCAAATTCACGCGCGATGCAAAGAGACACGAACGTCGGACTTGATCGGTAAGTCTCGAGATCGGGAATTGAGAGCGCCACCTATTTTGTGATATAATCGTTTTATTTTGTAAAACTTAGGCACAGATACGAAGTTGCCTTTTTTGTCCACCAAACTCTATTTTCGCATCTCTGCCATTTTCATTATAAAATAGCTTATAATAGATACAAATTCAAATTTGACACAAATTCATTTATTTGACACAAGTAAACGTACACTATACTACAAATGAATCCATAGACTCCCGAACTAGTAAAAACTGTATTTCAGAAGCCAGTGGCTTCTCCCATGTTAAATACATTTTGTGTCCTACGAAAATGTTACATTTATGTAGTTCTTAAGACAACTAAACAGTAAAAAGAATAAAGTACGTATGAATACACAAAAATATCGATACACAAAGATAAAGGGATAGAGAGGAATGATCTCTCTCTACCACTCTTATTAAACAATATTATACCACAAACTGTACGATAGATTTTTAAAATTTCATGTGTTAAACGTAATAATAAGAAATATAAACTATGTGATCTTAAACAGAATATCTCTATCGGTATACATAGATCTAACTAATCTCATTAAAGGCCTGTTCAGACCCAAGCGGTGGTAGGACTTACCGTATGTAGGTACTCAGCTTTCGCTTATTATGGTGTCCACATACGGAAAAGTGTCCACGGATTACATTTAGATCTAACCACAGACTTCTGAATTATTTAGAATTCTGTGAATCTAACTAATCTCAATAAGGGCCCAGGTAGGCGGCAGTTCGATTTTAAAATATTGTTTCATTGATGTGGAGACCTGATTTGTTGCAACTGTTGGAAGTGTGCAAGGGAGACCTTTGCCTTTGGGGCGAAATAGGCTAACTAAATAAAAAAAAGTAAAAATATTTCAGAAATCTTTTTTAAAACAAGAGAAGCTTTTAATGTAAAATATTTAAAGTGCTTGGAAAGACAAATCCAACGAACCTAAACTCGACGGGGCTAAATCTTTTCGTTTAGGAGTTCCTATGGCCACCTTCTGTCTCCATCATCATAACATATCGATGGTAACGTGACATTGCATTGTCACTTACATAAGTATACAAAATTTCAGCTCAATCAGTTGAAGATATCTGCTTCAAAATTGAGTTGCAAGATTCCACCCGAACAAACCACATATGTACAAACATACATACCTACATGCATTGCAATTATAAATACTATAAATAAAAGCTTTTAATAAGTAAAGAGCTACTTTATCTATGGTTCTTAGGGGTTCCGCTTTTATACAGGTTAAGGAAGCGGAGTACAAAAACCAGTTACTAATAAATATACGTTATAAATGAGTACTATTTATACGAGAAAAGCAAGGGGTATTAGCTAGTCATGTCTTTTATTTACGTGCAAATTGTTGCTGTAATTCAAGTATTATTGAGATATTTAATACTGACGGCGCTAAATTTATTTTGACAGGAGACAATAATTTACAATTTAGACAATTTGTGTTTGCAGCATTATTTTATTACGTCTCTTTCTGTACAGCGTTATTGGTAGGTAATTCACTGACGTGCACTGCTGGTTCTGCCCAAAGATTTAAATAGAAATACCACAGTTTTTGTCCAAAAACTGTGGTATTGTCTTTAAATGCATGCGTTAGCAAAATGCCGACGCACGCACACTATAAGTAATATAGTAGTAATATAATATATATATAAATGATTCCATTGTTACTCGTACATAACTGAGTTACATTACCAGCAATGTACATAGAATAAATATTCTTCGAACAGAACCAGGTTATGCATTAACCTTAAAATTGAATGAATGAAAATGATTGAAAACTAAGTATTTGGTGATGAACAGGGACTAGACAGTCCGATCACTAAGCAAACTGACCATTTTTATGACGAATTCTATGCCTTAATTGATGAAAGAATATCAATAATCTCACAAACAAAAATTAAGTACAGTTTTTAAACGGCGAATCTGTTGGCAGCCTTGAGTAGGCTGTCCGCTATCTTTATTTTATGCCATACCACGCCCTTTCACCGACGAAAGGTGAAATATTTTAAAAAACTATAAACCGGCTTCAATTATATCGTTTTTCATGGATTCCATCGTCAGAACTGGACCAAATTAAAATGGGACGATACGGGAAGCACCAGTTTACAATTAGATAAACAATCAATCATGAAAATCGGACCACCCAGTCAAAAGTTCTAAGGTAACAAACATTGCGCGATCTTTTGTAAACAAGCACTCCACTTTAACACACAATTCACCGATTCCAAATGAGAGAGCTCACTCACTTACCCCCCTTATTCACAATAGTCTGCTAACTTAGCACACTGCTAAATCTCGCTCTGTCTTTTTCCATTGACATACCTATGTCAGACTGAGACATAACACTAGTTAGCAGCTGTTTTATGTTAGCAGACCATTATGAATAAGGGGGTTAGTCTGCAGCGTAGCAACAAACACGACATGGTCTCACTACGGAATGGGCCTGTCAAACGAATTAAATCTTTGGTTCTGCCGATCAGAATAACACATTCGTGAATACGCTAGGTCTAAATTCTTAATCTTGGTACCTACTTGGTGGTAGGTAGTGTAGTACCCCTTCAGTCAATAATCGTTCCATCGGCTTTTTTAAAACTATACTAAACGGCCCTTACCGATGGTTTTGGAGTGGGACATCGGCCGTTAGTTATTTATTGGGTTCCAGACAACCCTAATCTCACCTTAACAGCCTTTATTGGTCCACTGCTGAACGCAGGCCTCTCCCCTATAAGTGCCTGGCTTATACCTCATGGTGGGTAATGCCCATAATCCCCATAACGGACATGCGGGTTGGGGATCGCAGTTCAGAGCCACGGTGAATGTTTGTTACCTCTTCACGCCAAAACTACTGAACGGATCGGGCTGACATTTTGCATGTATGTTGTATTTAAGTCCGGAATCAAAGAAAGGCTTACGCTGCTTTTTATCGAATAAATCAGTTCCGCGGGTTAGAAATCACCTTTGAACGTTTGTTATAACAACGCATGTGAAGCCGCAGTTTGTTTTAAATAAACAATCTAAATAAAAGAGGTCATGCCTCTTTTACAACTCTACTAACCCAATAGAGTCGAGCTTGTCACTTATATGTCATACATTATCAACATGTTTTCCAATTTCGCGTATAGCAACCCTTTACCCTTTTCATAAATGCTTTGCCTAGTCAACACACTCGAAAAGGTCTACATTTTGTGATATTTTGTGAAATAAGGGATGTTCCAATTTTAGTGATACAACGTAGCGGGTTTTTGGGGGTTTCAGTACGATATGAAACCCCATGTAATTTTCTGCGATTTATTTAAAAAATAATTTTGAAAATAATAATTTAAAAAAAGTTTTGTTATAGCCACACTTTTTTACACGAACGGATTTGGATATAAGTACTATGCTTAATTACAAAAAAACAAAACAAAACAAAAAATATTTATTGACCAAAATATAAACACCAACAGAAAACTTACATTTAAACGGAAATGTATGAGTACCTATACCATACACCACGTATACCTATACCATGCTCTGGATGTATATTAAGTTCTCGATTCCTCGCTCTTACTAAGAATAAATCTTGTATGAAGATACGAGGGATCCCAACTTCGGTTTTTACTACTAGTTACAAGGTTTTTTATAAATGTATTTTTCGTTAAAATTAAGCCTTATATGTTATTTATTATGTTAGAGTATTATGTAAAGTTACAAGTATAGTCAGCCAGAAATAGATGTGTGTTTTATGAATATAATGTGTGATAATGAATATGTGTGTTGGTATGCTGAGGACACTAGTCTCATGAGAGTCTAGGCAACAGCAGATGGCGCGAATGTAGAGTGTGTGTTTGTGTTGTATGTAGAGTGTAGTTGAATGTTTACCTAATATATTTATGACAGACAATTAGTAAGTTCTGTAGTCAATAAATTAATAATAACAATATTATAAATAAAATTATAAGTTAAGGTCCTTCTTTCATGTTAGGTAGTATAGTAACTGTAGTTCGTAGTCAGCAGTTTGATAAAATCATAAATAATGGCTTGCACTATGTCTTGGAGAAACTTCTGATTGATTTCTATTGATATGGATCAGTTGAAATACCTCTAGGGGTTAAGCTAATATTATATCTAATCCTCGACGATTTTACATTGAAATCATCATGATCATTAAAGATCTGAAGTATGTTTAAAAACATCATATTTTATTCAGAGCGACGATGCAATTTGTATAGACACAATTTACTCCTCCTTTCCCATCGGGGGTTAAAAAGAAACTTCAGCGTTGAGCGCACCTTTCACAGAAATTGGCCTCATTTGTTTGGTCCTCTGAGATTGGAGCACCCTATACATACACTCCTGGGACAATAATGGCCCGCACGGTTGTCAAGGATCCGAAATACGAGCATGGGACGGACTAATTCGGCCGTGTATCTTTTGAAAACATGTAGGTAAACCTATATTTTTTTAGATCCTGAATCAACGGGAACAGTGAATAGAGGTAGATGCGATTTGTGGATCGGGTTCAGTTTGGCCGGATGTCGCCCCGTTCCACACCGACAATAGTATGTAAGAACATAAATTAGTTGTGTTAGACTTACATATATATGCAAAGAGTTGATAAGCGATAAACTTGCTAGTGGTTTCTTTTTCACTTCTTCGGCTAGTGGACAAAAAAATGAAGTGAATTAGAGTCAATTGCACCTTATTTCTTATTAGATGTAATTACTATTTGTCAAGCTATTTATAAAGTAAAAAGAAGGATGGCAATACCCGCCCCTGCACGAATAAAAACAAACAAGGGCTGTGCAGACATGTAATAACTAATGACGGATAAATAATTTTTTAAAAGATTTTTGTCGAATTGTCGGCTACCTAGTAGCCGACATAAAGCTTAGAACGTGACTTCTTTTGTGACTGTCAATGTCATCGTAAATCAAGTAACACAAATTGACGTCAAATTGAAAACAACGACATTGGCTCCTGGCGAGTAGTTATTGTATTCTCTTTGGCGAGTAGATAGATTTTCTGTCTACCAACTTTTTTTCGACGAAAATCTTACAAATTGATACCACTTCATTCTCCTGGATAAATTGATTAGATTACGTTACGATTGGACTGACTGAAGATCTAAAGATGTCTTGGCGATGTATTAATTGTCGGCTTCGGGTATTTCGTGTTAGAAGGCATTCTTGGGCGGATGAAAATGCAGCCTAACAGTCATGTAACCTAAAATAACTTGTTTCTCCCAACTTGTAAAAGGTTTATTCTATTGATTTCTGAATCCTTTAGGTACGTATTGTTTATTTTATAAGGCCGGGATGCTCGTCGCCAAAAAAGTTGGGTCAGCAGATGTATGGAACCTTGCCATCCTTCTTTGACTTGTCTTTGTACTTATTATTGTAAATCAAAAGAAATAAACGATTTGACTCCGACTCTGACTCCAACTCTTTGAAACATTACAATCCGGGTGATATTAGAATTGGACCGAACCATGGCAAAGTACGACGACGTGACTACGTCGAATCTTTTTATCCCTATCGCAATGCTGGAAAACGAAAGATTTCAATCGGTGCATCCTACCCGTCATGACATACGGTGCTGTGACGTGGACAGTCACGGTAAGGCTGGCCCGCCAGTTCAAAGTCGCTCAGCAAGCTACAGAAAGTGATGCTCGGAGTCTCTCTGGCATTCGTAACGATTGACAATCATTACCTATTACATTGTCATAAACAAAAATTACTGGAGATGTTAATCTTCTTGTAACATTATTTAATTTACCCTTATTTTACTTAGGTATAATAAAGAAAACCATGAATTTTCTAACAAAATTGATAATTGGTAGATAGATCGTAAATAATAAAGTAACGCGGCCAGACTGGGACTACTTCATTTTATTAAATTCTATTACGGTAACAAAACGTAAATCACTTGGTCTCGTAAAATGCTTTAAGTTTGGGAGAGGGTTTTGCTCTGAAAGTAAATGGACCGAGACTATAAAATATGATACCTAGTAGTGCCTTGGTATTGTTATATAAGGTACTTACTGATCGTGGACTACTAAGAGTATTTTTTTATATCATGCTGCCTGTAGGTACTACAGATTCTGAAAGATTTCACATTTCTAATTATTGAAAAAAACATAAAAGATTACTTGTGTTTTTATTATTTTCTCTCAGCTGGCGTGAGGTAAATAAAGTATTGAGATGGTCTTTGTTTAAATCAGATAAAATGTATTTTTACCGATACGGCGGCGTGCAAAAAATGGATATAATATAGGATCTGGGTGTAAAGTGAATCAATCAAATTGAATACGACTCAATTTCTTGAGACAAACACTCTTTTTCAAAGAAGTTCAAATTATTATAATAAGAATTTATAAATATTAATAATAGAATTTATAAATATTAAAATAAAGTAATAAATAATTTAAAATTTATCTTACATATCCTTTTGTTTGTTCCAGATCAAAACCTAACATAATCTTTGATAATCAAAAGATGACAACACAAGAAACACAGCACTTGAAGACTGAAACTGTCAAAAAGAAATCTTCATCTAGCGACGTCTCCCTGTGACTGATGACTACGATGATTTCCAAAAGTGTTAGAAGGAGTAGGAAGGACGGTGGATGGATTATTGAAACGAAAACGAAAGAAGTGAGATAAGGTAGGAATAATGGCAAAAAGAGATATTAACTTTCTGAATCGAACGCATCTCCATCGAAAATATACGTCAAAAGTCGAATGAAAAGAAAATAATTCAATTAATACTGAAGGCAATAGGACAAATGAATTCTGACGATCCGCTCGTCTTTAAGATTTCATCACCATCATCAGCCCGTATCAGTCCACTGCTGGACATTGGCAATGAGCGCCATAACGCCCTGTCTTCAGCTTGACATCGATCTCAGATCGTCTCCCACCTCCTTTTGAGATTTACCAATGTTTTATTACGTAACGAAATGAATAAATGACGAAATCTTAAAGTCTATGGCTCAAGACACAAAGTACTTCAAGTAATCGAATCCTTTGATGTGTTAAGCTCAGAGCCATTTCCCACTTCCAAGAAGTTAAAGTATTATGTGGTTATCTTGAAGACCGAGCCCCGAGATCGGTTTCTCAGTATTTTCCCTACCACCTACCACTACCTTCTCAGAATTCAAGAGGTATTCGAGACGTCTCATTTTTGTATAGACTTGGGTAGTTCCGTGATAAAGGCGTTGCTGTCACAAATTCTCTGCTGTATTAAAACACTATCAACCGACTTCAATTTTATGGTTTTCTCATAGTCGCCATTAGTCAGTACTGAACCAAATTAAAATACTTGGAACCACACGGGTAGCATTAGCTTTCAAATAAAAAAAGAATCATCAAAATCGGATCACCCAGTCAAAAGTTCTGAGATAAAAATATTAAAAAAGCAGGCGATTTGAGAACCCTCCTTTTTTTATAATTAAACAAAACAGATCTGCTGGAACTAACTATTTTCTAGTAAAAAAATTACAAGTAGGTGTACTCAATCAGGTACAGCGACAGCTAATGGGTAAGATGAACCAAAAATGTACTCCAACCATAAAAAACGTTATCTATGAAAAATATAACACACCCGTTACCCAACCTTTTGGTTTGGTTGCAAGAGCTTCCCCATAATCATTGTAACTACCAAACCACAAGTTATTTTCAAAATAACTTATATTGGTAATAAGAGCACTAAAAAGGTGTCATGTATTATAATGTACCTTATATTTTTTTGTTTAATTTAACCTCAAAACTAGCTCTCTTGCTTTGCTCCATTTCGCTTATCGCTCCGTTGTTGTTCAAAACGCACCTAGGCTTCTAAACCCTTTGAATTTCTGACCACAACAAGACTCCGAGAAATGTTGGAAGGCCGACACAATAGGGGTTTGTGGACACCGTGGTTTATCGGGTTTCTCATCTCACCCAATTTGAAGCAACGAGATCCGTTCAAGTAGTTCAATTCTATCATTATTAAACCAAACTTTGCTGTTAAGTTTTCGTAATAATTGGCTGTGGTAAATTTAAATTGAGCCACTTTAAAAACTTTATTTAACTTTTTTTCAACGCTTTTTTCCCGAAATTTTACAGATTTGTTAGTGCCAGCATAATTGTTCTCTCAAAAAATAGCTCGGAAAAGTTATCGATGATAAATTATTACTTACTCTTGTGACTCACCGACTTAATAGTAAATCATAGCCCAGAAGTCTCTCATAGCTGCGCGAAGAATCAAGATTGCTGAGGTTTCCACTTTGTCAATCCGGAGCTGCCGAGTAGGTCCGTACTTGTACGTAAACGCAAACTGAAGTGTTTTTTCGTGCATATTATACCTACATATAAGCAAGAAGGATTTGCACGAAATCAAAACACAACATAAAATAAAATAGATCTTTTATTTTATTTTTCGTGCAGGCTTCTGATCGATCCTCCCCTTTCTCTCGATTTGTCTGAGCACTGAGCTGATTTTGCCGATTTATTTGTTGTCATAGAACTGGGGCCTAATTCCACTATTTAAAAAAAAAAAAAAATCTCTAAACATATAGTGCTTGAACGGTGATCATTAATGCCTACTACAGCTGATATTTTCTATTTTCTAAGAAATATTTGGTACACCCCTGCCTTTCTTAAATTCTTAAAATACTATCCATCCCAAGGTTGCCTGGAAGAGATCGCTTCTAAGCGATAAGGCCACCCATTGTACTTTTGTTTTATGTAATTTTCTTTTGTACTGTATTTTTGTTGGTGTGCAATAAAGTATTTTGTATTGTATTGTATTTTCTATCCAGACCGCCACATATGGATCCAGAAAGCGGCGTCCACTACGTCACCCCGACGGACGGCGTCGCACCGACCAACGCGACCAGCGATGACGTCACTCAAGGCATCTTCTTCAAGCTGCGTATGTCAGTGTTGCTGCTCATCGTCATCATGGCGGTGCTCGGCAACCTGCTTGTCATCGTCAGTGTTATGAGGCACAGGTATGATTACCTCCTTTTCTATTCTATACTGACGACGATGACGTATCCTGCTGGGAATATACTTCGCACAGCTCAAAATAATGACCCTACCAAGCGAGCTCATTTACTAGGTAGCGCTTTTCACCCATCATAATCTGGACATGTTTCAGCGACGAAGAGTTAACCGCGCTCTCCGTAGCAACGACTACCATTACAGGCTTATCACCACCCCACATAAACTATCTAAGTCGGAGAGATCTGTATACAAAATGGGCCCCGCAGTGTATAGTCGATTACCCGAAAAAATAAGAGATGCCGCTTCCTCTAACATATCCAAGCACAGACTTAAGTCATAGCTACTGGAGAGAGTGTTCTACAGCTTCGGTGAGTTACTAGAGCTACCCGAACTGTAGAATACAATCCCCGTGCCTGATTTAAGGATCCAAAAAATGTCAGATGCAAAGCATTGGTAGGGCCTGTAGGATCGTATAGCGGATTATATTAAATTAGGTAAATAGTTAAGCAAAATAATAATAATATTAAGTAATACAAATGAAATAATATAATTTGAAAATATGTTAACAATAATGTAATGTTTTAAATAAGTAGTATTAATGTAATGTACCGTAAATTTAATATTTATCAATAAAATCTTGCACCTTGTGTCTTGTAAGATCATACAGACTACTACAGTTACTGGTATAGTCCCTGGGCGAGGAAAGGTGATGGAAGAATGGGGTCGGCGAGTGTGGAATGATGGGCTCGTCGGTCATGGGAAGGAAGAAGGGACGCCAATCGGGCCGCGGTAGGTTTCAATCTTCCTGTGGTTCGGCGAAAGTGGCGAAAGAGGGCAGGTTTTAGTGGGTTTGACGTTTTTCTCAGGGCGTCGAGTCTCACATAGTTCTGGTCTTGCAGACCAGTCTATACATAAACAAAATTACCTCGCCGAATAAAAAAAGGGTGCAGTCCCGTTTGAGCGGTGATGCTGAAAGAAAATGCTGCGCAAAGCCTCATATCTCAACACACACAACGCTTTTTTGCCGTAAAAAGCGTTGTCCCGAAGCCGTATGTCAACAAGGTTCCACTGTGATGCATACAGTACTGTCGATTGTGCCTATACACGGCGGCATGGCCATAAAACTTTGATTTTTACGGCGAACAACTGAGTTTGGACATGAGACCTTAAAGCTAAATCAACCTTAACGCGACCTTCTTTTGTTTTTCGCATACTGTACCGTAAGAGAGTTGTGACGTCAGCGTTGTCATTTCTACAGAAATTTGATTGTGAAAGATTGTGACTGCTCTAAAACATAAAAATAAAATAATACTGGACAACTCACACGTCATAGCCATAAGCTAAACGGAGCGGCCTAGCACGGGGATTGTTGCCTAGGGTAGAATAGAAAAAAATTACGTCACTTTGTCATGGTATGCGTAAAATGTTTGAAATTCATTCCTTCAACTTCAATAATTTACGCAATGCATCGTCATAGATGCGATGTCATTTTTCTCTATTCTACCCTAGACAAAAATCCCTGTGCTAGGCCGGCTGTTATACATACTTATTACAAATATACTAATTTGATAGACATTTTTATTATTCATAAAACAGAACACCTTGTAATTAATGCGATCGAACATACATTTTTGTCCCGAAGCAGGAATCGAACCCGAATCCTCCTGTGTCGCTAGCGGACCATCTCTCGCCGTGACATGGAGGTCTTTAGAATTTGAGATCTATCGCAGCTATAGCAACGCCCCTAAAAACGGTGTGCATATACAAGTCCAAAAATCATCGCCAAAAAAAATTGATTGAGTAATCTCAATAGCTGTAGAGCTATTCAGATTTCTATCAAATTAAAACAATATAAAATACTAGTATACTTTGCTTTCTACCTTCTGTAAAACCAATAATGGTGCTCTAAAAAGCGGAGTGAAACAAAAGAAGATCTCTATCTATTTGATAGCCAAAAAATTCTGAATGCTTTCCAGCAAATAGCTGTTGGCAAATAGCCGAGAGATATTCAGCTTATCTCCAAAACTGATATTACAACTTCATTTTGAAACGACTTGGAAACTTTCGTAATAAATAGTTTCCGACTAATTAACACCTAACTAAATAAATAGTTGCTCCGAAATAAGGGTAATGGACATGTATAAGTCTGAATAAAAGTTTAGAATTTCAGTAAATAATAATGCGATTGTAACTTTATCGAATGGTAAAATGATAAAATTATGAATCGGGAATAAATCGGTGAATCTGAACTGACTGATTGAATTTTGTTTCGGCAAAGAATTGGTTCTAGAATTACATTGATATTAAAACACGTGTAAAGCTTGACTAATTTTTTTTTTAAATTTTAAATTATTTTGTACTTTCTAGAGTCAAAATCATTGTCTGCAATGTGAATGGTGAATGTAACCCAATCAACCATTTCTTCTAGGTGATTTAAGTCCTCTATAAATAACGTTCAACTACACTACTCAAAACGTCTTCTTTTCAAATAACTTTGTGTCCGCTTCTTCAAGAAAATATTTTAAACAACGCCACCTTCTTTTACAGAAAGCTGCGCGTCATCACCAACTATTTCGTCGTCTCCCTCGCCTTTGCTGATATCCTTGTCGCACTCGTCGTGATGCCTTTCAACTTCAGCGTCCAGTTCAACCAGAAATGGATCTTTGGTCCCGTCATCTGTGACTTATGGAACTCCTCTGATGTGTACCTGTCTTCAGCTAGTATACTGCACCTCTGCTGTATCTCTGTTGACCGATACTATGCGATTGTGAAGCCTTTGAAGTATCCTATTAAGATGACGAAGAAGGTAAGTAAATTACTATAAGTATACAGGTACTATAGTAAAGCAAATATCAGAAATTAAACATAAGAAGTTTTAAATGACGACTTCTGTGGCGCGGTGGGCGAAGGTCCGCCTGCGACGCAGGAGGTTGCGGGTTCGATTCCCGCCTCGGGACAAATGTGTGTACGATCTGCAGATATTTGTTCAGGGCGTTCTGGATGTTTTCTATGTATAATAAAAAAATATCTATCTATGTAGTGTATCTGTGTATTATGTATATCAGTTATCTAGTACCCATAACACAAGCTCTGCTTAGCTTGGGGCTAGATAATGCTGTGTGAATTGTCCAGCATTATTAATTTATTTATTTAATAAATTAAATGATTTCTATATATATAAAAATACTAAGTTAAAAAGCATTCATAGAATTTTGAAAACTAACTTTGTTTTTTTTTATATACAAATATGTTCTATTCTCTGTTCTCTCTTTTTCTAATATTTCCATTGCAAAACTATCGAAAAATCTTATCTAGAACTTTGCTTAAATTAGTAAACAAATGATAAATAAATAGAAAATACTCGACATTTTAAATTGTAAAATTAAAACATTACCTCCATCACATTTTGAATTGTTCCTGAAATCATATAAAAAATAGTACGACTGCTGAATTATTCATCACATCAATTCGATTCACTCAATAAAATTTGCCCAAAACTAGAGTTTATTTGCGATGATTTAAAGTTATTCAAATATTGAAGCATTATTCAGTTCTATTTGCATATTTTGTAGCTTCGAGTATTCATTAATAATAAAATCAGGTCCGAATCGAACAATCAATAGGGTATTCAATCAGGCATGGACGTTTGAAAATAAATTTCATTATTTTAATTTATGGAGATTTAAGTTCTATTGCATATTACATCATCATCAGGTAATTAAAAATTAAACAAAACTGTTGAATATTCTAAATAAGCACACCAAATTTCTCTGCGATAAAATTTTGATTATGGCCTTAGCGATTTAACTATTGTTTTTAAAAGATTATAAATTTTCAAAACTACAAAACACCACAGTGCTACCTATCTGCAGAAAAAGGCATGATTTTATATGATTTTAACGACGGTTTGCTTGTTACAGATGGCATACCTCATGTTAGCAGCTACATGGCTCAGCCCTATCACAATATCATACGTTCCAATATTCATGGGGTGGTACACAACGAAAGACCACCTACGACCCTACGACGAAATACTAAGTGATGAAAGTGAACAGTGCGATTTCAAAGTAAACAAACCCTACGCTGTTATATCCAGCTCAATATCCTTCTGGATACCGTGCACAATAATGATATTCACCTACCTAGCGATATTCAAAGAAGCGAATCGACAAGAGAAGGCTCTTCATGCGAGAGCTGGGAACGCCATGCTGATGCATCGGCATTCAAGAGAAGTGGGGGACAAGAACGGAGCGTTGCATATGAACGCAACCACCCCAACCAAAGACAGGAACATCCTCAAAATGAAACGGGAACACAAAGCCGCGAGGACACTTGGCATCATCATGGGTGCCTTCATTCTCTGCTGGCTTCCGTTCTTCCTCTTCTACGTATCAACATCCTTGTGTGACACGTGTAAGTGCCCAGAAGTAGTGACTGTTATCATGTTCTGGACTGGTTACTTCAATTCCGCGTTGAATCCGATTATATACGCGTATTTTAATAGAGACTTTCGTAATGCGTTTAAGAATACGCTCGCTTGTGCGTTCTGCAGTTTTTGCAGGCGTCGGGCGTCTGATTTAGACGCCATGGAGCGGTTGGATCGACGTGGATCAGGGCAATTGAGGGTCCCCGTAGCTTCAAGGAGGACAAGTGATCTCGCTTCCCTTTGAACAATCGACTGTCAGACGCAGAGGCCTAGAACGTCTCAACGAAGTATATTGGTGTTGTACTTATTCCCAAAGTTGTTGTGACTGATAATTTAGACAGTTTGATAGTGAACTTAGGCGCATTTGAAATCGAAATAGATGTTACAGCTCCGATCAAAGCACAAACGGATATGTTTCCTTTTAAACATTCTAATCATTTATACGTAAAAAGATCAAATATGTTAGTTATTTTTCAATTGTTTTGTTGTATAGGCGTGTTAGCAAAGTTAATGTAAGTAGGTTAACAATTAATGAGATTGTATTAGCATAATAATTAGAATTTGGAAATTTCAAAATATTTGACAGTAGGGTTATGTAATAATTTTAGATGAAATAATCATTTTGTATGTGCAATAATATTTTTATATGTATTAAATATCTTTGTATATAAGACGTATAATAATAAAATGTTCGTATTCATTGCTGTAACTTAAAGTGATTATTTTATGTTCCTGTATTTCATCATAAAGAACTACGAATAATGTAATCATACCTACTTAGTAAGAAATATTATTGTTTTACATTTTATGGTAGTGTCATTCCAAAGTTTCTTCAATTTAGTCAGAAAATACGGGGTTTTCAATAACATTAAGTTTAGTATTACCTCATGGCCTAAGTTTAAAAAAAATATTTCATGAAGAGGCCAAAGCATTGTAAATATAATCATCCTATTTATTTTTAGAAAATTACAAAATATAAATACTAAATGATCTGTTCATTAGATTAGGTCTACGTAAATTAATAAAAGTTTTGTAACATTACTTAAATTAAAATTGTCATAAGGTATATAGTAATATAGTAACGATTTTTTGATATTGTTTGACAAGATCAAAATTCAGATTAAATTATATTATATTATTGTTCGTTACATTTTTTTTTATCTGATTTGAGCACCTAGTTATCTTTTTGAAAACTGTCAATAATTAATTTATCATTTGAGTCCAGCTCACACATAAATGACGTTTCAATATAGGGGTTAAAAATCTCATTTAGTACACAAGAAAATAGAAACATGTGTTTCTTAAAATAATTTAAATTTTATGATATAACGTCACACAAAGTGTGTCAACGTAGTTATATAGATTATTCTAATTATTTCATTGTGTAAGTTAGTACTTAGACTAGGATAATCTAGAATTATTTAATTTAAATTACTTGAATAGGAAGATACGATAAAAAATGGGGACAAATAACGCTTCAATAGAAAAAATACAATTTAAATGAATATTATTATCGATGTGCTATGGTTACTAATATAATAACAATCCGTTAGTTCGGTGTGTCGGTGTTGTGTCAATACATTTTTATTAATATTATTAGGTGTAACAAAATTTACTAACTTAAATTCTGAAAATCTATTAGCTTCGAAATGAGAGAAATGATTTGAAAATAATATAAAAAATACCTATTAATCTAGGTACTTTTAATTAATTTCAAATTGAGTTTCAGACAGTCATCATTGATTTTAGAGGTAAGACATCAAACAGTTTTCTTATAAAAAAATAATATGCTTTTCCAAATTCAGTTTCACAATGTTTTTGTTATTAATTAATATGAAGTAAAATAAATTTTCAAATCATTTCTCTTAAAATCTGGTTTCTTCTTGTAATACTGTCGTCGATGTTCTTTATAACCCTTAGCTAGCTTACATTTCCGCGTTGTAATCGTAATGTTAAAGACTAATGGGTTACAAAATTTATATTCTATTATGGCTTCTCCAAATAAAACGCGTGCTTAGCGCGCCTTAGGTAGGGTTAAGAATTTTATAACAAAAAATAATTATCTTCGCGACAGAGCGTTACCTACTGCTAGCGCAAGATGCTTTACTGTATTTACATGTTCATAATATACAGATCGGCAAAGTTGTATCCAGTTGAAGTAACAAATCATGTTATAAAACATAGTTATATAACATGTTTTGGACGTGTTACAATTTCTCACATTTTAATTACCTCACTAATCAATGAAACAAGTAACTAAATCTGAACGCACCTTTACAGCGCGGCGTAATGCTTACTCTCTCTTGTGCGAAGTACGCGTTCTGTTTGGAAAAGTCTTTAGGTTTTATTGTTTAATGATTTTCACCGTATTTTTTCATTACGTAAAAAAATTGTAATGTTCCCCGTAGGTATTTGTCTTTGTAATCGATCAGTATTTAACAATGCTAATAAAATTCAATGTGTCTTCCTTTTAAATAAGTAAATTAGGCTCAACAATGTAAAAATAGGAGTTAGAGAAAATCTTGTAGCCAATTGTAGTAGATATTGTAATGTTGTACCCAAATTATTTGTGTATTGGGTGACACGAGCTGTATAAATCAAGTAATAATACGCGGTTGTGAAATCATTAGGTATTACAACTATATTTCTAACTTTTTACGTGAAATGATATAATTCTTCACCTTTCTTCATTACCAAATTTTTCTCCTAACCTAATGTTTTGCTTGTTTTTATTATTTAATCAATCCGTCCAGTATTTATGTTCATCTATTTCATTCACCCTATTATATATTTAATGTAATAACGTACAATGTGTATTAGATTTCTAATAACTTATCTAGATCAATGTGAAGTTAATATGTACATAATTTGTCAGTATAAACATTAAAACGGTTTAGATTTTTAATTCCTTGAATATAGTAACATTTTTTATATACATTTTAGCAAGTATAAAACAGCAATATATAAAGTTACTATCGATAACCGTAAAGTAGATGTGAATTAATTATAGAATCAAATCATTGGTATTTCTCTGTGTTATATTAATATTTATAAAAATGTATATTTATGTTTGACGCTCAATAGTTTGATGTGGATACTAAAATTATTAGTACAACTATAAAATTGATCTTACTTTTATTTGGGTGTTTTCGTTAACTATTACATCCATTACGGACTGTGATAATTTAAATTATTATCCGTCTATTATTTATCTGTATTTGCATGGCCAATGTCCACTAAACCCAAATCTTACGTAAATAAAAAATACACTACCACAAGTGGTTATCGTGTTACAAATATACAATTAAAAATAATAAAACAAAAGAGTTTAGCGGACATAGTCCTGATGACGGTTGCTTTATAAAAACATTATTATCATAATTTGATATTATCAAAATTAAGGTGATAAAGTCATAATTAATAATTTGGTTAGATAAATTTAATTTACAATCGAAGCGTGGTGAGATTTTAACCTAATTGTGCGTGTAATCAAAATAATTATGCTTTTTGCAAAATAAACGAAATTGTTTCGTATTAAAACTTATTTTATTCAATTTCTTACAGAATCCACATTATCTTTAAGGACATAGCCAGCGATATTCTCGATCGTGAAGGTATTCCTTTATCCATTTATCCATGGACTCCAATAAAATGGAATTCATAACAAATATGAGTTCATAGTGGTTTTATGGGAGATGGTTTTATGTGAGACTATCATATGGTTTACTGAACAGCTAGGTCAATTTTATAAAAGCATCAATAATACCTTTTCTACCATCTGGCCGACAGGTGTTGTTATTCGTGAGTTTTTTACGCATATTTTCCTTATTAGTCTTTTTTTTGTTGATTATTCGTCATTAAATTTCTGTTTAGTAATGCCACTCACTAACTCATCTGAATAGAACAGCGGGCTTGTTTTATTTCTTATATTTAGAAACAAAGATAATTACCAAAAAATCTTATAAAAATATGATCAAAGGGCAATTTTTGCATCTCAGCAATTTCTATTCTGGCGACCATTAAAAACATCATCATCATCATCAGCCTATATTAGTCCACTACTGGACATAGGCCTCCCCTAATGAGCGCCATAGCGCCCTGTCTTCAGCTTGACGCATCCAGCATCTGCCTGCAGTCTTTCGCAGATCGTCATCCCACCTGGCCGGAGGGCGTCCTACACTACGTTTGCCGAGTCTCCACTTAAGAACTCGTTTACCCCAGCGGTTATCGGTTCTTCGCGAAATATGGCCGGCCCACTGCCACTTCAGTTTGCTAATTCTTTGAGCTATGTCGATAACTTTGGTTCTCTGTCTGACCATTAAAAACATTCTAGATCAATCTAATAAAGAAGAGGATCACTATTTTAAAATATATTTTCTGTAAATTTTATACTGGGACAAGCAATCGCGGAACCGACACCATGTTTAAAAATTTACGGCCATGATCTCCCAGTGGCTCATAAAGAACTTCACGGTAAATATTTGTTACCGGAATGTGCAAATAAATAATTTATTTATTTTTGTCGGTCTGCTGTCCAATTGGATTGAGAGAATGAGGGGGTATAGAGAGTGCACCTGTGATTACGCATACACTCGTGCACTATAATATTTCCAGCTCATATTTCTAGTTGATGTTAAAACTAGTCGTCGTGGCTGAAATTCGGATAAAATACATCATCATCTTATGCCGTTTGGGAGTTAATACATATTTTATTTAATCATATATATAGTAACAGGCTCACAAATAGGCTTTGAACATTTTCTAAACTAAATAATAGGATATATTTTGTGGTATTTTGAAAGACTTTTGTGTACGTAACACAAAAGTCTTTGTAAATTGATGACTAATGGCATTTTAAAAGCAAAAGTTTTGTGCACATTGTAAGCCATTAGTATTTATTTACCCATGCCAAAACAAACTTAGAGTCAATGAGTCTATTAGGTATAGGGTACATCTCGTCCTAATCCAAAACTCGTCCGCGGAAGAGTTGTCCACACACACACACACCACATCGTGCGAATCTAAACTCTCTTAGTTTTAGATTCGGACGAGTTATACTCTTAACCGAACGTGAAGGGGATAACTCGTCCATGAGAAAGATCGTCCTTGCCTACAAGGGTTCTAAATTGAAATATTGACATGTAAGAGATATGAATGAATGAATGAACATTTTTATTATACATACAAAATAAAATAACTTACATCTAAATAAAACAAATGAAATAAAAAACATAGGTACAACAGGCAACCTTTTTATTATAATTATCACACTAATATTTTAAATGCGAAAGTTTGTATGGATGTATGGATGGATGGATGGATGGATGGATGGATGGATGGATGGATGGATGGATGGATGGATGGATGGATGGATGGATGGATGGATGGATGGTTGGATAGATGGATGGATGGATGGATGGATGGATGGATGGATATATGGATAGATGGATGGATGTTTGTTACCTCCAAAACTACTGAACGGATCGGACTGAAATTTTGCATACAGGTAATTCTACTCCTGGAATCAAACATAGGCTACTTTTTATCCCATAAATCAGTTCCCGTGGGATAAAAATCACCTAATAACGTTTCCATAGGAACAACGCGTGCGAAGCCGCGGGGCGCAGCTAGTAAATTATATTACTAAAACCAACGTCAATAGATTCCAAAATGACTATTAATTCAGTTTGACTACCCTAACTGTTTATGATAGACTGTGTCGATTATTTGTTTATCTGTTCTTGGCAAGGATTGATCTCGGATTCTGAATGGTCGACATAGATTTTGTGGCTTTCGTTATGGATTCGGTGGCTTTTATGAGTAAACTCTGGTAAGTAAGTTAATATTGACTTGGCTGTGAGCAAACGAGCAACTGACAATAGTAGCTAGGGTGTCATTCTATTTAGTAAGTAACTCGCTTAGACTATTTTCACTGCTCTTTGTTTCATTTTGTGGTGTCGGCGGCATAGAACTTGCACCACACTAACTCTTCCTGCGTCGCCTCTTGTCGTAAGAGGCGACTAAAGGATATTTACCGGAGGCGGGCAGCAGCGCCTCCTGCTGAACAATTCTGTCACCAAACTACCCCAACCCGCATGCCTAGCGTCGGGATTATGGGCCTATATGGCCTATGAGATAGCAGCCAATAAAGGCACTTATTAGGGGGAGGCCTGCGTCCAGCAGTGAACCAATAAAAGCTGTTGAGGTTGAGGTTGTTTCATTGGTGGAATGAATATATGAAATTTCTTAGCGAGGTACTGAATGACATAATTTACCATATTAAGCGAAGAACCAACAACCGTTAGGGTAAACGAATTCTTGAGTAGAAACTCGACAAACGTAGTGTCTAATAGAAAGAAAGAAAGAAAGAAAGAAAATACATTTATTTGGAAACATTACATATCACACATATAACACGACACGACACATTTTGTAGAAATAACAGGTGTACAGTCAGTAAATAAAATAAGGGAAGAAATTACACAATAATGAACAAAGGATAGTATAGCGTAGGTATATAAAAGTAAAAGGGCAGGAACATGTTATAGAGTGTTATATAAGGGGCCAAAAGGGTCCCTGTCTCAGCATTGTGCCGCTACAAGCCGAGGCTGTAACGGCGCTGATTTTCGGACAGGTCCTGGTGTGGCGGCACAAAATAGGTAGTATAATACCCTCCGGCCAGATGCTGGATGCGTCAAGCTGAAGACAGGGCGCTATGGCGCTCATTAGGGAAGGCCTATGCCCAGCAGTGGACTAATAAAGGCTGGTGATGAGCACGATATCAGTCAAGTGCAGGGCTTAAGTGTTCCTTACCTAAAAGGTTCCAAGGGACTTTATTACTAAGCCTACGCCGCTTTTGAAGCAGGAAATAGCGGGTTCGATTCCCGCCTCGGGACAAATCTTTGTACGACCTCCAGTAATTATGTGGTACACTGAAATACTCGTATGTATGTAGGTACTTATACCAGTTATCTAGTACACATAACACAAGCTCTTCTTAGCTTGGGGCTAGATGATGCTGTATGATCAGATCAGCAATATAATTATAAATATCTAGCATCTTGCAAATTTTGCATACAGGTAATTTTAATCCTGGAATCAAACATTTTTATCCCATAAATCAGTTCCCCTGGGATAGAAATTCAATAAACCTTTATACGTTTCCATGCGATCAACGCGTGTGAAACCGCATGGCACAGCTAGTTAATTATAAATATTGCTGAAATATTGCAGCTCGATCCGTTCAGTAGTTTTGGCGTGAAGAGGTAACAAACATAAATCTATACAAACTTTCGCATTTATAATATTAGTGTAATGTTATAGTGAGAGGCGAAAGAAGTAATATAAAAAGAGCAAGTGGAAGACCATTTATTACGATGAGAAGATGACATCAAATCCACAGCAGGCATACAGTGGCGGAGGAAAACTCACGACCGAATGCTATGGAAGAATCTCGGGGAGGCCTATGCTGAAGGGCAAAACAAACTAGTGATAACGCAGAATAACTAAAATATAACTAACTGTTTCTGGTGTCTAACTTTTTGAGGACAGTATCGCTCACGTCTGTAGGTGTTGACCCTCTGTTATTCTACACGTGTCCTCTGGGTGGTGTTAAGAGCGGTACCCTCTGGAGTAGGCTTCAGCCGTGGCTTGTCACCACCCTCTGGACTAAGCCAGTCCGTGAAGCAACGCTGTTTCGGAATGTGGTCTGGAGTAGCCATCTTCTAGACCTTCGTGATACATCGTCGGCCGCATCTTCGCTTTCCATCAGGTAAGATTGCGGTCAAACGAAAGTCTTATGAGAGTTATTTTACGAGTTTTTTTTTATAGTTTGTGATTTAGATTTATTAAATAATTAAGTGTTTTAGTTGTGTAAATGATCGGACATTGGGATATTTATATGTAAATTAGATGAGAACCCAGTGCCTAGATAAACCTAACATAGGCTTTAAGGCATTGCTAACCAACATATATAACAAAGTTTTAATGAATAAATTATCTATATATCTGATTAAAACAAAATAAAAAAAATACGTAATAAAATATTATAATGTGCCGAAATACTTAACAAACGAATTATCAAGCCACGTGCTTTTTTTATCTGTAACCATAAAGTTGAACTTTTCCCAGCTTATTTAAAAATCTGTTAAATCTCTCATGAATGTATGAAGACATAATAGCACCCCTTTATCTGAGCACGTTAGGTTGATTACTGTCAACTGACAATGGGCATTTAGCTTCATAAGGCACTTAACAGAGAAGACTGGCCTCTCCCAGAAGTGAGAGTGCATCCGGCTAAAATAATGACGATAATAATTATCGTCATCATTTTAGCCTAATATACAATTATTGTATAACAAACCCTGAAACAAAAACATTCCTAACTCTCACCTATTAAATCTAAAAAAGCGCCTATTCCAGGGACGTTATCGACATAAATCTCTACAAAAACAATCTCGAACACACCCCCTTTTATTTCTTAGACATAGAGCTCAAAATGCCGCGATTGTGACTCGCATGGTCCTTCTACATTTATCACTTGCCAAGATCGATTTTAAGGGCGGGTGACATGAGAAATCGTTCATTTAATGGCTCTACAGAGCGAGTGTAGACTTATAAATGGATATAATTGCTATAAAGAGCGAGATCGGTCCGTTGGGAGGTTTCAGAAGAGCAGTAAAGTTGTGACATAATGGACTTTTTCACTTAATTTAATTTCATGTGACTGTTTTTGGGAAGTACGGCAACATTTATATTGAAAATTATTCTAGTGACGTTATGCCTGGAAGAAATTGCTTTAAGCAATAAGGACGCCTAATTGTACGTTGTTTTTAATTTCATTTGTTTTATTTAGATATAAGTTATTTTGTTTTTTATGTACAATAAAAGTGTTCATTCATTCATTCTAGTTGTGGTTTTGCATTCTCAAAAATCGTCCGTCTGTTAGTCTGTTATTAGGTGTCTTTGATTTTTTTTATACATGGATATTTTTTTCATTTTAGTTTTCTAGTTGCAGCAAAACTCGTTCAAAGCCATTACATATCACATTATTAGGTATATCAGATTATGTATAAATCTGTTAGATATAGGCATGTTTAGTTTGTATTTAATGTAATCAGCCGGGTAACGTGAAAACGTGCGGCCTTCAAGAACATTTTGAATTCTGGTCTATTCCTTCAGTAAATCGAAGTAGGGGACCCTATAAATCAGGTAGATTTGCATGTGAAAGAGACGCCTCCGCCGTCTCAGCTAATTCCATATCTACAGCGTTCGCGTAGGAATAATAAATGGCGAAGTTATTGAGATAGGGATTTTGCTCATGTTTTTCGAAAAGAACATTGCCAAAGGTTGGAAGTTTTAATCTGGATAATTTATACGGTGGTAGGAACTTTTTAATACTTAGTCGTAAAGGTTCACTCAACGAAAATGGAGAGTTTGAAGATATTTTCTTTAAGACGACTTTAAAAATTCAGAATTCTACGCTATATTTTTAATTATTATTGTGTTTATATTTTTTCTAAAAATATTTTGATCCGTTTTTAGTTTTTGCGTAAAAAATGTTTTTGACGAAGGTATAGGACCAACTTGGCATATAACACTCAGAATTTGATTTCGAGTTTTAGTTTTTAACCAAACATAAAAATAACAATAATTTTATTTTATACAAGCAATGCCTCGCGGTTTCACCCGCGTTGTTCCCGGGGGAATAGGGTATATGCATGTGACTTCAAAAAAGCCAATTATTTTTTTCCGTATTCTCTAGTGATATAGAAATTTATCTGTATATTTATTTTTGTATTTTATGATGTTTTTATTGTAAAATTTAATCATTAAAAAGTAGATATTTTAAGTCTTAACAGCAAAAGCTCTAAACGCAACGCTATTGGCACGTGAAGCGTGACGTCATACTTGAACATTTTTGTATGGGCATGAAGTTTTGACTTTGAGTTTACATTATGGAACTCGATGATCTGTGACGTCATAAAATGCAAGGGCTGACAAGGCAGCGTTTTTATCACCCGAAACTGAGTGTCTGACTTTTAGTTTTCTACCTCAATAATTTTTTTTTTGGGTGTTATATTTTTTTTCGTTTATGTATTAACCTAAATAATCGATAAAAAAAAATCCATGCATATATACCCTATTCCGGAATAAAATATAGTCTATGTCACTCCCTGAAAAGTAAGCTTTTCAATAATGAAAGATTTTTTTTATCGGTCCAGACAGTTCAATAACCAAATAGCAAAGCCTTTTTAAACCTGCACTTAAAAACTAAATACCGAAAACCGTAACAAATCTTTCATTCCCCGATCACTAATAAAACAGAATATTTACATAGGAAGTCAGTATTAAAAGACGACATTGGTCTGTACCATTGAACTATTGGCCATAATCCAAAGTCATTAGTTTCCAGCCACTGTACAAGTTTATTAATGGGGCCATAAATAGAACCGTATCATACTAAACCACGACACACGAGCTATTTATAGTTAATCACTTGTATCTACACAGTTTCATCCTCATAATAAATATGAGATAATTTCTGCCTGTTTATTAGAAACAGCAAAATATTTTATTGAACAATATATTCTCTTATCCAGGCTTCAGACTAGGTCATCTAGGATATAATGTAGGTATTCCTATATTTTTTCATTTGTACGTATGTAATTTTATATGTCATTTGGGAGCTTTTGTTGAAAGCTGCCTAATCAAAGTACATTTAAAGAATCTACCTTAAAAACTGAAAGCAACCAGTTCATAGATAGTAAAAAAGTTTAGTAGTAGATTATTCGCCTTGACGTAACTTTAACCAGTTTGGTTTTAGGCATGAAGAAAAATCAATATCTATATAGCTAGAAACATAAAAATCATTGTAGACATCACAATTTATCTAAAATGGGTTACGTCTATTGTTTCAAAACAATTGAAACTATTTTACTCAAATAGATTTAAATTGAGATGCGTGCTAGAGCGTCCAGCCAAGTCCGGAACTATCTGTTTGTCCAAAGAAGTGTCCTTTTTTTAGCAAAATGCGCCACTATGAATTTCTGTAAGTAGGTAGGTACTTGTTTACGGAGAAGCAGCGCGGCCCGCACTGAATTCCAGCATATGGCGTTGGTAAAATGTGTTTACGGAGAAGCGATTTTACACGTCATCGTGTGATTTGACGCGTCGTTAGATGCTTGCAGAAAACCTCTGCGGACTTACCTTACCCCTCGCCATACCATTCCATTGAGACGAAAAAACCCAACAACCAAAGAAAACCAGGTAAAATTAATCAACGATAAGCTATGTATTCTATTTTTACTTTATTTCTTCACATCACACAGATCTACGACCTTGGTCTTTTCAAGACAAGAGTGAATTAGGTGTCTTCTAGAACTTCCTCATACATCGTCATCAGCCAAATCATCACTTATTATCCGTGAGATGTGGTAAAACAAAAATCAATTCACTATAAAAAAAAAAAAATGTTACAAGGATACATACCATTCCGAATATTTTGCCTTTCTCCGTTAAATTATCCAAACACTCATCCGTTTTCTGTTTACGTAGATCCGCCCGATCTCAATGTTTCCTTACAAAAAAGATTTGTGTAGTTTTTATCGCGAATGGGCAAAAAGATTACCATCTGGGCCCTGGACGGACTTTGATAAGGGCCAACAAAGATCCAGGATTATCGTTGGGTAGGATTGTATTTGTAAAAATCGAGCGTGGGGATCAAAATTGGTAGAATCATTTGGTTCTAGTGTGCGTAGATATTCGACACGTAGGTTTACTTATTTTGTCGATTAGACAAAAAAATATGAAGATTATACCCAGTGACGTCACACCTTCGGATACTTTTTAGCAAGGTAAGTCACTAACCCCCATGCCCAAACTTTAAGGCGCATACACGAGCCAGTATGACAGCGCCACCTCTTTTATCATATTATTACGTTTAACATAGGAAATTTAAAAATACATTATACGGTTTGAAGTATCTAATAAAAGCTATTTTTAATACCTTTGTATATATCTAATATAGAAGAGATGCTAAAATAGAGTTTGGTCCCCAAAAAGCGCAACTTCGTATCTTATATTCATATTCATATCATTTATTGTGATTTTATGCATACAGGTATTGTTCTTAAGTGTAGGTCTTAGTAGGTAGGTACACAATGCATAAAAACCCTGTCAAGGCGCAACAATCATTTTGGATTTGCTTGCGTTATAAATAAATAGATAGATAAATCTCTGCCTAATATTTACAAAATGAAACTATTACAGAAGCATTTATATAACTTGTAAAAGATACCACAAACAGTACAATGGATTTTTAAAACTTCCTGTGTTTAACGTAATAATATATTTATTTTGTTTTAAAAAAACTAAACCGACTTCAATTTTTGCAGTTTTTTCATGAATTTTCATGGATCTCACTGTCAGAACTGACTTAAAATGGGACCACACGGGAAGCACCAGCTTTTTTCTTCGTATAAAAAAAGAATCATGCAAATCGGACCAACCAGTCAAAAGTTCTGAGGTAACAAACATAAAAAATAAAAAATTAAAATACAGACGAATTGAGAACCTCCTCCTTTTTTTGAAGTCGGTTAAAAATAAAATAGGTGGGAGCACCACTTTCACTGGTGTATGCGCCTTATTTTTGTATTTTTTGTCTGCTTGACAAAAGAAAAAAATGTGTCCAATATCTTCTGACAATCTACGGACAACACAGTTTTTTTTTACATAGTACACTACCCTATTCAGACACTGCGTAAACAACAGGTTCTGCCCATTATCACGAACACGCTCCATTTTAAGAATGAATGTTGTTCCAAGCCTTTGTGTACAAAATTAAAACTGCCCAACTCTTCCCGCGGGTGTCGGAGGCGACTAACGGATATCCACCGGGGGCGGCAGCGCCCCGTGCAGAACAGTTCTACCACCGAATTGCGATCCCCAATCCGAATTCCTAGCATAGGGATTATGGGTGTCCCCATGGGACAAAAGCCATTAAGCGGTGGATTAATACAGGTTGTTGAGGTTGAGGATGCTAATGCATTATGCGTGTGTATTTTGTCACTTTTTTTGCCTTTTGTTTCTTAACGATTAGTCTGGTCTAGGGGGAGACCAGAATTATGTGGAACACGACGCCCTTCTCAGGGCGTAATACCCACTAAAAACCTCTCCCGTTTTCCTCTTTTGCCGTTTCGCCGAACCACGGGAACATATAACCTCCGCGATCCGACTGGCGTCCCCTCTTCATCCCATACTTAGCCAGCGAGCCCACTATTCCACACACTCGCCGACTCCATTCTTCCGTCACCTTTCCTACCCTCTCAGGACACAAACAGGACATACACAGTCGTACTGATACTACCTACACAAACACACCTTGTATACTGTGCATATGCGAACCGCGTACCGCCCCAAGCCAAAATAACCAAATTAAGTTCTGTAGTGTCTCTTACATGTTGTTACCGTTGCCGTGACAGCCTCCTGGGTATTTAGGACGTTAGACGTAAATACGTGATTTACGATTATGTCTTCCCTTGTCCTGTTTTAGTGATAGTAACAATGATATTAGGTTACCTTTTAAGTTGATGGCGTCCTTACATAGGGAGCTGTGTGTTGCTCGCTTGGAATTTCACCGCCTCATCTCTTTCCGTGTGTGTTGTAAGGAAGACTAAGGAATATCCACCGGGGGGCGGGCAGCGCCTCCTGGAGAATAATTCTACTGAACTGCGATTCTCAACCCGCTGGCTCAGCGTGGGGATTATGGGTTTATCAATATAGGCTGTTGAGATTGAGGTTAGGAATGGACTTTTGGTGGGTACGAGCGGATTTTTGATAAGTTGTTCAATCTTTAATTACAGGGATTTAGAAGACTTCAAATATATTCGTTGATTTAAAATAATTATGGTTATTATTATTATTATTATTTTTTTATTGATATTCATTTTATTAATTTATTTTGTATTTGTAATGTAGAAATAGTAATTGTATTATGTAATTGAAAATTAATATTTGCATGCCTACGTTAGGTAGAATATAACTGGACGTATATAATTTTAAGACCTATCTGTAACATATATTCTAGCAAATAAACATCTTTAATCTTTTGTTTTGATAACTCTACATGCCTCCATACATACTGAGGGGAGGACGCGGGTTTGAGTCCAGTCGACGTCGAATTATATTTTGATTTTTAGGAATTACTAACAGTGTAAAACTATAATAACCAAAACTCTTTCAAGAGTGTGCATAACGCCGCTACGAGATCGATTTCAAGCAGGATGACTAGATGGTTTTCTCGCGAGTGAGAAGTACAGAACAGAGACGTGCACCGAATTTTCTATGCGCCAATTGTTTTTACCTAATTACAAGTTCATGAAACAACCAATCGAAAATTTAAAGTCATAATCATAACTAAAGAAATACTTCTGGGTAGCAAAACAGAACCGAAGAAAAAAAGTGTGCTCTTCCTAAGATAAATAGCAAAACGTTTTGCACACGTTTTGCTATTTATACACACTTTTTTTTACACATCTACTTTAAAATAAAAAAAATCTTATCGAGAACTTTCACCAATCGTGTTTCTAAAACACATAATTCAAGATAAAAGATCGAAGTAATTTTTCCTTTAATGTGAAGGTTTCACAGATTCTGAGATAAATAACGATTTTGAAGAATAAAATTGCCATAATTGCTTATGGCATACTCTTAACTCTACATGTATTGAAGATTATGATGACACTTGTCTAAGTGCTTATTTTGTAAGTCTAAAGAAATAAACGATTTGACTCTGACTCTATAAATGAGGTACTTAGAGACTCAGGCGTATAAATTACGTAAATTTTAGAGTCAGTTTATTCAATAAGTAACAAAATAGTATTATTTTCGTTGATTAATTGGCTACTTCCTTCTGCCTGCAGCATCAAACGCGTTTTTCGTGATAAAACGTAAGACAGATTAAGATTACTGTGTAACCTATAATTTTTTGTACTCCATACTCTTTCATGGACATGTCTGTCATTTCAGTTGCTGCCAAACTAAACTAAACCAATTTGCAGACCAAAAATTTCACCGTCCCTGTCATAACGATCATTTTTAGTCTTGTGAAATAAGTTAGTCAAGTTTTGGCTAAATTTGTAGTGATATACGTACACCATTATCTCTAGAATAATCTTTGTAAGCTTGATAAAAATCTAAACTTTCGTACACCCTAAATGAATTTTTCGCGTCAACAGATTCGCCTCTTTATTTGCCAAAAGTAACTGTGTCTATATAATATTTCGTTCTGCCATTCGGTCTTCAGTCACTCACCTGTCAACAATTAGGGAATTTCATAGTCGTGCATATGCCAGGAATAAAATAAGAGCGAGGATGGAGTATATCATGACATAATGACTGAACGAAAATAATAATATGAAAGGACGTATTTTAATTGATTTGTAGGGAAGGACATAATATTATGCAGGTTTTCTGATAAGCTGGTTAGTTGTATCTGGGGGAGTGGGGGAGGCCTACGTCCAGCAGTAGACCAATAGAGGCTGTTGAGGTTTCTGACAAGAAGAAATGCGTGAAAAAACCGCGGCCAGATACTAAATATCGTTAAATCTACTCGTAATTCTGTTATCATTCTGGACTCTAAAATTTCACCAGACCAATTATTTCTATATTAAAATTCGAACATAGTCTGTTCAAAACTTTAATTATCAAACTGATCAACAACGTTTAAACCCACAAAATTTAGGTACTAAAATAATATAAATTTAAACTTACGGAATTTAAGGTCGAGTTTTCAGTACCGTAATCCTAAAAACCGATAAGCATTCACCTCCGAACTCACGAGTGAAGTTGCCTCGTAAATTACTGAAAGTCTTGTTAGATCGAGATAGCTGCTGCGACTTATGGTACTTGAGTCGACTGTTTGCGATTTTAATAGGAAACGATACGACACCACATGTGGTGAAAAATAAATATTATATGTGTGTGTGTGTTATTATTTACGGCACATGCCGTAAATAATAAAATAAAACAATTAATATAATTATACCTAATTTCATTTAAGTTGGTTTAGGCTAGGTATGGTAAAACTAGAAAATTAAGACAAGTAAGTGGGTACTAATTTATACAAAGAAAGTAATAGCGTCGTAATAGAGAAACTACATACTGATTTTGGTTTGACGATATTGAGACATCAATATCAATCATCGTGAAGTCTCATTATTTTCAGACACTGCACTTATCCCATAAAGAAGACAGCTCAGTGAGTTGACTTATTTACTGAGAGTTACAGTTAGTTTTGCTTAACTTTGTATCACTCCAAAGATTTTAGTATAAATAGTCTTATCTGACACTTGGCATTCGCTATGAAGCAAATCGAAAACAATTGAATGATTCGTAGGGAAAAATTCACAAAACAGATCTCGTGACATAATGCATATGTCAAACCCATAAATTTTTAGACTTTTCTACTATCGCTTTCGACATCGATTGTTACATTGTCTAGGCCTTCAGTACTAAGATCGAAGAGTTAAATCGTGTCGGTCTACTTAAAAACCCTCTCAACAAAGTTGCGCGAACGACAGTTAAAGCGAGAGGTCAAGGTGTACATTCCCTTGAATGGAGGAAGAGGGTGAAAATAGCACAAACTTGCAAACAGATGACGTAGCGGGGGAGCAGTTTGAATAGTTTATGGATGAGCTAGCTTTTGCCTGTAGCTTCGCAAAAGCAGCTTAGATGTTAGAGGTCTAGAATGGGGTATTTAACTCCAACCGAGAAAAAATCTACAAATATGTATATTATTGGGATAGCTTACGCAAAAATCAGTCAGAAAATATAAGTTTTAGTTCTTGGAACCCCACAATATTTTTTTTAATTTAATTCAAAGTTTTCAGTGTTGTTATTCTGTTTTCTAGCACTGAAATAGTAGCCGCCATGTTATTATATATTCGGCTTTGTAAACAATAAAAAAGTACACTGTATGCAAAATTTCACCTTCAGTTTTGGCGTGAAGATGTTAACAAACAAAAATTCCTTGGCATTTCATAATTAGTGTCGTGATTACCGTGCATGTGCAGCATCATGAATACAGTATTATATTTTTATGTCGTGAATAATTAACTAGGCATATACATTATAAAAAAGATGGTATTGATAATGTATCAGTTGAGCTACCTGTAGTTGTTAACAACAGTCTGCAGTTAGTTTAATGGTTTTAATTGTATATACTAGTCATTTTTTTATATTATTAAGATTGTAACTAGTATTTACTATTCAAACAATAGGGTATATGCATGTGATTTCAAAATGGCTAAAAAAAATTATACGTATTCTCTATTGAGATAGAAACATATCTACATATTTATTTTAGCATATTGAGATGTTTTTATTGTAGAATTTGACCATAGAAAAATTGATATTTTAAATCTCAATCGCAAAATTTCAAAACGCTACGCCATTGACTAGAGCGGACGTGACATCACTATACACATTTCTTCTTTTTTTATTCTGCTTGCTGCACCATGATTTGACACTATTCTGCCCACTTCACATTTCGTATGGTCGGTTATTTTCAGCTTTTTCGGAAAACCTCTTACCTGAGATGATCACTACCGAGGTCGTCACAAAAGGTTTTAATCGAGTATGAACGTCGACGTCAAATAAACATGGCGCCAATATGGCAGCGTTTTTATCACCCGAAAATGATTGTAGTTTTGATTTGTTTTTTTTACCTTGTTATTGCGAAATTCAGTGAGCGTCTTATCATTTCTCGGTTAAATAATGACCTAAAGAATCGATTAAAATAATAAAAAAATCGATGCATATACCCTATTGAGTTAACTGCCACTCAATCGATCAATACCAGTAGTTATCTATTATTCGCTTCCTTGTTTGGAGCTTAAATTATATGTCAATATTTATATATTGTATAACATAAATAAATTAGAACTAGTATTTATAATTGAAACAATTGAATGCATATTGTGAATCAATAATTTAAACTTCAGTATTTATTTCTTATTTATATATTGTGGATCACTAATATATAAACATCAGTATTTATTCATTATCCTTATATTAATTATAATATCTATGTTCATATTTTTTAACCCTTCAACATCTATTTAATATAAAAAAAACATAGCGTATAGATTTTTATCAGCAACATTAAATTATTATTCATTTGCTCTTCACCGTTGCCGACTGTACACCGAAAAAAAACGAGATAGTCGTGAGGGGAAATAAAATGGAACAGTTCATTTTCTTTGACAATAATGGTATTTTGCTGTGTGGATTGTCTAGCATTAAATATTCTATTTATTTGTTAACTTTGTTTTGCCTTGTTTATTAATCTTTTCTTTTCTTTGTTATTTCTAGCATCAAAAAGCCTATATACCCTATAGATGCCTCAAATGGAATGTCTCGACGACGACTCGATGTTATCTAGTAATCAAACTAAGGGCTCTCATGACATAGCAATAGCCGGGGACTGTGTGAATACGAGATGACTCCAGCTTCAGAGGACAAACGCTTACACGTTTTTGTGGTGGGTTCTTCGGCCTTGGGCCTGAATGTTTCATCTTGATGTTCGTTGCTGTTTTCTTTTAGACGACTATAAAACTTCTTACTGTAAACTCAAAGAAAAATGATAGAAACAATCAACACGGTACAAATATCGCCATTATCATCATCAAACTATAATAGTCTAAAAGTCTAATGCTGGACAAAGGCCTTCTCAACTGAACGCCAAAGCACCCTGTCTTCAGCTTGACGCATCCAGCATCTGACTGAAGCCTTTCGCAGGTCGTCATCCCACTTGGCTGAAGGGCGTTCCACACTACATTTGCCGAGTCACAGTCTCCACTCACGAACACGTATAAAACCGTAAATATTGTACCAATATTCTAAATATAATAACGGGTCTATGAATTATCTGTAAGTATCTCGTAGACTTGAATAACGAACCGAACCATAAAGTTTTTCGAACTTCCAAGTCCATTTTATAGAAAAATAAATAGTATATTTGAGTTTCTTCTTATAAAACTCAGACACCAACTTTGTTGAGACTGGACACCGTGGCCGATATTCGGCTAGGCATCATCATTATCAAAGCTAGTGACCACATTTATCAAAATAGACATTCTTCAACCTGAACCTCAACAGCCTGTATTGGTCCACTGCTGGACGCAGGCCTCCCCCTGATAAGTGCCTTATTGGCGTCTATCTCATGTAGGGTAATGCTTATAATCCCCACGCTTGGCATGCGGGTTAGGGATCGGAGTTTGGTCGTATAATTGTTCTGCAGAGGACGCTGCTGGGGCGGGCCCCCGGTTGATATCCCTTAGCCGCCTCTTACGTTACCCACACCGCGAAAAGAGTTGAGGTGGTGCAAATTCTAAACCAAGTAGCACACAGCTGATGTGCTGAGTGAAGAAACATTTATGTTCAGTCAAAGATAAATGTACTTATGTCCTTTAAATCTTTCAAAAACCTCTCAATAAACATAACTTTTTGGGCTGAAATTCCAACAATAACTTCGAAATAAACTCGCAAGAGGCCCGCGATATATTCCGATGATCGTATCACCGCTCTCAAAGTTTTGATACCCAATCCGAAAGAAGTTTTTCTTGTTACTGAAGCGAGGTTTCACCTGAGGCTATGAAAAAAGCGAAATAACCCAGCATTTTTTTTGCGAGTTGGATGGAGGATTCTACCATTGTTATCGGACAAATTGGATGGCCTTTGTCCACCAACCTTTTTTTTTTTAAACAATGTTGGACAGTTCACACAGCATTATCTAGCCCCAAGCTAAGCAGAGCTTGTGTTATGGGTACTAGATAACTGATATACATAATACAATACACTACATAGATAGATATTATTTTTATTATACTAATAAACATCCAGAACGCCCTGAACAAATGTCTGCAGATCGTACACACATTTGTCCCGAGGCGGGAATCGAACCCGCAACCTCCTGCGTTGCAGGCAGACCTTCGCCCACCGCGCCACAGAGGTCCTCATCCTCAACCAACCTCACTCAGGCCTCCCTGAAAAGCGCTTATTAGCGTTTATCTCATGGGGGGAGAAGCCCATAATCCCCACGCTGGGCATGCGGATTGGGGATCGCAGTTTGGTGGTACAAATTTTTGGCCCACCCCCCGCTGGATATCCCTTAGTCGCCTCTCACGACACCCACAGGAGGTTGAGGTGGTGCAAATTCTAAGCCACACAATTAGTTTGTCTACCAATGGGATCAAAATAACATAGTCACAGAATAAAGATGTCTGGCAAATGATAAGGAGGTCTATGCCCAGCAGTGAGTAACTTAAGATAAAATACTTATGAGTATGACTGAAGCCAAAAGCACATGTTTTCAAGGCAAATGTCTTATGAGAGAGTAGAGTAAATTAAACTAAAAGAAATTATAAAACTGACAGTTGTATATTTGTTTTTAGATTGAATTAAAAAAATAAATCTTATATATAAAATATAAAATCTTCAGAGATTTCATACGATTTTGTAAATTCAATTCCTTTGTTATACAATTAGTTGTACTATTTTGTGTTTTTTTTTTGTGACTACATATGTTCTTTATTCAATTTTAAAAGTAAAACCGATAAACTCAAAGACTAGACTAGTGAATCCGCTTCCTTCATAGACAAACCCACGAGGCGTGAACCAAGGTATTCCTAATAAAGCATAACGTGAGATTGTCGGGTAATACCAGCGAAGACACTTCAATTTTACGCATTACTGGGTTTGTTATTTACGTACAGAGGGCGTCGATATGTATCTACTCTGCAAAATGATATCGATGTACCTATACCATATCGCGTAAGGTTAATAATTCAAATATTTTACAATAGAAACTTCGTAGTTTGACGAATTAATTATGGATGTAAGCGGGTTAACTACGAACCTTGTATGTGTTGAAAGAACAAGGTTCGTAGTTAACCCGCTTATATTCATAATTCAAAGATATGTGTGCTATAATAACACTTATATAATAAATGCATAAAGTTTGGATGTATGGATGGATGTTTGTTACCCTATCCCAAGTACAGCCGGCGGCCTCGCCTTTCGCCTTTTTTATACAATATTCAAGATAATTAATTTTGTATAAAAAACTATAAACCGACTTCAATGTTTAGAGTTTTTTCATTAATTTTCTTCTTCTGACAGAACTGACAAAACTAAAAAGAATCATGAGAATTGGACCACCAAGTAAAAAGTTCTGAGGTAACAAACATAAAAAAAAGATATACAGTTGAGTTGATAACCATTTTTTGAATCGGTTAAATATAACAGCTAATCTAATGATAAATTCTCAAACCAAGTGATTATAACAAAACTCTGAGTTGCAAAAATTATCAGTAAATAAATTCAAACGAACTGTCAACAACATCAAACCAAACATCCATTTGTTCCAAAGCAGAAATCAAACCCGCAACCTCCTGCGTCGCAGTCAGGCCTTCGATGGGAAAGGCACGTGTTCAACACTGGACTGGAATGTTGGCTGCTTTTGATAAGCAATAAAGTTAGGGTAGGTGCTGTTAGCTGAAAAAGGTAAAAGTTTTACCAAATTCAAACAAATGGAATAAGAGATTTTAGTGTGTGTTTCCTTAGTAAACATACATAGTTTGAGGTTCCAAATTCGAACTCATTACTTCCTTGAATAATAAACGAAAAATAAAATAAAAAATAAAATAATGAACATTACTCCTACGAGACTAATGAGATTGAATTTAGAACATCCTAATAATTTTATGTGATTCTTTCACACAATATATTTATATATAACACAATATATTATAATTCGAACTAAACTTTATTCAAAAGGCGGAGTAAAAAACGATCGCCGCGATAAACTCGTAACCGAACTTTTACTATTTATGCGCAGAAAGTGTGAAAAAGAAAAGTAGACTATTCTCCTCAAGCTTGCTTGCTCTTTGGCATTAATAAATCCCCCTCGCCCTTAGGATTCTAGTATTTATCTCCCTCGCTTCGCTCGTGAGTGATTCTAGAATCCCGAGCTGTGCTCGAAGTTCAATTACGCCGTGACGAAAGACTGTGTTATTTTCACTCTAGATATGCTTTGACTCAAGACTCTATCGCAAGGCGTTGTCAATGTTTGCGAAAAAAAAAACAAAATAACCTAATGACATAATAAAGCGATAAAGCCAAGGCCAGTAGCCTTAATTACCCTTAGCTATATAAAACTTGAATTCAACAGCTCGATAGAACTTTCCTTATGTTCTGAATAAACATATCGATATCGTTTAACAGAATAGATGCCCCGATACTTACTAGGTATACATAGCTATAGCGAGCGTAGAGTTGAGTGGAAAAATAACTTTTAAGGGCCTTTTAGGAGCTTTTAGAATCGAAATAATAAAAATAGCTTTTAAAAATAAAAAAAATGAATATTGATCACATGCGAGAAAGATGATATTTCTGACAGAATTTTAAATAGCTAGATATATAGAACATTCTTTATTGCACACTTAAAAATAATTTACAAACAAAATATACATTACAAAAATATGTGACAATTGGCGGTCTTATCGCTCAAGAGCGATAAGATATGTATATCTCTACCAGACAACCGTGGATGGATAGGATAGTTGGATTGAACATGGGGATCTGTGTTTATACTGTCGCATGACAGAAGACGACCGTTTTCTCTATTCATGGGCGAGTGGAATTGTTCCTATGATAATTCGATTTTATCGTCCTCATGTTAAATGTTAACTGTGGTGCTGGCTTAGAATTTGCACCACCCCGACTCATCCAGTGGGTTTCGTAAGAGGCGACTAAGAGATATCCAGCAGGGGGCGGGCAGCAGCGTCTCCTGCAGAACAATTCTACCACCAAAGATAAACCCGCATGCCCAGCGTGGGGATACCACAAGGACAACAAGGCGCTTTTCAGGGAGAGACCTGCGTGCAGCAGTGGACCAATACAGGCTGTTGAGGTTGAGGTTGAGGATGTTTAATGTTTGCTAGTCCACTGCAAGACATAGACCTCCCGAAAGCCGTAGCGCCCTATTTTCAGCTTGTCGATTCCAGCATTTGCCTGCAGCCGTTTGCAGGTCATCCTCCCCCCTGGGTGATCCAGGGGGATGATGACTTTATACATAAATAACTTCTACCAATTCACGGCCTCCAATCAAGAAGGTTCTGATGGTGGGATGACGATCTGCGAAAGACTGCAGGCAGATGCTGGAAGCGTCAAGCTGAAGACAGGGCGCTATGGCGCTCATTAGGGGAGGCCTATGCCTAGCAGTGAACTAATATAGGCTGATGATGACAGCATAGTAAGTATACAGCGTGTAATAAAAGTAAGGACCTAACATCATGATGGTTCAGACTCGGTCATAAAACATGGGATTTATCATATAATTTTCAAACGCCATAACTTAACAACAGCGCGGATACCTTAGCCAACATATAAACGTACTTTTCGCTTCATTTGGAAACTACGTCCCCGATCGTATTGAAAATTTTCATAAACTGATGAAAAATAGCTATGTTTGTAGTGTTTTAGTTTTTAAAAAACATAATGATGTTTAAATGAGAGCGAAACTAATTTGGCATATTTTGACCACTAAATCGAGTCTTTTTCACATGAAAAAGACTCGATTTATTATTTTTATGCACGATAGACAGCTTTATTCCAAAATCTGTCGCGCTGAAAACATCTTAAATATATTCAACATTAGAAATTAACAAAAATATTTCTGAAATCATTTATTCAAAATGAATCGGATAGTACGAAAATATATCAAAAATGGTGAAATTCCTTCTAGTTTCTGCAACCACTCGCTCACACGCCCCCGCGTGTGAGCGAGTGGTTGCAGAAACTAGATATTGGCGATGCGACACAGGGGGTTTCGCTTCATTTGGAAACTACGTCCCCGATCGTATTGAAAATTTTCATAAACTGATGAAAAATAGCTATGTTTGTAGTGTTTTAGTTTTTAAAAAACATAATGATGTTTAAATGAGAGCGAAACTAATTTGGCATATTTTGACCACTAAATCGAGTCTTTTTCACATGAAAAAGACTCGATTTATTATTTTTATGCACGATAGACAGCTTTATTCCAAAATCTGTCGCGCTGAAAACATCTTAAATATATTCAACATTAGAAATTAACAAAAATATTTCTGAAATCATTTATTCAAAATGAATCGGATAGTACGAAAATATATCAAAAATGGTGAAATTCCTTCTAGTTTCTGCAACCACTCGCTCACACGCCCCCGCGTGTGAGCGAGTGGTTGCAGAAACTAGATATTGGCGATGCGACACAGGGGGCAAAATTCCGAAATAAGGCGAACGCCGCCGAATGGCGATTCTACGTGAAACAACAACAAATCCGGGCCGGCCACTGAGAATTGGGAGAAGTTCGTAGCCTTCTTATGATACCACAGCAGCCTGTTACTTCTCGGGATAAGCAGACTTGGACGAAACTGTACGTAGGGGAATTGGTTTTACAATCCACCGATACTTGAGACGCCTGAAATTATTCCAATAGGTGATATAACCCTCTAAAAATCCCCCAGAAAATTAAGTCTTGACTTTTTTTTACACTGTATAGTTAATAAGTCGCTGTCTCCACTCAACAACACTCCAACACAGTAAGTAGGTCTATACGTATAAGTAGGTACCTACGACGTAGATAGTTAACATAGATAATGCCATAAGCACCCTGTTCCTACGTACATACATAAGCTTACCACAAGCCAAGTAGGTAATTCAACCTGCTGGCATAATTAATGAGCAGTATATCTCAAGTTAAAGTAATTTCTACATACTCCCGGGAAAGATAGCTTACCTCAAATGTCAATTAACAGTTAATTTTGATATAAACCGGCTGTTATGTTACTTAAGTCATACAAACTGTAGCTTAACAGTGAGATATTGTAGCTTAGAAATTGCGGGTTGGATTGTTATTGTAAGCAAAGCTATTTTGGTTATTTGGAAAAGTAAAAAAGCAAAAAGTTTTTGTGACTTGAACAGGCGGTCATGAGATTCAATATTATGTTCTGTAACGTGGGTGTAAAAGCAAGGATTTTAGATTCAGACGAAATGTCCTATCCTGAAAAGTGAAAGGTACATTTCGCCCAAATCTCTTCGCGGACGAGTTTTAGATTCGGACAAAACGTACCCGACAAAATTTATTGATGATCGATCAGCATATTCTTGTAGTCTTTCTGCAGGAAATTTGCTTGTAACCTCTGTCTGCGTTTACGGCTGACGACGGCTTTGTTTTGTGTTAACAGTTTTCGAAGAAAGTTTCGCTTACGGCAGGGAAACGTGACATTGAAAACTGTCGAAAATCCACTTCCGCTACCACTATCCTCCAAAAAAAAGGCGTAACGGGGTACCTTGTAACGTGTTACACAGTTCGTGCAGTCATTAGGTACATGGGGAAATAAGGCGCTCGCAACGAACAACAAGACGGATTTTAACATACAGCGTAACGGATCATGCTCGCCGCGAATGTTTTTATTTTTTTAAATTAGAAATAGACCTTCTTTTGACCGCAATCTCACCTGATGGAAAGCGAAGATGCGGCGGACGATGTATCACGAAGGTCATAATGGTCATAATGGTAGTTTATTAGTCAATTCATAATGTCGTCTTTGTTCCTGTTGTCACCAAGACGGTCAGTCTGAAAACCAGCGTTGTTTTACACCAGGGTGCAATAAAGCTGAAACTGATCCGTTTTGGCACACCTCGGCAGCACTGGCACTCCAACCTGATAAGAGTAGGTAGTCTAGTATAAGTTTTTTTTTAAGATTACACTTGTACCTAAAATACAAAAAACTAGAATTAGCACTTACATTTAGGTAAATGTAAGTGCTAATTCTAGTTTTTTGTTTCTGTTTGTGTGAATGTATACCTACTTATTGTCAAAGTATTCTGTGATGTCCTTGTGTGCCAAATAAATCTTATATCTATCGATCTACTTCTGAAATTTAATCACAGTTCTTAATAACAGTTCTTAATAACAGTTCTCATAGCTAAACGTAAATGGTAAACAAAAACTTACTATAAACCCTTTCAACGTTTAACTACGTACATAAGTAATGAAATCCTAGTCATTTTTATCCAAACCTATGTAAAAAAAATCTCCAAAAATTTGCCTATTGTTATCTGCCAAAAATATCCCTCGGTCATTGTCGTAATATTAATACCAGTTTGGGAAACTTATCTTTATTCCGCTGGGAAGTGATAAATGATTGACAAACTCTGGCTGTCTTCCAAAAACCGTCTTTATTGACACCCAGAAATAAGCTAAAATGAACCTTATTGTTATTGATTCAGATATTATTGGATGGGAAGGGAAAAGTTGAAATTGTTATGACGATTTGCAAAACTTTTAAAATGTACCTAAACTTGGGCGATTTATTCACATAACAAATGATTTTATCTGGTATTTATCGCGAACCTTCTGTTTTAAATACGTTTACATCCAGAGGCCCGTGACCACGATAGCTGTAACGTGGTAGAAACGTGGAAATAATAACAGAAGGTACGCGATAAATGCAAAATACAATCTTGATAATTGTACAAGGAATCCGTTCTTAGAGCCGATCGTTTGATTTATTTATTCTAAAGTCTTTAAAAAGATAAGGATGTCCATGATAAAGGACTTTCTAAAGACTTAAACTCAGATAATTTTGTTTCAATAATCACTGCACGAGTGATAAAATCATGTTTTATATATTCTAGGTACCTTCTTGTAAAAGCCATAGGCTGACGATGATTATGATGATCATGAAAAGTGCCTCAGTCACCATTAAGGTCAAAGCACATTTATACAGCACCGCTTTCGGTCAGCACTCACTGCTCTGGTTTTACTTATTGCATCTAAATACCTACTGCCTTATGCCTATTATATTTTATATAAATAGCCTATTTAGTACCTACCTCAAAATCATTTATTGTTCTCTTCACACAATGAACTTACATTTAGAACTAGAATTATGATGAATAACTATAGAGCAACATTGCGCGAGACTGGTGCCTGCATTAGGTTTGATGACGTATTCAATGTTGCAGAGGCCTAACACATTACATACCTTTACATTTTAAACATTACATGGGTACATATTTATTATAGAACATACAAAAAATTCTTCTAAATACCAGGAAAGGAAATTTTCCCCTTCATAAAGCATGAATACTGATTTTAATATCTGACACTTCATTTTCCGGGCCCTGGTAAACGATCCAATTTGCTACATTTGTTCAATAAATATTCCCGTCGTCAGCTCCTCTTTGATTAATGATTGAGATGAAGAGAAATCCAAATTAGACAAGGATTATGATTCTCATAATCAAAGTTTTAAATTACTGTTTTCGGGTGAGGGATGGTTGGCCTGAAACGCTAAGGGTTCACAGTCAGAGTCAATATATAAACAGCTTGATAAATAGTTATTACTATCAAACAAGAAATAAGGTGCAATTGACTCTAATTCACTTCAATTTTTTGTCTACTAGCGGAAGAAGTGAAAAAGAAACCACTAGCAAGTTTATCGCTTAACAACTAATACAATCTTAGCATAACTAAGTCTAACTGTTCTTACATACTATTGTCGGTATGGAACTGGGCGACATCCGGCCAAACATTAACATCATTAACGTAATCATCTAAGGAGTAATAGGCTTTCTTGATAAGATTTCGTTCTATATACAGTTTAAATTTACGAATAGGGAGTTCAGTTGCTTCAGATGGAAGCTTATTATAGAATCTTACGCAATTGCCCACAAATGATTTCCCTACCTTTCGTAATCTATATGATGGGATAGCTAATTTGTTCTTGTTTCTTGTATTGAACGAGGTTGCGGGTTCAATTCCAGGAAAGGTGGTTGTATATTTGCAAATATAAGTTTATGGTAGTGGTTTATACTTCTATATAGTTTTATAAATAAGATGCAATCAAATAAATATATACTTTTAACACGTAGGTAGTTGGATCACATACAAACAGCATAGTTGATTTGATTGGATGCATTCGGAAGCTTTTCACGCATTTTTGCTGCTCATAATCAGCGCTCTGAATTAAAATAAAAATAAAAAGAAAAAAAAAACACAAAGCGGGAAAACAATGCGTTATAAACTCATGAATGCCTCTGAATTAATGGAGCTGAATATTGTGTTCCTTATTGAGTTTTAACGGGCTAGCCAAATGGTACATTTTATAAGATACTAACTGCGCCCCGCGGCTTCGCACGCGTTGATTTTCTCACCTATTAAACCTTCCCTAGAACGCCACGAACATTTGAAGACTAAGATAAGATAAATCCGATCAGCCGTTCTCGAGTTTTAGCGAGACTAACGAACAGCAATTAATTTTTATATACATAATATATATATATATATGTAGATAATGCTGCTGGACGCAAGGCCTACCATTGATAAGTCCTTTATTGCTTGTTAACACAGAGAGGTATATTTAGCCGCGCATAAGGGAAAGACCAATTTCTCGTAGAGCTGTTTAATTTTTAAGTTTAGTCATAGTACTAGTTATATTTGTTCTGTATTTTACTTTCCCTCTGTGTTGTGTGCCCCTATGTGTGTGCTGAATAAATATCTATTCTATTCATTATAGGTAACGCCCATAATCCCCACGCTGGGATTGCGGCTTGGGGATCACAGCTTGGTGGTGGAATAGTCCAGCAGGAGGCGCTGCTGCCCGACAAAGGTATATATCCCTTAGACGCCTATTACGACACCCGCGGGAAGAGTAGGGTTGGTGCAAATTCTAAGCCAAAATTCCGAAATAAGGCAAACGCCGCCGAATGCCCAAACGATGCGATTCTACGTGAAACAACAACAAATCCGCACGGGCCGGCCGCTGATTTGGGAGAGCTTCGTAGCCTTCTTAAGGCGCATTGAAAGTGGCGCCCCCACCTATTTTATCTTATCTCCATGCGGTTACTACTTTATTTATTGAGATAAGAGAGAATTTACAAATAAAAACTACAATAATTTTCAAGAATAACCGTCATTGTTTTTAACATTGGAGGAGGCTTGAAAACATTAACTTAAAAAATGCGCGCTGTACAAAAAGCTCATGATAGATGTTTATACATATATCATGCGCAAATTGTTGTATAATTTAGTTCGTTTATGATTTATTAAGTGTTTCTTATAAAGTAATTATTAATAGTAATTTTGTCAAAAAAAAATTTAAAAGCGTCCTTGGTCTGTTAAGTTACTTGAAAAATAAATGGTCTTGTATTTAGTTAGGTTCTAAACAGTGTTTAGTTAATCTACGATGTAAAACTTTTTTGATAAATAATAAAACTTTAATAAACAAAACATATCATTTTTACATCTAGAAATATGGAAATTACAAGAACTAGATTGTAGCCCTAAATATAAACATAACATGATCGATGGTTAGTTAGTGTTGCAAACTAATGTATATCAGTTTCCCTAAAGACAAGTAAATCATATTATTTTAGGTTATAATGTTGATGCTAAGAGATTGAGAATGAATGAATAAGTGAAGCTTGTTTATATTGAACGAATTAATTTTGATTAATTTTGTTTACTAATAGCCGAAACAGTTTTACTGAATATTACTGTGTATTTACTGTAAACCCATATATAAAAAGTAGTTCTATTTGTGTCAAACCAACTATAACTCACAATAAAAGACCTTCCACTTCACCGGACCCGAACACTTTTTACGAACTTTAAAGCTCACAGTCCACAGCAACACACATGTACAAAGTACACGTGTACGCTTTCATCTGCTGAACGACTGAATTTTGCATTGTTGTAGAAATTGTGGACAAAGTTAAAAAATAATATAAAAATACAAATAACTCTGTGTGTATGCACTATATAATCAAACCTTAAAGTTTTAAAAGCATGTGATTCTTTTCTATTACCAGTTTACTATACTGTTTGCCAATTCGTTGAAATAAAGAATGCAAAAGTAGACATTTAATGAAGTCCAACTCTTAAAAAATACGTTGTTCTTTTATGCGGATATGGTTTACTGCCACAGACACTCATAAAGGAACATTACGGAAAGCTTATTTGACAGCGACGCAACTCACACCTCCGTATCACATCACTAAATCTTGGCAGGGGAACATGTCATATTTTGTGATCTGTTCTTTCTTGCAGTAGTGGGCGATGACCTTAAAAGAGCCTTATAAATAGAGAAGGCCAAACCCTTGTATGTCAATACCACAAGAAGGTCCACTCGAACTAATGTGACAGGCCTTTGGAACGCATGTCCACTACTCTGGACCCCTGGGTCGGTTTACTAGTACAGTTTTGGAATGGTTTTGCTGGAATATTATTTTAGAATCAGTTTCAACCACTCAATCAGTTTTAACCTGCAGAACAATTATACCATCAAACTGTGTTCCCCAACCCGCATGCCCAGTGGATTATGGGCCTTCATTACCATCCATGAAATAAACGCCAATAAGACGTTTATCAGGAGAAGGCCTGCGTCCAGCAGTGGACCAATACAGGCTGTTGAGGGTGAGCTGTGAGGAGTTTCTACACACTCATAAAATAGGTAGGGCTGTCATGTTATTATACGCTTTTTTTAAATACCTCTGTAATAGTTTTATCTTGTAGTTTGGGCAGAGATGCGATAATAGAGTTTTTTTTTTTTTTTTAAATCTTTTATTAATTTTTATACAGGGTTTTAAATAATTATGACACCCTTATGAACTAAGTCTTAAATTTACTAATCCGATTGTGATCTTTCTTTAAGAACTGCACGATATATTTCTATCAGCGCCCTGGTATCCAGGGATACTGGTTCTGAGAGGATGCTGTTGCAGCCTCCTACCTTCCAGAAGATATGACATGAATTGAACGATCTTTGGCGAATTTCTTCGCCCCACGCACACTCCATTAAAATGTGGTAAACATCTTCGATTGTGCCACATCGATTGCAATTAGCTGACTCAGTTTTGCCCATCATAAACCCAAACATGTTTAATGGAACATGCCCAGAGCGAAGCCGTGCAGCTGTTACGATTTCGTTCCTATCCATGTCGGCCCTCAAAAACCACGGAGAACGAAGTAATGATGGTGAACAGTTTTATACCAAATGCCCTTAGATAATGATCTTTCATCAAAATATTCAGACCAACTATCAAACATATTATTTCTTATATCCGGGATGAGATCGGTATAGTTAGGTAGGCAATCAAATATTATTCCATCAACAGCTGCTTCTTTTGCGAGGTTATCGACTTCTTCGTTACCCGCCAGGCCAACATGGGATGGAACCCACTGGATTTTAATTATTTTGTTCATGCTTCTTAATCGACTTAAACTATCTAATAAACTATAAGCTATTGGAATACCTCTAAAGCTAGACCCAGACACACAACGGGCTAAGTGAAACATGGCGCTCTTACAATCAGTAAAAATAACAAATTTATCGTAATTGATACACTCGATATAAGACAAAGCTTCTAATAAGGCTATAAGTTCCAAATTCATTATACATATTTTTGATTGAATTAGTAACTTTACACTGTGCCCCGTCTCCGCATCTAAAAAAGCTGACCCTCTTCTTTGGTCTATCAAAGATCCATCTGAAAATATTCTATAGTATCCTAAGTATGCTCTTGATAAATAATAAACACATTTAAATTTTAGCTACTGGTTTAAAACATCTTTTCGGTTTATCTATAGTGTGAATTTTAAGCTCCAATACATCTATCAGATTTATATTACTTACCCATGTATGCATACTAAACATTTCTAATTGTATACTAACATTAAATCTACTAGTGCGAAGACAGTTATGGACAGTCACCAATAAAGGTACCTTCTTTCTACGCCAATAAGGTAATCTCAGTAGAAGGGACAGCTCGTCGAGCAAGTCAATAATAACATTATCGCGCATTGACTTAGATTTAAGCCAATACTTTGACGCTAAATATTTTCTACGAGCAAACAGAGGAACTATACAAAGTTCCGACTCCATCACATGTATAGGCGTACTCTTAATAAATCCACCTATAAACCGTAAAAACTTGTTTTGTAATGTATCTAATCTGTTAATTCTAGTACGACAACAGTTATCAAACAAAAAACCAGCATAATCAATACGACTACGAACAATAGCTAGGTATAGTCGTCTCAAGTGAATAGGGTGGACCCCAGGACGAACCTGTCAATATTTTAAAGATATTAATAAATTTCAAACATTTTTCGTAAATTTCATTAATCTGTTTTGTCCATCTTAGTCCTCTGTCCAGCCATAAACCCAAGTATTTAACATTTTCTACAATCTCTACCGATGTGTTGTTTATTTCCATATTAAACGTGTTTAGAAAAAAACCCCGTTTAAAAATACATATTTTCGTTTTATGAGGAGAAATGTCTAAACCTAAATTAGCTAGAAGGGAACATAATATTTTTAAATTACGTTTTAATCTGTCTCCTCCTTCATAAATATTTTTGCATTGATTATAAATAACGAAATCATCCGCGTACTGTGAAATATAAATATGATCTTCCAGTGTCTTACAAATATCTATTGTTACTATATTAAATAGGAGGGGTGAAAGGGGGTCCCCTTGGGCTAATCCCATACCGGTTACTCTTGTCAAAAAAATATTACCAATATTCAATTGTAACTTTCTTTCTTTGAGGAAATTCCATAAGTAGTGACAAATCTTTGGGCCAACCCTAATTTTATTTAGCAAAGTTAACAGTACAGTTATATCTACATTGTTATATGCATTTAAAATATCTATAAAACATCCGATTGTTGTCATATTTTTAGAAAAGCCATTTTGAATTCTACATACCAGACTACTTAAATTATCTATACATGATTTACTTTTCCTAAATCCAGTCATATTCAAAGAAAACATATTATTGTGTTCCAAATACCACTCTAATCTCTTATTTAAAATTGAATGAAACATCTTACATAAGCACGATAGCAAAGAGATAGGCCTTAATGACGTAACTTCATTAGGATCACGGCCCGGTTTTACGATAGGCACTATGTTAACCGTTCGCCACTGCGTAGGTACAAAACCAGCGGACAGAAATCCATTGTATAGTGATAAAAGTAAGCTCTTACCATTGCTTGGTAGGTGTTTTATCATAGAATACGTAACATCATCACATCCAGGAGATGTATCCTTGGATTTAATACACGCCTCGAGCTCCTGAAGGGAGATATTAACATCTAATTGTGAATGAAAATCTAAAAATATCGGCTGATTAGGGGTGACGTAAGCTGGAGCCAGGGAATTAAGTAAGCTAGACGCTTGTACTTCGCTGATGTATTGTTGGCTATAACTTCGACCTTTGACCCATCTCATGCGCTGCCACATCTGCGCCGAAGATGTTTTTTCATTAACAGATATACAAAACTCTTGCCAATACTTACTTTTCGCTTCGCTTATTAATTTATGCGCTTCACCTATTTTTGAATTTAAAATATCTAAGTTCGAAGGAGTAGGGTTTTTTCTAAATTTTGATAATGCTAATCTTCTTATAGCTACTGCTCGCGATAATTCGCTATTCCAGTATGGTTTAGGCTTAAATTTTGATTCTGGGTTTTGATTATTTTTTTTTATTGGAATATGAATATCAGCTGCTAAATTTAAATAGTCTAAAAACAAATCATAAAATATTTGGTTATCTAAAGGAATTTCTATTTTATCAAACATATCACTTAAACAGGAATTGTAACCTTTCCAATCGGCTTCTTTGTAATTTCTTTTATTAATGGGTTTACTATGCGAATGATAGCCCGTACTTAATTTTAAAAAAAGGTGGTCGCTACCTAGGTTTTCTTGGAGAACTGTCCAACTAAATTCGATTACAATATCAGATGTAGCTAAAGATATATCGGGAGAAGTCTTCTGCAGGTGTCCGTCCACCAACTTAACACGAGTATTGCGGCCGTCATTCAAAACTACATACCTACTATCTATGATTGCGTCAAATAAAAGATTTCCTTTAGTATCAGTTTTATATGACCATGACGAATGATGAGCATTAAAATCTCCAAGGATAAGAGTACGGTTACCGAAGATGGATAAAAGTTCGCTAAAATCGTTAAATGACGGGTTCGATGATTGTGGAAAATAAATCGATATAATATTTTCTAAATATTTACAGTTAAAAACTTTCACACAAATAATCTCTATGCTGCGATTACGCAATGTTAATTGGTGTACCTGCGATCGGATAGATTTATGAATAAATATGGCCACGCCCCCGCCGTGTGAGTCACGATCAGCGCGATAGATATTGTACTGACTTACCCTAAACGAGCTGTCCTCTGCTAACCATGTTTCACTTAAACAAGCAACGTGGGCTTTTTCTTGCAATAATAATTGCTCAAATGGGATACGTTTATTTCTTACACTTTGCGCGTTCCACTGTAAAATGTTCAGTCTTATAAAGGGCGTATTAACCATTATACTTTAATATTCCGGAGAGTAAATCGGCAATAGGCCAATCCGAAACATTATTTACTACCACATTAATTAACCACTCGACACACAACTTAAAAACACTAATAATCTTTGATTTCATGACAATGTTTTTCATGAATATTATTTCTTTTATTCTGGACATAAGCTCGCTAAAGGACGAATTTTCCTCTATTTTTTCTTGTCGCGGAGGTTCATTTTCAAGTACCTCTTGTAACTCATTCCATTCCAATGGCTCGCTCCAATCATTTTTACTCTTTTTCTGTTTTTTCTTCAGCTGTCTTCGAGGTAAAATAAAGCTTCTGTCGGACTGTGCATCTGGTGGTTCTAGTCTTGTACTAGGGCCTGGGGAGGATGTATAGGTAAACTGCGCTCCACTAGTTTGCGTAACTATCTGAGTCTTTGATCTTGGATTACTTTTAACTGCTGGAATGATGATAGGGGACTCCGCATAGATATGGGACGCTCTACTGTAGGTACAATTATTGTCAGCCATGATTACTCTAATCTGTCTTTCCTTCAAATAAACTGGGCACGTCTTAGACATCGATATATGTGGTCCTGAGCAATTTACGCATGTGAATGTTGTAGGATCACAGGTTTCATGATCTCCGCTGCATTTAGGGCATACCTCTCTTCGGACAGTACAAGTCTTGGCAGTGTTGCCCAAGGCCCAGCATTTGAAACACTGGGTGACGGGGTACACGTAGGGCTCGATAATTATTTTAACTCCATGTACATATACAAAAGTAGGTAGCCAGTTGCCCTTGAAACAAAGGCGTACGGACTCGGATGGACTCCACCTCCCTTCTTTATTTTCTTTGTCCCTACTTCTACGAGACAGTCTCTTTAATGAAATCAACTCCACTGATTCAGGGCTGGTAATATTTTCCATTATCTCTTTATCTGTTAACTCCATGTCAACATCTTTCATTACGCCATAAGAGTAGCTCACTTCCGATGATTTAGTAAATCTCCATCCCTTATTTTTCAAAGCGTCGATAGAAAACAGGTCAAAGATACTCTTTTCTTCAAAAAACGTAACTCTTACTTTGAATGGATTCATGTATTTTATGTTGGTAATATCGCTTAATTTTATATCTTTGAAGAATCTTGCCAAAGCGAATTGCTTTGGCAAGGGATCATCACTTGAAATGTAGATCTCTCTCTTCCTTTCCTCTTCTGGTATCTTCTTCTGTTTCTTGTGTTTTCCTGACACTGTCTGCCAATCGTCATCACTGCTCTTACTCTGTTCGAGGGTTCGCTTCGCACTTGTCTCTCTGTTTTCTGTAATCTCTTCATCTAATTCTATGTCAGAAGATACTGCACGAACATCGCTATCGGAAACTTCCATTGTTATTGACGAGCACGCGAGGACGCGCCCGGCCGGGTAGCAACACCAAGCCGGGCTTATCACAATGCGCTGCGAAGGAATGCACTCAACTCGTAACCACGTTCGCCTCGCACGGTTACCGCAGCGAGAATGTAATAGAGTTTGGTGGCAAAAAAGGTCAATCCATCCCTAAGCTTTACAAAATAAAACTATAACAGAGGTTATAAGAGAATAAATAACACAAACTGCACGATATATTTTTTAAATTTCCTCTGTTGAACGTAATAATAAGATAAAAAAAATACCTTATTATCACGTTGAGCACGTGACGGTGTTCTCCAACACAAATAAGATTCGTAGTTAACCCGCTTACAAGTAATTAAGATAAAATAGGTAGCGGCGCCACTTTTACTCGTGTATGCTCCTTATTTCTGCGTTTACACTTGATACTCACTAATGGATATGGCCTCTTAGTTAAAACATCTGATAAATCAGTACTTTGTGTCTCTTATACACTCCACCGGCCACTGAAGATTATCGTCTTCGTATCCGTTCATCGTTTTCATTTGTTTTTTTAACCGACTTCAAAAAAGTAGGATGTTTTCAATTCAGCTGTATTTTTTTATGTATTACCTCCAAACTTTTGACTGGGTGGTCTGATTTTCATGATTCTTTTCTGTTTGTAAACTGATGCTTACCGTGTCGTACCATTTTAATTTGGTCCAGTTCTGACAATAGAATCCATATAATTAAAGTTGGTTTATAGGTTTTTTATAAAACAAAATTAATTATTTTATTAGCCTTCTAAATAATCCCCAATAATAACTAGAATATGAGTGTAGGTAATATTAAAATATGCTGCCACCGCATTTGGAAAAAACAAAATTATAGCTGAATATAATGGTGTAAATCGCTTCGAGAAACACCTCACTTGAATTATAAAAGCTCTTTTACTTATTGAAATAAATTTCACACAGAAATCTTTAACCCTTTCGCGTCCAGACTCAACCCCTCCGTGTACAAATGGAATAGATACGTCACGTCAGTCACACACACTGCGTCGAGATTGGGAGTGTCGGAATAACATTTCTATTTAGCAGGCGAATTTATTTCATTTCCAGGCCTTTCGGTGGACACTTTATAAGATGATGTGGTCCTTTTAGGCAAATTTCGACTACGGTAGCCGGAGACAAGCCATGTGTACTGTCTATATATAAAAAAAACACACATAATCTATATTTATAAAAGAAAGTCGTGTTAGTTACACTGTTTATAACTCAAGAACGGCTGAACCGATTTGGCTGAAAATTGGTGGTGAGGTAGTTTAGAACCAGGAGACGGACAAACGATACCGGCTTTATGTAGACCGGAGTAACTGATTAGAGGGCAAGGAGAAAAAGAAAAAGTTAAGGAGAAACTGAGAAAAAGGGGAGTTTGGATTATAAAATGAGGAAAAAGAAAACAAAAAAACATTAAGAAAATGTAGTATATTATTACTAAACGATAAAAACAAAAGAAGGAAGAGGAAGAATAAAATATCATAACCTAAGTAGGTTGGTATGTAAATAACGACACAACCAGACGCAAATTTGCAATGTTCAGTATTAAATTTAACTAAGAAATAAGGTGCAATTGACTCTCTTCAATTCACTTTAATTTTATGTCCACTAATAGAAGAAGTGAATAAGAAACCACTAGCAAGTTTATCGCCAACGAATACAATCTTTACTTTTCTATTTTCAAGTCTTTTTTTAAGTCTAAGGGTACGTTCCAATTCAAGCTTAAAGCGCTAACGCACTGTACGAGCTATGCGCGCACGAAGCCCCGTTCCGATTCATCTGAGCGCGTTGGTGCGCGTTGGCGCGATTAATGAAACGAAACGCTCAGACGGCACTCACAAAGAAGTTGAAGGAACGCACGAGCTGCCTTGTCTCGAAAGGTGAGGCAGTTCATGCGCTCCCGTGCGCTCGAGGGGCGTGGCGAAGTGGGCGTTGCCGTGCGCTCTGTCAGCGCGCTGAAAGTTGAAAAGAAACGACTTCATGCGCGCGTCAGCGCATTAAACGTGAATCGGAACGTAGCCTAAATATAATGCAACATAGGAATAGATAGTTCTAACACAACTTATTTATGTTCTTACATACTATTGTCGGTGAGGAACTAGTATAACATAAGGCCAGATTAGATTAGCTTAGATTTTTTTGCCACTACACAATTCGTAGCCGAACCACACGACGCTACAGCAAAAATAATTAATTAAACGACACTTTATCTTAAAACTTCAACGCTAATATACGGTAGAACATTTTCAACTTTTAAAAATAAGGTAGAGCAAAAAGTAACAGATTTATGGACTATAAAGCTTAGAGCAAAATGTCTGCGCCAGTCTCTTTAATAAAATTGTAAGCTTTTAGCCGTTTCAAAAGCACTCCTTTCCTCTCCAATATGTATGTTTTAAAAGTCTAAGGTACATGAGTGTAACATAATTTTAAAAGTTAAAGCAGAAATAAATTTGTATTTAAAAGACTCGACATTTTGTCGTGACTCTCTCAGTCACGACAAAATGTCGAACTAGACTAGCCTTGTGGCCACCACACGGCTTGTCTAGTTTTTCGTTTAGTTATTTTAGATTTTAATTTCTCTTAGCTTAGAATTGAACTACATGTCCTGATCCAACCATCCCCCTTCCACTCCAGGACAAGCAGACGCACAGCGCAATACCATCCATACTTGGTGGACGTACCCTCGACTCGCACTAAGCGGTTTTCCGCCACCTTTATTATTAGCACCGCAAAGTATTGGAACTCGCTCCCTGTCTCTGTTTTTTCCAGCCAATTACAACCTGGGTCTCGTCAAGACAACGGTGAATAGGTATCTTCTAAACCTTCGTGATACACCATCAGCCGCATCTTTGCTTTCCATCAGGTGAGATTGCGGTCAAACGAAGGTCTATTTACCGTAAAAAAAAAAATCACCACCGTCGTCGGGGTCTTCCCGCGGTGTCTACTTTTATCTCTACTTTTATTTATTTATTCCTTTAATTCGGATGGCTATCAGCTTAACTAATAACAATAAAAATAGTCATAGAAAGCTAATAATAGGCACTCGCTAATAGAATCATCATAAACTATCTAAGTATGTACTTAGGGATATCCAGCAGCGGTGGGTAGCAGCACCTCCTGCAGAAAGAACAATTCTACCATCGAACTGCTATTTCCAACCCATGTGGGATGGAAATAGCATATAGGCTGCCTCTATGAGATAAAAGCCAAAATGGCACTTCTCAGGGGGAGGCCGCGTCCAACAGTGGACCAATACAGGCTGTTGAGCTGAGCTGGAGGTTGCGGCTGTTGAGGTTGAGCTGAGATGAGAAGATCTGTGGTGGTCGTAACGGAACAATCGATCCTTACAATTGGCGCAGATATCGTAAAAGATTACATAGATACGCGATTTTCAATCGCTATAAATACCGGTAGGTAATCCACCGGTATTTATAGCGATTGAAAATCGCGTCTGACAAATTCAAACAAATATAATTTTACAGGCAAAACGACTCTACCGTTTACGCTACTAAGTTGCTAAGTTGCGCTAAACTTATTTACTTAAACGAAGCACGTAGTAACTTAGAAAGTAATGTAGGCATTTGTTCAATTTGTGGTTGTGGCTGTCGTTTATGAGTTACTTTTATCTACTTTTGCAGCATCTTTTGAGAATCCGTGACTTGAATACAAGAGTGACCTATCTCATCGATGTCAAGAGCGTTTTTGTAGAAAATAAGTATAGTTTTTGTTAGTAGAAAACTTAGTATAGTTACTTACTAGTTATACCTCTACCTCAACCTCAACAGCCTGTATTGGTCCACTGCTGGCGGCAGGCCTCCCCCTGATAAGCGCTTTATTGGCATCTATCTCTTGGGGGATAATGTCTATAATCCCCCCGTTATGCATGCAGTGGACTAATATAGGCTGATGATGATGATGATGATGATGATGATGATGCATGCGGGTTGGGGATCGCAGTTCGGTGGTAGAATTGTTCTGTAGGGCGCGTTGCTGCCCGCCCTCTGGTAAATAACCCTTATTTGCCTTTTACGACACCCACGGGAGGAGTTGGGGTGGTACAAATTCTAAGCCAGCCACACAGCTTAGCGTTACTGGTTATAAGAAATTGTCAAATGACCAATAAAAATTAAAATTACCTATGATATTATTGTTTGTCTCTTATATCATATATCATTAATTAATTGCTACAGTTTTAAATTCAAATCAAATCTCTGTCATGTAATTTATAAGTCTTAAATATTATAGAGGCAAAGGTTGTGTGAATTTGTAAGTGTCTTTATCAAAAAAATACTAAACGGATCGGGTTGAAACTTTGCATGTTTGTAGCCTCTAGAGTACTCTATACGTAATTTTATACCTTATGTACCAGTAAAAATAGCCGATCCGATTTTAATGAAGTTAATACTAGCGGTCCATAACTTGCGAATAAAAATCCCCCTTATTCTCCCCAATCTCTCCCTCCTAAGTCAGATCCTGTAACAATGTAAGTATTTATGACACAGCGAATCTTGAACTTACAGAAACTTTTTCTTGATACATTATCCACGTCACATACAAATGGTATGTTTCGAGTTTCAGAAGTCTTACAGTTCAGCTAAAGTTATAAGCTTTTGGTGCAACCGGCAGAGATCTTGATACTTGAATAACGCCCAAGCAAGTTTGAACCTTGCTTAATGATAATAGGGTCGAAGCCTACCATCATTATACTACTCTACACTATAAGGAGGTAAAATTTGTTTCTATCCATTTTATGACTTTAAACGTAATAATAAGAATAAAATATATTTATTTTATAGAGAAAACAAAGTAGGTATACATTTTAGAGCAAGGAAAAAGGAGGGGGTAGGGGGTTCAATCTCCAAATCTGTGACACTGCTGGTCTGATTTTGCAATTAATTTCACAAATAGGTCGCTGCTACATCCAACGGCAACGTCTTATAAAAGTACCTCGCAAGTCCTAAAAAAATGCTAGTGTGTTATAAATTCACAAACATTCTTGAAAAAAAATGATAGCGCGAAAAAAAAAAAAACCCTTCCTTCATAGATATAAGATTCAAGCGATAAGCTCAAGGTTTCAACACCCGTGCCGATAAGCATAAGTAAACTGGGAATACTTTATTCGTGTATTATATTTTTTACTTGAGTGGAAACGTATTTGAATTTCTTTTGTGTTACGCACTGGGCACAACACACGCGATATTTTTTAAATAAACTCTTTCGGATCGATTAAAGTCCATTTTCAATAAAAATTTTACATATATAATTAGCTGCTCTATAATTCTGAGCTGTCTATCACCAATAATTGATATAACGTTATTGCGTTTTTGCGGACTTGGTTTCAACTTCGTTGTTTGAGACCTAGACCAACTGAGTAAAAAAAGTAGGTAAATAACAACCTACATTTAAAATCATAAGTTTACTGGCAAGACCCAAAACTGTGCTACTTTATTTAATTTACTTTATCCCAATAGAAACCTTATCTAGACACTTCTTATTCAAGATCACATATAAAAAACGCAGTCTGAGCTTTTTTATGATCTTTATTTATTGTTATAGAGTTTAGTCACACAGTGACTATGCCACTCCCATTAGAGATCAATTCTTTATAGTATAACATGGCAAAACACACAAACTTAACAAAATAGAAAAAAAACATTATCGTTTGCCACATGACAATGCAAACACTGCGGCATAAAAACCTCGTTATAACCAGCCTGAGCTTTACTGAATAGAAAATAACGTCATCGAAAAAAACTAGTGCGTAAACCGGGAATAAAAAGATAAACCTTTGACAGCCTACACAGGCACATCTTGGGAAATGAATTTTTGAATAAATACAAACAATCTCATTTGGCTTGTTGGATTTTTTTATTACCTACCTTCTTAATATGCTTTTTTCTCGTAAATGTGACATCGGTGAATCTAAGTAAAAGCTTTCACCCACGTTCTTTTGGGTGAATATATTTATTTTTAAGAACGTTATCCTTTGATCCGATTTTTCCAAATATGTCTCTGAACAGCCGTGGCAATCACGTACGTCGTAAACTAAACCAGGAACTGACTGGTTATACGGGGTGTAAGAAATTGGGGATGTTCAGTAGCCGGCCCGGCGGCCCGGCACCTACGACCAATATTATATTTCGTAAACGAAAGTTATGTACGTCATGACCTACGGAGCTGAGACGTGGACACTCACGATAGGGCTGGTCCACCAGTTTAAAGTCGCTCAGCGAGCTATAGAAAGAGCTATGCTTGGAGTCTCTCTGAAGGATAGGATTCGTAACGAATACATCCGACAGAGAACCAAAGTTATCGACATAGCTCAAAGAATTAGCAAACTGAAGTGGCAGTGGGCCGGCCATATCTCGCGAAGAACCGATAACCGCTGGGGTAAACAAGTTCTTGAGTGGAGACCGCGACTCGGCAAACGTAGTGTAGGACGCCCTCCGGCCAGGTGGGATGACGATCTGCGAAAGACTGCAGGCAGATGCTGGATGCGTCAAGCTGAAGACAGGGCGCTATGGCGCTCATTAGGGGAGGCCTATGTCCAGCAGTGGACTAATATAGGCTGATAATGATGATGATGATGACCAAGTCCGAAACTTACATGACATGTCGTCGCTTCAAGTCTCCCACTTGTATCGCGCTGGCATCGTACGTATGTATTGTGTACCTACGCAAGCTTCTATGTGGGCGTACGTGCTAGGTCTATCTGGAATTACAAAGCCATTGTTTCATTTCATAGCTGTGTGGTCCAGCAAGCTTAGAATTTGCACCACCCCAATCCTTCCCGTGGGTGTAGTAAGAGGCGACTAAATGATATCCAGCGCCCCCTGCAGAACAGATCTTCCACCAAACAGCGATCCTCAAGCGTGGGTATTATGGGCATTGCCCCCATGACTTAAACGCCAATGAGGCGTTTATCAGTGGATCAATACAGGCTGTTGAGGTTGAGGTTGAGTTTGTGTCATGACGTTCAAATGAAAAATGTAGTTGTCGATGTAGTGTCGTTAAAAACTGCAAGTGTCTGGAACGGAGCTGTAATAGCACGCGGATTGTTGTCTAGAGTAGAATAGAAAAAAATTACGTCACTTTGTCATCGAATGCATAAAATGTTTGAAATTAATTCCCTCAACTTCAATAATTTACGCAATGTATGACGATGCGATGTCATTTTTCTCTAGGCCGGAACAAACGCCAATTCGCAGCGAGCATGATATATTATGCCGTGATCCGTATCTTTGCTCGTTGCCAGTGCCTTTTTTGTGTAAATCGTTACACTACGCCCAGTAACGCCGTTACGTACCACCTTAATAATCTGGGTGAGATTTAAAATAGTGTCATGCCACGTCGTAGCATCGTGTAGTGGCAAGTAAAGCGTAGCACCCTCTACGGCGTAGCACCCTCTACGGCGTAGCACCCTCTACGGCGTAGCACCGTGTAACTTTGAAATCTATAAATTATTTTTTAATTGTATTGTCTTTACCTTTTGCTACCTTTCTATTTTAAATAATTGACACGATTTTATCGCAGTTTTCCGCTAGTTATTTTTTCAAAATATTTCGTAATTAAAGAAGTATTTATACTATAAAACGATGTTAAAAGATAAGGAATCAAGAAGAACTCTGTAGTCCATAACCTGTGAAGACAAAGTTGCATGGATTAAATTCCGCTCTAGGACAAAATTATGTTTGTATGATCCGGGAGTGAAGAAGATGTCAATGAGAATCTCACTAAAAAACCAACTTCGAATACCTGATAAATTGTTATTAACTGTTTTTCAGTTTTGCGAGACAATGACCATCTCGTGATGAGATCATCAAATTTGTAAATGATTGTTATAAAAAAACTGAAAACCAACTTCGAATACCTGATAAATTGTTATTAACTGTTTTTCAGTTTTGCGAGACAATGACCATCTCGTGATGAGATCATCAAATTTGTAAATGATTGTTATAAAAAAACTGAAAACCAACTTCGAATACCTGATAAATTGTTATTAACTGTTTTTCAGTTTTGCGAGACAATGACCATCTCGTGATCAATCTCTATACAACTTGGAGATAATTTTTAAATTCGGTACATAATTGCCGAAAAAATCGACATACCTACATAGAAAATAGCCGCCTGTGACACAGGAGCTGGTGGCCGGTTAAATTTTCGCCTCAGGAGAAACATTTGTATGATCAGTTCTAGGATTAAATAAAAAAATATCAATTTTTGTATCGAGTATATCAGTTATCTAGTATACACACCGGCTTAGCTTGGGGCTAGATAATGCTGGATAGCAAGAACTGTCCAGCAGTTTTTTAAACATACATAATAATATCCGAAATGAGAACCTCCTCCTTTTGAAGTCAGTTAAAAATGACGTTTTTTTTAGCTTGAGGCTAGATGATGCTGCGTATGGTCAAGCAATATTTATTTATTTTTATTATTTGTAAGGTCTGTTTGAAGTTCCATTCTGATTAAAATTACTTGACCTCCAGACAGATTTATTTAATAATCTCGTCTGTGCTCACTCAACCGTACAAAATTAGCCGAAAAAAGCCAAAGTTGATTTGACAAGATTATTTTCAGTGCAAACAATTATTTTCGCTGCCAAACCCACAATTAGGGTCCCGTAGGCCTCAGTATAAACCGCAGACCCAGGTACGGCGTAATTTTATTCAGCGTCTTTAATAATTCATAAGCCCATATTTGGGTCCAGTACATTCTACAGAGTGTAAAAGGTGAGGAGTTCTATTTTAAAATTCGTTTTTTCGTTGAATAATTATATAATAAGAACGAATGGGTAAATAAGGCGTTTATTATTACTTTTTAACTATTAAGTTGACATTTATATTCGTCTCATTCTTTGTTATTTATGCATAAAAATCTTGGATTTGTTTTATTTTTTTTTCAGCAAAGGTTCAATAGAAGTTTTAGAAATAAATTATTTATTTATTTAATTACATAATTACATTGACATTACAGCATATAACCAATGCGACAGTAAAATATACAAAATACAATAATTAAATTACAGCAAAAATCAACAAACTATTACTTAAAACTTATACTTAATAATAACTATAAAATATTTAACATATTTATTTGATAAAAACGATAATTCTAATTTAATAACCCCTCAGTTCAGTTCAGTTCTCACTGGCAACTCTGGCACACCTTGTTTATTTACATTTTTATTCGCGAGAAGTGGATCCCTAAATTCCGTAGTAATGGAATTTGAGTTTTATTTGAATTTGATTAGAATTTAATACGGATTTGAATGGATAGGGAAATAATGAATTTCGTAGTGAAAATTTGAATAGATATTAGGTTTTTGATTGATTGAGAACGGCTGTCAGTAAAAGGTACGGAAAATTGTTTCGGAAGTGGATTATTAAAATGTCGAATACATACAAAAATTATAAACAATACTCCTAAAAACAAGAAATTACTCCGAATATACTTTACTTTAATTCACTTAAATTCACTTAAAGTGATGCGAGTGGCAGTGTAGCATATTAAAAATACAGTTTCAGTAGACGAACGACTCAAAAATCCAATATTGACTTGGTCTTAGTCGGACCTATGTATTATAGTATTTGCTCCATAAAGTGGCAGCAAAATCCGACTGGGTAGTGGATATGCTTTACAGAAAATGCACGGCGGAATGACTCGCGTAATCAAGCGAAATCGGCCCGAATACCACTAAAATGATTGCTTTCTTATCATAGAAGAAATACATATATACCTAGTAATCATGTTATTTTACCTTTGACAGCATAAAGAACAGATAGAGACTGTTCAAAAAGAGAAGTGTCATGGGAATTGAGGGCACTTGTGTGCCAATTGACAACTTTTGTTGCGTTGATAACACTGCTCTGTCATTGCAGTTTGACTAAAATTGTTAGTTCACCGTAATGCCACGACTCTTCTTTTTTTAAACAGACTCTAGTAAAACGCGTGTTAAAAGAGTCAAGTATTAATCTATCTATCAACCTACAACAGATAAAACGGAGCTTTGAAAATCTTAATGTTATTGGAAGTCAAAGACACATTACCGTTTTATAAGTGAGCTGTCGGTACAAAACCAAAATCACGTCAAGCTTAAAACTGGAACCCGTTGTCTTTTCGTCTAGCGCGATCTAAGAATGATTCATTTGAACAGCGCCATATAGCGGTGTGCCAATGGTACTAAATAGAATAAAACCATTGGTTTTCTACAAAAATTGCCTAAACAATCTCCGTTCAAACAAAAAAAACGAACAGGCGTACATGAACTAAATTTATTCTTAAAATAAACCACCGTTGTAGTATCTTCATCATTCTAGCTTGGAATTATCTACTGCTTCTGCCCACCTCCTATAACCTTTTCTTCTAATTATAATAATTTATTACACTGTAATAAAACTGTACCCAACTATACCCAGGTGTATTGTGTAGTTTGAACATAAATTGCATTTAATATTCCTCTGGTTCACACAAACATGCAAATCTGTTCGCAAACTGAGATTAAAACTATCGGTGTTAGGGGAGAGGTAGACGAGCGAGAGTAAAGCGACTTAAAAGTGGTTTTCAATGGAAACCGCCTCACAAAGCGTTAATAAAAATATCGGCCTCAAGTTGCTGTCTAAAACCATGGCACGTGCCACATGCATGTGCCTAGGTTGACAGTAGATAAGCAAAGGCTGTTATTATCGTATAAACGAATTTTTCAAAAAAAACTAAATTACACTACTATTTTTTATTTTATACTCGTTTTGATTTTGATAATTTTATTATACTTCGACCAGCCGTATCTGAACCATTTTGATGACTTGATGAACGATTATTGATGAGAAAATAATAACTAGAATGTAAATAACTTACATCAAAATTGCAGTGCCCAACAGGGTTGTATGTACTAACTTTAGCTATAATTAGATCATAAGCTTCCAACTTACGTACATACTGGCAATAAATAAATGAAATAAACTTAAAATGCACTTTGATTTCAAAATAAAACATTATTATTTCATATTTCCGTCTATATACCAATCCATACATGCGTCTATCGATAAACAAAAGCCAAAACAAACTGTGTTAGTTCATTTATTCCAAAACATATTAATTTTGTTGAAATAATGTATGAACAAAAAATTCCCACAGTCACCGGCTCAGATTGATTTGATTTTCGCAAAAATAATTCGTCTATCACGACTTTTTAGTCGCTCGCCTGTGCAAACCCTAATGCAAATCATACACGTAATTAATACAAGTTTGGATGGGCGAAGTTTCTAGTACTGAGATATGGCTATTGTTTAGTTTGCGGGGATTCTACAACAGTTAACGAGTATTTGAATACCTGGCTTGATTGTTTTATTTAATTAAAATATTTCAGGCATGTTTGCAACTCCTTTTATGACCAATCTACAAGTCAATTTATGACATTCACTCACCCTTGACACATTCTCTTTTTGAAAAGGGGGGAAAACGGGTAGAGCTTTAACTAGGGAGAAAGCTCTGGCCGTTGATAACTTAGTCCTGTTATGTTGTTGTAATTTTGTTTTGGAGTGTACTCTGTAATGTTATGTCTGGTTTTAAGTAAAATAATTGAAATTGAGAAAGTTATTTCAGTTTTCCTCCCTGTAATCCCCCTTAAGGGGCGAAAACTAGGCAAAAACAAAACATTTTTTTCCGATTTATCAAGGGGTAAATCTGGAATAAGGCACATTATCAACGGGCAGAGCTTTAACTAGGTGACTCCTTTTTCAAAACATACCTACGTTACGACTACGTAGCGAAGCGACAATCGCGACATGACGCGATGCCAAGATTACGTTTTTTTTATTATAAAACAAGCTGCGCCCCACGGCTTCGCACGCGTTGATTTTCTCACCTTTTAAACCTTTCCTAGACCTCCACGAACATTTCAAGACCAAGATAAGATAAATCCGTTCAGCCGTTCTCGAGTTTTAGCGAGACTAACGAACAGCAATTCATTTTTATATATATAGATAGATAGATAGGTTTGCAATTGCCTCTGTAGACGATTATTTAGCCCATCAATGACATATAAATATAATATATACATAACGCGCGTACCTTTTAATATTTAGGATGCAGACTAATTAAATTTCACATCAAGAAGGAACACATTTTGGCATAATAAAGTATTCTTTGTGTATAAGCCATTTTATAATGGACCCCAACTGACAAAATCTACTCTCGTCAAAGAAGCGATATAAGCTGTTACTATTCGCTATGTATGAAAAACTACTTTTCCACTATTTCTTTTCCTTGTAGAACGAAAATAATTGAGTTTGTTTTAAAAAACTATAAATTAACTTACTAACTACCTTACTAATTGAGTAAGGTTTTCTCATGGCTGGCCATTGTCAGAACAAAATAAAAAACCGTACAGAAGCACCCAGCTTTCAAACAAAAAGTCATTAAAATCGGATCACACAGTGAAGTTCTGTGGGAACAAAGATAATAAAATACAGTCAAATAAAAAAAGATGAGGTATTGAACCTCATCTTTTCTTTAAGTCAAAATTTATTTTAAATTTTAAAATATTTAAATTTAAGTGTGAGATTCTGTGTCAATGACTCGTTGAAGAATACGACTCTGAAAAAGATATACATGATACAAGATTCTATAAACAAATACACGTCAAAATAAGTAAATTAAATGAATATTAAATATAATTGTTTGATTAAATATTGTTTGCAACAGTCTGCAGCTAGCTCAATTGTTTCAATTGTAAATACATTTTTTTATTTATTGCTGTTATTTGATTGTAATTTTTTTGTACAGTAAATGACTTACTTAGTGAGTCATGTTAACTTATTTTCGAATATTATTTCATTGGAAGTATTATAATATAAGTATTAATAATATTATTTTATTTCACTTTATCTAAACTAGTCCCCTATAAAACTACCTTTAAGATGACATGTGTCGCCTGACATAATATACTTGTATCTTTGAATCAGGCACGGGGATAGTCTTTTATAGTTTAGGTAGCTCTAAGAACTCACCGAAGCTGTAGAACTCACTTCAGTTGCCATGATATAATTAATGATTATTTATACTCTATTTATCGCGTACCTTTGTTTTTATATCCCTAACATTTTTGAGTCGACCCGTGACCACGATCGCTGTAACGCGGTAGAAACGTAGGGGCAATAAAAAAAAAGGTACGCGAAAAATACCCGATAAATAATCATTAATTATGTTAACAAATCGCGAAAGTTTAAAAAGCCATGTAATGCCATAAGTCTAAGCTTGAATATGTTGGAAGAAGAGAAGAAGAGATGGTGTTTTCTAGGTTATCATCATGGGTACTTTCATGATGAAAACCTAGAAAACACCATCTCTTGTACAATTACATACGTTGGCCGCCCTGTGCAGTTTTATTTTTCATCTCGTCTGAGATATTCTGACGGCGTAGATGCCTTGAGGCGGGCAATTCAGACTAAGATGGGCGAGTTGAAACGTTGGGAGTGTGCTCTACTTAGAAATACAATCAACTTATAATTACAATAATGGGACGAAACGTTTTTATATATTATTTTATTATGGGCGGTTTGATACGTTGGCCATGTGCTCTAATTAGAAATACAATCAATGTATCATACTTTAATGAGACAAAACGTTTTTTTTGTTTTATATGTATAAATTAAATGTCATACATTCCACTGTGAACTAACGCAGATTACAAATACATCCATAATATCGGCCAGGATCATGAAAAAATTATTCTTCCGGGAACGCATGTTTGCTAATCTGTCATTCCGTATAGGCCTTATAAGTTATAAGTCATCTACGTAAGGATAGCCAATCGGACACATAAACCTGTCCTTCTTGAATGAAAGTCATCGATGATTTATGATGTTGTTGGCAGAGTCGTGGAGTGTTTTGACTTGCTTAATCTGTTAATTTTTGCTTTTGGGACATGAAGTGTCTTGTTTACAAAAGAGATCGTTTGGTGCCAGATACATATCCACTGTTCAGCGAATCGGTCAGGGGGGAAAACTATGTACATGCACGAGAAGTGTGCGGAAGACATTATTTAATTAAATTGTTATCCTAAGCTCCTCTTAAGTTCTGCATCCCTGGTATATGCTATGAACATTACTGAGACTCTTCAGGAATTGTGTTTTTTTACTTTTCTACTGACACTGACTGTACTGACTGTACTTTTCCAAGCTTTTAGTTCACTTAGGCTCTTTTATAAATTTGTAAACGAAAAGCTTAAAAACAGCCGGTGAGAAACGAAACAATTATTATAACTCTTGTCTTTTGGTGCGAAAAATATAGTGCGAAACAGCGCTACACCAATTAATCAGGGGGAGGTCTGAGTACAGATGTTGATGGTCAACATAATATAGGCTGTTGAGGCGAGGTGAGGAGGGATTGAGAAAAAACGCACATTCTGGAAAAACACTACACAAACGGAGTCTGACCCACTTTACAATGCGAGTCCTAAGTAGAGCAAACATCCAGCATTCCATCCACACCTCTCGTCGCTTGACTTTAAATCCGCCGTTGAATATATTCAACCTTCGTCTCGAAATAGAAACATGTTTTACCTGTCCCTTGAAAGTTTAATCGATGGTTTTCGATTAAAGGTTGAGTAAAGATTTCCAAATACCGTCCACTTTCTGTCAAGAAACTACAATAACTTAGTTAGTCCTGTAAAATTAGTTTAGTCTAGTTTTGGCGACATCTGAATAGACACCATTGTCAGATTTGCACCAGGTACATAATAGGGTATAATGTGATTTCAAAATGGCAAAAAAAATATATCACCTAGCCTTTTTCGGCTACAGTGAAAACGGTTAGGTGGATATATAATGATATAGAAACATATCTATGTACATATTTATTTTAGAATTTTGAGATGTTTTTAACGTAGAATTTTACCATTGAAAAATTGATATTTTAAATCTCAATCGCAAAATTTCAAAACGCTACGCCATTGACTAGAGCGGACGTGACATCGCTGTTCACATTTCTTCTTTTTTTATTTTGCTTGCTGCACCATGATTTGACACTATTTTGCCCACTTCACATTTCGTATTGTAGGTTATTTTCAGATTTTTCGGAAAAACTCTTTTCTGAGATGATCACTACTTACTGAGGTCGTCACAAAAGGTTATAATTGAGTGTGAACGTGGATGTCAAATAAACATGGCGCTAATATGGCAGCGTTTTTATCACCCGAAAATGATTGTAGTTTTGATTTGATTTTTATACCTTAACCCAAAGTGTTATACGGTAAGGAAGGAGAAGTCACTATTGTTGGGTCTGTCTAGGGTGTATCAGATGTGTGATGTTATTAAATTAAATATTTATTATGAAATGGTTCCGTCCCATTCTGTTCGCGCGCACTAATTACATGAATCTGATCAAAAACCAAGTCAGAATTCAGAAGAAGTACTTAAAAACTAATAAGCATCTTCAAACGTCCCAGGCTACCTAGATGCGGCGCGTCTCGCATGGTGAGGTCAGGTCTATGCTTGAGCAATGCATAGAAAAGCGTTACTCAAGCATAGATCGATGACTGAACTAGCTTTCATAATACCTAAATGATATGGAATATGAATATGGATGACGTACAAAAGAACCTAAAAACTTTTTTTTTTTTATAATTTTCCACCCCACAACAAAAGGCTTTGTCGCAGAGCGACCACATCGCCTAATTGGTACATATTTACATTATTTATAACATATAATATAAATGAAAACTAAAAACTAATTTCGACAGAAAAAACTTAAAGTAAGGTTGTAAAGTTTTCGGGCTTCTTCAGACAATGGATTGGACAACATACTGTTACATTTGCCAACATCATATAATTTAGCTACTCCAAAAATACGAAGTCGTTCGTTTGCATTTCGAACACATTCCATTAGGACATGATGAACATCATCAATACTACCACAGATGTCACAATTTGGTGATGAGACTTTCTTCAATAAGAATCCAAATTTGTTGGATGGAATCCTAAATTTGGTGATGAGACTTTCTTCAATAAGAATCCAAATTTGTTGGATGGAATCCTAAAAACTTGATTCTGAAAATAACCAAGCCAGACTGCAGAGGACGTACTTTAAAAATATTGAGCATCTCTAAGTATCCCAAACTGTGGCCTAGATGCGATGCGTCTCGCATTGGTCTATGTCCGAGTCCGAGTCCGAGTCCGAGTCCGAGTCCGAGTCCGAGTCCGAGTCCGAGTCCGAGTCCGAGTCCGAGTCCGAGTCCGAGTCCGAGTCCGAGTCCGAGTCCGAGTCCGAGTCCGAGTCCGAGTCCGAGTCCGAGTCCGAGTCCGAGTCCGAGTCCGAGTCCGAGTCCGAGTCCGAGTCCGAGTCCGAGTCCGAGTCCGAGTCCGAGTCCGAGTCCGAGTCCGAGTCCGAGTCCGAGCCCGAGTCCGAGTCCGAGTCCGAGTCCGAGTCCGAGTCCGAGTCCGAGTCCGAGTCCGAGTCCGAGTCCGAGTCCGAGTCCGAGTCCGAGTCCGAGTCCGAGTCCAAGTCCGAGTCCGAGTCCGAGTCCGAGTCCGAGTCCGAGTCCGAGTCCGAGTCCGAGTCCGAGTCCGAGTCCGAGTCCGAGTCCGAGTCCGAGTCCGAGTCCGAGTCCGAGTCCGAGTCCGAGTCCGAGCCCGAGTCCGAGTCCGAGTCCGAGTCCGAGTCCGAGTCCGAGTCCGAGTCCGAGTCCGAGTCCGAGTCCGAGTCCGAGTCCGAGTCCTAGTCCGAGTCCAAGTCCGAGTACGAATTATTCGAATAATGGAATATTTTATAGAAAACTAGCTGCGCCCCGCGGCTTCGCACGCGTTGTTCCTATGAAAACATTAAAAGGTGATTTTCATCCCACGGGAACAGATTTATGGGATAAAAAGTAGCCTATGTTTTATTTCAGTATTAGAATTACCTGTATGCAAAATTTCAGCCAGATCCGTTCAGTAGTTTTGGCGTGAAGAGGTAACAAACATCCATCCATACATCCATCCAAACTTTCGCCCTTATAATATTAGTGTGATAACTATTTTATTATAAAAATCACATCTTTTATTGTAATAAGTATTTTATTGATTGATCAAACGATCTTCTCAAGAGAAGTTCGATCGATATTGTATGAGTCGTTTCATTCGAAGATATAAATGTGTTCAAAACGTAGTACTTCAAACCTACAAGGTAGCATCACGATTTTTTAAAGATAAATCGATCTTTCAGTCGATTTGTTAACTCGATTTATGGCAACCCTACGCCCGCGTCGCCTCCGCTCGACACTAGCTCGTTTCTTCATTATTTCTAAAGTAAATGGCCTCCTTCCCTAAATTGTTTTTTGTTAGCTGCAGAATTTGCCCAAAGTAAGTGTACTCGGAAACAATTTCGAGAGGGTGTCCATTACTGTCCATATACGACGACAGGCCCCGGATCAATGAGGCCATCATTAATCATGACTTTCTTTTATCCAAATTCATGCCAAGACCGATGCGTCGTCGCGAGGCTGAAGCTAGGTCGTCCAGCTCCTCCAGCGACTCCGTCACTAAGATTATGTCATCAGTGAATCGCAGGTGTGAGATGTAATCGCCGTTTATGCTAATGAAAGGCAAGGGTTTTCCAGTCTAGCGTCTTAAACATATCTTCCAACGCGCTCGTGAGCAATTTCAGGGATATAACATCACCCTGCCTCACTCCTCTGCGCAGTTGGATGGGTTTGGATTGCTGGTCCTGTACTTGGACACTCGTGGTGGCGGCGTCGTAAAGACATCTCGGCACCTCGATATAACAAAAGTCTTCTTGGCATCGCTGTAAGGATTCCAGAACAGCCTAGTTTTCGACAGAGTCAAAGGCCTTCTCATAGTCCATGAAGGCCAGACACAGGGGCTGATTATACTCTTCGGACTTTTGAATAATCTGCCTTACTGTGTGTATGTGGTCTATGGTGCCATAGCCATATCCTCCGCGAAACTCGGCCTGTTCTGGGTTCGCGTTATTTCGTACAATAAAGATAACCACCACGACCGCATGCAATACACAACTGAACATAATTCTGCGTTAACACAACGACATTCACGTGAGCAACAGAGACGGATAGACAGAAGAGTCTCGTCAAATATGCGAACGCACTATGCAGTCGCGCGCGGCACTCCCGATTACTCCCGAGTGTTTCCGAACCGTGTTCCAAACCCTTTAACTTTTACCTGAACAACGTAAACTTGTATTGTCTTGTATGGATGGATATACCGCGTGAACTTTTAAGTGGCCTTTTATCCACATCAGAATTTTGACTTTTTACTTAAAACGAATATTCGAATATTGCAATATCAGCATTCGAATATTCGAAATGATTTAATATTCGAATATTCGAATGCAAGCCCTAATCAGTATTCGAATATTCGAAATGATTTAATATTCGAATATTCGAATGCAAACCCTAGTCCGAGTCCGAGTCCGAGTCCGAGTCCGAGTCCGAGTCCGAGTCCGAGTCCGAGTCCGAGTCCGAGTCCGAGTCCGAGTCCGAGTCCGAGTCCGAGTCCGAGTCCGAGTCCGAGTCCGAGTCCAAGTCCGAGTCCGAGTCCGAGTCCGAGTCCGAGTCCGAGTCCGAGTCCGAGTCCGAGTCCGAGTCCGAGTCCGAGTCCGAGTCCGAGTCCGAGTCCGAGTCCGAGTCCGAGTCCGAGTCCGAGTCCGAGTCCGAGTCCGAGTCCGAGTCCGAGTCCGAGTCCGAGTCCGAGTCCGAGTCCGAGTCCGAGTCCGAGTCCGAGTCCGAGTCCGAGTCCGAGTCCGAGTCCGAGTCCGAGTCCGAGTCCGAGTCCGAGTCCGAGTCCGAGTCCGAGTCCGAGTCCGAGTCCGAGTCCGAGTCCGAGTCCGAGTCCGTGGGTTTTCCTCCTCCAATGTGTGCCCGCTGTGGATTTGATGTCATCTTCCCACCGTAGAAATGGTCTTCCCCTTGCTCTGTTTCCTTCCCTAGGATACCATTCTATTACGACTTTAGCCCATTTATCTTGTTTGGTTCTTAGGACATGATAAATAGTAACTACTATCAAATAAGGTGCAATTGTCTCTAATCCACTTCAATTTTTTGTCCACTTCTTCCGCTAGAAGATTGGCTAGAAGTGAAAAAGAAACCACTAGCAAGGTATCAACTTATCAACTTATACAATCTTTGCATAATTATCTAAGTCTAACACAACTAATTTATGTTCTTACATATACTATTATCGGTGTGGAACTGGGCGACATCCGGCATTGATCAAAAACTGAGAAAGCTTTCGTAATACCTACGGACCTAAATGACGAGGTTATGAATAACTAGCTGCGCCCCTACGGAAACATTAAAAGGTGATTTTCATCCCACGGGAACTGATTTATGGGATAAAAAGTAGCCTATGTTTATTCCAGTATGCAAAATTTCAGCAAGATCCGTTCAGTAGTTTTGGCGTGAACAGGTAACAAACATCCATCCATCCATCCATCCATCCATACATCTATACATCCATACAAACTTTCGCATTTATAATATTATTGGTGTGATAGTGTGAAGATATGGGTGACTTACGAAAGTACTTAAAAACTTGATTCTGATCAAAAACCAAGCCAGACTTCAGAAGAAGCACTTAAAAACTAATAAGCATCTCCAAGTGTTCCAGACTGTGACCTAGATGCGGCGCGGTCGGCACCATGTGCCAGCGAGTACTAGGTATCCATTGAATAAGGGATGATTCGTATTCCGGGAGGTTTTATGCCTTTTAAAGGTTTTTAAGGGGGAGGATAGATGAGCACCTTTTGCGTACGTGTTGAACGTTTTATATCATTTACGGGTAAAATACGGGTTTTCGGAACATCAATAAATTGTGCGTCGCAGCTATGACATTCGAATACATTTAGACTTATTTCAAATACATAATTTTTGGTTAGAGTTAATGGTAGTATGGATATAACGATTGCTAATTTTGTTGTTGTAGGAGCCGGGGTAGCTTAGTATATTTTCAGCTACAGCTGTCACGACACATTTCTTTTTATTTTTTTATTTATATTTTAATTTGTCGTTTGGACAAATTAGGCTAAAGCCATTAGGGCCATACTGCCTTGTTTTTCGTTAAATAATTTTCATGTCTGTGTTTAACCAACTGATTACCACGCCACTTTTCTATTGAACCATGAACCAACCACCACCACCACCACCCATTCCATCCAACCTTCTATACAGCCACTCAACTTCAACTTCTTGTGAGATGGCTTCTGCGTCCGGTTTGACGCAATTCATACCACTGAATTACAGCGCGATGTAAAATTGAAATGACATGAAGTTAAGTAAATTACCATTACAATAATTATCTTTCATTTACTTCTTTGCTATAGATTTCGGCAAAAGTTTACTATTATAAATGAAAAGTTTGCACAAAATTTGTTTGAAAACTGTCAAAAGCCAGTGCTGCAATCTCGTTCATGTTCCTGCGGTCTACTGAATTGCAAATTTATATACAACTACAGTACACAATATTACCCATAGGGAGGTAAATTTTATATTATATATAAATATGTTTATTTATGAGTAAAAGGTGTAATCACCCATTTACGGACCCGCATGTAATAGTGTAATCACCTTTCTGCGTTGGAAAAATAATTTTATGAATAGAAAAGTGCATAATTCCATAACAACATAGGCTATAATTTCTGCAAGTAGTGAACATAGCCCGGCGTAAAAGGTAATTAGAAATTACTCAGTATGATCAAACAAAATTTGTTGATAAAAAACTACAATCAATTATTAGAAATAAGTAAGAACCATGTAGTATTTTTTGGTTTTATTTCAAAATAACGTTTAGCAGCAGCAGTTTAGTATTCTGTCGTGAATCATATAGTTTTTACTTTGTAACTCATAACAATAACACAAGGTTTAAAGCTAGAGCATCCTGTAGTGAGAATTAGGTCACAATCGGTCACGGCTTGGCAGGTGGCAGCTAAACGGGAGATTATCTAGCAATTGCATTTACAATGGCTTACAATCAGAGCTGGTGGGAATAACTAGTTATCACAGGCAACTGTTAGTTTAAGCTTTAAAGCTTAAACTAACAGTTGGCGCTATTAATAGCGCCAACTCAATTTGGCGCTATCTACAAATACGGATTATTCCCGTTGTTCAACCTTATCCTCAACCACAACAACCTGTATTAGTCCACTGCTGGACGCAGGCCTCCCCCTGATAAGCGACTAATTGGCATTTGTCTCATGAGGGGTAATGCCGACTCACACGGGAAGCATCAGTTACAAAAAAAGAATCATCAAAATCGGATTAGGGACTTGATGTTGACGTTGAGGAGGAGTCAAACGTTATGAGGTAACAAACATAAATATACAGTCGGATACAGTCGAACTGAGAACCTCCTCCTTTTGTTAAAGTCGGATGAAAAACGCCGACGCTCGCCGGCAGGATTCTATAATTTATTGATAAAATAAATTTGTGCACTCGACACAAGACCCGTTTACGGAGGTGATCCTTAACAAGTATTATTATTAAACCTCTAATAGAAATGCCAAAAGCTTACTAGCAAACAAAGAAACCCCGTATATTACTGGCGCTTAGCCAAAAAGGTTGCCCACCTTTTTGGCTCTTACAAATGATTTATACCAATGACCTTCAGCAATGCTTGTTCGGACGTAATACAGAGAATTTTTAGTATTTTGCTAATGCCATCTGGAATTGTAGGTGAAAACTTAGCTGTGTACAAAAATGGAGAAAATAATTGCATTTATAATAAATATTACCTGAGCAAGTTGAAGGTTTAAAGGTTTCTAAGAAAAACACTTTGAAAGTAGTCTACTCTAAATGATTTTTCTAGATTCCTTTCTACACCCCAAAAATCCCATGACCACGGCATTGTGTAAGCCTTTTTTAACGTCGGGAAAAATAAGTAAATTAACGCGATATTACCCGTTAAATAGTAGGTACTCATATCAAAAATGCGTTCCACTTTTTAGATCCATTCAAAAAGAACAATGGGAACTAGAGAAATAGCACGTATCAACGTATTTATGTTACTCTTTCTGCGACAAAACTTTCCAAGACATTTCAAACAAACATTTTAAAAATAAAGTCCTATTCAAACAAATCTTTGACATAAAACTTCCTCCGGAAAAACATGTTACATTTCCAAATGCACATTTCTATGTTATATTTTATTCAGAAAACGCACGAAAGCTTTAATACAACATGTTCAAACAGCTAGATAGAACTGAAAATCCCGCGGTTTATCCCTTTTAGCTTGTTTGTAGCTTACGCAAGTAAATAGATACTATAGGTATGTTTTAACATTTATCTAGGCTAGTTTATGTATATATTTTTCTATTATTGTTTACTGAAATTGAAGAATGTATGTAATTTTTTTTAATATCCGGTAGAAAATATTTTCGAGAGTTGAAAACTGAAGTAAGTACTTGATTAATTCTAATTTTATTTCGAATGACAACCAAATGCCAACATACTCGTATTTAGCAAAGCTTTTTGTATGTTAACAATTTGAGTGTAATAAGCTATTTACTGACTGACTCATTGCAGTACTGGCCCTCTAGCACGTGGATTCTTGTTTAGGGTAGAATATAAAAAAAATACGTCACTTTGTCATTGAATGCGTAAAATGTTTCAAATTAATTTTTAAACTTCAATAATGTACGCAATGTATGACGATGCGATGTCATTTTTCTCTATTCTACCCTAGAAAACAATCCCCGTGCTATGCCGGCTGGGTTTGTTTTGACGATATTATTGAGACGTCATCGTTATCAAAATTTTTTGCATGGAATTTGCGTAGTTTGCAAGTTCGGGCGCTGTACCAAATCCCATAGAAAAATGAGACGTCACGGCAATGACGTCTTGATACTTTCACCAAATCAAGCTAAGTCTTCAACTGAGGGGTCAGATAATAAAGAAGCCCTTATAAGTAGCCAAAACTAATAATTATTATAACTTCTGTCAGTTATCCCGTGACTGAGTGTAAACCTGTTGAAACGTCATTAAAAATAGGTGAATATTTATAACAATGTATTCTGATCGCCTAAGTTTAAAAAACTAATAATGATCCTGTAGCCTCAAGGGCTAGATGGGCTAGCCAGGGTGGACCAGTCTTAGCAACGACCAGCCATGTGTGTGGGACATATTGCCCTTATCAGCATACAAAAACAGTAAAGACAATCCTGAAAAGACACCTAAAACCCCACCCTTCTTCAGAAACTCGCTAAATAAACATCATATCCATAAAATAAAAAGTAACACCAGATTATAACAAAATAAAGCGTCTCATAACAATTCTAAAGTAGATAATAAAGCTGTATTATTTATGAAGAGCTCATGCAAAACTGTAGCTACATAACGGTGAATGTAAATGGTACGAGGTGCCGCTGCTTGCGAATTGAGCATAATGTGCCTGTACAGATGGGGACTCGAGTATATGATGGGGAAAAATAAATTAAAATCCTCACCTTGAGTTTATAAAACGAAATCCGCTCTAAAACTAAAGTTATTTCCTCAACCTCACCTCACCTCAACGGCCTATATTGGTCCACAGCTGGACGCAGGCGTCCCCCTGATAAGCGCCTGATTATTGGCTGTTATCTCATGGGGGGTAATGTCCATAATCCCCACGCTCAGCATTCGGGTTGGGGATCGCAGTGTGGTGACAGAATTGTTTGGCAGGAGGCGCTGCTGCCCGCCTCCGGTAAATATCACTAATCGCCTCTTACGACACCCGCGGGAAGAGTTGGGGTGGTGCAAATTCTATGCTACACAGCAATATTGTAATAAAGTTATTTACAACGGGATATTTAGCATGATTTGAGTTTTGAGCTTTCCAAATCCGGAACCTGGAACCCTGTTGTGAGAATGTGCAAAAAACGAAGAAGTGTTGTACTAACCGAACCGCTTTGTGATACCGTCAGTGTCGTGTGTCATGGTCGACTTGCGTTCGATAATGAAACCGATGGTAGTGGTAACATTCTTAGCAAAAGACTGAAAATGAGGGTAGATCGATATATCTGCTCATAATAGCTCACTCGCAAGACATTCAGTTATTTCATGATCATGGCGCATGAAACTGTGCCTAAATATTGGAAAACTCAAAACTAAAATCATAGTAAATATCCCGTTGTTAATAACTTTGGTAAATCCGCTCTTTTTTCCATTTTGGCCCAAAGGCCGCGATATGAATCCCGAGAAAACAGGTTACCTATCCCCGATCGTCCCCACGTTTAGTCCCCAATGGGGACCGACGACGGGAACTTTACTTTCCATTGTCCCACATTTATTTCCTTTTGGGACCAACCGGAAATTTAATACCAGTTTGTCCCCATTTAAGATGTAAACATTCCGCTGCTCCCCACTAAAATAAAGTCACAGCTGATTTTTACCTAAATTATATGAAACTTAAGTCCTCTGAAGTTATTTTTTTTTTGTTAATAATTAATAATAACATAAAAGTAAATTCAAAACCCTGTGTCGGGTGTTGGTTTTCTCGGAATTCATACGCAACAACTTAAAATTTAAATTCTTATTCCTATAAAAATTCAAACATCCAGTCTGTACGTTCACCATAGCCGAAGTTAAATCGATATTGCAACAGCTGCTGCCGATACAACTATCTGTGCTTGTACAGGCATCGATCCCGCGTTTATGTGTCAACCCACATTTCATGGCACTAGCAAACTACAAGGCTGTCTGTAAAAACACTCGACATCTTAAACCGGAAACAGAATGGTGTTTTGAGACGTAATGTACCTTAGTTACAGAAACAAATCTCAGGGTATTGATCAAGCTTGAAAACCATAAACATTACACTATAATATTATAAATGCGAAAGTTTGCATGCATGGTGATAGTTAGAGATGTATGCATGATGATTTGTTATCACGTCCTGCCAAAACTGCTAAACGGATCGGATAATTTTTTTGCATAAAGGTGGTGTTAGGCCTGGAATACAACATAGGCATACTTGTTATCTCATAAATCAGTTCCCATGGGATAGAAACAAACATAAACAGTGTCCATGAACTAGTATTTTTCTTTTCTTCTTTTTAATGGCGTCTACACGTCTGGGTTGATCAATGTCCGTAATCACCTCACCTCAACAGCTTGTATTGGTCCACTGCTGGACGCAGGCCTCCTCCTGATAGGCGACTTATTGGCGTTTATCTAATGGAGGGTAGTGCCCATAATCCCCACGCTGGGCATGCGGGTTGGGGATCGCAGTTCGGTGGTAGAATTGTTCTCCAGGGGGCGCTGCAGCCCGCCCCTCGGTGGATTTCCTTTAGTCGCCTCTTACGACACCCACGGGAAGAGATGGGGTGGTGCAAATTCTATGCCGCCGGCACCACACGGCGAAATGTCCGTAATATTAGAGTATAATAAAAATAAAGGCAACGTTGTTCGGTAATAAAGATAGTTAGAGGAAGTGAATTCTTCGAAATAAGTTTGTCAAAAAGGTCGCACTACAGAAAAGTACAAAATTATGGGCATCGTTGTACGGTAAGGTTTTCTAAACTAGTCTCACAGTAGAGCATTCTGACATGAAACAAAATGTGCTACGGTGTGAATGCAGTTTCCCTTTAAATGCTGTGTGCTACGAACTGCAAACAATCAAGCTACGCTTCGTAGCACCGCTACGAGATCTATGTGCTACGCGATTGCTACGCTAGCTACACTGCTATGAACTAAAGGTTCAAAGTTTCATGCGCTCTATAGACTATTACTTTTATCTCGCTTAAGAGTGTGCCATAAGCAATTTACTTTACAATTTACTTTCATATTTATGTATATGTTACTTCTATTATCTTAAATTACGTGTCTTAAAACATTTATAATATAAATATAATTGGTAAAAGTTAATGAAAGGTTATTTTTTGAAAAAAAAAGACGTGAATTCTTCGTTATCTCAGAAATGGCACGTCTTTATTTTCCAACCTAAGAAACCTAAAAGTATTTGTTGAGTTAATTTTTCGATCGATTGTTTCATTTACTTGTAATTAGGTAAAATAGTTTTGGCGTATACGAAGTACATCTTTGCTCTGTACTTCTCACTCGCGAGAAAACCATATCTTCTCATCCCTCTCGAAATCTACCTCGTAGTGGCGTTATTGCACACTCTTAAGACTAACCTAGGCAGAACTTGAACGCAATAGATAGCGCGTTATATCACTGAGTGGCAGGTTGCTCGGTTCAAACCCAAACCAGTTGATAAATTTTGGCACCTTCTTGGTACAATAATTCTATAGTTTTAGGAGAATCGTTAAAATTATTATTTATTACATAATGCGCATTATACAACATTAATATTACTGGTATATCTAAGGTATTTCCGATAAAAATCCATGTTTAGGTTCAAAAGAGGTTCGTAAAATTACAGATTTTTATTTATTTCATTTAATCGGTTCTGGTAATAGCAAACAGTTTTTACTTGCAATTACATCAAATAAACTGAATGGAATTGCTTGCAATTACCGTGATATTTTATTATGGCAATGTTTAAAAGAAACCAAGTGAGATGTCACTTGCAGTTTGTCGTAAAAATCACACGATATTGGGTACCTACCTACATGCTATAGTTCGTATTTTCTAGGTGGACGACGAGCAACACATTAAAAAAAAACTATGTGTTACCTATCGTGAACCACAAAATAAAAATAAAAACCAATGGAATACCCAGTTATCTTGAGATGGACAACGGAAAGAAATGCCCTTTGTGCAGCTGGGTGTACTATGTAGGCCGTCTGCTAGTAGGTATACCGTTTACTCGAAGGTACTTAATTACATACAAGAGAGACAAATGTATGTACGATCTGCAGATATTTGTTCAGGGTGTTCTGGATGTTTTCATTGTATAATCAAATATATCTATCAATATAATAATGGTACTGAACCCTTCGTGCGCGAGCTCGACTCGCACTGGTTTTTGAAGACCCGATTTTTAATTTTAAATAAGAAATGATACATATGCAAACATCCGGTAATTGCGAAAAGAGGCTTAACCCATCAGTAAGTCATAGCAGGCTAGAATGATTGACGAAGAATGCAAACTTCATATGCCTCACACCTTAATTTTTTTATTTTTATTTAACGTCAACTTTCGTCCTTTACACCCAACTAATTTTTTATGAGGTACTTTTATTGAACATCAAACACTTTTGTCCTTTACACCTAAGAGTCAAAAGGTCAATCTGATTGGCCACAACTTACCCTTCATTTTAAAGCGTAATAAAACGTGAATTAATCTAATAATCTAACTTTTATGTTCAAAATATCAGCTATTTATCTACCCTCGGTACCATAACCACAGATATGCTCGCGGGGAATGGTAAATAAAGCGAAACTTTGCCAATATCTCTGATCCTAAATCTGACCGCGATATTCATACCACTAATAGTTCACTAACTGTTGCCCGCAGCTTTGCCTGCTCTTGATCAACTGTAACTTATAGGCCTTTCTTTGAAACCACGTCGGAGAGTTGTTTTTGAGAAAGCAATGTGTATGTTACTGCGCAAAAAGGTAATTTTAATTTAGTTCCCACCGGAACTGTTTTATGGAATAAAAAGCCGTGGTACGTTCTTCAAATCTAGAGTTCATCTAGATATTTTAATATTACGTTTAACACAGGAAAATTTACAAATCCATCGTACAGTTTGTGGTATCTATAATAAGCTATTTTTAATACCTCTGTAATAGTTTTATCTCATAAAGTTTAGGAAGTGATGCGAAAATAGGGTTTGGTGGGGAAAAAGCGCAACTTTGTATCTCTGCCTAAGCTTTACAAAGTATATAATATAATAGATAGGAATCACCAACTGTACGATGGATTTTTAAAACTTGCTGTGTTTAATAAGAATAACGTATATATATATATATATATATAATACGATGACGCAATAATAAGATAAAATAGGTGGTGGCGCCACTTTCACTCGTGTATGCGCCTTTCGTTTGCTCTCGCTCTCTCAGTTTTGTTCAGCATTACTAGCACTAAAAGTAATAAGACAAATATACGCCTTGTTGGCGTTTATCTTATGGGGGTTAGCGCCCATAATCTCCACGCTGGGCATGCGGGTTGGGCATCGCAGTTCAGTGGTAGAATTGTTCTGCAGGTGGCGCTGCTGCCCACCCCCGGTAGATATCCCTTAGTCGCCTCTTACGACACCCACGGGAAGAGCGGTGCAAATTCTAAGCCAACACCACACAGCTCAATCTCTTAAAACCATTCGAGAATTATACTCGATATAAATTCAATCGCTATCAAACTACTTAGAAGTTCCTCGTTATCCGGTAGAGGCGCTCCAAGGCGTCAAATGTATGGTAAAAGTAAACTAAAACTTTACTAATGGACATTTTAAGGACTCAGTGACTTTCATATTCACCACTACGCTGTAAGTGTAAAACTAAGAAGGAACTTAGTGAATATAGGGCACGTCGTCTTACAAAGTGCCCTGTGTCTAAGGTTTTGCTACATTTATCCACACGGCATCGGATTAACCCAAACAAAAAAGGTATTTAAATTCACACATCTACAATGACTTCCAGGAAGTAACAAACACATCGAATTCACGACACAACAGGGGCCTTATTTCACAATTTTTAAAACAAATGCTATTATGGCGCCATACGATTAAGATAGAGATTCAGTCGTAAATTTATTTGGTATTGTATTACCATAAGATTACAATCTCTCTGACTTATAATAGCGTGTCAATAATGTGGTGAGGCATATAATCGTAATAGTCCATAGATATGGCGTAAACAAAAATGACCGTGTTAGTAGAATACCAAAAGGTGTCAATGGCGGTGATTGTTACGCGATAATGAAGCGATAATATTGTCATAGTGAGGCGATTGTGTTAGTGGAATCAGGCACCAGGGGCCTAATTCCACTACTTTTGAAACAAGTGCTTTAATGGCGCCATACGACTAAGATAGAGATTAAGTTTTAAATTTAGTTGGTATTCTATTACCACGTTATGTAAACTATAATAATAGGTGTGCTAAGTGGACTTTTTTGTTCATTTTTTAGTATAAAAAAAGATCTTTAAACCGAAAAATAAAGGATTAAATACACTATGTGTAAATATTTACATGTATAGTCAGAAAAAATTGCGCCTTACCACCTCTAGGGTGATTTTGCTGTGAAGTGAATATTTGCCAACCCCGACTTGCTCGATATGTTTTGTTTTGAACGCAAAGCAAAATAGTTTTAAACTGGATAGGCGTTACCTTTGGCGATGGTACATACCTCAACTCGCTCTAAGTGATTTTCCTCCACCTTCACCATTCGTACCACTCTGGGGTTTGGAACTTTGTTCCCTACTGCTGTTTTTCCGGCCAATTATAACCGGCATGTCGTAAGCGGACTAAGGTAACCAAAAAGAAGAAGGATAACCAGGTTCCTTCTGTGTACTCAACAGCTCCACTACGATCACCAATCTGTCTGACAATCGTGATGATAATGGCAATATTGCCATTGTTTGGTGGAAGCACTTTCAGTAGTCAACGTCTATGAGGGACTCGATCTAGTCGGTGTCGATAAATGTAGCAAATCTTGAGAATTAATTTTCTATGTCAGTGCTCGCTTTAATTGGGCGTCTGTCATCTTATTAGGGCATTTTCAGCGTTTGAGATTCAGCATTTTGTGATGAAATTGTAGATGGCCTGAAAATATTTGACGAAATTAGTTTATTTCCTGGCTCGAGTTAATAGAATCTGACTATATCAAAATTCTATGAAACCCAACGAATAATTTAATCAAAAATCTCCATTTGTCAGGCTATTTACCTGACAAATAGTGATTTTTGATTATATTATTAATTGGATTATCCAAGGAGGTAATTATGTAAAGTTTCAGTTTAATTGGTCACAAAAACGTGAATGATACAAAAAAATACCAAAGAAACCCTTGTTACTTTTGATTTTCTACACGTTTGAGCAGAATTGTTTCCTAAATGTTTTTTATGGGTTGTTTTCCGCGTACCTTTTTGATATTATTTGTGCTACGTTTCTTTCGCGTTACAGCGATTGTGGTCGTGGCCCTGTACTTCGGTTAAAGATAAAAAATCATTTATTTTAACCAAAGACAAAATAAATGGTACATACAATAATAAGATAATTAAATCTAATAAATTGGGTAAAAAGGAACCTATCAGCATTTTGCAATATTAGGCATTTGCCCAATACTGCGCCTCAGTTAGGCTACAAGGAGTGACGACAGCTTTTTTGGTACAAGATGACAAGTACCCATAGAGCCGTATTATGAAAGCTTGCTGACTCATCGATCTATGCTTGAGCGACGATATTCTATGGCATAATCGCCTTTCCAGCATAGCTCTATGACTGAGCAAGATTTCATAATACGGGCCATAGACTACCCAGTACTGTTGGGAATTGACGGCAATATCCACGACTACCCTCAATTCATCTTCAGAATCAGGAATGTCTAAGTTCACATTACGACACACTACACTGACACTGACTGACTGACAGTGTCCGACTACAGTACAGTCGGACCACGATGCACACACTTGTAATCACAGGATTCTACGAGAAGAGGGACCATAAGAGGGACAAAAACCATTTTCACAACTAAAAAATGGGTGTATTGTATTATTATTTGTTTTGTATGAAATCTTTAATTATAAAAATAAAAAAAAATAAACAGAACTAGCTGAGCCCCGCGGCTTCGCACGCGTTATTCCTATTATAATAAAAAAAAATTAAAAAAAAAAAAAATAAATAAAAAAAAAAAAAAAATTGTTTATTTCGGACAATTTGAAATCCATAGTATATTAGTACAAGAAAATACAATAATTAACCTAGATGTTAGTACTTATATAATATAATATTAAAATATAATAGTCCTCATTAAATTGCTTTCTGGATAAGGCTTACCCAGAAAGATGAGGAACATCTATCAGATAACGTCCTCAGGATGCCGTTGCGACTGTCTCGTATTCTGCGGATCAGGGATGCAGTTTTTTTGCGGATAATAGCGTCAAAACCATCCGTTTGATATTCCGCAAACATCCTATTGAAACGTTTCGAGGTGTTTTTTATCAAACGGGAACTGATTTATGGGATAAAAAGTAACCCATGTTTGATTTCGGGATTAGAAGTACCTGTATGCAATACGATCCCTTCAGTAGTTTTGTCATGAAGAGGTTACAAACATCCATACAAATTTTCGCATGTATAATATTAGTTTGACGTTCGCTTAAAACTTGTATGAAATACAAATAACTTTGAGATGGTACGCTATGTGATGGAAATATAAAGAAGATATCATAGAGACTGATCCCGCACGGATTACTTTAAGCCATGCCTTTAGTAAGTATCCTGACTCTTTGAAGTTTATTTATTCTATAGTTGTATTACTTAACAAACAATTATCGCAGACAATTGTTTAGAATTGTAAACTATTGTTGGATAGCGCTACAGAGATGTATCCAGCGCTATTATTATATAAGCCCGGACAATATTTACTCTTAACAGTTCACATTAAACAGAAGGTAAATACGAGTTTTAAACAAAGAGCTTAAGGTAACCACAAACTAGAACAAGATAACCAATTCAAATAGCAGCTACGTAAGGCTCTTTACATACACACATCAAAACAGTAAAAAACGCTCGGGATAAAAACACTTTGTGATTATTATTATTGGAACGTTCATACCTGATCATAAGAGGTCAATTTACGCACGCTGGGTACATGTGCATAAGAGTGCAGAACTCCTAAAATCAAGAGAAAGTTTATATTTATTTAGCTTACTGCGTGTTATCTCGGAGTTTATGTCAATATATATGTAGGTAGCCTGGCTCAAGGGAATTCAGTCGCTATGGAGCGTTTTTCTTGAGCAGACCGCGCGTTATGCGTGCGAGAGTTTAACAAAAACTGTGATTTAGCGACTGCAGCGCGTAGAAGATTCTTCAAAGAGAAAAGATAATTTGTATTTTATAAACGGTGGGACTAGCAGGTAACAATCACCACAGGAAAAACTGGAATAGATTTTTTGAAGTCTAGTTTTTCCCTTGTTATATGTATAATAAAATTCTTAAATATAGAATAACCCAGACGTTACATGTATGGAATGTTGTGTCTCATGACATCTACATTTTCGATAGGAGGTGTCGCTAAGTCCCTTTATTTGTAATAAATAAATCAATTTTGGATACGTATAACACAAACGCTGATGGCTTGACCTATTTTCACACTAAACGTGGGTGTTAGTTCACGCCAATTGATCCACTTTATTTATTTTAATCACTTCAACAATGCTACCCTTTCTCTAGTAAATTACCTAGAATCACATACGTTTCGAATTATGGAAAATACAGATAGAAAACGTAGAAAATAGTGCAGTTTATTTTCCTGATTGAAGCTTTAACAACACAAAGATAGTGGAAGGCTCCATGGGAAATGTATTCCACTGAACACTTGTTTAGCAGATTTGCATACCATTCTTGGCTTTGCACAAAGCTGTGGTGAAAACAAACGTTTACGTTTTCTGCGATATTTGTTGAGTGCTACTAGTAGTTTTAGTAGGGAGTTAATATGTACGCAGTGGTTTTATATTATTGCAGAATGGGTGAATTAGGATGATAGAGATCGTAAGAGAGTTTGAATAAAGTAGCATGTTCACAAACATGGTACATGAGTTTTATGCTCACGTTATAGCGGCGCTAAGAATTGTTAAACCTCCATTTGACATCCTTAGAGATATTGTTAAATTATCAACACTCTCCTAAGAAAAAAGGTATAGACAGACAGACATGCAGGGAGACAAGTGATCCTATAAAGGTTAGTATAGACTAGAGTATTAACTAGTAATAGAATAGAGATAGTAGAAGTTTTAAATTTTTAAGAGATTGGTTCGTTCAGTCGTCTCTTCGAACTTAAACTTTCAAAAATGTTTTCAAATGATTTTTCTATATTTATAAGGTCTAGGGGAAAACTGTAATTTCAAAATTAATAATTCTAGTTTCCCCCTCTAAGGGGGATCGTCATGGGAGAAAAATGGAGTTTATTGTTTTGAATTCCGTTTTTCCCCTTATAGACGATTTCAAGGTGAAAAACTAGAATAACCGCAATTTAACATCGACAGAACACCTGTCGAATCCACGCCATTGTAATCTATCGAGCCACTTTAGAACTCGAGAACTAGTTTATTGAATTGGAATCTTCGTTCGTTCTAGAATGTTTTACATGGTAGGAGATGATATTTCGTCCTTGCAACAATCAGGACCACCCTCGGGCTTTCTGGAGCATGCAGTCATCCTTTGAGATATCTGTTTGATGTTATACAAGTAGTTTCAGGATAAATATGGGGGTTCGTTGCTGTTAGTAAGTAAATTAAAGCTGGTGTTGGCTTAGAATTTGCACCATCTCTTCCCGTGGGTGTCGTTAGAGGCGACTAAGGGATATTCACCACGGGTCGGGCGGCAGCGGCCCCTGCAGAACAATTCTACCAAAAAAACAGTTGAATCGAGAACCTCCACCTTTTTTGAAGTCGGTTAAAAATGGCTAGCACTCAGCAAATGCTATGGCAGGATGTGTCCTGTCAGAGCGCTGGTCTTCCTTAGAGGCCATAATGAAACACGTGAGTCACGGCGTAACTCACACAAAATAAGTTATTGTTGAAAAAATACACAAACCTAACTAAAACAGAGAAACAAACACATAATTAAATCAGAAATACAAACACACAAATTAAATAGATAAACAAGCAAATTAAAATAAACACATTAAGAATCAAAAATAGGGTACAATAGTTAATACTTTTATGACTGGAAATGGTACCTACATATCGTCGTTGCAAATTTAATATCTCATAATGTGTAAAATGTAACTTTCCGAAAGAAACGATAAAAACTACCCACCGTTTTTATTATAATGAAATCTTATTAATTAATTAGATGAAATCAAACAAGAAAATACGTGACACTTTATGGTATTAAAAAAGCTTAGCTATACTTAATAGTTTTATAATAATACGCTCTTTTTTGAAAATTATTACACATACGTCATTTTGATTACAAGTTTTTTTGCCACATCAGAGTTTTTGTTAGAGGTAAATGAAAGAATAATTTATACAAAATGGTAAGATAGGTACGATAGAGTTTATTAATGAATATGGCACTAACTTATATCAAGTTTTATTTTGAAATTACAAATAAAAAAATACAATTTTAGGAAGGTAGGGACGGCAAGTTTCACAATTCAGTAACATAGAATGGTAATAATTTAGGATTAAGTTCCAGGTTCAAATGAGATCGCATCGTAAAACGGATGATAGTCCTTGTCCATGACAGTTTTAAGCTCTGGTAGATGTTTGTATTTGCTTTCAGTAGTGTAGATTTTCCAAATACAAACGCTGTGGCAGCGAGATATGAATAGTAGCTCCTCGCTGTGGAAGGATTGTCCATTCGTTGTTGTGTCGTTATTTGTAGAGCAGAGATCCATCTGAACAATATTTCAGGCCTTTAATATTTACAACAACCGCATCTCCTTTATTTTTTCTCGGTCTTATCAACTTAAAGTTCGATTTTATATATTCGTAATTCAAGAAGAAGTCACAGTGAATGGATTTTACATCGTAAGTGTTTCTCGGGCGAGCCTGTTGCATTCGTGTTATGTAATCGCTAGGTGCGTAAATAGGAGGCTTAATGTACTGTTTGATAGTTGAATGCACACTGTCAACCTCCATCATAGTGTGACCCTTTTCTAAGTACAACTGCTCAATGATCGTGTTGGTTCTCTGGGACACTCACTCAAAGCGCTTGATAAAATCCTGTTTCGATTTTGGTGGCCACAGCCATCAGTTTCTCTTTCTGTTTCTGGTGGCAAATTTAATACGTTATCGACCAAACAATAAGTAAACTCAATAGCCGAGACCCCGTCATCAGCTTCGTGTCAAAAGTAGAGAGTTACTTTCTTAGTTCTACAGTCATAAACTGGGAAATTATGACACTGTAATTTAAGCTTGTAATATAAAGCGCTGGCCAACAGCTTAGGTGCAAGCAACTCTGTAACATCCACTGTTATAACAACTACTTTATCATTGGCCATATCAATAGCATCCTTTTTTCCTTGACGAGCTTATTTTTTCCTTTTTGATCCAATACTCCAATTGGGAAATAGTATTCGCAGCACGTATCAAACTGATCTTTACGTGGATGATGAATAACTATGTTTTCTCGGTCCAAAATTTTTAGAAAAGTTGGTCTGCTTGCAGCTTTCAAATTACTTTCTTTGCACCAGTCAACGAAAACCTCATGCATGTGTTTCTGAGATCTAAATGTCGGCTCAACAACAATACTTACAGCTTATTGGAACTTGCTCGGCAATAATAACTAGGTACTTTTGGGACCAAGTCAGTCCACGTTTTTACTGTCTTCATTAGAGGTGTGGTATACTGCGATATAGACGCTCTATTATCTACATTACTAGTGTTTGGAACAGAGCTTGGTGTGTTCAATTGGCTTTCTGTACTTGGGTCACAAATAGGTAACTCGCTACAGAAAACATCACTAACCATGTCTGGTTCATTAGTCCAGCGAGCGCCTAAAACTATCTTCAGCAATAGCAAGTGTATACAAAAATAATAATCTACATACTCTCACCTTCGTAGATCCTTCATCGCTTCTGTTAAAATAGATATCGTGACCAGATTTGCAGATGAAATCGACGTCTTATTCCTCTGTGAACTGCTGAAGCCTTCTCCAACGCTTTTTTTTTTCAGCCCAGGTTTTAAGATTCCAGAAGTAGGAATGAATCACTCTTTAATAATTGTATTGCACATGAGCGAGTGTTGAGATCTCGAAACCAACTTTGTGTGAGAACAGCGAGCTTTCTTCATTCTTTCAGGTTTCTCGGCACACTGCTTAAATCGGTTATTTACTTTTTTGTAGCTTAAATATGTCAAATGCACACCACTTTTCACGTCTTTTTTCACTCGTCACTTTTGACACCACCAGTGTCAAAAGTGAAGGTGACAACAGTACCAAATTATCTGTCTCAATCTCAAACATCTTCTGGCGATCTACAGGCGTAATCAGGAAATGGTTTGGTTCTGGAGAATGTGAATTCGTTGACGCTAAATTGACATTTTCAGTAAGTTTCGAGATAGGTTTCCGAAAGAATTCCTTGAAATTTCATCGTCGTATGTATTGATAGTAGATCCAGGTTTCACCACTGAAACACCAGGCAACGGGCAAAGTGAATTTTTCGAAACAAAGATCCCGTTTTTGGCAGTACACTCAGGTTTTAGTACCAAATTCCACAGCCGGTATCCCGGCTACTTCTTATATTTATATTATTTATTGTAGGTTACTAGCACACTAAATGATAACTTATAAACCATTCATTTAATTTTTTTTTTACGGGTCTAAGATCAAACCTGCCTGGGATAACTCCCCACATAAGAGTTTTTGTGTAATAATTATTAGAAAACAATGACCTCTTATGTGTTTACAGCGCATATGAGAGATTTTGATGGACAATAAAATGTTAGGTGTTACTTGGGATAAATTAACTTTAGAGCATATCTCACTCAAACAATAAGATATTTACATAAGAGTATTTGCAGACGGTGGCCCATTTAAGTAGCCAACCAAAAAGTTGAAAAAGTGATTTTCACCAAAAATGTCACATGAGTGATTTTGAATTTACAACGACGATATAAGAGGTACCCAATGGAATACTATTATCGTCGGTTCCTATTACTACAATAGTACATTGATAATGACAAGAACATGGGAATACTTAAGGCCCGAGCCAGTATGACAGCGCCACCTATTTTATCATTATTATTACGTTAGGAAATGTTAAAATCCATCATACAGTTTGTGGTATCTATTATAAGCTATTTTTTAATACCTCTCTAATAGTTTTATATAGTTTAGAAAGAGGTGCGAAAATAGAGTTTGGTGACCGAAAAGCGCAATTTTGTATCTCTGCCTAAGCTTTACAAAGATACCACAAACTGTATGATAGATTTTTCTAACTTCCTGTGTTTAACGTATTAGTAAGATAAAATAGATAGGGTGCCACTTTCACTGGTGTAAACTACTAGATTTCATTATGTTTTATTTTGCTTTCCCTCGTTCCTGAAAAAAAGATCTTGTATAGATACTGTGAAATGCTCACTGACCGTAAGCATTACGATAAACTCAGCGTCAAGCATTTGATGGGACGTTACATCACATGGACGCTTTAGGAAATAAGCATTATTGAACGTTACATGCTCTAACCAATGGTTTGGTCTATAATCCATTTTCTTTTTGAGAAAGATACCTTTAAATAACATCGAAGCCAAGACACTAAACAAACTAACCTTATAAATAAAGGGTTGATAAGCCCTCCGGCCCACCTACTTAAGGGAATGATAGATGAGCCAGGAACTCACCTTGTCTGTTTAATTAAGGGTTACACCCTTCATTTAACCCTTTTCAGGACTGACAATATCATTGTTTGCCCTACACCCGGTTAGTAGTTTTAAATGTGACTTGTTTTGGGGTAAGATTGGGCTTTTTGGGTTAAGGGTTTTAATTTTAAGATTTATGAACAGTTTAATGAGAGGAAGATACATACTCTTCGCTATAAAATGGTTGATAAATCCTAAAATTAGGTAATGGATAGCTATGTAGGTATGAAAGTAACACAGGATAAACGTAACAAATGAGATTTTGAATGATTATTGTAGTTTACCAAGGATATGCGCTAATTTGAATCCCCTCTTACCTCAGTTTTGCTCGCGGTGGTGCTTTTGCTATCAGGTTGGAACGTAACGAGTCAGTGCCTCTAAAATGACGTAAACTAAAACAGAGAATTTTAAAAAAATTACCTAATGTACTGCAGATAACTGAATGAACTGACGAAGGCAGTAAAATATTCCTGGACAAATAAGATTCGACAAAGCTTATTAAGGCGCATACCCGAGCCAATCTGACAGCGATACCTATTTTATCATATGTTTACGTTTATCATAGGATTTTTTAAAAATTCTACGTTCAGTTTGTGGTATCTATTATAAGCTATTTTTAATACCTCTTTCATAATTTTATCTCATATAGTTTAGGAGGAGATGCGAAATTAGAGTTTGGTGGCCAAAAAGCGCAACTTCGTATCTCTTCCTAAGCTTTACAAAATGAAACTATTACAGAGACATTAATAAATAGCTTATAATAGATACCACAAACTGAACGTAGGATTTTTAAAAATACCTGCGTTTAACGTAATAATAAGATATGATAGTTGGGGGCGCCACTTTCGCTGCTGTATGGGCCAGAATCATCAAAATTTCCAAAAAAATCCTCCTAGCAGAATTTTGACCAAGGCGGCCAGTCTCATCGGAGTTAGGTATTTAGGACACAAGTGCACAAGTGTGTGCGAAAATACATGGCAATCTCTATTCCCTCAAACGTATAAATTTTATTAATATGGAACGTATAACCACCTATTTTTGATAACCATCTCATAGCGACTACTACGAGTACCACCTCGGCTACTTACCTACCACCAATAAACCACCTTATCCTTTATTTAACACGGTTACATTTCACCATTAAAGCCATTACCCTACCATATTTGGTTTCATCTCCCATACACAAAACAAAATCCTACCATTTTATATGTTCTAAAATTGTTAAAACAAAAATACCTATTCGCCAACGGAAGTTGTTGCACAAACAGTGAACGGAAAAGCATTTTCACCGACTAATAAAACAACTTCAACTTCGCCACAAATTCTGGAGTTCCTCTCCAGGAAATTGGCTTCCACGAAGCCGTATGCAGCTGCGAGTTTACGGTGCTGTTTTATTTTATAAAGGTTTTATCTTACTACTGGAAGGTTTACAGCCGGTTTTTCGGACTCTGATGGGTCGGCTAATAATTCTACAAGCATGTTAAAAAAGAGGAAAATGTACAAATACTTTAAAATAACAAAGAATATACAAACAGGAAATAAAAATAACAAATAAGAATACAATTGAAACAGTTATACAGAAGAGCTAACTGCAGAATGTTGCAATCAATCTAGAGGGAGCTTAACTAATGTCCAAGAGATTTATTTATTTATTTGATTTCGAGCATCTGTTTGGTACAGATGTATTACTTTGAGCTACCTGTAGATTGTTTGCAACTATCTGCAGTTAGCTCAATAGTTTCAATTGTAGGTAAATACTCAAACATGATAGAACTAGTGTTCTATCATGTTTCTATTATTTGTTTGCAATTTGTTTTGTTAATTTTGGATGAATATCACTCGAATTCAGTTAATTTAATCTGAAGGTTAAGTTTAATAATCTGTCCCAAAATCCTTTGCCTATTAATAACAATTTTGGGGAACTTTTTAACTATTAATCCGCCATCACTCCAAACCCGAACAGTTAATTAGAAACAAATTAATAAACTTAGCGAAATCGTTTGAACTTTGGCAATTTATATTTGGGCTTTGATCAGGTATCAATCTTGTTGAGAAGTAATCCGTCTAGAGATCTTTCTTAACGTGAGTTTAGACCAAATGAACAAAGCTATAGCTAGAACATGAGCATTTCTGCTTGATCTTTTAGTGTTTTATTATTATCATAATCTACAAAAGTCGTTCTAGGCTGATTTTCAGCGTTTTCACTCAAACATCAAAGCGAAATATAAGAAACAAGAAATAGTATTCGCTATTCGCAATTCTGTCGAATAAAGCCTCAAACTGAGTAATAAATTTCCCAGCTTACTCTAAGGGCCAGATAGGGTTTTATATTCCCGATAAGTGTGACGTTTTAGGTTGTTTGGTTTGACAGTACCTTCCAACTTCAAATGTTTCTATATCATCATCATCATCAGCCTATATTAGTCCACAGCTGGACATAGGCCTCCCCTAATGAGCGCCATAGCGCCCTGTCTTCAACTTGTTTCTATATATGCAAAATTAAATGTCCAGTGCAGGACACAGAAATGATTATTTACTTGTACCTCATGAATAGAAACTCAATGCTTAACTCAAAATGTTACCAATACCACATTGTTCCTTAAATACTCCTGTGGAGCCGTCGCATACAGACTATGTTAACAACTTTATCTTACACGCAGTTAAATACCCATGGAATAGACATTCTATTACATAGCTGTGTGGTGCTGTGCTGGCTTAGAGTTTGTACCATCCCAACTCTTCCCGCGGGTACTTATCGTAAGGGATATCCACCGGGGGCGGGCAGCAGCGCTCCGTGTCCGTGTTTAAATTCGTTTACGAATAGACTAGTCTTGGGGGGGCAGTCATCTGCGCGTAACATCCAAATAAAGAGGAGGCCTGCATCCAGTGGTTGACCTACCTACTACCTAGGTATGTACCTACTCAGAATATTTCTTCACCAGAATAAAATGATGTATTTCTAGGTATTACATGTGATGAAACGTTAGTGTTCTTCCAACACAAATAAGGTTCGTAGTTAACCCGCTTACATCCGTAATAATGTATTTCTGGCGATCATCGACAGATACTAAAAACAGAATATATTTCTTTTAACCCATACAACAGACATAATTTTTTTGCCGTTTTTATAGATAATTCTAAGGAACCCTTCGTGTGCGAGACCGAATCGTACTTTGCCTGTTTTTTGGATCGTATAGCCACATCTATTCTACCAACATCCACGTTGTATGCCGAACTCCGTGCAACTTGCAGCAAAGCCATTGTCCAGTTATAATAGTTGCAACTAATTTACAATGCAGGCCGAACTAGAATGGAACTGTTGAGTGACAAGTTTGGTTTACAACTAAAACATGGTCATTTACTGTTGTAAATTGAAATTGAAATTGAAAATTCATTTATTCACACTATAACATCCATTTTGTAAAGCGGAATTCCGAGTGGCTTGTTCCACTCCTTTGAATATCACACTAATATTATAAAGGCGAAAGTTTGGATGGAGGTATGGATGGATGTTTGTTACCTCTTCACGCCAAAACTACTGAAACGGATCTGGCTGAAATTTTGCGTACAGGTAATTCTAATACTGGAATAAAACATAGGCTACTTTTTATCCCATAAATCTGTTCCCGTGGGATGAAAATCACTTTTTAATGTTTTCATAGGAACAACGCGTGCAAAGCCGCGGGGCGCAGCTAGTAATCCATATATGCGTTTAGTATTGAACTATTTCAACGACCTCTGTGGCGCGGCAGGCAAAGGTCCGCCTTCCGATTCGATTCCCGCCTCAGGACAAATGTATGTACGATCTTCTGATATTAGTTCAGGGTGTTCTGGATGTTTTCTATTTATAATAAACTAGCTGCGCCCCGCGGCTTCGCACGCGTTGTTCCTATGAAAACATTAAAAGGTGATTTTCATCCCACGGGAACAGATTTATGGGATAAAAAGTAGCCTATGTTTTATTCTAGTATTAGAATTACCTGTTTGCAAAATTTCAGCCAGATCCGTTCAGTAGTTTTGGCGTGAAGAGGTAACAAACATCCATCCATACATCCATCCAAACTTTCGCCTTTATAATATTAGTGTGATAATATCTATGTATGTATGTAGTGTTTTGTATTAAGTATAGGTAGGTATATCAGTAATGTAGTACCCATAACACAATCTCTGCTTACCTTGGGGCTAGATAATGCTGTGTGTTCCACATTATACTTATACTATATCAATCTTTCTTTAGATTGTCGTTGAAATTAAAGAGATTTGACTTTTTATGTGAACTTTATTTAAAAGATTAGGACATATTCGCTACACAAACAAAATATAACACATAACAATAATAGTTCAACTCGTTGAACTTTGAGTTGACCTTATTGGAAGAGCACACAAACCTATTCTAATCCTAGCTGTGCCCCGCTTCACACGCCTACCCCACAGGAACTGATTTATGGAATAAAAAGTAGCTTATGTATTATTCCAGGCCTAGAACTACCTGTATGCACAATTACAGCCCGATCCGTTCAGTAGTTTTTGCGTGAAAGAGCAACAAACATAAATACAGACATGTTTACAAAGTTTCGCGTTTATTATACAAAGTAGGATTCTATGCATTCCGTGACCTTTTTAACGAACTTAAAAAAAAGGAGGAGGTTTTCAATTCAACTGAAAGCTGGTGCTTTCCGTGTGGTCCCATTTTAATTTGGTTCAGTTCTGACAATGGGATCTATGATAATTCATGAAATAAACTATAAAAATTGAAGTCGGTTTATAGTTTTTTAAAACAAAATTTTTTTTTTTTGGCCTTTGCCCAGCAGTGGGACGAAACAGGCAAATAAAAAAAAAAAAAAAAACAAAATTATTATCAAACAAACTATTGGACAGATCAGAGAGTCAATCTGCATACATTTAGTTAATCCTTGAATAATATAAAGGCTATTTTCAGTGCCGAAAAACCAGTTTGCAATAACTCATGTTCGAACTTTATTGTAGCTATATTTTGTACTTAAAAGCTTCTGAAACTGAACCTGTAATTAGTTTGGTCCGGGAAAGCTATAACTCTTTGATTGCACTCTAAAAGGCTTTCGTGAACGTTAAGGTCTACGTACATTAACCAGCCTCGGCCTGCACGTACTCTAGTTACTTTTTAGGGCAGTGCTAACGGGATATTTGGCATGTATTCTTTTATAATTTGCGTTATAATAATTTCAAAAACAATTATAACTAATATTTTTGGGATATTATTTGATTTTCTTAGAAATTATCTGGAGTGTGAGGGTGTCGCACTTTAATAAAAAAAGCCTTAGATTTGAGCAACTCGACACCTTTCGTCAAACAAACTAAATGTCATTTTAGTCTCTGAACAGGATTGGATAGACTAAAATGTTTCCCTGTAGGTGGAGCCAATGGCGCTAAAGTCCGTAAACTGTCCCAGAGATTTTCGGATCAATTAATACTGTTTTGTCCTATGAACGCCAAATCCTATAGACGCTATTGCCTTCGCACTTTGAACGTGTGTACCTGATAAGTGGACAACAACCTTAACCCTACGGAGCCTGATTGTAACACCGACCATGTATTTGACTTCGGTAAGTACTTGATCGGAATTGCCTCGGTTAGTAGAATACTAATGTCAATATGGGTTAAGTTGGAAACTTTGTGGTGAATTCAACTTTTAGGTTACCGAAAACCCGAAAAGCTCAGATGATACGGAAAGGTCAAAAAGCGTACCTTTATTCGGATGGAAACTCATCATCATCATCAACTTTTTTTAGTCCACGTCTGGACATGGGCCTCCCCTAATGAGTGCCATAGCGCCCTGTCTTCAGCTTGCCGCAATTAGCAACAAGTCGTCAGGCCATCTAGCTGGAGGGCGTCCTATACTTTTTTTGTACGTCTAAAGCGTGCTCTGCAACTCTGACCACGTTTGCCTAGCCGCGGTCTACACTCAAGAATAAGAGATATGGCCGACTCACTGCCACTTCAACTTGCTAATTCTTTGAGCTATGTCGATAACTTCGGTTCCCTGTCAGATGTATTCGTTAGGAATCCTATCCCCAGATAACACCGGTATAGCACTTTCCATTCCACTCTTCATTGATTTATTTATTTGTTTCATTGCATTTCCATTGGATGGACTGATTAACTTAATTTTAACTGACGACCTCTGTGGCGCATCGTATTAAGGTCCGCCTGTGACGAAGTAGGTGGGAACGATTTCCACGTCAGGACAAATGTTTGAACTACACCGCTAAAGAAAAGGAACTCGCTCCCTGTCTCTTTCCGGCCAATTACAACCTGAATCTCTTCCAGACAAAGGTGAATAGCTATCTTCTAGACCTTCGTGATACACCGCCGGCCGCATCTTCACTTTCCATCAGGTGAGATTGCGGTGGTCTAAATTTTTTTGTCGTAGGTAATTTATCTATGTGGAGAATAAAGTAAATTCAATAAAGAAAAAAAACCGATACTATTGAAAACTTTGTTTCACTACTGTATAAAATGCTGTATGACAGGGGGCAGAGAGGAAGTGATATAATTGGGTCTGTTTTAAAAAACTATAAACTGACTTCAATTATATGGTTTTCTCGTGGATGGCATTGTCAGAACTGGACCAAATCGAGACCATACCAAAAAGATCTGAGGTAGCAAACATATAAATAAACACACTCGCATTAAGAACCTCCTTCTTTTCTTAAAGTCGGTAAAAATACCTACGGCTACTTTCGCAACTAACGACATACAAATACACGCTCGAGAACGTAAACTGCTATAACTTTCCATAACTTGTACCAGAGGTCAAAGCTATAAGCCATATAATACCAGCGGATTGGTTATGTATAACGAGACAATACTAATCAATTCAATATCAGTTGTATCAATTAATGTAATTGATCTAACAAATTGAGCAGCTTATCTCATGAGAACGTGAGTGACTGTCTCGCAAAAACTGCTGGTGTCCATCCGTTTCCAGAATGGGATGGAATCGTGTCGAAGTAAATTGAAGGGTCTAAAATAAGATGGCTTTAACCAACAATTTCATTATTTCAAGATAATCCGCTCCATTGGCAGACTAATACTACTACTTAACGCCTTTTCCTTCTGAATATTTCGAAATGTGGGCCGAAACTAGGTATTCCAAGAACGCCATAATGTAGCTTATTTCATTCCGAATCCAACGATACCAATAACTCATTTTGCCAAAATTGTGTAAATAACGCCTTCTCATTTTGAACTCTTCAATCATTAAGTCAGGATTGGCACTATGAGTCGTGTAGATAAATAGGTATGTAAAGATTAGGATTGACGTTGCTGTACTCTCTCACTCACCTCACCTCACCTTAATAGTCTATATTGGACCACTGCCTTTATTCCGAAAAGTTCAACTCAAAGTTCAACGAGTTGAACTAATTGGAATTATTTTTCCGATTAGTTCAACTTTGTAACCACTTTGTGATTGATTTTTCCAGAAAGTTCAACTGAAAGAAAATATATACCTAACCTCAACAAACTTAAACTATGTTTGTTGATCGGAGCGGTTTTTAATGAAAGTGACAGCAAATGTCAAAGTGACAGCGAACGTCAAAGTGACAGCAAATGTCAAAATTATAAAATAAATACAGTAATTGTTTTGAATGAATTCTACATTTTCGATGACAGCTGTCAAAATTAAAACTGACATATCTCCGAAACTACTCCTGCTAAACTATCAGTTCGTGGCTCAAACGAAAGGTAGGGACGAATTCTACATTTTCGATGACAGCTGTCAAAATTGAAACGGCCATATCTCCGAAACTACTCTGCTGGACGCTGGCCGTTCCCTTGATAAGCGCCCTATTGGCTGTTATCTCATGGGGGTACTGCCCATAATCCCCAAACTGGGCATGCGGGTTGCAGGATCGCAGTTTGGTGGTAGAATTGTTCTGCAGTTGGCGCTGCTACCCGCCCCCGACGGATATCCCTTAGTCTCCTCATATGACACCTGCGGGAAGAGATGGGGTGGTGAAAATTCTAAACCGAACCCAAACGGCTATTAGCTACCTTTAAAAATTTAGCTTAATCAATTCACTTTGTATCCAAAAGCACATGGTTCCAAATTTACAGAAAGATCACAAGCTTTTCTCTTAGTTATCATCCTCAAAGCATTCCACGGAACAAAGGAATTAAAACCCTAATGAAAAGCCTTAAAGTAGCTTCCTGGTCGTTTCATCTTTTTACAGTTGGCTTTTACCACCTTAATTAAAATCACCAGACGGTAGGTTCATTCGCATATTGGAAGAAAAACTTCAAAGCTTTGGAAAGGCGTTTTATAACAAATAGTGATGTTCTTTTTTTGACTTTGAACCTCAGACCAAGGAATATTCCTTGGTCTGAGCTTGGAACTATTATTGAGTCTAGAGAAAAGTCAGAGGAACAAGTGATTAATTGCAAACTACTTGGTGCTTCGGAACATGTATACTAACCCGAAATGGGGCGCCAAATAGTAGAATAAAAGTTGATCTCCTGGGGAAACTCCTCCTTTCGAATCAGTACACATGTTACCTTGTATAAAAAACTTATCTACTGCTCTTTTACTTTCTGATATTTAGCAATGGGCCATGATCTTCAAAATGTATAAGACCAAAAAATTATTTTGATACTTTATTTAATCAAAATACAAATCTTCAACTGAACTGCGACCCCTATTCCGCATACCCAGTGTGGGGATTATAGGCAATACCCCTCATGAGACAAAAGCCAATAAGGCGCTTATCAGGGGATGGTCTGCGTCCAGTAGTGGGCCAATATAGGCTGTTGAGGTTGAGGTTGAGGTAATCAAAATTCGTTATCGTTTCAGCCGTCTGGATATTTCGAGGTAAACCTGTTATCGCTTTCCGGCAACCACGCATAAACTCTGCAAAAACAATACCCACGTCTCGCGGGGAAAAATGGTGAAAATTGCATCGATCTAAATTTGGGTTGAAAATTACCGCTTCACTCATGGTGTCCCGCTTAGAGACTGCGAGGCAATTGCACCCGTCGAATGAAGTCAGCTGCAGTCGACTGCAATCAATTGCGGTTGACCCTGGCTTCTTCAGTCTGACTTCAGTCCGACGTCGGCAATTTGCAGTCCGTGTATGCCCTACGAACGTAGAACCGTTAACAAAACAAAGAATATTAAACAATGTTAAACTTTACAATGCAGAACAATGTTTGTGCGTAGTTTTGCTTGACAACGTTATTTTTAAGGAGATTTGAGTCATAGAATCGTTCTATGTACCGTATGCACCCCATCAAAGGTTCTATTATGTAGGCCAAAGCGTGCCCTTTGCCGTGTTGTTTGCGTAGGTGACTACTCAGAAATGGAAAATAGATGTTTCTTACTCGTTTTCATTGCTCGTGCGTCTTCATTGCAAACATTTACACATATACACACACACATATATACATAACAGAGTCAGAGTCAAATCGTTTATTTCTTTAGACTAACAAAATAAGCACTAAGACAAGTCAATTTTTTAATATATAAACAGCTTGATAAATAGTTATTACTATCAAACAATGTGTCGTGTGGTGCCGGCGGCATAGAATTTGCACCACCCCAATTCTTCCCGTGGGTGTCGTAAGAGGCGACTAAGGGATATCTTCTGGGGGGCGGGCAGCAGCACCCCCTGCAAAACAAATCTTCCACCAAACTGCGATCCCCAACCCGCATGCCCAGCGTGGGGATTATGGGCATTACCCCCCAATGAGTTAAACACCAAATAGGCGTTTATCAGGGGGAGGCCTGCGTCCAGCAGTGGACCAATATAGGCTGTGGATGTGACTATCAAACAAGAAATAAGGTGCAATTGACTAAATTCACTTCAATTTTTTGTCCACTAGCGGAAGAAGTAAAAAAGAAACCACTAGCAAGTATATCGCTTATCAACTAATACAATCTTAGCATAACTAAGTCTAACTGTTCTTACATAGGTGCTATTGTCGTTGTAGAACTGGGCGACATCCGGACAATTTTATGCAAACTATTTAAGAGTTTGTTTGCACGAAAATTTATTAGAAACTTCGATTTTAGATCGTGGAACCGGCTCCAAACGAGCGGTACACACGATGAGACCACTTGGTTGAAGCTTGCGGTTAGCAAGGCGTAACGAGTTTCTAGATTGCAGTGAACTCGCTTACATCACGAAATCTGCTGTTTTATGGTAGTTACCATTGTTTTTTTTTTTTAATTCATTTTTTTCTAAACATTACGAATTTAAGTCGGATCTTAAATGCTCGTTTGGGTTGTGCATTGCGGGATGGTTGTGCTTTGTTCTTTATACCCAAAGGCCAACTACACAGTAGTACGGCGATTTGTAACTAAACTAGCCTCTTGTCGTATCGCAGCATGACGCCCCGTGGCGCAGCCGATGAAGGTCCGAGGTTGCGAGGTTGATTCCCGCCTCAGGACAAAAGTGTTTGTACGTTCTGCTTCTATTCAGGGTGTTTTGGATGTTTCCTATGTGTGAAAAAATGTATATCTATGCAACATAATGTATTATGTCTGTTAGTTAAGTTGCACGTACGCTCGTATAACAAACACACTCTGCTTAGTTTAAGCCTAAATGCTGCGTGAATTATCCAGTATTAATAATCGTTTAGGTAATCCCCTACTCTTCATCAATCACACTAACGAAACCTACTTAAAATCTAACCACTGGCTAAGCGAAAGACTTTATTAAAACCAAAGATCCCCAATTAATCTAAATTAAAGGTACTTTATCTAAACCTAAACCACGGATTAAACTCAAATTAAGCTTTGGTAAGCCGAGGATTAAGAGATAAATTGGATCCACTAGTCTCGATGGGTAGAATTATTCAATGTCATAGGTTTAAATCCATTTTGAGCAGCAGGTCTTGCAATGCCCGAATAAGCTCTAACTAAGATATCATGATGATGAACTTCAGCTACAGCGGTTAATCTCAACATAGACTAGCTATATACTAACGACCTCTGTGGCGCGGTGGGCGAAGGTCTGCCTGCGACGCAGGAGGTTGCGGGTTCGATTCCCGCCTCGGGACAAATGTGTGTACGATCTGCAGACATTTGTTCAGGGCGTTCTGGATGTTTATTAGTAGGTATACCTAATAAAAAATATCTAACTATGTTGTGTTATTGTATTATGTATATCAGTTATCTAGTACCTACCCATAACACTAGCTCTGCTTAGCTTGGGGCTAAATAATGCTGTGTGAATTGTCCAGCAATATTTATTTTTATTTATTATTTTTATACTCAGATCATTGTATTGTAATGGATGGTGGGTACAAACGTACGTACATGCGCGATGAGCATGTTTCATCCGAGCATGGCTATCTACAAACAAACATGCTCGGCCCTGCGTCTACACGTAAAAGCTTACTCAAAGACCAACCGTGCGTTCCGAGATAAGCTATTATCGATGTTAGCGATCTCAACGATATTTGACGTTCCGAGTTAGTTCTCACGATTATTGACAGTTGAGTGCTATCCTATCTCGGAACACTCAATGAACGTGCTCACGGTCACGTGTCGCTTCATCGCTTGTCAGATGCTTGTTAGTCAAAAAAACAAACAGCACAACAATTCGAAATCCAGTAAAAATGGCCGAAATTCGAACTTTTTGTTTATTATCAAATGATTTCGATGACTCGGTTGAGGAGTGGGACAGCGACCAATGCAATTTGTGCCCTTTCGTACTGCTCTTGAAAGAGCATTTAAGTTATTCTCCGACCGTTGACTTCGTCATCTATATAAATTTCCATTTCTCTTTAAAAAACTTGCAAACAAATAAATTTTGTTATCAAACAGACAATATCAGGGAACATAAATAAATACTCTTCGTGGAAGGAGGACAGGATGGCGAAGAAAATAAATGCCAACTGTCAGTTTTGACAGCGCGCTCACAGTGATTTCTGTTTGTAGGATGGTCACTGATATCGCAAAATGGCGCATGTAATGACGTCATCTATGACGTCACACGAGACATCGTTGTCGCGCTCACGGTAAGTCGGAACGCTTGACAGCGCGCTAATATCGATATTGGCGCAACTCGGAATGCAAGGCATGTCTAATGTGCGTTGAAACTCTTCGAGCAATCGTTTGAATCTTGTTCGAATCGAACCTTTTGGTTGGCTTCGAGCATTTGTCTTGAGACTAGCATGGTACACGTTCGTACTTGCTCGAGGTCGAGCAAGTCTACCGAGCAAGTACGTACGTGTACCCACTATATTAGTGCACAAGTGTGTACGCAAACACAAGTGCACTCTGTTCCCTCACTTGTTTAACTCGATGAGACATATACCGACTCGACTGATCAGGTACGGGATGGCGTGCAATCTTTGAGTCGTGCATAAAATGATAAGTACCTGGTTTTTTTTAGTAAATTGTGCTTAATAAAAATTATAGTAGTACTATTTGCCAATAGATGGCAGGAAGAGTCAATTGATTACGATAAAGTTAATTATTGGAAACATAATTAAACTAATAAAATAACATTTTCTGAAAATGAATCCTAGCTAGAACGATTTATCACCCCCGAAACCCTCTGTATACTAAACTTCATGAAAATCGTTGAAGCCGTTTCCGCGATCCGGATTATATATATATATATATATATATATATATATACAAGAATTGCTCGTTTAAAGGTATAAGATAAAGTAAATGTAAAACTACCTACCTACTTTCTTTTCAACATTATTACCCTACCGTTCTAGAAAGATAGTTATTTTATTTCACTTCAATGCACTGAAAATAACACTGAAAAATCTAAAGCAAAATTGATTTCAGAATCTTGCTTACGAAGGAGGAAAAGCCCCATTTCTTATTATATCGCAGAAGCGACACTTTGTGTTGGAAATGAGATTTTACCACGTTTATTATAAAAACGGTCAAGTACGAGGACTTATATACTGAGGGTTCCGTTGGTTTTTTAATTAGGCCTTGTTAGGTTAGGAACATAGTAAAGTATTTTAACAAATATAATAAATAGATAAATCATGCTGAAAAATTCACATAACATCATTTAGGCCAGAGCTAAGCAGAGTTTGTGCTAGCTTGGGTAAAATATTTCTGATACACTTAATTAATAGATATCATCATCATTATCATCATCAGCCTATATTCGTCCACTGCTGGACATAGGCCTCCCCTAATGAGCGCCATATCGCCCTGTCTTCAGCTTGACGCATCCAGCATCTGCCTGCAGTCTTTCGCAGATCTTCACCCCACCTGGCCGGAGGGCGTCCTACACTACGTTCGCCGAGTCGCGATCTCCACTCAAGAACTCGTTTACCCCAGCGGTTATCGGTTCTTCGCGAGATATGGTCGGCCCACTGCCTACTGTTCTATTGTTTAATCTCCTTTTTAAACTTTCGCGATTTGTTAACATAATTAAATGATTATTTATCGGGTAGAAGACGAATTGAGGGTAGTCGTGGATACTGCCGTCAATTCTCGGCTGTAACTCCAATTACATTCAGTCGCCCCGTGACCACGATCGCTGTAATGCGGTAGAAACGTAGGGGAAATAAAAACAAAGGTACGCGATAAATACCCGATAAATAATCATTTAATTGTGTTTTATCTCCCTTCTTAAAAAGAGCACCACCGAACTCCCACTCCACGCCTTTGGAGTTCTCCCACTGTGAAGGACGGCGTTGAAGAGGGTCCGTCCTCCCCGGGGGCTTTTCCATTTTTAAGCTGCCTTAGAGCTAGCACGATCTCGTCTTGACTGAAATCTGGCAGTTCGTCGGTATAGTGGCGTATCCGGGTGGCTCTGGAATCGTGGTTGCCTCGTTGGGAACAAGGGGCATGTGCAGCGTATAATCGGCCTTAGAAATCCTCTATCTAGGCGAATATCTCCGGCTTTGACAATACGGTCCTACCGTCGTGCGTTTTAAGCTTAGTCAGGTGGCTCCTGCCAAGCTGCTGAGTGAATACTTTGGACACTCGGTTTCGCTCTATTGCCTCTTCAATGATTCGTGTGTTGGAGCTCCGAAGGTCGCGCCGTACCATCTTCGCAATTCACTTGTTCAGGTCTGACCTGTTTGACGAAGTCGCTTGGGTGGTTTCCCGTCTTTTTGCCATCAGTCCGAGAGTCTCATCCGAGAGTTTGGATTTCTTGCCAGTACGCTACTTTTGGCAGAACCTGGTGCCCTCGTTCCTCAACGTTCCGACCAGATTGTGTAGGGTCTCGTCAGCGTCATCAGTGGGATCCAAGGCAACGAATCTAGTCCCGAGAAGCTGCTGGAACATATAGATTAATACATAATAAATCAAATAAATTATTATTCTTGGACTATCTACGCAGCATCACCTAGCCCGAACCCAAACAGAACTTGTATCATGGGTACTAAATAACTATAAATAATACATTATATAAAAAAAACATTAACACATCATTAAGGACCGGCGTCGCTTGTTGAGCCATCGAGGTCGCCGAATAAAAAATGCAGTGGATCGCAAACATTTGCAGTGGAAATAAAAAACTAATGCCGCAAAACAGTTCACCAAATTTTTACAATTTTCTCTCAGAAAATGTGAAAAGTAGTGTATTCTCTTCGTGCATAAAACTGTCGTCTTCATGGGCGTGATTAAATCTATCTCTCTAGCACTCCGAATTGGTCTGAGCTAGCACTCAAGATTCTAGTAAGATTCTCGTTACGTAAGACACTATTTTATGCCTGCATAATCTACTACGTACTCGGATACAAATTTCTACCAGGTTTATTTATTTTAAACATAGTCAAAGAGTCAGAGTTAAATCGTACGAATCCAAACTCGATGGGGTTAAGTCTTTTCGCTTAGGAGTTCTTATGGCCACCTTCTGTCGGGTTAGTATCATCTCGTCTAAAAAAGCAGCTGGTCTAATGAGCAAGTGGTCTAAAACGCAACTGGCACATGGTCTTTAACGCTTCTCGCCTACAATGCAACTAGTCTAAAAATATATCTCGCCTAAAACGCAACTGGTCTATAATGCTACCCGTCAATAATTTAACTTGTCTAAAACGTTCTTTGTCTAAATCTCATCCCGTCAAAAATTAATATAGTCTAATAGATAAAAAACATTTTCATTGTTCTTAAAATGAAACGACAAAGTATGAGAAACAGACTTATATACAGGTTGTAACATAAGGGGTGGATCATCGGTGGCTGGGGGGTAGGTGACCTCAGTACCTATCCATTTAACCTCCATGTATGTTCTGCGATATTCACTGGTTCAAAAAATATTTTGACTTTTGTAAAATTTTGGTTAAAATCAGATTTCAGACTGAATTTCGCAATTGCAGCCAAAATATTACGTCTGCTACCCTGTCTTTTTATTTTAAACAAGGTCGATAGTAGGCCTTTGGTACCCCTTTACCAATCAGAGTCTAAGATTTATAAAAAAAAAAAACAAAAAAGAATATTAAAGCCCATTTTTTTTCAAAATCGAATATTTACATTAACTTTCAGTGCTTCTAAAATTAAAAAACCATACATTATTTTTTTCTGTAAACTATCTTAAAAACTCGAGGTTTTCATGAAGAATAAACCCTGAAAATTTCATAAGGCTAGGATGAAAGCATCATGTTGAAAAATTCATTTAAATAGCCTTAGGCGCCAAAAATACGTAATTTTTCGGGCTAAAAACTTTTTTAAAACTTATGATATCTAAAAAGATAGGAGAGCAGGTAAAAACGCTTCTTCTCAAGAAACAGCTAGCTGATGCATGTCAATAAAAGAAAAGCTAGATAAAATCGTTTTATTTTTTTATAAAACTTAATATTTTGAACTTTGCTTATTACAATTTTTAAGTGACTTATTTCTGCCTTTTCGTTTAGTAATCTTTTAATTTCACATATTAGTTACTTTATTAGCTTATCAAAATAAAATTGTTTAATTTTTCATCGAATTTGATAGAAAATAAAAAATAGTACTTGTACTATTTAAGTACATTTTTTAACATGATGCTTTCATCCTAGCCATATGAAATTTTCAGGGTTTATTCTTCATGAAAACCAGGAGTTTTTAAGATAGTTTGCAAAAAAAAATGTATGATTTTTTTTAATTTTATAATTTTTGCATTTCTTCCGTACCTATCAGGTGTAATTTGTAAAATATTCATCCAAGTGTCAGCTATGTAAGTGGTTGGCAGTAATGGTATATTGGCATGGTACTGTACTATGATACTTAGACCAGCTGCATTTGAGATCACTTGCATTTTAGATCACTTGCTAATTAGACCAGCTGCATTTTAGACCACTTGCTAATTAGACCAGCTGCATTTTAGACCACTTGCTAATTAGACCAGCTGTGCTTTAGACCAATTTGTACTAAGACCAGCTGCTTTTTTAGACGAGATGATACTAACCCCTTCTGTCTCCGTCATCAGTTCATCTCCATGGTAACATGACATTGCACTGTCACCGAACTTACATACATAAGTATACAAAATTTCAGCTCAATCGATTGAAGATATCTGCTTCAAAATTGAGTTGCAAGATTCCACTCAAAGAAACTACATACATACCCATGTAAGTACATAGCAAGTTAAATAATAGCTTTTAAAAAATCATTATGCTTTAAACTGTGAACCAAGAGTTATTATCATAAATTAATATTGATAATATTAATTTATGATAATAATTTCGTAGTTTGACTCCCAATAATTCGCTTCCCAATAAGATGAATCCCTGATATTGATTCCTACTCTTTTTGATTTATATTTTTTTAAATATATCATATTTAAAAAAATATATCATAAATATATTATATAATCAGTAGTATAAAATGTATTAAATATACCATGAATAATAAAATACATGGAGTATTTTGTATATCTTTTTTATTCATTGTCTAAAGGGCAAAGGTGAACAAAATTTATACATATTATTAATTTAGTGCGATATGGAGTAATTACACTGCAAATAGAAAATAATACAAAATGTATACTAAAAACTCCACTCTCTCTGTATCTATGTACTAGATACAGAGTGTTCAGAATCTGAAACGAGAAATCTGTATAACCTGGCAGCTCTAAAGCTGGTTCAGCCTTCGCCGCGATTCAAAACCGCATCCAATTTAGTGTTAACAAATTGAACCAGTGAGCAAGGAATACACGCATTGTAATTTAAGGATGGATGTGGTATTACTGAGTGATTAAGTGAAGACCATCGTGACGTTGTGTGCCGGCGGCATAGAATTTGCACTGCCCCAACTCTTCCCACGGGTGTCGTAAGAAGCGACTAAGAGATATCTACCAGGGGCGGACAGCAGCGCCTCCTGTAGAACAATTCTATCACTAAACTGCGATTCCCAACCTCCCCAACCAAGAATTATGAGCATTACCCCCCATGAGATAAACGACAAAAAAGGCGCTTATTAAGGGGAGGCATGCGTTCAGCAGTAGACCAATATAGGCTGTTGAGGTTGAGGAGTGGATACCGCGACAAAACAAAGTGGACGCCTTTATGCAGGAACTGCTAAAGTTGATGGAATAAAACTACGTGATATAAGATATAGCCTTATGTACAAAAATGGACGATTTCTAGCACAGACAAAGTGAATGGAATAAACAAAAGAAGGACTATGCTCAGCAGAGGATCAACGAGGGCTGATGATGATGATGATAAAAAACAAATAACCGCATCTACGTATTTTAGACTCCCTTTCAGATAGATATAAGTCAAGGCTACCCCTAATTGGGATGCGGTATCGAGGGCCGTTTTAAATCGTAATGACTCGGATCTTCAGCGAAAGGCATTTATGGAGCAACCTGTATAGCGGAAACTAAAGTTCCAATTATTTTTATAATGATGGGTTTCGATGATATGGAATATCTTTATGGATCTTTTATGGAGGTGCTTTTATAGTGAAATTATGTAATAATACAATTTTATTTGATACCATGCTTTATTGGTGATTTAAGCTTCACTTTGTGAACCCGCGTAAAGATCTCGGCGTGTTCAGATGACGAGATATTAAGAGTGTGCAATAACTCCACTGCGAGATGGATTTCGAGCGGGATGACAAGATATGGTTTTCTCGCGAGTGACAAGTACAGAGCAGAGACGTACACCGAATTATCTATGCGCCAATTTTTTATCTAATTACAAGTTAATAAAACAACCAATCGAAAAATTAGAATACATAACTAAAGAAATACTTCTAGGTTTTGTATCAAAACAAAAACCAGACAAAAAAGTATGCTGTTCCTGAGATAAATAGCAAAATCTGTGCAAAACATCTATTTTTCAAAATAATAAAGTATCGAGAAAACTTACAACAATCGTTTTTTCTAAAACACGTAATTCAAGATAAAGGAGCGAAATAACACATCCCTAAATATAAAGGCTTTCACAGATTCCGAGATAAATAACGATATTGAAGAACAATTTTAAAGTAAATTGCTTATGGCACACTCTTAAGTGATACTAATTCTGAAATGAATTTCAGTAACTGGACACACGTGTGTTTGGTCACTTGTGTCGAGTAAGTAAATAATCCCCCAATTGTAATTTTCGTTGGTAATTTGTTTACCTCCCGCGTTGCTTTAAATAAACCTGCACTTTACGAAGTAAATATTCACGCAAATTTATAGCATAACTATTAAAATGTGCTCGCGTTAGTATTACAAACTTTATGTAGTGTTGTGAATTACATACAACCGTGTATACTTAATTTTTCCCCTTTACGCCAAAACTATTGAAAGGTCAAAGGATACGGAGACGTCATAGGTTGAGGTTCAAAAAAACATATAGTCGAATGGAAGCTTATCATCCTATCACAGCTTCACAGTAACAGCGACAGGTGAACAAAGGAATAAACCTCCTCTAATGAGCTCCATTGCACCCTGTCTTCAGCTTGCTACATCCAGCATCTTCCTTAAATCTTTCACAGATCATCATCTCACCAACCCGAGGGCTACACTACGTTTGCTGAGTCACGGTCTCAAGAATACGTTTACCCCAGCACTTGTCGGTTCTTCGATATATGGCCGGCCCACTGCCACTTCAGTTTAGTAATTCTCTATGCTATGTCTATAAACTTGGTTCTCTGTCGAATGTATTTGTTACGAATCCTGTCCTTCAATAATACTAATAATAACTAAGGAATCCTTACGCTCCATACGCTCCGATACCCTTCCACTGGACGTATAACTTCATACTGATGATACCCAGCTTCAACAATACCTAACAAGTAAACTTGTATGCGCTGCATAGTTAGACGTCGACACGGAATTAGTTACCGTCAGAATGATGGGTTACCTATCTTTTTTCACGAAGAAATGACTTGAAATTCTAACCAAAAATTGATTCCGCGATAAAACAGCGCTACGCCGACTAAAGTAAAGAAGCAACTAAGAAACCTTTAGCTCATCAGTTGTTATATTCCAGTTGGAGCAAAACCCAAGCAAAAACCAACAAATCCTTTCGCACCGATACCCATCCACTGGACGTATAACTTTAAACTGATGATACCCAACTTCAACAATACCCTAACAGGTAAACTTGTATGCGCTGCATAGTTCCGCTAAGCGGTGTTAGTTAATATAACTCCCCGTTATACCAAGTTGGATAAAGCTCTGTTGGTGTAGTGGTTAGGAACTTTCAATGGGTATTTCAGATTAGTAGAGCTTAAGGTTCCTTTTCAGTGGGATTTCGTTCTAGGTGTTATTTTTTAAATTTCGGCCCAACTAATGAAATAATTATAAATAAAAATGATGGGCAATCTACCTACACAATATCATCTAGCCCTAAGCAAGACTAAGCAGCGCTTGTGCTATGGTTAACTAATACAAATACAAAATACAAAACTAATATACTAGATGACTGATATACATAATAGAATATATAACATTGAAATGAACAAAACTTTAAATCGCTAAATACGGCCTAACGCCCAAAAACGGTGTCATTTTCTTTGAACAAAATGCTGACGCACGCACACTATCACACTAATATTATAAATGTGGAAGTTTGTATGGATGTGTATGGATGGATGGATGTTTGTTTCCTCTTCACGCCAAAACTACTGAACGGGTCTGGCTGATTGTTTTTTTGTATGTAATTGCATACAGGTAATTCTAATACTGGAATAAAACATAGGCTACTTTTTATCCCGTAAATCTGTTCCCGTCGGATAAAAATCACCCTTAAACGTTTCCATAGGAACAACGCGTGCGAAGCCGCGGGGCGCAGCTAGTGAGTAGATAAAATAAGTGTTTTTGTCAATAAACCTAACTTTTATTATTGATTATTATTCGTTTGTGCTATGGCAATCACCATAGCACGAACTTTTATGAAGAAGAACAGCACAAAACAAACAATTCACTGATTCCAAATGACAAAGGCAAGTTTGTGAGCTTTCGTTTGGCAACAAACACGGCGATTGACTGAAAGGGCCTATCTACGATTTAAATCTTTGGATATGAATTATAATAAAGCACCGAAGATGTTTTTTGGAATTTTATTTAATTTGAGTTTTATACCACTGGATTGGGGTTGGTTGTCAAATTCGGCCTTGACACGGGAGTCAACAAACTAGTAGAAAGTCTAGATTTGCCTCTCAAGGTGGTAGGTAGAACTTCGTTTTTCATAATTAACATTGAGTATTTTCGCACCTACTGTTGTTTATTAAGGTTCAAAATGGCTTGTAATTATTTAACATCACGCGTAAGAAGCTCATTTATCCTTATAACACTTTATTACTCCGCTGTTTAATTGTTGGTGAAACATTTAATTCCCTTGTCGAGTTAGTTTATTACCTACTCTTTAATATACTTAACATAAAATGTTATTTTAAGAGACAGAAAGAAGCTTTTTCAGTGGCAAAGGAGTGAGTCAGTCAAAGAGATTGATTACGTAGCCACATGATTTTTAGGTTGTAACAAAACGTTTCAAAACAGGTATAGGTACTTACATAAATACGAGTAGTATCTGACCCTAGAGTTCACTCTATATTTCTTTTATGACGATATCTTACAGTATATTTCATTTTTTCATAAATTTTTCGCAATTGTGTCTGACCAAAACAAAATTTGAATACTTAACTAACATCTACTCCAACCTCAACAGTCTATATTGGTACATTGCTGGACGCATACCTCTCCTTGAGCGCTTTGTTGGCGTTTATCGAATGGCGGTAATGCTTATAATACCCACGCTGGGCGTGCTGGTTAAGGATCGCAGTTCGGTGGTAGAGTTTTTCTGCAGGGAGCGCTGCTGCCTTAGTCTTCCTTAGTCGCCTCTTACGACACCCACGGGAAGAGATGGGGTGGTGCAAATTGTAAGCCAACACCACTCAGGTATGATATCATCTAATTCGAGTTTTATACCACGACGATCCCGTAAGTAGTAAGAAACAGGGACTCAAATACCGCCTGTAAGCTGGGGTCGAACTACCTATACGCAACTGGCAATGCCCCCCATTGATTTATTAAAAAGGGAAGATAGGTTACGTTCTCCCAGCGCTCACTCAAAAATTGGCATGTGTTACAACTACACGCAAATACATACGCTCACAGTTATATTTCCAGTCCTGTGCAATACAAAGAACAACAAAGACGGAAAGACGTACCTAAGACCGAAGTGAGACCGAGACAACAATATTTCTCGCTAGTACGACCGCCCATGCCACCGATCAGTGGGTGACTGAGGTGGGAGCACACAACTTTACACAATTTGAGGTTGCCACTTTCGAGAAACCAGTACCTCATCTTCCCTTTTTAATAAATCAATGAATGCCCCATAGAAAGTGGTCGAGTCGATCAAGCAATTTTGTTTTTTAATATATTATTAGTAGTATTAACGACCTCTGTGGCGCGGTGGGCGAAGGTCCGCCTGCGACGCAGGAGGTTGTGGGTTCGATTCCCGCCTCGGGACAAATGTGTGTACGATCTGCAGACATTTGATCAGGGCGTTCTGGATGTTTCCTATGTATAATAAAAAATATCTATCTATGTAGTGTATTGTATTCAGTATATCAGCTATCTAGTACCACACTAAATCCGTTCTTCATTTAGCGCGCTGACTTTACTTGAGGAAAACAAATAAATTCGCGAGGTAACCAAAATTATCGCACCACATGACAAAAGTAATAATTTATTTTATCTTGTGGTGCGAAAAATTTGGTGCGAAACAGCGCTACCCCGTCTCGCTACGTCACGGGAATAATTTGTTTCATCAGATCAGATCCGGTTCAGTTGAGTCCGGTTGACGATAGTATCGAGACGTGATCGTGACGTCTTCTTTTATTATGGATTTACCACTTTGCAAGCTCAGAAGTTTTTTTGTGGATATTAATTGTAACAAGTAATGATTTATTTAGAATAGGAAAACATCGTAGAATACAAGCATACTTTATTTTGTGGCATAATAACCACACACAAAAAAGTTATGACGATTTAAAGACAAGACTTCGGATGGTTTATAAAAAAATCTAAAAAATAGCATAATATTAAACTACCTGACACTGATGTCCTGACACTTAGGACATCGGGTGTATCGGGGAAAAATAACACTCGATATATCTTCAAACGGACTCAGGGCTCAGATAGTACATATGTAGGTTATACAAATTTATTGACAAAGAAAATTTTATACCTCTAGTACATTATAAATTAGAAGAATTATTTATAATTCAGAAAAATTGAGCTAACTGCAGACTGTTTAAATAATCTACGGGTAGCTCAAAAGATCCATACTAATAGGTACTTAATTGAGGTACGGTTAAAGCAAGTAGATACAATGTCAATTAAGCAGCGGGTAGAATATAAATTTAATATTGTTAATGAGATTTTCGTATTATCTATTCACGACTGATTAATATTAAGCTAACGTGTGATGAAAGGAATTGCTTTTAAAGCTGCCTATTCACATACCTACCGTCTTTTTATAATAAACATAATATATTATTATAGAGTCATTGTCCGCGTTTTTTTAAAGCTGGTTAAAGCTTTAAAAAAACGCGGAGGTGATCAATTCCAATGTACATATATTTTTTTTTTTTTACACCACACAACAAAAGGCTTTGTCGCCAAGCGACCACAACGCCTATCGAATGTGTATTAAAAAAAATATGTTTTAACCTCAGAACCTTTAAATGGGTTATCCGATTTTTATTATTCTTTTTATTTGAAAGCAGGTGCTTCCTGTGTAGTCCCATTTCAATTTGATCCAGTTCTGACAATGGCATCCATGAGAAAACCATATAACTGAAGTCAGTTTATTGTTTTTTAAAACAAATAACCAAATAATTATATTTATTTATTTTACCGCCTTTATAATGTCATGAAGTTGAAGATTAGAGATATGGCGTTACCGCCATAGATAAGACATGACATGACCCTTCGTTTTTGAGCAACTGCTTATCTTATGCAAACGACATTACGTAAATTCTACAAAATGGTTCATAAAATCACAGATTAAAAATTAAGAGTTTTATACTCTACAACTTACTAGTTAAAAAATGATACGTTACTAGTGGAAAAAATGAATAAGATTTGAGTCAATTGCACCTTATTTCTTATATAATAGTAATTACTATTTATCAAGTTGTTTATATACTAAAATTTGACTTGTTTAAGTCTTTATTTTGTAAGTTTAAGGAAATAAACGATTTGACTCTGACTCTGACTCTACTATTCATTTCTATGTTACAGAAAACAGTATAAATTACCACCAATCACTGATGAACCCTAAGTTAATGAATCCCAAATTTGCAAGGCTCAGAAATATGATTGTCTCATAAAAAATTCAAAGTAAGGTTTACCTGGATTACGGCGAGCGTAGCTTATAAAAATACAACACTTTTCGTTAGTCTTAAGCCTTTGAGCCAAATAAAAAGTTTGTTAGGTTTCCACATGGTTTGAACCCGTAGTCGAGTACGCTTTGAAAAAGTTACAATAGTATTTTAATGTTATTAATTATGTTATTGCAATTTATAAAAATCTCTCCAAACTTTTTATATAGCTCACAAGAGTCACAAGTGATCTGAATGCTGTATTGTTGTGTGTCTGTTTCAATCAACGAATTAGGATTTCCATTTAACGTGGCATTGCTTCTGTGTACTCTTTCTTCTGGTGACGGCTTAAAATCATAAGAAATAGTTAAAAATGTGAATACTAGTTGTCATTGTTTTATTCTGTCATTGTTATTTTATTGTACCTAAACAATTTATAAACGCAAATGTTATAAAGGACTCGTTCGAGAAGTTTTGGATAAACACAGATGCTTCATCGATCGGTAACTTCCCTGTTTAGTTTAATTATATAAAAAAAGAAAAATGAAGACAACTTACTTCATGAAATGACTCATGGTTAAAAACGTTTTTTTATTACTATTACCTAGAAACTGTAAAGGGTTTGTGATGTAGCTTTCAATTGAAAGCAGATGCATTGCTAATTAAATAAAATAAAATTATTCAAAAGGGTCCTACACCACGACAACGGACCGTGTGTTGGTTTGTAAAATAAAACTTTATATAGAGCCTGGGAAAGTTATGAGATAACTCTCCTCGAATACTTTGGATGAAGATTTCTTTGTTAATGAAGTTTGTTTGGGATTTTTATTAAAAATTATACAGGTTTTGTAAAAAAAGTTTTGACTACGCTTTGCTTAACTAGGCTTTCGCTTTTTTGTATTTTTAAGTGAAATGTGGTGACTATAATTTATATATTTTATTTTATTTATTTTTCTCTTTTTGCTCACATGCACAGCTTCGGTCTTAATGTGAGCTTAGCAATTGACAATCGTACATTCACCTAGTATGACACTGCAAATGAATTTATATAAAAAAAAATTGTGTCTTTTTTATAAATTAATTTGCAGTTGAGTTTAAATTAGAGTAATTATTAAAAAGTTATATAAGATAATAATTATATATTCTTAAGTTTTGGTTTTATTATAAATATGTAGTTACTTAACACTATTTTGGGATATTATTTGATTCCTTTCCACATGAGGTGAAAGTCTTCCTAGACGGCATTAAATTCATTTATTCATAGGTACCATAGATTTACAGGGAACACTAAGCGAAGTCAAATAGATTTATGGGACAGTATCGCTCACGTCCGTACCTGTTGACCCTCTGTTACCCTACACGTGTCCTCTGTGGTCTGGTGGTGCTAAGAGCGGTACCCTCTGGTGGTAGGCTTCGGCCGTGGCTTGTCACCACCCTCCGGACTGGGCCAGTCCGTGAAGCAACTCTGTTGTGTTTCGGAATATGGTCCGGAGTAGCCATCTTCTAGACCTTCCTGAATTCATCGTCGGCCGCATCTTCGCTTTCCATCAGGTGAGATTGCGGTCAAAAAAATATTCAAAACATTTCAAAACACAAAAAAAACTCAATAGTAGGTGTACAGATAAAATACGATCATGGCTGCGATATCATTGTCAAAATTTAGTTATAAAGTTAAAATAAAAATGTCCAATTTCAAATTTTAAATGTAATGTAAGTAGGGTGTGTTCAATTGCATTGATTGTAAAAATATTTTTATGAGCAAACCTTCATCCAATCGACAATAGCTTTTATCTATTAATCTATTTTTGATAAAACATTCACTTGGTAACATAATGTTTAATTGTCATTGAAATATGACGATATTTTTTTCATGTTTATTAATGTCGCACTGTGTACAGGCAGCTTTTAAATGCGTACCAATTCAATATAATAAGAAGGTTACATCGTGTTATAACGACGAAAGTTACGTATATTTTGTAGCTAACTGTAATTGATTTAATTATTCGTTCGGGAAAGTTTTATCTTTTGAGAGACGACTACCATAATTCAATATTATACAGAAACGACCTTTGCGGTGTAGTGTTTCGTGGTGGAAAAAGTGACGGGTTCGATCCCCGCTGCAGGACAAAATAATTCTAATCTATTTCGTTTGTAATCTATTGTGTAGGTATGAGTGTTTCTATGATACATATTTAAGTATGTTGCTAGTTAAAATATTGTATTTAACACTTTCATTTTCGGCCTAAAACGCGAACATGCTTCTCTTTCCACGTCCCAAAATCGTTATTTATCTCAGAAACTGTGAAAGCTACCACCTTCATATTTAGGGAAATGTTACTTCGATCTTTTAACTTGAAATATGTGTTGTAGAATCACCATCGGTGAATGTTTTCTCGATAGTTTATTTTTTTTGAAAAATAGTTAATAATTTTGCTATTTATCTCAGGTGTTTTTTTCACCTTTTTTCTTGGGTTTTGTTTTGCTAAGAAACTTAGAAGTCTTTTAATTTTTCGATTGGTTATTTCTTGAACTTGAAATTATGTATAAACAGTTTTGGCACACATAAAATTCGGTGCACGTCTCTGCTCTGCGAGAAAACCATATCGTCATCCCGCTCGAAATCGATCTCGTAGCGGCATTATAGCACACTCTAGTGAATAATCTGACATCTGGTATTCCTTATTGTAAGTTCGTATTAGTAAGATGTTACTCATTGACTGATGTGGGAGAACACAATTTTACACAATTTGAGGTTGCCACTTTCGAGAAACCAGGATCTTCGTTTTAAATAAATCAATGATTTTAGTGTCCAAAATTTTCAAGAAAATTTTACTAAAATATTGATATATGATTTCATTAACACGTTCACTGCCTAGCCCTGTAGCGGCTAGGCAACGCGCAGGGGCGCAAAGGGGAATTTTGCGTCTTGGACCAGGAAAATGTTAAATTCCCAAAGTTCGTGTTTATTTTACCCCTACTTACGCAAGTATACTTCTTACACAAACGATGTCATAAAACTAAGTATATTACACCCGCCATAACAGTAATGTGGTAAGATTATCGCTGCGTGAGTAGCTCGCCTTATGACAACACATTAGTAGTCTTCTAGGTGAAACACCTTCAGCTAATTTTTTGAAATGCTTTTATGACTAACATCTACATACAACTCAACACAGTTATCATACATTAATTCTCTATTTTATAAGATGTCTAACCTAACCTAACCGACTTCAAAAAAGAAGGTTCTCAATTCGTCTGTATTTTTTTATGTTTGTTATCTCAGAACTTTTGATTGGGTTGTCCGATTTTCATGCTTCTTTTTTTTTATTTGAAAGATGGTGCTTTCCGTGTGGTCCCATAATTTGGTCCAGTTCTGACAATGGGATCCATATAATTAAAGTCGGTTTATAGTTAAAAATTATTGACATTACTGACTGCCTCGGTGGTCTAGCGGTCGGCATATTCAACCGCTGATTACGATGTGCTTGTTTCAAATCCCGGGTCGAGTCAATAGTTGTAATTGGGGTTTTTCTAGCAAGAAAATATCACAATAGCAGCCCGAAATCAGGAAGTTGGCGGTGTTACATCCCCGTGCCTGGTAAAGCAAGTTAAGCTGTTGGTCCTGCGCCTAACCTCTCCCCCGGTCATGTTGGTCTGCCATCCTGTCGCATTATGAGAGTGAATGAATAGAAAGTGCATTTGAGCTTGCGCGCATACTTGTGCACTATTAGGTATATTTTGTGTTCTACCTGGCTAGGCTTCATTATGACTGGCCGATATGGCCAAAATTCGGCTCGGAGGGCATTATTATTATTAGTATGAAAATTATTTCGCTTTTGTATGGAAAATAACACCGCGGTGCTTTGTTTTTCATCCGAGATCTGACTTTTTTGTGGAAATAATATTTGCCCTGCAAAACTTAAAAAAAAATGTGAAATTAATTTTGGAGTCTTTTAGTTTAACAAAGTGAACAAACGCATATAAAGTAGGTATGTAAGTACCTACAGTAATGCATCAGCCTGAGAACAATCTTCATTTAATTTAGCGTATTCTACGTGTAGGTAACACTCCGCTAGATTGTTACTTAATCTGCAAGTTCTTAATGAAATGAAAACTGGGTTAAGCTGTAGTTACACTAGACTTACGTACGCTACGGGCTTGAGATTTGCCTTCCCCGCGTTCTTAAATACTTACCTAATCATAGTGCGTAATTACGATAACGGAATTAGCTATCCATGTTTAATATCTACACCACAATATTTAAAAAGAACCCCTATTTCTCCTGGTTACGCTTTAGCTTAAAAATGGCTGGAGCAATTTGGCTTATTCTTTTTATGTTGTGTTTGTTACTGTCAGGAGAAGGTTCGTATGAAATCAAAAACTAAGGAAGTATGAAACATAAATTTCCACTGATAGTAAATAAATATATATACCTATACTGGAAAATTTACACAATCACCTAGCCCCAGGGTTGAAAACTATGCACATTTTTTTACGCGAGTCGGCGTTGTATGCTGTAGTCTATGACATTAGTTGTGTTGACATGGGTTTTAAGGCCCATACACCAGCGAAAGTGGCGCCCCCAACTATTATATCTTATTATTACGTTGAACGCAGGAATTTTTAAAAATCCTACGTTCAGTTTGTGGTATCTACATATTATAAGCTATTTATTAATGTCTCTGTAATCGTTTCATTCTGTAAAGCTTAGCAAGAGATACGAAGTTGCGTTTTTTGGCCACCAAACTCTATTTTTGCATCTCCTCCTAAGCTATATGAGATAAAATTATAAAAGAGGTATTAAAAAATAGCTTATAATAGATACCACAAACTGAACGTAGGATTTTTAAAAAGTCTCATAATAATCGAGAAGGGAAAAGGAATCAGGGCAGACCTTTCACTAGATGGGCTGATGAGCTTGTCAAAAGAGCGGGCAAGACAGGGAGGAGTGGAGAGGGCTGGGGGAGGCCTGTGCCAAGTGGCAAACAGACTAAGTTTTTATGTGTGTAATTTTAAGTATAATTATTAAAATCTATAAATAGTTTGAATAAAGGCTTATATTATTATTATTATGATAAACGTAAAAATATGATAAAATAGTAATTGCCTTCAGATTGGCTGGGGTATGCGCCTTAACACCGTTTTTCCAAATATTAGTTGGCACGGCGCGGCGCGGCGGCGGCGGGGCGTTCGGTGCGGCCGACGTTTACTCACGTGGCACCGGCAAAAATTCTGAAGACGTGGTTAAAACGCCCATTGGCTGCTGTTATTCTTCAGTTTATGATGGTTGACGCAAAAATTTTAGAGTCAGAGTCAGAGTCAAATCGTTTATTTCTTAAGACTTACAAAATGAGTACTTTGACTAGACAAATTTTTACTATTTAAACAGCTTGATAAATATTTGTCCACTAGCGGAAGAAGTGCATGCGAAAAATTATCTGAACGAGCTGTAGAATAATGACACCCAGTAACACATTTGCATCACTAATGAATCTTATCTTAGTTTTGGGTTAAAGATATATCTCATGAAGAGAATTGTAGGTATGTAAAAGTCCCCAGAGACTAGTGTGTGCACACCTTAACTTGTCCTAACATGCTTCACATGCTCATATTGCTCTAGCTAATGTTAATGAGAAAACTAAGGCTCCATTCTATTGGTCTACGAGATACTTACAATGGCAACTCAACCAGGTATAAAGTACATTATTATGGTACACTGGCTGCACCCCGCGGCTCCGTATGCCTATCCCACGGGAACTGAATTATGGGATAAAAAGTAGCATTTGTGTTATTCCAGGTCTAGAACTACCTGTATGCAAAATTTCAGCCCGTACCGTTCAGTAGTTTTTGCGTGAAAAAGCAACAAACATGCATTTACAAACTTTCGCGTTTAGGTATAATATAAGTAGGTATGATTTATTATAAGGTACCAGTTTTTTATACTCGCAAAAGAGGCTTTCGTTGGCTGTAGCAGACTACTTCAGCTCTAAATTTTACCCCTGCATACTCAAACGCTTCTTCTTGGTTCGAAAACTGTAAAATTACAAACTTTACGTTACTCAAATATTCCTAAAATAGATAGGTACACCCTAACTACTGATATTTTAGAGCGGAAAAGTTATTTTATGGATGACGATTTTAGAAGAATTACCTACTGAAAAATTAAAATAGCTAAGGAATCCAACTAACGCCTTGTGGTGTTTTAGTAGGGGTAACAGAGGAAGATAGAAGCAAATGTAAAATAAAGGTACAAATTAAAACCAAAATTAAAATTATGTACCTATTTTAAAGGTTTATTCAAAGAAAAATCTGTAAAACTACAAAACAAAACCACCAAAACCTTTCAAATATATTCCAAGCACTGAAATGCTCGAGCCCGTAAACCTCAGGAATCGTAGAGTCTACGAGCGTTCAAACACAGGATTTTCAATGACCCGACGATGTTGCCAGCTTCACTTTGCATTTTACGGCTGGTTTTGTAAATGTAACAGGCTGCCAGGGTCGATTTAATTTTATAGCATAATCATAAAATCTCAGAAAAGCCTGTGCCATAGATTGCTGAAACGAATAATAATGTTGATTATTTTTGGCCGCCATGCTTACAATTTTAACAAAACCTAAACCAGATATTAAATGAGCTACGTAATTATTTTTCGAAAACAATGTCACTTTATTCGGTTTCTTTTCTCGAACACTCAAATTAATTTAACGTGTAATAAAAAATACCTTCTGTTGAGTGTCCTGGATGTGGCCTATGTGGAGAACATTTGTACAAAATAATTGTTTTTGTTTAAAAAACTATAAACCGACTTTAATTTTTATAGTTTTTTCATGAATTTTCATGGATCCATTGTCATAACTGAACAAAATTAAAATGGGACCACACAGGAAGCACCTGCTTTTACATAAAAAAAGAATCATGAAAATAAAACCACCCAGTTACAAGTTCTGAGGTAACTAACATAAAAAATCCTCAAAACTCCTTTTTTGTAGTCGGTTAATATTAAATTTTAGAGTAATAACCGTCTAATCTAGCAAAAGTAAAACGCAACTGGCAACCCTCGCCCCGCTTCCAAAGGCAAACAGAACGAGCAAATAGACTCGCGAGGTCATCAAATAACGTCCAGATTTGCTTATTCATTTGAGTGGGTAATTAATATTCATAGCTGGAAACCCAGAGACTATAACGGGGTTGGTATGATTTAAGGTTTGTGGGTTAGATACTTTGGTGTTTTATGTGATTTTATTGATTTTTAGTCGCGTAACAGTTGCTATAAACAGTGGTATCGCCAAAACTAAACTAAAAGGCGTCCATTAATTACGCGAGGCTTTTAAGGGAAAGGGGATCTCCTAAAATCTGACGTGATTTTTTTTCCACGAATTTCAGCACTTCCAACAAAAGGTGGTTTGTTTCGTGTTGGCGTAAGTTAATATTTTTTCTTACGTTTGCAGCAAAATTATTTTCCGTGAGTAATAATTATAATAATAAATAAAGATAAATGTCGAAAGCGGCAATAATGAAAAAACACAAACTACAATCTGGCTCCATTACGAAATGAACAATATTAAAAATTTCAATGTTCGATTTTGTCACTGTGATTCGAATAAAAATCCAACGTGTATTTTTTTACATATTATGTAACGACATGAAGTTACATGTACTCGTAAAACTTCTGTCTTACGAGTACATGTAACTACACAAAAATACACACTGTGAAATCTAACGTGAGATTAGAGGGGAAGGGGTTGACTAAAATCTCACGATATCTCACCAGCAAGGGTGAGATTAGTTAAGTTCAGTTTTCATCTGAATCGACACCAATTATTGTCTATTAAGATGGTTACAAAATCAAGACTAAATTCACCTGACAGGACTAAAATATATACCATCCTTATTGTTTTGATCGTTATGACAGATATAGTCTGTGCGGAAAGAAAACCGTCGTGGCGTAAAATGGAACTAACACAATGATTTTTATATGGCAATTCATAAAACAAGAAGTTGATGTTAAAACCTTGTTTGTCGTGTGGTTTTATTTTAATTTGTAATCATGTCGAAAAGTGGTAAAACTTTACACAGTTCTACAAGAAAAGTGATATTTAATATGATACAGTTTTGCCAAAGAGAAAAAGCAGCAAAATACAACGTTATTGATCTAAACAAAGTCACGGAACGTGTGGCAGCTATGTCCGGTATGTAACAGTTTTATTTCAATATTTAGAGACTTCTTAGGTAATCTCTGGTCCTTGAAATCTCAAAATATGTATAAAATAAAAGGAATTTCTATAAACGTATGATAATATTTGTTTATTTTGTTTCAATGAAAGCTTTTGATAGCAGGTACAAAGAGTGTTGATACTTTTTATTGTATAATACGTTTGACTAACTTAAATTATTTATTTTCAGGATTGAGTAAAGATACAGTATCTAAAATAAAAAAAAAGGTTCTACAAATAATGGTGCGTGGTGCACACCAAGAAAAAATCGTAAAGGAAGACCAAAAACAGTCATCCTTGATGATTTTGATAAGTGCGCCATCCGTAACAAAATTCGTGCATTTTATGCTGTAAGGAAGGAGGTGCCGACTTTGAGAAAGCTACATCGGGTGTTAAAGGAAGATATAAACTTTAGCGGTGGAATCACTTCTCTCAGAGGAGTTTTAAAAGAACTGGGTTACAAATATAGAAAATGTGAGTCAAAACGAAAAGTTATAATTGAGAGACATGATATTGTGGTATGGCGGGCTAAATATTTGCGAACATCGAAGCGCCTGAGGGAAACTGGAAAACGAATTGTATATATAGAAGAAACATATATTCATACGGCACATGAAGTTAATAAATGTTGGCAAGGTCCTGGTGAACCTGGAGTTTCAAAATCAATTTCTCTTGGTGAAAGATACATAATAGTTCATGCAGGGAGCAGGGAAGGATTTATTGAAAATTGTTTACTTGCGTATAAAACTAAAAGTATTTCAGCGGATTACCACCATGACATGAATCGAGATAATTTCACCAAGTGGATAAAAGAAAAACTCTTACCAAACCTGTCTCAACCGTCTGTCATTGTGCTAGATAATGCATCCTATCATAGTGCACGCTTAAATAAGCCTCCAAATAGCAGCGACAGGAAAGACACTATAAAAAAATGGTTAGAAGATAATGGAATAGAATATCCAGATAATTCGCTGAAAGCTGAACTTTTAAGTTTGGTAAAAAGGAACAAAGGAGAACCAGTATTTGAAATCGATCAAATACTTGAGGAACATGGTCATACTGTTGTCAGATTACCGCCATATCACTGCGACCTTAATGCGATTGAAATGATTTGGAGCTTAGTAAAAAGACAAGTAGCATCAAAAAATGTGAACATATCATCGAAGGAACTATTACCAATTATAAATGAATGCTTCAGAAATGTTACTACAGAACATTGGAAAAAAAGAGTGCGATCATGTGATACATGTAGAACAAAAATATTGGAAACAAGACCATTTATTAGAAGATATGCAAGAATTTATTATAAATGTAACGGACTCCAGCACATCAAGTTCAGAAGAAGATAGTTATTTGGATCTCTCTGATAGTTCCAAAGACAGTTCAACCATGTTCAGCATTGAGTACTTAGAATCAGACTTTGATTATGGTTCTGATTTGGCAGCCAATTTGTAAATATATATTTTTGTTTTATTCTTTATAAGACATACCTTGCTTTGGTTATAACTGCACATTACTTAAATATTCAGAAATATCTTTAACTAGCTTCTACCCATGGCCTCGCTTACGTAGTAGGTACCTAGATAATACATAGCCTATCCTGGATGATGCACCTGCCTGTCATAAAAATAATTTTGAAATAGGTCCCGTTGTTCCGGAGATTACCCACGACAAACAAACAATCATACAAATTATAACTGTATAATATGAGTAAGTATAGATATTTAGTTATAATTAAAATAATTTTCTAAAACATTTATAAAGACGGAATCTAAAACAATATTTCTAAGAGGTTCAAAATATCAAGATGTTACAGTCACACTATAATGTCGTGGCAGTGTTGTCATCCTAACAAAAATGGTAACTAAACACAGCTGCGCCTCTAAATCTTATGACGGTTCTCTTTCCGCACAGACTCTAGCGACGTTTTTAGTAGGTACTGTCAAATTAGTTAAGTGTAGTTTTGGCAACATCTGAATAGACACTATTCTTGACTTTTGACTGCCTGCTTTATACGAAAAAAAACATACATTTCTATGATATTAAAGAATCAATTTTAAAAATTAATAAAAAATAAATTCAATTAGGTTCATTGAAATTAAGGTGCGTTTTCAATATTTCATATAAGATTTAAAATTTGAAAATTGTTTCAAATCAAGTGAGGATCCCACATTTTTACTTATTTTTCAAGAAATTACAAATCGAAAGATATCTCATTTTTTGCTTTTCAAAAGTTGTCTTTCTCATGATTTTTTTTTGCATAAAACTTAGGTACAAACTGTTTTCCCAGGAAAAAAATTATGTAAATTGAAATCCGTCAAATTGTACCCAATCCTATTATCATAAATCTCGACCCACTTCTAGCAAGAAATTAATAAGATGACCCGGAGCCACTTCCACCTGCTGTAAGTGGTACTAGAGCAGCGTTTGTTAAGTAATGGGCTCTCTATACGGCTTGCGGTCTTGGAGTGGCCGATTCGAATTAATTGCGGGGCAAATGAGCTGTGGATTTGGTATTTGGGTCTATGGGATAATCATTGGAAAGCCGTTATGCGTTAAGTTAACTTTGCAAGGGCTCAGTGATTTGCTCATGATTGAGATTCCGATCTCAATCTCTATTTTGAGTTTCAAAAGGGTGTGTATCCACCAGGAATGTGCGATAAAGCTGAGATCAGTGATTCGTCAACCTCACCTAAACAGCCTATTGGTCCACTGCTGAACGCAGACATCCTTCCGATAAGCGCCTTATTGGCTAATTGGCTATTATCGCATGGGGGGGGGGGGGGAAGGGAATGCCCATAATCCCAACGAATGCATGCGGGTTAGAGGTTGCAGTTTGGTGCCCCCATAGATATCTCTTAGTCGCCTCTTACAACACCCGCGTGAAGAGTTAGGGTGGTGCAAAAACTGTTCCGCGACCACACGGAGGTCACGATGAGATCTGTTTTTACCAATAGATAATCGGACAATTGGGCAGGTTTGTTAATTAACGTTAACGTTTATTTTAATTAACGAAAACTTGTGTCAAAAACGTTAAAACAACTGCTTAGGATTAAGACACCGGTTGCTGAACTTGGGTCTGAGTGAAATAAAATAAACAACTGGAAATGATATACGAGAACGTTAAACAAAAGTATTCGTACCTATTTTCGGAGCCGGAACTTTGGATTTGAGAATAAACCCTCTGTCATCAATGTCATCATCATTCACATGTTTTCATTCACATTGATCGACACATAAATGAAATCGCGCACGGTCGCAGCCGATTCCTTTAGTTTCCATTTTCGGCTCAAAATGATATGCCGAAATGGTAGGAGGCCATAAGCCGTAAGACAAGTAAATATAAAAGACGTAAGGCCACATTTGGGCCAGGCGGGACCAAGAGGCACTTTTATCTAAAGGGCCTATTCGGGAAAGGAGCTCGGACGTTTATGGTTGTACTAAAGTGTTTGGGTTTATTTTAAATTTGTTCGTTATGTAACAGGTAAAACTTTCAGACGTACACAGGGTGGCTCTATGGCGCAGCTAGCAGATGTCTGCCTGAGTTGCGATGGGTTGTGGGTTCTATTCTACTATTTAAATGGTTTCGGCAGAATATCAGCGCCTTTCTACTCCTGAGTGGTAAGACATTGATGCTGAGCCGAGACCTATTTGCTGCTGTAAAACACAGTACAGTCTCTCTTTTTAGTTAATATTTTGTGTAGGTAATTGTTTTTTTCTCGTAATATAAGTTAACTATGTATTATTCTTATGTCTGTTTTGCACTGTGTAAGTAGCAAATAAATGATTGTCTAGTCTATGTCTATTCCCGCCCAGGATTTTTTTGTATGATCTGGAAATAGTCGATCAAGTGTTTTCATCTGTGCTAACATTATAAAGAGAAAAGATTGGATTGTTTGTTTTTTTGTTGATTGAATAGGCTCCGAAACTAGACTAGACCAATTTAAAAATTTCTTTCATCATTAGAAAGCTTACTTTTCTGGAAGTCACATAGCCTATATTTTATCGTGGAATTCCTACGAGAACGGGAACTACGGTGAAACTGTGAGGTGCTGAAAACTCGGGCACCTAGTATATTGCCCGGTATGATCATGGACTTAAACTTTATTAGGTACTACTAAGACTTTATTACTACTTAGACTAATTTTTCACTGCCCATACAGAAATATTCTTTGTTTGTTTGTTTTGCCAATTAACGGTGTTGCCATGCCGACCACATTGTTTTTTGTTTCCTGAAAATGTCTGCTGCTACTTAACTTAAAATGTAAGTAGGCACGTAAAATCCCTCAGTTTTCCACGGAATTTAAATTAAATAAGTAATTTAATTAGCACAACCCTTGTTTTTCAATTTGTATGTTTCGCGTCCTAATTAATGATAATTAAATCCCAAGTTAACGTGTGGTTGTTTGTGTGTAAAATTATTTAAATTATATAAACAGGGAATTGTCTGGGGCATTTAAATTAATTGACATTTGGTTCACATGATTCGCAGAGTATTCCGTGCATTCAAAATATAGTAATTTAATTATTCGTTTTCATAAAAATTACTTTGCCTTTGTTTACTAAGGAAACTGAGCTCAATAAATAAATAAATAATCCTGTATCATACAACATCTAGCCCCAAGCAAAGCTGAGCTTATGTAATGGTTTACGAATAGACTGGTAAGTATAGAGGGGACTAGAATTATGTGGGACTCGACGCCCTGAGTACCTTACGTACTACCGGACGTAATACCCACCAAAACCTCTCCAGTGTCCTTCTTTTGCCATTTTCGCCGAACTACGGGAATATATAAACCTCCGCGATCTGACTGGCGTCCCCTCTTCCTTCAAGACACGATTAGGTACATGAAATTACAATAAAATGATAATCTTTGATCCATAATTAGGATATGACTACTCAATTGGGGCTCTATGAAGTGACTGTTATAATAATCTATAACCCATAACTAGGGTAGGTGTTCTCTGGGAGATCTTGGTAGAATGACTGGCGAGACTCGGCTTAAGTACTAAAAAAGTTGAATTAGCGAAACGCGATTGCGCCGCGTACTACAAGCTAAACTGTGTCACTACAGCCATGAGCCGTATGACTTAAACTTGTAAGAAAATGTGCGAACTGCGATCGCCAACCCTCATGCCTAGCGTGGCGATTATCGGCATTGCCCCCATAACATAAAGCCAATATGGCGCTCATCAGGCAGATGCGTCGTGAGGTGAGGATTTAAGCCATAATAGGGTATATGCATGGATTTTTTTTATATTTTTTAGGTTACTACATAAACGAAAAAAAATATAACACCCAAAAAAATATATATTAGGTCCTTACATATGAAATTGGCGTTTTTCGTACTGGCCACTTTAATCACGAATTTCTCCTCTTTGGTAAGGAATTCCAAATTCAAATTTGTACAGCTATAGACTCATGTATTTGTGCTTCGATGATCGTCATTCATTTGTTTTTTTTCTTCTGTTTTTTTCTGTTTGCGTCACTCATTTTACAAAATGGAAAACTTAAAATATCGCATTATTTACGAGTACGAGTTCCGCCGTGGCACTAGTGCTGCGGAAACAACTCGAAGGGTGAATGATGTGTATGGCGGTCGTGTTGCAAAAGAAAACACAGTTCGTTTTTGGTTCCAACGTTTTCGTTCTGGAAATTTCGACCTGCAGAACAAGCCCCGTGGACGGCCTGAGACTCAAGTTGATAATGAAGAGTTGAAGGCTATTGTGGAAGCGGATCCATCGCAAACCACGTCCGAGTTAGCTGCAGGCTGCGATGTTAGTGATAAAACTGTTTTAATTCACTTGAAGCAAATTGGGAAGATTAAAAAGCTTGAAAGGTGGGTACCTCACGAATTGACTGAAGCAAACCGGCAAACGCGCGTCGACTGCTGCGTTACATTACTAAACCGGCACAATAATGAAGGTATTTTAAACCGAATCATTACCTGTGATGAAAAATGGGTTCTTTACGATAATCGGAAGCGCTCAGCGCAATGGTTGGATCCTGGCCAGCCAGCCAAATCCTGCCCCAAGCGAAAATTAACCCCAAAAAAGTTACTTGTAAGCGTTTGGTGGACTAGTGCCGGTATTGTTCATTACAGTTTTCTCAAATCTGGCCAGACTATTACGGCTGATGTCTATTGTCAGCAATTGCAAACCATGATGGAAAAGCTAGCGGCTAAACAACCTAGGCTGGTCAATCGCTCCACGCCACTGCTGCTTCACGACAACGCTAGACCACACTGCGCAACAGACGGCTACTAAATTAGAAGAGCTTCAATTGGAAAGTCTAAGACATCCTCTGTACTCCCCGGACCTTGCTCCAACAGATTACCATTTTTTTCGAAATTTGGATAACTTCTTGCAAGGGAAAAAATTCAACTCCGATGGGGCAGTCCAAATCGCCTTCAAAGATTTTATTGATTCCCGTCCGACTGGTTTTTTTAGTAAAGGGATCAATGAACTACCTATAAGATGGCAAAAGTGCATAGAAAATAATGGTTCATACTTTGATTAATTAAATATATTATATTAAAAAATATTCGACTTTTTGTTCCTCCCATACAAAACGCCAATTTCATAAGTAAGGACCTAATATATTGAAGTAAAAAACTTAAGTAAAACTACACTCAGTTTCGGGTGATAAAAACGCTGCCATGTTAGCCATTGCATTTTATGACGTCACGGATCATCGAGTCCCATATGTAAACTCAAAGTCAAAACTTCATGCCCATACAAAAATGTTCAAGTATGACGTCACGCTTCACGTGCCAATAGCGTAGCGTTTAGACATTTTGCTGTTGAGACTTAAAATATCTACTTTTCAATGATTAAATTTCACAATAAAAACATCATAAAATACAAAAATAAATATACAGATATATTTCTATATCAATAGAGAATACGTAAAAAAAATATTCGCTTTTTTGAAGTCACATGCATATACCCTATTGTAAATGCCAAACTTTCGATAAATTCAATAATGTGTAAGCGGGTTTACTATGAACCTAGTTTGTGTTGATAGAATACTAGAAGGCTACGAAGCTCTCCCAAATCTCAGCGGCCGGCCCGTGTGGATTTGTTGTTGTTTCACGTAGAATCGCATCGTGTTGGCCATTTGGCGGCGTTCGCCTTATTTCGGAATTTTGCCCCCTTGTCGCATAGCCCCCTGCGTGTGAGCGAACGGTTGCAGAAACTAGAAGGAATTTCACCATTTTTGATATTTTTTCGTACTTTACGATTAATTTTGAATAAATGACTGATTTCAGAAATATTTTTGTTTATTTCTAATGGTGAATATATTTAGGATGTTTGCAACGCGACAGATTTTCAAATAAAGGTGTCCATCATGCATAAAATATAGCTTGAAAATAACTCTGTGTTGGTCAAAATATGGAAAATTTGTTTCACTCTCATTTAAAGAACATAATGTTTAAAAAAACGAAAACACTACAAACATAGCTATATTTCATCCGATTATGTATGTATGGTATGTATGGAAAATTTCAATACGATCGGGGACGTAGTTTCCAAATGAAGCGGAAAGTACGTTTATATAGGGGCTATATAAGGTATCTGCACCGTTCTTAAGTCCTAGATAGTGAACCTACTCACATTCATAATGGACAAGACTATAGTCGACGACGTTAACTCTCGAGGTGAGATTTTCGAGTAGGGGAAGAAGCAAATAGATCAAACAAACTTCCTCTATTATACATAACATATTTTACTTAAGATTCTTACGATATTTTTATCAAGCACCGTAAACTGTGCGCGAGATTCGGCAGAGAAAATACGAGCTCCCGGGGGAAGGAAGCTGATGAAAAAACCCTACCGCAGATGTACGAAAGCTCGATAACAATGATGTGGCAAATTGCAATGATTTATTTATTTTGCTTACATGTACCTTAGGACTTTCGTAGTTTGACCGAATACATTATAAATGTAAGCGAGTTAACTATTAACTCAAAAGACACTCGCCCTGAAGATGGGACATCTTCTATCGTTAAGGGATGAAACGTTGGTGTTCTTCAAACACAAACAAGGTTTATGAGACCTTATTTCATGCCAAATTTCATGATTCTAGTTGCACAGGAACTACCCTATCTGGTATCGGTTGTATGTAGTACATAAACATATGTATGTAGTTCCTTTGGAATTTTGAAAATATTTGGACAAAAACTGATTTAACAGTAGTAGATTTCGTCGACTTACAAGTTTTATTTATATTAAGGCTCAAAGATTTAGCTATAACTACTTCTTTCTTTTACTATTGACACCACGTTTTTCCATTTATAGTTTCTTCCTTCATTCAAAATGTGTTACCTCAACCTCAACAGCCTGTATTGGTCCTCTGCTGAACGCAGGCCTCCCCCTGATAAGCGCCTTATTGGCATTTAGAATAGAATAGAATAGAATAGAATAGTAATTTATTTGTAACTTAATCAGCAAAACACATATGTACATGGCTTAAAATAAAAGACAAAGCATCTGTGGTGAACTCACATATTTATTTACATTTTATAACGTTCGTGTCTATTGGAAATTGGAGTTATTTATCTACCCAAACATCTGTTGATTAGAGTCCAAAACGGTCTCTGTCTCAGAATGAGCTGGTTGTAAACACTTTACAATCAACGCTGGTCTTCCGACAAAGCCATTTGGTGACGTCACGGAAGATAACACATATCTACTACAATCTACACCATGCCCTAAGACATTCCTGAGGTCGGCAACTTTTGTCTGTTTGAGAAGCCACGAAGCCTTTCTCCAATCAACTCCTCTTATCCCCTGTATCTTCCCCATCATGATTACTTGCAGCCCTTGCATTTGGTACATCATGACCATTCCTGAGGTAGGCAACTTTTCTCTGTTTGATTTATCAGGATAGGATTTTTGACTCCTATCCGTTAGAGGACGTCAACGTATCGTTTGTGTCACACGTTTGCGAGTTTTTGAATCCAACTTATGCGCTGCATGCAAAGGTACACCCACATCTGGAACGCCTCTTTTTGTTTGCGAAGGTCTTATTTTACTGTTCATGCTTCGAAGCCAGACGTGCTGTCCGCTTAGCTTCACAATAATTGTCCAATGCCAGTAGTCCTGGGGCCTAATTCCACTATTTTTTAAACAAAATGCTATAATGGCGCCATAATGACACCATACGATTAAGATAGAGATTTATTTGTTATTCTATTACCATAAGATTATAATATCTATGACTTTTAATATCGTGTCAATAATGTGGTGGGGCAATAATCATAATCGTAATAGTCATAGATATGGTACAAACAAAAAAAAGATCGTGTTAGTAGAATACCAAAAGGTGTCAATGGCGGTGAATGTTACGCGATAATGAAACGATAATATTGTCATAGTGAGGCGATTGTGTTAGTGGAATCAGGCCCCTGTATGCATACAGGACTACTGGCCAGACGTAGCATTGGACCAAAGGGTATATGCATGGTTTTTTTTATCGATTATTTAACGAGAAAAATATATAAGCCAAAAAAAAAATTATTTTAGAAGTAAAAAGCAAAAAGTAAAACCACTCAATTTCGGGTGATAAAAACGCTGCCATGTTAGTCCTTGCCTTTTGTTGCGTTGCTTGCCGTCACGGTTCATCGGATCCCCTATGTCAACTCAAAAGTTCATGCCCATACAAAAATGTTCAAGTATTACGTCACGGTTCGGGTGCCAATAGCGTTGCGTTTAGAAATTTTGTAGTTGAGATTTAAAATATCTACTTTTCAATGATTAAATTTCACAATAAAAACATCATGAAATACAAAAATAAATATACAGACATATTTCTATATCAATAGAGAAACGTAAAAAAATATTAGCTTTTTTGGCACATGCATACCCTATTACGGTGAAGTTATGCGGACTGCAAATTTCAAATACACGGACGGAAAGTTGCCGATTTCAGACGACGAGTCGTCAACTGCAGTCGAATTCACTGCAGTCGACAGGTGATGTTGCCTTGCAGTCGGCAAGTTGCCGACCGTCTATATGAACCTACACGGGCTGAATAAAAATCAAAACGGGACAGCCAAGTATTTTTCGAAGTAAGAATACAAAACTCCATGAAACAAAGGTTTCCTTTCATTGTGTTTGTTCGCGTCAAAACTAATATCGCAATGCTTTGGAGATAAAAGAGTATTTTGTCGCGTAAAAGAGGAAAACGGACGAGCGGAGGAGCGTGACGAACATAACGTGATGAAAATAGCATTGTCTAACAGCAAAATTATCATAAGACTTTGTGATGTATGAAGTAGTTTTGTGGTGTCTGTCTGTGCAATTATCTTGTACTTTACTTTTGTTTTCTACTTTTGTACTTTACTTTATACTTTTGTTTTGAGTGGCCAGTGGAGCGGCAGCGGGGGCAGACTGAAATGGTCCGGAACATGTGAATGAGAATACCAGCATTTTATATATTAAAATAGTGTAGGCAGTGAAAATATAAAGATTGTAGCATTTTATTGAAATCTTAGGTACTATTTGCTTGCTCGTCTCACCCAATACCGTATCACTATAATGGTGTTGCCAAACTTTATCAGTGATACCGATTTATTCATCTGAGGTGATACCAAGCCAACTGAGGTAGTTTACAGTGACTATCTACGCAAAAGCCCTATGTTTTGTAGCCCATACTAAAAAGCAGTGGACATCTGCTTAAACACCATGTCTCATCTGTGCCTGCCAAACTCGCTTAAAAGCTATTGGAAGAACTCAGAGTATGTCAAAGAGAAATGGAGAGAATCTATTGGGTTAAAACTAAAAGACCGTGTCAAAAACAAGACCATACTAAGAAAGACACGGGCTAAGCATGTGATTCAAAGAATACTTAGCCTTATGTGGAGCTGGGCAGGTCATCTCCAACGGCTAAACGAAAAGAGATGGAGAGAAGAGGGAGGTCGCTAACCCGTTGGAGCGATAATCTGGCAAAGACTGCAGGAAAACTGGATTAAGACTACTAAAAACAGAACTGACTGGAAACATTACGGATGTAAGCGGGTTAACTACGAACCTTATTTGTGTTCGTCTCGCCCTGAAGATGTCCCTAGTTGAAGGATGAAACGTTGGTGTTCTTCCAACACAAACAAGGTTCGTAGTTAACCCGCTTACATCCGTAATGAATTCGTCAAACTGACTGGAAACGTTTGGAGGCTTTCGCCACAGGCGGTCCATACACTACTACTAACCCTTTAAAAATATTTTTCATCCCACCATCTCGGAAAGAGTATTTTTAATCTTCAATATCTGAGTGGAAAAGCCGTTTTTATTCTCTAGAGGATAAAGTAAATTGAATTTAGAACATCGTGTGCACTAAGTTTGTGAATTAAAAAAAACATTAAACCTATTTACTGCTACCTCTATGGTGCCGAATATATTATTCAACTTTTTTTTTATTTGTTAAAAACTCAGACTCGAAACCTTCTTGGTGTTCTTTTTTCAATTTGCTTTGTACGCGGTTCTTTACGCGGAATTTTTTCACGTCATTGTTAAACCTTATATTAAAAACAAGAAACGTGAAAACAAGTGAAAAAACTAAAATGAGTGATTCTAGCGACGAGGAAGTTTGTTTTTGCATTTAGTCATTTCCTCGCTGAGGTGGAATGAAAAGTTACGTGTTGCACTCGAGTGCAAAGATTTTTCACCTCGTGCTCTTTTGATTCCCTCGCTAACGCTCAGGATTCTAATTTTGAATCACTCGCTGCGCTCGTGATTCAATTTTAGAATCCTTCGCTTGCTCGGTCATCAAAATTGAACACGCGGTTAAAAAGCAACTTTGCACTCTTGTATAACAAATAACTATTAAATTCAGAACTTTCTGATCTGTATTGTATTGGTAAATAAAGCTATTTTTATTTTGTTTTATTTATTACTATTAGGAGACGTCACGTCAAATTGCCTCTCATAAACCAAGAATCACGTCAGTACTGTCTATTCTAGTAGGTCCTTATTACAAAAGCTCAGTTTGGGGTGGTGACTGATGGATGACGCTGTGTGTATTGTTTAGCGAATTGTTCCAGCATTAATTTATTCATTATTGTGGCCAAAAATATATGATACGCCCGTGACAAACAGTTGCAAAAGCTCCCCTTTCAACCCTTTGGGAATGGAATCCTCAAAACGTGGGTAGGTAATCCGTTACCTTCAGAAATATTTTACAAGATTAAATTTTACCCTTCCACTCTTGATTCGTACAAAGAATTGTGACCGAAACATCAATCAAAGTCAACATTTATGTCATCTCTTCGAGACAAGACAAAGGGCGTCTGAGTTACGTACCTACTATACTCGGATTTAGAATCCCAGATATTTTTTGTAAACAAACAAAATTCAAAGAAATTCAATTCATGTATTGAATATTTAAACAACACAAAGATCCATAAATTAGAGTAGTAAATTTCACACAGTTTCAGATAACCAAACAATAAAGGTAAAAAAAAACAAAAAAGAACAAACTTCCAAACTTTAAAAAAAATTGTTTGGCACAAGGGTTATCAGGCTTGACATTCAGTGTAACTTAGCAAATAAACCGCGAAACACTGCTAGTGTTTTATTAAAACATCTAGTAGTAAAAATAAATAAAATAAAAATCATTTATTTCAGACCGTAAGTCCATAGACACATTAATGTACACAATTACAATTTCAAGAATAAATTAAATAAAATAACATAGCAGGTAGGTACACAATATAAAATTAAAATTATATTAATATCAGTCATCCCGTGACCACGACAGAGTGTAAACCTGTTGAAACGTCGGGAAAAATAGGTAAATAAACGCGATAAATTCCCGTGAATATTTATAATAAATATCAATAGAATTAGAAAAGAGAAATAATAATAATAAGAATTACATTAAATTAAATTAAATATTACATGTCAATATTACAATATTACATGTCGTGTGACCGGCGGCGGCTCAGACAGATCATTGAGCCACCAGCGATGATACGGGTTTCAGCATCATCATCCAGTGGCCCATGATACCGGAGCGGAGGTCCTGCGCCACGGCCGGCGGCCAGGAGGCTGTTGGAGCTGCGACGCATGCGGCCCACCAGGGATGCAACCCGCTTGCGCATGATTGCGTGGAACCCATCGACATGCGCGTCCGCGAACATCCCCGATGCGCTACAGTACCGCGGCAGCCCCAACAACATCCTGAAGCCGTTATTGTACTGGACGCGTAAGGCGTTGTAGGTTTTTTGTGTAGTGCCTCGTCGTTTCACCCGCGTAGTTCCCGTTTCCGTGGGAATCCAATGATAAAATATAGCTTATGTCACTCCCTGAAATGTAAGGATTTAATGACGAAATATTTTTTCAGAAAATCGATTGGTAGTAGCCTATTCAATGTAAACAAACAAACAATCAAATCTTTCCCCATTATAATATAAGTATAGACTAAAGGTTTTATTAATCACAAAAGCTTATTACACGGTTCAAAAATATTGAAATGAAAAGTAAAAACCATGCAAACGATTAAAATATTCCTAACCAGTTAACAATGACGTCCTCCTCTCTCTCCATACATAATGTGTGCCCAGCAGAGCCTATGGTGAAACTTTATTAAATAAAATGTGAATACCTCTGTACACCTATGTAAATTATATAATACATATGAAGTACCTGGGTGACCGGTTTTTTTTTTCCTAAGGTGATTGGGATAAAGTTCGTTATTGAAAACACGAATAAAATAGTACTATTCGCCAATAAATGAAGAATCAATTGAATACGATAAATTTAATTATTGAAAACGTAATTAAACTAATAAAACGACATTTTCTGAACATGAATCCTAGCTAGATCGATTTATCGCTTCCGAAGTCCCCTGTATAATAAATTTCATGAAAATCGTTGGAGCCGTTTCCGAGATTCGGATTATAGTATATAATTATACATATATATACAAGAATCGCTCATTTAAAGGTATAAGATAAGATAATAAATGATTGAGTATTGAGTATATTATAGTATTAATTTATGTATTTTTTTATTTATAAACGCATTGTTAACATAAAATATCTTAGATTCCGGAACAGAGTATATGTAACGCGAACATTTGTAATGCACATCACCTAGGTAATGTTACGCGGGTAATGGGAATACATATTGCGACAGTTTTACTGATTGAGCTAGAACACTCCATAGTTAGATTTAAAGTTATTATTTATAATAAGAAATACTAGTAAATTTGCTATTTCATTTTCAGTAATACATTTCTTCGCAAAGATTAATTCTTATTAGCAACAAAATCCATTGGTTCACATTATAGTGTTTTTTATTTTTTTATTTTCTTGTCGATTTCCGTAAAAAGTATAAAACAAAACTAAATAATTATATAGTTATTGTTTTCTTATAAAAAGAGAACATGACTCCTTTCACGACTTTTCTCACACTCTAGTGTTCGGACTTGACCATCACCGTTCTCAAAAAACCACACTGGAAAACTTAGGTATACAATATTTGCACGCCTCCATGCAGGCTTAAAAGACGTAGGAAGTAGTTTTAGGATCTGACAAATGTGTAATCTTAGGGCCCATACACCATCGAAAGTGGCGCCCCCAACTATTATATCTTATTATTACGTTGAACGCAGGAATTTTTAAAAATCCTACGTTCAGTTTGTGGTATCTATTATAAGCTATTTTTTAATGTCATTGTAATAGTTTCATTTTGTAAAGCTTAGGAAGAGATACGAAGTTGCGCTTTTTTGCCACCAAACTCTATTTTTGCATCTCCTCCTAAACTATATGAGATAAAATTATAAAAGATGTATTAAAAAATAGCTCATAATAGATACCACAAACTGAACGTAGGATTTTTAAAAATTCCTATGATAAACGTAAATATATGATAAAATAGGAATAGCTGTCAGATTGGCTCGGGTATGCGCCTTAACCCTTTTCAGGTAGGTGCCTAATGTTGTGTTATTTGAGACTTAAGGCGCAGTCGAGGGCTCAAGAAATCACGAGGAATCGTACTTGGTGTCACCAAAACCGGGTCAGTCTGAAAACCAGCGCTGTTTTGCACCCTCCTGGTGCAAACAGCTGAGACTGATCCGTTTTGGCTCACCTCGGCAGCACTGACACTCCAACCTAGTAAGAGTAGGTAGATTAGGTATAAGTTTTTTATATTTTATTTTAAGATTACTTTTACTGTCTCCTGACCTAAGTCTAGTTCTCGTTATTTATTTCTGTGTTTTCACCTACCTATTTTCAATCTGTGTTCTGTGCTGTCCTTGTGTGTGAAATAAAAACTTCTATCTATCTATCTACTTTCTCCTCAGTTCTACATAGTGCTTTAGGCTCCGCGCAAATGGGCCACCGACCACAGCCACTGGTGGCCAGCGACAGCCACTTGCCATACTTTTTCATATATTTTGTATAGACGCGCCGCATACGTGTAGCTGGTGGCGGCCACTCGCTACAGCATTGTCCGCGACGCGCCACTAGTGGTCGCTACAAGGCACAAACGTCGACACCCGCCACTGTCGCACTGCGGGCGGGTTATAAAATGTGGCAACTTCCAAACACCGGTGGCTGTCGCTCGCTTCTGACACTGTTACAAATGTGGTGGTAGCGCACGACAGCCACTAGTGGCTGTGGTCGGTGGCCCATTTGTGTAGAGCCTTAATACTACACCTGCGAGGAAAATTATCGTTTTATAATCTTCAAAATTTTCAAGATTTTTTGAATTTTTGTTCCGAATACGATATTATAAATTTTGAGTAAGATGTTTTGTGTCGTTTGAGGCATTATGAAAATAACTATAGATATCGGTTGATAGCTCTCTTTTTTTTAAATATATTATATACCTACAGTATAATCACGCCTGAAATGGATTTCCTTATACTTTTATCTCCCGCTATACACGTGACAAACAAAATTCGATTGAGTTGTCACGTATTTTCGTACGCCTGCGATAACGTACTTTCTGCCTTAAGTTTGGAAAAGGAATATTCTACTTTCTGAGCAGGTGTAGTTTATAGAACTGAACTAGCTGATTCTTCCAGGCAACAGCTGAGTGAATGTCATTACGTCAAAGAACAAGGTTTTCTTGGCGTCGAGTGAAGCTCAGCATTGTAGTGTTATACAAAATGAATGAAATATTACTTCCCAACACTTACTTATTGTTCTCTACTAGAGATGCTATTAAAGCCAGTTAGTTTCTTTGAGACTTTTGATTTTGTTTTATAAACGGAGGTATAGACATGTTGTGAATCATAAAAGGTCTGTGGTGCAGGCTTAGAATTCGCACCACCTGAACTCCTCCCGCGAGTGTTGTAATAGACGGCTAATGGATATCCACCTGGGGCGAGCAGCAGCTCTTGCAGAACGCTTTTACCACCGTACTGCGATCCCAAACCCGTGTGTCCAGCGTGGGGATTATGCGCACTCCCCCCATGAAATAAAAGCTAATATGGCGCTTATCAAAGAGAGGCCTGCGTCTAGCAGTGGACCAAAACTATTGTAGTTAAGGTTGAGGATGAAAAGAACAGTTTGGGATGACCAAGATAGAGACTGTACTACGGAATACCGGAGAACGGTATCCCGAAATATCACGAAACCGCGAACGAAATACCGAAATCACATGAGGCCGCATAACAATATACAGAAAGCACATGAGGCTGTATAACGAAGTACCGAAAGCACATGAGGCTGCCTATCAAAATACCAAAAGCACATGAAGTCGCATAATAAAATAGCAAAAGCATAACATGAGGCTGTATAACGAAGTACCGAGAGCACATGAGGCCGCATATCAAAGTACCGCACATGCACATGAGGCAAGCACATGAGGTCGCAATTTTGTTTTTATTTTTAACTGTTTAGAGATTTTCTACTTTACTTACAGCCGTTTCTCGAACGCAGATCATCCTTTCCATTAATAAATCAATGGTCAAGTCTCTAATCAAGTAGAATTTATTTTTTTATATCCTGAGTGAATAAAGTACGACTCTTAATATAGGATCCGGTAGACTTAATTCACTTTGGTACTGATTGTTTTTATGGGTTGAACGAGTAATAGGCAAAGAGACGAAATAAAGCAAGAAATGTGTTATAGAGACTGACTGGATGCAAAAAGTGACGTCACAAGATAGTGACGTGATAGAGAGGGAGACGAAAAAAAACTACGAGTTTTGATCACTATACCGTGTCCATTTTGAATGAAGCATAAACGTAAACAAACCGCCGATACTTAACCTAAAATTCACTTTGTTGACGCGCCCGTTTATACGTAATTTACATTACTTGTCGATTTTAGATCCTCCCTTCAATAAAAATTGCTTACAATTATATCTGAAACTCGACGCCAAGCAAGTGAGCTTTTGTTATTCGTATCGTGGTTTGTTTACTAACATGCTCCATGCTGGATAGATACGGTACATATTTTTACGTTTTTTTTTTTAAAGTCACGTTTATTTTCGCAACCCAGTGAAAAATCCGCTCCCGCTGGACCAACTTATTTGTGTAAAAAAAAACAAGTATGGGTTTCAATATCACAATAGGTTTCAAAATTGAATCGCAACAGACAAAACTAAATCAGCGAATTCTTTGTTTCAATAAAACGAAATAAAGCATTGTTCACGCAAACAATTTATCAATAAACAAATTGATTAATGTTATTGTTGAGTGGGTTCCGGTGAAATTTGAATAGAGGTAAAATCCCCCGGGGTAAGGTAAAAAGGGGTGAAAATTTATCCATTTTCACCCGTTTTTACCCGGTTACGTCCGTTTCGCTCTATGATTCTCTTGTAGTGAGGTATCACCGTACTGTTAGGGAAAAAAATGCCTAATGATTTAGATTCTTCTCCTTGCTCCTTCCATAATTTCACTAACTCTTTGTGTCGTCGGCACAATGGCAAAATTTCTTCCATTCTCTTTTATCAGTCTGTACTCACAAGTACCTACTATGAGTCCGTTTCCGGTTTGAATTTCACTAACGCTATGTGGTTTTCGGCACAACGACAAAATTTCTTTCATTCTCTTATATCAGTCTGTACTTATGAGTACCTACTATTAGTCCGTTTCCGTTATGATTTTATGATTTGAACAGGACTGACAACACTGATATTACGGGAGGCCTATGTCCAGCTGTGGACTCATATAGGCTGATGATGATGATGAAGACAACACTGTAACAAAAATGGCGAGCAGCACTTGAAGACGTCGCATTGCAACTGCCTGTATTGGTCCACTGCTGGACGCAGGCCTCCCCCTGCGTTCCCCTGATAAGCGCAAAATTGGCGTTTATCTCTAGTGGAGGTAGAAACTATCTGATTTACTAGCTACATCAGGTATTTTATATCATTCTATAGCTATGAAAATATTTATGACGCGTCGAAGTCTTTATGTATGCTACGGCTGTCCGGCGTAGCATCGGAGCAAGTCCTACGAATTCGTGCTAATGCTCTTCGCGCACGTCCCTCAAGCAATGTCCACTCGCGCAAGTCTTTTCGCGCAAGCCCACTTCGCGAAAATGTCTCTCGCACAAAGGTCCTGATTCCAAAATAATGGGTTTCTTCTCATTTTAAGACCCAGCGAAGGAAAAACATAATACGTTACTTCACAAAAGTGTTTCTTTATTGAAAACCCTTTTCGATTTCACGACGTCGTCAATCCACCTGTGGCAAATGACCTGCCTATATTACTGACATTTACCTTGACTGTACCAACCTATTTCTTAAAATTGAAAGTGTGCTCTATTCCTTTGGAAAAGAGCTTGGAATAGCTTGGCGACGGTATCTACAGTAAAATTTTTATTACAATTGGAATTTCGTTTTGATTGCAACTCATGTCGTTTTATTGTCTTTTAAAATTTAATTTGACGGCTTCCGTTTGGAGTTATCGCACTGTTGAGTGTGAATGGGATTTTGACGGCCTAGTTAGGGGTAAATGGGGTTTTTTTGCCCCCATTGAGGGCGAAACGATGTTTTTATTGCTTTTTTTATTTTACTTCTTTAAGACACATTTTTTCTGTCCATAAAGAACAACACAGTTGAGTAATTTTAATTTTATTCTTTTATATCTTATTTATATCATTTTCAAATCTTATCACACTAATATTGTAAATGCGAAAGTTTCTATGAATGCATGGACGTTTGTTACCTTATCACGCCAAAACCACTGAACGGATGGGGCTGAAATTTTGCAAACAGGTAATCCTTATTCTGGAATCAAACATTGGCTACTTTTTATCCCATAAATTAGTTCCCTTAGGATAGAAATCACCTTTAAACGTTTCCATAGGGTCAACGCTTGCGAAGCCGCGGAGAGCATTAGTTGTACCATATAGCAATGCTGATGCGCTGTATGTACCAGATACTCTTCAGCTCTTGGGTTACTCGTTGTCGCTTCAACCCACAGAAATCGTAATTCTAAATCACTATTATTACGATCATTTTGATGTGCTTCCACTCAACGCTCAGTTTCTTTTAATTCATTACGGATGTAAGCGGGTTAACTACGAACCTTATTTGTGTTGGAAGAACACCAACGTTTCATCCCTTAACGAGGGACATCTTCAGGGCGAGTGCGGTTCTACGCGCTCGCGCGCAGTGCTCGAAGGGTTGCGGAACGCGCGCGAAGCTACCTGTAGATTGATTGCAACAGTCTGCTGTTGGCTCAATTGTTGCAATTGTTAATATTAATTCTAATTTATTTCTATTATTTGATTCCAATTTTCGTTGTCAATAAAGTTACCCAAAAAAAAACTTTTTGAAAAAAGATAAAATTTGCCATAGTTCACTCAATACGGTAAATTTTGAGGAGCAAAACTTCGATAAAAAATTAACCTACCAGTAAGCTGAAAGTTATTAATCAAAGTAATAACCTCTCATTTGCTTGATTTTCCTTCCTAGCTGGTGGCAGCGGTCTAATTGGGGTGAGTTCTGAGTCCAATTACGTTCGAGAAGGTTCGAGGCTACTCGATTCATCAAAGAAGGGTAATCAGATGTTTTTTTTTTCAATATTCAGTGCTAATATAAAAAGGTTGACTATTTCTTTCTGGAATACCAACTAGGTTTGACAGCGTGTTAAATTGTTAAAGCTGATTTTTTTTTTAATTTTCAAACCTAACAAAAGAATAAATTTACTTTTCTGGATTTATTATTAGGTTCGACAGTGAGTTTAATTGTCAGGGCTACTAGGCAGAAATAAACCATTCTAAAACTGTACTTTCCATTTAGAAAACGTCATACACTCGGTGAAATTACCTCTTCAATTATTTAGGTACCTATAAGAACCTTGCTTTGTTTACAGAGACGTGCGGGGTGAAGAGTGGCGGTCTCACAAACGCGTAAAAAATAGCTTCCCCGTAAACACACTCTACCAACGCCATATGTTTGAATTTTATTTGGGCCGCGCCGCGCCGCATCTCCATGAACAAGTCCTTAAAAACGACCGTTTAGTACAATTGACTGATATGCGAAAATGACTTTGTAGCAAAACGTCTGGGACTGAAAATAGTCTGCGCGTCTCAAACGAAAAGTACAGTCTAGAATTTTACTACCAACCAACAAATCAAACACTCATTACTAGGAGACATTTATGTATGATCTGCAAATAATTGTTCCGGGTTTTCTGGGTATTTTAAAATAATTTTCTTCTATATAAATTATTAGATGAGTTTGAATCACAACATGAGATACCGGTTGTTTCAGTTTCGTTTATTAGTTTATTTATTAATATTATTTTGTGTTACAAGTTAGTTGTATAATATGTAAGACGCGCTAGTTCCCGCACCTAGTTGTTCATTGTTATTTTAAATTGTTAATAAATCATTTTTATTATTTTATTTTTTATAAATCCTTTCTGATTTCTAAACATATAATATTGTTTTATGTATATCAGGTAGTACAACCCATAACTCAAGCTCTTCCATTAAATAAATATATAATACTGGACAATTCAAAGAGCATTATCTAGCCCCAGGCTAAGCAGAGCTTATGTTATGGGTACTAAATAAGTGATCATACTTAATATGTTATGGGTACCTACTAAATAAGTGATTATACTTAAATAGATATTTAAGTAAAATACACTACTAAATAGATATTTATTATTCATTAAAACCTCGGACAGAATCTACTTTACATTATTAATGAGTCCAATTAGTGCAATCAGAGAAATAGCCGTAAAATCAATCGCAAAGACAATCTCATTGGTTTTTATTTCGCGTTGCAATCGACAGGCGGCGCTCCTCGACTGCCAATTAGTGTATAGTCGCTTTGTGGGATATGTCACTAGGAAACTGAATAGTTTTTCTATCAGTTTGTTAATGATTAAAAACTTTAAACGATAAACAGCGATAGAGTTTATTCCACCGAAGTCCAAATAATAGTCAGAATAAACAGCCAACATTAATTTAATGTGTTCCCTGGTGCAATCAGCATTAATTTTATTTGTCTAGAACCACCACAAAGTTCTATATTTATTTGGGTTCAATAACGTGTCCAATTAGAGTCTGTTCAAAAAGAGAAGAGTTGTGGCGTTACGGTAAACGACTACTTTTAGTGGTACTGCAATGACAGAGCAGTGTTCTTAACGCAACAAAAGTTGTCAATTGGCATCAGAGCCCTCAATTCTCTTCTCTTTTTTAACAGACTCTACCTTACAAGCGAGTTATATGTATCGCAAGGTAAGCTACAGTCAATCTTTATGTTTACTACGGCACACAACGTATTTACGTAAATTAAGCCTTTGTTAGCGAGATGTTTGAAAAGGCCTGTCGCAATTGTTTGCTGTTATCTCTTGAGCTCGGTTTGAAGCCGCAGTCACAACATACGAGAGAGTACAGCGTTAAAGGGACAGGGATGTTAGTACGAAACCTAAAAAAAGCTGTTTTTAATATAACAAGCATTATCACACATCATAACGACTATTACAAAGACGACTACAAACGTAGGGGAAATAAAAACAAAGGTACGCGATAAATACCCGATAAATAATCATTTAATTATGTTAACAAATCGCGAAATTTTAAAAAGATTTAAGACTACCACACTTATGAAAATTATACCCCTTTCTTAAACGATAATCTAAAAGTTTTCTAATGACAGACTTGCAATTTTTTTTATTTGTAGGTACTAAAATTTTCATCTTAATTTTTTTATTGTTGTTTTGCCGTAATCTGTTCAGGCGCACGAAATGTATTATGATTTCAAAATTTCAAGATGTCATTTTCAACGGGAATAATGATTTTAATTTAAAACTCGAATCAAATTGTTAATAACCATGATGGATTTAAAATTTTAAAGCGTCGTTAGCTGCTGAGCTATTAAGGATTCGTTCTCAAACAAGAAACCTTAAGAATACCTAAACACGTTTATACCGTTAAATGGTGTTTTTTTATTTACCTTACGCATTTGATATTTTTTCATCAGCGTTAGTAAATAGCCAACGCCGATCACGCTTGCTGTGTAAATGTAACTTGAGAGTTGTTTCAAACTCACAGGACTTGAAAACTGAAAGTTGTGTGTTAATTTACCTATCATGTTTCTAACCTTTTAGATGTTTGTTTCTGTTGGTTTCAGTACCTAGAGGGTGCCAGTTTTCTGGCCCTTTTAGGGTTCTGTAGGTACCTAAAGGTTTACGACAAAAACTATTGCTACGTCACGCTCCATCCGTCTATCTGTCAGTGACATCTGCCTCTATTATCGTAACAGATACACTGATGTCAGTACAGATGCTGCCAAAATGAAACTAGAAAGAAACTAAAAAACTAAAAATGTCGCCGCTCCTGTCCTAACGATCAAAATAATAATGACGGCACCATTTTTAGTCCTGTCTAATTAGTTTAGTCGAGTTTTAGTGACATCTGAATAGATACCATTATGTCAGGGAATTGTTTTTACTACTAAAACTGCTGTAATAGTTACTTTGCTTATTTTATTATGTGGTTTAAAGAACCCATAGGTATTGCATAAGTTTACGAATACTATAAGTTTTCTCCTTATAAATAACTGAATCAATAGGTTCTAAGTATTTTGAGTGGTTGAGATATATTGTTAAAACGGAACCCATATTGTATAAGTAAAACTCGCCTTCAGCCGATTTTTCTTGACTTACATAACCTTGTCAAAATACGACAGTCTACAAATCACTGAACATTTTGTCTTCAACTTTCCTTCAAATATAATTTGTAACTGAATCAAGGCCTTTGCTTTTAAAATTCAAAGCCAGTTCACTCATTCAATCAATGTTCTTTCATTCGGTCCTTTTGCTTTCTGTATCTATCTACAGTTGAAACTTGAAAGAGGGATGGAAGGTAGATACCTCCTTTTTTCGCCAACGCCTCGTGCCAACTCTTTGATCAAATCATAGAGCTATTAAAATACAATCAGACGCGAATAGATCAGAAAACGGATTTTATTTCTTGGGATATTCCTAAAATTGTTTCTATTGTTAAGCGGTTCAAGAAGGGCTTTTATCGTTAACTAGGTAACGAATTTTGATCATTATAACGCCATCATTTAGTCCCTTTTTAAAGCATCGGTCTACATAGTGACCGATCAACGAATTTTGATAATTTTAACGCCATTAAGTCCCGTTATAAGGCATCAGTTCACATAGTAAACGATCAACTAATTTCAACCGCATTGCCGTCAAATTGGGCCCGCAAATGGTATTCTACCTTTACAGATCAGAACTTATCCATCTTTGTACTTATTATACATTCTAAAAGTTTTCACTTTTACTGTTCACTAATTGTAAAGCCCTAACTCCATAAGGTGCCTATCTTGCAATACAATATCCTATTTAATTTCGCCTGTCTACATTTTATAGCTCTACGGCACATCGATAAAACTCAAGGTGGGAAAAGCGAATTCTCATTCAAATAGAAACCTGTAGAAGTTTACGCTTCACTGATTTCCTTTTATTCGTATGTAATTACTAGCTATTGCCCGCGGCATTGTTTGACTTGTAAATAAAGAGGCGAATAGATGAAAGGATTTCGTATTCCGGTTATAAGCACAATATAAGACTTATGAAAGAATGAATTGTTATTTATGCAGTCTTACGAATGAGACCCTCTTTTTTGAGATAGATAAATGTTATCAAAAATTCTTTATTATACATGTCATAGACCATATTATACACATGTAGAATATGGTCTATGGCATGTATCAGTCTTAGCAGTAAGTACCTCTATTTAATATACTTGCATAAAATTCTAAAAGTACAGGAAATTTTTAAAATCCATCGTACAGTTTGTGGTATCTATGATAAGCTATTTAATAATGCCTCTGTAGTAGTTTTATTTTGTAAAGCTTAAGCACATGTACGAAGTTGCCATTTTTGGCCACCAAACTCTATTTTCGCATCTCTGCCTATCTATACAAGATAAAACTATTATTGAAGGTTTTTGAATACATCTGGTATTTCAAAATAGCTTTTAATAGATACCACAAACTGTACGATGAATTTTCAAACGTTCCTGTCATAAACGTATTATTATGATAAAATTGGTGGCGGCGCCATATTGGCTCGGGTATGGCCTTTTGATAGGGACAAGTTAGTTGCCGACTTATGACAACTATCTAAAAAAACATAATAAATAGAAAATAGTGAAAAAAAACAAGAACTAAACAAAACAGGTGGTTACAACAATTATACATACACAATAGACGTAGTCAACACTTGAAAAAATCTAAAAAGAAGTATGTAAAATTTGCACCACCCCAACTCTATTTCCTATTTATTATTATTATTATTATTGTGATACACAGGCAGCTCTTAAGGCGCATACCCGAGCCAATCTGACAGCAATTCCTATTTTATCATATTTTTACGTTTATCATAGGAATTTTTAAAAATCCTACGTTCAGTTTGTGGTATCTATATTATATATTATAAGCTATATTATACTATATTATATACTATATTATAAGCTATTTTTTAATACCTCTTTTATAATTTTATCTCATATAGTTTAGGAGGAGATGCAAAAATAGAGTTTGGTGGCCAAAAAGCGCAACTTCGTATCTCTTCTTAAGCTTTACAAAATGAAACTATTACAGAGGCATTAATAAATAGCTTATAATAGATACCACAAACTGAACGTAGGATTTTTAAAAATTCCTGCGTTCAACGTAATAATAAGATATAATAGTTGGGGGCGCCACTTTCGGTGGTGTATGGGCCTTTTGTCAATGCACTTTAAATATTTGTCCAGTCTATTTTTGAAAGAGTTCACTGAGGGAGCACTGATCACTGATTCTGGTAACTGGTTCCAAGTTTTCACGATGCGATTCGGCAGTATGTGCTCTCTGGCTTTGCTGGTACTTGGCCCCCGTTGCAGCTTTAGCGAGTGTCCTCTCAGGTGTGTGTTTGTGTTCATACGAGTAGTATATAGTGTCTCCGATAAATTTGGAATGTTATATCTGTTGGTGTTTAATTCTACCCTATCTATATTTTTATAACTCAAAGCAGCGCAGCGCCTCGTGGTTTCAGTAGTGGCGTAGTTCCCGTTCCCGTGGAAAACACCTATGTCAATGTGGAAAAAACCCATGTCGCTCCCTGAAAAGTAAGCTTTTTTTAAATCGGTCCCGAAGTTTCGGATATTATTCAATACATACATAGTTTACAAACAATCAATCCAATATATCCTCTTTATAATATTATTAAAGATTACATATTTCATTATTATACAGCCACATTATTCCAAAATGATATAAGGTTATGATTAACCCTATTCATAAGCGAAACTACGTGCGTAAGCTAGTATTTTTTAACACGAGGTACAAACCATGTCATTAATGTTTTTTCAAATAAATATCTTCATCTATATTTCAGTAGGAAGGCAGATTTTTCAACCATATCTTTTGGGCATCACTTATTTTTCGAACACATTCTTCCATTGTCCGAAAGAAAAGGCATTTTCGTAAGAAACTTCGAACATGTTCTTTGTTTGCCTCACGGTGTAAAGAGCATTAGATAAAACAACAATAGATATAAAAGCAATAGAATATTGTTCCAAACAACACGTTACACGCAAAGCCTTACTAAGTCACAGAATAGCCAACAACAACAAAGGTGCTGCTAGGTAGAGTGCTGCTACGGCACAAAGTAATCTAACCTCAAAGTAAAATTATTTAGAGTATTTACTAATAGTTACTACAAGAAACCTCAATGGTGCAGCCTAATAAGAAGCCCATAGCTTCTCTACGAATCTCGTAGCATGTCTACAAATCTTTTAGCACTTCTACAAAACTCTATTATCCGAGTTGGTGTCAATTCAAAACACACAAAAATTAACTAATCTAATTTTATAGAACCAAAACCGATGCTATAAAAATACATGGATATTTATATACTTTTTATTTTAAAATAGAAAAGAAAGAGCTACCATATTTTGAGTATGTCAATATACGACTTGATTTTGCGCCGTAAATAAATTTATGAACATTATTAGTTTTTCCCCGCGGCTTCGCTCACGTTGTTTATATAGAACCGTTTAAAGGTATTTCTATGTCATGGGAGCTCATTCGTGGGATAAAAGTAGGCTTAGAACTACCTATATGGAAATTTCAGTCCGATCTTGATCCGTTTTGACGTAGAGAGGTTATAAACATCCAGCGTTTCGCATTTTTAATATTAGTCTGAAACAACACAAACAATATTATGAGTGCCAACCACGAGATCTGTGGTGCCACCTTATTACTACACTCGCTTGTACTTGAATCGCCTCAAACTGACATTTGCACGTAAAGTAGATTTTTCGGGAATTGGTTTTTCGTTTTGCACAAAAGCAGCTTTTGTTTCAAGCGGGTATATATTGCATATACTCATTGAGTATAATCAATATATAATATAATAATACGTAAAATATACAAGTCGCTCCTGGACTGAGCTGAACTCCTGAACTCCTGAATGAGCCTGCTGTCTCACGATTACAGAAGATTTCAATTCCATTCAGCAATGGAGAACCAAAATGTGTCCCCATGGTAACGCCAGAAGAGGCCGAAGATATAGGCGTCTAGGGAAACGTTTTTTCCCAATGCCGTTTATCTGAATGTTCTTTTTAAAACCATTTACGTTTTGAGTCGATTTAGTGGCACGCGAGTGTAGTGCGTAAGTGAAAAATTAGTTTCTTAAAATGTCTGGCTTTACTATAAATATAAAGATGACGTCTGTGAGGCAGTGAGACTGACGCAGATGGTTGTCGTTCTAACATGACCTTACAATGTGCTTTGGTGGTGTGGCATCGCTTTTCCGGCCATTTTCCTTAACTAACCATGCCTACGTCTGCAGAATATTAATAACGGATCGTGTTGTATTAGAAAGATCAGTGGTTTTGTTTGTTTGTATCAAATTGCGAGTTTAGAAACAAACAGAACTATTCAAGTAAGAATATTTGTAGTTTTTTTGGTAGTTTAAAAGTACTTATGTAGGTGCTTGAATTTTTTATACCTACTGAGAATGATCTACGATCATTATGAAACCCTAGCTTCTGCTGGTCATATAAAATCAAATGCATTTTATTAATTACCGTTGCGCCCCACAGCTTCGAGCTCGTTGTTCCTATGAAAACGTTTAAAGGTGATTTCTATCCCACTGGAACTGATTTATGGGATAAAAAGTAGCCTATGTTTGATTCCAGGATTAGAATTATCGGTATGCAAAATTTCATCCCGATCCGTTGAGTAGTTTTGGCGTAAGAGGTAACAAACATCCATCCATCAGAGTCAAATCGTTTATTTCTTTAGACTTACAAAATAAGTACTTAGACAAGTCACATTTTTACTATATAAACAGCTTGATAAATAGTTATTACTATCAAACAAGAAATAAGGTGCAATTGACTCTAATCCATCCATCCAAACTATCGAATTTATAATATTAGCAGCGTCCCGCGTTTTCACCAGCGTAATTCCCGCTCCCGTGAGAGTTTCGGGATAAAATATAGTCTATAGAAAAGTAAGATTTTAATGATGAAAGAATTTTTTAATCGGTCCAGTAGTTTCGGAACGTATTCAATACAAACAAACAGTCAAATCTTTCCTCATTATAATGCTACATAGTATAGATAAAAATGCATTCTATCAGGCATTATGTAAAATTTCACAGGTTATTGGCGGAATTTTGAATGAAAAATAAACAGAAAACATTTTTTTATGATAGATTCAGAAAAACTTATAATTATCTAAAACAGAATTGTAAACGTTAAAAAACTGGCACCCTTATCTATTAATGCGACTTCTTTTAGCTGCACAAGCTAGTTAAAGAGAGAAGCTTAAAAAAAGAGAAATAATCAGCAAAAATTGGATACATATTTAAATGCGGTCTTCTGTTTTAAACTGACTTTAAAAAAAGGAGGAAGTTCTCAATTTGACTGTTTTTTTATGTTTGGTACCTCAGAACTTTTTACTGGGTACTCCGATTTTCATGATTCTTTTTTTATATGGTCCAGATCTGATTATGAGATCCATGAAAAAACTATAAAAATTTAGGTCGGTTTATAGTTTTTTAAAACTAAATTAATTATTTCATACAATTATCCACAATCACGCCACAAATACAGGCCTCTTGTATACCAATAACAAAAGGGAATCGCGCCAGCTTTTAAAATCTTATCTATGAATGATACACTAACGTGCCAAGCCAAGTTAAAGGCAAAACTTAGTGCATAGACTTAATTTCGCGCAGTGTTCATGATCTTTAATGATATCTTGCTGCCGTCGTTAGAACGGTATGTTAGGCTTGCAGATCGTTAGAAGAGCTTAGTTATTTCTTTTGAAAATAACTTACGCATAAGAAAATTAAGAAGAAGTTGATAAATCATCATAATCATTCAACAGCCTTAGAGCAAAATACCTTTTTTTGTTGGTTTTTAGTTAACGAATAAATTGGTCTGGGGATGACCAGAATTATATGGGACTCAACGCCCTGAGATGGACGTAATACCCACTAAAACTCTCCGGTGACTCTCTCTTGCTATTTTCGCTGTACCACGGGAATATTATAATCCTACCGCGTCCCGACTGGCGTCCCCTCTTCCTACCATACATGGCCGGCGATCCCAACATTCCAGACACTCGCCGACCCCATTTTTCCGTCACCTTTCCTCCCCCAATTAGGATACAGACAGAACAGACGCAGTTGAACGCGAATGTTGACTGCCCAGCGGGACATTTCTGTCGCACCATACTACCAAGTATGGGTCTCGCATTTACACACGCATGGGCAATATACCTACTGTTGCACATGATACCTCAACCTCAACAGCTGGTCCATTGCAGGACGTATGCATCCCCCATAAGCGCCTTATTGACTTTAATCTTATGGGGGCCAATACCCATAATACCCACGCTGGGCATGCGGGTTGGGATCGATTAAGTATAGAATAGTTCATCAGGGGGAACTGCAGGCCACTGCTGTCACACACAACTCCAAAACCACTCGAAACAGACCCTCGTTGTTGGGTGTCAAAGATATCAGGAGAATAAGCTATAACAGAAGTTAAAAACCCCTCTTGTCATATCTCCGTATCTAGAAAGAATATACCGATCGGGGTGTATAAGTGACAAACAGGAAGAGTTCTACAACCTTATCTCCAGAACCACTCGAGACAGACCCAGAAAGACGTTTTTGGGGTTCTGAGACATCAGAATCTGGACATGGGTAGACTAACCTCGCCCTCATGACGATATTGTTAGGGACCACAGATTACCCCCAACAGTGCCTCAGTGCCTTGGGGGTAATCTGTGTTAGGGACTAACTACTTGTACTAGTAAACGTAATTTTATCAAGATTACCTACTTAGAAAAACGATTTCCTTTGCCAAGCTCAGATGAAATTCCCAGCAAATGCTTCCACTTTTGAATACGATTCGATTTGCCGTCATTCTAAAACTTTTTAAACATGGAATCGGAAGGAAGCTCGAAGTAAAGAGTTCCGTACCAACAAAAGTTTATGCTCCGTTTCGTTAGTTTTATGAACTCCTTTGAAATATTCCAGAGTTCTAATAAAAAAACTGAATGAAAAAGCAATGGAAGAATGCGAGTGCATTTTTACTCGTGTTATTTAAATTATTTGCTCAACGATGTTTGTATTAAAATCTGGAGTATTTATAGTTTTCATGATCAGACCATATTATTTTAATCAAGTATTTAGATACATATCGACTCATCCGTAGAACAAAGTCCGTTCTGTAGAGTTGATAGTTTTCAGTAGACGTCAGAGAAGTTGTTGACTTGTGTAACTTTTAAACGGTGAGACTTTTCATTGAGAATTTTTGGTATGTTGTTACGATGCCCCGGCTTAGATATACGCTTTTCAGTATATATTTATTATCCTTTTATTTCTGGAGATAGTGCGTTCCATGTTAATATAGGACGTTTTATGGCGGAAGTAGCGGGGTCCGTTGTGAACGTTAAACGTTGTTTTACGGAAACGTCTTAGTTAATTGACGTTCTTTGTTAACATGGGACGTTTTCTGTTGAAATTACATGTCCCGTTAGAGTCCTATATGCTTTTTTAACCTAAAATAATGTTAGTGATATTATAAGTACCCTCCATTAAAATTAATTATTAAATTAAGGTTATTATTTAAAACTGTTTAATAAGTTAAAACATCTCAAATTAGGTATAAAAACTATTAAATGGCATCACTTTGAATAGCAAAAAGTCACTTAAAATAAGCTTATTAGAATTTATCATTATGCCCCTTTTAGGACAATGCAGGAGACGCGCAATTAAGAAAATTTAAACTACGCATTCGTTTAATTAATAAACTAACAGTTACATAATTTTTAATTGTTTATTTTACATCAAAACCATATTTGATATAAAATTTTATATTCCATTAAAACGCAATCTTTACAATTTTACTAATAAGAATCATTTTTAACATTTAAACTGTACTTAAACTGTCTCGGTGGTATAATAATTAAAATTTAAAATAGCTATTGATCATGTTTATTTATTTTTTTGCTTATTTCAGAGAAACATTGATAAAATACACAAAATTGATTGAAATTGATTGGTATATTATAATATGGTAGCTAGTTACCTGTAATGTTTAGTTTATCATTCGATCTTCTGAAGCATCAGAAGCTCAGAAGCTATTATATTTTAGTGATTCGCCGTTCACCAGGAACTCGGTATAAACTGAACTTAAAGCGCTATACCAGTCTCTGAGCGGCACATATCCATAACATATTTATATTCAGCAGCAAAAACCAATAATAGGTTCACCATATTGCAGCTTTACCTTCAGTTTATACCGAGTTCCTGGTGTACTGCGAATCACCAAAATATCATAGTCAGGTTGGGTTTGATCATATTCAAAAAACAATTTATTTGGGCTAATACCAAATACTCTGAATCAACTTCTCAAATGTTACTCCAAGTAATCTTCTTGTCCTTGTATCTTTCGCAACTTGCCATAGTTATAAATGTCTCTCATACAAACCTTTCCCTCGAAACCTAATAATAATAATGCTAGACATTCCACATGGAACCATCTAGCCCAAGCTGAGCAGAGCTTGTGTTATGGGTACTAGATGACTATTTTACTTAATACAATAGGTACATTACATGGATAGATATTTTTACTATACAAAAAAAATACCCAAAACATAACAATAACCTTATACAACAATACCTTTCAAGTCGAACACGTTAATCTGGGTTACACTGTGAACAACATGGGCTCTTCTTCATTCTTGACCCATCTTAGTAACAAACGCCACTTATGAGGGGTATAATATAGTTTTGGTTTGAGAAGCTCTCTCGATGACAGACCTGACACTGGCCCCCCAAATTTTGGACGTGTCCCTTCTGTAAAAACCGGTGTGTTATACGTATGTTGAACTTTTTTGCAACTAAGCTTTTGGCCAGCACAATTATTGTCCGACCAATGATGAAACTCTTTGGAACCTTGCTCAACATTAGGGCTCTTATACACGGACTGCACGTCTCAAAAACACGGACTGCAAGTTACCGACTGTCGACGGCAGTCGTTCACTGCAGTTAAATGCAATCGACGGGTGCAGTTGTCTTGCAGTCCGCAACTTGCAGTCCGTGTACATGAGCTCTTAACCTGGATAAAATTTCAGAAGCCACTAATTTAACCAAAGAGTTTAATTAATTGCTTTAGTAGCTGTATAAATCTATAACTAGAAGGCATTTCCAAAGAAAATATACTAGGTTAATTGCTGTAAACCTGCACAGCCGACAGATTAGACTTGATAATTTGGTATTGAGCTGTTGCAGGTAATTTCCTTAGTCCTACCATCTTCATACAGTATTTATTCCTATATATTATGTAGTTTTTGGCTGATTTCGTCTGAATCAGGAGGCAAAGGTGACGTTTATTATGACATGTAGTTTTCATCAATATGTACATCTGAAAGTGAAAAAAACCGGTATATATAAAATACTTTTTATATTTATGAGTAGTGCAAAACAATGTAAGTAGATAGCAAATGATTAGACAAATTTTAAAGAAAAACCCTCATTATTTATCGATAATTTAAAACGAACAACGTCCTAAACGATTACCTTATTCCAGTTACAACGTCCTACCTCAACATCGAACCAACAAATTGTATGACATTTACCAGAGAAAAACGTCCGATATTTACATGAAATCCTTAAAAGTTCAATGGTTTTCGCATAAAATGGTCCTAAAATTTCATAAGACTATATTTATTCATGTATTATTATTACTGAAAAAACTGTTATACTGTGAGTTTGCACTACGCTAATCGTATTTTCGTACTAAAACGCGTTTCTCTCTAGTTTTCCGTCAAAAAATGTCTTATATAAACATCGATCGCCTGCAACCGTTTACAGAGAAAATAAAGCAATATTATAGGTAATTTTAATGTTTATTAATTACAAAACTAAATAAAGCGTGTATTACGAAATAGTACAACCGAAAAATGGTCAACTTACCAGCATTTACACTTTTCTTCATATAAACAACAGAAACATTAGAAAATGATGAACTAAATTCAGACTCCCCTGCATCTTTTCTAAGCATTTTCAACCTTTTATGCGCTCATGACATTTCTAAACATATGATTTGTTCATGAAAAAACCTTACCATATTGTTTTTTCATCAAATCTAAAAAAAACTAAGCTCCAGAGACAAATACGCCCTCCTTCCAACAAACAACGGCCGAACGGACGAACGGGCCGCGCACTTGCGGCCCGCGCGGCGTCCCTTGGTCACATCATGCGTTTTTTTGCGGAGCTAATGTCAGATAGAACGTTATTCGATTTCATATTTCAGAAACTAAATAAGATACAAAAATTCTAAAAATGTACGTCTGTAGTGTTTGTTCTCCTTATCCCGTCTAGCTATATAACTCATTTTTGCTCTATGATCACATCGGACTCTGTTCTACGGCTAGGTCGATATGTAGTACCAAAGGATTTTAGTGGACCGAGGGGTTCTAAATATCTACTTTGTAAAAAACTTCTTCTTTGACATAAAGGTCCGAAAAAATCCATCAACGGATCTTGCAATGAATGTTAATGAACCTAAGAAAACTTTCGGTATATTTTATTTGATAGATGGATAGATTTTTTTTTGGTATTACAGAAACACACATTATACCTACAGACACATACATATTTGAAACACCCGGAACAAAAATTTCCAGATTGTATTTGTACCAAGTTGGGAGTCGAACCCGCAACCTCCAAGTCGCATACCTTTCCCACCGCGGCACGGTCGTCAAATAACTAATAATAAAGTTTTAACTACCTATTTCCATGTTTAGAACATCTCTTGTTTTCTTTATTTGGTTCATACCTAACCAGACAGCTAGAAAGTTTTTGGCCTAGATTCCAGTTCTTTATAAAGATAAATTAAATTTAAAGAACGGAGAATTATGCAGTCAGTGGCTTCCTCCGCCCGTGGCTTATGGATACCTCCATATTAGTTTTGGAATCTTTTATTCCCAAAACTACCTACAATTTCCTTATGTCCTTGTTGCATCTTGATATTTACAGTCATTTAGTCGTTAAAAAGGTAACAAAACTTCAACAGAGATAGAGGTCGGAATGGAACTACCATCCGCCTGAGAAGCCGTGTCTCCATGAGCGTTTGCGATTGTTACCCAAGGGATGAAAGTAACTCACTGAGTCCCGAGACGGGGTTTGGCGCCCGAGCGTAGCGAGGGCGCTTATAGTTCGAGGGACTAAATGTTACTTTCGCCCGAGGTAATATATATATATATATATAGTAAAAATAATATATATAATAAAATAACACTCTGCTTTTCATTAAGAAAACAAGGAATGTAAAAATAAAAATATAAATGACCTAAACAAAAAAATAGTAAATTTTAGCAACAACTTAGGTGAGATATTTATTTAAAGTCTATGGTAAAATCAGAGCAATTAGATTGTGAAACGTTTTCTTGGGTACCTCTTGAGAAGTGAAAACTTTGGATTTTTTTGGTTACATCCATCATTTTGCCTTTTGATAAACGATGTTAGTCTCTCGAAATCCTATAAATGCACATTGTGTTTAGTACTTCATGTTGTATTTAACATAGAATACACGCTCAATAATGTTGAAGGTTTGCAAGTCTCTGCGAATTAATTCTTTAATATATTATTATTGAAACGTTTTCTTAAAACGATTTCACTATTTTATCAGCGTGCCATTACATAAAATATGTACGAATTTAGGTACCTTCATTTTGATTTAGGTGGTCAAAGGTTTTCCACTACTGCTTTAGCCTCTTCTTTTCAAAAATCGCGTGTCAAATCTATGTCTTTAACTTGTCTGAACAAGAAAATGGCGGATTTGTAATCAGTTGAAAAACACAGATATGAAAATTATTTAGCGAAAGACAAGGCAGTATCTAATATGGCTTTAGCCTGATTTGTCCATAGCGACAAATTAAAATAGGTATAAAGAAAATTAATCATTGTAAGTAATACTTATTCACACAAAACTCAACAACTCGAAAAATTTAATGATTGAAGATAGGGATTGACGTTTTTCCGCTTTTTTTTCTCGCATAGAAAATCCTCTTTCGAGGTGGCAGGATATAGCCATGACATCTCTCGCTATTCTACCATGGTAGAATAGACATGATTGAATACCGAGAACTAATCTACCATAAATTTTTATCATTTAAAAATGGTAAAGATTTTGTCGGAATCTATTTATAAGAATATTTAAAAAGAAATTGTTAAGAGTTAATTATAGTATGATATTTTACTTTAAAGTTATTTTTAATATTACATCACGCTGTAATTGCGTGACTGTATGAATTGCGTCAAACCAGACGCAGAAGCTATGTCACAAGGAATTGAAGTTGGCTGTATAGAAAGTGCGAATGCATGGTTCCATATGATATATATATATATATTCCAGAGAATGGAAACAACCATATTATGGTTGTTTCCATTCTCTTGAGGTGTCCAAGCCAAACGAGCACTCTTTAACTCGTCTAAGAGAGAGAGAGAAAGATTTCTATTATTAGAGTATTTTGGCCAAAAAACACGATGACGACTACCTACAATAGCTTAGCTTCGCTTTTTACATTTTGTAAACAAAAAATATTCCACATTATAAAGGGACGGAGAGATTATAATTTATTTTAAATCAACAACTCTTTAGGTTTTTGGTTATAGTTTTACACTATGGGTAATTTCTTAACTTTTATTTGATTTCTTAACTCTTTAGGTATTTCCATGAATACAATAAATGTATACCTCCTTAGAACTACTAGGTTTTCATTTCATCATAAAGAACCCTAACACTTTGAATAGAATCTAGAAAAAGTTTAAATAGTTACGTTGCATTGCTTTCAAGCGAATAAAACTAATTTAAAAAGTTTCAAGACTTCCATTGTTGTTAAATGTTATGAAACGGTTAACTAAACGGTTTAAAACTAAAAAAACTGGATCAGTGTTAGAAAGTTTTGTATTTTGCAACACTGCACTGTTACTGTTGGAAGTGTTGCCATGGGGCCAGGTTCCACCAAAACTTAGGCCATTTATCAGGCCAGGTTCCACCAAAACTCGACGACCTCTGTGGCGCGGTGGGCGAAGGTCCGCCTGCGACGCAAGAGGTTGCGGGTTCGATTCCCGCCTCGGGACAAATATTTGTACGATCTGCAGATATTTGTTCAGGGCGTTCTGGATGTTTTCTATGTATAATAAAAAATATCTATCTATGTAGTGTATTGTATTATGTATATCAGTTATCTAGTACCCATAACACAAGCTCTGCTTAGCTTGGGGCTAGATAATGCTGTGTGACTTGTCCAGCATTATTTATTTATTTATTATTTATTTAACTTAGCAAAGATTTTATAAAACGGTTGCTTTTCATCCCACCCGGCCTGAGGGCGTCCACTACGTTGACTGAGTCGCAGTCTCCAACTTTTAAATTAACTTTACTTTAAAGCTGATACGTTAATACAAATACAAAAATACAAAATACAAAATACAAAATCATTTATTTCCAAATTAAATATACAAAACAAGTGAAAGGTGTTCCTGGTTTCTGTTTTAGTTTATAAAAACTGTGTTACAGATAGCCAGTCTTCCCTCCAACACATGGTTCAATATACACAATAGACAGTGCTCTTATCGAAACTAAATAGATAAGCAAGAGGAAAGTTTTACCTTCCTGTCTTTGGCATCGATCAGCCGGCTTAGCACAAGCCACAGGCACAGATGAGGGGATGGTTGTCTAGGTTGAAAAGAGAAAAATGACATCGCATCGTCATAAATTGCGCAAATTATTGAAGTTGAAGGAATGAATTTCAAACATTTTACGCATTCGATGACAATGTGGCGTTATTTTTTTCTATTCTACTCTAGACAACAATCCCCGTTCTAGGCCTACATAGGAGGCATTCGGATTGAACCCGAACTCCTGCGTCACAGGCGGATCTTCCCCCACCATGCCACATCAGTCGTGTACCTACTTACTTAGATTTTTATTTAAAACCAAAAGAACTACGGTACCTACTGTTCCCTCCTCACATAAAAATGTAAATTCATTGCCGACGACAGGAAGGCAAGACTTTCCTCATGCTTTTCTGTTGTGTCTACTAAAGTGTCAGCTTTAAAGTAAAGATAATTAAAGAGTTATTTAAACGTGTTGGTGACTCGATAAAAGAAGTGTAGCACGCTCTTCGGCTAGGTAGGGTGACGATCTGCGAAAGACTGCGGGTAGATGCTGGAACAGGGCGCTATAGCGCTTGTTAGTGGAGGTCTTTGTCCAGCAGTGGTCAGGTGTCAGTGTGTTTGCGTAGTGTGAGACGCCCCCCGGCCAGGAGGGCGGCACACACTACGTTCCCGTCAAATAATGAATGGTAATTTGACAATTATAAAAAATAGTGTAATATCATTTAAAAAACTATATGAAATAGGTAAGTTTTATAAGCTGTGGGCTACCCATACTCCAAGTCTTTTTTTATACCACAGGTGCTCAAACTTAATCATAAAACGAATAGACTAATTTTTATTTTTAAGTGTTTGAAAAAAACAAGCCTTTGTGGCTAGGAATATTTTGTGATGCGCCATAGCAAGGCCAATTGTCCACGGTTATTTACAGAGAAAATCAATTCGTTATTATTGAATTTGTAGCCGTAGTGTTAAAAAAATTGAACACAGGTTTTTTTCTGAGTTGCCCCCCTGCCCCCCACAAATACCGGGGCTATCTATTAATTACCGGACATCCTTTATAATTCATAGATTTTAATATAAAAAAATAAAGACAAGCTAGGTAGTAGGTGGGAGAAGGTACGAGTAAGTATGAGTTTAACAGTTGTCACCGGAAATGTAGATCTCGATGAGTAAGTACTATCGTATAACTTAACTTTGGAAATTTGGCAACAATGACACTAGAGTCTGTTTTATTTTATCAAGCTAAATAGGTACATTATAATGATCGGTGCGGTGTGTGCTATCGAGTAGACGTATCAAAATCTCTACTTGAGTGAGTAGAGTTTTTTCTATGGTCTACACATTTCACATCACACTACTTAATCACAAAGTATCACATTATTATTATAAATGCAAAAGTTTGTATGGCTGGATATTTATTGTTACCTCTTCACGCCAAAACTACTGAACGGATTGGGCTGAAATTTTGCAAACAGGTAATTCTAATCCTGGAATAAAATAGACTATTTATATCTCATAAATCAGTTCCCGTGGGATAGAAATCACCCTTTAAAGTTTCCATAAGATCAACGCTTGCGAAGCCACGCCCACGGGGCGCAGCTAGTATTTCCATAAGCGTAAAACGTTCCTTTACCTTATCAATCTGGCTATCACAGTGAATTTTTGTTGATTTCGTGGTTTTTGTGAAACGAAACGCAACTATTTCGAACATTTTTGGCACTTTATTTAAAAAAAAAAAGCTTTGGTGCGTCATTCGTTTTGTAAGTATCAAGTAATGCTTGGTAATCGTACTATGCCAATTTAAATTATAACACTTTTATTAAACACATTTGGCAATCGGGAGTTCTACTCTAACGTTTGAAACCATTTGATGATTTGATATTTAACGGCTTTTGCCAAAAAAGGGTGATGTCCGAAAAATAGGCTCCATAAAGCCCTCCGCAGACAGCCGCTAATTAGTTAGCGCGTCTTGTAAAGCGCGATTTCGGCGATTTTCCAGCGCGATTCCTTACACACAGCGGCTTATTATTATCGCGGCGGCGGCCCCTTCGTCCCGCCTTACCGGCGGCGGCACGGCGGCAGCGCGAACGACGAAGGCCGTCCCGCCACCGTCCCGCCACACCGCGCCGCGCCGCCCCGCAAAATCGCAGGACGCGGAAACGCCTCGGACAAGCCGAATCGCGGCAGTGTGCGTCAACGTATGCGTTTTAGTACAAAATGTTCTGCAAGCAAATATCGCAAAATCGCGTGACACTAGACGCGCTTAAAATTAGCGTTGATGTGAGTAGGGCTTAACACACTGTGCACTCTTCCGAAGTTATTGTATTCTTTGGGCAGCACTGCATTCCACCTTGCATGCAAATGCAAAGCCAAAGTTAAAAGAAGAAGAAGAAGAAATATTTACACTTTACACTCAAAGAAAAAATATTCTTTGTTTTGTGAATGTTGTGAACACCAAGAGCCAAATTATATCACAGAACAATAATTCTCTGAATAAATTGTCTAGATATCCACTGCAAAGAAAGTGTTTTCGTTTTGTAACTGCTCATTCATGATCAGTGCTTGCGTACTTATTCAAAGTGTGTTATTTTGATTGATGCAGATTGCAAGCTTTGCAAGCCGAATGGCAATAAGAAACTGCATTCCTTGCAATATAACCAACTCATACACCATCAGTTATACATAAACGAAAAACTGTCCTCAGCTAAGGTAAATTTCGTTCCGTTTCATTTGGTGTCCGCATGGTATTTTGGTGTGGGAAGTAGGTTCATAATTTGTGCTATAAAACTTATGAATCTACTAGCTTCTTTCCAAACGTTCCTTGTTAAGTTAGAAAGACTGTGTTCAGTGAGACATCACACATCAACACAACATTCCGGATTGATACCTATACCAGCCAACTGAGAGAGCCAGACTGATAACGTGACTCCTAGAGAAAGACCGTCGCTGATAGTATACTTGCACCAACCTCAACAGCCTATATTGGAGCTCTGCTGGATGCAGGCCACCCCGTCATAAGAGCCTTTTTGGGTTTTAAGTTAGTAATACTCAAAATCCCTACACCGCCCATGTCATTTGATGATCGTAGTTAGATAGTAAAATGTTCTTCAGGGGGCGGTCCTGTTTGTACCCAGTGGATAGTCCAGATTGTGTGTTTTTAAGTTAAGATGTCTTTTTATGTGACTTTTTATTAATTTATGGCTGAAATATGTTCCTGTGTATCTAAGCTGCATTATACATATAGAATTGAATAACCTTTAATCGCCTCTTGTAACACTCACAGAAAGAGTTGGTGGGTTGCTAATTCTAAGCCGGTGCATGACCAAGCTTGGATAGAAATGATAGGTCCATAATCAGACACTGAAAGTGCCTGGGATCTTATATATCTGCACAAAATGCAGGCAAGGCTGTCACTCCTGATAGCTAGAGATGTCTTTTCAGCTTCAGTTTCTCAAACAAGATGATGCCACCTACATCATCTTTCATATATTGGAAGAACTTCAGCATGCTTCGCTTATGCAATACATGAATAAAACTTTCTATGTCACTCAGGGTTAATTCAACATTTAATAAGTGTATGCATGTTTCATATTGTATCAGTAGTTTCCAAACAACTTTCAATAAACAAATTTTTCTTTCTTCCCAACATTACATTCTACATCATTTATTACAAACAGTTAGTATAAGGTAGACCCCTTTTTTATATTTTTATCTATGCATTGTTTTTCTGTTACCTTAATAAATATTATTAATATACACCTACAATTAACAGATTTGCATTTAAACAGCTGTCTGTCCATACCTGCCTGCACTGCATATTATAAAAATAAGTTTATGCAGTAAATGTTGTATTGTTGTGAATAATAATCCAGGTTTATCCCAACACATTTATTTACTTAGAGAAATTATAGTGGTTGCTGATGCACGAACCTTGTCTCGGGGCCATAGTCAAAGGTGTCTTCTTGTTTTGTCTCTGGTCCGAAAGAACAGAATGTCAGGAGTTGCTACAAATGTATCTACATAAATAAAGCATGGAGCTATGTGGCTCATTTGGTGCCTGATGTTCTCTTTTAAACTACTTGTATTGACCTATTCTGTTCGATCTGTTTTTTTTTTTAATCTTGTACACTAAAAGTAGTATGGGTAGTTTTAGATCTCTGACATATGCTATATTTTAAAAAACTTTATTCATATAAGAAAATCACTAAACTGAGTAGTTACTGTTTTTTTGTATATTAATTACTAAAGGTAAAATAATTGAGCTTGTTATAAAAAACTTTAAACCAACTTCAATTATATTATGGTTTTCTCATAGTTGTAATTGTCAGAACTGGACTAAATTGAAATGGGACCACATGGGATCCTTTTTTTGAAGTTGGTTTAAAAAAAGTAGTAACCTGTGTCTACATTGGTAGGTTAGGTACTCTGATAGGAAACCAAAACAGACTATGTATACATTCACTTCCTGCAAACAACAAAATAATGTAAATGTTTGAGCCAGTGAAAGAAAATTAACTTGTAATTTTCTTTCACTGGCTCAAACATTTACATTATTTGGTAGTTATTAAACTAAAAATTTAGCTGATTAATGAGTTTGACTTTTATCTATTTCTTTGTTCCAGTATAACGCTGAAGACGCAAGGCCGAGAGGTATATACTGTGGTACCAGAAGCCTCTGAAATCGTCATTTCTTTTCACAGTCAGCCCCAAATCTGAAAACATCTTCAATCAGCTTTACCGCAAAGGTCTCAAGGTAAACATAAATTCCTTATACACATATCAAGCTATATTGTGGTCTGATAACTTAAAGCATTGCTATTTCTCACTCTGTCATCTTCTATTGACATAACTGAGAGAGGAATAACACTGCTCAGCGACTGTTGTAAGTTAGCAAATCATTATATAATAAGGGGATTAATTCATAAGTTCCAAGGAAAATAATGGAAAGAAAGTGATTTAGTCAATCACACTAATATTATAAATGTGAAAGTTTGTATGGATGGATTGATGGATGGATGTTTGTTACTTATTCACGCTAAAACTACTGAACGGATTGGGCTGAAATTTTGCACACAGGTAATTCGAATCCCGGAATAAAACATAGGCTACTTTTTATCTCATAAATCAGTTCCCATGGGATGAAAATCACCTTTTAACGTTTCCATAGGAACAACGCGTGCGAAGTAGCGGGGCGCAGCTAGTTGTTAATAAAGTCTGGAGGAATAAATTATGTATTCAGAAGCCCGTCTGTGTAATGTTTTCGGCGATTTCCATTTATTTTTAATCCCGCAAATCCCACGGTTCCCGCATGTTTTATGTAGGTACCTACTTATTTGATTTTGGTACAACTTTTTATTTGACAATAAGAAATTATTAATTTTGTATAAAAAATTATAATAATACTTGCTGTTGCCCGCGGCTTCGCACGCGTTGTTCCTATGGAAACGTTTATAGGTGTTTTCCCGGCAATTATTAGATTTTTTCTCGCCGTAAAAACCATCCTTGAACTTCAACGAACATTTAAAAAAAAATCAGCCAAATCGGTCAAGCCGTTTTCATGTTATATCGTGACAACGGAAAACGGGTTTCATTTTTATATTTATATATAATATAAGAATGAAAAATATTTAGTAACAATTCCGCGAAAAAACCTTGCGATAAAATCTAACAAATTGTACATTGTGTAGATTTTATCGCAGAAGGTTTTTTCGCGGAATTGTTACTAAATATTTTTCATTCTTATATTTACAATGGATTTCCGCAAAGTAGCGCCTGAATCTATTATTTATATATAATATTTGACATTATGATTTATAATTATTTGTATTCGTTGTTTTTGTATTGTGCTTATTGTTCAAGATTTGACTTTCTTTGTCTTATTTTATTATCATGTACCTGACTCTTGGACGTTTTGGTTTTAGCTGTAAGTCCATTTGGGAAGTAAATAAATGAATTACTTATGTATAATCCCTCAAAAATAGTGCGGGATCCCACATTTGCGGGGTAGTGTAGTCATCTTGGTGATAGATAATGCTGTGTAAATAATTATGTAATCATTTTCATGATCTTTGACCGTAAAGTGGCCTGGTCTTTCGACTTCTGTGGCGCGGTGGACGAAGGTCTTTCTGCGACACAGGAGGTGGCGGGTTCGATTTCCGCCTCGGGACAAATATTTGTTCAGGGTGTCGTTTTCTATTTATAATAAATAAAATATATTCTATTATGTTTATCAGTTACCCAACTGATATACATAATAGACAGTATAACACAAGCTCTGCTTAGCTTGGGGCTAGATAATGCTGTGTAAATAGTCCAGTGTTATATATTTCTTTATTGTTGGATTTTGGAAGGTAAGCATGCATGGGGTTTAAGTCTACAGTACAAAAGACCCTGTAAGTTTATTGTTATAAAAAACCTAATTTTTGTCTGTATTCATTTCAGAGCTACGCATGAAACGGAATTAAAAATTAAAGGAAACGAATAGTGAAACAAATTTTCCAGTGATGCTTGTGGTAAGCAATATACTGATGGAACAAATTTTTTAAGACAGCCAAACACGAAGAGAAGCCACCTGCAACTTGAGTGATAAACAATTTAAACACAAATGTGTTTTAGATAGTCACATGAGAATACATTCTGGAGTGAAACCTTTATGGGCGAAACAGTTTAGTTGTACAGGAAATTTGATGCCTCATATGAAATTTTACCCTCGTGAAAAACCATTTCCCTGCAGTGTATGTAGTAAACAATTTAATTCCATGGATAAATTAGTTAATCATATGAGCATTCACACGAAGCGATATGCCTGTAATATGTGTGATAAATCATTTAACAATAAATTTGATTTAACAAGACATATGAGAACTCATACAGGGGAAAAGCCATATACCTGCAATCTGTGTGATAAACCATTTGGTCGTAAATATGATTTAACTAGACACGTCATGAGAACTCACACAGGCGTGAAGGAATATACCTGCAATGTTTGTGATAAACCATTAAATAATAAATCTGATTTAGCCAAGCATGTAAGAACTCACACAGAGGGGAAGCCATATTATGCCTGCGATGAATGTAATAAGCCATTTAGTGATAAATATGATTTAAATAGACACATGCAAACTCATACAGGAGTCAAGCCCTATGCCTGCAATATGTGTAATAAATCATTTAGTCGTAAATCTGATTTAACTAGACACTCGAGAATTCATACAGGAGTAAAGCCATATGTCTGCAATGTATGTCATAAATCATTTTATAATAAATGTGATTTAGCTAGGCACATGAGAACTCATATAGGAATAGATCAATTTTGCCTGCAATGAATGTGTTAAGCCTTGTCAAGCAGTATTGTACTTGGTGCTTGACAAAGGACTGGTTTGCTTATGGACTTGTATGCCATCAGACTTGTCTGCCAGCCTGATGAGCTAAATTACTTATTTAATAAAATAAGTAGCGCTTAGCTCAACTCATGAAAAACAATAGGCCGGTGAAGTCTAGGCTGGCAGACAAGTCTTATAGTCAAGATTTTATTAAATAAGTTATTTAGCTCAACTCATCAGGCTGGCAGACAAGTATGATGGCAGTCAAGTCTGATGGCAGATAAGTCCATTAGCAAACCAGTCCTTTGTTAAGAACCAAGCACAAACTCCTTGGCAAGGCTAATACAATGTGTCCCTGATAATTCTTTAAAAATGATTAAACTACTATAAGTATAAACTAGTATATCACTGCATAGCATAAAACAAAGTCGCTTCCCGCTGTCTGTCTGTGCCTATGTATGCTTGGATCTTTAAAACTACACAACGATGCGGTTTTTTTAATAGATAAGTGATTCTAGAGGAAGGTTTATAATGTATTTACATTAGCATAAAATCCGCACGAAGCCGGGGCGGGTATACTAAGTAGAGTAAAGCTAGATACAATCGCTAGTATACTATAAGTTGAGTAAATGATTTGATTTGATTAAAGTTAGATATAAATTAGTATATTATAAAACATGTAATACATTTGACGTCCTCTGTGGCGCAGCAGGCCATGTTTCGTTCAGGAAGGGGTTTGATTCCCGTCTTCGGACTAATGTTTAGACGATAAGCAGATATTTTTGCTTGGTGTACAAAGTGTTTTTTTATAAATTGCATTATTGCATTGATTAATTAAAAAGGGAAGATAGGTTACGTTCTCCCAGCGCTTACTCAAAAATTGGCATGTGTTACAACTACACACAAACACATACGCTCACAGTTATATTTCCAGTCCTGTGCAATACAAAGAAGAACAAAGACGGAAAGACGTATCTAAGACCCAAGTGAGACCGAGACAACAATATTTCACGCGAATCACGACCGCCCGTGCCGCGCCGGTGAGACGGTGACTGAGGTGGGAGCACACAATTTTACACAATATGAGGTTGCCATTTTCGAGAAACTAGTACCTTATCTTCCCTTTTAATTAGTCAATGCTATAGCGTAGAGTATTAAGTATATTAGTTATCAGCAGCGATCCATAAAGCCAGTTTGACACGATCAAAGCCTGCTCGGACCGAGTTGACTCTGATACCTACTCGGACAGAACTCGGATTGTGGCAACCCATAATCCGAGCGCACTCGGACAACAGCGTCCGATCACAGTGCACTCGGACCGTGTTCTACTTTTCCGGGATAGCTCGTATACGAGTTGGAAAACAATATCGCGTCTCGATAACAATAACCAAACGACTCTTCACATTTTTCGATGTTGTCTAAAATGATCGAGTGAACATGTTAGTGTCAACAGCTATCCTAGAACACCATACCTCTTCCACTCCAGGATAAGCAGACGCACAGCGCAATACCATCCATACTTGATGGACGTACCCTCCACTCGCACTATGCGGTTTTCCTCCACTTTTATTATTCGCACCGCAAAGGAACTCGCTCCCTGCCTCTGTTTTCCCGGCCAATTACAACCTGGGTCTCTTCAAGACAAGGGTGAATAGGTATCTTCTAGACCTTCGTGATACACCGTCGGCCGCATTTTCGCTTTCCATCAGGTGAGATTGCGGTCAAACGAAGGTCTATTTACCGTAAAAAAAACCCTGTTAAGAAGCTACTCCTGCGAGTCCATACTCGGCCCGAGTCTTGTCCGAGCCTTGACCGAGCAGTCTCTGATCGTGTCGACGCAACTTTATACAAGTTCTGATTAATACAGGACTAGGTGATGGTGGTTATTATGCAATGTAAGCCGGTTAACTACCTGTGCTCGAAGGCATGCAGTACGCGCGCGTCTAGAACCGCACTCACCCTGAAGATGTCCCTTGTTAAGGGATAAAACGGTGGTTTTATTCCAACATAAATTAGGTTCGTTGTTAACCCGCTTACATTCTTAATGAGTTCATCAAACTACGAAAGTTTTTATAGTAAAATAGGTGATGGTGTGTGTATTGTCTAGCATTATTTACCTATTTATAAATTAATGTACATTGATCAAGTTAAAGGCGAAGATTTAAATCGTTAGATAGGCCCTTTCCGTAGTGAGACCGCGTCGTGTTTGTTGCCAATCGAAGTTTGTGAGCTCACAAACTTGTTGTGGTGTGCTTGTCCAAAAAGTTCGTGCTTTGTCATTGGACAGTAAAAAGCAATAATAACTGTTAGGTTTATTAACAATTTATCTCCTTAGTGTGCGTGCGTCGCACAGTGTGTTATGGAGCCCAAAAAATAGACATCCTCGTTTTCACACACAAACCGAGGGTAGTTACTATTTGACGACCTCTGTGGCGCTGTGGACGAAGGTCCGCCTGCGACGCAGGAGGTTGCGGGTTCGATTTCCGCCTCGGGACAAATGTGTGTACGATCTGCAGATATTTGTTCAGGGCGTTTTGGATGTTTTTATGTATAATAAAAAATATATATCCATGTAGTGTATTGTATTAGGTATGTATATCAGTTATCTAGTACCCATAACACAAACTCCGCTTAGCTTGGGGCTAGATGATGCTGTGTGAATTGTCCAGCATTATTTATTATTATTATTTATTATTAGAATGCAAGAGTAGAACACCCAAGTGCCAATTATGATTAGTTCAAGCTAAAAATATTTATAATATATATTTATAAATATTTTTTTTTCTAGCACTTAAGAAACTACATTTATGAATATTTTTCTGAATTTTATTTTTTATTTTTTTTCTTCGGAATCCAAGAGGATGTCTATTTATTGGGCTCCAAAACACACTGTGCGTCGGCCTTTTGTTAACGCGCGCATTCAAAGACTGCCACAATTTTTGGCCGTAAGGGTATCAAACGATTTAAATCTTTGGATATATATAGGGAATTAATTCAATCAATAGGTACCTATTTGTTACTTTTGGTTGTATACCTATCTGAAACAGAACTCAAATGCCTTAAAGAAATTGTATAATTTAGTTGGTAAGATAATGAGTAAGTATATAATAAATTATCTTTTATGCAAATTAAATTTATTTTAACCCCACTTCGGTTCCTACTAAAAACCAGCCGTGTGGTGCTGGCTTAGAATTTGAACCACCTCAACTCTTTCCGTGGGTGTTGTAAGAGGCGTATGGTTATTTATTGGGGGGCGGGCCACCAGCTGGGGTAAACGAGTTCTTAAGTGGAGACCGCGACTCGGCAAACGTAGTGTAGGACGCCCTCCGGCCGGGTGGGATGATGATTTGTGAAAGACTGCAGGCAGATGCTGGATGCGACAAGCTGAAGACAAGGCGCTATGGCGCTCATTAGGGGAGGCCTATGTCCAGCAGTGGACTCATATAGGCTGATGATGATGATGATGATGGGCCACCAGCGCCCCCGCATAACAATTCTACCACCGAACTGCGATTCCCAACCCGCATGCCCAGCGTGGGGATTAAGGGTATTACCCCCATGAAATACGCTAACAAGGCAATCTTCAGGGGGAGTCCTGCGTCCAGCAGCGGACCAATACAGGCTGTTGAGGTTGAGGTTTGAGGTGTACCTACCGGTAAATAAAAACTGATGGTTTTTTTAATAAGTACCAAACTACCAACCTAGGTTAGGTTTTTACTAATATTTCAATAACCACAAACTTTAACTAGTAGCTATTAAAGAAAATGTCATAGACAATCAAATTACCTTTTAACACCTTCATGGCCCAAGACGCAGGTGCCAGTCTCTATCTGCGTGGAACTGCGGCGCGTCCCTGCGGGTCGTACCGCAGAGCTGGGCAGTGAATGCGTTATACATTATATGACATCTCGAACAACAAAATCGGTGCAATAGATCTCGAGAAATAAACGAAAACTTAGTAAGGTTGCGGCCATCTTTGTTACGTCACAGCTATGCGTGTTGCTAATTCCTCTGTTTCGTTTTGTATAGAGATCACAAGGAAAGGAACACAAATACCTGTTGTAGGTATATAGAAGAGATGGGTTCGAAAAATCTTACCATTATCGTTTGCATACATAGGGTTCCACAGTCTATCACACACTTTGGATGTTTGTAGATTATGATCTACAAACATCCAAAGTGTGGCTTTGATGCCTTCAACATCACCACCAAAGCGACAATATGGGAAAATATGCCCTCAGACATATTATTAGTATGTTACTTATAACAAACGGACTAAATTATAATTGTTTAAAAAAACTATAAATTGACTTCCATTTTTATAGTTTTTCATGGATTTTCATTGATCCCATTGTCTGAAATGAACCAAATTAAAATGAGACCACGAGGGAAGCACCAGCTTTCATATAAAAAAATAATCATTAAAATCAGACCACCCAGTCAAAAGTTCTGAGGTAACAAAAATAAAAAAATGCTGTAGAATTGAGAACTTCCTCCTTTTTTAAAGTCTTATTAATTAATCGGGTTTAAAATCAACTATGACTATATCGCTACTCAATCAAGGACTAGGAGAGCCATCTATGAGATGCTATAAAATTTACATTGTACTTCTAGTCGGCAATCTCGCTTGATAGAATCTCAACCTGAAGTTAAAGGAACTCTGTTGAGTTCCAAACAAAACCAATAGATGGCATTTTTTAAACATTTTCTTATGGTTTTCGTCCACGTACAGTAGATGGCAGCTCTGACACAAAATATGTTTGGCACTTTATTCACTACCTACCTAGGTATATTTTTCGGTTCTGTATAAGGCAAAATAATCGATTAGAAAAATAAAAAAAATGCATGCATATTATTATATCCTATTGAAGTAAGTAGGTAGGTACTACCTACTATATACAGGGTGCCCGGTAATTAATGGATAACCCCGCAGGTACTTGTGGAGGGGCAGGGGTGCAACTCAGAAAAAAATATAAAAAAAATCTATCTGCAACGGTCTAGCATTTATTAACTTTTTCTTTTAAGTTCGAAATTTGATACCTTTGTTCAAATTTTTTAACACTACGGCAACAAATTTGATAATAACGAATTGATATTCTCTGGAAATAGCCGTGGATAATTGGCCTTGCTATGGCACATCACAAAATATTCCTAGCCACAACGGCTTGTTTTTTTTAAACACTTAAATATAAAAATTAGTGTTTTCTGTTTTTTTATGATAAAGTTTGAGCACCTGTAGTATAAAAAAAACGTATGGAGACCGGGGTGGTCCACAGCTTAAAAAACATGCCCATTTCATGAAGTTTCTTAAATGGTGTTACCGAGTTAAGGCTAAGGTTATGTTTCTCTAGCCCTATTTTTCTTATAACAAAAACAAATAATAAGTTTAGAAATTAATTTCCAAAATCAGTGAAAGTGTACTTTAGGGTAGTTAGGGTGTTACCGGCGGCACGGGCGGTCGTGATTCGCGTGAAATATTGTTTTCTCAGTCTCACTTCGGTCCTAGATACGTCTTTCCCTATTTTGTTCTTCTTTGTATTGCACAGGACTGGAAATATAACTGTGAGCGTATGTGTTTGCGTCTAGTTGTAATACATGCCAATTTTTGAGTAAGCGCTGGGAGAACGTAACCTATCTTCCCTTTTTAAATCAATGGGTTGAACAGAAGAATTAAGAGCCTAAAAAGGCTTAGGAGAAGCTGAGTAAAGAAAATGAAACTATGCTCAAGCTTAAAATACTTATGTACTTGGAAAGCTCTCGGCGGCGGCAGCGGCTGAGTTACCAAGGAGTTAGGAAAGTTTTACAATTCTTTGTATATAGGCAAGCGTTTCGGTTAGGTGGGTTTATTGCGCTATCTTTTATATCTCTGTTCTATTAATGTAGGTAGATATGTAGGTATACAAGTTTATATATCGAGGGTTTACTGCGAAAACCAGTTAGATGCAATGACATGAGTTTTGAGATATTTGATTTTTAAAGTTTGAGTCCATGTCACTTGCTAATTTATCAATAGATTTGGTATTATATTATATAAAAGAAACAATACATCTAATATGATCATGTTTTGTATAGTTTCAGGAAAAACTATTAGCCGGATTTCCTTAAATTAGGAAAATTATGAGCAAGGTCGTGCAGTTACCATGTTTTACCTGTTAACTTGTAAAATGCCGTTTTAGCGAAAACTATTAGTTTTTGATACGATTTATTAATTAAAACATATAGTTTATGACAAATAACTACATTTTACATTATATTGAGATGCTAAATGATTAAATTAATTGATTTATTCATCGACGAAAAAAATCTAGCAGGTTTTGCCTGTTACTGTTTCAAATTTTATGAAGCGGTGGTACCAAAAATGAAAAACATTTAAATGCAAAATTATGTTTAATTGTTACTTTTAATAACATTTTAATCAGGGGTCTACTCGGAAAACAATTAACGAAGTTCCTGATTCGTTTTCATTCAAAACTTACTTTGATGTCTACTACATAAAATAGCATTTGCACGGAAACGAATCAGATAGGACCTACTCTACCCGTACTTCAATTTTCGTTTCTAACGTACGTAGTAGTGCGTACTTTGATGGTTATTCATTATCCCCAATTGTAGTATCATCACGAATTGCTGGCTCTGGTAACCCATCTTTTGGAAGTTCCTAAACCAGCCGTGAAGCTCTTCTGGTAATATGCCTTTGGTATATAAACTTACGAGGTCTTGTTTCTTAGCTTCACTTTTAGGTGATCTGGGTAAAAGTGGTGTAGTTGGCTCGGAAACTGATGGTTAACTGGAGGCCAAGAGGAGGATCTAGTTAGGCTGGGCAGCGTTTGTAAAACTACGTCGGAGTCTTTTCGTCATCTATACTGCAATGCTTGTAAACTAAAGTTTTGAATCAGTGCGTCCTACCCGTCATGACCTACGGAGCTGAGACGTGGACACTCACGATAGGGCTGGTCCGCCAGTTTCAAGTCGCTCAGCGAGCTATGGAAAGAGCTGTGCTCGGAGTCTCTCTGAAGGATAGGATTCGTAACAAATACATTCGACAGACAGAGAACCAAAGTTATCGAAATAGCTCAAAGAATTAGCAAGCTGAAGAGGCAATGAGCCGGCAATATCACGCGAAGAACCAACAACCGCTGGGGTAAACGTGTTCGAAACGCTGCGTATGTAGTGTAGGACGCCTTCCGGTCTGCCAAAAACTGCAGGCAGATGCTGGATGCGTCAAGCTGGACACAGGGCGCTTTAGCGCACGGGGAGGCCTTTGTCCAGCAGTGAAATTATATAGGCAGATTATGATGATTATCTTTTGAATGGCCCAGAGGAGCAAGGCAGTAACAAGCTGATTGTAGTTTTGACTGTGGTCAAGCTAAGTAAGCTTCTTCGTTTTCATTTTTATTTTCTGTGTAAATTTGTGCACACTTAGTACACAGAAAAATTAATTCATTGTACAAAGGTAAATGTTTGAAAAATTGTTCTGAACCAGCGTCTGAGAAAACCTACCGGGGAACATTTGTGCGCGAATATAATCTGAGCTTTTTAGTACCAAGGAAAGATCAATGCTTACTGACGTAAGCATTGATCTTTGGTTCAGGACAATTTTTCAAACATTTACCTTTGTAGGTACAATGAATTCATTTTTCTAACCTTACGGTACAATGAATTCATCTACTTTCGCTGTGTATCTTTTCTACAGCTCATCGTACAGTCTTTTGTGCAATGAGATTCCAAAGAAGAAAACAATTCGATGTGTTTTCTTTCTCTTTGAAGAAAATCTATTCTGGTTTAGTTTTATCCACAGTTTCGTGTCCTCTTCTGTGGTCAGTTTTTTGGTCATTACGTCATTACGTTTTTTAATTACATCAGTACGTAAGACAAAACACACAACGTTTTGTGAGTGTCGTTTGCAAAAAAAACTGACAAAAGCGAAGGTACTTGCATTTTTCATCTTGTTTAGAAAAAAAACGCTTATTTGAAAATTGATTTTGGGCTGGTCAGTTACGTACAACCAGGACTCGTTTTGGTGGTTGAATAGTGGCCGAAATAAAAAATCTTAATGTGAAATCTAGATTCCAAAAAAATCTGCAAAATCTATGTGTCAATTTAAGTCCTCAGACACATTTTCTGTTACCTATTGAATAAAACTAAAAATTTCTAAGCTCTTAAATTGACACGTGGAGCAATCTATAGCTTTAGGGACCTTATCTGATCTGACTTTCGCTCTTGTTTTATAAGGCAAACCATCTGCTCGTTTTTTTTATCCATATTACAAGTCTAATTGTTTGGAACAAGATTTTACCACCTTTTTAATGGTTGAATTAGCAACCAACTCCTTTTAATAAGCTCACTCAAAATGTTTATTCACTATTTCAGTCATTTTTAATGTTATCTATTGTTTTGTTCAACATTTTGAATTAATTTCCTTTACTTGCATTACTTAAATGGAGCCTAAAATTGAACAAATTATGTTGCGTAAACTAACAAGAGTCCTTTAGTCGGTTTTGCATGTTAACAATTAGTAAAAAAATAAAGTATTATGTTCAAGTATATACGAGCATTGCAACAAATACTGTTTTCACAGTACTTTTCCTATGGCGTTATTGTTAAAGTATAGTCCAGTAATTCCGTATAAATGCTTTTGATTCATTTTTGACGAATAATCTTTTGAACATTGATATAATAAAAGTGTTTATGCAATTTTAGCAATAGAGTATTAGTCCATTTGCTTCATTTGGTAGGTTTCGCCATTGAATAACTTCTGTTTGGCTTGTCGTATCATTAAATGGGTTTTACCAGTCGAAAGAGCGCGAAAAATTATGTACCACTGTGTCATTAACTCATTTTTCGAAAAATTGTCACTTAGTCGGTTTTCGCAGTAAACCCTCGATATAGGTAAATTTTAATACAATATTTATAATTTATTTGTCAGTCGATTATTTTTTTAACATTAATTTTAGATTTCATCATCGTCAACATTAGATACACCTATTAGTTCACTGCTATAATAAACATTATCTACCTATGCCTAATGCTAGCCTAATATAATACCTATACCTAAATTTAGATAATGCTGTGTGAATTGTTTAACATTATAAGGGTGATTCTTATAATTTATGAACGACATTTTTAGACATAATCTAAGTCAATAAAATGTGTCGTTCACTGTAAGTGGCCACTTCACCTACATACCTTATCGGGCACTGCCCATACCTTCCCTAATTGATTAATCCCTACCGAAATTATGTTACAGATACCTACGGACAGTAATTTAGCAAATAAAGTACCTAAATCCTTTAGGATTTGGATTAGACCCTGATTTAAATCCCGTACGATGAAATAGGGTTTTCATTCAAAAACCCTTTAGGCCTATTTAAAATGATTGAATTTCCTATGAGACAAGCTAATTTTGTATAAAACTTTACATAATGGTTTTTTAATTCCGTCGCTGTAGTAAGAAAATTAATATCATAGAAAGCATAGACATTTACGACAAAAGTATTATTAGCATTTACTACTTAAATACTTTTAGGTACCTACTTACATAAATCAAATTATTTAATTCTCACCTTGACATCCGACAGTTAATTGGTTTTACTGCTTGTTCTACGTTTTACAATCTTCTACACCAAAAACATAATAAATGCATCTGAATCTCTGACGACCTCTGTGGCGCGGTGGGCGAAGGTCCGCCTGCGACGCAGGAGGTTGCGGGTTCGATTCCCGCCTCGGGACAAATATTTGTACGATCTGCAGATATTTGTTCAGGGCGTTCTGGATGTTTTCTATGTAAAATAAAAAATATCTATCTATGTAGTGTATTGTATTATGTATATCAGTTATCTGGCTGGTAACGCTAAGCTCTGCTTAGCTTGGGGCCAAATAATGCTGTGTGAATTGTCCAGCATTATTTATTTATTATTTATTTTAATCTATATCTACTATTATTATAAATAAACCATTAGTTACCTACCTAGTTTGTAACTCCTATCTAAATGGAAACTCTGCGAGTAAAACTGCGGGGCTCAATACAAAACAAAACCAAATACAAAACTACATATATTCATTTATAGTTTTGTATGTACTTAGTTATTGTAATAAATAGCATGATTTTCAAAAATGCCTACAATTAAAACCAGGTAATTAAAAAAATCATGGAAGTTTTTTGAATTTTTTTTCGAGTTTTTAATTTTTTTTGCTAAATTTCAATTTCTAATACCAAGCCTGGACAGATATTATACAATACATACAACAATTGCCTGGATGCTGAATTCAGATTTCTTGCAGGGGTAAAATAGAAAATAGACAACATTTTCTAATTATAGGTAAAAGCAGATAGCCCCATGTCCACAGATATCAGAAACTAACCCCATGACCCTCTAAACATAAATTAAAATTTTGTAGATTTTTTTAACATCTCAAAACATAGGAATATAACACTAATATTATAAATGCGAAAGTTTGTATGGATGGATGGATGGATGGGTGGATGGATGGATGGATGTTTGTTACTTCTTCACGCCAAAACTGCAGGACGGATCTGGTTGAAATTTTGCATAGGTACAGGTAATTCAAATCCTGGAACCAAACATAGGCTACTTTTTATCCATAAATCAGTTCCCGTGGGATGAAAATCATCTTATAATGTTTCCATGGGAACAACGCGTGCGAAGCCGCGGGGCGCAGCTAGTATCTTATATAATAACAGATAATTGTTGCATCAATTTGTATAACTTGACCGTTTATTCAACCGTTCCACTTTCGATAAGCTAGCTTTCAATAAGTACCTACCTAATATCCCAAATTTTATTAACAATGATGGTAGAACCTAACCTACCTTATTTACTTCTTTAAATAATAAACTAAACACAAGATGACAAGATTCCAATAAACCCGCAGGCTAACCTCACCAAAAGTCCCGTTACGACACCATAAATCATAAGAGCAATATCTAAAGAAAATGTCACGACCAAAACCAAGTATATTAAACGTCCACTACCTATTCGCCTCAGGGAAACCGGGGTTGCTGCTTTACAGAATTAAATTCTGAAACTGAAGACAAAAAGGCTAATTTCGCCCGACGGCGGATGTAAGCTGGGTTGCCAGATGGTGCCTTCATGTTTGACTAATTCCCAAGTAAATAGTGCATGTTGTGATATTCATTTTTATTTGTTTAAATAAACTTTTAAAAATGTAAAATATCATTAATGTTATTATATGGTGTAAAACATCATTAATGTTATTATATGGTAGTTATCAGGGGGACACCTGCGTCCAACAGTTTTTTTTCTTACTCTTCTTACCGTGTTTGTTATCACCTGAAATTTCGGTGGCTAGATCCGATCGCCGCCGTTTTATTTTATTTTTCTATACCTATTAGGTACTTTCTTGTTAATCACGAATATGCTGCGGCTGTCTCCGCTCTCCGTCGAGTTCGTTTTTTTTCAGCGGCTTCATAATTTTGCTCGCGAAGTGAGTCAATAATATAATTATATAAGTACGTCACTTTTTTTAGTTTTTCCCCACCTATCCAATCGCCAAAATTACTGCGGTTCACCATTAGAAAAAAAAAGTTGGACGTCGCAGTTCGCTCCGCTCGCCGTATACTACTTATTAGTAACTAGCTGCGCCCCGCGGCTTCGCACGCGTTGTTCCTATGGAAACATTAAAAGGTCATTTTCATACCACGGGAACAGATTTATGGGATAAAAAGTAGCCTATGTTTTATTCCATGATTAGAATTACCTGTATGCAAAATTTCAGCCAGATCCGTTCAGTAGTTTTGGCGTGAAGAAGGAACAAACATCCATCCATACATCCATACATCCATCCAAACTTTCGCATTTATAATATTAGTGTGATAGAAGTTGAGAGTCGCGATTTTCTTGTCAAACCCAAGGCGATTGAGTATTTTGTACGTTCTTTTGGTGTTGTTAACTACCAGTACCTCGCTTGGAAGTAAACTACCCCGGGCGGCTAGTAAACTATCCCGGGTACAACGGCGACCAAATCTACGCTACGCCGCCACAGCAAACACAAGATACGTAGACCAGTCCGTAAGACGTAGTACGTAAGTTAGAGACTTAAAACTCCCCGAATTTCGGGAACTTTCCTTGAAACTAGCAGCACTGACTCAAGCCTTCCTGAAATTTAGGTCACAACACGGCAGCAGATGCTACTTATTGGTGCGATAAGAACTTCCGGCATAAATTTAAAGAAAGAGAACTTCTGTTATCGTGATGGAGTATTCGTTTGCAGATGACATTTATAGCCCTGAAATGTGTTTCGAACCCACATACTCAACCAAAGTAAGGGTACTTACACCTATAATTAATTTTGCTTTAAAAAACTATAAGCCGACTTCAATTTTTACAGTTTTTCATGAATTTTCACGGATCCTATTGTCAGAACTGAACAAAATAAAACGGGACCAAACGGGAAGTACCAGCTTTCATATAAAAAAAATCATGCAAATCGGACCACACAGTCAAAAGTTCTATGGTAACAAACATAAAAAAGAGACGAATTGAGAACCTCCTCCTTTTCTTGAAGTCGGTTAAAAACTAGATCTTAGGGTTTCGTTTGCACTGAAAGTTTATCTCATAATCGGATGTCGTAAGAGGCGACTATAGGATATCAACTGGGGGCGGGCAGCAGCGCGCCCTGCAGATCTTTTCCACCACTAAACTGCGATCCCCTATATCCGTTTGCCCAGCGCGGGGATTATTGGCACTACCACTCATGAGATGAAAGCCAATAAGACACTCATCAGGGGGGAGCCTGCGTCCAGCTGTGGACTAATATAGGTTGAGGTGAGGTGTGGTTGCCATGCCACACAGAAGCACACTCAGTTGTCAACTAAGTCTGCTAACCTATTGTTAAGGAACCCTGAAAAATTGGGGTTCACTGAAAAATATTTATCGGCAAACGTACATTATTTTGATCTAAGGTTTATTTCACAATGTCCGGTTAAAGTGTTGAATAACGATTTAACACATACATTATTTATTTGGAGTTTATAAGTTCGTGATAAAAAACGTTACGTTGCGTCACCAATGTAATGACTAGGTATATACATACATAGGTAGGTACTACTTAGAAAGACTTTTATTTCCAGAGCTTATTGTTCTTTTTGATTGATACAGGATAATGAAGCCGTATCGAACTTCAGTCTTTTATAGTTGCGCAAACAAATTGAGCATTGTTTTCATAGATATAAAGTTCAGCCATACTTAAGTAGGTCGGTAAATAGTTTATCTTATATTTTTTTTATCAAAGAAGTTCTTTGTCTAGCTAGATAAATGAATGATAGGGTAAATTAACTTGTTTTAAAAACTATAAACCGACTTCAATTATATAGTTTTTTCAAGGATCCCATTGTCAGAATTGGGCCAAATAAAAATGGGAAGCACTGTTTCAAATAAAAAAAGAACCATGAAAATCGGACTACCCAGTCAAAAGATTTGAAGTGACAAACAAAAAAACAGTCGAATTGAGAACCTACTCCTTTTTTGAAGTCGGTTAAAAAACGGAACGAGGTATTTTTCTTTAAAGCTTTTAGGTGCCTACCACGAGTGAATCCAATGATGAGCAAATCCCTCCCTTTTCTCCTGCGACTCCTCGCTTTTTATGTTTTGATTATGTAGTCATGATCATGACTGATGTCAGTATGCCAGCGAAAAGTTTCTAACGCTATAAATCACTCAAACAAAGTGCCAAGACCAGTCAAACAGCTAAGTATTGGTGTCCATAGTACCTATTGTTTGTTTGTAAGTAAATGCAGTCGATTTGCAGATGGATGGGAATGCCCCAGGGAAATCACCAGCGTTGTACCCGATGCTGTTTAGGGGTGGTACAAGATACAGGCAGCTGGTCTATTCAGAAAACTTGCGCGAATGAACATTTGCGCGAATGAACATTTGCGCGAATGAACACTTACGCATGTATTCGTGAGTGTATTACTTAGACTATTTTCGCCGCTCATTTGTTTTTGTTCGCAATCATTGTTAATTCATAAGTAAATGCAGTCGATTCACAGATGGATGTGTTTGTCTCATGGAAATCACATGTGCTAAGCCCGCGCGATGTTTTTTGCGGGTGGTTCAAGGTACAGGCTTGTGATTTTCTTTATTATAGTGTCCTTCACACGGCTATTTGTGTTCGCTATTGAGTGTTTGTTGTTTTTGGCAAAAGATATGACGTTCAGACGAACATGAGGCAAATAAGATCATCCACACATGGCACTCAAATAAGTATACACTCAGTCAGACAAATTTAGAGGAACGCTAGAATATTTTTTATTTGTTCATATCACGCACTGGCCATAATATACCTACCTACCGGTGCATGTAATTTGAAATGAGAAGGATATTTATCGTTTTTGATTCAGAGTTCAATGTGTTTTTTCGGCTCTGTGTTTATTTAATTGATTTGTATTACAAGAAAATTTTCCCGCGTTTCTGTTTTTTAATAAATGAAGTACCTACAGTTTGTTATTAACTTTTTTATTAAAAAAAACTTTGTAGTCGTCTTAAATACACGTCATTTAAATGAATTAAGTTATAATTCCGGATCTCAGCGTGGCTCAAGTTCTAGAGCCGTCACTTTGATTGAAAATGGGAACACTTACAAAAAACTTATTCAAAAAACTCATTTCTGGATATTGTATAAGGAGTTGGTAGAAATCATTAATGTCTAGCTGTGCTCTGATTATCTCATTACTGATCCAAGGATAGTTTTTTTTTGTCTATAATCGGTAAATTTTTTAAGGTAGGTGCAAGTTCATATTGTATATTAGTTTTGATAGGAAATTATCGTATATATATCGTCGATGGAAATTTCAATTGGCGTAAAGGACAAAACCCAACTTTTCAGGAGAGCCAAAAAACACTTTTTTTTTTATAAAATATTTTTTAACTTTTTAGATATTGTACTTACAAAAAACATTTCTAAAGGGACTATATTTTATTGGACAAGCTCTATTCGCTGATATTATTAAAATTACTCTACATACTATATTTAAAAAGTTTTTGTCCTTTACGACGTAGCAATTTTGCTAGTTTTTAGACATACGCCGTCTATTTTTTTTTTAACGAAATGAAAATTTTGGTCGTATCAGACATTCTATTAAATAATATACCTGAATTTGTGTCTTAAGTCTATAATTTACTCATAAAAACTAGCTGTAAAGGACAAAATTTTGGTTTCAAACCTTTGTATTTCAATAAAATTAAGATATTTCCCACGTTAAAGTAAATAAAATAACATCTGATATAAATCTCTTTTATTGGTAATTTTTGCGAAATTTTTACAACAATATTTTTGCACTAAAGAAGGTATTTAAACAAAATAAAGGGCATTTGTTTGAAAAAACACTTTTCAGGGAAGACAACACTGCATTTACATTAGTTATTATTGTAATGCAAACATAATTAAACTAATTTAATTGAAAGCTCGGGTATATGAAGTTTTTCAATGATTTCAATTTAAGTTATATGAATATAACAAAAATTCCCTGTATGTTTTGTATTTGAAATCGTAGGAAAACTGCATGTTCCTAAGATTTTTAACCTATTCGATGAATTAAGGAATAAAAAACTAGAAAATTTGTTTAAATCCTGTCAGACATAACAATTGAACCTTAACTATTTATCTTACTAAATTCTTCAAGGAACATTTTACCAGAGTTTTCATTTTACTTTGGTTTAAATAATACCTAGTTATAATTATTTTAATCAGTCTTCTGGTTTTTCTGGCACTTTTACTAGAATTTAATTACAAGTGTTCCTACAATTGAATCATACACAGTAACAAGTAATTAATATAGAATAAATGTACTTACTCTAACTTTAAACAATATAAACTCTATAACAAACATGAAATCCAGACAGCTCTTTAATCGTTTTAAGATTATTCTTAATTATAATTGTTTTAATCAGACTTCTGGTTTTATTTGGACTTTCATTAGCATTAAATTATACTTACATACTACTTTGAACGTTATTATAACTGCCCTTCGTTTTAATCTTACACAGTAACCATTTTTTATTATATAATAAATTTACCTTTACTTTTAGTAATAACAACTCTAATCCAGACTTCTATTGCTATCAATTTGAGATTATACTTATATAATAATTGTTTTAATCAGACTTCGTTTTACTTGCACTTTTATTAGAATTAAATTATATTGTGTACACTACTCTGACCGTAACAACATTCCTTCGTCGAATCATACACACTTACAACCATTAGTTAGTATAATGTACCTGCCTTAACTTTTATTAATTTACACTCTTTAACAAACCTAAAGCAGCCTTTGTTTCTCTTGAGTGAATATGTATATTGTTTGAATCAGACTTATAGGATAACGTTAATTAAATTATATAAAATAAACTGCAAAATAACAATGCTAAACGAAAATCTTTTATCAAACACAGTAGCAACTATTATCACACTAATATCACACTAATAATATAAATGGAAAGTTTGGATGTATGGATAGATGGATGGATGGATGTTTTTCCTCTCTTCACGCCAAAACTACTTAACGGATTGGGCTGAAATTTTGCGTACAGGTAACTCTACTCCTGGAATCAAACATAGGCTACTTTTTATTCCAAAAATCAGTTCCCGTGGGATAGAAATCACCTCTTAAACGTTTCCATAGGAACAACGCGTGCGAAGCCGCGGGCGCAGCTAGTTATAAAATAAACCCCTGTACTGCAATTCTTAACGATGTTTGTTTGAGTTGTTGTTAATCGTCCTTGACGTCGTCTTCGTCGGTTTCTAATAGTTCATCAGCAACATTATGGAGGGATGGTAATTCTAGATATTCTTTATCGTGGAAGCGCTTTGGAATCGTATTACTGTCACAAAGCTTTTTCAGGTCTTTATATTTGGCTATAGATATGGGCAATCGGTCTTGGTATGCAGGTTTTAGGTCGTATGTCAGTGTATCACATTGTTCCGGATTTTTCAAGCCCTTTTTTCGAAGGCTTTTTCATTGCTTGCCCTTCTTTGGTTTTTCAGCTGCTAAATTGACAAGTGTAACTTCTGTTTCTTCTTTCATTGAACACTTTATTTCTAAGACTTTAGGATTTTTCTTTTTCAATGTGATCACACGCAGTTTTTGAAACTGAATCTGTTTATTGGTTTCCGTTGTAAACAATTTCAAAACGAGTTGATCCCAGTTGATAAAGTCGGAGTATTCCAAAATGTTAACATTATAAGGCCTGGGCTTTTTTCTGGCTGATTCAATGAATGTTGGCCACTGACTGGGCCCCCAAACGATTAGATTACGTACTTCGCGTTCGATTACAGAATGCATCGAGTCTACTGGCATGTACGTATGGCCAGGCAACAAATAATTGATCTGCACGTTTTGTACGTTTGTCGATGTTTGCAAAAAATGATACAGAGCTGCAAGTACAATTTTGTTTTTGTTTTGTCCGGTACAAGAGTCGCAGTACAATAAAACGTTTTTAAAGCCTCGTTTATCGATTTCTTGTAGATACTTGTACACGCAAGTAGCAATGTCATTTCCACCACGTTTCCCGTCAGATTCTCCCCAAACATAACAGATTCCGTTTTGAGTACCGCTTTCATAGAAAGTCAAGTCGTACATGGCGTATTTTCGACTGTAATATAGAAGCATGCTTTGCCCGTGGGGCGTATTTAACACTTTTTGCAAATCAAAACTGACTGTAATAGTGTCATTCGAAAGAAGATTTTGGTGAATTTTAAATCTTTTGTAGGTAGCTTTCTTTTCTTCAGTATGTTCTTTCAGTTCCTCTGTTTCTTTTTCTGTCAGTAACTCTTTATTTTCGACTTTAACACATAAAACACATTTGTCCTTCTTCGGCACATGAAAACTAATATTGAAATCATTGTTAAACATGCTAATAAATAGCTTTTCACTAAGTTTTTCTAGAGATTTCTCATCGCAATATTTTGCATATATTGTGTATAAGTTTGTTGCATTTCTATATTCTTGAGGCAAATAAACTCTGTTACTTTGGGACCTGCAATAGTGCGAAGGTACTGCTGGAAGGCTTTTGATAACGCACGCAGTCATTCGCGGTCGCTCGGTGTCGGTCGTCCCGATACGGTGATGGCGTGATTATTTTGATTCAAAAAGGATGTATAGGACAAAAATTATTTTCATGTAGGTTTAATCCAGTGAGAAAGTAGTTTGTAAAACAAGATTGAATGAACATGTCCGATACAACCATCAATAGGTACATTATATTGTAAAAACTCAGGTCGTAAAGGTCATGATGCCAAAATTCATGTCTTTTACAACCTTTAAAACAGAGTGCATTTTATTAAGCATGAGGTCGTAAAGTACATGCCAAAAACTCAACCGTACATACGCTAAAGCTTGTTTCATTTCTAATTAGTTATTTGTGTCGTATAGGCCATCACAAAAAAAAATTGTTTTATACGACCATCCTTTTTCGTTGTGATGTTCTGTACACCCATATTACAAAAAATGCAAAACTTGACAGAACTTTACACCACAAATTATATTTTCTCTCACCAAAATATGCCTTAAAATGCTTGGACGTAAAGGTCATAAACATTGGAATTTAGAAACTTTGAGTATACCATTCGATAGATCTCGACGAGCTGATTACGGCAATATATATAACTCAATATCGCCATTTTGTCCTTTACGCCAATTGAAATTTCCATCGACGATATATATTCCAGTCAAAGGAAAGTAAGGCGCTACAAAAAACTTTCTAGTCGTTGCACACACAGCGTTACTCCACATCTCTTTTTCTTGCAATTGGTTTCTTCTTTACAGAAATGGTAGCAAATTGCTACCATTTCAGTGAAGCGCATCATGGTCCGAAATACCGGTTGCTAGTGGCTCTACCCTGATCGAATGTAAATCGATGTTAGTTACAAGCCAGTCAATTGATGTCTTAGTATCAATTCGAGTGTTAAAATCTTCAATATTTACAAAACCACTAGGTAACATAATATCTTTGAGTTCAGATTTCTACGATAATTTTTTACTGAAATCTACATTCCAATCGCCCAACAGATTCTACCAGTAAAACCGGCTAAAAAGTCGAATGGTTTGCAATGTCAGTCAATATTCCGAAATTTTCTTTACCCGTTCTATATAAACCAGCAACTTGTCCGATTTTTAATTATTTTCTATTCCCGTCTGTTCACAGTTACATAATATTCATCTATTGCAATACATTTCTTAAAATTATGTTTAGATTATTTATTAGATTCTACAAAAATAGACACAACTCCGTGTATGCGGTTTTTTCTTAAAAAATAATTGGCGTGTATACCCATGCATAACAATACTGTCTGCGTCATTTATGTTTAAAATGTTTCTGATATTATAAGTACTCAAACCAACAAAAAATATTTTTTTGTTGGTCTGAGTACGAGTAGAGTATCCTGGTTTGTAGGTGTTAGTGATAGTATTTAATAATAGATTTTTGTTTTTCATTCTACTATTTTGATGCATGTAAGTTAAACTATTTCTATTAGCCCTTATATTTTTAAGTTGTAAGTATTGGTGAAATTTAATTAAATTTAATTTTCTATATAAGGTATGTATTGTAATATAATGTGTTTTAATTTAATTTCATGGTTGGTATTTAATTCGATTTGATTATTATGTAATTTGATTTATTGTTATTTAATGTGTCTAATTTAATTTCATGGTAGTTATTTATTTCAATCTGATTATATGTTATTTAATTTAATGTTATATGATTTAATCTAATGTTGTCTATTGTTGTTGTATATTTAATTTGAATGAATTTGAATATGAATTTTATTATATTTTATAAATAACGTCACTAACATTTAATACAAGAAACTGTACTAACAAACTATGGATTAATTTGTCTGCAATAAAAAGAATTTGAATTTGAATATATATACACATGACATTGACTTCAAACATTATAACTATCTAGACTAGAAGAATCTAACTAGAAAACCTGTTGCTGATTAAAATTTCTTAAACAATAAACCTATTGTAGAGAACAGAAATTTTAATAATAACTAAATTGATTGATGAATAAAATTTGTGGTCGCGGCGAGGTCTGCAGTTCGTAGAACCGTTAGTACTATACATATAGTTATTCTATGGTAGAACTAAGAACAAGCTAAACTGCATAGGTACCTACCAACTGACAAAAAGATCATCTAAGATTGTGTCAAGCATGTGTTGCTCTCGCAACTGCCGGCGGCCAACAGAGGTAACAGAACCCAGACAGAGCAACTATTTGCGGCAACAGGCAAATGTAACTATGTTCTTAAATATTTACCCTATGCCAGGGCCCGATTTTCATAAAGATTTCACTCAAATATAAAGAAACAGCTTGAAGGTAATTCAGGTCTACGCACCGACCTCGGCACACTCGGATGATGAAGTGGAGGATATGTACGAAGATATATCCAAAGCCTTACATAACACCACTAAGGCTCACTTCAACGTTGTTATGGGGGACTTTAACGGCAAGGTGGGAACCCGGACTGGCAATGAATCCCGAATAGGCTCGCATGGTTATGGAGTTAGGAATCACAGGGGGCAAATGCTTGTCAACTTCCTTGAGAAGGAGGGGCTTTTCTTAATGAACTCCTTCTTTAAGAAACCGCCCCAGAGGAAGTGGACGTGGCAAAGCCCCGACACTGTGACTAAAAATGAGATCGACTTCATCATGACGGATAGCAAGCAAATATTCAGAGATGTCTCAGTGATCAACCGGTTTAATACCGGATCTGATCACCGACTGCTCCGAGGCTCTCTGAATATCAACTTAAAGCTTGAAAGAAACCGTCTGATGAAGTCCACGCTCCGACCTAACCCAATCCAGATCATGGCGGGCACCGAGAAGTTCCAGCAGCTTCTGGGGAATAGATTCGTTGCCTTGGATCTCACTGATGACGCTGACGAGACCCTACACAATCTGGTCGAAACGCTGAGGAACGAGGGCATCCGGTTTTGCCAAAAGCAGCGTACTGGCAAGAAATCCAAACTCTCAGATGAGACTCTCGGGCTGATGGCAAAAAGACGGGAAACCACCCAAGCGACTTCGTCAGACAGGTCAGACCTGAACAAGCGAATTGCGAAGATGGTACGGCGCGACCTTCGGAGCTCCAACACACGCCTCATTGAAGAGGCGATAGAGCGAAACCGAGGGTCCAAAGTATTCACTCAGCAGCTTGGCAGGAGCCACCTGACGAAGCTTAAAACGCACGATGGGAGGACCGTTTTGTCGAAGTTGGAGATATCCGCCGAGATAGAGGATTTCTATGGCCGATTATACGCTGCACATTCCCCTCGTCCCCAGCGAGTCGACCACGATTCAAGAGCCACCCTGACACGCCACTATACCGACGAACTGCCAGACATCAGTCAAGACGAGATCGTGCTAGCTCTGAGGCAGCTTAGAAATGGAAAAGCCCCCGGTGAGGACGGCATAACATCAGAGCTTTTAAAAGCCGGAGGAGCTCCTGTTATACAGGAACTACAGAACCTCTTCAACGCCGTCCTTCACAGTGGGAGAACTCCAAAGGCGTGGAGCGGGAGTTTGGTGGTGCTCTTTTTTAAGAAGGGAGATAAAACCCTCCTTAAAAACTACAGACCCATCTCACTCCTGAGCCACGTCTATAAGCTGTTCTCACGAGTGATCACGAACCGTCTCGCCAGGAGACTCGACGAGTTCCAGCCACCGGAACAGGCCGGGTTTCGCGGAGGATATGGCACCATAGACCACATACACACAGTGAGGCAGATTATACAGAAGTCCGAAGAGTATAATCAGCCCCTGTGTCTGGCCTTTGTGGACTATGAGAAGGCCTTTGACTCTGTCGAAACCTGGGCTGTTCTGGAATCCTTACAGCGATGCCAAGTAGACTATCGTTGTATCGAGGTGCTGAGATGTCTCTACGACGCCGCAACCATGAGTGTCCAAGTACAGGACCAGCAGTCCAAACCCATCCAACTGCGCAGAGGAGTGAGACAGGGGGATGTTATATCCCCGAAACTGTTCTCGAGCGCGTTGGAAGATATGTTTAAGACGCTGGACTGGAAAGGTAAGGGCATTAACATAAACGGCGATTACATCTCACACCTTCGATTCGCTGATGACATAGTCGTAATGGCGGAGTCGCTGGAGGAGCTCAACCAGATGCTGGACGGTCTAGCCTTAGCCTCACGATGCATCGGTCTCGGCATGAATTTGGATAAAACCAAAATCATGATCAATGGCCTCATTGATCCGGGACCGGTTGTCGTACATGGCCACCCTCTCGAAATTGTTTCCGAGTACACTTACCTTGGACAAATTCTGCAGTTGGGTAAAAACAATTTTGAGAAGGAGGCCAAGAGGAGGATCCAGCTAGGCTGGGCAGCGTTTGGAAAGCTACGTCGAGTCTTCTCGTCATCCATACCGCAATGCTTGAAAACGAAAGTTTTCGATCAGTGCGTCCTACCCGTCATGACCTACGGAGCTGAGACGTGGACACTCACGATAGGGCTGATCCACCAGTTTAAAGTCGCTCAGCGAGCTATGGAAAGAGCTATGCTCGGAGTCTCTCTGAAGGATAGGATTCGTAACGAATACATCCGACAGAGAACCAAAGTTATCGACATAGCTCAAAGAATTAGCAAACTGAAGTGGCAGTGGGCCGGCCATATCTCGCGAAGAACCGATAACCGCTGGGGTAAACGAGTTCTTGAGTGGAGACCGCGACTCGGCAAACGTAGTGTAGGACGCCCTCCGGCCAGGTGGGATGACGATCTGCGAAAGGCTGCAGGCAGATGCTGGATGCGTCAAGCTGAAGACAGGGCGCTATGGCGCTCATTAGGGGAGGCCTATGTCCAGCAGTGGACTAATATAGGCTGATGATGATGATGATGATAAAGAAACAACAATCAGAAAAAGTTCAATAAAAATTTTAGGTCGTATTTTTGATAAAAAAAAACCTATGTGATTAAGAAAGCACTGGAGACTGTGTCTTGAAAATTAAAAACTACAAGAGCTTGTATGATGCTTATATGAGACATTCAGTAACTGGAATATCTGGTTATCCCTTAGCACGTTTTCGGAAAAACTACTTACTACCCAGAATCGTTGACTGGTCAACATTTTAAGGACTTTGGACTTTTTTACTTTAACATGTTGGTACGAGTGAAATCATAAATCAATGACCTGAGGGATTGTTACTAAGGGATACCGGAACGCGACTCTTACTCTGGACAGAGAGTCAGAGACAGAGTCAAAAAGTTTATTTTTTTGATTTACAAAATAAGCACATAGACAAGTCAAATTAAACAGCTTGATAATAGTAGTAATAATAACTATAAAACAAGAAATAAGGTGCAATTGACTCTACTTAATTCACTTCAATTTTATGTCCGCTAACGAAAGAAGTGAAAAAGAAACAGAAGAGACAGAAATCATTAGCAAAAATCACTCGTCCAAGACACAAAATTGGATAAGATTTCCGATTACGTCTAGTTCTAATCAATTTTTACTGATACATTTCTGTTTTTTTACCATTATAATAATGCTTTAACCTCAAAAATATACGTAAAAAATATTTGTTGTTTTGCATAATATTACGATTTTGACTTTGTTCTACATTCATGAATAGAGAAGGCTATTGTTTTTATATTTATTTTATTTTATGTGTTCTTGCGTTTATTCTTTTATTAATAAAACTAGTTTGCAATTATAACTGATCAACCATTATAATAAAAAAATACTAGTTTCTGCCTGCGGCTATTTTTTCCCTTCTTTTGCTTCATTGTTTTTGTTAAGTATTGAGTACACAGAAACGGTTCTGTAGCTTTTCTTGAGTACCTACATACATACCAAAATTGCTGTTAAAAATAAAAGTTTTTTAGTAAAGTTTATTAAGTAGGTACATACATAAGAAGGAACCAAATTAATAATTTAGGTAAGTATATATAATAAGAATTAAGTTACGGTATGAATTACAGATTGTTTCTGTTAAAACAGCGTTTTTTATATTCAAGTACCTCACAAAATTAAATAAAATGAATCGTATGCCTAAATCTTGCCAGTCTCTGCGCATATTATTATGTTGTCTGCGTCAAAACAAGTCTTAGACAATTTTGAGAGTAATTTTTGTAAGGTTCTATATCGTATACATTTTGAATGGAGCATAAACATAAACAAACCGCCCATACTTAACCTAAAATTCAATTTGTTGGCGCGTCCTTTTATACGTAATTTACATTACTTGTCGATTTTAGATCCTCCCTTCAATAAAAATTGCTCACAATTATATCTGAAAGTCGACGCCAAGCAAGTGATTATTTGTTATTTATTTTTTATTTACTTTGTTTACTAACATGCTTCATTCAAAATGGATAAACCATAGGTATCTACGGAGGAGGCCGCAAAATAAACTGATCGAAGGTCTGCACACAAACATCCGATTCGCGTGGGTCTGCACGGCGCATGGCGGCGTCTTTCTTACTACCTACCATACTCTTATGTAGGTAGGTAACAAACCACCCGCCGCTGCCTGGATTTTCCACTTTTGTTAACCGACTTCAAAAAAAGGAGGAGGTTCTCAATTCGTCTGTATTTTTTTTTATGTTTGTTACACCTCAGAACTTTTGACTGGGTGGTCCGATTTGCATGATTCTTTTTTTATATGAAAGCTGGTACTTCCCGTGTGGTCCCATTTTAATTTTGTTTAGTTCTGACAATGGAATCCATGAAAATTCATGTAGAAACTGTAAAAATTGTAGTCGGTTTATAGTTTTTTAAAACAAAATTAGTTATTACATTTATACATACAATTGGAACGTGGTCGGTCGTAACGGAATAATAACAGAATGAATATCTTATTTCCTTTTTTTCCTTTGAAGTTATTCTATTTAAAGCCTCTAACCAGTTCTTCGATTTTTTATGACATCGTGTGTGAATGGATAGGTACATAGGTGTGAGTGTGATGTGATATGTAGGTACAATATAAAATAGCGATAATAGTTATTCTTGTGGTTGTTCGTATCGTGGTTTGGTTGATTCGACAGTTCGATTTTTATTAAATAAAACAAAATTTGCTCATGACATTTTGACTATTGAGGGGGTTACCTTAGATTTTGTGAAAGTTTCAGTAAATTTTCTACCCCAAATATAAATTAAGTACATGTTTTTATTTGTACATCGTGTAGGTACTTGTCAATTGTTTGTTAATAAAATTACCTAAGTATGTAAAGTTTAAATTTATTATTAATGATCGTCCTTTGAAATAAATAAAATATTTTTTGATTCCTTTCAAAGTATGACGAAAGGTTATGCATCTTAGGGCAATTTTAGATGCAGTTTTGGCTCCTGAAACAAAGTTTTTAACTAGTCCGGAGCCTATGGACTCATTACTGTCTGCAGATCTGTAATAAAGTAGGTAGTTATGTTATTTAGCAATTTTTACTTAACTTAACCATCGGCAAGACGCTGTCCCTTTAAAGAAGACGCGCCGTCCGTGTATTGGAGCTACGCTTACGTTGTTACTTCGCTTGCAAGTTGAGTGGTAAAGTTGAAATAATTTTGATTAAAAAGAATAAAATGTTTCGGGACGTGTTTCGGATGCTAATGGCCATTGCAGTGGCGGGTGGAGTTGGAAGGTGCGCTTATGCACAAATAACAGGTGAGCTGATTTTGCACTTTTATTTTGAATCGAAATTATATTCTATGTTCGGCTGTAGGTATGTGGGACGCTACATGCGTTTTCTCAAACTTGTTATAGGTATCTAACGTGTACAATAGAGTTTTGAAAACCTCTTCATTTGTAGCATTCGGGAACATGTTTTGGAATGATGTAGTCGCATGCTTTTTTGATAGCTGTCCAATAGGAAGAAATGCAAAATATTTGAGAATATTTTCTCCGTGTATAAGTATCTTGTGGACTGAAGATGACATATTTAATAAATAAGTACCATTTATAATTCATTCACATAATATTCTTGCACTTTCCATTGCGTACTTGACAATATTTAGGAATCAATCATCATTCCATTTTAGAAATTCAATCTGCGTAAATGACAGGTAGATGATCTTAACTTCACTTGAAGTAACAATTATGTAAATAGCTGGAATATTTTGACCTCCCTGTATATACTTTTTTGCCATGATGAATGAGTAGGTACCCATACATTACTGATTATAAACCAACAAATTTAACAAATATTAAACCAAAAAAGATAATCACAAAATATAACAAATTTCCTGCTCCAACTTCTGACATTTTTTCTTATAATTTCTGAACCCGCAAAAACTTATTTGCATAATGTGTAGTAAGACTTATAAACAAGTAACACAAAAAATACGCGTGGCGAGCCATGGGCGACAGTGAGAACCTTCAACGAAAAACAAAAATAGGTGCAAAATGGCTTTAAAACGAAAAAAAAAAGTTAAAATCTACAACCCCACTACGTAAAAATTGTAAACAAGCATTCAAACTCAAACTCAAACTCAAAAATGCTTTATTTCCATAAATACAATAAATGTACACTTAGAAAAAGTCAAATCATATTATAAAATACACTGACACGGAAATAAAGTGGTATTTTTGATTTCGATCGCTTCGCTATGTAGACTAAAGTAAAGAAACGACGAAGAAACCTTTAGCCTGTTAGTTGTTATTTTTCGAGTTGGAGCAAAATCCGACCCAAGCTTTTTTATCCTCTAGATAATCTGATATTTTATAGTAAGCCTTTTTGCATAGAAAAGTTTTGACAGTTTGTTTGAATTTATTTACTGATAATTTTTTCAGCTCAGTAGGGGTTTTGTTGTAGAAGCGTATACATTGCCCTTTAAAAGATACATAATTTTATGCAGCCTAGTTGTGGGTACAGCGAGTTTATGTTTATTTCTAGTATTTACATTATGTATATCGCTATTTTTTGGGAAACTATTGATATTCTTATGAGTGTACAACAAGTTTTCATAAATATATTGACTTGGTACTGTCATTATATTTATTTCTTTGAATTTATCACGTAGGGATTCTTTGGGACCCATTTTATAGATGGCACGAACAGCCCGCTTCTGCAGCACAAATATGGTGTTAATATCTGCAGCGTTCCCCCAAAGCAGTATACCATAAGACATAATACTATGGAAGTAGCTGAAATAAACTAGTCTAGATGTGTCCACGTCTGTGAGATCACGGATTTTTTTGACTGCATATGCTGCAGAACTAAGTCTCTTCGATAGCTTATCTATGTGTGGGCCCCATTGAAGTTTATTATCTAAGGTGATTCCTAAGAATACCGTACTTTCTATAATTTATAACGTTTCTCCATTTACGTTTACATCAGCCTTAACTTGTTTAACATAAGGTAGAGTAAATCTAATACATTTTGTTTTGGTTCCGTTAAGCAAAAGATTGTTGACACTAAACCAATGAACTACTTTTGAGATTGCATTGTTTACATCGTCGAAATTAGTGTTTTGTCGTTTCATTTTAAAAATTAATGATTCATTCATTCAATATTCAATACAAAGGCCTGCGACTACTTGAGCATAAAAATTCAATGATGGATTATTTTCAATCGGCAATATTTTTTTGGAACTTCGTTGAACGCTTTTTCAAATTTCTTCAATGACCAGCTCACTGAAATAATTTATTTAAAAAAACTTCAACGTCCTTACTGTTTCAAACATATTTTTTTATATAATAAAGCAAATTCAAAATGAAGTCAGTTTGCAGTGTCTAACTATTTATCAAGCTGTTTATATAGTAAAAATTTGACTTTATAATAAAGCAAATTCAAAATGAAGTAAGTTTGCAGTGTCTATTTATCAAGCTGTTTATATAGTAAAAATTTGACTAGTTTAAGTGCTTATTTTGTAAGTCTAAAGGAATAAGCGATTTGACTCTGACTCTGTCGTGAGGTCACGATTACGTTCTTTCAGATGAAGAGTACTCCAGATTTCCTCGCCTCTTCCAGCTGGATGACTACGAGGAGTGTCTGCAGAAGCCAGGCGGCCTCTACTGCATGGGGGAGTTCCAGCTTTCACCACTGGGGCGGAACCCTACTTATGAGCTGATGCAGGTATGGAAATTAAGAAATCACAAACTTCATCATCAGTCCTCAAGTAGCCCATTATCTACTGCTGGGCACATGCTTCTTTTTATTTTGGAAAATTTCCTATTATGTGCTTCTCTCATCCAAGTACGTGTCTCCTACAACGTTGATAATTTTCCGAGGAATTTTTTTACCACCATCTAATTGGTCAAGGTTTTCAATTAGAGGCCAACTCATCTGGCAAGATGTCTTGCTCAGCCCAATCCCAATTTTGCCATAACACCGAGACAAAGGTTTTCGGTGTAACATTATTACATTATACGGCAAATATCGCTTCTAGATTATAACTACATGATCACACGATCTCCATTCTTAAATGTACTTCATATTTTAATATGAATCTATTTTGCAATGTTTATCAAGTATCAATCAAAACCTTTTATTTCCAGGTATACTCGAAAAACATCCACAACTTCAACAGGACTCTAATACACCGAGGACACTGCGTCAGCGAACGATGCCCCACCTCCCGCACTCACCCGACGACAACCCCCGCGGCTCGCTTCGATCGTTGCATCGCGACTTGGGGCGAGCGCAGAGAGCTACAAACAAAGCTGCATAAGCTAAATTACTGTACGACTCATGAGGATTACAGAAAACAAGATTACAGCGTGGAAACCCCGCATAAGATATTTTTGTTGTTCTTGGGAATGATTTTGCTGATGAACTTTGTTGGAACTATTTATGATGCTACTACTAAAGGGAAGAGTAAGTACACTTTACATTTACAGTTGCTTAGATCACGCAATATTTTAATTAGAAAATAGTCTACTGTTGGAGAATTTGGCCACAAACCTCAAGAGAAGCCCATTTTTCAACCCCCCATTTAAAAAAAATATGAGGGATTCCTCTCAGGTCTCCTCGCCTCATATTTTGTTAAAATAGGGGGTTGAAAAATGGGCTTCTCTTGAGGTTTCTGGAGTTATAAGATGTCAGACAAAATAAGGGTTCTAATTAGTGCTGTGGAAGAGTTTGGCCACAAACCTCAATATGTCCTCAGTACGCTCACCGCCGCCGCCGGTGGTGAAACCGGTTGTGACGAAACCGCGATATTCTGCTAGAGGGCCTCAATGACAAAAACTTTTACTCCGAATCCGCCATAATAATAGTATAACGGCTTCTTTCGAATTCGAAAATGAAAAATAACCTTGTCAAAATTGCTACATTTGAATCTTTGCCCAGGTATTTCGCAGAGGCTGGCGAAAACTTTGATCGATTGAAATCATAAAACGATGACTTTCCTTGAAGGTGTATAAAGCAAAAGGTAATATACCACTCGGGAGAAGTGCGATTCCTATCTTTAGTGTTTTAAGGGCCTCGGTTGCGCCTTGGGCCCTTAATTGCACACTCGATAGGAACTAGCCACTTTCTACGGGTTCAACGGTTTCGTAAATACAATATAAGTATCGAGTGCCGTTCTTCGATAAGTTGCACGATACGCAACGACTGTATCGAATAGTGAAAGATCAAAATAAGATAATACTTATTTTGATCTTTGAGAGACATAATTATCTCTCTCTCTCTCTGTCAGTTGCTTTAGTCTCTGCATGTTCTTTTTTAACAATTTGTAGTTGTTCGAAAATGGAAAAGTAAAGTTGGGTTTATTTATAAACTCCGATTATCGAGTGTGTTAACTGTTCTGTCACTTCTCTTAACCATCTACTTACATAGCTATTTGTTGTCCGAAATAAAAGAATTTTATATATTTTATTAGTAATTAGAAGGAACCTATTGAATTTTAAAATGATAAGTAGCTACAAGGTAATGTTATGATTGACAGATTATTCCTGTAAAAACGCAGTTTTATTATTTTCAGTTGCCTACCTACTTCACATCACACTAATATTATAAAGGCGAAAGTTTGTATGGATGTATGGATGGATGGATGGATGGGTGGATGGATAGATGATTGTTACTTCTTCACGAAAACTACTGGACAGATATGTTTGAAATTTCGTATAGGTAACTCTAATACTGGAATCAAACATAGGCTACTTTTTATCCCATAAATCAGTTCCCGTGGGATGAAAATCACCTTTTCATGTTTCCATAGGAAGCACGCGTGCGAAGCCGCGGGGCACAGCTAGTTATTAAATAAATGAACTTGAACTTGAGCTTGAACTTGAACGTGTGCGAAGCCGCGGGGCGCAGCTAGTACAAAATAAATTAAATACGACTCCACCAATCTCTTGTTCCGTATGCAAAAAACTTGTCAGGCTCTGCGCAAGCTGTCTGCGTCAAAACAAGTCGTAGACAATTTTGAGTGTCATTTTCGTAAGGTTCTAGGTATCTACGGGGGAGGCCGCGAAATACCTGATCGATGATGAATACTAATATACTTGCAGCCGTATTCACAATTATTAATTACTCTCAGAGTAGTTAATCTCCGACTTGGCTTGTAATTCAAATCAATTTTTTTTAATTATTTTGTTTGTTTAATATTATTTACTAAAGTTTGTTGTAGATACCTTATACCTACTAATTTAGACTGTAACTGAGTATTTAATTAGCTTACTCGTTCTTCCAAGAGTGGGGGCACTGACTGGTGACTTGTAATACAGGTTTTATAAACCTACCTCAAGCACCACCTCAACCTCAACAGCCTATATTGGTCCACTGCTGGACGCACGCCTTCTGGCCTCTCATGATACGCACTTTTTTGGCGTTTATCTAATGGGGGTATTGCCCATAATACCCACGCTGGGCATGCGGATTGGAGATCGCAGTTCGGTTGTAGAATTATTCTACAGGGGGCGCTGCTGCCCACCCCCGGTGGATATCCCTTAGTCTTAGTCTACAACACCCACGGGAAGAGTTGGGGTGGTACAAATTATTTCAAAGCCAGCTTAATAAAAATAAAAAATAAACATTTCAGCTATGTGGTACAGCTAAAATGGTTTCATTATTTTAATTAATTAATTAAGTAGTTGTAAAAACAGTATTCAGAGGGCGCATTGTACGCCATTTGGGAAAAGGATAGTTATTGGATTTGGCGTTCGTAGGAGCGGGACAGAGCATACGTTTTTGGAGCAGCGTAGGCGCAAAAATGATTTCTTTGTTTATTATTTACAAGAAAACAACACCACTTATGAAAAACCCCAACCGAGGAACCAAAGAATTAGTTATGACGAATCAAAACAAAAATCTTTTCAATAAGCCACGGGGTTCCTACATTGATTTATTAAAACGGAAAAGAGGTACTGGTTTCTCGAAAGTGGCAACCTCAAATTGTGTAAAATTGTGTGATGGCACCTCAGTCACCGTCAGACCGGCGGCACGGGCGGTCGTTATTCGCGTGAAATATTGTTGTCTCGGTCTCACTTCGGTCTTAGATACGTATTTCCGTCTTTGTTCTTCTTTGTATTGCACAGGACTGGAAATATAACTGTGAGCGTATGTGTTTGCGTGTAGTTGTAACACATGCCAATTTTTGAGTAAGCGCTGGGAGAACGTAACCTACCTTCTCTTTTTAATAAATCAATGGGTTCCTATGATCTTTTGTCGCAAACTTTACGATTTCGGTAAAGGTAACTGCGAGCAAATTAGACAGCCCGACAAGTTTGTAGCTATCCTTCACCGAAATCGTAAAGATGGCGGTCGTTTGCGACAAAAATAAATAGTTCCGATGGTAAATCAATATGAATATTAGAAATTTAACCTTTAAATTACACAAGCCTTAGTCGCCTTAGTCGCACCATGTGTTGTTTCTTTTGTTGTTTATGCGAGTACACATTGGTACTTGAAATCGGATTTTATTATAAGGTTAGTGAATCATTGCCTCGGCAATAGGGTATATGCATGTGATTTCAAAATGGCTAAAAAAATATATACGTATTCTGTATTGATATAGAAACATATCTACATATTTATTTTTGCATTTTGAGATGTTTTTATTGTAGAATTTAACCAATTGAAAAATTGATATTTTAAATCTCAATCGCAAAATTTCAAAACGCTACGCCATTGACTAGAGCGGACGTGACATCACTGTACACATTTCTTCTTTTTTTATTCTGCTTGCTGCACCTTGATTTGACACTATTCTGCCCACTTGACATTTCGTATTGTCGATTATTTTCAGTTTTTTCGGAAAACCTCTTTCCTGAGATGATCACTACCGAGGTCGTCACCAAAGGTTTTAATCAAGTATGTACGTTGACGTCACATAAACATGGCGCCAATATGGCAGCGTTTTTATCACCCGAAAATGAATGTAGTTTTGATTTGTTTTCTTTACCTTGTTAATGCGAAATTCAGTGAGCGTCTTATCATTCCTCGGTTAAATAATGACCTAAAGAATCGATTAAAACAAAAAAAAAATCGATTCATGTACCCTATTTAATATGATTATAAAAATAAGTCCTTACCTTATAAATAAATAAAAACTTGATTTTTATAGGTAAGTATTCGTATTTTATTTTTCACGCAATGGGGATTAATGAACTTTTTAGTTCACTAATCCCCATTACGAGCTCGCATCGGTGTCAACGGGGAATAGTGAACAAAAAGTTAACATTTCCCCGTTGACGGGGATTTTCAACGAGGATTAGTGGAATAAGCCCATCTTTTTTCGTCAGCCTATATAGCTCCACTGCCGGCTAGACAAAGTATACTTCTTAATTAAAAGGATGGGTTCCTTTTTTCCCATTGAAGTACTTACCTACAGACTACCCTAAAAGCGGTATTTCATGAATCTGTTTCCAGAGAACGAGCTGCTAACGTCATGGTCAGTGGTCAACAACTGGCAACATTTAGTGGGGCCATTCCCACACGGCGACCCACGGCTCGCTGCACTGCTCCCGGTGGAAGCTGGCAGGTACCGTTTCATCATTTCACTAGAACCCTTTGCAAAAAGATCTGCATGGCTTTATTATTATTTCATCATCATTCGCTCACCGCAATGCGACCACGGGGCACAGCACGGCGAGCGAAGCGAGCCGTGCCGTCACCCTTCACGCCTCCAGCCCCCACTAAAACCCTCTCCCATCCAAGAATTTGAAATGGGTATCGTTTTCGACCAACACAGCCTATAGGTACCTATTAGTCAACAGCTGGACAATGAACATAGCCCATAGGCTCCGCTAATGAGGATTCAAATATACAAAATGATTTATTTGCCATTTAACATTTAACTTTCTCATAATTACAGGATTATTATTGTTATCTTAGTACAATGTCAGGAGGAACAGCAAACACGTGAAGACTTTCTCGGTATTTATTTCACCCAATACAATATTTATCAGCACTGATTTAACTCTAATAGCATTTTAATTAACAGCAATATTACAAGTGTATCTCACTTATTGCGATTGTAGTTGAAGTCTCGCAATGGAATGCCCGCCCGGTCCGTTGTCCTGGCTTTTTATGGGAACCCGACTGAGCCGCTCGAAGTCTCGCATCGGGACTCCTCGGTCCGGCATGGCCCGCTTCGCGTTGGAATATTCCTACGTAAACATTCGTCGGTTCGGCTCGGGTTGGTTTTTTCCTACGTAAACAGACGTCGGTTGGACTCGGGGCGTCTTGGATAGGAAGTTTCCTACACTAATCACCTTGCCTAGGTTGCGCTGTGACTTTGGCCAGCCGTTCTTTATGGAATATTTCTGCTTATTATACAAATTTAATAAACAAAGCTTACATTATTATTATTATTTATTCATATAATTATTTATTATTATTACTTCCTCAGCAGCCTGTATCGGTCCACTGCTGGACGCAGGCCTCATCCTGATAAACGCTTGTGAATATAAAGGTCTGTAGTTTTTATCTCCCTTCTTAAAAAAGAGCACCACCAAACTTCCGCTACACGCCTTTAGAGTTCTCCCACTGTGAAGGACGGAATTGAAGAGGTTCTGTAGTTCCTGTATAACAGGGGTTCTTTCGGCTTTCAAAAGCTCTGATGTTATTCTGTCCTCCCCGGGGACTTTTCCATTTTTAAGCTGCCTCAGAGCTAACACGATCTCGTATTGAGTGATGTCAGTTCGTCGGTATAGTGGCGTGTCAGGGTGGCTCTGGAATCGTGGTCGTCTCGTTGGGAACGAGGGGCATGTGCAGCGTATAATCGGCCATAGAAATCCTCTATTGTCGAATCGCACCGTATTGTCGAATCCTCCGGCTTCGACAATACGGTCCTCCCATCGTGGGTTTTAAGCTTCGTCAGGTGGCTCTTGCCAAGCTGCTGAGTGAATACCTTGGTCCCTCGGTATCGCTCTATTGCCTTTTCAATGAGGCGTGTTGGAGCTCCGAAGGTCGCGTCGTAGCATCTTCACAATTCGTTTGTTCAGGTCTGACCTGTCTGTCGAAGACGCTTGGGTAGTTTCCTGTCTTTTTGCCATCAGCCTGAGAGTCTCATCCAAAAGTTTGGATTTCTTGCCAGTACGCTGCTTTTGGCAGAACCTGATGTCCTCATTTCCAACGTTTCGACCAGATTACTTAGGGTCTCGTCAGCGTCATTTGTGGAATCCAAAGCATCGAATCTATTCCGGAAAAGCTGCTGGAACTTCTCGGTGCCTGCCATGATTTCGATTGGGTTAGATCAGAGCGTGGACTTCATCAGACGACTTCTTTCAAGCTTTAAGTTGATATTCAGAGAGCCTCGGCAGTCGGTGATTAGATCCGGTATTAAACCTGTTGATCACCGAGACATCTCTGAATATGTGCTTGCTATCCGTCATGATGAAGTCGATCTTATTTTTAGTCACAGTGTCGGGGCTTCGTCGCGTCCACTTCCTTTGGAGCCGTTTCTTAATTAAAGAAGGAGTTCATTAGGCCCTCCCTCTCAACAAAGTTGACAAGCATTTGCCCCCAGTCCGGGTTCCCACCTTGCCGTTAAAGTCCCTCATAACAACTATAGATGTATATACTAATGTATTGTATCGGATTTTTTTCGTAATACCTATTCTTTTGCAGGGCCATCGTTATACTGTTCTCCGTTATGTTCCACTGTACTATCATCCACACTGCGTCGTACCTCCAGAACCCAAGGCATATGGAGCAGGTGAGTACCAGGGATGAAGCAACCTTTTATTTTACAAGTTTCCACGGGAAGGGTGTACTAAGCTTAATTATAAGGCTTTTGGACCCCGTGGGGATAAACTTGTAAATAACTTTTATTTTTATTTTTATTTTGTGGTAAAGAAACAATATTATTAGTTTTAAACTAATAATATTTTAAAAAGAGGATGGAACTATACTGGTACGAAATAATAAAAAATCTTAAAACACATGTTGAACCAATCGATGTCCAGAATCACCCACCCCTTTCAGCTTACTACCCTTTCCGTGGTACCCTGTAAGCATAGTGAACCAATTTTCTTTCTTTCTTTTTACAAACTCTTAACCTGGCCCTGTAGTATGTGTTGTGCAGAACTTGCAACTAAATTTTAAACTAGGGAGTGCGTCTATTTGACAGTAATTAGACGTGATCGTGAAGTCTCCTTTTTCCATACTATTTGATAAAGCATATCTTAAGTGCCCAACAGGGAACTACGCAAATCCCATATAAAGAGGAGATAATTCACTGATAACAGTGAATAATAACAATGTTGCCCTTTTAATCACTATGTAGATGATTGAATTTAGAACACACCAATGTGCTTACACATGACGTGTGCTCTCAGGTTGCCCATACTCTTACGAAACTGGTGCGTGTGTGTATGTGATATGGATACACACACAGACACCATATCTGGATGCACCAGTCTTTATAATAATTGACCAACCAAGTGAAAACCTGCAAAAAAAAAAACAACGGGCTAAGGCACCACAAAAGGTATTTTTTTTTCTTTGCGATAATAAATACTTTGAACAGTGCCATCTGTTAGCCTGCGGCGATACTTCTCTACTATAAAAATTAGTGACAATATATTTTATTTAACATTTTACTTGTATGTGAAAAAGGGTATATTCGAAAGTTGAAGATCTTTTTAATACCTACAACTTTGCCATTAGAACTTTTTTCTATAGGACTTGTAGTTTTGCCAGAAATCGAACCGAACACGTTAAATGGCCTTCGTTATTTGCAATTGTATGGCGGAAGCCATTCCAACAAACTGCAAGATTTCATTTTTCGACATTTTCGACAAGGAGTTTTAGCATTAATACATAGAATGGCATGGAAACTGTTTTGTGTTCTTTACTGTTATTAGTAAATTGGCGCTATTTAGATATTCATCTATAGCTCTTGCTTTAAATCCGTCACATTTGCTTATTGTAATAAAGTAATGGTAAACGGTGTTTTTATTTTATTCAACTAATAACAGAGCCATAATAACAGGAGGTATATAATAGAAAATAAATATGTTTTGAAAACTGTAGGTAGTAAATTATGCAGCTATATGTAATTTAGGAATCACATTCATCGATATCGATTAATAAGCCGCAGCAGCACACCACCATTTTTTTGTGTTGGTAGCATCGATCAAACATTTCGGTGGCTCCCCATAGATGCACAATGCCCGCTCTGAAACCGTCTGTATCAAAAGATTTCCTTTTTGGCATGTAAGGAAAGCATTTGAATTAGTGTCATTTGAGCGCTTGGACAGAAAGCATGCCTAGCTAAATTACAAAAATCACACGTCCAAGCATCGTCCAAGGCACAAAATTATGGGGTTTCCTATTTTCAGTAAAGTTTTAATGCATTTTTTACCACTCTATTGTACAATTATTGCCTCATGAAATCGGAGTTGAAAATTATTTGTTAGATTGCATAAGTGTACGAGTTTTACTTTGTTCTACATTCATGAATAGAGAGGCTATTTTTCTTATAAAGGTATATTTTTATTTTAATGTGTCCTTGCATTTATTTATTTTTTAATTTAAAAAAGTCTAGTACTTAATACTGATTTAAACATTTATAATAAGATTTTAGATTATTATTTTGATTTTGTTTTTTTTATATTTTTGTTACACTAACTCAGAAACAGTTTTGTAACTTCTCTTAACCGTCTACTTACATAACTATTTGCTGTCCGAAATAAAAGATTTTTATATTATTTTATTAGTAATTGGAAGGAACCTAATGAATTAAAATGCTACTACAAGGTAACGGTATGATCAACAGATTGTTCCTGTAAAAACGCAGATTTATTATTTTCAGTTACCTAACTTCTTACAAAATAAATTAAATACGACTTCACTAATCTCTTGTTCCGTATGCAAAAAATTTGTCAGGTTCTGCGCAAACTGTCTGCGTCAAAACAAGTCGTAGAAAATTTTGAGTGTCATTTTCGTAAGGTTCTAGGTATCGGGGGAGGCCGCGAAATTTTTGATCGATGGTTGGTAGCCATGAATTTTCTTGTTCTATGTGACATGTGTCGTCTGCGCGTCTCCAAATTGTAGTTGCTAGTTTTGTTTATCGGGTTTACATAGTCAAAGACAATGACGTTTGGTAGACTCATTTCGCTGTATGGAAGTCCCGTCTCTTCTTACGTAGTTATTGTATTCTCTTTGATCCGTCCTATACTTACTAATTGCATAATCTACATATATATACCTACCTACTGTATTGCTTTTTAATGATTTTAATCCAGATGATGCATCAGCCTGTAATGAAGTTCTTCAAGAACAGCTCCTCGATGATCCAGATGTTTATTATGCTGTCCAGTTTCCTCCTCGCCCAGGGTCTGCTGCGGGAGTCGCAGCTGACCTTCCGGATGCTGCCTAAGATACTGGTGAAAAGGGTAATGAGGTTGGTCCGGGTTTTCATGTTCAGGAAGATAATTAATAATAAAATACTCCTTTTTTCAGGCATGGTTAGTCTAATACAGGATGTAAAACAGCTCTTATAAAATATATACCTACCTTAGTCTAATATACAAAAATTAAACCTTTTTAATTCCACGTAGTGTTGGCGACGTTAGACACACAATGTGCTGCGACCGGCTATCGTCCGCGAAATCGCCACAAAAGCACATTCTTCGATATGAACTCTTCCTTAGTTAAGGTAGAAATATTCTCCTTCGGGATACGCACCACAATAAACTATTACGACCAAGTGTTGGTCTTCATCTTCACATACTCCGCGATCGATCGACTCGGTGGTTTCTTTTTCACTTCTTCCGCCAGTGGACAAAAAATTAAATAAATAAATACTTCTGGACAACTCACACAGCATTGAAGTGAATTAGAGTCAATTGCACCTTATTTCTTGTTTGATAGTAATAACTATTTATCAAGCTGATTATATAGTAAAAAATTTACTTGTCTGAGTACTTATTTTGTAAGTCTAAAGAAATAAACGATTTGACTCTGACTCTGACTCTGATCTCCTCCACATTCGTGGTATAGTGAAGCCTAGACACGTATAGATAGGGAAGTTTATGCCTGAAACCAGGTTTGGTCGAAGAAATCAATAACGCATTGTAAAACCCCACCCCCGATGCTTGAATATTTTAAGTTTATTTACTTTACCTTGCTTCTACGTGATGTGCAATGATAGATACTTTGATCAGATCCAGTGAGCGCCATGCAATTAAAGAAGGTAAAAAATAAACACACATCTTATACACTTTATTCCTCCAGGATATCGCCAGTGTACCTTCTAGCCGTAAGTTTCGCAGCCACCTGGTGGCCACTAACCCGCGGGGGGCCACAGTGGGAGCCACTAGTGGCCAGCGAGAGTGCAAGCTGCAGGAAGAAGTTCTGGGCTCTCGCGTTCTTCGTCGGAAACATCGTGAGGGATTATGAAACTTGCCTGGTGCAGACTTGGTGAGTTTGTTAATCAGTCTTCATGAGCATTATGTAATACACTGGCCTGAAAAAATAATTATCACATTTTTAAATTTCCTTTTTTTCTAAACAATAGAAGGTAGAGATTTAAAATAAAAAACGTTTTATAGCAAACTTAATCTGCTTTACATTAAATTTTTATATACACTTTATTGCACTGAAATACAAAAGCACATATAAAACATATCTTTATAATCTACAAATTAGACTTTGAAAGCCATAGTACCAAAAAACTTAAAAGAAAAACACAGTAAAAACTATGGGAACCTTTTGAATAAAAGGAATGCAACATACTATCCGTCTACGAGAGAGTAGAACTAGCGCTACTGGTCGAAAACTATTTCAATTGTACAAACTACAAAAGTCATAATATAAATACAAGATGTAGTCGAGAAAAAACTTAAAATTACAGACGCCAAAAAATCCTTTCGAACATGAATAGTGGACTACATAGTTCCTACTGATAAATAACATCCCGTTTAAAAATAAATTAATGCAAACAAACATCAGATTTCAAAAAATTACTATCCAGGATGGGACAAATTTTTGGCCCGTTAAGGGTAGCTACCGTTTCTTTTGTAGTTAAAAGATTTTATTCTTAAGAACCTTCTGTTTTATTTTGAAGAAAAAAATATTGCCATTTTTACTTTTTTGCAAACATTTACGGTTTGCCCAAAAATTACATTTGTCAAAAAAAACTAGTTGGTCTTAATCGACTCTATTTCCAACCAGGAACACTTTTCCCAAAGTAACATACCAAATCAAATCGTAAGTTTTGCAATAATAAAAAAAAACAATTCTCATACATTTTCTATGAAAAAACGACTAAGTACAAAAGAAACGGTAGCTACCCTGAAAGGGCCAAAAATTTGCCCCACCCTGTACAAATCAAATCAAATCAAATCATTTATTTGCTGAATACATTATTACAGGTATATGTCAGATCTTATAACTAGAGTAATGTCAAATGTATTCAACCCGCGAGCAGGTGTGCAAATATTAAAGTAAAAAGGTAATCAGTTTAAATATTCAAGAATAATCAATAATAATAAATAACGGTAATTAATACAATCTAAAATAAGATAAATAGTCAACAATCTGGTAATAAAGGTTTACAACAATAGTCAAAATATAATAAATTATTCTACTTAAAATTAATAAATTCATTTATACTATAAAAACATTTGTCAAGCAGCCACTGATTTAATTTTTGTTTGAATAAATTACCATTGAGGTCTTTAATGTGTTCTGGTAACTTATTGTAGATGACAATGCACATATTAAAAACATTTTTTTCATAGATCCGCTTGTAGCATTGTGGGTTGTATAGCAAATTACTAAATTTTGCTCTTTTTTGTCGAGTGATAATTAATATCCCTGCGCCTGGTAAAGTGTTGTGGGTAAGATTTCACAAACATGCATATGTCTCTAATGTACATGCAAGGTAGAGGCATAATATTGCAGAGGCTTGCAAGAGTCACGGAACCAGGCCTTATTAATAGCTCTGAGGCATCTCTTCTGTACTCTGAAAACTCTTTGAGCATCGACAGAGTTTCCCCAGAGCAACAAACCATAGCTCAGGGTCGATGACAAATGCCCGTGGTATGCTGCTAGAGCTGCATCAAATGATATTGTCTGGCGGATTATCTTTAAACCAAAGATAAAGCGACTTATTTTTTTGCAAACGTTACTAATATGAACTTTCCAATTCAAATGTCTATCTAATGACATAACCTAAGAATTTAAATGTCATTACTTCGTCTACTTTTTCATTATTATAAGAAATGTCATGTATCTTTAGCAAAACGGTTCATGACATTTTTTTTTAGCTAACATTATCAACCATTCCCCAGGTTTATAGGAGTGGAAATGCAGCTGTACATCCTCGCTGCGATCCTTACAGTGCTGCTGTCAAAGACGCGTAGGCCTATCAGTATACTGGGGGTCTTGTTCGTGGTCTCTGTTGTAGTGAACGTTCTGCTGGCGTATAGCTATGGCTGGCAGCCGCCTATGCACTATTGGGGACCGCAGTAAGTGAGAATTTGAGTGTGCACAATTAAAAAAATTCGGGAGCTCGGTAGACTCCTATCTCGCTTACATATACAAAAATGAATGAGAAATACAATATTCCTTGAAAATAGCCTGTGCAAAAGATTTTAATCGTTAAATACGCCCTTACGCCCAAAAATGTGGCATTGTCCTTGAAAGCATGCGTTCACAAAATGCCGTCGCAGGCTCAATACGAGTAGAAAATTCGTGTTTTTGTCAACCTAACTGTTTTTATTGCCATTTATTATGCCATCACGATCACGAACTTTTGTGAGCAAGCACAAATGAGTTGCATTAAGCAGCATTTTTTATCATCACACCATGTAGCTATTGAATCTAAGTCATCCTGAATTAATGGAATTTAATTGGTTGACTAAATAGTATGGTGAATTTTCAAATCATCGGCGTATGAGAAGTAATCACAGTGTTTGATGGATTGGGTTAAGTCATTTATAAAAAAAGGAAACAGAATAGGACCACAGTGAGAGCATTGTGGTACCGTGGTGGTGGTGGTGAATTATCAATAGATATATACCTATTACTATAGAATATTGTTATGCATAAGAAGGCAACTGCACCCATCGACTGCAGGCGACGGCAGCTTTCGTCTGCAGTGAACAGCCCTACCACGATGGACACGATTCCAACGTATGTGGCAAATGCTACGTTGAACTCGCGTACCGTACAAAAGATATCAACGAAGGGCGAGTACCATAAATTCTTACAAATAATATTTTCGAGGGATCACTACATGTCATGTCGACCACAATTCCAGAGCAACCCTAACACGCCACTATACCGACGAACTGCCAAACATCATCAAGACGAGATCGTGCTAACTCTGAGGCAGCTTAGAAATGGAAAAGCCCTAGGTGAGGACGGCATAACATCAGAGCTTTTGAAAGCCGGAGGAAACCCTGTTATACAGTCTTCACAGTGGGAGAACTCCAAAGGCGTGGAGCAGGAGTCTGGTGGTACTCTTTTTTTAAGAAGGGAGATAAAATCCTCCTTAAAAATTACAGACCTATCTCGCTACTGAACCACGTCTATAAGCTGTTCTCACGAGCGGTCACGAAGCGTCTCGCCAGGCCAGGTTTAGCGGTGGATTTGGCATCATAGACTACATATACATTAGGGTGGAGCGCGGCTGTATGGTAAAAAAAAATTGTCTTGTTTTGAATTCTAATAGAGGATTAGTGCCATATGTTAAAGTTAAAGTGACTATTAATTTTCAGTTCGATTAAATAACATGTTCTGCCTCCGCTTGGGCCTTGAAGTTTTAAGTTTTTCTGAAAAATCGTAGTATGATTAGGGTTCAATGTAGAGTATATAAGAGGTATATAAGGATAATAAATAAAACTAAATTAAATATTTAAGATATAATTTTCAACTTAACTACGTAATAAAAACATGTCTTACTTAATCCTTAAAATCTTTTTTTGTTTCAAATTTTGGCATATTTTTCCGGGATTTCAATTTCGCTTTTATGGCTCCTAATCTCGATATGTCTGTACATTGGGAAGTGGCAGCTGCTGTCGTCAGCTTAACAGCTCGTTCAACTGCTTGGGTATGGCAAGAAAGACGTAAAAACAATAGTTCACCCTCGCCACCAGAATCGACTATTTGTTGAATGTCTTGATAGACGCACTGAAGTTTATATCTGCTACTTCAAATAGCCTTGGTGATGGAAGCTGCGCCGTACTGCGTGCTTTCAATACACGCCGGGCAGCCAATTCACGAATGTGTTTCTTTTCATCTGTAATCATTGCAAGTAGGATATTTTCAGGATGTGCGAAAGAAATAGCCATTGCGTTGAATGACAGGATCTATGACCTTTTTTAGATTTTCTGGCAGGTACCTGGAGGTCGATATAATTTTAAAAAGATGTCGAGCCCCATCTTTACAAGATGGTTTATTCTTAATGGAAAACCAACACGGGGCGTAAACTTTAATGACAAATGTGGCCAGAGTTATTAAGTTTCCAGATGGTTTCTCTGTTGCTTCATACAAACGTAGTATACGATTTGCACGTGTGAGCCATCGAGCATGAGATAGTCTACCTGGAGACCTGTTTGCTAGATCTTCTAGAAAATCGCCCGACTGTACCGTTGAGACGATGTCGTGCAAGTATTTTTGGTCTGTACTCAAATCTAGAGCCATTGTTGGCAGTGGTTCTCCTTCGATCGGTTGGAATTCTTTGACCGGCAATTGTTCACAAGTTTCCAGTGATTTTCCAAGCTGACCTGTGTAAGACTTGGGTCCCGAAGTAACTCCGTCAATATGTACGAACAAGTGCCTCAAAGGCAGTTCGTTCATATGGAGTAAACAAATTACCCACTGGAGAGGTCTTTGCAGTCTTTTTTCCAGGAGGCGTATAATAAGTACCGCCATATTTTCCAGAATTGACATTAGTTCCGTCACATCCAATTGCCATAAGATGCTGCAGAGAAATGTTTTTCTTTGTCCAAAACTCTGTAATAGCGAATTCTATTGCTTTCGCTGAACCTGTGCTAGGTACTACGTATCCCATGTAAATAGAACCAGGCTCCTGAATTAGGGAGACATGCTCTTCAATAGTCATAGTTCTATAGTATTTATTACCCTTTTTTATAATTTTTGAAGTTTTGTCTTTCTTTCCGTCGAACTATAAAGCCAAAAGGTCTGTATTAATATCTTCTTTCACTAATTTCTGTCGGTTTTTCGATCTCTCTCTTCGTAATTTATGTCTGTCAATAACCTCAAGATCAGATCCAATATCGTGCAAAACAGATGATGCGATCGCTGCTGCCGCTCTATCTGAGACTCCATATCTGTCACACGTCTTCGATAACGTAGGTAAGTTAATATGTGAGATCTTTTTGGTCCGCAGTGTTCACGAATTCATCAGCTGTACTACTGCTGCGCTCGGATGTTGAGGATGTCATGGAAACGTTAATTTCTGTATCAACTGACATAGAACTTTCATTCAAGGATTTGCCAGAATTTTCGCGATCTAGTATTCGTTTTAGGCGACAAGATCGCAACAAATAACCTCCCCGCGCGCCCCCAAATGTTTGCGTTCATTCACTTCAAATAAGACGAGTGGTATGTAAATGAACGCAAAAATTGTACTTTTATTGATTTGTAACCAAAATAGACTATTGTAACATAAAATATCTACAAAGAAAAATATTATATTATTCATAAATTACGTATTTACATGGCGTCAAACATGAGTCTAAACACCAATTTTTTCAAAAGTTCGATGACCTGGCGGAGGCAGTTACTCTAAACTAATTCAAATTATATTTTGTGTGTGTTATGTTAAACCCTAAAGGCACTCTTTTCACACTATTACATAAGAATAACACGAAAATAATAATTTCGCTCCACCCTAATATACATACACACAGTGAGGCAGATTATACAGAAGTCCGAAGAGTATAATCCGCCCCTGTGCCTGGCGTTTATGGACTACAAAAGGCCTTTGTTGAAACCTGGACTGTTCTGGAATCCTTACAGCAATGACAAGTAGACTGTCGTTATATCGAAGTGCTGAGATGTTTTTACGACGCCGCTTCCATGAGTGTCCAAGTAGTCCGGCCAAACCCATCCAACTGCACAGAGGAGTGAGACAGGAGGATGTTCTATCCCCGAAACTGTTCACGAGCGCGTTAAAAGATATGTTTAAGACGTTGGACTGGAAAGGTAAGGGCATTAACATAAATGGCGATTTCATCTCACACCTGCGATTTACTGATGACATAGTCTTAATAGCGGAGTCACTGGAGAAGCCGAGTACACTTACCTCTGGCTCGGCTGGGCTGCGTTTGGAAAACTATGTTGAGTCTTCTCGTCATCCATACCACAATGCTTGAAAACCAAAGTTTTCAATCAGTGCGTCCTACCCGACATGACCTACGGAGCTGAGACGTAGGGCTGGTCCACCAGTTCAAAGTCGCTCAGCGAGCTATAGAAAGAGCTATGCTCGGAGTCTCTATGAAGTATAGGATTCGTAACGAATACATCTGACAGAGAAACAAAGTGATCGATATGGCTCAAATAATTAGCAAGCTGAAGTGGCAGCGGGCCGGCCATATTTCGTGAAGAACCGATAACAGATTGGGTAAACGAGTTCTTGAGTGGAGACCGTGACTCGGCAAACGTGTAGGGCGCCATCCGGCCAGGTGGGATGAGGATCTGCGAAGGACTGCATTCAGATGCTGGATGGGTCAAGCTGAAGACAGGGCGCTATGGCACTCATTAGGGGAGGCATATGTATGGGAGGACTTATTTAGGCTAATGACTAAATGTTGCGAAATGAAAAAAAAGTAGTGTAAATAGAGTTCGGTGTTTGTCAAAAATCTTATTTTTCTTTCAGAACCCTCCGTAAATTCCTGTCAGACGAGTCGTTCCGTATGTTCTACACCAAGCCCTGGGGCAGCTTGCCAGCCAGTCTCCTGGGGCTGTTTGTGGCACATCTGCTCCATCAGGTCAAGGGCTTTAGTGCTAAGGACAATAAGGTGGGGTTTTGAATTAATAGAAACTTTAAAATGTTCATTACGGCAAGGTGTTCTGTTCTACACGGTAAGGTTTAAGGTAACACAATTCGTCGCGGCGAACTAATCAGTAAGCGCGGCGTTGCACTATGCATATGCTATTCTGTGTGGTGCAGGCTGTGGGTGCAGGCTTAGAATTTGGCGACTAAGAGATATCCAGCGAATTCTACCACCGAACTGCAATCCCTAAATATACCCGCCATAATCCCCATGCCAAGCGTGGGGATTATGGCATACCCCCCATCTCATTAGATAATCGTCAATAGGGTACTTATAAGGAGGAGACCTGCGTCCAGCAGTGGACCAATACAGGCTGTTGAGGTGCCTATGCTATGTCCGCGTGCTAGAATGAAATGCACAATGATTTTATTCGTAAAACGGTCGCGTTAAAAATGGTAACAGACTTTTAGCACAAGACTTTTTACACTTATTATAGATAAAATAAAGTCTTAAGCGACATGGTTAAGGCCCATACACCAGTGAAAGTAGCGCCCCCAACTATTTTATCTTATTATTACGTAAAACCCAGCTAATGAAACTATTACAGAGCCATTAATAAATTATAACTTTTATTAGATACCACAAACTGTACGTAGGATTTTTAAAACTTGCTGCGTTTAACGTAATAATAAGATAAAATAGTTGGGGGCGCCACTTTCACTGGTGTATGGGCCTTAAGGGAAAAATATACCGGATTAAAGTATACGAGAAAAAAACATATGACGTTTCACATATAATTTCGTCGGGAACTCAGGAACAATGATCTCTATTGAAATGTTGTGATTAGTTGGTTTTTATTAATTACTTACTTGATTCCGCTAAGCCTGTTTCTTAATTATGTGCGTAGTTTTCTTGTAAATAAACAATAACTTGATATTTGTGCTTTCGGCTTTCCAAAAACGTATGCTCTATCCCGTTGTTATGCACCTGAAAAAAATCCTTTGCCTGTTCTTTTCACTAAATGGCGCGCGATAAGCCTCCTTGAAACCGGTGGGTATACTAATATCTGCATAAAAAATGACTAGTGGGATGAAGCTCGGAACGAATTCTTTTCCCATTTGACCGTAAGTACTTTATAGTTTACCGTGGACGGGTAATGCACACATGAAAATATCTAAGTGCTTTATTCCTTATGAAAGAACCTACAGGACTCTTGGAAACTAACAGAATACTAGGAAATATGAATGATCACTTTGATCTTTATAAGGTAACGTAATGAAACGAACAATAAACTCTTTTACCTTCTTAGGGCGTTTGTTTTCGAGCTGGAGCAAAACTGTTCCAAGAATGTTTGTCCAGATATCTTGATATTTTTTAGTACAAGAATGCTGCTCATAAATCGTTCCAGATGCTGATCCTGACCTGTCAGCTATTCTTCCCAGTCCTAGTAGCCTGGTTGCTGACTGCTGATAACGTTTTCCGCGGAGGTTCTGCGTGGAGCATGGCTGTCTATACAGCACTGGAGCGTCCGGCGATTTGTGTAATGTTGGCGCCGCTGTTGATCGGAGTTATCAACGGCAATGGACGAAAGATTGGTACGTTCAATAACTTGACACCGCGTCTGGGCAAATGTAGTGTCGCCTTACTCTTCTTATTCTTCAGTTCCTTATCCCACGCTAAGTGGAGTCGGCACATCATGTCTGTTTCCTCCACTCTACTCTATTAGCCGTCAAATCTGTACTCACACAATCTAAATATAAGAATGAAAAATATTTAGTAACCATTCCGCGAAAAAACCCTTCTGCGATAAAATCTAACAAATTATAAATTTATGCAAAATGAAAGAACATTTATCAAAGCAAGTCGTCAGCTAGTTTCGTCTCTCCACGAGACATCATCAGGACACCACACCACTCGATCTTGACACTGAGAGCGCCAAACAACAACGGCAGAGTCCCACCAGAGATGTTGCCACTTCGAGCTCCGCGCGCCAAGTCTCTGGTGGGACTCGCCGTTGTTGTTTGGCGCTCTCAGTGTCAAGATCGAGTGGTGTGGTGTCCTGGTGATGTCTCGTGGAGAGACGAAACTAGTTGACGACTTGCTTTGATAAATGTTCTTTCTCCTCTGTCTCTGCCTGTAGGTATAATTAGCTTTCTTTAGTTTAGGTTCTTTATTTACTTATCCTAGTGTATAGTTATAGATTATAAATTATTTGTATTGATTTTTACAGGACGGTGTGGTCGCTAAGCGACATAGTCCTTTGTTAAATAAAAAAAAAAAAAAAAAGTTCTTTCATTTTGTATAAATGTATAATTTTTCGATTTTATCGCGGAAGGTTTTTTTCGCGGAATTGTTACTAAATATTTTTCATTCTTATATTTACAATGGATTTCCGCAAAGTAGCCTGAATCTATTATTCATCACACAATCTATCTTTTTCTCAAACTTCGTTTTCCCTTCCATCCCTCCATATTCGAACATAGCACTCTTCTTGTCACATGACATTCTTCCCTCCGCATAACATTTCCATACCACGCTAACCTGTTACCCCTCATATTTTTTATTTCACGGCGCCACTTTCAAACTTCCTCTGATGTACTCGTTTCTTATTTTCTTCATCCTTGTTACTCCACACACCCATCTCAACATTCGCATTTCTGCTGCATTCTCAGTTCGTTTATAATTTCTTAATGTTGCCCAACATTCAGATCCATACAGTACAACCGGTCTTATCACAGTCTTGTAGATTTTTCCCTTCAGCTTAAGGGGCATTCGTCGATTGCCGTAGTGTCACCCTGTCTGTGGGATGGAAAGACCGCAGGCCGCTGGGAAACAAGCCTCATTGAGGTCATACATAATATAGGTTAACGATTTCGACTGCGGTCGACGGTTGGCGTCACCTGCAGTCGTTTACAGCTATATTGGCTATTACGCAATAGCATAACCATCAAATCGGCGTTGCGCCTATTAAAAGCATTCTGTTTTTTGACATTTCGTTTCTTTCAGATATATCATTGAAAGCTGAGGTCAAATCTTCCGAAGAGAAAACAAAACAACGGGGTAAGTATTTTTACGGAACCAAACGCAATAATACTATCTTAGTACGATTTTACTGAGATTTACTACTAGAGTAACATAATCTTGAAGGTACCATCTAGGATGGCACAATTCATTTTTCCTGTAAATAGTAATGATTTTGATACGTATTTACAGGAAAAATCGAGGTGTAGGTGCTCTATACTAGTCGACTCAAGGAGCAGCATGTTCCAGATAATCTATACTATTGTTCAGTTACTTCCTTTTATTCTAGAAACCAAGATATTTATTGTCTAGGTAATTGATTCAGGATTAGGATTATTAAAAATCATTGCAGCATATACATGAGAAAATATTTAGAAATAATTCCGCGTTATAATTTCTCTGATAAATCCAATAAAATCCAATTCACGTGGACCCGGTCACGAAATATCAAGAATGCAAAAAAATCTTGTCTTTGTCTAGTCTCTCGATCTTTTATAGGATACATTTTGGAGAATGCTCACTTGAACTACCTGACCTGATCCCACCATCCCCCTTCTACCTCAGGAGACGCACAGCGCAAGCAGACGCACAGCGCAATACCACCCATACTTGGTGGATGTACTCTCCACTCGCACCTTTATTATTCCCTCCGCAAAGGAATGGAACTCGCTCCCTGTCTCTGTTTTTCCGGCCAATCACAACCTGGGTCTCTTCAACACAAGGTGGAATAGGTATCTTCTAGACCGTGATACACCGTCGGCCGCATCTTCGCTTTCCATCAGGTGAGATTGCGGTCAAACGAAGGTCTATTTAACGTAAAAAAAAAATATGTATGTACACATCTTTGACTACAAAAAAATTCTAGGATTCTAGTATTACCGAGTTTAGTGTACAGAGTAAGGTACGCCATTTCCTTATCAACAAACACAGCATAGTATAATTTCTTCCCCTCAGGATATCTCCACAAAGTGTTCGGATGGCGAGGCTGGTACCCCATGGGCCGCATGTCTCTGGCGGTCATGATGCTGCACTGGTGCGTCAACATGACCTTCGCTGGCTCCAGGCCTGCTTTGTACGGGACTTCCACTCTGGACATGGTGAGTAAGGTCTATCAGGTAAACATCCAATAATCGCAACTTAAAAAACCATCCTCCACCACGTGATTATGATATGTACCCCGGGATATGTTATCAAAACAAACTTTTTCTTTAAAGGACGCAATGATGCTAAAATGCGATCAAATTCTTGTCATCAAATAAATGCCACCGAGCCAAGTGGACAGAATTTAATCAACTGGTTGGCGGCCCATCCATTGTCGACTTTGATAGATAGATTATACCATCCACACAAAGACAGCAAAACAATACAGAAAGAAATGCTACCAAAGTACAGTAGTGTAATTACAAAGGGCAGTTTTGACGCTATGAGCGGTCTCTTTCAGGCAACGTTAGCGAGAGAGAGGGACATTATAGATTCTCTGTTCCGATTGCCGAAGAACTGACAAAAGCTCACACAAAAGCATAAGAAACCAAATTTTATGACTCGGTTGTATTTTATTTATTTATTAATCATACTTACATGAAATACAATGCGCGCTTATATATATATATTTAAGCACCATGTACTCATTTTTATAACATTGTTTCTCTCTTCCATTAACGTTTGCTGGAAGAACTCTTTTATGGGTTAAGCTTGCATTTGTCATAAAATGTTTGTTTGAGCAATACAAATTCTCCATACCCAAAAGGTTTGCTGTAAGAAAACTCTTGTAGGGTAAAGCTCACCTTTGTACATGTCAACTTTTGTGTATTGTTTTCTTTGTGAAAAATAATGATTAAAATAATTAGAAGTAAACTCGTTTTAGATAGTGGACTTCATAGCTACCTCAGCCCTCACGTACCTCCTAGCGTTGCCAGTGACGTTGCTGCTAGACATTCCTTTGCAGCAGTTGTTGAAGACCATCCTGAGGTAACCGTAACCACTGAGAAGTTCTGGAGGATGAATGGAGCCGGTACTAGATATATGAGATTCCATAGCTGTTAATGACTATTTTGATTTTATTTTGTTTTTGATTAAGAGAATAGAATTTTATAGTTAACTATAGTATTTATTTTTCTAAAAAATATGCTTAGTACATCAAAACTGCAAAATAATGTTGTAACGGTTTTTTTGCAGATCAGATAGGTACCTACTATTGATGGTTCTCATATAATGAACGAATTAATTAATACTATAAATAAATACTAAGTAAATAAAAAAATCCTCTCAGTCGTCTTTTGTGTCACTCGCGGGAAGAGTTGGGGTGGTGCAAATTCTAAGCCCGCAACACACGGCAAAGGTGCTTGATCTTAGATGTCCCATGTACTGCCGAACTGTTTGCCAACCACTTTTACTAGTATTCGATGACCTCTGTGGCGTGGCGGGCAAAGATCCAACTATGACGCAGGAGGTTGCTGGTTCGATTTCCGCCTCAGGACAAATGTTAGTAGGATCTGCAGAAATTTGTTCAAGGTGTTCTTGATGTTAACTTTATAGAATCAACTTTTCCTAAAAACCAATTCTTTCTTCTTTTTCAATTCTTTTATTAGCTAGTCACACTAATATTATAAATGCGAAAGTTTGTATGGATGTATGGATGGATGGATGATGTTTGTTACCTCTTCATGCCAAAACTACTGAACGGATCTGGCTGAAATTTTGCACACAGCTAATGCTAATCCCGGAATCAAACAAAGGCTACTTTTTATCCCAGTTCCCGTGGGATACAAATCACCTTTAAACGTTTCCATACGATCAACACGTGCGAAGCCGCGGGGCGCTAGTTTTGTACATAGTTTACGTAAGCTACGCAAAACTCGTACTAAGGCCTCAGTATAAATAGATGTTTTCGCGACGTGAGCAAATTCTTTATGTTTATGAAGGGATAGAAAGCAATCGAGCGGCAGATGTCTGTTATGGGTTCTGGCGATGGATTTTCATGCGTTTGGTGTATTTCATGAAATGTATTCTCCAATGTCTCACGAAAACGCACTGATTTTACTGATTTTTTTTTAATGCTGGACAATTAGTAGATAATTCTGTGCGAAATTCACACAGCATTATCTAGCCCCAAGCTAAGGAGAGCTTGTGTTATGGGTACTAGATAACTGATATACATAATACAATACACTACATAGATAGATATTTTTTATTATACATAGAAAAACATCCAGAACGCCCTGAAAAAATGTCTGCAGATCGTACACACATTTGTCCCGAGGCGGGAATCGAACCCGCAACCTCCTGCGTCGCAGGCAGACCTTCGCCCGCCGCGCCACAGAGGTCGTCATATGTCTGATGAAGGTACCTACTAATTTGTATATGTTTATTCGTTCAACAAGATGGCCTATGGCTAACTCGTCTTACGAATCTTTACACGAGGAAGTTGGCGGTGTTACATCCTCCTCGGAAAGCATGTTAAGCTTGTCTTGCCTGAAGACAAGCTTAACATGCTTTTAACAGCTTTCATTTGCAGAAGCCTACCTTCTCCCAGGTCTTGTTGGTCTGCCGTCCCATCGGATTATGAGCATGACGAAATGCTTTATTTTCTCTAGAGCTTTCGTGAAGCTTACGTACGAGTGCGTAGGCTCCACGAAAGCTCTAGATGGCCTATGACATGAATTCATCAGTTACTTACTACGCTCCGCGGCTTTGCACGCCTATCCAATGGGATTTATGAGATAAAAAATATTCCAGGCCTAAAACTACCTGTATGCAAAATTTCAGCGCGATCTGTTCAGTAGTTTTTCCGTGAAAAAGCAATATATACATTTTCACATTGATATTTACAAACTTTCGCGTTTATAATAAAGTAAATAAAATAAAATAAAAAATAAAATAAAAAATAAAATAAAAATAAAATAATATTAGTAGGAACCCATAAAAATTTGTTAAATCTCTCAAAACTATTTTTTTTTAACAAAATCGTATTAAAGAATATTTAATTGCTGTCAAACAACGAAAATTAGTTTCTTTCTATCAAGTAGAGGCGCTGTGAGGCGCCAAATGTAAGTAGAGAATAATAACTTTTTTCGCTGTCATAATTGCGATCATTTTCATGGTGAACAAGCGATTTTTTCTAGTTCTATATTTGCAGGCACCCTGATATAGACCTAGATCTATTTTGTACCATAGAAAACAAAGTTAACGCAAACTTTGTAGTACAGTAGTTTTATTAATCTTAGTTTTTATACATTTATAATTTTCGTTTCACTTCATGCTTTTCACTGTACCTTTTTTATATTTTATATAATGTGATACATCTTCTATATATAAAAGAAAGTCGTGTTAGTTACACTATTTATAACTCAAGAACGGCTGAACCAATTTGGTTGAAAATTGGTGGGGCTTAGCACCAGACATAGGATACTTTTTATTTCGAATCTTGATGAAATTGAACGAATCTTGATGAAATTTGGCAGGGAGGTAAACGGTATCCCGCGAACGGGCACAGGCTACTTGAATAGAGCGTGCGAAGCCGCAGGCAAAAGCTAGTCTTCTATATATAAAAGAAAGTCGTGTTAGTTACACTATTTATAACTCAAGAACGGCTGAACTAATTTGGTTGAAAATTGGTGGGGAGGTAGCTTAGAACCAGGAGACGGACATAGGATACCTTTTATTTCGTTCCGGCTGAACGAATCTTGATGAAATTTGGCAGGGAGGTAAACAGTATCCCGGGAACGGGCATAGGCTACTTGAAAAGAGCGTGCGAAGCCGCGGGCAAAAGCTAGTTTTATATACATTTTGCTAATTCACTCTCTGTGTAATGGCAATTCAATCATTGTTCACTAGGCCTTGCCTAGTCCGGGGATCATAGGAAATGCCCTCACATAACATCACATCACAAAAGTTTGTTTTTGAAATATATTGGCTGCAATTGCGAAAATCAGTCTGAAATCTGATTTGGACAATAATATTACAATAGTCGAAATAACTTTTGAACCAGTTAATATCGCAGAACATAAATGTGGGTTAAATCGATAGGTAGGTAAACTCAAACTCAAACTCAAACTCAAAAATGCTTTATTTCCATAAATACAATAAATGTACACTTAGAAAAGGTCAAATCATAGTAAAAAATACACTGACACGGAAATAAAGTGGTATTTTTGATTTCGATCGCTTCGGTATGTAGACTAAAGTAAAGAAACGACGAAGAAACCTTTAGCCTGTTAGTTGTTATTTTTCGAGTTGGAGCAAAATCCGTCCCAAGCTTTTTTATCATCTAGATAATCTGATATTTTATAGTAAGCCTTTTTGCATAATAAAGTTTTGACAATTTGTTTGAATTTATTTACTGATAATTTTTGCAGCTCAGTAGGGGTTTTGTTGTAGAAGCGTATACATTGCCCTTTAAAAGATACATTAATTTTATGCAGCCTAGTTGTGGGTACAGCGAGTTTATGTTTATTTCTAGTATTTACATTATGTATATCGCAATTTTTTGGGAAACTATTGATATTTTTATGAGTATACAACAAGTTTTCATAAATATATTGACTTGGTACTGTCATTATATTTATTTCTTTGAATTTATCACGTAGGGATTCTCTGGGACCCATTTTATAGATGGCACGAACAGCCCGCTTCTGCAGCACAAATATGGTGTTAATATCTGCAGCGTTCCCCCAAAGCAGTATACCATAAGACATAATACTATGGAAGTAGCTGAAATAAACTAGTCTAGATGTGTCCACGTCTGTGAGATCACGGATTTTTTTGACTGCATATGCTGCAAGAACTAAGTCTCTTCGATAGCTTATCTATGTGTGGGCCCCATTGAAGTTTATTATCTAAGGTGATTCCTAAGAATACGGTACTTTCTATAATTTCTAACGTTTCTCCATTTACGTTTACATCAGCCTTAACTTGTTTTATATTAGGTAGAGTAAATCTAATACATTTCGTTTTGGTTCCGTTAAGCAAAAGATTGTTGACACTAAACCAATGAACTACCTTTGAGATTGCATTGTTTACATCGTCGAAATTAGTGTTTTGTCGTTTCATTTTAAAAATTAATGAAGTATCATCAGCAAACAATACAATCTCGTGACTATTCTTGACAAGATGAGGCAGGTCGTTAATATAAACTAAAAATAGGAAAGGACCGAGGATAGATCCCTGCGGTACACCCATTGTAACTACAGACCCCGAAGACCGTTTCCCATTTATGTCAACTCTTTGTATCCTATCACTCAAATAAGATGTGAGAAGATCCAAGGAGGTGTTCCTTATTCCATAGTGATGTAGTTTCCTGATTAATGTTTCATGGTGTACGCAATCGAATGCTTTCGACAAGTCGCAAAAAATGCCTAAGGCATCTTGCGACTTCTCCCAAGCATCAAAAATATGCGATACTAACTCTATACCGGCATCAGTAGTTGACCTGCCGCGAGTAAACCCGAATTGCTTACTATGAAGCAGGTCATTGCAATTGAAATAACTGAGCAATTGATGTAAAATAAGTTTTTCAAAAACCTTGCTGAATGTTGGCAGTACTGATATTGGTCTAAAGTTAGTGGGGTCAGACCTACTACCTGATTTAAACAGTGGGATTATTTTGCTACATTTCATTAGATCATATATAATACACCACAATCAATAGACTCATTAAATATAAAAGCTAGATCTGGTGCAATGGTATCAATCAAAGGTTTAATAATTCTAACGGAAATGCCCCAGAGATCTGCAGTTTTCTTTATATTTAAAAGTTTGAAGACTTTTATAATATCTTTTTCATTAACGTGGTTGAAATTAAATTTATTTTCGCATTTAGGTACATTTTCTATCAGTAAAGACTCGGCAATTGCTTGAGAAGAATTTAGGGACTTTGTGGTAGAGATTGGAATGTCAGTAAAAAAGTTTTCAAAAGCTTGGGCTACTTCAATGTCATTTTTGATTGTGCAACTGTTAATCTTTAAATTGTAATCATTATCGTAGGTACTGACCTTTCCAGTCTCACTATTTATTATTTTCCATGTTGATTTTATTACATTTTCACTGTTTTTAATTTTGGAGCTAATATAATTTGATTTTGCTATTTGACAAACTTTTCTAAACATTTTTGAGTAATTTTTTACTTTTTCTTTGAAGTCCTTGTTAAAATTATATTGTTTTTCACTATATAGTTCATACAAAGTTACTCTACTTTTATGTATACCCACTGTTGCCCACTCACTAAAGTTAAGTTTTTCTGAGACCATCCTCGATTTGGGTGTGAATATTGAATTGAACGCATTGGTGAATTTATTAAAAAAACTACAATACGACTCATTTGGGTTGTTAAGTGAGTAATCAGGTGATGGTTTAGAATCCCAATCCAATTTCAACCGTTCAAATCGACTTGTGGTCACAGGTGTATATTTAATTTTTTGTTTACAATTATAGTTTTTAACTTGTATTTCTAGTTTAATTAGTTGACCCAAGTGGTCTGATTTTAAATTGCTTATAATTTTTTTAATTAATACTTTTTCATTTTGACAAACAAATATATTATCTATACATTTTGCTGAGGTTTCAGTTATTCTAGTTGGTTCCATAAATATTGGCCTTAAATTATAACAATTAAATAAATTAGTTAATCTACTACTGAGGGAGTAGACTTCTAAAAGATCAATATTAAAGTCTCCACATACCAAGACATTTTTATGTGATTTTGATATTTTATACAAGATATCATCCATGATTCTTTCAAATATTTCAAAGGAGGCGGATGGTGGGCTGTATACGCTTACTACAATACTTTGCTCCAGCTCAACACATGCTACTTCGATGTGGCTTTCAACGGATAAGTTTATTATGTCTTTACGTTCTTTGAACTTTATGAGTTTATTTAGTAATATTAGAGAGCCTCCACGAATAGCATGTGATCTGCAAAAAGAACTACCAACCTGGTGGTTACTGAAGTTAAACATGAGCTCATAGCTTTTCAGCCAGTGTTCTGTTAAGCAGATGATGTCAATATCAAATGAGTTCATGTACAATTCTAATTCTAGTAATTTACATCTCAATCCTTGAATATTTTGGTGCACCAGGTTAGTAAACTTTGCCTTGATTTTACAATCTGGTTTTCTTTGTTTTTTATTGTAAATAATAATATTTGACTGTTTAGGGCTAGAGACTTCCTCTATTGTCTTTATTTCTAATTTAAATGGCTTGGAACAACTTCCAAGGTCTTGTTTTTTAAATCATTGCAATGCTCAAAAGAAGCATTTTTTATAGCCAAGTTTTTGGCTGTTATATTAAAATAAAAAGATAGCGAAATTGCTATCTGTCTTTTATAAAAATTGGAAAGGTAGTAATTACCTTGAGTCAAATAGTATTGTTTACTAACAATACTGTTAATGTCAATCACATGTATATTGTTGTTGCACGAGATAGTGTGCAACATCATATTAAGCTTATATCTAAGGTTGTTTTATGATTGTGGCAAGCTGTCGCTATAGGGGAATGTGAACATCACAATTTGTTTTAAGTCTAGTGTGCACAGTTTGCCCACATACTTAATCAAGTCCGATTTGTTCACATTACCCCTATTACCCAGGCATATTATTAAGTTTGAATTACTAAAAGTTTCATTATTAATTTTTTTCATAATAGTATGCAGGTTTGAATTTGGAAAACAATTATTTATTACAGGATGTTTCATACTCATACTTAAGAACTGACCCATGTTTATGCCAATTTCATCGGAGTACATTATAGTTTTCACTGCAGATGGTAACACCAGCGGTGACTGGGACACTACCTCCACAGAACCATCTCCAGTTAAAGTGTTACTATGTGTAGTAGTTGTCTTGAGATCAGTTTGAGTGTAGCTATGCCGTACTTCAACATATGCGCTTTCCAGCATTTTCTGGCAGTGGTCATTGGCATCCTTTTGGGCTTGTTTATATTTACAGGTTACATCATGAAGTGCCCTTTCTAATTTAACTATTTCCTCCGCCAAATAGTTTAAATCCTTAGAGTTCCGTCCTAATAAAGTATAACAAGAGTCCAATTCTTCTTGTAAGTTAGATTTAGACTTTTCCTTGCTCAATTTTGCATTATTGAGAAGTTGTTTTTGTCGCTTAATTTTTTGTTCTGATTTTTTAATGAAGTTACTCAGTTTAACATATTTTTTAATTTTATTAGTCCCTTTCATGACGGGTGTTTGGCTATGACCATGGCGACATGGTGTACTGAGATCTACATTCAACATGTTAAGATTTGTAGTCATAAGCTCTGTTCGAAGCTCTGTTCGTAGATCTAAACTACAAACACTTGTCGCTGGAGTCAACGGCTTAGCCTCTAGCCTATCAAGTTTTATTCTGCATTCTGAAAGCTCTTGCTGTAAGTCTTTATTATGCTGCAACACCAGTTCATAAGATTCATGGCAATTGTCCACGGAACGAAGGCATGCATTCAAGCGGTCCACTTCTGACAGTGCATCTTCATGGTGAGCATGGAGTTCAGCGAGTTGTCCCTTCAGTGATTGGATCCTGCCTAGGTTAGCCAGGAACTCAGCTTCGCTATCCTCCTGCTCTTGAAGCAGCCTGTCTCAGTCCTCTTTGACTTCCTTTAACTGAGCTGTAGCGAGCTTCAGCTTAGCCTCCAGGTCACATGCCCTTCTGGTCATCATATTGTGTCCCTGAAAAATAGCAGTATAAAGTGAGCTAGTATAAGAATTATAGTATAAGAATAAAATTAAGAAATAAGAAGTGAATGGAAAATTAAGTTTAAATTGATAAGCAGGTGATGAGAGACTGTTTCTTCCAAGGTCACCCTCTGATGGTGAGAAACCAAGTTGAGGTGTGATGGGTCTAAAAGAGCCCAGTGACCAATGGTGAAAGAACCCAGTTGAAATATGAGTAGGGGGAGTAAGGTAGAATAATAAAAATAGTAAAAATAGTTAGGACCAAGGGATTGCTAGAACATTTATAGTTCAATAGATATTTAAAGTTTACTTGTAACTTGTTCGGAGAACATTCACTGAGGTAACTTTGATAATATTGAGAGCAAATAATCTAGGTTATAATTTTGTAGGCAAATAGTTAAGTCAGATATTTGTAGAAGCCTAAAAAGTAATTATATTAAACTGCAATAGATACAAAGTACCTACATAACATTGGGAGGTTATTTGTATAGTATATTGTTGAGTGTCTTGTAGGTGTAATGATTGTCTGAGACTAAATGGTTCGTCTACAACTTAACTTCCACCTTTTTGTCAAGCTAAGAGAGATAGAACAAGCCTGTGTGTGATTTGTGAAGAGACTCACAGAGTGAGCAGTGTACCTGTGTATCTGTTGTTGGTAGGTAGGTACAGATGGGTATGTGTGTAGGTTAGTCAATGGGATAATTAGATAACAATACTCCCCAGGTTTAAATGCTGACTCTGGAAGTATCTTCGTCCAAACTGTGGATTGAGTTTCCAAACAATCGTCGACTGCCGCTCGATTCGGATTCGCACGGATTCGATCATGCGCGAGTCCAACAGTTGATGAATCAGTGAGTGAGAAGGTCCATCCCCAAAAATGTTAATTATTGTCAACTCTTGAGCCCTGGTCGTGTTCTTTGAGGCAGAAGCGAATATTTTTTGGCGGTTGACCGTTGCAAACTTTGTAGCAATGTACACAGTTTCTTGACGGGATTTTGCTGAATATTTCACTTGATTATAAGTAATTGGTACACATTACTTGTTTAAAACACTTTGAATTAGCTAAATCGCTCAAATATCCACTAAAAACATAAAATAAATTTGTATCAGCTGATTTACACGTCTGACTTTCAGTGTTGCCACACGGCATCCTCGGGTACTGAGGTCCCCACCCCCAGCCACCGATAGTCCACCCCTAATGTATAAACAGCTTGATAAATAGTAGGTATTTAATATCAAATAAGAAATGAAATAATCTCATATATTTTTCGTAAAGGCCTGTTGAGACCTACGTGTGATTTATTTATTTATTTTTTACCTACCTCTTACATCTGAACAAGGCCTAAAATGAGGTCAGTCTTACCCCCTAAAATCCCCTAAGGGGGAAAACTGGACTAAGAAAAATTTATCCCAGTTTTTCCAGGAATACTGTGGCCCCGGATATCAACCCAGGTTTGTCACGTCAATTTACAATAACTCACGTTTAAAATAGGAAAACCACTATAAACAAAATTACGTGTTTACGGCATTTAGAAACCTAAAAATAACAACGATAGTGTTCAATTTTCTTTGAAGTGCCTTTTTAACTTCAAGGTTAACCCTAATCACTTACATGAAATCGGCTATTTTCGTTGCCTTGTGTAAAGTCAATCTATATGTAGCAAGCAGTCGTGACCTTGTAGGTCCAATCTTGACCTCTTAAGGGTTATTTCTTACCTTATTTTGTGATACTCTGATATAACTGCAAAAGTATGTCACTCGGTCTGTATGTTACCTATTATAGATTAACGGACATGACTGTAGTTTAGGACAACTTGTAAAGAAAAGGGTAATAAGTATAACAAAAAAAAAAGATTTCTTCCAGTAATAGAATTTTTAGTTTTACTCAAAATTCTATGGAGCACAAAACATGAGAAAGGTTTTAACTTAGGGCTCTTATACACGGACGGCAAGTTGCTGAATGCAGTTGACTGCACTCGATGGCGGCAGCGAGCTGCCATCGCCTGCAGTCGACGTTTGCAGTCGGTAACTTTATGTTTGAATTCAATTTGAGCCCTTATTCCTCAACTTACGTTGTCCGCGCGGTGTCAACGCATGTCGTCAATATTTATAAAATGCATCCAAATGTTACGTAGGGACCTATCTACCTAATTAGTAAATCCCATAAACTATGGGATTTATAATAATAATAATAATAATAAAATCATTTATTTCAGGTCATAAAAAGGAACCCATAGGTTATTTATAAATAAATTAAAATTAAAGTTAAAACACAAACCTACTTACGGTTCCCACTCTGATGCACAGAGAGCCAGAACCTGTACATAGGGCTACAGATGTTGTTAGCCATAAACCTGAGGATGCCATTGTTAGACCGTCTAATATTGGCCCAGAATGACGCAATACGAGATCTGATTATACCGAAAAAGTCCGGAACCCGTGCATCAGCGAACATGCCTGAGGCGCTGCAAAAACGTGGCTTCTTCATAAGGATACGAAAAGCGTCATTGTATTGCACCCTTATAGTACTGTACGATTTTCTTTTGTATTTGAACCAGAGCTGACAGGTATACATACAGAGGCAGTATGCCTTAAACAACGTCACTTTTACTTCGTCACTGCATCTGGCAAATCTCCGAGCAAGCATGTTACACCTGATAGACAGGTTCCGTCTTTCACGCTCGATATCTTGGTCATCACTCAGGTCTTCGGTGATGATGTGCCCAAGGTATTTGAACTGCTTCACAACCTTTACCGCTGTACCCTTTAAATAAACATCAGGTACTCTCTCCGGGCCCTTTCCTGCTCTAAACACTAGCATTTCGGTTTTTAGGACATTATATTTTAATCCATGGAGGTGAGCATAATTTTCACATATGGATAACAGTTTCTTAAGTCCGTTAATCGAAGGGCTGAGGAGCACCATATCGTCGGCGTAGCTCAAGTTGTTGACGCAAACATCACCAACATGGCAGCCTATCCTGGCACCCCTCAGCTCCTCGATTAAGCCGTTTACATAAATATTAAAAAGGTCCGGAGAGGTTAACCCGCCTTGACGGACCCCGCATTCCAGTTTATATTCACTGGAGGTCGTGTCGCCCCATCTCACTACATTGGTTTGGCTTCCGTACCAGTATCTCAAAAGGTTAACAATTTTCAGCGGGACTCCTGAGTCAAGTAGCTTCTTCCAGAGAATGTTATAATTCACTAGATCTCAGGTCCAAGAAGCAGGCGTAGATTGAAGTTTCCCGGGTAACATAGTTTATTTATTTATTTATTTATTAGTTCACAAAACAGAGTAAGATCCTTAGGAAAATACAATAGATACAATTTTGTTGTTACGAACTAGATTTTACCCAAATATGCAAACATAACAAGTGATGAAAAAATGTTGCAAGCTAAAATTTAAGATTTACCAATAAATATAAACACAAATGACTTAATAAACAAGGAAAAATTTAAACAATAGGATATGTAAAATTATTTAACATGTTATTGAACACCATATAGCAACCTGATTACGCATTGTTTAAATTTATAAATATTTGCATCGAAAATGTCCACGTTGGTGTTTTTGGAAGCCAATTCGTTGTAAAGACGACACGCTCTAATTAATGGGGCATTGTACGAAGTGTTATTTTTTAACGTGCTAAGTGAAAATGTAGCGGGATTTCGGGATCTATAGTATGTATTGACGCAGAGGGAAGATAAGAGTAAGGGGCTATCTACAACGGAATGAAGAATTTTGTGAAGGTAAACCAGATCAACAACTTTTCTACGGGCGGACAGAGCTGGGACGTTAAATTTTTTGAGTCTATTTTCATAGACAGAGACCGAGCGACCAAGTTTATGTCTGTAAGCTACAATTTTGAGACATTTGTTTTGTATACTCTCGATCCTAGCTGTGTGGTTTTGATAGTGAGGAGACCAGATAATGCTGCCATATTCCAAGACTGTTCTGACAAGACTATTAAATAAATAAATTAAACTGTTGTTGTGTTAAAATCTTTAGTTATTCTAGTAATAAAACCGAGTAAACGATTACTCCTCGCTATTATCCTATCATAGTGTGTTATAAAAGAGAGTTGTTCATCAAAAAAGATCCCTAAATCCTTAGCAACTGAATTCCGATTAAGGACTTTGTTGGAAATCGTGTAGTCGTAAAGAATTTGGTGACGTTTCTTCGTAAATGAGATGGCAAAACATTTATCAATATTTAAATACATACGATTGTGAGTACACCATTCGTTTATCACGTCCAGGTCTCTTTGCAGCCTAATGCAATCGTTAACATTGTTAATTTCGGTAAAAAACTTTTAAGTCATCAGCGTAGAGCAGGCAGGGACTATTTATACGCTTTGCTAAATTATTGATAAAGATCACGAAAAACAAAGGACCTAGATGTGACCCTTGTGGGACTCCTGAGGGTGTATGCACTGGGTGGGAGGTGTAACCTTTGATAGCTACAATTTGGCTTCTGTTGCTCAAGTACGACCGAACCCATCGTAAGAGGCTACCGTGAATACCGTAGTGAGCAAGTTTCGAACATAGCATGGAGTGATTCACTTTGTCAAACGCTTTGCGGAAATCGGTATAAATGGAATCAACCTGACCCGACGAATCAAAGACATTACAGAGGAAGGTTTTATATGACAGGAGATTACTGACTGTAGACTTATTACGCACAAACCCGTGCTGTTTATCTGAAATCAAAGTTTGAAAATGCCAATACATAGTATCATAGACCACTGATTCAAAAAGTTTGGCGAAGCATGACAGAATGCTTATGGGCCGATAATTTTCACAAGACGACTTATCGCCAGACTTGTGAATTGGTATAATGAATGCCTTTTTCCATAGATCAGGGAAAACCCCTGAATTAATTGATTTTGAAAACACTATAGACAGAGGTTCAGAAAGCTCTTTGCCGCACGACTTTGTAAATGCTGCAGGAATCCCATCAGGTCCAGCGCCCTTATTATGGTCTAACTGCTTTATTTTAGTGTGTACAATGGTTTTAGAGATTTCTATGGATGAGAGTACACCCACGCTCAAACAGTCACCCGGCGGCAGAATTCTACTGTTTGATCATAGTAGTTAACACTATATTTTAGACTGAAAATTGCCGCATCAGTTGAGAGATTGGGACGGAAGCCAAACTGTGCGTCATTAATACTTACATTATTCAGCAGTAAAGGCTGCAATAGCCGTTCAAACACCTTCCCTATAACAGTACCCAGGGAGATTGGCCGGTAGTTGGCTGCACTTCCAAGGTTTCCAGTTCTATTTTTAACCACTGGGATAACAACAGTTTTGGTCATATTATCAGGCATAAATGAGAATTTTAAACATAAGTTGAATAAGTCACATAATTTGTCATAAATAAAATCACCTGCATGCAGTATATGCTCTATACTTAGTTTGTCATGTCCCGGGGACTTTCCTCTTTTCATATTGTAGACAGCTTTTGCTATCTTGTCAGGTGTAAATATATAACTACCGCCTTGTAGCTCATCATTATCAGTAGGTACAGGATACACATTTTCATTCTCGCTAATAGGTTCTGGCTCTATTTTAAAACGACCAGCAAACAAGTCCGCAATTTCTTTAGGATCCTGCAAGCCTTCGACCGTCACGGGTAACCTATTATTTTTTTGATTTAACTTCTTAGTTGACTGCCAAAATTTTGTCAAGTTTTTATTTCGTCTATGCGTGGCCAATATATTTACTTTTATGTTTTCTTCATTGTTCTGACACCATTTTATTTTATTTTTGAATATTTGTCTGTAATGTTGCATGTTATTGTATATATTACCAGATGGCGGTCTACCGGCGAGGACCCAACACTTAAAATTCAATCGCGCTAATTCATGACATCCCTTAACATGGAAATTCCACCTTGGTATTTGTTTACGTTTTTTATGTGCACCAGAATGAGAGCCGGGTTTATGGGTAAATTACGAGTATTATGGGCCATAATACTAGAATGTACCTACATCTTTATGCTGTTTGAACCCATTTTGGTAACTTTACAGGAAGCCAATTAAAGTTTATTTTTCGAAAAACCAAAAATTATTACCTACTCGTAATAATATGCTTCCCGTGTGATTGGTGTAGCGCGTAGCGTTGCGTTTTAGCTCCCTGGCACCGCTGAAAACCAGCGCTGCTACGATACAATTGTACCATAGCAGCATTGCGCTGAGCCGTAATTTTTGTGTTAGACGTAATTTTATTTTAGTTAGTAATTTTACCATGTTAATTTATCCATGTCACACAAATAAAGATTTTCTATTCAATTCTATTCTACTTAAGCTATATCAAGCCTCCCATTATTTTGTACGTTTCGCTTTTATATAGGAGCATTATTCTCCATTTAGATGTCACTTAAGTTACATTGCACTATGTTTTGATCAAGGCTTATTGATTTTAAAACCTGAAATTTCAGGAATAGATCAGGGCTACAAGAGTTATATACCACAATTCTGAAACATAGACCATAGCAAAACGGCTTAAATGAGAGGCACGCTTGTGTAAGTAGTTTTTAAAGTGAGGTAAAGACCTCGTTTAAAAAATAGGTAAATCTGATGTCGCTTGACTCTTAGCACCGCAAAATCAACCCCATTTTTTACGTTGACTCAAGCTATAAAAATATGCACTAAAATCTGTTCTCGCTACCACTCTCTACCAAAATGCGATTTTTTCATTATGTCGTCTAAATCCATGATTTTTTTACCTTCTTTAAATTGGGTAAGACAGACACCTGTACTTATGTTTTATTCAACACAGAACAGGTAGAAAATAGACCTGTGAAACAAATTACAATTGACAAGACAGCGGTTTCGTAGCCGAAATTACCCTTCTCAGCCTCTCTTTACTGTTTTACCTGTTCCCAAAATTACCAAAACTACGGTTTTGGAATACTCTCGCCACAAAGCCTAGCTACTCTATGTAACCATCATCATCAAATTATGATAGTTTGCATCTGCAAACTATCATAATTTAGACCATGTACAATATTGTACAATAATGTACATCTGTACATGGTCTCCTCAAATTACCTCCTTTGCTCTGTCTAAACCACAGAAATTTATATATTTTATTGGTCAAATATATTATATTCCTATGGTTTAGACAGAGCAAAGGAGGTTATTTGAGGAGACCGTATCTATCTGTAAACTTTCATAACTTAATGATCCTTTACTGGGTCTAAGAAAACGTACCTAATGAAAAATATCTAGATATAAGGTCAGACAGAGGATCAGCTCAATCCCACGCTCTGTTTAGCGAGACCTTTTAGTAGATGGTCTAGCTAGACAGAGCGAAGGAGACCATGTGACGTGGACTGTCATACCTTATTTATCAAACTCATTTATCACCAAAACCCGACACAGTAAATGACTCTCACGCCCTGCAGTATCTACAAGAAGCGCACCCCCCACCACCTTCACCCCCGAAGGGCACGTCACGCGCTCATCACGCGCTCACGCGCAGTGCTCGAAGAGATACGAAACGCGCACGTCTAGAAACGCACTCGCCCTGAATATGTCCCTAACGTTGGTGTTGTTCCAACACAAACAAGGTTCGTAGTTAACCCGCTTACATTCATAATGAATTCGTCAAACTACGAAAGTTTCTATAGTAAACATTACGTTTATGATAACAGGAGGTGGCTTTTTATGGTGGATCTAGAAGGCTCCTACCTACAGCCTTCACGATATGGGTGCCTATGCTTCATTCTAGATTATACATCCTTTTTTTGATGAGTTTTTGATAGTATTTCATATAAAATGTCCTGCATGTCCAACCAAAAACTTAAAATTTAATGTCATTGTGACCCAGCGTTGAATTACCGTTAACTTGACCTGGCATGGCAACACCTGAAATGTCCAAAAGTACGCAATAACTCGCCTACTGTTCAATAAATTACGAATTACGAGCTCGGGATCAGCCGAGGTCTCTTTTATGACAATTTAGGATGTGTATGTAAAGAGCAGAAGCGGGTTTGATTGGAATAATGAGTAGGTACAGAACCCTTAAATGTTTTTTAATGTAGTAAACCAATTTTTATTGCTTGTATCCGTATGAAGTCTAAACGCTACAGATGCTTGCCCGCTGACATATCCTGGTGGCTTTGCTGTCCACGGCTTACTGGGCGGCAAGTCGGTGGCTTCCAAGTTCCAAGTTGATATAAGTTTGTAAAGCTATTAGCAGTCTACAATACTCATTCACACACTGAAATGAAATGTCAAAATATTGTATCACAAGTGAAGCACTATCGCCGCAAAATTCCCGCATTTTGTGATATGTCCGTTCTGAATGATCACTATATTTTTTCTAGACCTTTGTCATACATTAAAAACTAAGAAATAAACAATGCTGGATAAACCACACAACATCTAGCCCCGAGCTAAGCATAGCTTGTGTAATAGATAACTGATACAGTTAATTCAATAAATAGAAATAGAAACGGAAAATCTTTTTTTGTGTGACATGGATAAATTAATTTAACATAATAACAACTAAAATTAAATAACGTCTAACACAAAAAGGTCACCGGCTCAGCGTAATGCTGCTTTTAGCAGCGCTGGTTTTCAGCGGTGCCAGGGAGCTAAATTAATTTAACATAATAACATAATAGCAGCGCTACGCGCTACACCAATAACCAGGAAAGCATTTACATTGTATAAATGACAAATAAAAACGATGCATAATGCAATACATCACATAGATATATATTTTTATCCATAGAAAATACCTCGAAAACCCGAAACAAATATTTGAAGAATATTTGTGTAAATATTTGTTCCTAGGCGGGAATCCCACATTGGTCGTCAAACAATATTGGTACTTCACATATCTCCAAGTCAATCGAGAATCTGGACCAGATAAAAAACATGGCTACCTAACCCATCTACTATCTTATGACTTATACCTAAGGCAGTAATTTGTCACATAAAACAATGATAACACTCGGTTGTTCAGTAACGGGCCATTTAAGTTCCAAGGACTGGAATTTAATGACCTTTTTGTATTTACGGGGTTTTCAAATTTTCAGGGCTAGAATCAAACTAAGTTCCCAAAAAGTTATTAGGTACTAGCTGCGCCCCGCGGCTTTGCACGGGAACTGATTTATGGGTTATATTATATTTTTTTTAAGTAAAAGATAGATTTTTCTTACGTGTTTTTATTCAAACGAAATAAAACAATCAATATGGCCACTTCTGCAAGTGAACTAGCAAACCAGTCTGTATTGTATAAATAACTTATAATCGATACCACAAACAGTACGATGGATTTTTAAAACTTCCTGTGTTTATCGTAATGATATGATAAAATAGATGGGGCGCCACTTTCACTCGTGTATGCGCCTTAACTGCGGTCGATAGCTGCGTCAACTTTAGCCAGGGTGAACTACAGTCAATTGTAGCCTACGGGTGCCGTTGTGTCGTCCCACAAGTCAAATGTTAATCCATCTAATTCTAATTCTAATTCTAAGTGGGGGAACTGGGATCTGCACTGACATCTCGCATGGGAGTGTTTTGTGCATTATCCCCTAGCCTGATCAGGCTAACCTAACCAGCCCAGCTCCTTAAAGTACCTACTGCAGCAGGACCCTTGGCGATTGACAGCTTTGTTTCAGCTTTTCTGTAAGTGTGGACAGGTTTGATGCCTCCTTAAGGCTCCTCAGTCCCGTCTTTTTGTTGGCCCGTAGGTTTGCGCGTTGCACGTTGCAGGTAAAAACGACGCTTTTTAGTGCTTATTGCCAGTCGTTTTATACGTGCAGCCTCTGGGTCAAGCACACCAAAAAGTCTTGGAATGTCCTGCGGATCCAATACAACAACTCGTTTAGGGTGGGGCTGCCGCGCTTCTGCAGCGCATCAGGGATGTTTGCTGACGCACGAGTAGACGGGTTCGCGGCGATAATGCGCAAAAGATCTGCGTCCCTGATGCGCCGGGTGCGCGACAGCTCCAACAGCTACCTATAGCTCATTGCTGATAGGCTGGACACCGACTGTCTCTTGAATGAAGCACTGGACAGGAGCGTATATTGTGCTCTCTTGACCTGTGCGATGATTATTTTGGTTTTAATATTTATTTTTAATTTATATTTAATTGTATTATGTACGACTCGAATTATGGACACTTTAACTTATATTTTTGTATTAATTTTATTGTTGTCTGAAATAAACGAATTGAATTGAATTGAATTTAGTCTGGCGTTTTTATTTTGTGTTTTAATGTGTTTCTATTTAACTTGACTAAGTGTTCCCTGTGAATCTATAGTATGAATAAATGAATTGAATTGTCTTCCTCTGTGGCCTCCTCCTCTGTGGCAATGTTAAACCATTACGTGATTACCATTTGAAGTCCGGTCAAATTAAAATTAAAGTGGAGGGGACTTAAAAAACTTGTAAAGTCTTCGTTCGCGAAGCGCTTTCGGTCTTTCTCCTTACCGTTTAAATATCGTATAATCTATCTAGGAGTTCACAATGCATCATTAAAAATAATGCATTGTGAACTCCTATCGTGCATGTTCTCTATATGGCGTCAAGGAGGAGGAAAGTGGCTTCTTACATTGGACTATGACCCCACTGAACACTTCGTAAATTAAACTAGCATTGTTTTGTATTTTTCTAAAATGAATACCTTAATTTATTAACTCAAATACATCAAATACTTTAAAACTCGGGTAATTTTAATAACTCAAAATATTGCGTTGAAATAAAACACCAGCCCAAGAAACTTTTGACCTTTTCTGGCCTTTGGAGTTTTAGAAATATTATACCGCAGAATGTTGGTAAAGCCAAAAAAGTTTCTTATAAATTTTGGATTTTAAAAACAAGAGATGACGAGAAAGCTTGAGAATTAAAATTGTAGTTTTCATTATTTTCCAAGCAAGTTTTAAAATCTGCCTCTCAAAGACAAGATTTTGAAAATCGTAATTTTTTTATATATAAAATTTATTGAAATAATCCTTACCTAAATACAAGACCAGGTGGGATGACGATCTGCGAAAGACTGCAGGCAGATGCTGCTAGCGTCAAGCTGAAGACTGGGCACTATGGCGCTCATTAGGGGAGACCTATGTCCAGCAGTGGACTAGTGTAGGCTGATGATGAAATAAAAGACCGGTCAAGTGCAAGTCGGACTTCCGCACGAAGGGTTTTTTTTATTACTATGTTATTATTTGTATAGTTTTATCAATTAATTTATTGTAAGTGAACCATCCGAACTTAAGTACCTACAACCCTTCATCGTCACCTTATAAACTTCAATGGGGCCCACACATAGATAAGCTATCGAAGAGACTTACTTCTGCAGCAGAAGTAAGTCTCTTCGATAGCTTACTTTTTGCTTTTTTGTAGTACTTTTTTGTTTAACCTATAAGTTGTCCCACTGCTGGGAAAAGGTCTCCCCAAACTCGTCCAGGAATCGCGTTCGTTGGCTATGCAGCATATGCAGTCAAAAAAATCCGGGATCTTACAGACGTGGACACCATCTAGACTGGTTTATTTCAGCTACTTCCATAGTATTATGTCTTATGGTATACTGCTTTGGGGGAACGCTGCAGATATTAAGACCATATTTGTGCTGCAGAAGAGGGCTGTTCGTGCCATCTATAAAATGGGTCCCAAAGCATCCCTACGTGATAAATTCAAAGAAATAAATATAATGACAGTACGAAGTGAATATATTTATGAAAACTTGTTGTATACTCACAAAAATATCAATAGTTTACCAAAAAATAGCGATATACATAATGTACCTAAATACTAGAAATAAACATAAACTCGCTGTACTTACAACTAGGCTTCATAAAACTAATATATTAATTAAACTATTAATTATACAACCAAAATGCTATTTATCTAATCAAAAATTGGTTTTGCTTAAAAAAACTTAAAACTGACTTCAATTGTATAAATCTTTCATGACCAATGGGACCATATGGGAAGCACCAGCTTTCAAATAAAAAATTGAACCACCCAGTCAAAAGCTCCATCCATCATCCAGAACTTCTCCGTGGTAACGGTCACGTCAGTATGGTCTTCACCAACTGCTGCAGAGGAATGTCTAGCAGCAACGTCACAGGCAACGCCAAAAGGTAAGAGAGGGTTAAGGTAGCTAGGAAGTCCACTATCTGAAAAGAGTTTACTTTTCTTAACCCTGTATTGCACAAAAACAAAATTTCACAAGGGTCTGTATCACAATGTCCGGGTATGTTCCAAATAAGCTATTTGTTAGGTACTTATCCGTTGGATAAATATCATTGTTAAGTTTCACGACCACCAAATAGCGCTAACTGTCGCATAGGGGATAATAAAGGAATACTATATAATGGAAAGGATATTAATAACGCAACGTTTCATATAAGAAACTTTTATCCTTCAAAATAAAAAAGAACATTGTGAATGCGATAAAAAATGACAAAAGCGAGCTTAACCTAAGAGAGTTTTATTCCAGCAACATTGTTGGGAGATAGAAATAAAGCTATAAAAGTACATGTGCTTAAACAGAGGATAAAAGATTTAATGTTAACCTACTTATTAAATACAATAATACCCTATCCTCAATCGTCAACAGCCTATAATGGTCCACCGCTGGACTCAAGTCTGCCTCTGATAAGCGTCTTCGCAGCGCCCCCTGCAGAACAATTGTACCACCAAACTGCGATCCCCAAACCGGATGCACAGCGTGGGGATTACCCTCCATGAGATAAACGCCAAGAAGGCGCTTATCATGGGGAGGCATGCGTCCAGCAGTGGACCAATACAGGCTGTTGAGGTTGAGGTTGAGGTATGTCCATGCATTATCATGCTGCGCCAAAATTACTGAACGGATCAAGCTGAAATTTTGCATGCAGGTAATTCTAATCCTGGAATCAAACATAGGCATACTTCTTTATACTAAAATCGTCATACGTGGTGGGGGACTGTTTTTAAGTAGCTATCTAAGGATGTTGACCTGATGTTCTAACTTACCATATCCAGAGTGGAAGTCCCGTACAAAGCCGTCCTGGAGCCAGCGAAGGTCATGTTGACGCACCAGTGCAGCATCATGACCGCCAGAGACATGCGGCCCATGGGGTACCAGCCTCGCCATCCGAACACTTTGTGGAGATATCCTGGGGGGAAGAAATTACACTGTGTGGGTTGGTTGATAAATAATGGCACACCTCGGTAATACTTGTTTAGCTTAAAGAGCAACAATTTATGGTCAACGAAATCGAATGCTTTTGACATGTCTAAAAATCATTTATAGCATCCATCACAAGTTTTATAACGTTGAAGCATGCCAAAGAAGTATACTGTTTTTACGAAATCCATATTGTTCAGGTTTTAGAATGTTGTTTGTTTTGAGAAAAATTGAAACCTTATCAACAGACTTTCCTTGAATATTTTTGATAATATAGGTAATAGAGTTACAGGTTGTTAGTTAAAAAAAAAAATTGAAACCTTATCAACAGACTTTCCTTGAATATTTTTGATAATATAGGTAATAGAGTTACAGGTTGGTATATATCCATGTTAAACCTGTCTCTTTTTTTAAATAGAGGCTTTACAATAGAGAGCTTTAATTTATTGGGAAACTCACCATAGTACATATAGAATACACATTATATAAATAGAAGAAACCATAGTACTAATAGGTGGAAAAAAATTAGTTCTTCCCTAGCAGTAAAGATAGATAAGTAGGGATATGTGGAACTGGCGGTTTTTGTCGGTTTTTGTATATACAAGAAAAAAATAATGTTCCATCTTAGGTGGACCCACAGGATTATGTTACTCCAGTCGTATATTTTGGCGTCAAATGGTACTAGGATAGTACAATGGTTCTGTAAAAATTCTTACCCGGTTGTTTTGTTTTCTCTTCTAAAGATTTGACCTCTGCTTTTAATGATTTATCTGAAAGAAACGAAACGTCAAAAAATGGTGTGTATTTATTAGACATAACGGCTGTCGAAAGTTAAGTAATAGTTTAGCATGGTATAAGCGAGCATGTCATGGCAAGGAAAGCGAGTCATGTTTCAAAAAAAGTGTTAGTTTATGCATGTGGATGGGCACATGCGTAGAGGTAAAAAAGGAAATATGGATCGACTGTGTAGATATAACATGAGTATGAAAGGAGTGCTGTGATGACAAATGATAAAAGTGAATAGAAGAATAAACCAGCTGTGCTGACCCAATGATGAGACAGAGCGGCGTCACACATTAAGGGTACGGATGGCAAACTGCCAACTGCAACTGCACCAGTCGACGGCAGGCGACTGCAGGCGACAGTAAGTGAACACAGTTATCGACTGCAATTTACCCGTCAGCGGTCATGGAAGCCGTCAACTGCAGTCGACGGCTTCCGTCTCCTGCAGTCGAACCTTTCGTGAATCCACGTTCGTGAATTTGAGACGCTTAGTTGGTATATATATAGGTTGGTTAGTATAAGAGCTTTAAAATCGTTATGTTATGGCTTGAATGAGCATCATAGCGCGCTGTTTTGCGCTGAAACCAGCACCTGCCTGCGTGCCTGCTTTCCATGCCACAGTAGTAACACTGCGTTTGCCGGGACGCGGTGAAAAGTCTAATGTAGTTGGCTATTGAACGTACCAATCTTTCTTCCATTGACGTTGACGATTCCAAACAACAGCGGCGCCAACATTACACAAATCGCCGGACGCTCCAGCGCTGTGTACACAGCCATGCTCCACGCCGAGCCTCCGTGGGAGATATTATCAGCAATCAGCACCCAGGCTGGCAGAACTGGGAAGAATAGCTGGCATGTCAGGATCAGCATCTGGAACGATTTATGAGGAGAATTGTTGTACTACAAAATATCAGATTATTTAGAGCAGCCATTTCAAATCAGATCATTCATAATTATAATTTGAACGATAAAAACCAAGTTGAGTAATATACCTACAGGCCTATTACAGAGAGACATATTAAAAATTTTCAAAGTCAAGTAGAACTAGCAGTATCTAATATATCTTCTTCTGATAACCCTAATGATCTATTTGCCAAACTTTTAAATGTTATAAACAGAGAACACAGCGAAGTATTTAAACTTAAAACATGTTCAGTTAGAGACAGGGTTGGATTTACTGATTAGGCCACTCCTGGCATTTATAGAAGTAGGAATAGACTATTTGATCTTTATGGTGCTAGAAAAGCACTACATACATGATCCTGCGTTTCTTTTGTGTTTAACAAGCTACTCGATAATATTTAAAAAGTCTGACAGTGAATAGCCGTTTCTTGAGGAAAAAAAAATGTAATCAAACTTATCTGATAAAATCAAAGCAACAACGAAACAGGTAAATTAAAGTCATGAAATCGAGAAATAAGGTTAAAGATTACTAATTCAATATGTATTAAATACCGCGTAGAACAGAACACTGTCTTGATGATCATTTTTAAGTGTGTATTGTTTCCAAGTCCCACCTTATTGTCCTTAGCACTAAAGTCCTTGAGCTGATGAAGTAGATTTGCCATTAACAGCCCGATGAGACAGGCTGGCAGACTGCCCCAGGGTTTGATATAGAACATACGGAACGTCTGCACGTCTGTCATGATTTTACGGAAGTTTCTGAAAGAAAAATGTAATTTTTGACTTACATCGATTTATTTTTAGGTACAATAAGTACTTTTTTCAAATTTTGGGACATGGAATAGTTTCATAATTATGGTATCACCTCAACAAAAGAACTCATAGCGCTCGCCTTGCGTTGAAATCTTTTGTACGGTACGCGAGTCCAACGTATCTGCTACGCCAATGCAAGCTCAAAATACACTGCAAGTTACCGACTGGGCTAGGCAACTGCACCCGTTGTCGTCGTCGGTAAAGATGGGAGATTGTTACTGATTCCATTATTCGAATTGTTTGATACTACTAATATTAACCATCGAATACAAAAACAATCGATCGCTAGTTCTCAAATTCGAATACAACCGCTAGTTTCATTCAAATTTACTTTGCCATACAAAATTAGGCTGTCCTGTCGTAGAATAAGGTCTACTTTTAAAGGAAAGTCGAAGTAAGCAAATTGTTACTGATTTGGGAACCGCTAGTTCAGTTTTCCATGCAAAATTGAGCGTTTTTCCCAGTACATACAGTTCACTTTTAGATGAAAACTACGAATATTCGAATACAAACTAGTAATGTTTGTCAAGTTCGATGGTTAATGATTCAATTTGCCACACAAAATTGAGCATTTTTCGCAGTAAATAGAGTTCACTTTTAGATGAGGTTACGGATATTTGATTATAGAAACTAGTAATAATGAAATTTGAATCGGAAGGAATGAGACGACGCATTACATTCATATTTACTTCTCGCTTTGTTTTCAAATTCGAATGAATTGTAGGGTTATTCGAATAATTTGAATGACTTCTACAATCGAATTATTCGAATAATGTTATTCACAATCGCCCATCTTAAGTCGTCGGTCGCCTAGGCAATGCATCGACAGGTGCATTGCAGTCGGCAATTGCAGTCAGTGTATAAAACGATCCCGTAGCTCGCGATGGGTCGCGACAGGTTGTATTATTTTGCTATGCCAAAAAAGTTTCGTCTCCTACCAAACATTTGGTGCCTTGCAACGCCTCTACCAAATAGAGAGAGTAAAAATTTTTGGTACCTATAGTTTGTTTTACAGCGGTTTTATAGTTTCCTTTCTAAGCTCAAATGAACTATGTTCATAAGCATAAGACCACTATGTTTCCTCCATGAACTCGATTTATTTTCAGAATGGTTTTGTGCGGTTTGGCTGACGCTATTTTCACGGAGAACTCATTCTTTTCTTGTACATGTAAGCCTGATAGAAGACTACAGAGCTCGCATTTTTGTTTCGTAATCCTACTTTGCACACATATACTCTCACTTACTGCAGTCCCCAATAGTCTATAGGTGGCTGCCAGCCATAGCTATACGCCAGCAGAACGTTCACTACGACGGAGACCACGAACAAAACCCCCAGTATACTGATAGGCCTACGCGTCTTTGACAGCAGCACTGTAAGGATCGCAGCAAGGATGTACAGCTGCATTTCGACTCCTATAAACCTGGGGGAGAATGGTTGTTAATGTTAGGTAAAAAACATTTTGACACGAGCCATTCTGCTAAAACCACATAGCAAATACTACTAGTTCACCAACGCAAAACTTGAATCAATATTAACTTAAGGCATAAAATGAAAAAAGGCTAGAGCAGAGACTGCCAGTGGGCAGGAGAAGGGGCCCTCGATGATTGCAATTTTTTTCAAACTTATATATGTGATTTCAGTTTTGCATCCGCTGTCACTGATAGATAAACCAATATACTTCTAAAATGTATTCTGTTAATATATTATGCTCCTGAAGACTGATTTACAAACTCACCAAGACTGCACCAGGCAGTTTTCATCATCCCTCACGATGTTTCCGACGAAGAACGCGAGAGCCCAGAACTTCTTCCTGCAGCTTGTACTCTCGCTGGCCACTAGTGGCCCCCACTGTGGCCCCTCGCGGGTAAGTGGCCACCAAGTGGCTGCGAAACTTACGGCTAGAAGGTACACTGGCGCTATCCTGGAGGGAGAAGGTGTATATATGGCGTAAGTCTGTTTTTTACCATCTTTAATTGCATGACATGCCCACATTTTCGCACGCGAATTGAATTTTGTTAGATGTCATCAGAGTAGCGTTTGCGTGGAATTGTTTGTAGGTAAATATTGTTTTTTCCAAATTATGCAATGGATTGCCGTAAAATAACGCCTGAATATATTATCTATGGGAGAAAGTGTGTAAAAGGCTACAATGCTAACTCGCTTCCCCTAAGCAACATACAAACGTGCGTGGTCTGAGCTGCATACATGATAATTAAAATACTTAATATGTTACATAAAATAAGTCTAGGTCCGATGTAGCCCAGAGAGCATGGACCATGAATGAGACTGGTGTCCTCAAGGGGCCAAAAACAAGACCTAAGAAATTAGGAAGAAAGAAATGAAAAGAAGAAATAAATTTAAAGTCGGTTAAAAAGAACGTAGACGAATTGCTAGTTACAATACTAAAAACCGATGATGTTAATATACAAAAGAAAATCTATTTATTCTCTAGATATTTATATGAAATGCATTTTGGATGATGCTGGTTTTGTTACTTCAATGGTATTGATGGATGATTGATTTGATTAGTGTTAAAATCTTGATACTTTCTAGAATATACATAATGTTTTTTTTTAATTTACTTAAAAAAAACATACACAAGTATATTATAGGAAGTATTACTAAAACAAAGGTTTACACAAAAAAGTAAAACCTAGTTTACACAAAAAATTAAACGAAGGTATTTGTGAGCTAAACGTATATTTGTGCAGACTTATTGTTACATCAGCCAAAGAATTGACGAACAAACACTTAACTCGTTGGCAAAAAACGGTTCAATCAACATCAACAAGAAAGATAAAAAACCCGTCTGTACTTAGATAAAATTATTTTAGTATTTTTTTCGTTGAATAAATTATTAAACGAATAAATACTAAAATAATTTCATTACGCTTAAAAAATAATATTTAAATGATCAAAATTATCTCAACGTACTCTATCTTAACGCTTTTTCTTCGCTGGTTTCCCTTCCATTTATTTGGGTCCTATACTTCCCTACCCTTCCCTACTATTCTCTTTTGGCTGTTTTTATTATCAAGGGGGAAATATTCCACGATTGAAACTAAATAATTGGACCAACCTCATTACCCTTTTCACCAGTATCTTAGGTAGCATCCGGAAGGTCAGCTGCGACTCCCGCAGCAGACCCTGGGCGAGGAGGAAACTGGACAGCATAAAAAACATCTGGATCATCGAGGAGCCATTTGTGAGGAACTTCATTAAAGGCTGATGCATCATCTGGATTCAAAATCAAAATTGCAATTACTCATTAGAGGATAGATTTGGCGAGGGCCATAGCTGATTGTCTATTTTACGTCTAGGACGATATAATTTTCCAATGTCCATAACAATAGAGTTAAATAAAAATAAAAGCAACGTTGTTTTGTAATAAAGATAAATAAAGGAAGTGAATTCTTCGATAAAAAGCTAATCAAAAAGATATAAGAAATTTACAAAATTATAGGGAACGTTCTACGGTAAGGTAGGAAACTCTAGCTGATTATCATATTGTATAGTATAATGATAGCAGACAACACAGAGCTTTCACATATGTTTTTTTTTTTTTTTTTTTTTTTTTATCTGAAATAGTCCTTCGTTTGACCGCAATCTCACAATTCTCACATGATGGAAAGCGAAGATGCGGCCGACGATGTATCACGAAGGTCTAGAAGATGGCTACTCCGGACCACATTCCGAAACACAACTGAGTTGCTTCACGGACTGGCCCAGTCCGGAGGGTGGTGACAAGCCACGGCCGAAGCCTACCACCAGAGGGTATCGCTCTTAGCACCACCCAGAGGACACGTGTAGGGTTTCAGAGGGTCAACACCTACGGACGTGAGCGATACTGTCCCCCAAAAATCAATCATAAAATGTTTTTATGTATTCTTATGGTAGTAAGCTGAAATGGGTGGGTTATTCTGGACATCGATGGGAACAACGATCGTTTTTTTATTACTTAATCCTTCGACCCGTTTGTGAATAAAATCTTTCCGTCCTTTTCCGTGCATTCTCACACACGCATACTTACATTGTTATTTTGAGATGTCAAAGGATTTACATATTTTATAAAATACTAATACAAAATACTATAAACTTTTATGACAAAGTTTGACATAGTTTTGACGAAAAACAAGCAAAAAAATTTGTGAAGTATTTTGTAGGGTATCTTTAAAAACGCAAGAGTGCGTGTAAAAACACGAATATAGAAATAATAAAAATATTTAGTTTTTTTCCTAAATAAAGAAATCGTTATAGACAAGCTGATCCATAACCACCCTACCACCCTGATAAATAAAGGTTGCTCCATCCCTGGTACTCACCTGCTCCATATACCTCGGATTTTGGAGGTACGAAATAGTGTGGATTACGCTGGAGTGGAACATAACAGAGAACAGTATCATGATGACCCTGCAAAAAAATTCGATTCAATACTTAAGCGCATTGTATATCTAGGTGAGAAAGTGCCCAATTCGTATCAAGTGTACCTATCTCTTAAGATCGATCAGCGCTCACAGAAGATTGCTGGGAATATGTGAGGAGTACGGTAATAAGGTACATTTTTTGTTAAAAGGACAGGGCTGTTTTAGTTTTTTTTTTATTGTTTTTATACCTAATCATTATTTTTTTCACTCCTTCTCCGCAAGCAAGCAATCTTTTAGCTTCTATATGCGAGGACATATAAATTGTTAAAAGTTAGTATCTAAGTTTATTCTTAAAGTGTGTAAAACTGTTTGTTCTCCAAATAAAGCAAAATAAATAACTAATAAAATAAATATGGCTTGCTCTATAGCAGGTCATTCCAGATCGTTATGACCTGCCAGTAATGAAGGCCTTTATTCGGGTTCTGGTCAGGTAGTAAGTCTATCTTGGGACAGCTTGATCGGAACACGAATACAGGTCCTCAAACTTTCTTTCGATATCTAATTTTCATATACTGTGCGTTCCTTGTATTACCTTAATTTAGAATTTAGGACAACTTACTAACAAAAATGGACCTCAATTGTTGTCTGATTTAATATTATTATTAAGATAAGGCAAATATGTCATTTTAAAACGACTTCAAAAAAAGGAGGAGGGTCTTAATTCTACTGTATTTTTTTTGTTTGTTACCTTAGAAATGTTGACTGGGTGGTTCGATTGCCATGATTCTTTTTTTATTTGAAAGCTGGTGCTTCCATTTTAATTAAGTCCAGTTTTGACAGTGGGATCCACGAAAACAACTTTATAATTAAAGTCGGCTTATAGTTTTTTAAAAACAAAATTAATTATGTATTTTTGCTTCTCATTATGAAAGCCTATGCCCAAGAGTAGACTGATGATCATGATGATGAAATAATAATAGGGCCATGCAGATCTATTTGCTAAGGGTTCTAGTGAAAAGAGGTACCATCGCCAAACGTTATGCCTATTCAGTTTGAAACTATTTTGCTTTGCGTTAAAAACAAAAGATATTGGGCAAGCCGAGATTGACAACTATTCACTTAACAGAAAAATCATCCTAGTGGTGGTAAGGCGCAATTTTGGCTATACCTGCCAGCTTCCACCGGGAGCAGTGCAGCGAGCCGTGGGTCGCCGTGTGGGAATGGCCTCACTAAATGCTGCCAGTTCTTGACCACTGACCATGACGTTAGCAGTTCGTTCTCTGGAAACAAATTCATAGAAAAGGCTGAAATAGCGCTTTTTGGGTTCCAAACTTCATAAGGAAAAAAGGAACCCATCTTTTTAAGAACATACACGAGTGAAAGTGGCTCCTACCTATTTTATCTTATTATTACGTTAAACACAGGCATTCTCATGCAGAGTAGTATAATGAAAATAATTAGTACTTATTAAATTAATTAAATCCAATATGACAGCGCCCCCTACTTTATTATTTTATTACTTTTAGGGCCTCGTTCACGATCTCCAAATAAAGTGTTGAGTAGTTATCCTTAGATAACGTTAATTGGCAAGTAAAAGTCACGAGTATCTTTTGTCCATTTCACAAACGAAAATTGAGCCTCGAGTAGCAACTTACTGGTTAAGTGAATGACGTATAAAATCATACCCAACCATTCGTTCAATCTTCGTTCGATAAACGTCAAACGTCATAGGCCGTTGTCAAATGTCTTGTCATTTGTTTTGTTTTGGTGTTTTCGAGGGAGTTTTTGAAAAGCGTTGTGTCGTGCGTGTGATTATTTTGTTTCTTTATTTTCTATCATGAATAAAGTTAAAAGGGAGAGAAGTGCAAACTTTTCGATCAATGAGAGGGACATTTTAGTAACCCTTGTGCAGAAATACCAAGATGTGCTGGAAAATAAACAAAGCGATGCTTCGACGTGGAGGAAGAAAGAGGTCGCTCGGGAAAGCATAGAAAAGGATTACAATGCTCGATCTGGAGGCACGTTCCGATCGACCTAAACTTTGAAAGTGAAATAGGAGGGCCATAAACGTATGGTCAGAAAAAAGTCGGCTGCAATGCGCTTGGAACTTTACCGTACCGGAGGTGATAAAAATACAGCGCTGCCGCTAGATAACGTAGAAGAGCAAATCAAAGGAATGATTAGTTTAATAAAATCATCGTTTTTAATAAAATCATTTGATTTATGACAAAAAACCACTCACCTTTGCGATTAAGGGATTATTAAGATAAGCACTTTGTTCACTGCATACTTTGATAGACGAAATTAAGCAAAACAATCAGTTTCATCTATAGGTCCGTAAAATAATCAACACGGAATTTAAAAACACGAATCCTAGGTACCCGTTGTGTCGTAGAATGTTCTAATTTATCCAATTGATGATGAATTAGGTCAAATAAATCTATTTTTATTAATATATTTTAAATAATCGTTGGATATTATCTGATAAGTACCGACACAGAATGACAACGGACACCTTTTATCTACGTAAAGTAAACACGCTAATTGGCAGATGTTGTGACGGGTAAGTTACTGGTCAGTTAATCATATGATTAGTGCTACTCGAACATCGTGAAATTGGCATGTGAAGTTACGGGTGACTTTATCTAGTGGTTAGCCTACTCAACACTTTACATGAGGGTGGTGAAAGAGGCCCTTAACATAAGAAATTTTAAAAATCCATGGTACAGTTTGTGGTATCTATTATAAGTTATTTATTAATGCCTCGAAGAAGTAAAAACAATAAGTAAGTGGAGTGGGGTACTTATAAGACGAGTACAACCACTTTAACGTTTTCAAGCATCTACAAACAGTTTACGATACTACTGAAATTGTTATAAGTACTAATCATTGGTATTATATTCTACTCTGCTCTCTATAAAATTAATTTTATAATAAAGATTCAAAATACCAAACTTTTTACATACAATATTGTCTCATATTTTTCCTCCATTAGGTATGGGGTAATAAAAAACATCGTTGTCCAATAATTTTTCCTCCACTAGGTATGGGGTAATAAAAAACATCGTTGTCCAAATATAATACAATAGCAAATCGCATAAAATTTAAACGGCTTACGAGTTATTCAACCGAGTGTAACGCATCTACATACATAATATCTACCTACACGCTCAATCTATGCCGTATCCATCCAGCATGGAGCATGTTAGTAAATAAACCAGGATACAAATAACAAAAACTCACTTGCTTGGCGTCGAGTTTCAGATATAGTTGTAAGCAATTTTTATTGAAGGGAGGATCTAAAATCGACAAGTAATGTAAATTACGTATAAACGGACGCGCCAACAAAGTGAATTTCAGGTTAAGTATGGGAGGTTTGTATACGTTTATGCTTCATTCAAAATGGACACGGTATAGTGGCGGAGAGAGTCAATCTTTTCTACTGCTGGGGGTAGTAGAAAAGATCGAATGTCATAGGACACAGTTATTTATTCAATGCTATTCTAACTACATAGATTTGACATATTTTGTAACTATGTTTTTTTGACATTGTACATTGACTCAAGAATTATTATATTTTATTAGGTGTAATTATGTAATTTTAATTTATTAATGGAAGTTGTTTTATATATTGTAGTATAATTAAAAATTTTAGTTCATGTTTTTCATATCTAGTTCTGACAAATATCATTATAGATTATGGATTATTTTATTGATTTTCTATATTATAATAATAAATATTTTGTTATGATTTTTTTAATCATGGTTGGACAGGTAGTTATTTTTTTATTTTATAAGAAGAAATGTTTGATTTTTTTTTTATCTAATTTACATAATAAGTTTGAACACTTTTGTATGAGGTTGCCCTGTAAAAGTGGTATACTTTTTTTAAATAATTCAAATAAATAAATGTTTTTTTTTGTTATTTTCATAACGGGTCATCATGATTAATATCGAACTTTGTGAATGATCAAACGACTATTGTGTGGGCTAGGTATGTTACCAATGGAATTTATTTGCTTGCCAATGTCATTATTTAAAAATATTCTCAATAAATGGTTACTGACTCACTGTTTTTATGGCTTAGAGGAATTTCAATTTTAAACAGACAAGACATTTGTAATATAATTCTGCACCGCTATTATTTTATAAGTAGGTAGGTTTATTAAAATTCACACACCAGTTCTCATACAACAAAAGGATTGTAATATTTGACATGTTTTCTATGAATAAAGTATTATATTCTATTCTAAATAATGGATTAAAAAAAATATAAAAATGAATTATAAAATGGTATGTATTGGATATGGTGATACTAAGAGAAAATACGCGCATATCGAAGGTACATATTCCATACATTTACGAAAATGAGGACCCCATCAGCGTACGCATTCAACAGGTAAAAAAGTATGTAATAATAATCATAATAAAATCATTTGCATTTGTCATAGCGAGAAATGAAATTGCATAGAGTTTTCTCCTCGCATTTCAGTACATATACCTGCAATCAAATACGTACTTTCTATCTTAGGTTTTTAAAAGGAATTAGCAATTTTTTGAGCAGGTGTAGTATTTTAATAGGTTTTTTTACCCCCTTGAACGGCTATCAATGCGTGCAAAACCCATCTTCGCTTTACTTGTGTGAAATGAAAGCAGCATTTGACAAAATATAGTTAAAAACGAAAACCTATGTTGTCTTGTCAATTTTACATGGACAAACCTTGAACTTAACTTGAAGAAACAGGTTTGGAAAGAACAAATAAGGCTTTTTCAATGACGCGTCGCACTATTGTATTTATAGTGGTACTACAAAAACAAACGCAAACACTGGTCTAACAAGCGTTTCGCTAAGCCGTGTCTGAGCATTTATCTTTGATTTTACTACAAACTTTCTCTAAAATATAGAGACGTTAATTTGTTGATACAATTAACGTCTTTGTGTTTAACATGTACGATGTTAAACCTTCCTACATTGAGATAAAAATTAATCTATTATTTAGATGTAAACTAATCTAAGCTATTGTAAAAGTATAAATGTAAAAATATGTACTTACTCTTTCCTTCAGCAGTAGCATCATAAATAGTTCCAACAACGTTCATTATCAAAATCACTCCCAAGACTAACAAAAATATCTTATGCGGGGTTTCCACACTGTAATCTTGTTTTATATACTCCTCATGAGTCGTACAGTAATTTAGCTTATGCAGCTTTGTTTGTAGCTCACTGCGCTCGCCCCAAATTGCGATGCAACGAGCGAAGCGGGGGGCGTCGGCGTCAAGTGGGTGCGAGAGGTGGGGCATCGCTCGCTGACGCAGTGTCCGCGGTATATTAGGGTCCGGTTGAAGTTGTAGATGTTTTTCGAGTATTTCTGGAAATAAAAGGTTTTGATTGACACTCGATAAATATGGCGTCATACGAGAAGATTCATATATATCAGAGCTACATTTAAGAATAGAGTAAGGATGGGGGGTAATGCTGGGGAGGACATGTTGGCCTCTGATTAAAAACCTTGAACGATGGATTGGTGGCAAAAATGGACAAAGTTATAAAGGACACGTCATAGGTAAGAAGTACTAGTTGTCCTAATGGACGTTGTACGAAACCCTCACAAATACGAAACTGCAGAGAACAGAACAAAAAGGCTCATGACACGAAGAAAAGACCTAGAGCATGAGGTACATCCGAGGCTTAATGTTGCAAGGCATGGCAGGTATCAGGCAGTCAAATTATTTAATGTTCTTCCTACTGAAATGAAAGCAATTGACAATCCAAACATTTTAAGGAATAATTTAAGAAAACTTTTGCTGAAGGGGTGTTTTTACACAGTTGACGAGTTTATCAAACGAAAGTAATTATTATGTTAGCAACAAAGATGAATTAGATTATATTATATTATATTGTTGCATGCTATTAATTTCATTTAATTTAATTATGTACCTTATATTCATACACGATGTAAAAAAATTTCTTGAATAAATAAACTGAAACTGAAACTATATGAGAGAAACACGAAAAGTACACTTGCCAAAATGAAAAGAAGCATGTGCTCAACACTAGATATTGGTCTACTTGTGATAAAGTTTGTGATTTCTTAATTCCTCCATACCTGCATCAGCTCATAAGTAGGGTTCCGCCCCAGGGGTGAAAGCTGGAACTCCCCCATACAGTAGAGGCCGCCTGGCTTCTGCAGACACTCCTCGTAGTCATCCAGCTGGAAGAGGCGAGGAAATCTGGAGTACTCTTCATCTGAAAGAAAGTAATCAGGACATCACGACACTGCAAACTTAATTAATTTTGAAGCTTCTTTGTTATGTAAAATAAAGACTTAAATGCTTTACAGGTATGGAAGAAACTTTATTATAATGGTTTTTAATACCATTGATTGACTTTGATGATGGTGTTCTTTGTGTCAAACTAAACAATACAAGCGCCAGTTCCACGTATCCCTATTCATCTATCCCTACTGCTAGGGAAGATCGGTATGTAAGGTATATAATAAACGGCGGGGCGGGAGCGGCGGCGCAGCGGGGGCTGAGCGACCTTACGCTCCATGACCTCATCCGTGTGGGAAGGAGGCTGAACAGATAGACTGCTGACAACCGTAATGATGTCATTGAAAGGAAATAGACTGGGACTTACTGAGGCCGAGGCATTATCGATGTAAGTAGGCAAGTAAGTACCTACCTACTAGCTGTGTGGTGCTGGCTTAGAATTTACACCACCCCAACTCTTCCCGCGGGTGTCGTTAGAAGCAACTAAGGGATATCCACGGAGGGGGGGGGGGGACACAGCGCCCCCTGCGGAATAATTATACCACCAAACTACGATGCCCAACTCGCATGCACAGCGTGGGGATTAGAGAAATTACCCTCCATAAGATAAACGCCAATAAGGCGCTTATCAGGAGGAGGCTTGCGTTCAGCAGTGGACCAATCAGGCTGTTGAGATTGACGTTGAGGAAAGCAGTTCGTCCCAAACGCGATCAATTAAAGCAATTAAGCTAACTGCAGACTATTGCAAATAATCAACGGGTTCTACAGCTCAACTGATCTATATAAATACCAGTCGGAAACGTCCCCAAGACGCTGGCTGCATTACTTCGCTGTATGGCAATGCCGATGCGCTGCACCAGATACTCACCAGTCGGCCACTCACCTCTCGGTTTCCGCATCGCTACGACCAGACGCTCAGATATTTTTTTGAAAACCCGAGGAATTACGGTACCTAGGGTCTCGACTTCAAGGGGAGTTAATGAGTGCAGGTTCTGTCGACGAGATCTGCATATTTGTGCCTCTTAAGATCCTCGGCGAAATCTGCCGCCGCACCCGTAAGAATAAGATGGGAAGGCGCAAGTATTTCGACGCACGTAGTGTTCCACTGTCACACTATTGGGTTAGTAACCGTAATCAACTTACATACATCCGACCACAGAATTTAATTTCGATTAAAGAAACAACAATTAAATGGTGTTGCACGGGACATATGTATGTAGAGAGAAAGTAAAGAGAAATGGACTAAGTCAGTAACAGAATGGTATCCAAGAGATAACAAAAGAAATAGAGGCAGACAAACAAAAGATGGGAAGATGACTTGAAGAAAATAGCGGGTCCGGCGTGGACCCGTTTAGCAAGAGACAGATTACGTGGAAATCTTTAAAGGAGGCCTTTGTCGACTGACAAGCTGTTTCACACAAACATCAAGTTGCTAAACATTCAAATTCAAGTTAGAATCGATTAAATCAACTTAGTTTTTAGTGTAGGCGTATCAATTGTAAGAAGAAAGAAACAGCAATAAAGGCTATTTTATTTTATTTATTTTAAAGAAACAAAAATAAAAGTTCAGCTCACCTGTTATTTGCGCATAAGCGCACCCTCCGACTCCACCCGCCACTGCAACGGCCAGTAGCATCCAAAACATTTGATTGAGCTAATTTTCTTTTATGGAATAAAAAAACGAACTGTCTGATCAACCAAACCACGATGCGAACAATAACAAAAATAACGTTTTTCGCTATTTATATTTTATCACACGTGCGTGTGATAAAATATAAATAGCGAAAAACGAACATATATACGTATGCATACAATATAGCAAAAAATTGAGAATAACTGGTAAGAAGTTTTAATTTGAATAGAATTGTTTTTATGAGGTCATCATTCTGATAATATTTCGGATGATGATAATATTTAAGGAAGGGGAAAATCCCGGCGTTAATAGAGGTGTGGAGATGAAAAGGTAAGATAAGTAAAGTTAGTCATAGATTTAAATCGTTAGATACCTAGGCACAGATACCTAGACACTGAAACTGTGGCAATGTTTTTGAATGTGTGCGTGAGAAAAATGCCGACGCATGTGTTAAAATTAAAAGGGTTCCCTGAACAGATTGTATGTATTTGAGTAGCTATTGCCATATATATTACACAACTGCGAAGTAGCTTAGGTGTTTCTTATGATTCTTACGTAAATGCATTGAACGAAATACCTATTCATGTAGTCGTCAGTCAATCATTGATCAATTAATCTCTGGTTAAATACGAGAAGCTTCCGAACACTAAGTAGAACAACCATCTGCCATATTCCTTAAATTAAGAAGTAGGGACGGAAGGTACCTGCATACAGAGCTTACTGTTATCTTACATGGGGTTATTAAAGTAGTATGGAAATAAAGCAACACAGTAATACATTATTTAAGTACCTTGGCTATACCTATTGTATCTCCACAAAAGCACATCATCAATCAAAAACAATGAGCCAATAGTTCTAGTACTCAATAACCAAATATGTTAAGTGGCATAACACAAAAAAATACTAGTGAAGATACATACTTGTAAAATTCCTTTGAAGCGTTGAACCCAAATCAACACACATTAATATAATCAAGACAATATTAGAGGTAATAGAAGGTACCAAATTACATACCTACCTCGATTTAACAATAATCACATAGATATATATATAATACACATATTATTTAGTTTCCACTTGGTAGCTAAACTACAAACCATATACCCTACGTACCTACTTGTAGGTTATTTGGTACATTATTTAAACATGGAAAGACACGAAAGAAGGATTCTAATAACAATGGTTTACTTAACTTTGTCTCCGAAGCTGCACAAACAAAATTACCCTCATTTCAGCTAATTTGAATCCTTTTATACTTGTCATGTTCTTTGACTCACTAGCGCCAATCCGACTTACATTTTTCTTATCTTTATAATTAAAATATTTTCAAAACAGATAACACGGTAAACATATGTATGTTGAAACTTATTCAAGACTTTTGCCATCTTAGCAAATAAGTACAACCCCTCCTTGAAGGTATTATCTGCCTATGAAGGAAAAAGCTGATGAAGCCTTTATTACAGAATAGATTCTAATTTAACAATAGTAAACCATAATTATAAGGATTTATCAATATTAATTGCATAAATTGTTACAGAAATGTTTATTTAATTGCTAGACATAGTGAAACCAAACAGTTTTTCCATTTATTTAATCTAAGCTCCATCTGTTACATTTTCGGAACATTAAATTGTGAACTCTGCTTGCAAAGCTGTTCTTTAATCGTAATCTTTTACCAGTATACATAACACTATAGTGGGGTGATGTCAGTGAACTTAATTGATATGATTTGATTAAATATTCGATTTAATTAATGAAATCCGTCACATGCATGCAAACGAGTACTTTAATAAAAACGGTCAAGTGAGAGTCGACTCGCGTACGAAGCATCGTGCGAAAGTTTGTAAGGATGGATGGATGGATAGATGTTTGTAACCTCTTCACGCAAAAACAATTGAACGGATCAGGCTGAAATTTTGCATACAATACAATACACTTTATTGCACAATGGGCGGCCTTATCGCTAACCACGATCTCTACCAGACAACCTTGGGATGGACACGGCGCCGTTGTACTCGTATAGACGGTGGCGTGTCAATACAATAAATACATATAACACATACTATAAAATACATAATATACTATATTATTAAGATATACCAAGTTACTAAGGAAGATCCTAAATATAAACTAACAATTTATGACTGAAGAGAGATGTTAATAGACCATATTTTTCTGGTTTTGGTCAAGGAGAGGGTTTCGGTGGAACGAAGTGAACGGGAATGGGTTCGGTGGACATACTCAAAACGTTTCTTAAGGTAATGCGGAGTATTAGAAATGAAGAGGATGGAGTACAAGGGGGAGAGAAAATGTGCATCCCGGCGAAGGCGGATTGGCAACCATTTAAGCTTATTGCGGTATTCGGTAATGTGGTCATATTTGCGCAGACCAAAGATGAAGCGTATTGCGAAGTTTTGAAGCCGCTCAAGCTTGTCAAGCTGCATTTTAGTAAGATCGGGATAGCTGGCATCATCGGCGTAGTCGCGGATAGGGAGCAGAAGTGACTAGGCGAGCGCAATTTTGGTAGACGTCGGTAGAAAATAACGTAACCTCTTAAGCGAGTCGGCCGATGCAAAGATCTTACCTCTGCCAATTGTGTTTTCCACGAGAATTTCCTGTCCATGGAGAGATCTCCATGGACAGGAAATTCTCGTGGGAAATTGCATCTGCCTAGGTGTTTGACAGATTTGGTAATTTGAATTGGTGTGTTGCTAAAGAAAACTTGCGGAAGGTTAAGCCAATCTATCCTTGCTATCATTCTTGAGCTCCCAATAATATTGACCTGGGTTTTTGAGGGGTTCACCTTCAACCCATGCGAATCACTCCACTCAAGGATAGATTCAGATTCAAATTCATTTTTATTGGGATAAGATAATATACATATCAAAAAAAAGGTACATAACAATTAAATTAAGTAATCTACACGGGCAATTAAACATTGAGGTCAAAAAATTAATAGTATAAAGATAAACAAATAACATTAAAAAAGACGTGTGGCACTCGGGGACTGCCGCGGTAAAGCTATTGCATAGCATTTTGTATCAACTTATGCAATTATAATTTTACTTTTTTATTTTTTTCATGCAGTATTGCTTTTTCTTTGATATTAATTCAAGTTACACTTTTTGAGCCGAGCGTGGTGACCGATAAGAAAACAAATTTAAAATCAGCAATGTATTTAAAACACTGCCAACCTCTCACTCGAAAGCTAGTACACGTGCACTCGCTGTCCACAGCTGTAATCCGCCGCGGTCGTTCACCCGCCCGACACGTAAAACTCCCGCCGCCGCCGCCCGCGCCCGTGCGAGACTAGGTACCTAACCTACCTACCTACAAACTTATCATTCCATAAATTGACCTAACTACTACCTAACCTACCTACGATTTAATTTCCGGCCATGGCCTTGAGCATGCCTATCATTGATTAGAAATAAAAAAAAACACATTTAATTATGTCTAAAATACCCTCGGACACCCGCAGGCTATACCCCATAGCCTACGATACGAGAGTATTTTAGACAAAATTTAATGTGTTTTTTTGGTAGGGCCACAGCCACAACAGCACAGCTGAAATCCGTGGTTGTTCTCCCGCCCGACACGTAAACTCCCGCCCGAGCGAAACAAGGTACCTACAAACTTATCTTTGCATAAATAATTACCTAGTAGGTAGGTACCTAACCTACTATTTAATCAGCGGCCATGGCCTTGAAAGCATGCCCATAATTGATGATAACTTAAAAATGTAAAACACATTTAATTCACATTCACATTTTGCCTTAAATAAGTACCTACCTACCCACTAGTAGGTACCCACTCGTACACCCACAGCCACAGCTGAATTCTGCGGTCATTCACCCGCCCGACACGTAAAGAGGAGCGAGCGTTTATTAGGTAGGTATGTCCGCGCTACCCTGCGGCCACAGGCGCCGAAGTCATCGCATTTTCGAATAATTCATCATAAAATAATAGGTAGGTACATAGGCAACCCCGCGCAAATATCCGCACCGCCGCATTTTACTCAAATCCTTTAGACTCACGGATTCCGGCGGAAGCGGCTCGGAAGGATGCGCCCTGATGCGCTTTAACAGCAGTCGGCGACAACAGCCGACTGCAGGTGACGGCAGCCGACTGCAAAGGTCGACAGCCGACGACCGTTCGGCCAGGTGGGATGATGATCAGATAAAGACTGCAGCTGCCTGCAATCTTTAGAAGATCGTCTGCATGCTGGATACATCAAGCTGAAGACAGAGCGCTATGGCGCTCATTAGGGAGGCCGACCTATGTGCATCTGTGGATTAGTTATAGGCTGATGATGGTGATGATGCCTTTCCGTTAATTCTGGAGGGCAGGAACACATGCCCTACGATAGTCCTCTGATGGATCCCTACCTACCCAGATGTTTACCAAACATCTCACTTGATGCCCGCAGTTTATCGATAGCTACCTAGGTAATCATTTGTCCATACCTACTCCCTCGCACTAAACATAATGTAATCATGATAAAAAAAACACTAACCTTATTAAATGCCTCCTCTAAGGATAACTATTATCTAACAAACTCACAATAATAAAACACACAACACCAATAATTAATAGGTATAGGTACACACATGATCTGCCTAGCCAACGCGCTGCGGCCAACGGCAAACATAAACTTATCTGCCTAGCCAACTAATAATTAACAAAAGAAAATCACGAAACATAAACATACTAACCATGTTTATGCACCGCGCAACTGTTCAGACTGAATAACGAACACGTAGGTACTAGGTACTATACTAACTAAAATGGTTTTTCGGTAAAAGTCAAAGAGTTTACACGCGCGTATGCGGCCTTTGCTTAGCCCGCCCGCCCCGCCGCGCCACGCCATGCCCCAAACGTACAAACGTAGGTTATAGGTATGTGTGTATGTACAAACGTAGGTAGTTACTTATTGTAGACAAAGTAAAATGTGTTTAAAATCATGGACCTAGCAAAATTCACGGACGGAGTCTCATTAAGAAATAAAATGAAGCACTCGATAGTCTGTCCACCCTCAGTACGTACACGAACACACTCACACATTGATATCATAGTCTGTCCATCGACTGCCAGCCATTACGGCTTTAGACGTCAACAGATGTACAGCGTTGTAAACAAATGTAAATAACGAAAAATGCATTCTTGTCTTCTTGTCGTGAAATGTCGCGGAAACCACAGTCGTTTCGTCAACATAAAACACGGGATCACATCCACAAATAAATTTATTGGTTCATCAACATATTACTTTGATGTGACACAAAATTATTATCAACAGAAAAATCAAAACAAAAACAAAAACTGTCTTCACTTTTGAATCTGTAGGATTCCGTCCGTAAATTTATCTACGTCCATGTTTAAAACATTGATTAATTAAAAAGGGAAGATAGGTTACGTTCTCCCAGCGCTTACTCAAAAATTGGCATGTGTTAGAACTACACGCAAACACATACGCTCACAGTTATATTTCCAGCCCTGTGCAATACAAAGAAGAACAAAGACGGAAAGACGTATCTAAGTCCGAAGTGAGACCGAGACAACAATATTTCACGCGAATCACGACCGCCCGTGCCGCCGCCGCCGCCGCCGGTCAGACGGTGACTAAGGTTGGAGCACACAATTTTACACAATATGAGGTTGCCATTTTTGAGAAACTAGTACCTCATCTTCCCTTTTTAATTAATCAATGGTTTAAAATGTTAAAGTTTCTAATGAATTATTGGCATACTTCAAGGTCATGGCTGCAAATTAAAGTACGTATGGTTTATCCATATTGAATGAAGCATGTTAGTTAACAAAATACGACACAAATAACAAAATCTCACTTGCTTGGCGTCGAGTTTCAGATATAATTGTAAGCAATTTTTATTGAAGGCAGGATCTAAAATCGACAAGTAATGTAAATTACGTATGCGTATACGGACGCGCCAACGTATGTTTACGTTTATGCCCCATTCAAAATGGACACGGTATAGGTAGGTACAAATCACACTAATATTATAAATGTGAAAGTTTCTATGTACCTATGTATGTATGTTACTTCTTCAAGCCAAAACTACTGGACGGATCTGACTGAAATTTTGCATACAGATAATTCTAATCCTGGAATCAAACATAGTCTACTTTTTATTCCATAAATCAGTCCCGTGGGATAAAAATCACCTTTTAACGTTTCCACAGGAACAACGCGTGCAAAGCCGCGGGGTGCAGCTAGTTATTTACGAAAAGATAAGTTTGTAGTCTCGTCTCGGGAGTTCTAGGGCATTTACACGGACTACAAGTTGACACGGACTGCAAGTTGTACACGCATCGACTGCGGTCGACGGCTTCCATTGGCTGCAGTCGACTGCAGGCGAGGCGTCGCCTGCAGTCGACTGCAGTGCAACCAATGGAAGCAGCCAATGAAGTGCCGTCGCGACGGCACTACCCGGCACGGGCCCCGGCCCATGCCGCGTGCCCGTGCCGCACGGCGGTGCGCCGCCGCCGGGGCGCGCGCAAGGGCGTGGCGCGGGCGCGGGCGGCGGGGCTACCCGAAGGCCTTACGCGCGCGCGTCTTTGATTTTTACCGACAAAATTTAAAAAAAGGAAACTTGAGTCTTATGATTATTACTTTAGAACTCATAGGAGATATGACAGCGCGATTTCGGTCGGCGGCTACTCAAAGAAATATTCGGCTTTTATAAAGGGATATAAATAATTTTACCTAATTTCACGAATGTTTTTATTATTTTGTTTTAGTACGTGATCTGATCACTAACTGGTCTGAATAGTCGCGCGCGGTGTTAACGTAGGTACTGACCGTTTCGTGTATTTTTTGATAATTATTAGAAGCAGTTTAGTTTATTAAGTTTTCAGTATTTTATTGAGTTAGTGTTATTTTTATTTATTATTGTTAGGAAGGTACCTACCTACCTACATTATGTTTAGTGCGAGGGAGTATGGACAAATGCTTATGTGCTACGGTGAAGCTAGAGGAAATGCGTCACAAGCCTTGCGAATTTACCGGGATAGGTACCCAAACCGGCAACATCCGGTTGATGCTAGAGTCATCACGGCGGCCTATCAGAGGGTTCTGAGTGATGACCGGATTACTCCTCAAAGGCGCGGGGATGGCAGAGAGGTAGGAGTTCAGGTGCAAGAACGGGTCTTGGACCTTGTCAGGAGAAACCCTCGTGTAGGAACGCGGACTGCAGCAAATCTGCTTAGAGGTCGTGGAACCGTAGTATCCCACCCGACTGTGGTGACAGGATCTTAAATAAAATGTATGTATATAGAGTACCTACTCACTCATTTTCTTTCACTATTTTTTCGTGACTTTCTTCATTAATAATAATTGCACTTTGTTCATTCATATTCAAAACACTTTATACACAAATTTTACAAAATTCACTGTTGTACATAAATACCTATACACCTATATACTTTCTCATAAACAGCTGCATAAGTATTCGTCCGATTATATTATACGACGCACACAACCCGTGCCGAAGACTGCCGAACTGAAACGACGTTAGACGATGCGATGCACGGCGTTCAAGCCACACCTCCTTGCCCGGCGGAGTGGGGGGACCTCAGGTTTTTGCGTTACGGAATTTCTGGATTCGGTCCCCGCGCTCAAGGCCCGCGATAGAAGCTATGCAATAGCTTAAAAACCTACACAGTCAAGGTAAACATTACAGTCAAATTACAAATAAAGATAGTGTTTAGATCACTGTTGGTTTCGACGATAGCGTCACTTAACCGTTCTACAGGAGCCTGGGTATAAATTTGTTTGACATCTGCGTAAAGGTGGTAGGAAGAAGATAGCTGTTTAGAGATAGAGTTGTTAAAGATAGAAAAAAAGAGGGGATAAAACGCCGCCTTGAGGTACACCGGCACGCAGTTCGCACCATGAAGAAGATTTGGCGTCAGTAGTAACACGCTGCCAGCGGCCGAAAAGATAGCTATGAAACCAGTGAACTACTGATGGAGATAAGTTAAGGGTGCGCAAGATACCTAACAAAACATCAAAGTCAACGTTATTGAAGGCACTTCTTAAGTCTAGAAGAGTAAGGATGGTCAGGTCACTAGGTGATTCTCAATACCATCTTGTAGGTCATTACTAATTTTAACGAGAGCAGTGGTAGTACTGTGACCTGGGCGAAAACCGGACTGGAAGGGATTAAACAGATTGTTGGTATAATGGAAAAGGTTAAGTTGGTGGTGAACAAGACGTTCCAGGACTTTGCAGAGGAAAGGAAGAATAGACATGTGCCGGAAATCGGAAAAGGAAGAGGGTTTAGACTTTTTAAGTAGTGGTGTTACTTGCGCTTCCTTTCACGAGCTAGGAAACACTCCGCTGTCTACAGAAAAGTTAAGCAGATAAGTTATAACAGGGACAATATCATCGAGAATGGGCATAATCATTTTCTTACTGGAATCAGTACCTACAGCATTGGAAGTGATGGAAGAAATGCACTTCTTAACCTCACCATCAGTGAATTCACGAAATATGAAAGAATGAAAATCAGGAGTTTCAATAAGAGATAGTGTATTATGCACAGATCACAGAAACTAAGAAGATATGAAAAGGGCGCGGGGCCGGTGACGCAGTAATATGCTCAAAACGAGAACACATCGCTCACGGCAGTAATATTGTCATTTAGTTGAAGTTTGAACGTTGGCCACGACGGATATTCAAGTTAGAGGGAAATGCCGTATTGTAAAATAGTGATTTGTAAAAATAGAAGTGATATTATGAACTTTAAGTCAAATGGAATCACATCCCATCGGTAAGTACTGAAAATAATATGTTTTTCATACTAAAACTTTAAAAATAATTATAAGTTGATTGATGTCTTGAATTCGCAACGTCTTTATTATGATGACTGATAGCCAGTCGCGATATTGTTGTAAACTGTTTACAATGCTTGCTCTGTAGTAATGACTATTCGAACGTTGAGTTCCAATGCCGCAATGGATAATTAACATATTGAAGCTCACAGAATACGTTCAACCGCGTGGTAAGACCACTGCTCGTAGTCGTGAGTTAGTGATGTGACTCGAGTGTGTTCTTTGTCGATAAAGATTATCATTTTTGATACCTATTATTTATTATATTGGCGGCTTATCCTTACGCATTTGGATTTAACCTTTGTAAAAGGGTAGGTCTAATATTTACGTAAATATATAATATATATAAAGTGTATAATAAGTACTATTATTCCAAATCAGATCTATATCCAACTCTTTCCACGGGTGTCGTAAGAAGCGACTAAGGGATATCTACCGGGGGCACGCAGCAGCGCCTCCTGCAGAACATTTCTACCACCAAACTGCGATCCCTAACCCGCATGCCCAGCGTGGGGATTATAGACCTATATTGGTCCACTGCTGGACGCAGGCCTCCCCCTCATAAGAACCTTTTTAGCTGTTATCTCACGGGGGATCCCCCATGAGCTATGGGGGATATACTATAATCCCCACGCTGGTCATGCGGGTTGAGGATCGCCGATTGGTGGTAGAATTGTACTGCAGGAGGCGCTGCTGCCCGCCCCGGTAGATATCCCTCAGGCCTCCCCCTGATAAGAACCTTTTTAGCTGTTATCTCATGGGGGTAATCCCTCATAAGATAACAGCTAATACATGCCGGACGCGCTGCAGAACCGCGGCAGCCCCAGCAGCATCCTGAATGCATTGTTGTATTGGACACGAATAGTGTTGACGGCTTTCTGAGTGTATGTGAACCACAGGCTGCTCGTGTAAAATGTTTGACAAAATGATTTTATGATAACGTCTATTAACTCATAAAAAAGATAAGCAATGTTTGTTTACTGACTTCATCACCATGAAATCATGTTTACTCAATTAGTGAATTACCTATTAATTTTATTTCAATTCATAGCGTAAAAACGATGGCCAAGTCGTTTCACGTTTTATCGACAAGCAATCCCTATCGTAAACGCATATTTTATGTCTATAGTGGTGCTGTACGAACGTCACTTGCAACCTAGTGTGCGAACGAATAGTTGCACACAACGCGAAGTATTGTTTTTATTTCGTTAACCGTGTGTGCGAGCTTGAGTGGGCGTGACTTGCGACAGTAGGTTTTGTACGCAACGCATAGGATTGCCATCTCTCTATATCTCTGTGGTATTATGAGTTTGATAGTTCCCTCAAACTTGGAAGAAGCAGGAAATTGTAGATTGAGAGAGTCTATATCCAAGTATTTAGTAAAATCGTTATGTCGTGATTTACCAACTCCTAGTGATTTAAGAAATTTCCATACCTTAGCAGTTTCATTATTCTCTACAGATTTGTGGATGTATCGGCGTTGTGCAAATAGTGCATCCCTACACACCTTATTGCAGTGATTACGTGACATTACATAGAACTCCTTGTTTTCAGCAGTAGGGTAGCATACAGGTAATCCTAATCCTGGAATCAAACATAGGCTACTTTTTATCCCATAAATCAGTTCCCGTAGGATATAAATCACCTTAAACATTTTCATACAATCAACGCGTGCGAAGCCGCGGGGTGCTGCTAGTTATCTATAAAAATAAAAAAATACAAATATTTTCTCGCTGCAATTCTTAACCTTGGTGATCGGTTCTCAAGGTGATAAGGACGTTGCCACTCTTAATTATTCAAATTATTCAACTTTTATTAGTATTTGTTGTTAAGGCCCATACACCAGCGAAAGTGGCGCCCCCAACTATTATATCTTATTATTACGTTGAACGCAGGAATTTTTAAAAATCCTACGTTCAGTTTGTGGTATCTATTATAAGCTATTTATTAATGCCTCTGTAATAGTTTCATTTTGTAAAGCTTAGGAAGAGATACGAAGTTGCGCTTTTTGGCCACCAAACTCTATTTTTGCATCTCCTCCTAAACTATATGAGATAAAATTATAAAAGAGGTATTAAAAAATAGCTTGTAATAGATACCACAAACTGAACGTAGGATTTTTTAAAATTCCTATGATAAACGTAAAAATATGATAAAATAAGAATTGCTGTCAGATTGGCTCGGGTATGCGCCTTAAAGCGGCAACATAAATAAAGAGTGGTCCAATAACCTTTTAACATTTAAAATGGCTATAAGAATTAAATACGCTGTGTTGATCAAAAACTGAGTTGTATTTGAAAGTACACAAATAAGGGTTTTATTATTTATAAAAAAACTTTATGTAAGTGTGAATTTTCTCTTTTTTTACACTCCTGCAAACTAGACCGTAAATTTTCCATTACCGCCCTAAAAGTGGTTGGTGCAATGTTTTGCATTTCCTCGCATATGTTTTCTTTTAATAATTCAATAGACCCTTAGTTCTAAAAGTAAACTTTACTTTTGAGATATCCATGGAAAAAATCCATTAGGGACAAATCCGAGCTGCGGTGTGGATAGTTAATGTCGCCTCTATTGGATAACAGCTTTTGGCCACAAAAATCAAGAACTGCTGTTATTGAGTCGTTGGAAGTGTGACATGATGCCCCATCTTGTTGAAACCAGGTTCTTTGGTTGAAGCCTGAAAAGACCTGTAAAGCTAGTCCGAAAGAATCTGTAGCATCGCAACGTATTAATATATTATTAATATATTAATACGTTGCGTGCCTGTATTAATATAATAATAATGTTCGATACATCGATCACGTAGGTACTTAGCATCATCAGCAGTTTGATCTAAGTAGGTTACTCGTGCCGCGAGCGCGGACCGGGCGCCTATGGACGTCAGTGCATCAGCAGCAATCATCCAAACCGCACTCATTTACATCATAATTAGTCGTAGTCTTATACACAATATAGCTATTGTTCCGTATACTCGACTTTTTATACATCAACATCCCGGGAAGAGCTAGCCGCGATTCCTACATGGTCCTTCGAGATATCGTTCGAGGATTCATAGCGCGATCGTAATAATTCGTTCCGTGAGTGCTTCGAACGTACCAGCAGCCATTGGATTACAGTGATCTTAGCTTTACCAGCGAGGTTATTGGAAAGCTAGCATCAACATCTGACGTGGGGAGCAACCCAGTCAAGCCAGCAGCAGCAGCAGTGAGCGAACCGCTCACGCCCTCAGCCCAGCTCAGCGTAGCCGTGTGGAGCGAACCGCGCCCACGACGCACCAGAAGCAGCAGCAGTGAGCGAACCGCTCACGACCTCAGCCCCAGATCAGCGCAGTCGTGAGGAGCGAACCGCACCCACGACGCAGCAGCAGCAGCAACAGCGAGTCGTCGCTCGCACCCGCAGCATCTTCAGCCAGCACTGCGGTGGGGAGCAACCCACGCAGAGTCCAGCAGCAGCCGTAGGACAAGCGGCTTTCAAGTAAGAGCGTTCCTTTTCATTCTTTCGCTCAAACTTTCACCGAGGAAATGGAGGCCCTTTACTCTCAACAAACCGAATTAGCAGAGAGCATTCGGAAAGTCCTTATTAATTTTAAGAAGGATAGCAGCGAGCGTAAGTCTATAGAATATGGTAAACGCAGAATCGACAGCCTAGAATCGTATTGGAGAGAGTATGAGCAAAACCACGAAAAGCTTTTACCTTTCGAAAGTAGAAATCATAAGTACTTTGCCGATTCTGAGTTTGAGCAAACTAACAAGTCGTACCTAGCAGCGAAAACAACAATTGATAGGTATTATTTAGATCTAGAGCAGCAATTAGGTGACATTGAGTCCGGCCAAAGCGAGCTGGAAGCAGGTCCATCTGGTGGTAGATCTCGGCGGCCGCAGACCCCGGCACCAGCTCCGCCTAATTCTCGTGTACAGCGAGACGAGGAGTTAGGTAAATACAGCAAGCTAGATCTAATGCTACGAAAACAGCTCATTAACTTTAAAGCCTTTACAAAAACAGTAGAAAGCATAGATCTAGAGTCCTTCCAAGAAAGGTGGGAGTACGAAGACGCCCTGCGAGCCTTACAAACTCGCTGGACGGTTGTGGACAACTGTCATTGGGAGATTGTATTGGAGTTGGGCGAGGACGAAGCGTACGAGTTCAACTACAGCAAGCACGAGCGTACCTACAACAGCCTGAGAAAAGCTTTATCCCCGTTTTCTCAGGTAATTTCCAGCAGTGGGTCTCGTTTAAGGATCTCTTTGATGAAGCTATCCACAAAAATCCGTCATTGTCAAACGCTCAGAAGATGCAGTTTCTTAAGAGTAAAATCAAGGGAGAGGCGGAGCGTTTGATACAGCATCTTCCAATCGGAGCGGATAACTACACAACCTGTTGGGAGATCTTGAACCACAGGTTCAACAACAAGAGGCACATCTTCGAATCGTACGTTAGCTCCTTCTACAATCTGGCCAACATACAGCAGCAGTCGTTTGCAGCCATCAAACGACTCCATGACGTCACATTAGAGAGTCTCCACGCCATCAAAAATCTAGGCATCAACACAAAGTCGTGGGACCCTCTTCTTGTGTACATATTGTCCCAGAAACTAGACAGTGAGTCCTTCGCCGAGTACATAGAATCCTTGAAGAATTCGCGGGAGGTACCGGTTCTTCAAGACTTTATGGACTTCCTGGAGAACAAATTTACTACCCTAGAGTCATCTCGGCGACGACAAGATGCAACGCCTAAAAGCTCATCATCTCAGCAGCAAATATCTAATTATAAAAACCGTAAAAATAAACTTTATAATAACGAGGGCAAAAGTTACAAAACGCACGAAATTAAGAAATCGTTACACGTGTCAGAGTCAGCAGATAAGTGCCCTCAATGCGATTCTGGTCACAGGTTAATTTATTGCAAACAATTCTTAGAATTCACTAACGAACAAAAAATCAAATTATTAAACAAATTAAAATATTGTACAAATTGCATTTATGGTCACGACGGCGCCAAATGCTATTCAGCAAAAAGATGCCACAAATGCAACGAAAATCATCACACAATTTTGCATGATTATTTCGCAACTCAACCTAGATCTAGTTCGTCGAATAATAATTCAAAACAAAGTAAACAACAGCAGCAGCATAGCAACTACAATGTTCAGACATCTCAGCGAGATGAAACTTCTGAGATTTTATTAGCCACTGCTTTGGTAAATGTTACCGCAGCAGATAATAGCCAACACGTTCTGCGAGCACTGATCGACCAGGGCTCGCAGGTTTCGGTAATTACCGAAAGAGCAGCACAGCAACTAGGGTTAAAACGTGAACAATGCAAAGGGGTTATTTTCGGAGTAGGAGAGCGAGAAAATAACTGCAAAGGTAAGCTTAAAATTACGTGTCGATCGATGTACACTGATTTTAAGTTTACTACGGACGCTTTAATAATGAGTAGCTTGATAAAAAATCTACCAAATAAGACTTTCGCAAAACCATCATGGAAACATCTAGCACATATCAACCTAGCAGACCCGGACTTCAATATTGGTCGCCCGGTCGACCTCCTTCTTGGAGCGGAGGTTTACTCTAACATCCTTATGGAGGGGTTAATCCGCGGACAGGCACAATCTGAGCCCCTAGCGCAGCATACTCAGCTAGGGTGGTTGTTATGCGGCAGAGTTAAAACTTCTTTCCATTGTAATGTAATTCTTAACAGCATTGAGGATATACATCAGTTTTGGAAGATTGAAGATATACAAGAACAAAACGAGATGTCGGTAGAAGATCAAGCCTGCCTAGATTACTTCAACGTCACGACTAAACGTTTAGACAGCGGGCGTTATGAAGTTCGATTACCAATGAAACCGGATGTAAAGGAGAAATTGGGATCATCTAAGGAAATAGCTATAGCACAATTTAGAAATTTAGAGCGTAAGTTAGGGAAGCAAGATAATTTAGCAAAGCAATATAAGCAGTTTATAACTGAATATGAGCAGCTTAAACACATGAAGTTAGCGACTTCAAGCAGCAAGGGGGCGGAACTAGAATGTTTCTTACCTCATCATGCGGTGGTTAGAGAAGATTCGAGCACAACAAAGTTACGAGTGGTCTTTAACGCATCCGCCAAAACATCATCAGGTCACAGCCTCAACGACCTAATGTATAAGGGTCCGAACCTACAGCAGGATCTTCTAGAGATTATTCTCAAGTGGAGGCAATATCGTTTCGCATACACAGCAGATATTGAAAAATGCTTCCGCATGATTTTGGTCAATCAGCAGGACCAATATCTACAGCAGATTTTGTGGAGAAATCATGAGAATCAACCTATCAGAGCATATACGTTAAGCACGATTACTTATGGGACAAAATCAGCACCGTTCCTTACCATGATGACTCTCCGAAGGTTAGCCGAAGACAAGCAGAATAATTTCCCTAATGCAGCTAAGTGCATTCAAGAGCAGCTATACATGGATGACTGGGTGTCAGGCGCCCACAGCATTGAAGAAGGGAAACAGAGGATAGCGGAAATGAATGCGTGCCTTAAAAGCGGAGGCTTCTCATTAAGGAAATGGTCCTCAAACGACAAACAGCTGTTAGAAAAAGTCGAACCAAATAATAACAATCAGTCGTTATACTACGACCCGGTAGGAAAAATTAAATTAATCCGTGACCAGTGGAAAATCGTATCCTACTATGACATGCGACCTTACTGGCAAGGAGATAAAGCAGTCAATTCATTGAGCAAATATTTAGAGCAAACATGTGATAAAGTTAAAGAAGTGAGCCATTGTAACATGATCCTACTACAAATAAAACACGACTACAGCGAGCTGCAGTACTACAATCAGCTGTTACTAAATCAGCATTTTGGCGAGCGGTCAAGGACGCGACGCGGCCTTATCAACGCAGTAGGCTCTATAGCAAACACACTGTTTGGTGTACTCGACCAAAGCTTTGCGGATAAATATCAGCAAGACATTGAACTCGTAAACAGCAACGAGAAGCACCTGCTGCAACTTTGGAAGAACCAGACATCTGTGGTAGAAGCAGAGTACAACGTTCTAAAGCGAACAGAACAAGCAATAGAATCCCAGCATAAACTTTTAAATAAACATTTGAACTACATAAATCAATCAACCAAGCAGCTACAGAAAGAGTATGAAAGCATGTCTATTTTACAAGAGTTTACTCTAGCAGCAATGGCGACTACAAATATGATCCAAAACTTGAAGCGTATCCAGGATACAATCCTCGACACCCTGACAGATATTTATCATGGCAAGATAAACCTACATCTTCTAACACCAAAGCAGCTTAACGACGAACTTCAAGTAGTTTCAAGCCAAATATCTAACGAGCTAACTTTACCTATAGACAACATACAGTCAAACTTATATAAAACGTATCAACTTTTAAAGATAAAAGCACGAATGAGCAAAGAATATGTCATATTTGAAATTACTTTACCTTTGATTAGCAGAGACAGCTTCCAACTTTACCACTTGATACCAGTACCTCTTCAAATCAATAGCGACATGATCAGCATCAATCTAGTCACAGATTACATAGCAACTAACCTAATGAGGGACTCATATCTACCGGTTAGTGTCGTGGATCTTCAAAGCTGTGAACAACAAGATGAAGCATACATCTGCCAGCTACAAGCTCCTATCCAGCATCTGGGTCCAGAAGAAAAGTTTTGTCAAATAGAAAAGATGGACACCTGTAAAATCAAAAGAGAAAGCTGCAAGAACAAATGGGCTCAATTACACGACCCATCGTTCTATTTATATTTCGCATGTGATACCTACTCGCTTACAATCATATGTGACCGTGAAACTCGAGTCCGCCAAGTCAGCAAGGCCGGGCTCATTCACCTAACAAAACAATGCACAGCAAAGGGACGTGACGTCACTTTATATTCACATCAACTTCAAAGTACGCTCAATCTCAAATCGGACTTAGTACTTACTAACATAGCTCCAATACAGCATCATACTTTCAACTTCACGTTACCGCTCATAGAACCAAGCCAAGATCATCACCTCAACACCTCGCGACAGCAGCTTGGCGAGCAAATCAGCGCGATGAAGGAAGCAGCACAACAAGAGGTGACTTTAACAACGCACGATATTCACCAATACGCAATATCGTATAGCGTATTAGCAGCAGGCGTCGCAGCGCTCCTGGCGTTCCTGTGGAGGCGAAGCAGACGAGCCGTCAGCGCGTACTCCGCGCGCGCAGCGGAGCCGGCGCCAGCGCGCCACCCCGCGCCCGCGCCCCCGCCGACACCCGCGCCTCACCCGCAGAAGGAGGCGACCTCCAGAAGAGCTAGTGTTAGTGCGCGTGACCGACCCGTGCCTGAGCTAGGGCATGGGGCCAGTGGGACCGTGCGGTGGTCCAGTTTACGTGATATAGACACAATAACTTTGCCCATCAGCAAGCAGCAATCCAGCAGACAATCAGTTTTTACAATAGAATAGGGATTAGTTTTGTAATTTAGCCATCAGCAATCACTTAAATATCAAAACATTAAAGCATTGTCCTAACATTCACCTAGCCTAAGGAAAATATTGATCATCTTGTTATACTAACCCCTCAATTGTAGCACCTCATCTCATTCTCATCTCGTGGTCGGGAGTATGTTCGATACATCGATCACGTAGGTACTTAGCATCATCAGCAGTTTGATCTAAGTAGGTTACTCGTGCCGCGAGCGCGGAGCGGGCGCCTATGGACGTCAGTGCATCAGCAGCAATCATCCAAACCGCACTCATTTACATCATAATTAGTCGTAGTCTTATACACAATATAGCTATTGTTCCGTATACTCGACTTTTTATACATCAACATCCCGGGAAGAGCTAGCCGCGATTCCTACAAATAATAATATAATATAATATTTATTCAAAATCTTCATAAGTCAAATGTATAACATATGAATAATAACACCTTTAAAACTATAAATTGCGTGTGCCTGAACTAGGTAAAACCTGTATCTCAGTATTGACTCAGTATTGACAGTTACGGGACGGACTCTGATCTTCCTAAAAATACGGACAATACGCTCTTTGCGTTCCGAATTTTGTAATGAGAGTTTCCGTTGCAGATTCGTTGTTTCGATGGTAACAACGAATCTGCAATTGTTTTAATTCATTGAAAATTAGATGTAAGTACGTTTTACAAATTTGTCAGATGATACTTATTCCTAATAGGCATTAGCCAATGCAATCACAGAGCGCCTTCTTGGTGTAGTTCAAGAACTACTATAGGCTATTTTTGAATTTCTGTAAAATTCGTTTAATTAATAAATCCTACAAAAAATAAACAACTGGTGCTGCAGATGAATCGAGTCAGAGACCACACCTCCTCACAAAAAAATCATATTTCTTTATCCTGCCGTTCCAAAGATATTGACATCTGCAAAACGGTATTGCAGCGGGAACTGCAAATATCTCATAAACCTCAGGTCGCACATATGCCGCTGCTCAGCTCATGAAGTGCTCAAATATAAGCTCCTTGCTATCTATTCTATTAAGCTACTTTAAATTTGGCTAAAGCTAATAGGTAAAAACGATGCCGCTGCAGTAACGTTTTGGTGTTACTGCAGCGGAATCAGTTTTTCTCGAATAGCTCCGAAATCATAGGGCGCTCTAATTTTATTTTTGGGGCTCATGAAAATGGCATAGGGCTCTGATTTTTCTATATATTTTCATCTTTTTCCGAGTCGACGTGCCGCTTCAGTGACGCTCACGAATTTTACTGAGATCGATGATATTATGTTTGTTTGATACATAAGTTCTGTTTTGTACAGTTACCAATTGCACCAACAGTTAACAATTAACATTTATTTGCCTCTCTGTTTGCTATATTGCATGATTTGTTCTTATTTACCTAAGCTATGTATAGTAAGGGATGTCCCATATAAAACTCCCTAAAGCTACTTATCCCGAAGGAATTGTTATAACGTTCACGTTATTGCGAGCTGAAGAAACGCTGAGATTTCCTTAATACGTGACCAGATTCAGGAGCAGGTAGCCAATCAATTTCAACCTTATTGCCAAGGATTCAAGGTCGATAGGATTCGGGATGTACCTGGTTTGGAAATGGTGTTTTGGCATAAGAATTGAGACTGTTTTGGTAGGATCAATCAGGTACAAGCAATTCAGAGCCTTATACGATGATTTCAAGGTCGAATCTTGTAGTTGGCTCAAAGATGGTGTTTGCTATACCTCGACTAATCAAAGATGGCGCAGTTGTCTTTTGTTTTGTTATTGAAATGAATCGTCGAGGAAACTGATTTTTTTTATTCTGTTTGAACAAAATCGAAACCGTCTTCAAATTTCATACACACATTTACACAGTTTTTAAGTGTTTTCATTAGAAATATTAAAACACAAAGTAATTCATAGTGTTTTGGAAAAAACCAGTTATCGACTACCAACAACATTTTATCATTATAAATGCTTTACATCTTTACATAACTTGGAAAATGACAACAACCAGTTCGATGTCAAAACTGTAAAATCTAGCACCAAACTTTGGTACCTAGCTACCAAAGTTTGGTGCTAGATTTGACCTTAAAAGTAAAATAGTACCCTTTACGTGCCTTTACAGCACCTATATAGTATATTTGACAAGTTGAATATTGTTAAATTTATCACAATAAAAACGTTATTATTGTAAAATTGTAATATAGGTTACCTATATCATTTTTGCCAATAAACGACTTTATTCTTTATGATTACCTTATCAGAGTAGTAGACGCACTTTATCGACATTATTGTAAATGACTAAATGTTTCAAATATGGTTTAAAAAAATTGCTGGACAATTCACACAGCATTATCTAGCCCCAAGCTAAGCAGAGCTTGTGTTATGGGTACTAGGTAACTGATACACATAAATACAATACACTACATAGATATTTTTTTATTATACATAGAAAACATTCAAAACGTCCTGAACAAATGTCTGCAGATCGTACACATATTTGTCCCGAGGTGGGAATCGAAAACGCAACCTCCTGCGTCGCAGGCAGACCATCGCCCACCGCGCCACAGAGGTCGTCGACGTCACTAAATGACGTCACGGGGACGACGTGCCGCATCGGCTTCATTCTTTCCGATTTCAATCCAGTGGACGCGTCATTTTATGAAAAACTCAGCTACCCACGTAAGTTAACAATCCCTTTTTCAATCTCAAAACGGAACTTATTCCAACAATTTTTATATAACCCGGAGCGTCTGATCCTCTGAAAAGATCATTTATAATAAAAATATTGGTATTTTATTATGCCGAAGGAAATAGAAACAGTAGACTGAGCTAAATATAACCTTTTTGTGGGAAAATGCTCAGCGATATTCGAGAGGATTGTCTGCTTAAATAAATTAAATTGATCGTTTTTATTATACTTACGTGAGGAAGTTGGCTAGACGGTTATTGATTTCAACATTTTTGTAACCGACCCAAAACAGGGGTAATTATGATGTTCTACTTTTTTTAACAGACTTCAAAAAAGGAGGACGTTTTGCAGATGCTCAATTCGACTGCTTTTTGTATTTTTTTTTTAATGTTTGTTATCTCAGAACTTTTTACTGGGTGGTCTGATTTTCATGATTCTTTTTATATGAAAGCTGGTGCTTTCCGTGTGGTTCCATTTTAATATTGAAAATCCATGAAAAAGTATGAAAATTGAAATCGGTTTACAGTTTATTAAAACAAAATTAATTATTTGAAATCTGTGTCAACTCAAAGTCAATACTTCATGCCCATACAAAAATGTTCAAGTATGACGTCACGGTACAGGTGCCCATAGCATTGCGTTTAGACATTTTTCGGTTGAAATTTAAAATATCTATTTTTCAATGATACAATTTCACAATAATAAATAAAATACAATAAAAATATGCAGATATATATCTTCAATAGAGTAACGCAAAAAAATATTAGCATTTATATTATACAATTTTTTGAAGCCACATGCATATACCCATGCATATTATGAATCAGGATATTACACATTTAAAGCACCAACTTACACGTAAGAATTGAATTTGAGAGGCATTCTTCGCAACGATGTCGGAAGACGTAGAAGGTACACAATAAAGGTTATTATTTGATGGAAAAGTGAAAAGGGAGGCTTAGAGTGGATCTTATCTTGTTTTGAATTGAGTTTTTGGCTCTCACATGTCGGAAGACCAACAAGTAATATGCCCAGTAAAAAAACATTTTTCTTATCAAATCTGCGGTTGGACCTAGAGGCTAGATTCTGATATTCCCTTATTCTCGATTTTCAAGAAATACCGACAAATCATAGCTATAGACCTATTTATTTATAGATGTAGAAGATAATTCCACAGCGGATAATTTCATTGGCGGGCAAGCCTTGTGGGAGGAAGAGAGTATACACCAGTTGGACCGCGGTAGGTTAAAATGTTCCCGTGGTTCGGCAAAAATGGCGAAAGAGGATCACAGTGGGTATTACGTCTTCATCGATGTCGAAAGCGATAGTAGAAAAATCCAAAAATGTACATGGGTTTGACATATGCCTTAGATATGTCACGTTATCTGCTTGAATTCGAACACGAATTCACTTAGGGCGCATATCCGAGCCAATCTGACAGCGATACCTATTTTATCATATACCTATTTACGTTTATCATAGGAATTTTTAAAAATCCTACGTTCAGTTTGTGGTATCTATTATAAGCTATCTTTTAATACCTCTTTCATAATTTTATCTCATAATAGTTTAGGAGGAGATGCGAAATTAGAGTTTGGTGGCCAAAAAGCGCAACTTCGTATCTCTTCCTAAGCTTTACAAAATGAAACTATTACAGAGACACTAATAAATAGCTTATAATAGATACCACAAACTGAACGTAGGATTTTTAAAAATAACTGCGTTTAACGTAATAATAAGATAAACTAATTGGGGGCGCCACTTTCGCTGCTGTATGGGCCTTAAGTGACCTCACTTCGAACGTCATAATCACGCTTTCGTTACTGAGGCGCTACAAGCATTATCGAGTTTTACAGAATAAAAAACTTAAAACTCACTGCGGATTCAGAATAGTGAGGTTCGAAATGAGTTTATAGATGAGCCTGCTGTTTCGATTTTTTCCCAACGAATCTTTAAATTGTTTTCGAGTTTAGTCTATTCGTAAACGAATTTCCTCGCTCTCCCTCGAATAAAAAAAGGCTACTATGAAATCCGAAATGCATGCGAAGCCGCGGGAATTTATACCATCTCCGCCCCCGCCCGTGTGGTTATCCCTAAAGTCTACACTCAACTGCCATCCTACCGTTACACAGCAATATCCACGTCGTCCCTCGAGGCTGGACAAACAAGGGAAACTGCCCTTTTTATGATGGATGTGAGTTTCCCATTGTTTGGTCGGCGAGGACTTTTGGGTTAGTGTAAATGTACAGCGTCCGATTCACATCCGTATCCGTGAAATTAATTTATAATGAATGAAACATGGGATAAATGCCTTAAGTAACTGATGTAATTGGTTTTATAAAAATCGTGTTAGTTACTAAATAAATAAATAAATAAATAAAAATAACACAGAATACCTATACCACTATCCTGCAAACATAACCTTGTATTTGTAAATATAGCTTAACCCCTTTTGTGAGAGAGAAATAAATGATTTGATCATTTATTTTTATATTTATAAATTACTAGCTGCGCCCCGCGGCTTCGCACGCGTTGTTCCTATGGAAACGTTAAAAGGTGATTTTCATCCCACGGGAAATGATTTATGTGATCAAAAGTAGCCTGTGTTTGATTTCAGGATTAGGATGAGGAACAAACATCCATCCATCCATACATCCATACATCCATACAACTTTCGCATTTATAATAATCGTGTGTTGTGATAGTGTGATTACACGATTTCTTGAGTGGAGACCGCGTCTCGGCAACCATAGTGCACAATGTCCACAGCTGGACATAGGCCTCCCCCAATAAGCGCCATAGCGCCCTGTCTTCAGCTTGACGCTAAATTACAGGTTAGTCAACTTACTGCGTGAATAGCATAACAGTTCACTTCTTGACAAACGCCTCCTAGACGTATCCAGCATCCATCTGGGGGGTTATGCTCTATAACCAATTCAACGTCTTACACAGATACGACAAAATATCGGCGAGGAATGGGAGAAAACCAATACAGTTTTGTCCTATCACCCGCAGATATCTTGACGTATCTGTGTAAGACGTTGAATTGGTCATAAAGCATAACCCCCCTGCAGTTTTTTGCAGATCGTCATCCTACTGGTCGGATTTAGGGTTAAGTTTATAACGTCAAAGATATACGAAAAATACTTATTAGCAGTCTAGTCGGTCCAAAGAACACTTGATAACCACATGGTATAAGAAACAAGGTATGGTACTCCGGGAAATCAGGGTGACGTAGTTGTCACCAGATTACCAACTCCAAAAAAATTGCCATAATTAGCCAAATAAATGAGCTTCACGTTTCGTTAAAATAAAACTTTGTTTATAAGATATAATTGATTTTAATTAGAGAGGGTATCTATACACAATAATATAGAAAACAGAGTGAATTTAAGGGTTCGGGAAGGTTCAATAAATGTTCAATGAAGGTTCAAAAAAATTATTCATGATTATTATTAATGATCTTCACGTTTCGTTAAAAAAACTTTGTTTCTAAAATAGAATTGATTTTTATTAGAGAGGGTATCTATACAAAATAATATCGGCCACAGAGTGAATTTTATGGTATGGGAAGATTCAATAAAACAAGTTTATTTTTTAAACATTTCGGAGGGAGCATTTCCCCCTGACTGGAATGGAATGAACGTAATAAAAGTAAAATACATTTAGATATCTCAGTCATAATATAATTCTGATTTTATCTAATTTTATGACGATGTTGGGGCTGCCTCGCTTCTGCAGTGCATCAGGGATGTTTGCAGAGTATCAAACGGATGGTTTCTGATTTAGCTATATCATAATACTATACATCCGAATATTAATTTGGTTATGTATTACTCTGACATTGTTTTATTGTTTCTTTCATAATAGATTCTTTAGGGTCTTATATTTTTGTTTTATTTTATTTAACAATACCCCTATACACCAGCTTTATTTATGTAAGTACATGTTAATTTAATCTAAATTATTTTATGACATTATTATGTAATTTTGTACATTATTTTAATACAGTTTGACAATGCCCTTTTACAGCAGCATACTTTGACATAAGTACCTTTTATTTTATTTTATTAATTTATTTGTTTTATTTAACTAGACTAGACTGACCTCTCATATTAAGGTTTTTAATTTCGAATTAATTTATGTCTGTCTGTCCTTTTTTCCCTTTGTACCCTATGGTGTTTTGTAAAGCCAAGTTTGTGTATTGTAATATAAATATAGTACCTAGATTATATAACGAAGAATGTAATTTATGCCAGGCACGTCATCTGAGTTTTAGCTATATAATATGGTTTTATCTATTTATCAGTTTCGAAGATTTTGGCAAACGTATCTTTATTAGACTTTTTCCGCTAGTGGACAAAAAATGTAAGTAAATTAGAGTCAATTGCACCTCATTTCTTGTTTGTTAGTAATTAATATTTATCAAGCTGTTTTTAAAGTAAAAATTTGACTTGTCTAAGTGCTTATTTTGTAAGTCTAAAGAAATAAACGATTTGACTCTGACTCTGACTCTAATGTGGTTTTTTCAATAAAATTATTATCTATCTATATCTCACCAGGCCGAGCAGGCGTATACAGCAACGGAGAGTCGTTAGCCGTCAGCTCGCTCCAGCCTCAATGCTGGAGCGAGCTGACGGCTAACGACTCTCGCGAGATTTTCGTGAGTGTGGAGCGCCTTTTAGTATAGCCGATATTTAGTTTTGGAGTTGGTAACCTTTGTAGAAGCTGGTGTCTATGGTTGATATACTCTATGGCTGGTGACAACCACCGTTCGGAATGCAATACCTTGTTTCATTATACCATGGATAACCATACAAGCATAAATCGGCCGTTATTCTTTACTTCAAAGGAAGGGAAATACGCAACCCTTATAGATATGAGAATTTGAGGGTAAGTGAAGGGATGAGGGTGCGTACTTATGTTGTAAGTGATTTCATTAGGGAAGGTTCAAAATTTCACTCGTTTTTTCGTATAAATCATAAATATATTCGAATAAACGAAAGTAAAATATAAACGAAGAACATGAAAATGATGTTATTAACCGACTATGAAAATTATGAAATAAGTATTTTTGTTTTAAAAACCTATATTTAAATTTTTTGTTATATAGTTTTTTCATGGATTTTTATGCATCCCATTAGGTACCAAACGGGAAGCACCGACTTTCATATAAAAAAGAATCATGAAAATCGCACCACGCAGTAAAAAGTTCTAAGGTAACACGTGATGTACGTGAGTACTGTTTTGATTTTTTCCCTACGTATCTTTATTGTTTTCGATTCACTTCATAGCGAATGCCGATTGGCTACGCCACCAGAACAGTTGTCTCACCGCCGACAATGAACAAGGAGTGAGTAAAGAATTTTCCTATGCTTCAGTGTTCAGCTTTAGCTCTAAGTAGTTTAATTTTTAATATTTGGCTTTGTCGTGGTCAAGAAATAATTTTCCTATGTTTCAGTGTTCAGCTTTAGCTCTAAGTAGTTTAATTTTTAATATTTGGCTTTGTCGTGGTCAAGAAATAAATTTCTTGACCACGACAAAGCATTTCATTTCATTTCAAAGTGCCTGAAATCAATCTAAAAGTAAAGATCTAAGACCCATATTCCCTTGCAAGCATATTCACAGTGAAATAGCTGTCAACTGAAGTAGAAACAATCCATTATAAGTTTGTTCGGGTTTCTGCGATAGGCTTATATTTATATCCATAACTTTTCTTGAGACCTTTTCTTATCACTTACCACTTTTTTAGGTTTTTGGACTTCTAGAGGGAGTAGATATCATGCACCACCCCAACTCTTCCCGCAAGTGTCGTAAGAAGGGATATCCACCAGGGGGCGGGCAGGAACATTTTTTAATTATATTAAAAAGATTGACACATTTAAAAAAAAATACAAAACACATATTATTACTTAAATTTTATACTAGTACTTAAGCACAAGTAATAAAGAATTTTTTTTTCTTGGTTTTTTGGTTTACCTATGTATATATATCTAAAATATTCCGTGCATTAAATGTTCTTCTTTGTTTTTAATTAAATTAACAAGCGTGAATTTTTTACTAGGTTTTTCCCTCTGCAAATATTTTCTGAACAGGCAATGATGAATCGGGTATAAAACTTTTAATTAGAGGTGTTGTAATAAACTCAGAATTTCCACTAGACACTTTAATTGATGAGGGAAAAACATTTCAACAAAAAAGTCAAAAACCACCCTTAGAAAGTTGAGTTTGTAATTTTTTTTTGCATAGCTGCTTATATATATCTGGGACTTTTAAATTCGTGAAAAAATAAGGATTAGTTGTGAAATATTTATTTCGATAAGGTAGGTAGATATAGTGGATAATTACCGGCGTAACGGGACGTAATGTGTTACACAGCGCGCGTTCGTGCAGTCAGTACGGGGAAAGATGGTTTTGAAACGAGCAACGAGACATATTTTTGCTCACGGCGTAACGTATCATGAACGATTGCTAAGTTTGAATAGTGGATAAGTGGACTGTAGATTATTTTGGTAGTGAGATTGTGTCTTACTCTTGTAATTGTGTCGACACGAATGCAATGACAGTGATTCTATCTTGAAGTAAAAGTATGAGAGTAGGCGTGAATTGTATGTATGAGGTGTATCGAGAATGTTACGAAAAACCACTAACCTTTCAATCATGGGCACGTAGCAGTACTCAGCTCTTTCCAGAGTTCCTCGGGGCGTCACGGCTAAAAGTATACCTTGGAGATCTGCACTTCACTGGGCGGGCAAGCTTAGCGTTAGCTTAGAGGAGCCGGTCTCACCACCGACGATGGACGATGGACGAAAAGCAAGTAAAGCGAGAAACTGGAAACGAATAAACGGAAGCGCTTAGCTTTAAGCGAGTATGTCTGAGCGAGCATCGCTGTGCGACTGAGTAAGTATTATTTAGGTAGATAGCTTTTGTCTCTCAGCGACAAACTAGTGGAGCGAGTCCACCGTTGGGGTTCGGGTGATGTGCAGTCAATGATCAAACTCAAACTCAAACTCAAAAATGCTTTATTTCCATAAATAAAAATAAATGTACACTTAGAACAGGTCAAATCATTATTAAAAAATACACTAACACGGAAAGAAAGTGGTATTTTTGATTTCGATCGCTTCGGTATGTAGACTAAAGTAAAGAAACGACGAAGAAACCTTTAGCCTGTTAGTTGTTATTTTTCGAGTTGGAGCAAAATCCGACCCAAGTTGGAGCAAAATCCGACCCAACTGTTCATCAACTGTTCATGTTTATATTTAATGCATCTTTTTTGTTTACACGGAATGTAATATCTATTGTTAGTTTGTAAAGCGAGAAAATAGCCGTTAGTTTGTCGGTTACTCGCCATTGGCTTCAAACTGAATGTGATGTTACGATGAAGCAAAAGAAATACGAAGCCTTTTTTAAGCTTTTCATGAAGCTCTCTGTGCCTTCTGAAGCACTTAATTGGTATCTAATTATGCAAAACAATATAACAAATAACCCTCAATTTGACCCTTATGCGACCTTTCCCTTAAATCCTACTAATATTCCTTTTAGGGCCGCCTTGAGACAACCTATCTGCCATTACGGGCTCAACGGTACAGCCTCTATTTAAAACAAATTACGGTTAAAACATGGCATTTAATTGAGGTTTGTTTTTACTAAACTTTTGTGCGTAATCAATGCCTAAAATTTCAATTGCCCTAACAAATTTACAATAAATTTGTAACTAACCGTACGTACAATTCGTTTGTAACGTAATGTACCTAATGCTAGCAAAAATGGATGTGTACTCTCATTTCTCTATTTTTGGAGTGTAAACTTTTTTAGCAACTTTGTGCACTTTTTTAGCATGGGTAATAAATTGTAAACTAGCGTCGGATCAGTGGTGACGTAATACTAAAGTGGAAAGTATAGGGAAATCTGTATAGGAAGAAATTAAAAAATTTCTGTTAATTTTTACCTAGTTTTTACATAGAAAATTCTTGGCCATAGTGACCAACGACAAGAAGGCTGATGCAATCTCTTCTATCCATTGACTATGAACTAGATTTAGGCTTGTGCCACACTTTTAAGGATGCACCCACTCACACAAAGCGCGTACAAAGCCACTTGCATTAATTTATACTGTTTATTACTAGATACCGAAGTAATGTTAATCCATGCATACAAGAACAACTGAAACTCCGTTCTACAAAATGCCCTTTCCATTCTACAATTTCATGCAACATAACGTTTTATTCCAACTAACACAAAAACAGCAAAAAGTAGAGACCTCCAAAGTGGAAGCATTATGCAAACGTCCATATTTGCATGTGTGTGTTATTCAAGCATGTCCATTTGAAAATGTTTTATGCACCGACTTTATTTCAGCCAATTTTAAATGAAGTTAGGTTAGGGCACGTGTTCATGGCAGGCAATTGAAACAGTGCCAAGAAATGAAATGAAATGAAAATATATTTATTCTGATAGGTACAAACTTAAATATTTAATTAGGGCTTCATACACTACACACAAATTAAAAAACAACGGGTTGCCTTCCAGAAGTTCCGGCAGAAGTGAAAACTACTGATCACATATGGACCAGTTGAGCTACCTATACATTGTTTGTATCTGTCTGCAGTTAGCTCAATTGTTTCAATCCTAAATACTAGTTCTAATATATTTCTATTATTTGATTGTTATTTTCTTTTTCAATAAGGTAATGAGTTTTTTTTATTAAAAGAGATAAAAGTAAGTATGTATTCAAAACATGCACGTTGGCTATCCGCAGAAAAGTGGGGTCCTATTCTGCTAGCTTTAGTATGAGAAGGGTATCGTCACTGAATGACACATTTTCGTATTCTATCTAAGATTGAAGAAAGAATATAGAAGAAAAGAGAAAGAAATATTTATTCATAGCTTATCATACACTGCATTTGAGTACACATATACACTGAAGTCATTAATTATGAATGTAAGCGGGTGAACTACAGACCTTGTTTTTGTTGGAAGAACACAGAAGTAAGTTGCTAATTAGAGTTATCCAATCCATTTGTTACAATTTGTCCGCAAGGCGCTGTATGTAAATGAGTTTTTTTGGGGTTTTCTTAATGTATTTAATCCTAAGTAGGTACGTATACGTTTAAAAGAAAGCAGAAGTAGTAGTTTTTTTATTTGGTGTTTTCTTTTTGCTGTGAGGGTCAAAACACCGCACATTTTTTGTAGTTTCAAAAGTAATCATACTATACACTTATATTATAAATGCGAAAGTTTATGGATGTATGGATGGATGTTTGTTACCTCTTCACGCCAAAACTACTGAACGGCGGCTGAAATTATAATCAGGTAATTAAAATCCTGGAATGTAATAAAGACTTTTTACCCCATAAATCATTTCCCGTGGGATAGAAATCACCTTTGAACCTTTCCATAGAAACAACGCATGCGAAGCCGCGGGGCGCAGCTAGTTTACTATAAAACTATACAAAATATTGTAAATGTAGTATTTTATCGTGTAGATCATTATCTCAGTACTAATTTTAAATAAATTTAGGATTTTTTTTTAAAACGGCGAGCACTGAATTAGTCTATTTACCACGGAGCCCTCTTAAATGTTTCACATTTTGTATGGCATTTGTATGCAATCTCGTGTTGTATAGACAGCTCCGATGGTACATTCACTAATGAAAATTTGAAATAGATCGTTTTCAAAGATTGCTTTTGGACGGAATGTAGATCGCAGATAGTACGATATGCTTTCAGTTTGGAACATTCTATTTGCATGGTTTGTCATAAAGGTTGAAGTGATAGTGTTTTATATGAACTTTATATCCTATAGTCGGCATTGAAATTAGCACAAAATGTTTATTTTAATGTCGTCGATCCTGAGTTTATTAACAACTCAGGATCGATCATGTACAAGTTTGGTCCTTACTTTTTGTAACACCCTGTATAAATGTGTCAATGAATAAATAAGTACCTGGGTGACCGAGCTTTGCTCGTTTTTTTCCCGTAGTGTCATTTGCACCATTGGCCAGCACCATTAATTGGGCAAACGACACTGTCATGTACCGTTTACACCATTGATGGGGCAAATGGTGCAAACGACACTGTCATGTACCGTTTACACCATTGATGGGGCAAATGGTGCAAATGACACTATTAAAAAATATATTTATTTTGCCTCAAGGCTTTCCTCGAGCTATCGCTCTGTTTACTGGCCATCCGCCCCGCCCCGAGACCCTCAGGGAAGAGATGGATCAGAATTTTTCTCCCCATGAACAAATACTGTATCCCCTAAAACTTTACTAATGATAATGGAAGAATGAATCGCTTATTAATAATATAAAATATTTTTATTATTAATAACAAAGAATCAATGACAGCTAATCAATGACAAATAATGCTTAATTATTTTATCTTAATTTTTCCAAGAATAGTGGAATATCTATTTCACTATTAATTAATTGCATCTGTAGGTACTGTATATAATTATTCCGATCCCTAACCTCCTTTGATCGCTTTTTGTACGGGTCTTGTGTAAGAGCATTGACTGCATGAAATGCAGCGTCCTCCTTAAGCACTTTTAAGCAGTGACTCACTGTCGCGGGTCTTCTTTTAAAGCAGTTATTAATATGTCCATTCCATCCTTCACATACATTATTTGTTCTATGCCTCTCACCAAAACAACACCACAGTTTTTTTTTCGGCATCCAAAATCTAGCCACATAATTAATAAATTGCTGCAAATTTTTATTACTTCCGTTAGCATCACTCTCTGCTATGATGTATCTGAATCCATCTTCAATTTTTGATTCTGGCAGAAGAGGTAAGATGGTGCAAAGAGAAACAATTTTTGTAGCGTTAGTCTTTTTTAAATTGAGACTTTTAGCTTTTCTCCGCAATTGGTTTTGAAAATGGTAAAAACAACCGTGATGTTCAACCATAGGAAACACTACTTTGACTGCACTAATGAAAGATTGTTCAAAATCAGATATAATTTTCGAAGGACCCCATTGAGCAATGGTGCAAACGGTACATCATAGTATCATTTGCACCATCAATAATGGTAGCAATGGAGCAATGGTGCAAACGGTACATCATAGTATCATTTGCACCATCAATGGTACTGGTCAATGGTGCAAATGACACTACGGGGTTTTTTTTTGGTAAATTGTGCTTATTAGAAATTATAGTAGTACTATTCGCCAATAGATGGCAGGAAGAGTCATATTTTTCAGTTTAATTTTTTGGTAGATTGGGGTAAAGTTGAATATTGAAAACACGAATAAAATAGTACTACTATTCGACAATAGATGTCAGGAAGAGTCAATTGATTAAGATAAATCTAATCATTGAAAACATAATTAAACTAATAAAACGGCATTTGACTGTATACTAAATTTCATGAAAATCGTTTCCGAGATCCGTTTTATATATATACAAGAATTGCTCGTTTAAAAGTATAAGATGTGGGTCGATTCATACATCATTTTCTGACCCCAAGCTAAGCAGAGCTTGTTTTATTGGTACAAGATTACTGATTAAACACAACACACTTCATTATAGGTACAAAGAAAACACTCCAAACACCCTGAACTGCAGATCTGCAGATCGTACAAACATTTGTCCTGAGGCAGGAATCGAACCGGAACCTCCTGCATCGCAGACGGACCTTCGCCCACCGTGACAGACAGACCAGACAGGTCGTAACGTTATCGAATACGATTACTATTTTCGAACACACGATGCAATAACAATACGTTATGAAGTTTATTGAGCACTGATTGGCAATCACTACCAGTCCACTATTATTCGACACCAGAATAAATTAAAACGAACTGAATTCGCGTTTTATCGTGTAGGAAAGGTTTACCTTATACCTCTGATTTATTTCAATCCGTTTGTCATTGATGGTAGTACAATAAATAAATAAATAATGCTGGACAATTCACACAGCATTATCTAGCCCCAAGCTAAGCAGAGCTTGTGTTATGGGTACTAGATAACTGATATACATAATACAATACACTACATAGATAGATATTTTTTATTATACATAGAAAAACATCCAGAACGCCCTGAACAAATGTCTGCAGATCGTACACACATTTGTCCCGATGCGGGAATCGAACCCGCCACCTCCTGCGTCGCAGGCAGACCTTCGCCCACCGCGCCACAGAGGTTGTCATATACAATAGATATGATATTTCGATTCATTTTTGCTTGATCAATACGTTATGAAGTTTATCCATTGAGCTTTGATTGGCAATCACTACCTATACATTATTATACGACATCAGAATTCACTTCAGCTAAAATTAAAACGAACTGAATTCGCGTTTCATCGTGTCGGAAAGGTTTACCTTATACCTCTGATTTATTTCAATCCGTTTGTCATTGATGGTAGTACAATAGATGTGACATTTATTTATCGGTAACCCCCTGTGGTTACCGATTGTGTGATGTTAACTTTGATCCTTGCGAGGGTTGTGGTTTATATAATTATTTATTTTATTCATTAATTTATTTAAGGGGATCTTTCAGCACAAAGGTACATTATAGGAGATGTGTAAAGATAACAAGAGGCTATTAATAAGTTCCCACTTATAGAAACAAATACAATTTTCTGAAACACTATTACATTAATAACAAGCTACTTATTCGCATTTACCATTTTGCATTTATGAAAAAAAAAAAAAAAATCATAAATCCTCCAAACGTTTTTCAAATAGATTTTTATGTTTAAAATTGCCTATTTCTTATCTATTTTTTTAAACAAGATAAAGATTTGTAATCTATGCATTAAGTTTTTTTTTTAATTTTATATAGTACGAGTAAATAAGTAACTCTATTATTTTCAACATAAAAGTTGCAGGAGGTACCTGATAGTTGAAAAAAGAAATTTATATGTTTTATATTCTTCATATAAATAATAAACAGAAAAAACATACAGCATAACGTTAAAAATAAATAAAAAAACCAAACACCGTTTTTTGAGATCCATCAAGTTAGAAAATTTTTGAGAGTTGTCATAATTCACAGGAAAAACTTAGGTATGCCTCTAGTACATGGAAAGGTTTACTACAATATTACTACATATAGTAATATTGTAGTATATTATATATATGGTAGAATAAAATACTCCAATTTTTTTTTGTGAAAAATGAACATATGTGAAAAGGGCCTTCGCTTTTTACATGCGGTCACGTGCCTTGCTGTGCTGTATGAGCTTAATAGACCGCTTTGACCAGCTAACTGCAGACTGTTGCAAACAATATAGAGGTAGCTCAACTGATGCATATTACACTTAAATATTGTCTCATGTCATGTCTTTATAATATATGAAATTAGACACTAACTAGCTCATCCATTAAATGGCACATCGTTGGTTTTTAGATTAAAACCTTCTATCAATATTGAGCTCTAATATATTCGGATATCGAGGGATTCAGATTCATTTTTGCTTGATCCGTTGATAAATGATCGGTAGGACACCTGCTAGATAGAAATTGGAAATTATATGCGAAACTGAACTTTATAGTAATAGGAAAGAAGATCCTAAAGATTGATTATTAAATCGCTATCTTCGTCAAGATTTATTTTACTTATAACAGGCAAGTTTCAATAATTAGTTTTTAAGTAAATTAAGACCTATTGAATTTGGGGAGCGCAGAATTTATTGATAGAATTGTTCCAGACACTGCGATACACAGAAAATATCTAAAGCATCCAGAAAAAAACTTTGTAGATCGTACAAATATTTCTGTCCCATGGCGGAAATCGAACCCGCAATCTCCAGGCGAACCTACGCCCCGCCGCGCCATTTCGGTTGACAATGGAAATGGTAGGTTTGCACAAAATTGTGTAAAATATTCCCTCGTTATTTCCACAAATGGCATGTAAGGTTACACAAAGCTTTTTTATATTTGAACAGGATTTTTTCGCTGGTAATTCTTTTTATGCGTAAATCGTAACGTTTGGAAAGGAACAATGAAATTTAAACAATGAGCTTGTAAAAATATGGTTTTAATATTATTATTATTACATTTGATTCTTTATTTATTAGATATATTATTATTTATTTATTTATATTATTATTTATTTATTTATACGTTTTAAGTTATTTGTGTTAAAATAATCAAATGTGAAATTAGTCTCGAAAAAGTGGAAATGACAATATTAAGAAAAAATAAGAAAATAGAAAAAACGTGACATTTACAACGATTCCAACATAACTTGTAAGGGGTCGCAAATGAGTTATATTAGGATTAATGAGAGATCCATTAATAATTGTATAAAAAAGCTATGCTATTTACCTATTATGTTATCCACATCCACATCCACAGCCTGTATCGGTCCACTGCTGGACGCAGGCCTCCCCCTGATAAACGCCTTATTGGCGTTTAATTCATTGGGGGGTAATGCCCATAATCCCCACGCTGGGCATGCGGGTTGGGGATCGCAGTCGGTGGAAGATTTGTTCTGCAGGAGGCGCTGCTGCCCACCCCTCAGAAGGTATCCCTTAGTCGCCTCTTACGACACCCACGGGAAGAATTGGGGTGGTGCAAATTCTATGCCGCCGGCACCACACGGCCATTATGTTATAGTGGACATGAAATATAGTGATTTATAGATACTTTTTATATCTAATAATGTAAAGGCAATGTTAGTTATGTAGACGGCCAAACTATTGAATGAATAGCGCTGCAATTTTGTACACATCACAGATTTGCAACTAGAAAAACTAAAAGGCTACTTTTTATTCCATAAACGCGTGCAAAGCCGTGGGCAGAAGTTAGATTTAACATAAACTCTACCTTGATATCGCGTGAGGTGGCGAGAGAAAAATAAATGATTGTGTGTTTCATAATCATAAGTATTGAATACGTTATTCCAACTGTGTCGCAACAAAAAAATAACTGAGAACTGTTAAAAAACACAACCAATGAAAACATAAAAACAGTTCGTTCGTTTTAAATAGAAAGTTGATCATAAATATGCCATTTTTGGAATATTTTTGTACACAATACAATGCCATGAAAACTGAAATTGGAGCAATAAAATGGCTTATTCAAGGCTCCAATTCTAGTGAATTATTAAACTGACTCGACGGAATAATGTGGGACTCGACGCCCTGAGAAGAACGTAATATCCACCTCTCCGGTGACCCTGTCTCGCCATTTTTGCCATCACTTTTGACTCACAAACTCCTCCCGATTGGGTCATAGACTAGACAGACACAGTTGAACCATGAGGATATTGACCATAATTTCCAGGCTGCCCAGCCATGCGGGTTGGGATCGTAGTTTGGTGGAAGATTTGTTCTGCAATTGGAGTGGTGAAAATTCTAAGCCAGCACCACACACCTACGAGAAACGTGTTGTTGTTATTTTTACATTCTTGGCTCAGAGTAGTTTGTTTTTATAAGCTTCTATACAAGAAGAAATTATTCCTTTGTTTTTAAGCTATTTTGGATATTTCAAAAATTAAATGAAACTCAAAATGAATTTAACACGAGTTTAGCAATATCTCGTTTTATTGCTCCCAAAGTCGGGTACTGGTTATAAAATCTGATACTTTATGGGTTGACCCACAAAATACGCATGCTAAATTTAGAGCTACGGTAATGGGTGGTTATAAATAACTATATTATAGTATTCACCTGAAATCCGAACTGTTGGTCTTGGCCAGTTGTAACATTTACAAAAACTCGACAAACCCTGACAAAATATTAAAGCGTTTTATTTGTGTCAAAAAATATTTTAACAAGACTGAAAAGCCACAGACAAGAAGTTGAAATTAAAGACTGTAAAGATGGCGTTTTTGGTTTGAAATTAAATAGCATAACAACCTGTAAGCTGAAGTTGATTGACTTTACTACAACCATTTATTCTATAGATCCCAGCCATCAATGCAGGTCTAGAGAAAATAGGGTATTTAACATTTTTGGAGACCGCCCTATTAAACCATCATAGCACTTGAACGGCTGCACTGACTTTCTCCAAAATAAATAACACTTTCCGTCAAGTCTCCTTGCTAACGAAAAAAGCCACGTAATAATCTATTCTAAACGTTGTTTAGCTATAGATACTGCCACAGACAGACAACCTCTCTATTGGTGGTGTCACGCAGGACCCTATCTCAACAGCCTATATTGGCCTATTGGTGTCACGCAGGCCTCCTGGTAAGCGCCGTATTTGCTATTATCTCATGGGGGTAAAACTCATAATCCCCACGCTGAGCATGCGGGTTGGGGATCGTAGGTGCTGCTGCCCGTCCCCCTTGGAAGGTATTGTAAATTCTAAGCCGGCACCATACGGCAGGGACACAGATCAAACTTATCCTGGGGTTAAAAAAAACATCGAGCTGTTAAGCCTCTTATACATTCTCGGCAGCGTTGTACCTACGTACAACGTTGCCGAGTCAAAGCCAATACCAACGTGTAGACGGCACGTTTGCATTTCCTTGCCATCGCTCCGTATCGCTCAATTAGCTGGCCGAGTAAATACTAGCGCAAACGTGGTCATTTGCAGTGACTTGTCACCGCTCGCGGTCACTCGTCTCACTTTGGAGCCGTGTCGGTTTTTCTGCACATATCAAAGGCGCTTAGCGCTTGCGCCTGCACTGGGCCACATTTTTGCCACATTTTTGTCCGCCCGCCATTGTGCGTCTTCTCACTTCTACGTCCATATTGTTCGAACCAAATTATTGATACCCACATGAAGTCTAAATGCATAATCAAGAACTGCCAGCTCCCAACATGTCGGCAGCTTCGCACTAAAATCGTCTACATTGGCCACTTCCAATAGTTTGCGTAGACTTGCCCAATGTCTAGACACTGGCACTTGCCTTATATCGATTTGCTTACGGCCGCATTGCCCTTACTCGGCCAACATGTATTGGGGGCTTTACAATAACATCTCTGGCAACCGCCCACTGCGTTACAAAGGTCATCGTTCGAGGATGTTCGTAACAATCGTAGGTATTACGCATCTCTCATATTTCCAATAAAATATAACGAGAGACAATAAAAAGGGTGCGAGCGTGCGCTCCCATTTGTACATACCGCATAATCGCTACAAGGAGTGAAAAAAATGTGATATGATAAGTTTAACCTCAAAGATGATCAGAGTGGAAAAGTGAAAAAAGTGCTAGGCCTACAGGGCTAAAAAAGAGTTTATTCTTTGGGCAGGTATTAATCAGTAAAGTGCGATCAATTTACTGTCAAATAAGAAATAGTTAATTATAAATGAATATAATACAAATAAATATCAAAGAATCAATTACCATAGGTCACAATAAATACGTATGACTTAAACCTTAAATTTAAGGGATAAGCTGCAAGCATGATGTTGAAATTATTACCTATTTATCTTGATTCTTATAATTAGCTGCAAAGTAAAAAAAAACGATACCACATCCCTCACTTTTATTCATCCGAGAACACCGATAGCGTTGGTTAATTGAAAACCTCCATACTCGAGTCAGCTGTGGATATGACACGTAATACAAAAGCAAGCCTGTAGAGGTCGAAAGTCACTTTAATTTTCAGTCATTTATGGACTTGCTTTTAAAACAAAACTTTAGTTCTACCTGGTTCTACTTATAATGTACTTATATTCAACTATTGCGACTATATAACGTACGTACATAGGTACCTAATTATATAAAATTGTCTATTATTTAGAAGATACATGTCTTATCATATTATATTATACATTTATATTTGCAAGTAAGGACTTTCAATTCTTAATTGTCTTTAACTCGAGTAATGTAACATTTTACGGCAAATCCTAACGGATTTACAGATTATAAAAATCTAAGTTAAGGATAAGTTACGATCAGCCAGTTTCTAGAACGCAGGTCATCTTCATTATCAACTAATAAATGATCAAATCCCTAATCAAGTGTCATTGGGGTTGCTTGAATGTTGATTACGTACTTTGTTATTGAACAGAGATAAGTTGACAAGTCTGTTAAATCATTGATGCAAAATAGGCTAATTAGGCATTTTTCATTAGCCAGCGCTTGTCAAATCAATGATCAACTAATAATATAAAAGTGATTTTTCTGTTTTGTATAATTACATTACGACTCGTTCAGTCGGCGTGAAAAGGTAACAAACAGAAAGACACAATTACTTTCGGTTTCCTGATACTTGTTTCAGATGTGTTAAAGTATTTAATGGATATTGAATAATATGAACTTTAGAAGAGCACTGCTGTTCTTTCAACACAAACTAGGTTTGTAGTTAACCCGCTTACATGCAAAATTAACTCCTCAAACTACGAATGTTTTAATAGTAAAATATGAACTTTAATTCATAAATGGTCCGTTAAAACACAATTTTTTGTAGCACTTCATTTTTTTCAAGGCGTTCTAGATGTTTTATATGTATCAATGCAACGTAAGCAGAGCGTTGAGTATTTTACATTACTTACGAGACATTTATTTATTTTATATTGCTTTATTCGGAGAACAAACAGTTTTACAAACTTTATGAATAAATTTAGATAAAAACTTTTGACAATTAGTATGTCCTCGCATGTAGAAGGTAAAAGGTTGCTTGCTTGCGGAGAAGGAGTGAAAAAATAATTATTATAAGAACAATAACAACCGTTCTGTCCTTTTAACAAAAAACACTATTGTGAACTTTTACCATACAGTTTGTAATAGTGCTTCTATTGTGCGGTCAGGAAACTACGCAAAATATACTAACTATATATATACATACTAGGAGCCGTCACGATCAATTCTTGATGCTAATGTCAAAAAGATTCATTCTCAAAGCTCGCATCACGGGTACTGATAGGGTACTGATGAACCACTTCCGACTGAAATACACAATGCGTAACACCCAGCCAGACCCGGAAAAAACATCTGCAGTTGTTGCAAACATTTGTCCCATGGCGGCAATGGATCCCGCAACCAACCCTCTACGTTTCAGGTGGACGGTCGCTCACAGCAGCGCCACATCTGCGTGAATAAATTCATCTGCCTAACTTCGTATAGAGGTATACATACGATGAATTTATCCACGTGTTAAATGTTATACAACATAAAAAATAACTATCGCTGTGTTTTTTGGTTAGTGATTATTTTAATTGGTGAAAGTATTACGAATTTTGTAGAAGCACTAAGAGTTTCGTAGAGATACTACAAGATTTTATAGACGGGCTACAAATTTCGTAGAAGAACTCTTTTACTTTTGTAAAAGCGCTACGAGTTTCGTAGAGGGACTACAAAATTTTCGTAGCGATGCTAAATCAACGTCCGTTTATCTCTCAGAAAATACTGTTATACGCAACGAAAGTTTCAATATTTGGAATTTTTGAATTTTCAACTTCATATTTTTTTAAAACATTGACTTTTACAATTTCCATTTTGATTTGATACAGTGCATTATATCAGGAACGTGGCGTAAAGGACGAAGTACTGTCCCATTCTGATTGCGCGTATATAAAAAACACGATCAAAAAAACACAGTCAAATAGTCACACAAACATTCGCATTTATAATAATTAATGTGTATTATAAACTGTATGCCATAAAATAATACGCGATATACTTCCTTTGACATTACCTACTACAACAATATCGACCATCGACAATATTGGTTTCCCGCTACAATGAAACTAGGTCAGCCTGAGAGGACAATGACCCTGGGATGTACAATATGCATCATGTGTTAGTTTACTTGTATATGGTATAGACAAAGGCTTTTGTAACATAACACTATCACAGCATTATTATTAAAGCGGCTCTGTCTCTGAACATAATAAACTATATTCCAATCGGTTTTGGGTACAGTTTTCAACGATTGATTAAATGATTAATGAAAGGTTTAAGCATAATAAATATACCAACCGATTTTGCGTACAGTTTTCAACGATAGATTAAATGATTAATGACAAATAGCATAATAAAATAGGTCAAACAAATAATGTCTTTTTAGGAAATTGGCTGAAATAATCACATTGATTGAGCGTTTTGCTGACTTACTGACGTGTAAACCAGATAAATGTAAACCATTAAACAGTATAATATGAAATTATTTCTCTTAAAAGGTTTATTAAACTACCCTGTTAAAACCGGGCAAGTGCGTGTCCGTACATAGAATAATCCCCTTCCAATAACATAAATTTCATGGTTAAGGGGATTTGTAGATTTTTTGTCTAATAATCCCCTTCCTCGGCATATTTCTACAAAAAGTCTAAAAATCCCCTTCGTAGGGGATTCTCTAAGGGGATTTGTAGACCAAGCCAGGTAAATAATTGAACAGTCGCGCCCTAATTTCTGGCAAAACACTATCATTCTACGGCTTAAAAGAAGCAAAGACTTACGATTCAAACATTGCTTCGAAAAATACAAAGGATTCCATTCTAGATAGATAGCGACAGTTTAAAAATACCATTTTGAAATTACATTAGTTTTTTAGTGTATTCATGCTATAAATCAATGCAATCCAACACCTGACCAGTCGCGTTTTATTCTATGGTAAAAGACTATTTATCGTTTTATGGTTTTATGGACAGCTAATGTATGAAATCATACCATTCAAACATTACTTCGAAAATACAAAGGAAGCAACCGACAGATCCAATAGCTAAGAGCGTAAGTAAAGCATTTTACCAACTTGATTTTTCACTCCATAAACACAAAATCCATTGCACCCGTTCTGCACCCCAATCAATACTAGCCGACGACCCAGTGCAGAGCACGAAATGCCAAGGGCACCATAAATTACCCATAGCCATGGGGAGGTCTGCACCCCATGGAGTGGCCGTGGATGCTGGCGCGACGCTCTGTCTGCTGACCTTCGCTAGTGATCTTGGCAACATGACCGGGTGGTATTTTGCTTGTTATTTTGTAGATTACGGTAGATCACTTTAGTAGGTATTTCTTGTAAACTAGCTTCATTCCGAGGAGCTTACATTTTTTTATCTTGTTGGATTTAATTAGTCTAATCATAGATATAAATCGTTAGATACGCCCCGACCAACAAAAACTGTAGCAATGTACACAAACAAAACAAACGTACTGAGACAATAGTGTCATCTCTTTTTCTCACACGTTAGGTGCAAACACAACTTTCTCTTTCGTGCACTCGCCATTTAAATTTGTTATTGTAGTCATTTTTGACAATGCGGACGATAAAATAAAAGTTATTTCATTAACTCGCAATACCTACGAGTGAAATGTTACACCTCTGGCTTTGTTTGTGTTTCTAGAATTGTTGTTGCGCTTGCGAAAGGCACACGTCATTTTGTGACGCTATAAACTGCCCGCAAACGTCCTTCACAACACGTCCGGCTAACACTGTGCGTAGATGTACACTGAGTGCAGGTTTAAGCAGGCGTAAGGTTCGACTTGGACACAAAACGGCGCGATCTCACTGAGGTAAGGGCATATCTAACGATTTATATCTTTGAGTCTAATAACAAATTCACATAAGTTAGTCGTTTTGAATTCTAAGTATCGAGATCGAATCATATTGCTATTAAACACAGAGGCTTCTTCATTACGTAGAACACCGGAGGGACCAACACAAATAAGGCGTATGTCAAACAAACATTTTTAAATTTTCTGCAATCGCTTTTGATATCGATTGTTACATTGTCTAGTCTCGGCCCTCTGATCTGACAACGGATACCTAACGAATAAATTGATGGTTTGATAAATATGTTAGTTTTCAACTTCGTAACTAATGAATTGATTAGACTTACAACGAGGATTGTGTTAACTAAGAAAAAGCTAAAGCAAGCATGGTGTGATCAGGTCAAGAAGTGCATTTAATTGTAATTAGTTCCACGGATATATAACTATAAAACTAGATGTGACAAAAATAATAGACCTTTAGTTCGTAAAAATAAATGTAAAGCTGCGGGCAAAAGTAAGTACTTTGTCAAGTAAAATAACACTCGTAGTTTACCTTGACCAACAAATAAAAACGAAGCTGTGTACAAAAAACTTTCCCGATCTTGGACTTTCCCCTCCCTTGTCATAAATCTGACAGAGCCTTGACTCAAGAACCGAAGAAAAGGAAGGCGGAAATAACAAATTGTCACGCATCTGTGTCAAGGGCATATGGTCAGACAAATCGTCTTCAAAACAGGTTGTTGATTTTGTAAGATAGATTGTCTTTATGAAGCTTTGGACACATCATCATCATCATATAAATTTCACTCGCTGCTGGGTGTGCCGTGTGTTGCTGGAATTAGAAGCTTAGAATTTGCACCATTAAAACTCTTCCCGCAGGGGTCGTAAAAGGCGACTCAGGGATGTTAAATAATCCGTCGGGAGCGGACAGAAGCACCCCGTGCAAAAAATTCCATAACCATCGAACTGCAATCCCCGACCCGCATGTCCAGCGTGGGGATTATGTACACCACCCCTTATGAGATAAAATCCCATGGCGGGGGAGGGCAGCATCCGGCAGTTGAGCAATCTCTGCTGTGGAGGTTGAAGTTGAGTTAACGACTACCCGGCTGCCTTAGGCTTTTGCTTTCCCTTCAAGGCGGTCACACCCGCGAGGCAGGGGGGGTCCCTCAACATTAACTTACTCCTATCGAAGCCCGCCCAACTCCCGAGAAGCGAGGGGGAGGGTGGAGGCGGGTTTGTGGTGACTCTACGACTGAAAGGGCTGTGTATATTAATTTATAACTGCACACAGCCCGATGCAGCCGACCGCGTAGTGCGGGGGGGGGGGAGAGACGTCCTGAAGTAGTATTTCAATATACGCAACCCGGCTTGTGGATGAGGCGATTATGGGAGTCTAACAATAATCGTATATGGTTACTTGATCTATGGGCAGATTCTGTTTAGGACAGATTTTGGGAACCTACTCGACATAGGAAGTTTCGTTTTCGTTGGCGTACAAAACCAACTGTTATATCGCTTGATTGGCGTTAGCACGAAAATTAATTCTTCGATTACGAGTACTGCCCCTAGATAAACCCTAATTTGGTTTTTCTTACTATTTTTTTATTTTTTTCATTGCATACAATAACGTGTCCACGTGGGCCGTAAACAAATCTAGTTGTTGCGGTGTATCAATGACAGACATTTTAAGGAAATAATAGATACAATTAAATTTTAGTTTATCTAAAGTCAAAAGAAAAATTTTGGGCCATCTCTATTCTTAGATGAAAAGCAAGGTACCTACAACTAGGCCATCAGGGCGCCACGTTAGTCTAAAGTGAGTTTATTATGCAAAGGTACCACATATATTTTCAAAGAGCTCTCTATAAATCTAGGTCAAGCCTAGGTTAAAGGCTTGTCGGTCAATGCAACCTTCTTGAAATAAAAATTCATGGGCGTGTCGTGCAACGACTAATGAAGGGTTTTTGATGCAAGAAGGTTTTAGATTAACTTTTAATTGAGAATCATTTATTGAAAAAGAAAACTACAATCAAGTAAAAGACACAAAATTTACTTTTTGGAACAAAATAAGCAGGCATGGTGACTTATTCCCATCGTGTCACGTGAGGCGTGCTCATTCCCAACATCTCACGAATAGTATTCCCAACATCTTACGCGAGACGTTTCCTTTATTATTCTCATTATTATAGTGCATAAGTGCGTAAGCCCTGATTGATGAGTACATCAGCCTGTGTTTAGTACAAAACATAAAATTTGTATAAAATAGAAAAAACTAGTAGTATTTTAAGGTTTTGTAATTGCAACACTAGAATTAGTTTTTTTTTATATTGTCCACTTCCGGTGGCCATATTTGTCCTTACATTCTTTCATCTGTGTTATGAGCAGACATTATGTACATTGTTTCTATAAAACTAAAATAAATAACTCAAAATTCTTTAGCCTTTTACATAACAAGCTTAGTGGTCCTTCGAGTATAATTAAAAAGTACAAGTGTTTACTCTGCTGTGCGCGTATCGTAAATTGTGTTTCGACGATGTGCAATGTCGAGTCGTTGCAGTGCCGGTCGCTGCGGGCGGAGGGACACAGAAGATATTTCTGGCAGATTCGCTTGTTGCGAGTATAAAAATTAGTCCACTGCTGGACGCAGACCTCCACCTGATAAGCACCTTATTGGCCTTTATCTCATTGGGTGGTAATGCCCGTAATCCTCACGTTGGGCATGCGAGTTGGGCATCGCAGCTCGGTGGTAGAATTGTTGCGCTGCTGCCCGCCCCCCGATGGATATCCCTTAGTCGCCTCTTACGACCCCCACGGGAAGAGTTGGGGTGGTGCAAATTCTAAGCCACACAGCTGCACTCACAAAAAGGCTAATTTGCAGGAAAAATAAATTAAGTTTTGATTTGATTTCTTAGAATCTCAGAGTCCTAATATCCCAAGTAAATAGTTCCTTCTGGGAAAGCGTGCCTCTTCCGCATCGTCACTTTCATAGAAGTGATGGAGGTCAAATGCTTTGCCCTCCCCAATCAAAATAAATAAAGGAAAAAGGACACAGAAAATGTCCTTGATCCTAATAATTGGGATAAATAGTAATTAGGCTTCTTTCCAACAAATATTAACTAGCTGCGCCCCGCGGCTTCGCACGCGTTGATCCTATGAAAAATTTAAGAGGAGATTTTTATCCCACGAGAACTGATTTATGGAATCAAACGTAGCCTATGTTTGATTCCAGGATTAGAATTACCTGTATGCAAAATTTCAGCCTGATCCGTCCAGTAGTTTTGGCGTGAAGAAGTAACAAACATCCATCCATCCATACATCCATACAAACTTTCGCCTTTATAATATTAGTATGATAGTGTGATTAGTGTGATAGTGTGATTAGTGTGATAGTGTGATGCGAAAGTTCGTGAGATTGTTTGTTACCACGTTGATCTACCACTGACTGGTTCAGTGCCCGATTCCAGTGGTCCCATCAAATTCCCTAGCCAGGTGGGAACACCTTGTTCCTTCAAAAATAAAACAACGGTTAGATCCATTGATTTGAAAAGGGAAGATAGGTTATGTTTTCCCAGCGCTTACTCAAAAATTGGCATGTGTTACAACTACACGCAAACACATACGCTCACAGTTATATTTCCAGTCCTGTGCAATACAAAGAAGAACAAAGACGGAAAGACGTATATAGGACCGAAGTGAGACTGAGACAACAATATTTCACGCGAATCACGTACGCCCGTGCCTGCGGTCAGACGGTGACTGATATGGGAGAACACAATAGGGTATATGCATCGATTTTTTTTATTGTTTTAATTGATTCTTCAGGTCATTATTTAACCGAGGAATGATAAGACGCTCACTGAATTTCGCATTAACAAGGTAAAAAAAAACAAATCAAAACTACAATCATTTTCGGGTGATAAAAACGCTGCCATATTGGCGCCATGTTTATGTGACGTCGACGTACACACTCGAATAAAACCTTTGGTGACGACCTCGGTAGTGATCATCTCAGGAAAGAGGTTTTCCGAAGAAACTGAAAATAATCGACAATACGAAATGTCAAGTGGGCAGAATAGTGTCAAATCAAGGTGCAGCAAGCAGAATAAAAAAGAAGAAATGTGTACAGTGATGTCACGTCCGCTCTAGTCAATGGCGTAGCGTTTTGAAATTTTGCGATTGAGATTTAAAATATCAATTTTTCAATGGTTAGATTCTACATTATAAACATCTTAAAATGCAAAAATAAATATGTAGATATGTTTCTATATCAATAGAGAATACGTATATTTTTTTTTAGCCATTTTGAAATCACATGCATGTACCCTATTTTACACAATTCGATGTTGCCACTTTCGAGCAACCAGTACCTCATCTTCGTTTTTAATAAATCAATGGTTAGATCACAACTTGTGATATATTCCGGCAAGTTTAAAAATACAAAAATAGGCTTCGGACATATTTCAGAACCGTGCATTCTCGTCAGCGCGATCTAAGGCTCGGTCACGCTCAAGCGACATCTAGTTATATTTTGTATCTTGTACATACTCAGCCAATTTCATACTTGTAACTACTCAGCTAATTAAGAAGAAATTTAATCAAGAATACCATAGATTTATCTAATAACCTGTGACGGGGATAAAAAGGGTGGTAAATTTTCATTGTATATGATGGATATCAATGATAATGTATGGATGGTCAGCATTATTTAAATAATTTAAATAAAAAACAATACGACTGTGGCGCGGTGGGTTGCGGGTTAGATTCCCACCTCGGGACGAATATGGGTACGATCCACAGATAATTATTCAGGGTGTTCTGGATGATTGCTATGTACCTATAATAAAAAAATATATATCTATGTAGTGTGTTGTATTAAGTATATATTTATAATGTTGTGTCAATTTTCCAACATTATGATATATTTTAAAATTATTAGTCCTTGGTTAGATGCACTCAAACGTCGGTACCTAATATAAACCATAAAGTAAATTTGTTGTATTGACATAAATAAAAAAATACTGTCGTGTGTGTGTGTGTGTGTGTGCGTCCAATATCTATTGATAATCTAGCTAATTGGTTCATTCGATTTTTCTAGGAAACTAGCCTATGCTTAGAGCAGTTATGTACATAAAATATATTACATTACTCCTATTAACCCATGCCGCATGTTGAATAATGCATGCTTTAATAAAACTTCGAAATTGAAATGCTTCCGAAATTTGCATCACAATAGCTGGTGCATAACCACATTAAAGGCGTCCTCTGACTAAAGTTGTGTTTTTCAATACGTTTGTGACAATCACTGCCATTAATGACAGTAACTGTCATTTTGACACCTGTCATTGAAAATAAAATAGTATTATTTTATCTTTTGACAAATAAACACTGTTGAAAAAGATAAATTTATCAATGATGTAGATTGTAAATCACGACTTGGGAATGCTTATCGTGAAACGTTGAGAATTATACCTATAGGCTGATGATGATGATGATGATGATGAAGGATAACAATTATTTCAGAGTATCTGGTAGTTTTGCATAGTTTCAGTTACAAATATGAGATTTGATATGAATAAAATTGTAAATGTTAAGTTTTTTCAAAGAAGCGGTTCGCTTGATGATAGTGGCCGAGACGTGTAGAAGTGCGTGATCATGCGCAGAGAACTATGCAAAAATCATAAAAAAAGGAACGACACTTTCACGTTTCGACACTTAAATTTTACGTTAACCCAGGGCTCTAATTTTTGGAATAACACTCATATAACTTAAATGTGAAAACCAATTTTCAATTTGATTCAAACAATATTATTGATTTTCTCTGAAAGAATAAGAAGAAGTCTGTTTTTTTTACTCGTAGTTCTACTACTAGAATATACAACAAAAATAATATTAAAACATGCATTAAAAAAAACTTTTTGAAAAAAACGTCTTTTCATCGGCTATTTAGTATGAGCACACATAATATATAATACTAACGTATGGGGTAATAATTTAAAGTAAACGCAAACTTCAAAGTCCCATAATAATTTTCCTTGTGTCTAACACTCGACAGTCACGATGGACATTATAAACGTAACGAACAGCCAGAACAAAGGTATTTGTATTGAAAACATTCAACAAGCAATTGAAATGGCTTTTCTGAATTTATTCGAAAGCTTTCAAAGATAAACAGAGTGTCTCTAATGGTGCCATTATTTCGAGTTGCAGTTCAAGTGGGAAAGCGAGACATTTTCTCGTTTGTCGAGAAGAACGAGAGGGAAGAAATAAATAAAGAATATTGGTCAAACCTAAATTAAATGGTATTATTGAATATTTTGTAGTGTGGCTTAGAATTCGTACTAACCCAACTCCTCCCGTGGGTGTCGTAAGAGACTAAGGGATATTCACCGGAGAGGGGGCAGCAGCGCCCCCTGCAGAACAATTCTACCACCAAACTGCGATCCCCAACCCGCATTCCCAGCATGGGGATTATGGGCATTCCATTCCATGAGATAAAGGAAACTAAGGCGCTTATCAGGAGACAGAGGTAGAGGTTGAGGTTGAGGTTGAATATTTGGTATTGTGTGGACGTAGTTCCGCTGTAAGGACTCAATCCACACTTGAGTCAAAAATTAGTTAAATATACCAAAAAGGTCCTAAAGGTCGGTTCTATCACCTCGCAAAAAAGATCCGTAATCGGATAACGCTAAGGTGGTTTTTTGAGATACAAGAACCAAGCCACATGTATGGCGGGTATTTTCTTGCATAACACTGTAATAACCCAGGCTACATGGATCCTTTTAGATAAATACAATCTCAAAGAAGTGTGTATTTAAGTATTTAGCAGAATGGTCTCATAACACCTGAATCATTTCTGTTAAATTTACTTTCATAGAAACCAGTCTATTTTTTATTTAGCTAAAACCACTCAAACTGTGTAGGTCATTTCTGATAAAGTAATTTACTAAGAAATGAGACATATATATATTATTTTCCTTTTTTTCAAGCTTAACTTACTTTAGGCTAAATAATACATAATATTTTCCTTATCAGATTAACACAGCTACTTTGCCTGCAACATTGGGAATGTTTCAGCCGGTCCTTTGGGAATTTTGTTTGTTACCGAAGCATACCCACCGCTCCAGATTGCTGTTATGTTCTGCATTAGAACGACAAAACTTTGCATTCTTTGTTATTGATTTTACCCACATTTTTTAGCCACTGTGGGACCTACAGTGTCAGAAATAAGTAACTAGAATAACGCAAGGTGGTCATTATAATGTTTTTATAATGTTTCTATTTAAAATTTACAGAAATTTGTTCTCGAAGTCTGAGAATTTGGACTATTCCTATAGAAACTGATCACAACTTTAATAAAGTTCTGCTTAACGTTAATGTGAATCGTAAATATTAATATTTTTTTAACAAAAATTTAATTCCAATCCTATGTATTTGAATAAATCCTCGTATTTAATTTTAGCGGTTAAACTACGGATTCAAAATTGTGTATTAAATGTAAAATGGAGCAGAATTTAAATAACAGTAGGTAAACCTCAGTAATATTAATATTGGAATTGAAGCTTTGCGGTTTATATTTTATTATGTACACATCGTAAACGCAAGCGCAAAATATCAGTTCAGCATTCTAAGCATTGTAATTCTTTAAAAATTACGAGATTAAATTGAATATACAAATTTGACCATTTTCCGGCGACTAATGAGGTGCTTTGTCAAACTAACATTGCGGAAATCATAATAATGAATTATTTTTCTAAGTCAAATAACCAACGATAATTTTTATAAAATTAAGTTGAAACAAAATTACCCATTAGCCAAATATATGGCTAGATTGTAATGTAATTCTAGTGTATTTAGATTATGTATGCTAGAAATTAATAAAAAAAAAAAAAATAACCTACGCGAACAAAATCCAAAGTTCATCATCCAATTTCCCGACAGAATTGGCTCCGAGTCAAACCGCGTCAAGACAATGGGGCATCGTAAATCTGGCACGACCGTTTGGCATGAGACTGCTCTTGGGTAGATGTCCTTGGCAACGCATCTTAACCTTGATATTTGGATATTTGGATGTAGTTTCAAGGCCTGCAGGAGTCACACCTACGACCACCTTTTAAAAGCTATTTCTTACTGCCTCAGTTCTTATTGACAGACAAGTAAAACCATTATTTTACTGAAAAATAGTTACGGGCCTGTTTTCAATTCAAGATGATTTTTTAACCCGCGTAAACGCGTTTGACTCTTAAACACATTTTTTTTACGTACGTTAGTAGGTTAACAACCAGAACAACATCAAAACAAAATTTCTTGCAGTCTATAATAATAATAATAACGCTGGACAATTCACACAGCATTATCTAGCCCCAAGCTAAGCAGAGCTTGTGTTATGGGTACTAGATAACTGATATACATAATACAATACACTACATAAATAGATATTTTTTTTTATTATACTAGTAAACATCCAGAACGCCCTGAACAGATGTCTGCAGATCGTACACACATTTGTCCCGAGGCGGGAATCGAACCCGCAACCTCCTGCGTCCCAGGTAGACCTTTGCCCATCGCGCCACAGAGGTCGTCAAACGAGAGAAAAAAGTCGTCGACTGAGGTGGGAGCACACAATTTTACACAATATGAGGTTGCCATTTTCGAGAAACTAGTACCTCATATTCTCTTTTTAATTACTCAATGCCTCTCAACCTCATCCTCAACACCCTGTATTGATCCACTGCAAGATGCAGGCCTCCCTCTGGTAAGCGCCTTATTGGCGTTTATCTTATGGGGGGTAATGCACATAATCCCCACGAGTTGGGGATCGCAGTTCGGTGGTAGAATTGTTCTGCAGGGGGCGCTCACCTCTTACGAAAACCCACGGGAAAATATGGGATGGTGCAAATTCTAAGCGCACACAGCTAACCGACACGACACCTCCGTCAAAATTATCTCACTAACAGACAAACGAGTATTTACAATTGAAACAATCGAGCTCAGAATAAGTGAATTAATACCTACATTAGATATTTTTACATGAGTGTACTATGTGTCCTATTAAATTCATAATAATAGTTAAATAACTTAACAGATTTATAGTGAGTTTATTTGTGGTAAATGCGAATAAGTAGCTTGTTATTAATGTTATAGAAATTGTATTTTATTTCTGTAAGTGGGAACTTATTAATAGCCTCTTGTCATCTTTACACATCTCCTATAAATAATGTATCTGTGTGCTGAAAGATCCCCTAAAATAAATAAATAAAAACAACTTTTATATCTAATATTTTGAGGTACTGCGTAAGCGAAGTTAATAGCAAAACCTAGTAGCCTGCCAATAAATATAAAGGCATAAAAGCCAATCTGAGTCTGCTGACGTCAAACTTCGCGAACACATAAACTTGGAAGCACGATGCCAACACGCCTTGCTCGCACGAAGGTTATTGCCAGGCGCTATCACGGGCATCGATTACGCCTTGTGAAGTAAACTAGAGGAATTCCATAGACAACTGTTATACAGGGCACAGATAATATAATACTATACTACAGGGGTTATCGAAATGATCACAGCGTGTTGTTATATTTCATTCGGCAGCCTGTCAGAGTTCAAACAAGTAAAATAGGTAATAAGTTCATTGGAAATTTTGAGAAAATTAAAAAAAAATGCTATCGACGGGTCTTGAACCCGCAATCATACCTCAGAACGTGTTACGATGTGTGGAAACAGTTTTTTAAAGTATTCTGTAAGTCTTATCAGAAAATCATATTTTTTTATGGAGTTTTGGTTTTTTAGGTAGGTACTACTTATAACCTTACCGAATTTATATTTCTTGACGGAGTGGTTTAGTACCACTTCACAGTTTAACCCCGTCATGCATGAGTTTAGTAATTAATATCAGGCTAGTATTATTATACCTTATGGTCTAATTACTCTTAAGGCCCATACACCAGCGAAAGTGGCGCCCCCAACTATTTTATCTTATTATTACGTTAAACGCAGCAAGTTTTAAAAATTCTACGTTTCTGGTATCTATTATAAGTTATTTATTAATGCCTCTTTTATTGGATTTTTAAAAATTCCTATGATAAACGTAAAAATATGATAAAATAGGTATCGCTGTCATATTGGCTCGGGTATGCGCCTTAACTATGTAATTATTACTAAACTATTGTAAAGCTATTTAAAAAATTACACTCGCCAAAATGTTAAATATTCAGCAACATTATCGTGACAAGTAAATCATCCATCAATAATTCATTTCATTACATCCCCAATATCGAATACATTAGGCCGTAACTGAGAGTCCAAATGCGGAAATAGGCGTACTTACTTCTGGCAAGTAGAAAATGCGGGAGGGGCGAGTAGGTTGGTTAGTACAGGTGAAGACGTCTGGTATAGGCAATATTCTAAATCAGACAAATGGTTGCCGGGTAAGGTAGAATCTCGAGTTGGACCGTCCAACTATAAGGTTATTGGTGAGGAAGGTGTTAGGGCTCATTGTCATATCGATCAATTAAAACGTAGGATTGGGAGTTCCTTGGTCCATCCAGATACTGAGAGTACCAAGTTGGAATCTAAGGTTTTAACAGATAACGATGTTTTCCATGATGCTGATGATGGTGGGCTAGTGGCGGTCCAGTTGAAGCAGCCGATTCCTCATGAGAGCCGGAAGAGTCAGGTGAGGGAGGCCTCGCCGCTCGCAGCTGAACCTGAACCCCGTGAACCTTTGCCAGATCTGTCACCCGAAAAGATTTCGCCAAGGTCTCGCCCCATGAGACAGTGTAAATTAAATAAACCAAATTATAAGATATAAGCTTGCCATTGTTTATATAACGAACGTAGTTTTAAGTGGCTATTGTTAGTAGTTTATAAGTTATTAATGTACATATATGTAATATAGATTAAGTGTGGAGGATTGTAGTGTATTCTCAAGTACCTACACACTTATTAAGAATATGGTGGAGGGTAGCTCGGCGCGTCGGCGCCGTTAGTCCGAATAAACTCACGTTATCGAATGGCTGCCTATTATTTCTGCTTCTTACATAAACCCTTAATAGATACTTCTCAACTTCTACCACTGTCATTACCGATACATGCACATAAATTCCTATTAACATTAACTTTCACCAGCTCAAACTTTCACAAAAAGAAATATTTTAAAAGGGTCCGTCCATTTCAGAGTGGGTTGTAAGACAAACACACATTTCTTTCGAATCCCTTCGGACATTATTTTAGGCTGTGCAGTCTTTCAATTTTATGTAGATAGTCGACCCGTTTCGGGCAATAAAAATCGACGCCAGCCCGTCTGAGGCAACTGTGTCTGGATACTTTAATGGTAGCTTAGCTTGACCGTGAAGAGACCCATTAGAATGATACAGTGTTGTTTTCAAACTGGCCACTCTTGTCTTTAGCTCAATAACGTTTTACAACTTTGCAACCTTGCGAAGTAAGTGTGTAAGAACCGAATAAAACGTTCAGTTTTCATGAGCAGTTTGTATGGTGTGAAACAATTTTGCAAGATACTCCAGTCTTTGAAATTTAATGGAAACAGATTAAGAAACACGCCATTTACATAGGATTTGGTGAGGAGCGGTGAGTGCACCGCTGTTATGATTCGCATAAAAACCCAATGAGCGTTGCACGATGATGATCAATTTAGCTCAAATTATACAAATTTTATTTTAATTATTTCCTACTAATGTGAATATTATTTTGTTACCTAACTACTGAACAAATCAAGATTATATTTGCCCAGAACATAGCTTAATTTAGATATAGGCAACTAAATATTTATATATATTATACCGCTTAAGGCCCATACACCAGCGAAAGTGGCGCCCCCAACTATTTTATCTTATTATTACGTTAAAGCAGGAATTTTTAAAAATCCTACGTTCAGTTTGTGGTATCTATTATAAGCTATTTTTTAATACCTTTGTAACTGAACGTCGGATTTTTAAAAAATCCTATGATAAACGTAAAAATATAAAATAAATATAATAAATAAAATATGTATCGCTGTCAGATTGGCTCAGGTATGCGCCTTAATGCGAAGCCGCGATTTGACGCGAGTTAAACATAATTTCATCGCCTTAGTGTAAAAAAACATGCATTCATTTTATACTAGGTACTGTTTTTTTTTAAATCAGTCCAGTAGTTTTGGAGCCTATTTAATAAAAACAAACAATACACAATCAAATCTTTCGTCTTTAGAATATTAGTATAGATATTGTGTACTCATTGCGAAAGTTTAACAAAACTCATATCAAGACAGCACCAACACACTCTAAAACCCAGGACAAGTTAGTTTTCAGTGTTAATTTCATTCCACGAGGTTTTGGTTACAAAAATGTAGGTATACAGGCTCGGATGTGTATCAAAAAAGTAAATCAATACAGTAGATTCTGATCAAGCTGACTGTGTGTGACAAACATACAGACACTTAATAAGCGATAAGGGTTCCGTATACCAGGACCTACAGAGCCGTAAAAACAAAGAAGTAAATTCATCAGCCAATAAGCTTCCGCCCCACGACCTTCAAGTCTTCCCCCCTGCCTTCCATGTCGGAGCAGTTAGACAATGACCTCTCACGTTCAATATCACGCTTACAAACTTGCCAAATAAATATTGTGTACCTCCCCCGTTCACCTTGTATGTTGAGACATGGCGACGCCGAGATACGGCCAAAGTTTTTGTACAGTATTTGCCGTTTATACGCATGGGTGCCTACTAATATTGTTAGTATGATAATTAGTGTTAGTTTGTTAATGTTTTTTATTGGAACAGAGGTTCTGTTATTGAGTGGTCGGGTTTTATTATATTTTTAGGTAACATGTGTACCCTTGAAGTTTTTGTGTCAAGGGGAAAACTGGACTTCAAAACTGGTAATAAACCTAAAAAACTACCGGCCGATTATTAAAGAAAATCATTCACCAAAAAGGAACGTAATAAGCCTAATGTAACTCTCGATTCGATAATTATTTTTAGGAAACGTAATGTTTTTGCGGGCCCGGTTGCCCTGTACGGCCCGTTGTTGGTTGGAAACACAAGACAGAAAAGGCTGGCAAAAGCGAAAGAAGGCCCCATACCCAACAGTGGGTTATACCAGGCTAGAATGATGATTCTAATTAATATTATTTATAAATAACATTATTGAAAATTTATATTAAAATCATATAAAAAAATGAATTATAACTAGTTTTTACAATTGAGCTGACTGTTGTAAGCAATCTACAGGCAGCTCAACTGATCTATATCAATAACGGTCGGAAGCGTACCCAAAACGCTAGCAGCCAGCACGATGGCTTCATTGGTCCATTGTATAGCACTGCTGATGCGCTGCGCCAGATACTCTACAGCTCTCGGGTCATGCGTCGATTCGATCAGAACTTAATTAATCCAGCATTATTTTATTTTCTTTGTGTTTCTCTATTTTTTATGAATACAGAATACAGAATACAGATCATTTATTTGCACACATGAGTACAAATGGTCTTGTTTATCAAATAGGAGTACCGTACATGTATTACCTTACTCTAGGCATGCAAATTAGTTTCATAGGGTCACTATACATTTAACTGAATAGGTTTATAGATTACACAAAAAAAGCTCTAATAGTCAGAAAAAAATAATTAATTAATCATCATGTCAGCATCTTATAATATTACATATTATTATACAAACATTCAAAAGTAGTCAAGAGAGTGAAAATTATTACTGGTTAGTTAATTTTTATGTCCTTATCTAATAAAAATTCGTTTACATGGTAATAGCATTTTGAGGTTAAGTATTTATAAAGTTTATTTATGAACATGGGAATTTAAAAGTTATGTAAACTTCGAGCTTGGAGCGCTGCTGTCACATTTCAATGGAAAATAGAGTAAGGCAAACTTTGTAGTATAGTACATACAGTAGTTAGTTTTAATAGATGTAAAACATGCAACATTTTATTTCGCACCTACGTGCACAGCATACTTGAATATGCTTCTCAAATCTGGAGCCCACGTTATGAGACATATATCAATAGAATCGAGCGTATACAATCTAAATTCATTAAATTTATTTGCTTTCGACTTAAAGTTCCGTATAATTCTGCTAAATAAGTTGACATCTGTTGGAAATTTCACTTTCTTCCGCTCAGTAAGAGACGTGAAATTGGTGACCTGCTTTTCTTGCTCAAAATCACTAATAACCATATGAATTGCCCCGATCTTCTTAGTAAAATAACGCTTAACGTTCCCCGTAAAATAATGAGATTTAACGAGATCATTCATACACTGATAGTTAGTACAAATTATCGCCAGAACTCCTATTTATGGCGAGTAGGCGATCAATTTAATAAACTATCAAAATAAATAGATTTAGACCTCTTCTGCTCCAGTGTCAACTCCGTGAGGCGACGGCCCAGCACCGATTTTTTCTCACCCTCCGGTACGATGCACTTTTGGCATGAGATCTGATGTTTTTCATTTAATTCATTTTTCCTGTTATGTTACTCATTCATCATCATCAAGGTGATGGTGATGAAGTGTGATTATTTGTTTATTTTATTTTTCTGCTTTGCTTAATGTATTCCATTGTTTGTAGTTTTCAGTAGGTTTTCAGTTTACTCAGCTTGTTCACACTTTTTATGTAACTATTATTATTTTTTACCGTGAAAACCTCTTAATGGCTTCATGTTTCGATGATTTATTTTTAATTTGTATGTATGTGCTGCTGGTTTTCCATAAAATAAATAAATATACCAATACACATTATGGATACAGAGAACCATAAAAGTGGTTTAGCTTCCTCATAAATTACCTTTTAATTTCGTATTTTTATTCGTATTTAAGTGTTTTATTGTATTGCTGATATTACTTAACTAAGAAAATTAGTGTTTGTGTGAGCTTTCTCGCGCGAATTTGCATGCGTTTTTGGAGTAAAAAATAGTGTTTAGGTGTGTGTCTAGAAAAAAACTTCAAGGGGGAAACTGAAATTTATTTTGAAGAATTGTCGCAAATGACACCAAATGTCAAAAATGACGAAATTTATTAAAAATTACATCTTATGTCAAAAAATTTAATAAATGAACAAACATTTAAAACTTAAATTAAAATATTGTTCATTTCAAAATGTTATTATAGGCTAGAAGAACTTTTAACTGATAAATTGTAAATGGTTTTAAGTCATCTCTTGATAATATAACACTATGACATAACATAACCCCCGGTTTCTCGAACGCTTATTATTTTGACAAATTGTTGACAATTTATCAGGCTGTACACGCACTGCTTTTATTACTCGCGTGGTTTTTTTTGCAGAATTCTGTAACTAAATGGAAGTTCACTAGCGGAAAAATATGAATGTTTGGAGCACTATAAAGTTGTAGGTAGCTAAAATAGCAAGGAATTTTATTCGTCGTACGTGTAAGTTACGTTAAGCACGCAGGTTATATTCCGCGAGATTAAAATTCACGCTGTCAGATTCCGCAGTGCGTATATAACAAGCCGTTGACTATCCATTCAATGTGACAAGCGTTCGAGAAACCGGGAGGTGATAAATGTTATGATTAATATTCTAAGTTAAACCTACCAGCCCAGGAGTTATTTAAATACTTAAACTTAGATTTAGTACACATTTAGTGTTTAAATTTATCTCATTTTATATGAACTGTATAGTTTTTATGAGAAATAAAGTTCTTAAACTTAATTTTTGCATCCTACAACCTCAGACCAAGTAATTTTTTTAACTTGGTCTGAGCCAACTGTTGTTGTCGAGCATGTTGTTTCTCTATTATTATTTGTCACCATTTTGTACACATGATTTTGCTAGTTTGATGAATTCATTACGGATGTAAGCGGGTTAACTACGAACCTTATTTGTTTTGAAAGAACACCAAAGTTTCATCCCTTAACGAGGGACATCTTCAGGGTGTCGGTGTTCTTCTAACCCAAATACATAGGTTCTCAGTTAACCCGCTTACATCTATAATGAAATATAGAATCAGCTTGAAAAAAACGGATACGTATGAAACAGAAAGGAAAATAAGAAAATATTATTTCCTCACCACACACCAGCGTTATAAATGAGCTTGAAAATGGCAAGGATTGGCGCAAACCGACAACATTACGACGTACTATAATGAACTTCCCAAAAGTATGAACTTATATACTAATGCTTAGCTTGGGGCTATAGGATGCTGGATCGTCCATTTTCCATCTGACCACTTTATTTATTTGTTTAATGTAAAAGGTACAGTGTGGCGCGGCAGGCGAAAGTCGGCCGGCGACAAGGAGGTTGCGTGCTCGATTTCCGCCTTGGGACAAATATGAAATAAATAAAAAAATAATAATAATAATACTGGACAATTCACACAGCATTATCTAGCCCCAAGCTAAGCAGGGCTTGTGTTATGGGTACTAGATAACTGATATACATAATACAAATACAATACATAGATAGATATTTTTTATTGTACATAGAAAACATCCAGAACGCCCTGAACAAATATTTGCAGATCGTACAAATATTTGTCCCGAGGCGGGAATCGAACCCGCAACCTCCTGCGTCGCAGGTGGACCTTCGCCCACTGCGCCACACAGGTCGTCAAATGTTGCTGCGATCTGAAAATAGTTGTTCCGGGTGTCTAGATATCCACCGGGGGGCGGGCATCAGCGCCTACAGAACAATTCTACCACCGAACTGTGATCCCCAAACGCATGCCCAGCGTGGTATATGACCACTACCCCCATTAGATAAACGGAATTTGCGTAATCTCGATTTAAAGACTTAAAGTGTCTCGTCTGTGTGAAGGTGAAGTCATTACTTTCCCCGTCTGCAAACACCTAGCTTTTACTTAAGTCCTCTTGAAGCATGAATAAGGCATTTCGCGGACTCTAGCTTAGTTTTAGTTATTTATTTTCTTAGTATTATTTACTTTCTACGAGCTCCTGGCAGCGGCTTCAAGAGCTTTATTTCTGGGTCTAAAAAGTAAGTTCATGTTATTCTTGATCTGGTAGATATGAGAAACAGTCTGTTTTTTTTTTTTATTGTATTAAGGTGGAACTAGTCGCATCATTTTCATCATTTTTTCATACAAACGCGGAAGGGTAACTATAAGACTGTTCGATGTTGATCATCAAAAACTAAGGATGAAATCAATTTATACCGTCGTAAACTATGTTTGTATACAACTAAAACGGTAAAAAATGTATACATTCGAAAAATACAAGCTTCTAAACTTTCGTATTTCAACACGAACTTGCTTAACTTTGGGCGAAAATAAATAACACACGGGGAAAGAACATTCTAAAATGAAGGGTACCGACATAGTTTAGTTATTAAGAATACATATGATATACATATAATATTTTTTCTAAGATAACCCTTGTGATAAAGTCTGTTCGGCGGCATAAATCATTGTGCATTTCATTCTATCGCGCGGGTATGTCTATAATGACAGGTGTGATAGCATGCATTTAGGCCGCGCTCACTGATTACAAACAGTTACTGGCGTGATTCGGACACCGCAGAGGTCAACGTTTGTTCTAAGATTCTTTGAACTTTGATTTATTTCGCAAATAATATATATATTTTTTCTGTCTTTATATATTCCTCGACCGTTTTCCCATTTATATGGGGTCGGCCTTCCTTGTCCTTTGTCTCCATTGCGCGCGGTTTTGTGCAGTGTCTTTGTCGACATGAGTTTCTTTTAGGTCTTTTTCAACCGTCGTCAACCAAGTGGAGGGTGGTCTTCCGCGTCCTTGTCTTGTGGTTGGCTCATCCAGAGCAAGCTTGACCATAATGATCCTCCGGGCGTCTCTGTACGTCTCTCGTCGTACGTCTCTGTACCGTACCATCGAGGGCGTCTCTCCTTGACTTTGAATGTTAAAAAATACAAGAGATTTTGTAACAGAATACTTTAACGATTAATAAACAAAAATAAAACAAAACATTATCCACAAGTTCATCCCTTTGGTGTCCAGAATTATACCCTTTCGGTTTACTACTCCCTTTCCAAGGCACCAGGTAACAAAGAAAATAATAATCAAATATTTTTGACTTTGACAGGATTTGAACCGAAGGGGAGGACGCGGTTTCAAATCCCGTCAAAGTTGTTTTTTTTGGAATTTTACGAGTATTTCATTTCTTAGAAATTACCCAGAGTGTGAGGGCTTACGCACTATAATAACAAAAACTATTAGAACGAGTTTTTACAATTGGAACAATTTAGCTAAATGCAGAATGTTGCAAACAATCTACACACTATAGATACTACCAGGTAGCTCAACTGATCAGTTGGAAGCGTCCCCAAAAAAAGGTTTGGTTCGACACCGCGGTGCGAAAGAACCCATTCAATAGGAATACATGAACGATTTGCACCGTGGTTCGAATTGCTTGTGGTGCGAAACGACTAATGACCTCCCAAGACGCTGATGTAGGTACGTCACGTATTTTTATAAGGTAGTTCTGACAAGAAGATTATTATAAAACATCCATCCATGAATTTATATTTACATAATTATATTACCTAGATTTTACAACTTGAATAAAATTATGGCCTATAATTACCTTGAACCTTCTTAAGTAAATGGTTTTGTGAATAAATAATTTATAAAACTTATTACAGATTTAGAAATTCTGAGAAAATGTTCATTTTCCTCTACGAACTTTCAGCGTAACCTTTTCATAAACTTTCCTAAAATCCTTCTTAACTTGGAAGCCTTTTAACCCGCATTTCTTCATTATAGTTATCGGCTTTCTTATTGACATCTCTGTTCTTACAGCTGTGGCTTTTATGTCTACGGTTGTAAGGTTGAAATTCCCGTGTGCCAGAGATCAAAATCTATGCCCGTACTGCCCCATAACCGCCTTAACCTGGTAATAGACAAAACAAAGCTTTCAGCTAAGACGCACCCTCATCTCTCGACGCATTTAAGTATAGAACCAACGTTAGGCAGTTGTCTCACCATACATTGAAATGGATCACTGATAAATTTAGTTCTCGAAAAATCCATTATGGATCCAATCAATGGATCTAATAAGAATCATTCAATTTGAACCACTTCATCTTTAGTACTTTAAAATTTTCATTAGTAAATACACAAACTATTAGTGCATCCGATTTTACCTCCTTAGCTACAATACTTATGCATCAAGCAAGTGTTAGGGAAACAAGATTAATGTTAGCGGGGAATACTAGACCTTATTGCATTCGACGTCTGAGAGATTTATGCTTAAGATGCTTTAGCTGTTCAAGTTGTGATATTGATGAATTGGTCTTACTAATAGTTGCAATGGAGTTACAGTTTAATGAATAAGCTAGTTATACATTTATTTAGAAGTTATTGTCATTGACAAATAAATTTTATAAAAAATCCCTTTTAATTGATTTGCGTATCTAAAGTAGGTTTATATCTAATAAATGGATTTTATTTATGTATGTGTATAATGTATGTCGACTAACTGTTAAGAAGTTTCTGTCATTTTAGTGTATTGTGAATAAAATTGAACAAGCATGAAAAAATTCAGTCTAAGTTCTGTTTTGCAAAAGTGGGTAAAATAGCGTTAATTAATTGTAAGTGTAACGAAAATATCATAAGAACATTGTATTTTTAAAAGAATTTTAAGCCTTTTTTCACTTTTCTTACACGTTCAAGTTATTTCCTATTATAATTTAAATTTGAGGCATGCGATTTCGATTCCTTAATCGATTCTCAATGATTCCTAAATACTTAGTTTAGCTAATTTTGATGTCAAATATAGATAGATAGATAGAAAATTCTTTATTGCACACTTATTCAAAGAAACATTACAATAGAACAGCTTAAAAACTAAGTGACAAGTGGCGGTCTTATCTATAATAAGATAACTATTCAATTTGAAAAGCTATCGTATAATTGACCTTCGTCGACATTTTATGTAATTCTTAAACACAGACTCGACACCACTGTTTTAAAATAAACAACAAAATAACAGAACAACGATGTTTACTCATTTCATTAAATGTTAAGGTTGATTGTGTCGTGTTGGCGCGAACGCAACTTTTTGTTATTTTGATTGTTTTCTTCGGTCTACATAGAATAAAACTAGCTGGAAAGTAATAAAAAATGCCGCAAATGTAATAAAAACCTGTTATGTAAAAAAACACCCTCCGATGCAGTGCAGCGCTTCACAAAGTCTTGGTGTCTAGGCTCCTTTCCCGAAGAACCAAGATCCGCATTTATAAGACGATCGTTCGCCCGATCTTGATGTACGGATGTGAAGCCTGGACACTCACCCAGAATGAAGAACACAAGCTTCTGGTGACGGAAAGAAAAGTGCTCAGAAAGATCCTAGGTCCTATCCGACGAGAAGACGGATCCTGGAGGGTGCGGAAGAACCGGGAGATCTCGGAACTAGTGGCCCAACATCATTGGCGAAACAAAATCAGTAGCTGCGCTTGCTCGGCCACGTGCTACGAATGGAGGAAGATCGGGCGGCAAAACGGGCTTTCCTGGGAGTGCCGCATGGCTGACGACCAGTCGGGCGGCCCCGGTACAGGTGGAAGGATGAAGTGAAGAAGGACCTTCGCTCGCTTCAAATCTTCGCACCGGATTGGATGGAGGCGGCGCATTACAGAAGCCGGTGGCGAATTTTTTGTGTCGGAGACCAAGACCTACTTCGGGGTCGATGCGCCACGATAGTGAGTGTAGGTGTATATAAAAAATTGTAGTATAAACACCAACTTCAATTCATTTGTATTTTAGGGGCACAAAATAAGAGATTTTGGGCTAAAAATCAATATTTTTCCAATTGCTCCCAGAATAAAATTGAGTAAAAGTTGGTTCTATGATGGGTTCATAGAACAAAATTACGATTTGCGGCAAATGACAGGTTTTGTTTTAATATCGTTTTTGAAAAAGATAATGACAATAAAATCATTTTACAATTGAAACAATTGAGCTTACTTCAGACTGTTCCAAACAATTTGCAGGTAGCCTAACTGATCCATACCAGTCGGAAGCGTACCCAAGACCCTCCCTGACTACTTTTCAGTTAATTTTAATTCCTGCAGAACGCAGAAAAAATCATATCCAGCAACAATTTTAATCTCGCGCCAACACGAAACAATCAGCCCTAACAAACAAAGTAGTTTTTTAACGGGGATTTTGCAATCGAGTGTTTTAGCGCTTCGTGACATTGTTGTTAAGATTTCATTCGAGGTCTAAATAATGGTCTTAATGGTCAAAATAAACGGAATTGGCTAACGAACTCGCTTCAAATACACACACGCACATAATAGGTATCAGAGTTCTCGATCTGTAATCGATTGAATCTTTATTTGTTTGCGTGTATTTTGTTTGTGTTACTACATTGTAGGAACACATATTGTTGTACGAATGTGAGCCTAATACCACCTCTGTGAGCTGGACGTGTTCGGTGCCAAATTTGTAAGCCAGTTCTGTATATTTTTCTTCCGAGTTAGGTTTAAAGAATATTTATTTTCTCAAAAGTTTCTCAAAAGTCATTTCACTTATCTGAGAAAACATCTTAAGGTTAAGTATATATTAAATAAAACATTTCATTTTTTTTTTCACAACAGTTAATTTTTTTTATTATTATTTATTTTTATAAGAACTTATGGTATATTAAATAACATGTCAGTACTATTGTAGGTATACAAAGTACACAACAAAGTAGAATTTATGTTAGTTGAACAATAAATAAAATAAATATCATTTAAATCAACCTTACGTCTCAAATAAACGGAAGGCACATTTGCTGACTGCAAAGCTCAACTGCAGTCGACGACTGCCAAATGGTGTGTTTTTAACCGACTTCAAATAAAGGAGGAGGTTCTCACTTTGACTGTTTTTTTATGTTTGTTACGTGAGAACTTTTTACTTGGTTGTCCGATTTTCATTCTTTTTTATATGAAAACTCGTGCTCTCCTTGTGACCCTATTTTAATTTAGTCGACTATGGGATCTATGAAAATCCATGAAAAACTATAATAATTTAAGTTCGCTTATAGTTTTTTAAATAAAATTAATGATTAAATGTTTTAAAATCTTAATAATGTTCGTCCATTTCTGTCAATTGAATTATTTTCAATTTTACCAATTTAATTCCCCTGTGATTGGTAATTGGAGTAGTAACGCTAAACTAAACTAATTTGATTACTTAAAATGTCGTTGTCCCTGTTATAACGATCAAAATAATAAGGATGACATCATCCTGTCACATTAATTTAGTCTAGTTTTGGCAACATCTGAATAGGCACCATTGTCCTGCAAACTTAAACACCATGTCAAATTTATAGTTACCAAGTCAGTTTTCAGTTTTTTCTTAATAATAAAATTTTATACAAATGCTTTACGCACAAATAGTGATTTTTTCTATTCGCTTGTATGAAAAGGCCCTTACTCTGCGGTGACTGAATTAATTTCTATTAGGTACTTAACGTGAGGTGTTCCGGGGATCCCAAATCCTCTGAATTAAATATGACTATTACAGACACCCCACTAGGAAGATACTTAATAGGAATGGTCGCGAAGACATTTACACATTTACCTACCAAGTAAAGCATTGCAATAACAGGTGAACAATAATATTAGGTTAGTTTGAAAAACTATAAAACGACTTCAATTAGTGTTCTCATGGGTGCTATTGTCAGAACTGTAGGTTCAAAATTGTAATGGAACCATACAAGCACCAGCTTTCAAATAAAAAACGTAGGGTCACCCTCTGACCAGGTGGATTGACAATCTACGAAAGAGTAGGGAGATGTTGGATGGAGCAAGCTGAAAACAGGCCGTTATGGCGGTTATTGGGGAGGCCTATGTCCAGTGGACTAATAATGGCTGCTGATGACCTATTGACCGGGAAAGTCAATCATTCATTTATTTTATCACATGTTACAGAGGATTTTATCTTATAGTATCAAGTATATAGTATCAGGACCCTGCTGAGCACACAATAAAGACACTATCCCCCAAATACTCAAACGCATCTCAGACTTAGGCACGTCTTAAGTAATGTGTCTTAATACACGTTCTGCTCGTCTTAAATACACGGACGGCAATTTATCGATTGCAAGGCTTGACAGTAGGCGAGACGGTAGTTGACTGACGTCACCTACCGTCGAATCAACTGCAGTCGACGCCTTGCAGACGGCAACTTGCCCTCCGTAGGGTAATTTTTTCGAGAAGGGCGGTGATGGCCAAGTCCGGAACCACGAGAGTTAGAGAAAAGTCGTGAAAGAAGCCATATCCTAGATTTATGAGAAAAAATAACTGCATATTTAGTTTTATTTTAAACGTTTTATTTGCCCTGAAATCGAAATTAATGGTTTTTAAAAAAAAAGCTTTACCATGTACATATTTATTGTTATTATTTCATTTTGACTTTTCTTTAACTCGCATGGTTTCGGACTTGTCCATCACCGCCCTTCTCAAAAATCCAATCTGTAAGTGGGCTCTTATATGGGCCTACAGATGTTTATAGTAGGTATAAGATAGTGAGTGCCTTGGTTTTTGAACTGAACACTTCTATCTTCCTACATAAATAAATAATGAAACACAAAACTAGTTGCAATAGGAACTTTATACTGGTATATCTACAAATAGGTAAGTATGTTTCTTCAAACATTCTGACGCGAATTATTTGTGAATTATAGAGCACATTTTATAATATTTCTCAGTAAAAATCAAAGTGGAATATCATTTCACTTTGTGCCATTAATTCCCTTTGAATGTCTGCGTGATTTCTGTGGAAATTCAAACGTAATTTTCTTATTTGATAACTAGCAGCAGAGCGCCTCGCGGTTTCACCCGCGTAGTTTCCGTTCCCGTGGGAATTTTGGGATAAAATATGCTTATGTCACTTCCTCAAAATAAAAAATTTATGATGAAATATTTACTTTAAATCGGTCCCATAGTTTAAGGAGCCTATTCAATATAAACAAACAATCAAATCTTTCCTCTTTTTATGTATAGATAATTATAGTTCCTTTCATTTGAACTCAGCTATTCCATACCTATAGGTGGGTATCAATTTATTCTCCTCCTCAAAGAGACTCATTAACTTAGCAGTTCGTTTCCTAATTAGAACCTTTTATAACTTATTTTACGATTTCTCGTTTATGAGAGTTTACTGTTTTATGATTCGTTTTCTTGTTTTTAATGAAATCGATACTATAATTATTCAAATAAAAGAAATCACTAGTTTAGAGCGAGACACGTCAATTTCAATTTATTTATTTAAATAGAACGGTCACATAAAGCCACTTACACTAACTAATTAAAATTAAATAGTACAAATAACTACACAAATTTACTATAAAAAATAATAATAATTAAGCAGTTTTACATAATATATACAATTTCACGTCACTACAACGTCACCAAACTGCTATGAATCCGATTTTCAACTTTTGCCCATCGGTGGGAAGTTTGTTTGTTTTAGCTACCTGGAGTTCCACCGAATGTTGTTGCAAGTATTTTTGTTACTTCTTAAGCTGATATTTCATTATGCTTCGGTGTATCTACACTATGTTTGTGTGTGTTGCGGGCATAGAATTTGCACCATCCCCACTCTTCCCGCAGGTGTCGTAAGAGGCGACTAAGGGATATCTATTCGGGCGGGCAGCAGCGCAGCATTACATATTTCTTTATTTAAGGCCCATACACCAGCGAAAGTGGCGCCCCCAACTATCTTATCTTATTATTACGTTAAATGCAGCACGTTTTTAAATCCATCGTTCAGTTTGTTGTATCTATTATAAGTTATTTATTATTGCCTCTGTAATAGTTTCATACGGCAGAGATACGAAGTTGCGCTTTTTGGCCACCAAACTCTATTTTCGCATCTCCTCCTAAACTTTTATGAGATAAAATTATTACACAGGTATTAAAAAGTATCTTATAATAGATACCACAAATTGAACGTAGGATTTTGAAAAATTCCTATGATAAACGTAAAAATATGATAAAATAGGTATTGCTGTCATATTGGCTTGGGTATACGCATTAAAACGGCATAGCAAGGAGTGAAACGCTTTCTGTTAAAGGAAGGATGGATAGCTTATAGGTAGGCGGTAGTTTCATTTGTTTTATTTTAAATCCTACCAAAGAAGTCCATCAACCTAGATGTCCACCGCTTCTACAAAATTGATTCTAACTTCCCCTATCGCCATCTACATTACCGTGATGTATATAACCTCATCAGACTGAAACTCAAAAGCGATTGCTCCAATCTGTTCAAAGTTCTACGAGGCACACGAAGTTTGTCTAGAGTCTTGTTCGTGGTATTGATTACACACGTGGTTTAGTGTTGAAGTAGAACTAATTTGTAGAGTTAGAAAATGGTAGAATAAACAAAGACTATTGCTTGAATATAGTAGATATTCAAGGCGAAGGAAACAAAGAAGAAAGCAAAATAAATGTATTTAAACTTAGAAAAGAAAGAAGTGTTTTGATTCTTGTAGCTGAGATTGTTTACGTTATCCGACTTTAATGTTTCTAGAAATAAATAAATAAAATAATATTTGCACTAATTTGCTCGCTTTTACATGTAACATTTAACCTAGCTAACTAAGACCTAAGCTAAAATTGTAAACATGTTTAAAACATGCCATAAATAAACACACTCCTTGAAAATTATTGGGTAGATCGATCTCCGTAGATCTCAATAACTATCGTTGTTATCTCAATAATTCACATTTATTGGGGGACAGCATCGCTCACGTCCGTAGGTGTTGACCCTCTGATACCCTTCACGTGTCCTCTGGGTGGTGCTAAGAGCGGTACCCTCTGGTGGTAGGCTTCGACCGTGGCTTGTCACCACCCTCCGGACTAAGCCAGTCCGTGAAGCAACTCTGTTGTGTTTCGGAATGTGGTCCGGTGTAGCCATATTCTAGTCTAGACCTTTGTGATACATCGTCGGCCGCATCTTCGTTTTCCATTAGGTGAGATTACGGTCAAACGAAGGTCTATTTCTGATTTTTTAAAAACATTAAGTTAAAAAAAAAAGGTTCAAAAGTTGTCGACGATTGGAGTCTGAATGTTTTCTGTGTATACATTATATTGATGAAATGCAATGTCTTCTCCTGATAAGCATCATAATGGTTAATATTATAAGGAATATGTTGCAATATGATAAAATCCTCACGCTAGGCACGCGGGCTCGTGTGAATTGTTCGGCATTATTTGCTATTATTCCAGTTTGCCCGCAAAAGAGGAGGAAAAAAAAGAGGAAACACTGGGCTCCAAAATAATTAAAAAAAAAATCGTAAGTATTATACATATTATGTATTAGTTGTGAGGACCCATCCCAACTTGTCTTAAATTTCTTAAAATAAATAATGCTCTACAATCAAAGAGCATCATCTAGCCCCAAGCTAAACAGAGCTTGTGTTATGGGTAGGTCAGGTACTAGATGACTGGTACACATAATACAATACATTACGTAGATAGATATTTTTATTAAACATAGAAAACGACCAAAGCACCCTTAACAAATATCTGCAGATCGTACAAACATTTGTCCCGAGGCAGAAATCGAACCCACAACCCGCTGCGTTGCAAGCGGACCTTCGCCCGCTGCGCCACAGAGATCGACTATACTACAGAGGTAGAACTTAATAAAGTTGATACCATACAAGTCTATGTAAGAAGCCTAGAAACTAGAACTTCTCAGAACTAAGTCGTAAGTTCTTAAGTCTGTACACTGTAACTACGCGTACATTTAACGTTTTCTAATTTAAACTTGCCTGTGAGTTACGTCCGGGTGGTTCTAAGTAATTAAACGTTCTTCCTTTGCACTGTTTACCAACTAAATTACGATCGATTGCAGCCTATACCAGTCCAAAGCTGGACACACGTCGCCCCCTTATAAGGATTTAGGCAAAAATCCATAATCATCAACCTATGTTAGTCCAATGCTGGATATAGGCCTCCCTGAGGGCCATAGCACCCTGTCCGCAGCTACCAGTATCTGCCTGCAGTCTTTCGCAAGTCGTCATCCCATCTTGCCGGAGGGCGCACCACATATACTACGCTTAACGAGTCGTAGTCCCCATTCAAAAACACGTTTACCCCAGTGGTTGTCGATTCTTGGCGAGATATGGCCTTATATTTTTATATTTATTTTTATTTTCTATATTTTTTTTTTTTTTTTTTGGACGAGGGTAGTCCCAATAGCAACAACTCCTAAAATTACTTTGTATTTATTAAATTAAAACAAATAGAATAAACTTACTTGCACAATTTATTATAGTACCATATTAATAACTGATAGTTTTCACCTGCCTAATAGTGTTATCTCCTGTATTTATCAAGCATTCATTCACTATCACCCTTCACTTGGAATAACCGCACTTTACCACCATAACACGAGATGGAGTCTACAATGCAGCAGTCCGCCCAGCAACTGATGATGGACTTGAAGCAGCGCATGGACTACTTTGAGGCTGAATTGCAAAGGAACATCAGCCCTTCACCGACTGTGGCCTCACTCGCAGCTGAGTTTGCCACTTACAAGGCTTTCACGATGACTGTATTCCGTACACTTCAAGAACAAATGCAGCTGGCTACACAGTCCATAGACAGGTTAGAGATGCGGACCCGGCGTAAAATCCTCCTCATCCATGGAATCCCAGAGCAGCAGAAGGAGAATACAGCAGCAGTTTTATCCAAGGTGATAAGCGGTGAGCTTAAGTTGACAACCTTTTCAGGCAATGATGTCAGCCGGTGCCATCGTATGGGCCGTGCTATCTCAAGTCGGCCCAGGCCAATTCTTGTCAAACTGCGAGATGTGACTCTGCGCGACAAGATATGGTTTTCTAAAGCACATCTAAAGGACACTGGCATCACCCTCTCAGAGTTCCTTACTAAAGCCCGCCATGAAGTTTTTATGAAGGCGAGGCAGCATTTCGGAGTCAACAAATGCTGGACTAGAGAGGGCAACGTATACGTGGCCGGCGAAGGTACTACTCGCCACCGAGTGAACTGGATGGGCGATCTTGAGATGCTGATTGGACAGCCGCAGTCAGCTGAAATGTTGGCGTCAGGGTCGTCCTCTGGGCCATCGGTCTCCAAGAAAACGGCGACGGCAGAAAAGGCGCAGAAAAATAAGCGTGCAGCCGCGACTTCGTCTAAGAAGTAGGAAGATCATTGGTTGGAGGTGGTAAGACCAGGATTTGGTGTAAACTTTCACACTTCCCCCGTCTGTAGCAACCTGCAACTTGCTACGCAGTTGGTCGTAATGGCTTGCTGTAACTTTTGCGAACATAACTCGAGTATTTTCAATCCACCGTCAATTCATTTTCATTTCTTAGTTCATTGTTTTTTCTGTTATCCTTTTATCTGACAGCAGTTGCCAGCTGACTGACATACAAAAAAGAACGCGACTTATGCACCACTTGTGTCACTTTGACATCTGACATGGCTTCATGGCTTTTGGCTCGGCGGGAGGAATCAAATTGTTATTTTTGTATTTTCTTTTGTTTTACTACCTACAACCCTGTGTTATTTAACTATGTTTTTAATGTTTCTTGTAGTCAATGGTTTTTTTTTTGTTTGGTTCGCTATTATTGTTTTGTGTTTTAGCTATTTTCTACTAAGTGTGATATTGTAAATCTCTTTCCTAAAATATGACACAACCGGCAGATGGACTAAGGTACTATTAAAAGTTTTAGTCTATTTTAAAATTTATTAGATTTATATAATTAAGGTATTGTGTACTATACTTACATATATTATTAATATTATCTAGGTACTGATGAACAGCAGTGATAGTGAAGATGAGTTCTTCACATCATTTTCGTCTTCCCCACCTTGCACCTCTGATGACAGCTTTAGCAGCATTCCTACTCTTTCCCAGTCCCTAGAGTCCCATTTTTCTGATTGTCCTAAGAACTTCAACGTTGTGCACATCAACGCACAGAGTATTCCTGCTCACCATCCGGATATGCTGGCGTCGTTTGATCTCAAAGCCATTGATGCAGTTCTAGTGTCAGAGTCATTCTTGAAACCTGCCCTCCCATCTACGTCATACTCACTTCCCGGGTTCGTGCTTATCAGGAACGACCGCGTTCATTGCGGTGGTGGAGGCGTAGCTATTTATCTCCGTGCGCATATCCCTTTCTCTGTAGTCAGCACGTCTCACTCACCACCTCCACTGGGTGCGGGGGAGCATCTTTTTGTTGAGATTAGTCTTGTGCACACCAAAGTCCTTCTTGGAGTCTATTATAGCCCTTCTCTTCGCGTTAACTTCTTCTCCTCATTCGATAAACTCCTCGAAGACTTTGCCCCTTTATACAGCCATACCATCATCATGGGTGATTTTAACACGTGCCTGCTTAAACGTGATTCTCGGACTCGAAGTTTGGAATCACTGGTTTCCTCCAATAATCTCAACGTTCTTCCTTTGAGTGCTACGCATCATTTCCCAAACTGTACCCCTTCTCTTCTAGACCTTATTTTTGTCTCTTCCATCAATAACGTTCATAAGCACGGGCAGTGCCCCGCGGACTCCTTTTCTTATCACGATTTAATATTCATTTCCTATAAAATTCGCCCGCCGAAAGCTAAGCCCAAAATAATTATGCAACGTAACTTTAGCGGAATAGATGTAGAAAGTCTACGTGCAGATGCAAGGCAGATAGACTGGTCGGAGGTAGAGAGCGCTGATTCTACTGATGGCAAGATCAGTTCCTTCAACTCTGTCCTTATAAGCCTATACGACAAACATGCGCCGCTACGGAAAATTAAACTGAAGCAAATGCCAGCGCCTTGGCTCACAGATCACATTAAAGAGGTTATCCATCGCAAGAACGTGGCCAAATTTAAGGTAAAGTGTTGTCCTTCGGAAGCGAATGTTGCCAAGTACATAGAGCGACGAAATCTCTGTAACAAGGTGTGTAGGGAGGCCCAACGCCGCTATATTCACAATTCTGTCCAAAACGAAGACCCTTCTAAAGTTTGGAAGTTTCTTCGAACACTTGGGGTTGGCAAATCACGCAATGACACAATTCCCAGTGATATAGACGTCGATTCTTTAAATAGACACTTCTCCTCGTCTTCCCAATTTGATGGAATAAATAAATCTAACACTCTTCATGCTCTCTCTCTGTTACCAACCCCTGTCTCTTCACCCTTCTTTCTAAGTCCGTTTTCTGATTGTGATGTTAAAAGAAGCGTCTCTTCGATCTCATCAAATGCAGTCGGTGATGACAACATAAGTCGTAATATGCTGCTGCCCATCCTTGACGATATTATTTACGTCCTTGTCCACATCTTTAACCACTCAATTTCCAGTAGCACTTTTCCAAACACCTGGAAAAATGCCCAGATTATCCCTCTTCCTAAAAAATCTAGACCTACCTCCTTTTCCGATTTCCGACCCATTTCTATTCTTCCTTTTCTCTCGAAGGTGCTAGAGCGATTGGTACATAACCAACTCAGCCGATTTCTCTCTAGCAACTCTCTCTTGAATCCTCTACAATCCGGTTTTCGTCACGGTCACAGCACCGTAACGGCTCTTTCTAAAATAACGGATGACATTCGCCAGGGCATGGACAGCGGGCTTGTGACTGTGTTGTCATTGCTTGACTTTAGTAACGCCTTCAACAATGTCGACCATGACATTCTTCTTGCTGTGCTTCGTTCTCTTAACATATCTCCGATTGTTACTGACTGGTTTCATAGTTACCTGCACGGTCGCCGGCAACGCATTCGCCTTGACGATAAACTCTCGTCCTGGTGTGATGTCACTGCTGGTGTCCCACAGGGCGGCGTACTTTCTCCTCTTCTATTTGCAATTTTCATTAACTCCATATCAGAATCTTTGTCAAGTTCCTACCACCTTTACGCTGACGACCTTCAGATCTACCAACAAGTTTCTATTAATGACCTTACGTCAGCTATAGCCTCAGTAAATGATGACCTCTCACGCATCCTCGCCTGGAGCAAAGCACACGGTCTTTTGGTGAATCCAAAGAAGACTCAAGTCATCATTGTGGGAAGCTCAAGGATGATTGCTAGAATCGATATGGCGACCCTACCTCCTATCTTGTTTGATGGTGTCACAATTCCTTTGAGCAAAACTGTCAAAAACCTGGGTCTGATTGTAGACAAAGAGCTGTCATGGGGTCCGCAACTGGCTGAACTTAGCCGAAAAATGTTTGCATCGGCGGGCTCACTGCGGCGACTGCGCAATTTCCTTCCATCTTCTACCAAGGTAACACTCGCCCAGTCTCTTTTGCTCCCCATCCTTGACTACGCCGACGCCTGCTATCCAGACCTCACTGAAGATCAATTAAATAAGCTTGAGCGCCTCCAGAATTTCTGCATCAGGTTCATATTTGGCCTCCGCAAATATGACCACGTATCCGAGTATCGCGCTAAACTCAAGTGGTTGCCCATCCGACTTCGCAGGAATGCTCACATTCTATCTCTCTTGTACAGTATCTTGTTCTATCCTCCCAGCCCATCTTATCTCAAAGAGCGCTTTCAATTCCTGTCCAACTCTCACTGTCTCTCTTTGCGTTCCTCTGAAACCCTTGTTTTAAAAGTTCCTGCTCACTCTACTACTTTCTATGAAAAATCATTCACTGTACAAGCTATCAGCCTATGGAATTCTCTTCCCCTGGACATCAGACGTGCAAAATCACTCCCCATTTTCAAAAAGCTGCTTCATCAACATTATTTATCCATGTAAAATTTATTATGTATTTAAATTATTTTGTATGTGTTTAGTGACATCATATTCATTATAGTATAGTATAGGTAGTATAAAGCATGTTAGGTATATGTACCTAGTATGTAGTGTAGGTATATTCATATCGATTTCTGTTCCTTTAAGTTGTTTTTTTTAAATGCCACCGTCTATGTTGTTCTTTTATCTCCAGTCCATCCCAAGGTTGCCTGGAAGAGATCGCTCAAAGCGATAAGGCCGCCCTTTGTACTTCCATGATTCTGTACATCTCCTTCTGTATTGTTTTTTTATGTTTGTGTGGTACAATAAAGAGTTATCTATCTATCTATCTATCTATGGCCGGCCCACTGTAGAGCCATAGCACCCTGTCCGCTTGCCGCATCCAGCATCTGCCTGCAGTCTTTCGCAAGTCGTCATCCCATCTTGCCGGAGGGCGTACTACATACACTACGCTTACCGAGTCGTAGTCCCCATTCAAGAACACGTTTACCCCAGCGGCTGTCGATTCGTCGCGAAATATGGCCGGCTCACTGCCTCTTCAGCTTGCTTATTCTAAGAGGTATGTCGAACCCTATGATTATCTGTCAACAATCCGTCGCAAAAGTTTACTGATTGGTCATAACATAACGTAATAAGCAATAACATTGGTTTCAAACAGACATTATGAAAATTTCGTTTGATAAAGTCACGTCCTAGTTTTGTTATTATTGGTCACAAGGCTAAGCGCTGCCATACATTTACCGCATCAACAGTTTTACGGTAGGTACATAATAAAACTCAACAAAGGTGAAAAACTAAGTAAACGCAGTTAAAATAAGTTTTAAAATTATTTATCATTTTTTCCAGCCGCTACTGTCCCCGTGCTGGGCAAAAGTCTTTCTTTACTCCTCGCTATTTAACAGACAATGATGAATCATTCACCTAACACTTATTTTTTTCCAGAATTTGAGCTCATTTTTCTTGTTGTTATATATTATATATATATATATATATATTATCGCACTCAGAGAAGTTCCTTTTAAAATAAAAATATCGAAACTAGAAAAATATTCATCGTGAAAATATTTCTATATCGGATATTTTCTGCATTTCTGTCCGGTTCTCTCTGAATAGAAGTTGTTGTATTTACACAAACTCTGAATACAAAACCTTACACCTATTTCAGACAATAGACAAAGCTTTGAAGCACGAAATATATATGTTGAAATATATTTCGTGCTTCAAAGCTTTGTCTGTTGTCTGAAATTGCACCAAAAGGCTCAACAAAACTAGTTTTGCTGCGTTTTAAATTTCAATCCAGGCTTTGCTAACTGATGCATGGCTTTGAATCAAGCTTTTGCAGATGTTAGATCCCACGAATGTTCATCAAATGAAATTAGAATTTGAACATGAATATTTCACGAACTGATTGATGGTGATACGACTTTGATTTGTAGATCATTTTGGACTTTTAACATATTAATATTGTAACGACGCACACACATTATTTGTCTATTTATATTGTGATATTTGACAGTGCGTAGATACATCAGCATCAGGGGCGGAAAAGTGTCATAACAACGTAGTGAAAAATTATATGTCTATGGTCAGAACCAACTTTTGTGTGTTGTTTATGAAAAGTGTTTGCATGAAAACATAGACTCGCTCACTACTCCGCAGATTTCCTGATGGTGTCTATCAATCACACTAATAATTAAAATGCGAAAGTCTAGATGTATGGATTGATGGTTGAATAGATGTTTGTAACCTCTTCACGCAAAAACTACTAAACGGATTGGGCTTTAACTTTACATACATATAATGCTAATACACGTATTTTTACAAATAAATCCAATTAAATTTTTGATGATAAATCTGTCTGAATTCTACTTTGTCTATGAGTACTTTATATGTTTAAGATATTGCTCTTACTTATTTTTGTATTATTTAATACACTCATTATACTACTCTACACTAAAATCTTGTGTATATAATGCAACACACAACTTAGTTATTTGTGCACGCTACATTTGTTTTATAGTAAAATTATTTATAACATTATTATTAGAAAATCAAGTATTGAAATACATTTTTCATTATTTAAGTCTTTATTTTAAAATCACACATACAGTTATATTATATAATGTTATATTATGTTCATATTTCTATGCTTACTTCTTAATGTTCACTACGTATTTTGTAATATGTTATACGAACTTGTTTAAACACTTGTCTTGTCTGTCTGACTTTCCTATCCATTAGTTTTTAGTATGTTAAATATTGGTTTGATTAATGCAGGTTCTCTCGGCACTAACCATGACAACCTCGTTGCTTCAATCTTACGGTTGAACCCAGATATCTTAGCAGTAAATGAGACCTGGCTCAGACCGGGAGAGGAGGGCCGCGCCCCAGCCGTGGCGGGCTATCGTCTGAGGCACATTCCGCGGCCGCGGGAGGTGCGCTCTCGCGGTGGAGGGGTCGGTTTTTATATTAAGCGTGGTATAACTGTGCGCACATGGGCGCACCCGGTTGACCCGTTACACAAGGCAGTTGAACAAATGTGGCTCACTATGTCTCTCCGCGGGAAGAAGCTTGCTATTGGGACGGCTTACAGGCCACCATGGCTGGACAGTGATCTGTTCTTTGACGCTCTTACGGACTCAATAAACTCGCTGCCCACCTGTGATCACGTAATATTACTTGGTGATTTTAATATTAACATCCTCAACGGCACTGAAATAAAATCTGTTAAACTATCTACCTTTCTCTCATGTTTAAATTTAAATCAACTAATTTCCTCGCCTACACACTTCACTGAGACTTCACAAACACTAATTGATATTATTTGTTCTGACCTTAAAGCCAATAGGATAGCAGTCGAGCCAATAGGGTCCCTTTTTGGGCATTACCTAGTTTTTTGTGTTTTTAATATTAAAAAGTTTAAACCTAAGCCCGTTACGATTACTTACCGGCCTATAAAATATATCTGTATCGATAACTTTAATCTAACCTTACGCTCTATTAGATGGGATCTAATCGCGACACATGATGACGTTAACGATATCGTTAACGACTTCAATCATAGTGTCCTCGCTCTTCTAGATCAGCATGCTCCTCATAAGACAGTATTGATCAAATCGAACTCATATCCTTGGATTACAGATACAGTCAAATTGATGATGAGGTTACGTGACGAGGCGGCAGTTGAGTATCATAAACGTAAGTCAGAGGGCAAGAGATTGTATTATAAAAGCATGAAGTCTACTGTCAACCAAGCTCTGTATCATGAGAAGAAAGCATATTTTAATTCAAATATAAATAATAAAATCAATCATCCCAAACAGCTTTGGAAGAATTTAAAAAACACTATATTGCCTAAGAATAATCGCGAACTTCCTCTTCATTTACAGGACGCTAGTATAATAAATACTCATTTTTTAACGTTGCCTAGCACATCTATTACTATATCTAATCTTACATATTTCGAATTTCATAAATTTAGCAAATCAATCTTTAGTTTAAAACCTGCTAGTTTAGACCACATTTCAAAAATCATTCATAATCTTAAATCTAAAGCAGTAGGCTCTGACCTTATCAGTTTAGACATGCTAATGATGACTCTACCTGAAGCACTTGATACCATAACTGCCATTATTAATAGGTCAATAACCACATCAGTTTTTCCAGATGCTTGGAAGCGGGCTATTGTTCTACCTTTGCCTAAGATTCCTAATCCAACTATTATAAATGAGCTCAGACCTATAAGCATTCTGCCATGTCTATCGAAGGTTTTGGAAAAGGTTATATGTCACCAGTTAACGGATTACGTCGAAAAAAATAAAATTCTACCTGAAGTACAATCTGGCTTCAGAAAGGGACGGAGTACCACGACTGCCCTGCTCGATGTCACAGATCAAATACTCTGCGCACAAGATAAAGGACTATGTTCTCTGCTCGTACTACTCGATTTTTCAAAAGCATTTGATTCCTTAAATTTAAGTTTACTATTGTCAAAATTAAATTATTACGGCTTTGACCAGGCGGCTCTACGTTGGTTTGCGAGTTATCTTGGAGATCGTTATCAGTGCACTAAGATAGTTCGTAACGACGGTACTGACTTGTTTTCAGACTTTTTACCTGTCAGGCAAGGGGTTCCGCAGGGTTCAATTTTAGGACCTCTCCTATTCATTATTTTCTCCGCCGACGTAGAAACTGTTATCAAGCACTGTAAATTTCATATTTACGCCGATGATATTCAGGTTTATATCTCCTGCAAGCCCTCTGAAATTGACAGTACCATCGCCAAACTCAATACAGACCTATCTAATATAGCTCTATGGTCAAGTAGAAATAGTCTCTTGTTGAACCCTAACAAAACGAAATATCTAATTTTTGGTACAAAGCATCAGATACAGCGACTTATTCCCACGCAGAGTGTGGTACTAATGGGTGAGACAGTGGAGCGTGTCTACGAGGCACGGAACCTCGGCCTTGTGGTAGATAGTCACCTCTGCTTTGAGAAGCATGTTGCCGATTCCGTTAGAAACTGCTTTTACAGGCTAAAGATCCTCTACAAACTGAGACCTTACATAAGCACTGATTTACGCATTCGGCTTGTAGAATCCATTGTGTTGTCGAAATTAAATTATGCGGACGTAGTAATAGGTCCCCGATTACTTGCAAGAGCGCAAAGACTAGTTCAGCGAGTCCAAAATGCCTGCGCCCGTTTCTGCTTTGATGTTCCATTTAGGGGTCACGTCACACCGTTTTTAAATAAACATTTTATCCTGAAGATGAAGCACCGTCGTAAACTGCACCTTGCATGTCTTATGTTTGGGGTTATAAAATATAAATCGCCATCTTATCCCTACGAAAAGTTGTCATGGTTGTCCAACTCTAGATCTTGTGGACCTCGCCAGTGCTCGAAGCAGCTCGAGACACAGCGGCACAGCTCTGCCTGCTTCAGGGGCAGCTTCCGCTATGCAGCTTCCAAGTGCTGGAACAATATCCCACCGCCAATTGCAACACTGCAAAATTTACATAGTTTTAGAAAAAAGTTAAAGAAATTTTTGTTTGATCACCAAAGGGAGCAGGAAGGTCAAAGACATGATACAAGTGTTATATAACTGGATTTGTATTTTTTAGTGGTTGGTTTAGTGATAAGATTTTTATTACAGTTAGTATTCATATTTTAACTGCATTACTGTTTACTATCTATACCATAAAACCTTAACTGTTAATTTTAAAGTAATGAATAGCAAGAGTAGTGTGTAGAGTAGGTGCATTCTGTATTTGTCAATTATTATTATTATTTTTTGTGGATAGTTACATCATGCATAGACATTATGAATAAGTAAGTAGTCAAATAAATCTTTATGTTTTTAGGTATTAGTATACATGTAGTTTACAAGTGGGTATCGGTAGTTTATACATTTATTTTGTGACACTAACAAGTCCTTGTTTATATCATTAATGTACTCACTTTTGTAACTCCATGGTGTTATCAGTATAACACTTTTCTCCGTCCTCACCTTGTTAATCGTAGTAATTAATTCTAAATTGCAACAACTGGATAGATTATCCGTAACGCCAACAAAATGGATCTGTCGGAAGACCAGCGTTGGCTGCTAGCTTGCTAGCAACCAACCCATGCTGAGGCAGAGACCATTTTGTGCCGCCGGGCTTAATTTTTTAAGTAGGAATTATATCATTCAAAAGTGTAAAAGGGTCTGTTGTTGGTACAAATAAATAAATTTTATTCTTTATTCTTATTCTTATTCTTAATACTAGAATCAAACAGAGGTTTTATATCCCATAATTCCCATGGCATAGATATTAGCTTTAAACGTTTCCATAAGAACAACATGTGTGAAACCGCGGGCAGAAACTAGTGTTCGCGTGTGCACAAGGTATAGCAACTATATGGGTATGTTTGTATGAAGTATAAACCCTGCTTCAGATATCGGAACATTTGAGTGGAGTAAATTTAAACAGTATCTCTACATACCCTCCAATAAAGTAAACATCTTGGATTCTATGTAGTTGTGTTCAATGCACACAACTCCATGTATTGACTGTTCTTTGATATTGTTGGCCTTGAAGAGGAATGGTTTCAGAACATTCTTGTCTACAGCTGGTAAACCTAGAGTTATAGCGGTTTTGTATTTGATACAAATGTCTTTACTTTACCTATTGTGGGTTGGTTGTAATAAAAGAGTGTGTACTATAGAACTGAGTCTATTCAATACACAAGTTACGAGTACATGAAATTACAGTAAATGATAATCTTTAATCCTTATTTAGGATATGACTGATTAATTGGAATGTCTGAACTATGAAGTGAATTTATAATAATCTATAACCTTAACTTGGGTGGGTGTTCTCTGGAAGAGCCTGGTGGAATGACTGGCGAGACAAAAAAGCTGAATTAGAGAAACGCGTTTGCACCGCCTACTGTAAGCTAAACTGTGACACTACGGTGGGTGAAGGTAACAAAGATCTAGACCTAGAAAAAGAGCTTTCTTTCTTGATTGTTAGTGTACAAGAAAGTCGTTCAAAGCTCGTTTTAAGAATTTAGATCAGCCGAACGATTGCTTATGCTCTATTGAAATCACTAGAATAATAAGAACGCTCAAACGCCACCATAAGCACCTCTAATGCCGTTTAATGGTGAGTGCGTGGTAATGCAAATGAGCATTCGCTCGTCTGACGTAAATCGGCCTTTAGAGTACATCTCATCCAAATCTAGTTTCTTGGTTTTAGATTCGATCTAGTTGAACCCCACTCAAAAGTAAAGTGGATAACTCGTCCGGGGGCGAGTTTTAGGGCCGTATTATGAAAGCTTGCTCAGTCACATATCTATACTTGAGTGACGTTTGTGCCATAGAAAAGAGTTACCCAAGCATAGTTCGATAACCGAGCAGACTTTCATAATACGGGCCTTAGATTCGGACTAGTTGACCCTACTCAAAAGTGAAGTGGACAACTCGTTCGCGGGCGAGTTTTATATTCGGTCGAGTTGTACCCTAACCCGTTATACCTAGCTAACTACTTCGATGGATAAAAAATTGCTAAGATACATGATGAAAGGTAACAGGAAATGCTCTGGAACTTGCCACATAGCTATCATGATCTCAGATGAAGATAAGCCGTTGACCATTATCAGTGCTATGGTTTTGTCGGTCCTTATCAGAAGGACAACCTAGCATAATGCTCTTATGGGATGAACGGCAAGTAAAATGACCTACTTACTAGTAAAACCATGCTTACTACTGGAAATTATGAGGTAAACTTTTAACCCCTATTTGACCATCTTCAAGTAGGTATCTTTTTAACCGACTTCAGAAGAGGTTCTCAATTTGACTGCTTTTTTATGTTTGTTACCTCAGAACTTTTGAACTGGTTATGATTATTATTTTTTTTATTTGAAAGCTAGTGCTTTTTCTTCTTCTTCTTTCTTTTCTTCTTATAATGGCGTCTACGTCTGGGTTGACATAATTTTGCCAATGTCCGTAACATTCGAGTAAAATTAAAATAAAAGAAACGTTGTTCGGCAATAAAGATAGATAAAGGAAGTGAATTCTTCTATAAAATGTTAATCAAAAAGATATAAGAAAATTACAAAATTTTGGGCAACGTTGTACGGTAAGGTTTCAATAGTGCTTCCCTTGTGGTCCTGTTTTAATTTGGTCTAGTTCTGACAATGACAACCATAAAATTCACGTCAAGTTATAGTTTTTTTTAAAACAAACCCAATTATTTGAGACAAAAGTAGCCTACGTCCATCCCCGGCTTAACATCTATGTCTAAAAATATCTGAAAAGGTAACATAACAGACTGCGGTAAACTATAGTTTTCCGCTAGGTTTATTCATTCTACAAAGCAGAACAAAAAAACCACAATTAAAATCTTTAGCGTCACGTAAATCGACCCACCTCAGAGGCACTTTATGACAAGTTGTCCTTTGTATCTTCAAACGGGTTGTTTATCTCAAAATAAACTAAATATGTACGCCACGCCACGTCACAACCACTTAATTCGAATTGACATTAAATCAACAAAGCCAGAGGCTTTCTGTTACAAGAGTATCGATTTCGTATCTCGATTTAAACATCGATTTTCAGACAAGCTTCGACAGAAATAGTTTGTCCTCAAACTTTCTAAGCTAAGGTCGGGCATTCATGAAAAACACAGTTACAGTGCCACCAAAATAATTGTTCTCTAACGAGCGTTTCCAACTTTTTCCACGGGGGCCGTAGGAGGTATATAAGGGATATCCACAGGAGGCGGGTAGCAGCTCCCTCTAAATAACAATTCTACCCCCAAACTGCGATTCCCAACACGCATTCCCAGCTTGGGGATAATGGGCATTACCCCCATGAAATAAAAGCCAATAATAGCTTATTAGGGGAGGCAGAACTCCCCATAATAAACGCCCTATTGCTCCAGCAGTCGACAAATATAGGCAAATATAGATGAGGTGAGGAGCGTGGGTCTCTTATCACACTCGTCATTAAATACATAGTTTACAAACATAGACCAAACAGTGACAATAAAGTGGGTAGGTATCGGTAAGAATCCAATAACTTAGGTATTATTTAGGCACAAGGTACAAACACACAATAAACAATATACGGATAAAAACGAATAATTCATTCGCTTACTCACGCTTGCTTGATCTGCACCCAGTATAACTCTCGGTATAACGTCTTTTTTACAGATAATTTGGTGCGGCTATGAAACTATGACCATGACATGGAATTCAAAGATATGAATAGTGTATGGTTGACAGCGGGTTAAATTGTCTAAGTTGTATGGAGATGAATGACATCACTTATTGTTGTGTGGCCTTTTTATGAGAGCGTTTTTATTATTTTTCTTTAATTTTTATGCATATTTTTCTGTGGACAAAGATGATTCCTTTCTTTGTTTTGTACGCAGTTGATATAGTGCCTTGAATTCTTTAGGTTCAGGAATTTTAACAAATGCGTAGGTAAGTACATTAATTATTTATACTACACCTTACAGGAAAATAATCGTTTTAGAATGTTCAAACACGTTTTTATATTCACGGACTTAAAGACTAAACTGAAAAATGTGACTCTTCCTGTCATCGATTGAAGCTCGGTCATTCAGGTACTAATACCTAATGAGACAAAGTTAATCTAAAAATGCATGTAGTATAAAACAAAACGTGGCTCTAGAGTATTCAAAGGCTAAATCCTCAAAGGTTCTCGTTAAGAGGTCGTTTTTAACGAGGCTCAGTGGAACTTGCATACAAACAAAGTTTTTTTAAGCTTCTATCTTCTTCTATCGCGGGCCTTGAGCGCGGGGACCGAATCCAGAAATTCCGTAACGAAAAAACCTCACGCTTCGACCGGAACAGCGGTGATACTTTTTAGTTTTGCCATCTATCGATGAATAGTAGAACTTTTAATGACTTTTTGAAATATGACGTTTGTCTCTTTAGTTCAGCAACTCGCCTCTAGATGGCATTGCAATAGCTTTACCGCGGCAGTCCCCGAGTGCCACACGTCTTTTTTTTTTAGTTTTTGGGTAATACGCTGCCACAGACAGACTCTACAAGACACAGACATACATTAAAATTAAAATTTATCCAACACTAGCTGTACCCCGCGGCTTCGTACGCGTTGATCCAATGGAAATGTTTAAAGGTGATTTTTATCCCACGGGAACTGACTTATGAGATAAAAATAAGCCTATGTTTGATTCCGGGATTAGAATTACCTGTATATAGTATACGTTCAATAATTTTGCCGTAAAGAGGAAACCAAAATCCATCCTTACAAACTTTCGCATTTATAATATTAGTGTGATGACCTTTACACAACACCCCTTTTTTATTTAAACTATAATTACCACTACCTTCACCAAATAACAAATCCGACATATAATGGTAAATGACAGTATAAATAAGCTGTATACCGACTTTATTATTTTTAAACACAATTTGACAATATCCTAAATTTTTCATTTATTTATTAGAAAAATAGATTGTTGAACATTTTTGGAAAATTATTTGTTACTAACTGCGCCCCGCGGCTTCGCACGAGTTGTTCATTTCGACGACCTCCCGTTTAAAGGTGATTTTTATCCCACGGGTACTGATTTTTGGGATAAAACGTAGCCTATGTTTGATTAGAATTACCTGTATGCAAACTTCAGCCAGATCCGTCCAGTAGTTTTGGCGTGAAGAAGTAACAAACATCCATCCATCCATCCATACATCCATACATCCATACATCCATACATCCATACATCCATACATCCATACATCCATACATCCATACATCCATACATCCATACATCCATACATCCATACATCCATACATCCATACATCCATACATCCATACATCCATACATCCATACATCCATACATCCATACATCCATACATCCATACATCCATACATCCATACATCCATACATCCATACATCCATACATCCATACATCCATACATCCATACATCCATACATCCATACATCCATACATCCATACATCCATACATCCATACATCCATACATCCATACATCCATACATCCATACATCCATACATCCATACATCCATACATCCATACATCCATACATCCATACATCCATACATCCATACATCCATACATCCATACATCCATACATCCATACATCCATACATCCATACATCCATACATCCATACATCCATACATCCATACATCCATACATCCATACATCCATACATCCATACATCCATACATCCATACATCCATACATCCATACATCCATACATCCATACAACCATACATCCATACATCCATACATCCATACATCCATACATCCATACATCCATACATCCATACATCCATACATCCATACATCCATACATCCATACATCCATACATCCATGCATCCATACATCCATACAAACTTTCGCCTTTATAATATTATTAGTGTGATTAGTGTGAGTGTGATATTCGTGTGATTATTGTGATATAGTGTGATAGTATGATACTTAACAAAATTTTAGATATCATTTAGCAACATAGACGAGCCGCCAGTTCAAACTATGTTTGTACAGTTCGAGCCACCAACCAACTTGCCTGTGCAGCCAACTTGACTCGTAATCAGGGAATAAGGCCCGGACTACGCAAATAGAGCTGAATAGAAAATGCAGCTAAGACCCTGGTCACACTCCAGCATGCTCGAAAGTCTTGAAACAAAGGAAGGCTTTGAGGAACTTAGGGTCAGATTTTACTTAAGCGGAGCAGTGATGTCCGAAGTGGAGTTTTTCAGCAAGGGTGTTTCCACCAAAGCTATGTGGAGATTCGTCCTGGCTAGACTGGAGTAGAAATGTTCGCTGCTTAAATAGTTGTTATCCCTAACACAACCGGGGTGTTATCCCTAACACAACCGGGGTGTTATCCCTCTGTCGCCTCTTACGACACCCACGGGAAGAGATGGGGTGGTGAAAATTCTAAGCCAGCACCACACCGCTTTCCGGGGGAACGGCGGGCAGCAGCGCCGCGCGCGCGCGCGAAGACGTAAAAAATAATATTAGCTTTTTTGAATTCATATGCATTATACCCTATTATTATGTGAATCGTTCCCGGCGCGTAGCGATCTGCTAAAGTTCGTATACAGTCAACGTGAAATCGAAATCTCGCTGTAAAGCGCGTATGGCTACAATATGAAGTGCGACTTTTTAAAAGCGGGATCCGTTGACAAGGTAAAAAAAATATTCTTGCCCCCTGCAGAATATTTCTACCACCGAACTGCGATCCCCAACCCGCATGCCCAGCGCGGGGATTATGAGCAATACCCCCCATTAGATAAACGCCAACAAGGCACTTGTCTGGGGTAGGCCTGCGTCCACCAGTGGACCAATATAGGCTGGTGATGTTGAGGTTAAAGCGGAGATTTGCTGGCTCGAGCGGAACTGAGCTGCGTGCGGCGAGCGTCGGATGTTTGTTGAATTGAATGCACTAGCTGCACTAGCGCACTAAAATTCTCATGTAAAAGTTATGGATGAGTAGCCCACTAAACATTTTGGATGGAAACATTAAGGAGGCTACCGCGCTCTCCCAAATCTCAGCGGCCGGCCCGTATTAAAACATTACAATAATAGCTATTTTTCATCCGATTATGTATGATCAATACGATCGGGGACATAGTTTCCAAATGAAGCAGAAATAACGTTTGTATGGTTTTGTAAGTCATCATCATCATCATCAGCCTATACTAGTCCACAGCTGGACATAGGCCTCCCCAATGAGCGTCATAGCGTCTTGTCTTCACGCATTGTCCTTGACGCATCTAGCATGTGCCTGATGTTTTACGCAGATCGTCATCCCACCTGGCCGGAGGGCAAGTGTAGGAACACTACGTTTGCCGAGTCGTGGTCTCTACTCAAGAACTTTTTTCCCCCAGCGGTTGTCGTTTCTTGGCGACATATGGCCGGCCCATTGCCACTTCAAGTTGCTAATTCGTTGAGCTACGTCGATAACTTTGGTTCTCTGTCGGATGTATTCGTTACTGTGGTTACGACTATGAGCTATGCTCGGAGTTTCTCTGAAGGATAGGCCTTTAGAGAAACTCCGAGCATAGCTCTTTCCATAGCACGCTGAGCGACTACGACTGGTGGACCAGCCCTATCTTGAGTGTCCACGTCTCAGCTCCGTTGGCCGTGACGGGTAGGACGCAGTAATGTGTGAATAACGACGTTCTATTGGTTGTTTAAAACATGCACTTTTTCGCTCGTCTCGTCGTCACTGTGTATGGAGTCAGGCCCTTAACATTCCACAAGTAGGACTATACTCAAAAGGAATAGATATAAAGTTAATTTTCCTTTGTTGGACTCTGGTTTTAATGCTTCTATTGAAAGTAGAGCTTTTTACGTATTGTCGATAGGATTATTTTCTCTTTATTAATGGCAGAGATCGCTCTTGAGCGATAAGACCGCCAATTGTCACTTAGGTTATAATGATTTCATTTGTAAATTGTTTCTTTGCTTTAAGTGTGCAATAAAAGTATAAAGCACACAATTTTACACAATATGCGGTTGCCATTTTAGAGAAACTAGTACCTAATCTTCCCTTTTTAATTAATCAATAACTATAACAGAAAACAAGAAGTTAATATCAAGGTTATCACTTAAAACTAAAACACTAATTTCAACAACGCATAAGCTTACAATATGCAGCGAAAAATAATTAAAATTCAATTCGAAAACGAAAGAGACGTCAATTAAATGTAGAAGGAAAGCTTTCAAATTTTAAAATTGTTTGGAGCTTCTGTGCTTCATCGATGATACCAATGTCGTAAAATATTTTCCAACTAAATTCCTTAGCTTTTGTAACCACTTTGTATACAAAAAATATCCAGGTTTTTTAATTGGAGTATAGGTTGTTAAGTCGAAAAAGCAGAAAGCGGCTCACAGAGGTAGATACATGCTCGTAACTTTTTAGAAAGAAATAGTTTTGTAGGTACTTTTTATTTGTTGTTCACTGAGAATTTGGTTTAAAAAGCCTAGGTATAAACTACATTGGCTCTAAAATATACGTTATCCCTGTAAAATTTAGGGGAGATTTTACCGTAAGTATTTCAAAATGCGTTTAACTAAACTCGTTGCTAAGTAACCCGTTCATATATCGAGTTAAAACGCGTTTAAAGTCAAACCGATTTCACCGGCTTTTTGGAGCTACATTTTGATTGAATTTGAATTTGATCATGTTTACGTAAACGAATATTTACCTCAGATTTACATAAAATTATAGACAAAAACGAAAAAAAATGCAACGACATTACGAGTTCTATCGGACTTTCAGGATGTTTAAACGAGTTTCGCGTTAACTGCGTTTGTTCATGGTGGTTAAATATAAAATATACCAACTGAACTCAGTTAATGCGTATTGATTTGCATATAATTTGCGTAAGCAAGTTTTAACGTCAATTGAACGCGTTCAATTTCAACGGTATAATTGGACCTTAGAATTGGTACATCGAGTTCATATATTGAATTTACATTATGGATAAACTAGTTTTACAAGAGTCAATGTCCCAAAATTCATATTATTGTACTTAAAATGGCATTTACCTAGAAGCCTCATAAATCTGAGATTAGCTATCTCAATGTGTCTTCAACTTTACAGACTGAGATTTGTTTAATTGAAGGAGATTGCACGAGATTGGAGTTTAGTGCACAGAGACTTTCTGAGGTATCTTTATTATGGGATTAACTTATCTTTGTGGACTTAAGAAGTATTGTCCAACCTAACTTGAGGTTAGAGATTTTAATTTTATCAATCGAAAAAAGGATTAGGTTCAAAGTTTGTCTGTATGTATTTTTTTATGCATGTTCGCCGATTTCTTGGTCAGTTTTGAACCGATTGGAAGATTTTTTAGCTTTGTTATAAAGAGTTATCATAAGGTGGTTCCATAATATTTATTGATTAGTGTTAGTCCTACAAAACTTCAAAAAACGGCCATTCAAATATACATATATACACAAGTGAAAGTGGCGTCTCCACCTATTCAATCTTATTATTACTTTAAAAACTTAATAATCCATCGTACATTTTGTGGTAGGTATCTAATAAAAGTTATTTATTTTGGCCTCTGTAATAAAATGTTCTATGTTAAACGAAATAATATTATAAAATAGGTGACGCTGTCATATTGGCTCGAATATGCGCCTGACTAAGGCGTGGGAGCTATAGAGAGAGCTTTGCTCGGAGTTTCTCTACGCGATACGAAATACGAGAATCCGTAAAATCACCGAATTAACCGACATAGTTATCCGAGTTACCAGTACCTCCCACTGGACCGTAGATACTGTAGCGGTCACGGTGTCGATGGATGGACCGCTATTCGTGGTGATGTTTGGGGGAAGCCTTTGTCTTGCTGTGGACGTAAATAGTCAGATGATGATGATGAATAAATCCCAGTGATCGAATCCACTCTTTTATTTACGTGGGATGAGTTTCCCCTACATTTGTGCATGCCCGATGTGGTACGAAATATATTTTATCGAGCTTTCTACCTGCCTACTCCATGAGGTAGGCTAAAAAAATCTTAAAGAGGTACCTCAACTTTGTTCTTATCTTACCCTGGTATATTCTTATCAGTTCCCATTACAAATAATAATAGAATATGAATGCTGGACAATTAGGTATTCACACAGCATTATCTAGCCTCAATCTAAGCAATAATTAAGCTTTAGGTACCGTCTCCGCGCAACAACGCGTGTGAAGTCGCAAGCAGACATTAATTGATAAACATTTGGGTTTGTTATTCAACGAAATTCTAAACGATCTCATTAAAATATGCCACGATTCTTGAATCTAAAGATAAATACGATTTGATGTTGATTTATCTTTGTGTTAGAAATCTTTTGAGAGAAGTTACAGACAGAGATCATTATGATAACTAGGTCTAGATATCAAGTATATTTTTCTAAATTCAGAATTAATTATCTTTATGGAAAAACAAATTAACATTGAAAAAGATATAAATTAAATAAGTGTATTTATAAAATTTAACCGATTGAGCTAACTGACAACTTCAACAGCCTGTATTGATCCACTGCTGGACGTAGGCCTTCCCCTCATAAGCTCTTTATTGGCGCTTATCTAATGGCCCCCTCGCCCATAATCCCCACGCTGGGCATGCGGGTTGGCGCAGTTCAGTGATAGAATTATTTTGCAAGGGGCGCTGCTGCCCTTCCCCTGGCGAATATTCCTTATTTGCGTCTCACAATACCCACACGGGAAGAGATGGGTTGGTTCTATCCCAGCACCACACAGCTAACTGCATACTGTTCGAGTTATTTAAATAATCTGTCTAGCTAGATAAATATTCTTAAGAAAATAAAGTAACGCTTCCACTGGATTGGAACCGGAGCGACGCGCGGCGTCGGTATTTACAAAAAGCCGATAAGGTGCGTCTAGGTACTACTTTCGGATTTTGCATTGCAACCCGTCGATGAAGTTTACCGTCGAGCGAGGCAAAGAACCGTCGAGGTAGAAACCATTCGAGGCACAAACCATTCGAGGTAAGGACCCATCAACGAAACGTACCGTCGAGGTAGACTTCGGGGTATTGAACATCGAGCTATCGTTTTTCGAACTTGAATATTAATCCCGAGGGCACGGGCTTACACGACATATACGGGCATGTACGATGGCGTTCACACCTCAATCTCAACCGCCTATATTGGTCCACTGCTGGACGAAGGCCTCCCCCTGATAATTGAATTTATTGGCTGTTATCTTATAAAGGGTAATGCCCATATTCCCCAATACGCTGGGCATACGGGTTGGGGATCGCAGATTATGTGCATTACCCTCCATGAAATAAACGCTAATAAGGCGCTTATCAGGGGGAGGCTTGCGTCCAGCAGTGGACCAATACAGGCTGTTGAGGCTTAGGTTGAGGTAATTATTGTTTATGATATTTTAACAATTAGAATACCTACCTGTATATGAAGGTAATGCCTTTTCATTACATAATGTTATAAATAGTTTCAAAATTTAAAAGGGTATCTATTGTAGCTATTTCAATGAAAAGCTATGCAAGTGATGAACAAGTGGAAAACTTGGAAAGGCACTCGTTGAATTTTTAATTTATTATCGTTGCAGTTGAAAATCCTTTTGGTGAATGAAATTCAAAATTCACTTTGAGACTCCATTGCAACGCCAAAGGCGTTTATCAGGGGGAGGCCGGCGTCCAGCAGTGGACTAACAGTCCCTCAGGCATTTTTTAAAATGCTGGACAATCCACACAGGGCCTACTTTCTGACTACTACTGCTACTTTAGGAGTAAGTAGGTAAAAATATTGAAATAAGTGGTTTCGTAAGAACATGACATTCTTCCAGTAGAATCATAAGTTTTTTTTTGCAATAGATGGCTTTTTAATTTATTTCAACATGGGCACTATTACTCCTTTTTGGGGTATAAACAATAATCCATCTTAGTTTACGCATCAGTTTCAATTAAAAACAGTCATTTGCTTTTTTATATAAATGATGAATTGTATTTGATCAAAGTACATGAAAATTGATAAATTTGAGTATTACATAGGCTTTCTCTGTCACATGAAATTTATATTTAACTTTAACTTGTTTAAAAAAAAATTATCTTGTTATGTTTAACTGTAACTTGTTTAAAAAAATATAAACTTTCGGTTTCTTGAAATTCAAATAAACTCATCATTGGTCAAACATACCCTAGAAATAGCTTACTGTAGTATCCAGTACCTAATAGTTAGATTTAGTTTTAGTGATAGTCTACTTTAGATTTAGATTTAGTGATAGCCTACAGAATTATGTTAAACTAATAAATGTAAATCCTTTATTGGCTGTAGATACCTCAACCTCAACCTCAACAGCCCATACTGGTCCACTGCTGCACGCAGGCCTCCCCATGATACGCGCCTTATTGCCTTTTATCTAATGGGGGGCAATGCCTATAATCCCCACGCTGGGCATGCGGGTTGGAGATCGCAGTTCGATGGTAGAATTATTTTGCAGGGGGCGCTGCTGCCTGCCCCCCTTGGATATCCCTTAGTCGCCTCTTACGACACCCACGGGAAGAGTTTGGGTGGTACAAATTCGGTAATGATAGTATAAGTTTAATTAAGATTTTTCTATAAGAGCGGTGGACTTTGTTATTAAATAAATAAATAGGAAGGGTCTTAATTAGAATGAATTTGAATATGAATTTTATTATATTCTATTAATAACTTTAGTCACTAACATTTAATATAAGAAACTATGGATTGATTTATCTGCAATAAAAGAATTTGAATTTGAATTAATAAATAAAAAAAAACATATTCCTTACCTTGTTAAAGCTAACAAATCCACACACTTCCTCCATGATAAACAGTGTTATATCTTATAAACCGTTATTTACTCAAGTTCCCGCGAGAATACTAAACTAACAAGGCAAATATCATGTTCCCGCAATTGTAACAGGTCTATAGGGAAAATATTTTTACCGTGCCTTGGGGCATAACGCTGAGCGTTACGGCATTACTGGGTTACGGATGTTTACAAGAAAAGCGGTAGTGGTAAACATTTTAACCGTTTAAGATCATGTCTCGAATATTACTGTCAGAAAGCTCATTTTATGCAAGAAAGTACGATTCATAAAAAATACAATAATACTGCTCGAATAGAACGAAAATAAAATAGTTTTTATATAAAATACTTATCTGACACTTACAAAAAATGGAGGGGTATTTTAAAGTACGGTAAGGGGTTGTGAGGCATTCACTTTTTAGTTGACGTCACTGTTTGGTTCACCCTATATTGCGCAGTTACTAATATTTCAGGTAAATAAGCTAAAAAGTTACTAAGGTGTTGTGGTAAGATCTAACCACGATTATGCACAAGGAAAGCTAGAGTTGAGCTGCTTGTCTAAGCTAAATTCACTCAGTCAATTGGCTCGGTGCGCAGCGCAAGGAGCGCTTAGCCCCGGAATGAACAAACATACATACATCTCTTACACTCTCAAATAATCATAAGCTGCCCACTACGCTCCCACTCAGCGACGTCTCGCTCGCTCGCGTACCGCGATTTACTGTGTTCGTGTAAGTTGAATCTTTGTATTTCGTTTGCGAACCTAATATGTCGTTGACGTTGAATGAATTAACCTGTTCGACGTTCGTTGATTCAACTACTTTTGACGTTCGTTGATTCAACTCCTTTTGCCGTAATAAGAAAACAGTTGACTCTAAAAAAATGATGAAGTTATAGCCAAAGTTAAAGTTCCGCGAACCCTGCGACACTTAAGCAAGTGTCCTCACTTACCACTCCAAACTTTGACGCGCTTCATTTTTGTAATGTTTTGTATGATTGACAAAGAAAAATATACTTCTGTCCAATATCTTCCGATAACCTAGCTGTGGGACTGAATAGAATTAAAAAAAATTAACCCCGGACATAACATAGGGATGTTATGTTATGTTGTGTTGGTTATGTTATGTCCTGGGCCTATGTTATGTCTATGTCCTGGCCATATGTTATGTTCTGGGTTAGTTATTTTTTATTGTAATCCTAAAAGTTTAAAATATATTGTTTTACATAGGACACTGCCTACCCTATTACCGAAATATCGCAAAAATATTTTCGGCATTCTGTTCATACTAAAAACCATTTATTATCTCTCAGCAATAGATACCTACCCTTACCCAAATCCAGCTCCAAACTGGCTGTGACGGGCGGACGGACGCACGTCCCATGATGCGGGTCCCCTGTCAATACCGCTTTGTTCTTCACTCGGTTCTTGGAAGATGTAAAATATATCGAGAACTGATGAAACCACGGGTATCAATGGACGAACCAAAATTTACGGAGAACATATTAAACAGGCTAGTGCTCTAACCAATAAACTAACAGAAGATATTTAACACGTGTTATTGTCGATCAATCGAACAAAACTGATGAAGATGTAGCCAATTAAGGCGCATACAGCAGTGAAAGTGGTGCCCACACCTATTTTATCTTATTATTACCTTAAGCTCAGGAAGATTAAAAATCCATCGTACAGTTTGTGATATCTATTATAAGCTACTTATTAATGCCTCTGCAATAGTTTCATTTTGTAAAGCTTATGCAAAGATATGAAGTTGCGTATTTTGGCCACCAAACTCTATTTTCGCAGCTCCAGTTCTCCAGCCATCCCGTGACTACGACAGAGTGTAAACCTGTTGAAACTTCGGGAAAAATAGGTAAATAATATACATACCCGTAAATATTTAATCATCATGACTCATGAGTAACTCAACTTAACTCAACCGAACTAATTTGGACTAATATTTTTGCTGTCGCTTTAGTAACGATCTAAATAAATCGTATGGCATAATTTGTAAGTGCTGTAAAATTAGTTGAGGCGACATCTGAATTGACATCAACTCAACTCAACAGCCTGTATTGGTCCACTGCTGGACGCAGGCCTCGCCCTGATAAACGCCTTTCTAGCTTTAATATCATGGAGGGTAACGCCCATAATCCCCACGCTGGGCATGCGGGTTGGGGATCGCAGTTAGGTGGTATATTGGTTTTGCAGGGACGCTGCTGCCGGTCCCCCCAGTGGATATCCCTTAGTCGCCTCTTACGACACCCGCGGTAGACTTGGGGTGGTGCAAATCCTAAGCCAGCATAGCTAATTGACATCATCTACATATATTAAAAAACTTTACTCGTACCTTATCTACTAAATATAAAAAGAAACTCCAACTATGAAGAAGTCAAAAGTTCTCGATCATGGATCTAGTTAGATATCTAACGACAATCATCAATTTTTTCGGTCATCAAACTCTACTGCAAAATTGATGCATACGGAAGTTCTCAGGTTTGTCGCTCATGTCCTTAAAATAACAAATGATTATCAACCATACAACTATACCAATATAATTGAGTTCCGATTCCCTATGCTACGCCTGTCAGGCACACAATGTGGGCATGACCAGGCACAGCGAGAACAAAGGACGCTAGACGTGTTAGTAGAGGGCCCGGAATGGGGTGATTTTGATGCGGTGAATAGCAGTTTTTTGTTTTTGTGATCAACGACAATTTTTAAAAATCCTACGTTCAGTTTGAGGTATCTATTATAAGCTATTTTTTAATACCTCTGTAATAATTTTATCTCATACAGTTTAGGAGGAGATGCGAAAATAGAGTTTGGTGGCCAAAAAGCGCAACTTCGTATCTCTACCTAAGCTTTACAAAATGAAACTATTACAGAGGCATTAATAAATAACTTATAATAGATACCACAAACTGAACGTAGGAATTGTAAAACTTGCTGCGCTTAACGTAATTATAAGATAAAGTAATTGGGGCGCCACTTTCACTGGTGTATATGGTGGTGAAATATAAATTTACGTATATCAAAAATTTTGGGTAATACCGGGGATGGAGATAGTCTACTAAAAAATCGTGCAAAGCTGACCCAGACGGATAATTGGGGCTCTAGGTGGAAAAAAACCCTTAAGCGATTTATCAGAGGCCAGACCGTAGCTTTCATCTAGTACCCAAGGAACCAATGACAGAAAGCTCTGCTTACTTCTGGGCCAATATGTGAAAATGTCCAGTATTAGTTATTTATTTAGTAACCGACTTCCAAAAAGGAGGAGGTTCTCAATTCGTCTGTTTTTTTATGTTTGTTACCTCAGAACTTTTGACTGGATGGTCCGATTTGCATGATTCTTTTTTTATATGAAAGCTGGTGCTTCCCGTGTGTGTGGTCTTATTTTAATTTTGTTCAGTTCTGACAGTGGGATCCATGTAAATTCATAAAAAAACTGTAAAAATTTAAGTCGGTCTATAGTTTTTTAAAACAACATTAATTATTTATTACTAGCTGCGCCCCGCGGCTTCGTACGCTTTGTTTCTATGGAAACGTTTAAAGGTGATTTCTATCCCACGGGAACTGATTTATAGGATAACAGGTTTCTATGGTTTTTCCGAGGATTAGAATTATCTGTATGCTGAATTTTAGTTCTGGTGGGAAGAGGTAACAAACATCCATCCATCTATCCATATCTACGAGTAAGTTTAACTATAATATATAAATGTGATAGTGTAAATAGTGTGAAGTGTGATTATGATATTTTTAGCAATCAAATACTAATTTATTTAAAGAAACACCATTTTTTAACCTACAAGGGTTTATTTAAAGAAATAAATATTTTAACAGTAATATCGCAATACATCCATGAAAATTTAATGTATACACACAAAAACAGAGATAACTTTATGAAAAGGTGTGATGTTCACAATAAAAATACAAGAAACAAGAACAAATTACACATCCCATCATATAGATGACGAAAGGTAGGGAAATCATTTGTGGGCAATTGCGTAAGATTCTATAATAAGCTTCTGAAGCAACTGAGCTCCATATTCGTAAATTTAAACTGTACATAAAACGAAATCTTATCAAGAAAGCATATTACTCCGTAGATGACTACGTCAATGATGTTAATGCTTGGCCGGATGTCGCCCAGTTCCACACAGACAATAGTATGTAAGACCAGTTAGACTTAGTTATACTAAGATTGTATTAGTTGATAAGCGATAAACTTGCTAGTGGTTTCTTTTTCACTTCTTCCGCTAGTGAACAAAAAATTGAAGTGAATTACAGCCAATTGCACCTTATTTCTTGTTGATAGTAATAACTTTTTATCAAGCTGTTTATATAGTAAACATTTGACTCGTCTAAGTACTTATTTTGTAAGTCTAAAGAAATAAACGATTTGACTTTGACTTTGGTTATACTCGAAAGTCTCGACTCAATTAACCAAGACAGTGAGAAATTCAATATTTCAACCACACTAAGCCACTAGCTGATAGAGGATGCCTATGTTCAGCTGTGGACCAATGTAGGCTGATGATAATGAACCACACTAAGGAATTTAACCAACGATACCACAAGCACTCGAGGGTGGACGTCCGTATAGCACTACGATCGCAGGGAAATCACTCATATACCCTCATACCTTTGACTTTTATAGTAAAGCGACTAATAACCGTTACCTCAAATAAACCCACATCCATCCAAAGATATAAATCGTTAGATATGCCCTTACCTCAGTGAGACCGCGCCGTTTTGTGTCCAAGTGAACCTTACGCCTGCTTAAACCTGCACTCAGTGTACTTCTACGCACAGTGTTAGCCGGACATGTAGTGAAGGATGTTTGCGAGCAGTATTATAGTGATACAAAATGACGTGTGCCTTTCGAAAGTGCAACAAAAATTCAAGAAACACAAATAAAGCCAGAGGTGTAACATTTCACTCGTAGGTATTGCGAGTTAATGAAATAACTTTTATTTTATCGTCCGCATTGTCAAAAATGATGAATGAACAAATTTAAATGGCGAGTGCACGAAAGAGAAAGTTGTGTTTGCACCTAACGTGTGAGAAAAAGAGATGACACCATTTTCTCAGTACGCTTGTTTTGTTTGTGTACATTGCTACAGTTTTTGGTGGTCGGGGCGTATCTAACGATTTATATCTATGGATCCATCAATATAATGTTTTAGTTACTTGTTTTCATAGTGTGTAGTGCTTACTGTGGAATCAGAATTTCATTTCCATACATCCATACAAAATTTCGCATTTATGATATTAGCGTAAAGTGTGAAGTGTGTAGTGTGAAGTGTGAAGTGTGAAGTGTGAAGTGTGAAGTGTGAAGTGTGAAGTGTGAAGTGTGAAGTGTGAAGTGTGAAGTGTGAAGTGTGAAGTGTGAAGTGTGAAGTGTGAAGTGTGAAGTGTGAAGTGTGAAGTGTGAAGTGTGAAGTGTGAAGTGTGAAGTGTGAAGTGTGAAGTGTGAAGTGTGAAGTGTGAAGTGTGAAGTGTGAAGTGTGAAGTGTGAAGTGTGAAGTGTGAAGTGTGAAGTGTGAAGTGTGAAGTGTGAAGTGTGAAGTGTGAAGTGTGAAGTGTGAAGTGTGAAGTGTGAAGTGTGAAGTGTGAAGTGTGAAGTGTGAAGTGTGAAGTGTGAAGTGTGAAGTGTGAAGTGTGAAGTGTGAAGTGTGAAGTGTGAAGTATGTAGTATTTGCTTGGTCGTTTTATCAGACTAAACACATACAACGATAGATTAAGGGTGCCTCGAGATTGTACGAGCAACGTTCCGGTGGCGGTTGTCTATTTGATTTGGCAGTTTTATATTAATCTAGCCCCAAAATACGCGCATTTCTCAAAGGGGTTCCAAATGTCTGTTAATACACGCAACATAGCCATCGTCGAAAGCCCCGGGCAAGTGTATTGTTATTCAACTGCAGTACGGTGCACCCATAGATCTAGTTTTATTTTGCTACGGTGCAACATAATTTATCGATTGTCTATTATTTAATCCGATACTGTAAAATGTACTGGAACGATCAGCGAAGCCGTCATAAACAACGGAAATAATCGGAAATAGTTTGGTCTGATCCGATCTCAGTTTGTTGCTTATATAATTATTTGATTACTGTAAATAACACTGTGAAAATGGACAAGTAAATTAATAAGAGATTAACATGACTTTAGTTGATTTATTTAATCCATTAACCATCAATTTATAATATTTTCACCAGGCATGGAATAAAGTGGCAAAGGCGAATTTTAACATAAAATTCGTAAACAAATTCTTCATTTTACAAAGCTTTTCAAACAATATTTTCTAAACTTTCTTCAACCATACTTAACAAAACTCAAAAGCCTACTTAGCATTATAGGCCCCTCGGGTCTGAAACAAAGAATAAATCACGAGCCCTTTTATTAACCACAAAACCTTCAATCATTCCCACGCCTCCCATTTATTCGACGTAGCAAACGTAATCAACATAATTTCAGAGGCCTTCGATTAAAACACCCTACGGAAACCCTTCATCGTATAAAAAAACCTTTCATACGAGAGAAATGCTAAAACGGCAACAATAGGTCTAGTTCGAGTCTTCTGCAAACGAAATCAACATCTCTTATATCGTATTTAGGAAATGAGAGGTGAATATAGACTTAGTATAAGTGCGAGGGAGAAGGAATATTGCAATGTTGAGATGCCGGCTTTGTAGCTACTGCTACGCTTCGGAGACACGGCAGTACGTAGCAAGTTTTCGTAGCGGTGCTACGCCGATTTTCCGATCGAAACGCGCGCTATACAAATTGTTACAAGTAAAATTATGGTATTTTATAAACTGTGCGTGTTTTTCGTCAAGTGTGAGTTTGTGTAAAAGTGGATTTGTTTCTGGCCGATAGCCCAACGTACAATATCATTGTGAAAGGCAATGGAACTGGCCTGTTTGGCTTTGACGAAGGTAGTTATTAGTTTTTATCATTTAGATATTAAGGTCAAGTTCGGCAAGTTATGAAAACCATAAATCACTCCTAACCTTTTTCCTGGCTTGAGACGCTTTTAATTAACATTTTGGGATATATTATAATGCTTTTTTAGGCTTCTTTGTTTGTGAATGCGGTGGACAGATTACGATCTAAATTGTCTATAGTGCATAAGTAACAGGTGCACTGCAGTAGTTTTTAGATTAAAATGAGCTTTGAAAAAGAGGTTTTAATAGTTCCGCATAAAACGGTTTTGCGTGTGTATTTTGTAGATACTTTAGGAATGTAAGGGCCCACGGGTCCCAAGGGATTCAACCCTTAACGGCTTAAATAATTATCCCAAGTTTCTTGCGTAAATAAACTTCAATTTTGTAATTATGGAAACCAAAATCGTAATAGATCTTGATCTGTATTATGTAATCATAAGAGTTTTAGATATTTGGCAGGGAATTAAAGTACCTATCAATTTTTTATACTTACATACATAAAAGAGAAATAGAATCTTATATTATTCTTTATTGATAGGTACGTGATAAATGCTGGTTTTTACATTGATCAAAGAATAAGCATTGTCAACCAATGCAGTCAGAATTCTGGGCACACTGTTTTTTGTGATGACATGAATATTTGAAGAGGTTATTACTCGCAAGAACCTCACTTGTTTATTATAATAAAACTTTAGACTTGATAAAACTTACTGGCACTATAAGCGGGTTATTCCGGTTTTCCCGCTAACATCGGGGGATGTTAGGTAAAACTGAAGTCCGATTACAGTTTTCACAGTTTTTACACTTCTTCAGTAGCGGAGGGAAACTGTAATCGGACTCGTCAGATGTTTCTACCATATACAGATATGGGAGTTCTGAGTGTTTACTAGGTTTGCTAAAAAAACTATGTAACAACTCTTAAGCTTTTTTTAGTACCCATAAAACAAACTCTGATTATTTTATGCTGTGTGGATTGACCAGCATTATTTATTGATGATCTATTGAAAAAATTCTGTATTAGGTACCTATTCTATATCGTTGTACCTAAGTCTAACATAGTCATAATTAATTTAGTTGCAAGCTTTTTTGTAAGTTTACCTCAACCTTCAACAGCCTATATTGGTCCACTGCTGGATGCAGCCTTTCCTTGAAGAGCATCCCATATTGGCTTATCTCATAAGGGGACAATGCCTATAATCCCTACGCTGGGCATGCGGGTTGGGGATCTCAGTTCGGTGGTAGAATTGTTCTGCAGTGGGCGCAGCTGCCCACCCTCCTGTGAATATCCCTTAGTCGCCTCTTACGACACCCACGGGAAGAGATGGGGTGGTACAAATTCTAAGCCAGCACACAGCTATGTCTGTTAACTTGCCCTGTTAATACGTATGTGTAAGACAATATTGCAATTGAATTTAAGACTGTTATCCTCAACCGATTGTACTGAAACTTGGAATGAAGAAGCAAGTTGCAATGCAAGGCAAGGTGACTATGGCATACTATGGCATCATTAAGCTGGCGTGGAAATTGAGCTAAAGAAGGTCATAGGAACTAAAAAACGTACGACTTACTCATCGATCTTAGACATATTTTATAAATACAAGATTGTTGGATAAAACAAATTAAATAGGTATAATACGTGGGACACAAGCATATAAAATAATGTGTTCATCAAACTTAGTTGAACGCACTTGAATTCGTGAATGCCATTTGAAGTCCATCTCATATTTTCATCGTTCTATTCGTCCGGTTTCAGTCGACGACGCTTGAAATCGTAAAAAAAAAACAGCAATGTATTGAGAAAATGTTCCATAATGGGCGAAACGACGCTAGTAATTTTTCAAAGTATCATTTGGACTCATAATGGGCGTCAATAAAGAGCAAGACGAAACTACTCCAAATAATGAAAACGCGAAAATGTTCCCGGCGCAGATCCATTTGTCAATGAGACACGATATTTTAAATTAGCTCGCAAAAAATGTGGAGAGAAATAGGTAATGAAACAGGAAGTTCTTTACTACGTTTTTTTTTCTTATAAAAAAACGTAAGAACTTCCTGTTTCCAGCAGTTTTCAAATATATTATAACTGGCCAGTTTCTTAAAAACTTTTTTTCGCAATACTTTCTGAGTTGCCTGGTATTTTCTCATTCTTGGAAGCTGTTCAAAAGAGAAGAGTCGGCGTTATTGTGAACTAACACTGTTAGTCGTACTACAATGACAGAGAAGTGGTTGTCAACGCAACAAAAGTTGTCAATTGGCATACGAGCGCCTTCAATTCCCACGACTCTTCTCTTTTTGAAAAGACGCTAAGTGCATTCATTAAACTGCCATTTGGCTTTTGCAGCCCCAAAAGCCAAATGGCTGTTCTTAAACTCTGGTTAGTTAAAGTTGATCAGACTTGACTATAATGATTGAAAGACATGAATCGACCAGGGGATTTAAATGAAATAAATATCCTCTCCGTCTTTCGCTTTTACTAAAATCGTACCTACCCGCATTCTCGTCATCAGAAAAAAAATTGAATATATTATATATAAATCGCTCATAAGTATGTTGGACATGGTTCGGCGTTCATTTATTTCCATATAACGTAAGCTACTTTATATTCTGCTCCTGTTATGAATTAATCCACAAGCGATTCCAGTACGTAAGTTATACAATTCCTAACTTATATAAATATTTCATCCAACAAATGTATTCGGCAAATAGTTCTGATCCCAATGATTAAACTAATTTTGTCGTAATCTCAAATCTGAGCTTAATTACAGAGTGTTTTGATTGGTTGGATTGCTCAATCAACTCTTTTAAACAATATCGTAATTTCAACAAATAAAGAAATAATGTGATCCACACAAAAATCTCGGTGGTGATCAAATATTTTTATTAAATTAAGAAAATTTAAATCAAACAATAGGGTATAATGCAAGTGATTTCAAAAAAGCTAATATGTTTTTTTACGTATTCTTTATTGATATAGAAATATATTTGTTTATTTATTTTTGTTTTTTATGATGTTTTATTGTGAAATTTAATCATTGAAAAGTAAATATTTTAAAAAACTATTTTGAAAAACTTCAAAAATGGTAATATTTTTTTTAACATATTATCTATTGATAAAGAGATATAGCTATTTATTTATTTTTGTGTTTTATGATTATTATTATAGCGAAATTTTATCATTGAAAAGTAAATATTTCAAATCTCAACCGCAAAATGTCTAAACGCAACGCTATTGGCACCTGAAGCGTGGCGTCATATTTGAACATTTTTGTATGGGCATGAAGTTTTGACTTTGAGTTGACATAGTGCTGACGTAGTTGAGTCCCCCAATGATCCGTGACGTCACAAAATGCAAGGACTAATCAAATGAAAAATCATATAAAATCAAAAGCGTTTATTTGTAACTAAAACATTACACAAATATACAAACAAATAAACAGTACTTAAATTAAGGGAAACTTAGATCTAGTTACAAAATGGTCCCAACTCAGCTTGTGTAGGCGTTAAAAAAACAACCTACGCTGGTTCTCTGCTGGGGCCTATGGGACCGAAGAGTTAAAAGTTAAAAAATCTGAAAGCGAAGTGTTACAGCTACTTACAAGACAAAAAATGAATGTTAAATAAATTCAAATTTAAACATCTAAAATAATCATATAAATATCTAAAAATATAAAAGAAGTTATGACAAGTGATTTTGAAAACGTATATTAAATAGCACTCGTATCATGTCTAGCAGGTTCCTGCTCCTTTTGCCAGTTAAGCAAAAATATCTTTAATTTTAATTTAAAAGTAAGCTAACATGGAGCGTTTTTCTCACCCGAAAATGAGTGTAGTTTTACTTTTTGTTTTTTACCTCAATTTTTTTTTTCAATGTTGAAATAATCGATTCAAGGAATAAAATAGAAATCCATGCATATGCCCTATTACACAGAATAAAACAATTACAACTAGTATTAACACGTATCTATTTCTTAAAAATCTTAGCAGCCACCAGAAGGCCAAGAAGCCAAGAAAGCTGTCAGTATTGCCATGTTGAATACCAATGCTAATTCGTTGACCAAAATAGAAGAAAGAAACATTTATTTGCAACTGAAACACACAATACAAAAATACATAATAAAAGGTAGGTACGAAGAACATATTAAAAATAACATGGAAAATAAAGGAGGAACAATGCATGACAACAATTTTGTTGGTACATTGTACAACATTCAGTCAAGTACGGGTACAATATGTGTGTGCTGCAGCCAAAAAGGCAATACTCAGCGCAAAGCTTTGCTTGGAGAGCAAACACTGATTATCAGTAGGTATTACCCTCTCAAGACGGAAGTTTTATTTATTTATTTATGAAGGCCAACAAAACACATCATAACAAACAACATTTTTTATAAACAGTGTGAAGACTAGACTAAAGAATGTGTTCTCATATTTCTTGAAAATGCGTCATTAGACAAAAAATCATAGATGGACCGTGATCTGGATTCAGCAGCATGTTCTTTCGATCGTTACTTTGCTTATCAATGGGTTTTCTATAGTAGAAAAAATTATGAATGTTATCAAATCTTTGAAATTTATGTAATTCGAGTATTCTACCACGAGGTTACAAACCTCGCTTTTCGTACGCGGCTGGAGGGGGTTTGACAACCAAACCTTCTGTTTGCCTCATACACAAGATACGTTTGCCCTCGCAATACCTACGAGTGAAATGTTACACCTCTGGCTTTATTGGTGTTTCTTGAAAATTGTTGTTGCACTTTCGAAAGGCACACGTCATTTTGTATCACTATAATACTGCTCGCAAAGTCTTCATCCCACCTGCGTCCCCATACTACAGGTTGCCGAATCGCGGTCTCCACTTATAAGCTCGTTTACCCCAGCGGTTGTCGGTTCTTCACGAGATATGGCCGACCCACTGCCACTTCAGCTTGCTAACTTATTGAGCTATGTTATTCGACATGTCATAACTGTGGTTTTCTGTCGAATGTTTTCGTTACGAATCATATCCAACAGAGAAACTCCGAGCAAAGCTCTTTTTATAACTCTCAGAGTGACTGTGAACTGGTGGACCAGCCCTATGGTGAGTATCCACGTCTCAACTCCGTAGGTCGTGATGGGTAGAATCCACTGATTAATATCTATGAAATAAATACGTGGGAAGTAGGTCGGGGTAGTAAATAATTTTACTGATGGAAGGACGCGTTCCCACTGTGTCGTGGTGACAGAATGTCGTGCTGTTTGAAGTACTGTGGTCTATATTATTTAAATGCAGGTGTTCACACATAAGATGACGCGATTAACTGTCATACACGACTATTAAATACTGTCATTGAATACAGCTAACACGACAGTCGTAAAACAATAAAATAACGTTACTTTTTATAAACCGTAACACATTATAAAAAGTGCAAGTGAACAAGCGACGGCCGTGAAAAGTAAAATAAAGTCGCGATCTAATAGGAACAACTGGATACTGGATAAAGTTTTTGAAACTTACGCGATCAGAAGACATTATAGTCATCCCGTAACCACGACAGAGGGAAAACCTGTTGAAACAAAATCGCGACGATACAATGACAAAAAGTCATCAACGATAATTTACGGTTACGACACAGTGAGAACGCGCCCTAAGGCTCATTCAAATCTATGCATAGGCTGATTATTAGTATAATTTCAACAATAGTCATTTCATCATCAAAAGTGTACCTAAATGGAATTATAAGAAACAGCTTTTCCACTGAAAAATCGGATGTATTCGTAAATTTTCACACGTTTTTCCACTTTATTTATTTTCATGTTCATTTTCATTTGATTTTAACGATTTTTATGGTGCGGTGGGCGAAGGTCCGCCTGCAACGCATGGGGGTTGCGGGTTCGATTCCTGCCTCGGGAAAAATATATATTTATGTAGAGTATTGTATTAAATATATCAGTTATCTAGTACCCATAACACAACTCTGCTTAGCTAGATAATGCTATGTGTACTGTCTTAAATTTTTTATTCGCTTTAAAAATGCATCCATTGGCTGCAAAAATAGTATGATTGGTACACTTACAAACACATCTGAATTGACCAGCTCGTATTCAAAAACATATTCAGAGTTATTTCTCCTGCGGGAAATTCTCCTATTCAATTCCTTTCAGTTCGTTTCCTTTTACTGAAAATCAATTCAGTGACCGTTTTATTATACCTCAACACGCAAAAGCTTTATTCCTGTTATTGATGAATGGAGTATCTCAATATACCTTATTTAATGACTTCCTTGCCCAGAGCGGTGTGGTGCAATCCAGACAAATAAATAATGCTGGACAATCTACATTTTCTAGCCTAAAGTAATAGCGAGTTTTTTAATTCACGTTTATTTTTTAATGAAATATATTAACCGATTTTTGTGAAGTAAATCGAGATTTAAAGCAGAAGTAGGTAAACACTGACGTACACATGTGTGACGTATAATGACGTCACAGAAAGGAAATTATACATTCTGTCAAGAGTCGTATCGTGCCCAGTGTGTATGATCGAACAAGCTACCACTTTTTGATTATTACCGACTTTTGGAGGTGGTTCTCGTTTCGTCTATATGTTTTTTTTTGTATGTATTTTTACCGATTTATCCGTCAAATATAACGAACGATTTAAGATTTTTTAGATTTTCATAATAATAATAATAATAATAATAACAATGCTAGACAATTCACACAGCATTATCTAGCCCCAAGCTAAGCAGAGCTTGTGTAGATTTTGCTGTTGTATAGGGAATGGTTTCGAATTTATCACATAACAGTTGCTGTATTTTATGAACCGAAATAGTTAGGCAGTCGAAATTTTGACAGAATGTTTGTTTCATTTGTTGCTTTCACAATATAAAATCAAATAATCAGAGACGATGGCATCCACGAGAAAACCATAAAATTGAAGTCGGTTTATAGTTTTTTAAAACAACCCCAATTATTATTTATTTGAAAGTACAGACACGCCCGTGGAAAGCTTACGTGGGCCACGTGTTTATAACGCGGTTCTACTTTTTTGCTTTGATTGCGGGGAAACAGGCAAATTACCGTAGCGTGGGTGCTTTTATTGTTTAAAATAAACCCAACATAAAATTGATAAGACCTCGTTAAGTTAAAATATAGGCGTGAAACGTAAATTCCGTGAATTACTGTACATATTTTTCAACGACGCCGTCAAGTAGTGACGCAAACGAGCAACTAGATCCCGTTATTTAATCTAGCTGTAGGGATATTGTTTATTCATTTTCTGATTTGATCTCAAAAATGTGGATTAGGTTACATTAGAGGCGTTACTACAACCAAAACCACAGTAGTGTATAGGTGTCATCGATAGGTAGCCATCGCTCCTCGTTAATAAAAATAAACAGTATAATAATTTATTTATTTCCAAAAAGGGTTTATCTCAAGTAAATAGTACTCTACTCTTTGTGCTGAAAATGCATCAACTCCTCGCTCTACCTACGAGCAATCAAAACCTTAAACACAAGTTATATAAAAGGATAAAAAGTAAAAATAAAAAATAATTATAAATTAAAGTAAAAATTTAGCGAAGCTTGCTAACCAATTGCTACACAATGACAAATGGTATCGTCGCAGAATCCGTAGATAAATCTATATATGATATTAATGAATTTATGACTGTAAAATGTAATTAATTAATTAATTTTATGTTATCATTGTATTAGTGTATTTTAAAGATATGTCCATTGCATTGAGGGCTGAACTTTACATTATGTAATTTGTATTTTTATGTGTGACATGTAACATAATTGTTATTAATAAATGAGCTATGAACTATTAGTGTTGGAATAACACCAACGTTTCATTAACGTTCTTGTATTTACAGTTGAAACAGTTGAGCTAACTACGATCTAGAGGATGTGCAGGTATCTAATTTATGCTAATCAATGCCAACCGGAAGCATGATTTTTTCATGTCTCTTTATCATTGTAGCCGTAAATAATATCAAATATGCTTTATTTCCTCTAGACTCTTTCGACACGTCACAAAATTCAAATTAAATAATTAAAAGAGACAGACTTTTTTTGGCAAGTTGCTCAACGTTGTTAGTAACGCTCGTTTGCGCGACTCTTGTTTTTCCATGACAAATACCACTTTTGGTATTTTAATTAAGCGAGTGTTTTAGCAAGATTCAAAGATTTTCGGGAAAAATATTTATAATTTAATATAATTTTTTCGTAGCATTAATTTTAAGATGGTAATTATTCTAATGTTGGTGTTATTTTGAACTTGATAATTTCTAAGTAATTTCTTGGAAAAAAATAAGGTAACTGTCACCTAAAAGTGTAGTAGATTACATCCGTACCTAACGTTATCCCATTTCATAAATCTCTAAAGCGGTCTGGAAAATTAATTATTTCATGCAAAATAATATGTTTTTAGCCAGGTTTGGGATGACGATCTGCGAAAGACTGCTGGCAGATACTGGATCAAGACAGAGCACTATAGCGCTCATTAGGGGAGGCCTATGTCCAGCAGTGGACTAGTATAGGCTGAAGAAGATGATGATGATATGTTTTGTCTGTTTATTTAGGGACGTAACAATTATAAATGTTTAGTTACCGTTATTAGATTTTAAAGATGATCCTGTGCAACAAGTCTCACTATAAAAAATCATATTAGCTAGAGGTTAAAACAGTTTGGGACGGACTTCGCTCCCATTTGAAAAATAACAACTACAGACTAGCTTTTTTCTTCGTTTCTTTGCTTAGTCTACACACCGAAGCGACTGAAAAAAAACTTTATTAAATTTTTAGAGAAACATTGGGTAGAAAACTGTCAGTAAAGTCAGTATTTAGAGGGTCGGGGCTTACGTTCCCACAAAAGTGGTTTGGTTTCTGTAGATTGATATGAAAAGAATGTCGTTATGGAATGGGAGTCCCTTAAAAAAATACATATAAATATTTTTTTTCGTTTTCCCTACCTGTTAGTAGTTTAGTTTCATAAACATTTGTATATATGGATTATTTTGACTCTGACTTTAACGTTGCTGGTGGTTATCTTATTAAGGCGCATACAGGAGCCAATATGACAGCGCCACCTATTTTATCATATTATTACGTGTTTAACATAGGAAATTTAAGAAATCCATCGTACAGTTTGTGGTATCTATCATGAGCAATTTTTTTAATACCTTTGTAATAGTTTCATCTTATATAGTTTAGGAAGAGATGCGAAAATAGAGATTAGTGGCCTAGATATCTCGATAATGTTGAGGTACGAATTAAACAATACCTGACATCTCAAACATATTATTACTCTACAAAACAAGTTATGTACGCAAAAATTGCCATATGTATCAGAATAATCACCATTAAGATTGTGTTAGATATAGACATAATATATAATGATGTTTGTGTTCTTTAAATAAATAAATAAAATAAAAATTATGAGTGCAGTGAAACAGTGCAGTTGCTACATAGGTTTATTTTTAATCATGTTTTTATATTGGAGGAACCAAATTAATATTGTGGGAAAGGAAAATTACAATTTAATAAGAGAAATAAATAAAAACTAGTCAGTTTATATAATGTTCATTTGATGATATTCGAGTTATTTACCACGGAGATCCTATGAGTACTGTGCTAAAGTTCCTGTTTCACAACCAAACTAGTTAGGTTGACTATAGAGTAACAAACAAAATCTTACAACAAGCAATTAACATTATACATATAAACGACAATTTTATCCACTTCCGTAAAATTGCGCTAAATCAAGCACTGTCTAAACAAAGCATGTTAAACTGCTAAATATTCATTTCGAACCATTAACATTAACAGCGCGATGGCCGGGCTTGCACACGAGATTATTTCCTTACAGAATAGTTTCACTCACCTGCAAGTAAGGCTGTACCAGTACCGATAATACCGGTACTATTTCGGTAATACCGGTATTTTCTTTATGGAAATTTCGAGTACCGGTACTTTGAAGTACCGGCCTAAAAATAGCGGTATTGAAATTGAATTGTTAATACCGGTATTTTTTGTGCGCTTAACCTCAACGAATTGAGCTGTTCATTTATTTACAAGATCAGTGATAATACAATGACAAACCAAACTTTCATGCAAACCTATTTTTAAAGCTCTTAATCTTTTTATTTATCTACTGCCGTTATAAGTCGGGAACTGTGTACTCTGTTTATTATAAATGTCCTCGTGTGTCTGAACTTTAAACTAGGCTTAATTAACTGTACTTTGGTTCGTTCCATTCGCAATCCAGAGGAAGGAATAAACTTTAGCCAAGTTAAAGCTCCTTCGTAATAAAGTAATGCGATTTACTTCAAGTTTAGTTACTTGTTTAGGGAAATAAAGCTATGTAAAGTTAACTATTTATATTTGCAAATCTATAAATAAAATAGGGAGACCAAAAAATTTGGGGTGTTTGGTAAATTACCTATCAAAACAGAACAGAAAAATAGGATCGATATTTTCCATAAGTGGCGTCATTATTTTTATCTTAGTAAAGTCAGTACAATGACTTTACTAAGATAAGAATAATGAGAAAAAACAGCGTGATAAAAATTTGCTTTTGTGTCTTTAGGTCTATGCAAAATATCAGTAACCGACTTCAAAAAAGGAGGAGGTTCTCAATTCGACTGTATTTTTTATTATTGTTTTTTTATGTTACTTGTTACCTCAGAACTTTTGACTGGGTGGTCCAATTTTCCTGATTCTTTTTTTAGATGAAAGCAGCTCTTTTTTTATAAGTCAGAATCAGAGTCAAATCGTTTATTTCTTTAGACTTACAAAATAAGTACTTAGACAAGTCAAATTTTTACTATATAAACAGCTTGATAAATAGTTATTACTATCAAACAAGAAATTAGGTGCAATTGACTCTTCAATTTGACAATTCACTTCAATTTTTTGTCCACTAGCAGCGGTGCTTCTCATGTGGTCCCATTTTAATTTTGTTCTGACTGTAAAATCCATAAAAAATCATGGAAAAACTTTAAAAATTTAAGTCGGTTTAAATATAGTTTTAAAATAAAAAATTTATTATGTAGTAACGAACACACACCCATCCATGTAAGGAAATTTTGTTTCTCGCAGAAAAATACAAAAAATCTTTATTCACAAGTTGATTTTCTTGGGGTCTAGAATCATAGTACCTTTCCGTGGCAACCTATATAACATTAGTGTGAATAAATCCATCAGCTGTTATTTCAGCTAACTCACAATACAATACAAACATTCTTTATTGCACACCAGTAATCAGAAAACAAAGAAAACAAAAACAAAAACAAGATAATGGTGTCTATACAGATGTTGGCAATACTAGACTAAACTTATCTGAGAGGACTAAGGACCGTACAATGAAAGCTTGCTCAGCTTGCTTGAGTGACGTTTATGCCTTCAAAAAGCCTTGATCAAGCATACATCGATGACTGAGCAAGCTTTCATAATACGGGCCTAAAAGTGATGCCATCCATGTTTTAATCATTATGACAGGAACATTGACATTTTAAGCACTGTCAAATTAGATTCGTTTGAATAAACACCAATGTACTTGTACAAATGGCTTAATAGCTAAAACTGATCTCAACTCACCTGTTTCATTCCCAAGTCTCCTGTAATTATTCCTCTCTTAAAAAGATAAGATAAGATAAAAATCATTTATTTTACCCAAAGACAAACAAAGTAAACAAAAAAATGGTACATACAATAATAAAAACTAATAAGTACTTAAATCTAACAAATTCTTTATACATTGGGTAAAAAGGGAGCCCTTTTTACCCAATGAATAAAGAAATTGTTCAGCTCAGCATTTTGCAGTATGGCAATTGCCCAATACTGCGCTGGGTTTCAGTTAGGGTCCCTATGAGTGACAAAAAAAACATTACGCAAAGATGACAACTACAAACTTAACATAGACAAGATATAATAAAATGTAATTAATACAATCAAAAAACATCATAAGGAAAATAACACAAAAACAGCGATTAATAAAATAAAATAAAACAATCATTTTAATTGTGCGCATTGATAAGTGAGCTTTCGAGCTGGCAGCCCGATTTTGTTACCAACATGAGAAAAAAGAAAATTATAATTTACCTCCTATCTAGCTTGAAGCAGCTAACCTACATCAAACTCTGCTAAAACCACGCCAATTTGAGACCGCAGGTGTGAGAGTGTGACGCCTATTACGTATTCTATTTCGGTAAGCGCTTTCGGGTTGAAAAGGGTGTGAAAATGAATGGTTGAAATTATGTTCAGTGTCTAGCAAACTAACGGCTAGTGACATATTGTTTGATTTCAGAGCAAAGTTGTTTAATAGCCTTTGATATGTGGGTCAGTGAGGGCTCAAAAGTCAGAAATTATTTTGTTTCTGTAATAACAAAAGAAGTAGACATTAAAAAATCATATTCAAGAAAACTGATAATAAATAAGAAGTATTTTTAATATTTCATTTTGAATATAAGCAGGTTTACTACGATCCTAGTTTGTATTAGAAGAACAATAAAATATAATATTCATAATGAATTCGTCAAACTACGAAAGACTTTATAGTAAAATTTAGAATATGATTGTCAAGGTTGTATTTAATTAATGTATTTTGTCTCTAGACTCCAATTTTATGCTTTGTCTAAATTAAAAAAGCTATCTGTGAGCCGTCTCAGTCCGTATACAGAAATAACGCTTGAAACTTATAAGCGCTTACCGGTGCTTACCGGCGCTTGACAACGGTGGTAACCTTCGCAGGAAAATATATGAACGCGCGCCGATAAGCATAGGTATTAGTGTGATGTGATGACTAAATGACATATTAATATGAAGTCGTGTCTTGTCATGAAATTTAATAGAAGCTCACACACGGTAGCGAAAATGAGAATTATCAGAGATAATTTAATTAATTTAACACAGGCTTTTACGCTAAAATGTTAATTACTATTTTATGAGATAGAAACATGATTTTTTTCCAGATGATAACTCGATTTGATTGGTTGAATCAGGAGTGTAACATAATTAAAACGTTCAAATATTTCTTAAAGGCCTCGGTTTATCTCGGAAAACAGGAACCTAGACAAGCGGACTCTTTTTGAAAATAAGAGGCACACCTACTTGCTTTCTTAATAATAATAATAATATAATAAGTAGGTAATAATAATAATGATGGACAATTCACACAGTATTATCTAGCCCCAAGCTAAGCAGAGCTTGTGTTATGGGTACTAGATAACTGATATACATAATACAATACACTACATAGATAGATATTTTTTATTTACATAGAAAACATCCAGAACGCCCTGAACAAATATCTGCAGATCGTACAAATATTTGTTCCGAGGCTAGAATCGAACCCGCAACCTTCTGCGTCGCAGGCGGACCTTCGCCCACCGCGCCACAGAGGTCGTTAGTATCTGTAGTAAGGTAAAATTATACTACTAAATCAACTTATAAAAACTTAAATAATTAGGCTATTTGCAAACTGTCGCAAAAAATCTCTATAGATTGTTAAATAAGCTATTGTTAATAAACTAAGTAAATTATTAACTCAACTAAGTTGATAATTTACTTAGTAGATCTAAGCGGATATTAATTCTAAATGAAAGGAGCTAGCCGTTGAAAGATAACCTAAGTTGTTATTTTGATAGGATCCCAAGAGTCTCGCAATCTCATTTCCTATTCCTTTGAAAAGTGTTAACTTAAGACTCCATCGTCTAGAGTCTGCAAAGGCATTGTTGCCAACTTTCTTAACAAAGTATGATAGGAACGAAGTAACTTTGTAATTGAGGGTTAAAAGAAAATGGCTGTTATTTCTAGAATAATCTAGTTCGTGATATGAAAACTTGTGGGATAAAATTCTTTCCGCAATATTTTATATAAAAAATATTATCTAAATAACCTTTTATACAAATAATCAATTATTCCAGTTTTAATTTGCATGCAAACAATGCAAAGCTTTATTCTACTAATGGAAACGTTTAGTTGTTTGAGTTAATTTAAGTGCTAACTGGTGCATGTACCTATTACAAAACAAACACTGAACATCAAAACAAATAAATCGCAAAAAAACAATATTACACAAAGAAAAATGATTTTTTTTTATGTCAAAAACAACAACCTAACTTACTACAGCGATTGGTATTGAGTGACGCGTGAAAGTCAAAAACAATAAGGGCAGCAATCTGGTAAAACAAAAAAATCTCTCCAAAAAATACAAACATTAAATTCTGATAACAGAAAACAATGTCAACATCAGAATCCGATTCCATCTTGATAGGTATTCTCGACATTTTAATGGAAATCCGAAGGAAAATATCTTACATTTTCTCAGCGGAAGAAAATCGTAATACTCTGTTGTGTCAACTAGATTATCTCACGGCTTTATTTATAAGAAATAGGTTTATGTGTTTATTTATTATACTGCAACTTACATTAATGTATTTTCGCTTCTGGCCACGTGGTTCGACCGCATGGTTCGATCAATTGGAGTACGTGAACTTTTTTTTTCCAGTTGGTTCGATTAATCGAACCATGTGTTTTTGAAACTCCTGATAGTTCGATCAATCGGATATGTGAAATTTTTTCGAGTAGTCAATTAATCGATCCTAGTCGAACCTTGTAAACTTACAATTACTTGGGCTAAATTACTTACAGAAAAATAACATTTGTAATGGTGTATCTTGCGTATATGGTGTTTAAGTACGTGGGTAATGTTCTCAGGGGTTTGGAATCGAAGGGTTCACGCACGATTAAACAGTATAATATTAGGTCCTTACATATGAAATTGGCGTTTTTCGTACTGGCCACTTTAATCACAAATTTCTCCTCTTTGGTAAGGAATTCCAAATTCAAATTTGTACAGCTATAGACTCATGTATTTGTGCTTCGATGATCGTCATTCATTTGTTTTTTTTCTTCTGTTTTTTTCTGTTTGCGTCACTCATTTTACAAAATGGAAAACTTAAAATATCGCATTATTTACGAGTACGAGTTCCGCCGTGGCACTAGTGCTGCGGAAACAACTCGAAGGGTGAATGATGTGTATGGCGGTCGTGTTGCAAAAGAAAACACAGTTCGTTTTTGGTTCCAACGTTTTCGTTCTGGAAATTTCGACCTGCAGAACAAGCCCCGTGGACGGCCTGAGACTCAAGTTGATAATGAAGAGTTGAAGGCTATTGTGGAAGCGGATCCATCGCAAACCACGTCCGAGTTAGCTGCAGGCTGCGATGTTAGTGATAAAACTGTTTTAATTCACTTGAAGCAAATTGGGAAGATTAAAAAGCTTGAAAGGTGGGTACCTCACGAATTGACTGAAGCAAACCGGCAAACGCGCGTCGACTGCTGCGTTACATTACTAAACCGGCACAATAATGAAGGTATTTTAAACCGAATCATTACCTGTGATGAAAAATGGGTTCTTTACGATAATCGGAAGCGCTCAGCGCAATGGTTGGATCCTGGCCAGCCAGCCAAATCCTGCCCCAAGCGAAAATTAACCCCAAAAAAGTTACTTGTGCTTACAAGTAACTTTTTTGGTGGACTAGTGCCGGTATTGTTCATTACAGTTTTCTCAAATCTGGCCAGACTATTACGGCTGATGTCTATTGTCAGCAATTGCAAACCATGATGGAAAAGCTAGCGGCTAAACAACCTAGGCTGGTCAATCGCTCCACGCCACTGCTGCTTCACGACAACGCTAGACCACACACTGCGCAACAGACGGCTACTAAATTAGAAGAGCTTCAATTGGAAAGTCTAAGACATCCTCCGTACTCCCCGGACCTTGCTCCAACAGATTACCATTTTTTTCGAAATTTGGATAACTTCTTGCAAGGGAAAAAATTCAACTCTGATGGGGCAGTCCAAATCGCCTTCAAAGATTTTATTGATTCCCGTCCGACTGGTTTTTTTAGTAAAGGGATCAATGAACTACCTATAAGATGGCAAAAGTGCATAGAAAATAATGGTTCATACTTTGATTAATTAAATATATTATATTAAAAAATATTCGACTTTTTGTTCCTCCCATACAAAACGCCAATTTCATATGTAAGGACCTAATATAAAAACACAGAACACAGGTAGCAATACAGTAGGTACACGGTAATTTACATAAGGCAGGATAAAATTATAAAATAGAAATAAAATAAAAAGAGCTTTATTCCATAACAGGTTTTGAATAAAAGTAATAATAGTAATTTAAACAAATGTCATGCAAATTTTAATTGTTGAGTATATGTCCGGTGGATTATTTTCATATTATGTCATGCGATGTCAGTTGATTGATGTCATTGATGACTGGCTTTCCGTGACCACATTTTTCCTGCTACTTGTATTATGTCGTCGTTCCATCTTTTAAAAGGTCTCCCTTTTTTCCTTTTTTGTTCACGTGGTGTCCAGTTTGTGACTATGTATGGCCATCTGTTTGGTTTTAGTCTCTGAATGTGTCCTGCCCATTTCCACTTCAAGCCCAGTATTCTTTTGACCACGTCTTTTGTTTTGGTTTTAAGACAGGATAGTAAGTAATTAATGTAACTCAGCGCGTCGCTCGTTCGCACTGTTTACAGGCTGTCGCAATGACGCGACGCTTCTTTCATAGCAGGGTCATAGCGTTTCTTGGCGGAGATTAAAAACGCAGCCTGCAATTCCGAAGTACCTTGCACAAGCCGGGACGCGTTCGTGAATGCTATTGTCTTATTATTACGGTCGCATTACCCTACCTACCGAAAATGTATGATTGCTACACATTTCATTTTTTAACCCACTATCAAGAAGGTGTCGCCAATATTATTAGTATTATTATATACTATATATAAGATGAATATAGAGCTGGATATATTTTGTCCTAGTTTAAATAAGTATGTTATAGTACATTGTTACTCAAGGGATGAAAGTAACTTATTTAGTCCCTAGACGGGGTTCTAATAGTTCTAGGGGAGGAGCTAAAGAAACAAATTGTACATAAATAACAACTGAGAGCAATTATTAATTATGAAGAATTAATTAAGAAAGGTTTTTTCCGCCTCTTGAAAAGTGAAAACTGGACTTTTTTGGTTAAATCCATCATTTTGCCTTTGACAAACGATGTTAGTCTCTCGAAATTCTTTAAATGTACACTGTGTGTTGTCCTTAACATAGAATACACGCTCCATAATGTTGAAATTCGAAACAAGAATTCTCAAAGACTTACAAACCAGTCAGTCATTGAGAATTCTTGTTTCAAATTATTACAATAATCACACAAAATTCTACAACTCGAAAAATTATACGAAGACAGGGTTGACGTATTTCCGCTTTTTTTCTTAGGCAAAGAAAATCTTGAATCCATGAATATACGTTTTATATGTTAATATTTGTTAGAGTCAGTTCAAAAAGACAAAAGTCTTGACGTTTCGGTGAACTAACACTTTAAGTCATACTGCAATAACAGAGCAATGTTGTCAACACAACAAAAGTTGTCAATTGGCACACGCGCGCACTTCATTCCCATGACTCTTGTCTTTTGGAACAGACGCTATAAAGAATAATGACTAGTTTTGTTTTCTTGTTCGTAAGTTTTTACTCTATCACGCCTAACCTGCATGTAAGACTGAACATAATAATAACTTTACAACAAGAAAAAAGAAACTTATTCTAAAAAAACGAATGAAAAATAATAGAGCTTCCAATTTAAACCAGGTATCCAATTCCATTATTAATTATTTTCTGCAAATCCTACCAACAAATTACTGTTTGTCCCAATCGGTAATCTCATCTCGTTTTCTGAAATTGATCGAAATCGTACAACTGTAAATTAATGACGTTGTCCGCCATTACAGAATCCACTGAATAATTACTGTCTAATTACAAACCGAATACAGATTATTGAATTAACTGTCAACCTATAATCAGAGTCACTGACTAAGTTTAGTTGACTGACATCATCACATAGTTAGATCGTTCGTATGCTGTCAGCATCTATTTCCCTCATTAGGTACCCCATTACCTAATGGGATAAGCAGACGCTAATAATAGAAGTTAGGTACTGTGGTACCGCTATCCGACTTAACCTACCGCCACCGATTTAATCTTATTAATACGTTGAACAAAGGAAAAAAAAAAATACGTTGGGCAGTTTGTGGTGCTAAGAATTCACTACTATACTATGTGAAAGATCTAGTAGATACTACATCTATGCTTTTTTAGTCGTTGAGATATCGCAAATAGTGACAAATTCGAATTATTTTTTTGTCAATAACACCTAAAATCTCAACCACCCACCTTTAACCGATTGAGTAAACTAGGTTAGTCCGCATCCATGGCTCCCGTAGAATTAATCCCGAGTTAACATCCACCCTCCTCATTCGCAGCTGGCTTCCCTTGGACATTATAAATCTTGCCTTATTTGACGCCTGGTTAGATAACTAGCGGGTTTTGTCTTTTCTTGTGTCTTTGGGAAAAGAAAAACTGACCAAGTATTAGTCGGACTCGAGCACGAAGGGTTAAAAAGACATGTCTGTTGTATGGTAAAGCTGTGAGGTGCTGGCTTAGAATTTGCACCACCCCATCTCTTCCCGTGGGTGTCGTAAGAGGCGACTAAGGGATCCACCAAGGGGCGGACAGCAGCGCCCCCTGCAGAAAAACTACCACGGAACTGCGATCCTCAACTCGCATGCCCAGCGTGGGAATTATGGGCACTACCCCCCATTAGATAAACGCCAACAAGGTGTTTATCAGGGGGAAGCCTGCGTCCAGCAGTGGACCAATACAGGCTGTTGATTTTAAGGTTGTATGGGAACCCTCTAAAATATTTATTTAATGTTATTTTTTAGTATTTTTTGTTATAGCGGCAACAGAAATACATCGTCAGTGAAAATTTCAACTGTCTTACCATCACGGTTCATGTGATACAGCCTGGACAGACAGACAGACGTATGGACGGACAACGAAGTCTTAGTAATGGGGTCCCGTTTACCCTTTGTGTACGAAACCCATAAAAGACCCAGGAAAAGAAAGTCCACATGTTTTATTATTTTCTTGTATTTCATTTCCCTTTTCGTGCCGACTGCTTTGGTGGCAAGACGTCAACCAATCAAGCTACATGAAGACAATTTGTCACGGAATTATTCCTAAATGACACCTAAGATTGTTCCGGACCAAGTCTCAACATACAATTTAGCTACCTTTATGGGGGTGTTCACTTTGGACACGATTTCATCACTTCTTACTATAGAAATCTTCAAGAGACCACACGACAGCTGTAATGTATATTTTTACATTGTATGAAATATGAAGGAATGAAAATAGTTGCCGTGATCGCCAGGTGTTTTATATTCTACAAACAACATAGGGACAAATGTGTGTACGATCTGCAGACATTTGTTCAGGGCGTTCTGGATGTTTTTCTATGTATAATAAAAAATATCTATCTATGTAGTGTATTGTATTATGTATATCAGTTATCTAGTATCCATAACACAAGCTCTGCTTAGCTTGGGGCTAGATAATGCTGTGTGAATTGTCCAGCCTTATTTATTTATTTATTCTTATAGTGACTCTTTAAAAACAACGCCAACAAACGCACCACACCCTTATCAACACGCCTACCACAGGACCAACGTCAAGCCAATCTAAACCTTATGCCACAGCTCATTAGGTCCTGTCAAACCGCACTTGTCACTTGTCACGCGAAATGACAGATGTTGGGAGAAAAATTAACGCTTTTCGAGAGAAAAATGGTTTATTTTTTACGAGAAGTTTAGAGGAAAGTAGTAAAATGATACAGATGTTGCAGAACGAGTTGTTTTATTATTTAAAGTTAAAAATGGAAGTTTGGGAGAAGATGTATTAAAAGTTCTATCATAAATTGTTCACACTTTAATGCGAAAGTTTGGAGGACTTACTTTTTCATGACTTCAAAACTTCTGTGCGGATCTTGTTGAAACTTTGCATATATGTAGTTCTAGACTTTAAATAGCCATATGTTAAATACATCTATTCTTAATGTACTACCTGATACCCAAAAATAGTAGGATTATGGTACGATCTTGATTGATGAACATAGAAAGAAAGTAGTGTCAACTTCCACCACCATCCTCCTTCCACTCCAGGACAAGCAGACGCACAGTGCAATACCATCCATACTTGGTGGATGTACCCTTCATTCGCCTAAAGCGGTTTTCTTCCACATTTATTATTCGCACCGCAAAGGAATGGAACTCGCTCCCTGCCTCTGTTTTCCGGCCAATTACAACCTGGGTCTCTTCAAGACAAGGGTGAATAGGTATCTTTTAGACCTTCGTGAAACACCGTCGTCGGCCGCATCTTCGCTTTCCATTCCAGGATTGCGGTCAAACGAAAGTCTATTTACCGTAAAACAAAACTTTGTGGGTAGAGTACGTAACTTTAGTATTAAGACATTATGCAACGGTAGACGTTTTCAACCCAGATTACCTCTCAGAGATAAATTTACAATCTCGTGCATAATAAGGGTTCGATCTATAATGTCTAATTCCTTGAATGTCCATTCTTGGAATGTCTAACTCTCCTGAGCGCGTAGCAAACCGGCATTCGTTATGAAGCGAATCGAAAACAATTGAAAGATTCGTAGGCAAAAATTCGAAACAGATCACGTGACATATCTAAGGCGTATGTCAAACCGATACATTTTTGGATTTTTCTACTAATCGCTTCCGACGTCGATTGTTACATTGCTTATGCCCTCTGCAGGGGTATTTTAATTAATTCGATTCGTTTCCGAAGCGAAAACGTCAGATTCGAATTTGAATTCTATTCCGATGGAACTTTAGAACGCTATTTTGATTCGTCAAAAGTTTCCGGTATCGAATCTGATGGGCTTTCCGACGAATTGAAATACCCCTGTAGATGTCTTATTCTCTGAATGTTAAATCCGGGCATGTGTAAATCGGGGAAGAACCTTTGTAAATTTATGTTTGGCCCAACCAACGGTTGATTTATAGAAAATACCTTGAGGTTTCAAGTCCGTTTTGTACTTTAACCAAAATTATTTTTAGAGATATTGGTGTCTATTCAGATGTTGCCAAATCTAGACTAAACTAATCTGACGTGACGATGCTATCCTTATTATTATTATTTTGTTCGTTATGACAGAGACAGCGACATTTTTAGTACTGTCAATTTAATTAAGTTTTGGCGACATCTGAATAGACTCCAGAGGACCTAGACAATGTAACAATCGATGACGAAAGCGATAGTAGAAAAGTCCAAAAATGTATGGGTTCATCAAATTCTTGGATGGGGGTAATCGCCATCCCTATGTTAGTCGAAAACAATATCACAATAGGGTTCAGGGGGGGCCAGGGGTGGGGGGTCACAGTGCCATCATCATGTGCCTTAGATATGTCACGTGATCTGTTTCGATTTTTTCCCTCTTATCTTTTAATTGTTTTCGATTCGATTCATAGCGAATGCAGGTTGGCTATTCTCTCAGTACTAACTAAAATTTAAAAATAAATAACATGTTTTTTCATTTTCTCGTAGTGAAACAAAAGCTATCTGTGTATAATATAATACACACAACAAAAGGCTTTGTCGCTGAGCGACCACATCGCCTAATTGGTACATATTTACAATATTTATAACATATATAAATGAAAACTAAAAACTAATTTCTACAGAAAAAACTTGAAGCTAATTTTTCGGGCTTCTTCAGACAATGGATTGGAGGTTGAGGTTGAGGAAACAAAAGGCGACGTAGCACTTCGTAGAGCTTCGTAGCAGTGCTACGAGAGTGCTACGGGAGTGCTACGCCAATCGATAAGCCACTTTCTAGGTTAAAAGATGAAAGTGTGTCATTCACATTCAATAAGGGTAAAAGCCTTCGCCGCAACCTTAGTCTGGTATCTAAGGTAGGTATAGGAATCTAAGGTAGGTATAAATTACATAGGTGTCGATTCTGTTGTTTAGACTTTGCTAAAATTAGCTAAAATTAGGATTTAGGAATGTCAAACCATACATTTCGATACCTTACGATTCCCAAATTCTTTTAGCTAGTTTTGATGTGAAATGGAAGATAACAATTCAATTTGAAACTTATCGTATAATTTATTTATGATTTTATCTTCTTCTTAGTCGCTACACTCTTGACAGAGTGGTCGTGGTCGCCATATCAGGGAGGGTGGCACGCTGTACAATACGGCGCCATTCTTCTCGCACCGCTGCTTTCTTGGTACATTCATGTAAGGGACCGTTTAGCGCAGCTTTTATTTGGTCTGTCCAGCGCATAGGGGATCTGCCGCGAGCTCTTGTACCATCAACTTTGCCTTGTACAACAAGCCGTTCCACAGACGCGTCTCCTCGGCGCGAAACATGTGAGAATGCGACCTTGGACGGTGGAAGAAAGACGCTGCTTGACACGGAGTTCACTAAGTATAGAGACGTTGGTTCGGAACTCGGTCCATGATATGCCAAGCATTTTTTCCAGCACCACATTTCTAGAGCGTCTATCTTCTTTTTCTCGGTTTCTCTCAGTGTCCACGTTCCACGTTCATTTTATAACGTATAGGAAATAATGATATTCATTGCCATGAAAGTAAAATTTGAGCGTAGGTGGCGTATTTGATGGAAAGTTATATAATACTTTAATTAATTTTACTTTCATGGAAGATAGCTATAACTGTATCTCAAAAATGAAAAACATTAAAAAAATGTTTCAACAAGATCGATGATTGCTATTTTCTTTTTTAAAGCTATTTGAAAGATAATTATAATCAACTATTAGAATTAAACAAGATATTGTTTACAAAAAAGTTTAGGTTAACATAAATTAAATAAAACCAGCCAAGTGCGAGTCCGACTCGCGCACGAAGGGTTCCGTGCCCTTGTTCATAAAAACAGCTAAAAAAATTATGTTAAGGCACATACTCGAGCCAATCTGACCGCAATTCCTATTTTATCATATTTTTACGTATATCATAGGATTTTTTAAAAATCCTTCGTTCAGTTTGTGGTATCTATTATAGGCTATTTTTTAATACCTCTTTTATAATTTTATCTCATATAGTTTAGGAGGAGATGCAAAAATAGAGTTTGGTGGCCGAAAAGCGCAACTTCGTATCTCTTCCTAAGCTTTACAAAATGAAACTATTACAGAGGCATTAATAAATAGCTTATAATAGATACCACAAACTGAACGTAGGATTTTTAAAAATTCCTGCGTTCAACGTAATAATAAGATATAATAGTTGGGGGCCACTTTCGCTGGTGTATGGGCCTTAAATGGGAGCTCCTTTAAATATTTATTTAATTCCGTTTCTTAGTTTTTCTTGTTATAGCGGCAACAGAAATACATCGTCTGTGAAAATTTCAACTGTCTTACCATCACGGTTCATGAGATACAGCCCGGTGACAGACGGACAAACGGACGGACGGACAGACAGACAGCAGGGTCTTAGTAATAGGGTCCCATTTTACCTTTTGGGTATTGAACCATAAAAATGACATAGACTTTTCATTTAAATTAATAGATTAACTCCCGTCTAAATTTCATTTTAATCAACTCTAAATAAACTTACTTAAATAATACTAACACGAAATCTAGACGAAGATAATATGAAGATAATAAGATTAGTAGAATCCAATCTAAAACTAAAGCCTTACAAATTGAAATTAAACCTTGAAGCGTTAGGGCTAAGGCACAGATTAGTTAAATATACATTGAGTTAAGGGGCATTCACACTAGAGTGAAAACGTAACTTAAAGCAAGTCTATAATTTATAGAAAGATTGATATTTTAACTGCTTGCTCCCATTTTTGACTGACAGGGTCGTTGTTGGTCTAGCGGTAAGTATGTTCAACCGCTGAATATGAGGTCCTGGGTTCAAATCCCGGGTCGAGCCAATAGTAGATTGGGGTTTTTCTATCAAGAAAAATTCACAGTAGCAGCCAGGAGTCAGGAAGTTAGCGGTGCCACACCCGCGTGCCTCGGAAAGCACGTTAAGCTGTTGGTCCTGCGCCTAACCTCTCCCCGGTCGTGTCGGTCTGCCGTCCCATTGGATTATGAGAGTGAGGGAATAGAGAGTGCATTTGTGTTTGCGTGCACACTTGTGCACTATAATATGTCCTGCGCACCTGGCTAGTCTTCGTTGAGACTGGCCGCCATGGCTGAAATTCGGCTAGGAGGGCATTATTGTTATTAGTAATATACGCCATGATATTTCCACTATTACTTCCTAGAAACTAAATTATTTCCTATATCGCTGCATGCATCGGTGCCTAAATAAAACTTGACCATGGCAGTTGAATTAACTAGCATGCCATCTATGCCCTTGGCGCGGCAACCTTGATTAGGTAGCCATTATGTTGTTGTTGATAACATAGGTTTGATTATGGGTTCTACAGTTTTTTTTTTATTATAAAATCAATAAATTATATTTTTAACTTGCGCAATATGTGTGTACCACTTACTTACTTAGCTGTGTGGTGCTGGCGTAGAATTTGCACCACCCCATCTGTTCCCGTGGGTGTCGTAAGAGGCAATTAAGAGATATCCACCGGGGGCGGGCAGCAGCGCCCCCTGCAGAACAATTCTTCCACAAAACTGCGATCCCCAACCCTTATGCCCAGCGTGGGGATTATGGGCATTACCCTATAAGCACCTTGTTGGCGTGTCTACCACAGCTAGATCGCCTGACGTAAATACAGTAGTAACGTAGATATGCCTACGCGACTCATACGGTGCATCTTAGTTCCTATCCGCTAGAGGCGCTTTAGACGTTTTTATACATTTTTTTTTACTACAGTCGCTAGCGAGTATAGTTTTTGAAAACTCATGGTAGACACACTGGACACTTGCCGATGTGTCTACCATGAGATATTATTAGTATTATTATTTAACGGGTATTGATTGCTATTCCGTGATCCCGTGACCATCACAGTGTTTAAAACGGTTGAAACATCGGGAAAAATAGGTAATTTTGTAATGCTGGACATTCCACATAGCATCATCTAGCCCCAAGTGAAGCAGTGCTTGTGTTATGGGTGACTTCGATCGGGTATATCGCGGCCGGCCGGCGAAAAATTTGTACGTTGATACTAGATGACTGATATTCAATAAATAACACAGATTGATATTTTTTTTATTTTACATAACAAATACCAGAATACCTTGAACAAATAGTTATAATAATAAATAATAGTGGGCAATTCACACGGCATTATCTAGTCGCAAGCTAAGCAGAGCTATTATAAATATTTGTAGATTGTACTAACATTTGTCCCGAAACGGTAATCAAACCAGAACCTCCTACGTCGTGCCAGGACTGTAATTCCCACGCTGGGAATGCAGCTCAGTCTGGTGGCGAAATGGTTCTGCATGGAACGCTGCTGCCCCCGATATATAACCCTTAGTTGTCTCTTACGACACTGGCGGGAAGAATTAGAAGAGAACCCAATAAGAACCACAGCCTGGGATCTATTTTTCAATATAAGATGTAAACCATCTATAAAGGTTACCATGGATTCCCGCCCTTAGAAGTTTCTGCAAGAGTAATTGGTGGTCGATTCTATCAAATGCTATAGTCAATGAAAATAGCGTCAACTTGGCCACCAGCTTCCATGTTTGAGCATTATTTAAGATTATTTTTTGTATCTCCTTGTAAGTGAACATTATTGTTTTATGAGAAATAAACATCTTTAAACCGAAATCGACACTTTTCTGTCTGAATATACATCGACGTTTTATTCATCGACTCGAATCTAAGCGGGCCAAGTGTGCGCGGACCCGAGTTTGCGGCGATCGGCTTCCGATTCCGTCAATCCACCAAATACCTAAGTTTCTGGATATTTGACGGACTATAGCTCCGATGTTTTTCCCTCGCCTTTTTGGCAGCCCGATCCTCTTACGGGGTAGGTTCCTAATTTATCATTAATCCATGTAAAACGCAGTCATGTTTCATTCGTTCAGCTAACCCAACCTGATTGATTAATGGTTTCAGGCTCATCCCGGGATTTGAAGTATTGCCACTGAAAAGTTTAATGAGAAGTAGTTTGTCTTAAATGGGATTTTGACCTTTCGCGTCGGTACCTACATTTATTTTTGAAGGCACATATTGGCCCATAAATCAACCTAAGAGACACTATGTTTTATTTTCTTTACAATTTTTTATTCAACTTTGTAACTGTTCTAACATGGTTATTGTAGTTCCTATCCGTCATCCAATAAAAATAATTTGCACAGCAATTAAGCGTAAATGAACTCGTCACTTTTTTTCGGGCAACATTTTTTAAGAGGAGTATCATCCCACGGTTCCAGTAAATGTAATCTTTTACAACTCTGTTTTGTACCGCATATATCGGGGAAATGGTCCATTGAAATCTGTCAAAATTCTCCTCAAAACGGTCGGTGATTCGTCATTCGTCAATTGGTACGTGATTTTTTCAATCGAATTTTCAATTCGTTCAATTGGTAGCGTCATTTGCGATTGCGAATGGACTTCAATGTAAATTTCCATCATTTGCCTCTGTAGACTTCAATTATCTCTGTAGACGATGAAAAAAAAACTGACAATTACGAATAACCGTCTCTGAGGTACTTTAGAGCGTTTTATCAGTACATCCGTCAAGCCCGCTGCTGTAGCTTAGTAGCGTAAATGAAACAAAGATTACTTCCCCAAACACCATTTTGAACAAAAATAAAGAAACTTACCACCTTTTCTAGAATCTTTTACGTCTCGTCATTCCTCAACGAGTCCCTAAAAGCTATTTCGCCGCCTCGATCGTTGGAAGTGATCGAATTGCATAGAAATTGGCCTTTGATCGTTTCACTCGGTGCAGAGAGCTCCGCTTTGATATTTGCATGTCGTTACTTCCAGTGAGAAAGAATTGTGACGCTTCGATGTTGGGTCTATACGGCCTAACTGAAATTTGATATTATAATTATGACTATTAAAATAACGTGCGTTTTAAAAACTATCTAGTTCCATCTGAGTCACGCGTACCAAACGCGTGACTCAGATTTGTTTAGAACCATTGTATCTAAGCGCCTTTCAAAACGCGTTATTGGTACTTGCTCTAAAAATGCGAAAAAGTAGGTCTTGTGAACAACAAATAGAACTAAGAATAAATTATTTTATCTTCCGTTAGTACCTTCTTTAAATTTAGTAAATGTTATAAAAATCTTTTCATTTGGCCTTCAATTAACTTGTGTTTGTTCTTACTCCGCCTAATTGCCCGATAATAAAAGTTAAATTGACTGTATTTTTTTCTCTTTTAAACTTTTGTGTAACTTTCGCCGATTTCTAAGTGATTTTGTGAATTCAAAGTTTTAATTCTTCTAATCACCCAAGTTTTTGCCGAAAGGATTGTTTCTCGAGATTATTTTTTCATTATATTATAAGTAGAGATCTTCCAAGCTAAACTTGCGCGTGGCTTCACGCCATTTCCCTATGCACTGTAATATAATAAAATCATATTTACGGCTGCTTATGTAGCGAATAATTAAGATTGCGGCGCGTATTGCGTTCCGAATCACTGCAAATCTGCCAAGACCTCCATACCACACCCCTCACCTCACCTCAACAGCCCTTATTGGTCCACTGCTGAACGTAGGCCTCCCTGATAAGCACCTTATTAGTCTATCTAATGGGGGGTAATGCCCATAATCCCCATATGGGTTGGGGATCGCAATACGGTGGTAGAATTGTTCTGCAGGGAGCGCTGCTGCCCGCTCTCCGGTGAATAACCCGTAGTCGCCTCTTACGACACCCACGGAAGGAGTTGGGGTGGTACATGCCTCGTGCCTTACCAACCCTTTGACGCGGGACAAAAACCGACAAACAATGACAAAGTGGCGCGAACGCGAAGTGAAACCGGTATAAAATGGTTCGAGGGTTCGCGGTAAATACGCGGGCTAGTGTAGAAGGCTTTTAAAGAAGCCGCTAAACAGCAACCTGATACCAAAGCCTGCATATAGGAGCCTTAATATGACTTATATCTGGCGGTGAAACAGGCAACAGGCAGCTTAGACTTGTATAATTACCTATATGTTTCAGGTCAGGGTTTATTATGTACATACGTATTTTTTACCCAGGTATATCAGTCATCTACCCTACCTTTAACACCCTGGTGTTTAAAATGAAACGACAAAACACTAATTTCGACGATGTAAACAATGCAATCTCAAAGGTAGTTCATTGGTTTAGTGTCAACAATCTTTTGCTTAACGGAACCAAAACGAAATGTATTAGATTTACTCTACCTAATGTAAAACAAGTTAAGGCTGATGTAAACGTAAATGGAGAAACGTTAGAAATTATAGAAAGTACCGTATTCTTAGGAATCACCTTAGATAATAAACTTCAATGGGGCCCACACATAGATAAGCTATCGAAGAGACTTAGTTCTGCAGCATATGCAGTCAAAAAAATCCGTGATCTCACAGACGTGGACACATCTAGACTAGTTTATTTCAGCTACTTCCATAGTATTATGTCTTATGGTATACTGCTTTGGGGGAACGCTGCAGATATTAACACCATATTTGTGCTGCAGAAGCGGGCTGTTCGTGCCATCTATAAAATGGGTCCCAGAGAATCCCTACGTGATAAATTCAAAGAAATAAATATAATGACAGTACCAAGTCAATATATTTATGAAAACTTGTTGTATACTCATAAAAATATCAATAGTTTCCCAAAAAATTGCGATATACATAATGTAAATACTAGAAATAAACATAAACTCGCTGTACCCACAACTAGGCTGCATAAAATTAATGTATCTTTTAAAGGGCAATGTATACGCTTCTACAACAAAACCCCTACTGAGCTGCAAAAATTATCAGTAAATAAATTCAAACAAATTGTCAAAACTTTATTATGCAAAAAGGCTTACTATAAAATATCAGATTATCTAGATGATAAAAAAGCTTGGGACGGATTTTGCTCCAACTCGAAAAATAACAACTAACAGGCTAAAGGTTTCTTCGTCGTTTCTTTACTTTAGTCTACATACCGAAGCGATCGAAATCAAAAATACCACTTTATTTCCGTGTCAGTGTATTTTTTACTATGATTTGACCTTTTCTAAGTGTACATTTATTGTATTTATGGAAATAAAGCATTTTTGAGTTTGAGTTTGAGTTTATACCAGAACCTGTTCTGATAAGATAAGATAAGATAAGATAAGAAATGCTTTATTTGTAGCTAAAAATTATATATTAATATGTACTAAAACTAATTAAATTACCAAAACCATTATAAACTATATATTCTGGAGCCAGATAATAATGTAGAAATGTCCAACCAGAGCTGAGGCCACAACAGGTCTACCTAGCACAATGCCGAGTTGCCATATTTCCCTGCTACGCACAAAAATTAAGTCTTGAATTAATATAGTGGCGATAAATATTGTTGTGTAGTTTTAGGGCAAATAAATTTATTTTCTTTTCTTCTTTCTTTCAATTTGTCTTTTATTGGGTGATAAGAGTGTGGTCTAACTAAACAAATAAAACTTTTGTAGATAATAAGCATTTCGAACCCATGATCCCTGAAATAAACTAAGTACCTAATGTAAGAAAGTACATCTCGACGCGTCCGCAGTACAAAGTCCAGTTACCGGACGCGGTATAATTTTTTTTTAATTTTACCGACTGCCATTGGAAAACGTTATCACAAGTTCCTGGGTCACTAAGCACGCAAAAGTCTCAGTTTTCACTCGTCGCCAATTGATTGTTGGGTTAATTAAGGGTTCGCAATGGAAACTCCGTTTGGTTCATGAGCAGACCAATTGATTGATTTCATTGAAGGTATCATCACAACAGAGTAGTGGTTTTTCCTTCCCTTACTTACCATAACACAATCTCTGTTTTCTTCGGTAATGCTGTGTGAAATATCCAGCGCTATTGCGGTGTTAGTAGGTATAAGCTTGTGAATAGAGTAAACGTAAACATCATAAGAACTGGCCATTTCAACTCCAGTTAAACTTCGTAATTGATAGACTTCACGCCCATTGTTTCTGTAATGTGACTAGATTTCCCGAGTTATCTACAAATCTAATAAATTGACCCATTTCCAGTTCTGTCAGACGAATTCATGATTCTAATTAAATAACACTACAAAGACACTTTGTTTAAATTAAACGATAAGGCAGTTTTCGTATTTTGAATATTCGTCTTTATTTCTAATCTGGTTGTTTTTATATTATTTATAGATTATATAAACATGTACACACACTAACCTACCCACTTGAACGTCCAGCGCTATCAGCGCAGCGAGCGACTTACGTCCCAGCCTGTGCGCCGCGAGCGTAACGTGACGCGCTGCGCAATCTTCCCGATAAAACTATTTATCACATAAAAAGTACTGCAGCAATTTCAAAACCAAAAATTATTTTGTGTACATTATTTTATAGCAAATAAACTAGAATAAGAATATGTATCATCGTACCTACATTTTCATATTCTAAAAACTGATCAAACCTAAGATGGTACCATATTTATACTGATTTTCCGCAAGTTTATTTTTTTTGTGATTTACTTGTGATATCTGTATTAATAATTAAAATGGTTTCACAAACTAGACTCTAATCCCGTTGAAACGCTATCAAAATAATAATTAACTATCCAGGAGAAGTATTTTAAATAAATTTATCAAAATAGGTCCTCAAGCCCAAATTTCGTTCAACGCAAGTTTTCAACTTACCAAATTCGATGAATCTATGTAAAAATAAGATCTTGATTAGTTTGTTCTTTGTAATGAATTATTCTAGATAGTTTATTTTACGATATAAAGACATTACTACTCCAAAAACTTATTTTAATATCACGTAAGAAAACATGAAACAACCATTTTGATACAAGAACACCAATTCGAATTCGACTATCTGTTTTGCTCAATTATTTAACTTTGGAGTGTAGGAGAGTATATTGTTTTTACTCTTATTTCACGCGTAGAATCTAAGGAAAAATTACATGTATCACAATCCCAAAAATAAACAGTAAAACAAAAGAATTTACGACATATTTGCAGCTCGGCACTTCACGAAAAATATTCTCTCACTCTGTCAACAAGTTTTGTTTTTTTTTCATAATTATTATTGCCAGGTATGGGAACTTTTGGTAGAAATTAGTAGATAATTGTTAATAGTGCCATCTAGTATCGACGGACAACAACTTAGAAGCATAGAGAATACAAAAATCGTTATCCAAAAGAGCTAGACGTCCCGTGGCCATTTTATACCACGGACGTTTGCGGGGGTAAACGTTTGTGGTACTTAAGTACCACGGGACGTTCAAGTGGCTACACAATTTCTTCAATAATCAATAATCATTTATTTCGTCAGAGAATAACACGTCATTAACGTATCTATAATATGAAATACATTACATTTTAGTAATAATCATAAATTCAAAATTGCTGCACATGCAATTATCTGTGTAATACAATTTAAACAATTATTTTACATTATACAACAGTTAGATAATAATTGCCAGATTATAATCTACAAACAGATCCTAACGTTGATTAATTAAAAAGGGAAGATAGGTTACGTTCTCCCAGCGCTTATTCAAAAATTGGCATGTGTTACAACTACACGCAAACACACGCTTTCCAGTCCTGTTCAATACAAAGAAGAACAAAGACGGAAAGACGTAACTAAAACCAACGTATACGTATGTTATATGTTTATACCTCTGCAGTGCTCACAGCCTTCGGAAGGTCAATAAGTAGCATGAAAATATATATCTATGTAAGTGTTTTTGGCGTCACAAATCTCATAGTAAAATTAATAGAATGAAAGAAATCCTATTATGGTACAAAAGCATTGATAATAATATTTATTACAGACAGAAATAATTAAAAAACATAAAAATAAGATTGGTGTTGTATTCTGAAATAAACATTATCATAGATAGATAGAAAAAATATATTTAGTACTACAGATTTCTAAATAATTAAACAAAAGAACATAAAAAAACAAAGAGATAAAATTTAAACTAAAGTACAATCTTATCTTATCATATCTTGTCTTATTGTATTGCTAAGGATACGTAAGCAAAACCAATGGTGACACGCTTCATAAGAAAACCAAAAATGACACGCCAAGAGATTACTAAAAGCTTTTTAACCAAAAAATCTTTGTGTGTTTTTCGTTCTTCGTTCCATAAAAATTGATTCACCCAAAATGGTCGTCATTTGTATCTCTAATTATTTTTTATCCTGTCTCCAAGACGCCAAAGTGACATACTCCTAAAGACACACGACAGTTTCCTACGGCTTAAAATAGAAAAAATTGGACCAAATTAGGGCGGACAGGATAATTTTTTGAGAGCTGTGAACTCAGAATATAATTTAGAAAAATGGCCGTTCATATAAACGAAGCTCACGGTTTGACAGCTTTCAAAATTGACGGGTTGACATTGACAATAAGTGCCTGGTATTCACAATCGATTGCGCTTGAGCCTTGAAAGAATAACATCTGATTTTCTTTGTCCTTGTTTTCAGCCTTGTAGAATCGATACCACTTTAATGTTGGCTTTACAGTTCCAAGAAGTTTTTGAAAGTTTTTATAAGTTAGTTCTGCGTTCTAAGGGGCGATTACGGCGAACTAAAAACTAAAAGTTCAGCTGAACTTAACAAGTTCAGAGTTGCTTTCATTTGAAGATTATTGCAATTCGGGGATTTTAAGTGAGTACGAAGTGTTAAACACACAGGGAATATTAGTATTTCTCATCTGGGAATTACAATTTCGTCCTTTATAGAAAATAAAATACTTCATCCTACCTGTATCACACTCTAGGGGCTCAGCACAAGATCAAAGTAGTGTCATGTTATGTAATAATAATTGAGTTTGTTTTAAAAAACTATAAACCGACTTAAATTATACAGTATTCTCATGGAAGCTATTGTCAGAACTGGACCAAATTGAAATAGAACCACAAGGAAAGCACCAGCTTTCAAATAAAAAAAGAATCATCAAAATCGGATCACCCAGTCAAACGTTTTGAGGTAACAAACATAAAAACATACATTCGGTTAAAAACAAAGTCTTTTTCTTCCACCTCTTTATCAGTCGTCATTGCTTACCCATGTTTTCTTCCACAAAATCCATCTATCTTCCTTCATGGATATTATAAGTGAAAGATAGATGGATGACCAGATATTTGTTAAGGACTTCACTCACGGCAGCTTTAATGTGAAGATGTACATTATAGCTACATTACAGCTGTGTGGTGCTGGCATTGAATTTGCACCACCCCAACTCTTCCCGTGGGTGTCGTAAGAGGCTACTAAGGGATATCCACCGGGAGCGGGCAGCAGCGCCCCCGTGGAACAATTCTACTACAGAACTGCGATCCCCATATTTTCCCCGAATATTTTTCACGCCAATTGAAACGATCGGGCTGAAATTTTACGTCGTTCTAGACTTGGATTAACATATTAGGCTTCCTTTTAAATACCAAAAGGGAGCGTGTAAGCCGCAAGCAGAAACTAGTATTTAGATAAGGATAAAATAAAATAAAACGTGTTTTAAAAATACAATTCGATGAAAACAAATTTAGGAAAAAATGTTTCAGATTAACAAAATCTAAGAGTGACAGTTATATAAAAACAAAGTCGGCATAAATCAAAACGACATTTGGCTTCGGCAGAAATCGCGATTGAATTTTAATGATAAGTCTGTTCGAATAAATATTTGTTTAGGTTTGAAATTAAAATACTTTGGATATAAAAATAAGATGCTCGAATAAATTATAATGGATACGCAGATCGCTAAGTACCGACTTGTATCAGCTTTATAAATGGAAAGCAAAATTATATTCTCTATATTATCTTGATAAAATGAAAATCGTCCAAAAACAAACTTCCTATGTTAAAAAAAACCGGGCAAGTGCTAGTCGGACTTACGCATGAAGGGTTCCGTACTATTGTTTATAAAAATGGCACGAAAAAACAGGTTTGTTGTATGAGAGCCCCTTAAAAATTTATTTTATTCTGTTTTTGTATTTGTTGCTATAGCGGCAACAGAAATACATCATCTGCGAAATGTCAACTGTCTAACTATCACGGTTCATGAGATACAGCCTGGACAGACAGACAGACAGACAGACGAACAGCCAGAGGAGTCTTAGTTATCATACATCAAAATCAAAATCAAAATTTCTTTATTTCCAAAAGAAATATTTCTTTATAAATAATTCTGAAGATTATTAGTTTAATTTAACTTAAAACATTCTTTTTTATAAAAAAAATATTATTCTAAAAATAAACAATAAATGTACACTTAGGTCAAATAATAAAATGGAAGCACTGACAAGGAAATAACCTGATATTTTTTTTTGTCGCTTCGGTACTACGAATAAAGAATAGTCAGGAACAGTAACTGCTTTAAAAAAAGGCCCCAACCAAAGTCGTGCTAAAGTAGGCGGGGCGTAAAAGTCGGGCTCAGCGCGCCATCAGTCGGATATTTATCTTGCAAGCAAACACACGTCCAGTCTGCACAGACGTTTTCGTGAGTATCTTTGTGAAATAGCTGTGAATCATCATGCCAACATGTGTTGTGAAGTGGTGCAGGAGCCATACAAGATTAAAATGCCTATGGATCACTTTTCACTAGTAACTAGTAGCTAAATTATAATTACATTCATAGATGTTCAAATACGTCATCAAAATGAAATGTTCAATACTATGCAATATGAAGTCAGTAAATTTTTGACTTCGTTTTTTTGTTATTAATACAAAACAATATTATGGTCAATAATACGCAAATTGAAGTCAGTTATTGATTTATTATAATATTCTGAGTTAATGAAATATTTGAGATACATATTTTTTAATCTTAGAATTTTTTTCTTCTTATTGATGAAATATTGAAATCAGTAATATCAACACAGTGTTTTTCTAAAATATTTGATACTGAAGATATTGGTGTCGATTCTGTTGTTATAGAATTACATAAAATTAGCCGATTTCTGAAAATCCGTCTTCACTCTCACATTGCGAAGAAAGACTCTTTTCTAATGTCTTCTAGACTAAAACTTAATAAATTAATCATATTTCGCGGAACATAGATTTCATTCATGTGTACAAAGTAACAAAAACAAATTAATTAAAAACATTGTTAACCATTATATTATTTTATTAATAACTTGGTTCGCTCTACTTATTGCATAACATCATCCACGCCGCCTTGTTTCAGCTGTCATAGCAGACATTGCAGTACGCGCGCGAACCAATCACCGCTTTCATTTAGCAAACGCCAACCAATCCCTGCTTTCGTTCTGAATTCAACTAATCACGAAGCAATGTCTAATTGGAACTTTGGCGATGATTCGTTTCTTGACCTATACGTCATTTTGGTTTGAGCTAGGCCCACATTTTGTTTGAAGTTTGTTCTGAATTACCCTTCCTGACTATTCTTATTCGTAGCTTCGGTACGTAAACTAAAGTAAAGAAGTGCGAAGAAGCATTTAGCCTGTCAGTTTTTTTTTCGAGTTGGAACTTTTTTAACCTCTAGCTAGATAATCTGATATTTTATAGTAGATACGCCTTTTGGTACAGCAGGGTTTGGTCATTTTTTTAAACTTTCGCGATTTGTTTACTTAATCTAATGATTATTTATTTCGAATTGAGGGTAGCTGTGGATACTGCCGCCAATTCTCGGCTGTAACTCCAATTACATCCAGTCGCCCCGTGACCACGATCGCTGTAATGCGGTAGAAACGTAGGGAAATAAAAACAATGGTACGCGATAAATACCCGATAAATAATCATTAAATTAGGTTTTTGATAATTTGTTTGAATTTATTTATTGATATTATCTGCTAACCACTGGGAGTCTTATTGTAGAACCGTATACATTGCCCCATAAGAGATACATTTATTTTGGGTAGCCTAAAAAATATTGGTAATTCAGACGTTGGTTGTCCATAAATTCGAGGTAACGGTAGAATAGAATAGAATAGAATAGACATTTATTTAGCACACACATAGGGACACAGATAGAAAGTAAAATACAGAACAATTAATGTAATAAATAGAACTAGTACTATGACTAAACTTAAAAATTAAACAGCTCTACGAGACAGTCTGAAGAGAAAAAATGCTAAATAGGTCCAGCCTCAGCTTAATGCCACTACCGCCCAAAGACGGAAACAACGCTGGTTTTCAGTCTGAACCCCTGGGTGACGTCACATTACGGTAGGTACATCTCACAATTTTAGGTTCATTAGGTTCAGCAGTTATTCAACAGTCCCAAACTTATTAGTCTAATGAGTTACGGCTCTGTTGGAACACTGCATAATGAGCGAAGCAAACTTGCTATCATTTAGCTGTACGCAAACGCGTTTCGCTTAATTGGCATGTTTACCGAATAAGCTGAGTTCATTCAGTCATCCCACCAACGTCTCCTAAGACACATTCATATCTTATTTATATATATTATGGATTACAAGCAGCAGCGCCCCGCGGCTTCGCACGCGTTGACACTATGGAAACGTGATTTATGTCCTACGGGAACTGATTTATGGGATAAAAAGTAGCTTATGTTTGATTCCAGGATCAGAATCACCTGTATGCAAAATTTCAGCCCGATCCGTTCAGTAGTTTTGGCGTGAAGAGGTAACAAAAATCTATGCATCCATCCATCCATACAAACTTTCGCATTTATAATATTATATTAGTGTGACTAGCTGCTAGTCAGCTATCGAACATTTTGTCGCTTTCGCACACGTGTTTCGAGATAGATACCCTGTTTTTATCTCAGACTAGCTGCACCCCGCGGCTTCGCACGCTATCCCACGGGAACTGATTTATGGGATTAAAGGTAACCTAAAGATGTGTTATTCCAGGCCTATAACTACCTGTACGCAAAATTTTAGCCCGATCCGTTCAGTAGTTTTTGCGTGAAAGAGCTACAAACATACATACAAACATTTGTGTTTATAATATTAATAGTATATAATAGATCATCGTAAATGTAATTTCTTGTACTCGTTTTTAAATGTATTGAATAGACTCGATACAGTGCATAAATTCATAAATTCTTTTATTCCAACCAACGCACAATGGTTAATATAATGGTATATATACATAAATTAATATATACAAAAACATTCTAGTTATATTAAAGCGAACTCATTCTCACTGCACTATTATGTCAGAAACACCTTTTTCTGAGCTTCATTAAAATATCAAAGGAAAATGGAGTACGCTAGTACAGTGACTGGCTTTTGAGCTTATTTGGGACATTTCCACTAATTTACACACGCAAAACTCAGCAAAGCAGATATGTACCTATACTTAGTAACTTGAATACTGAGCCCTGAGTTTGTTTGACGTCTCATTTTTCTATATTTTTTTGTAGATACAGTGCCTCTAGTGGGCGACCATGGAACTATGTAAACAACTTCTTATTTCATGGCTCGCTGTGTTTTTGCTGCCACAACTCTGACAGTGTCCATGTCAAAAGAGTCCACCCATACATAAATAAGACGTCATGATGCTGTCTTATTTTCTATAGTTTTTAGTAGGCCTCTAGTGTCACCAATACGTCGTTCTAAGCCGAAAAGAGGTAATTCTTGACCCGAGGGATCCCATCCCACTCGAGTCAACTAAAAACTCATCATCACGAAACAAATCAGAAATATTTTTGTTTTATAATATTATGTATACCTACGTGTATAACTTAGGTATTTTTGATTTATATAAATATTCATTTGTTCCTTTAATTTAGCGATGATATTAATAGAATACATTAGGTATACATATTACTATTTTTTATGGGTTATCTAGTACCCCTCATGCTTACAAGCTCTATTTAGCTTTGGACTTTGTTGTTGTGCTGTGTGAATTGCCCATAGTTATTTATTTCATTTATATAACGTCCAAAGTGGTCAAAGTTCAATAAAATTCATCAAACATCAGTAAATAACTGAAACTTAGTTATGAGCCACAACAATGAGATTAAAACGGTAGAGGGATTTGTGGCTTCGGTTAAACAATGAACTTAAATTTGAAACTGATAGAGCATATTTTGCTTTGACGTTCCAAGTTAAAACGATATTACTTCCTGATATTAGTAAATTTAGTTTCAATTTATCTTTGTTTTTTTATGTCTTCTATGGTTTAAGACATAATAAACATCGCATTTTTAGGCAAAGGCGTCGTTTATTTCTCAATATTTATTGACCTATGTCTGTTTTATAACAGAAAATATAATACAAAAATAATCAAAAGCTTTTTGCACGCATCAGAAGAAAACAAATAATTCATCTTCACAAAAGATTTCAAACTTTCGCGAAGTATTATTTATTGTTGACAGCTTTTCACTAGTATTGTGAAAGTCAAAAGAAATACTTTTTTTGTTGGTACCTACCAAGTAATATTGTGCTGTCACATCTCACAACTTGCCTTCAATACCAGATGCTTGAAAAAGAAATTCGTTATTGCAAGACAGATGCCGTTAACAAAGTATACAGGGTGTCACGGCAAGGATGTACTAAACCGAATGGGGGGAAGGGGGGGAAGTCTGAATTATGTCCCGTGTATTTATTTATTTATTTATTAAAAAGGAACGCCAACAGCGTATACATCAAGCATTTTGTTTTAACTTAGTATCCAGAGAGGTACAGGGTACAGGGTACAGATACAGATACAGGGTGGGGCAAATTTTTGGCCCCTCAAGGGTAGCTACCGTTTATTTTGTAGTTAGAAGGTTTTGTTCCTAGGAACCTTCTGTTTTATTTTGAAGAAAAAAATATTGGCATTTTTAGTTTTTGAAAAAATTAAGGTTCGTACAAAAAATGACATTTGTCAAAAAAAGAAGTTTAACTTAATCGACTCTATTTCCAACCAGGAACACTTTTCCCAAAGTAACATACCAAATCAAATCGTAAGTTTTGGTAATAATTAAAAAAACAATTCCCATACATTATTACAAAAATTAGGAAAGTCCTTTAAAATTCAAAACAATTACAATAATGAAGAAATTCACGTAAATCATAGAATCGTAGAACAAATGATTCTTGATTTCTAGAATCATTTGTTCCTTTTGGAATAGTACATTTACCCTTTCCGTGGCACCCTATATGAACAATAAGCAACAACGCTGGAAAAAAATTACCCTCACCCCGTCTCAGCCGTCTCTCACCAGAAGGTGTAATAATATACTTTATATTTATAAATAGAAAGTACTAATATCAGCAGAACTTTGTTACAAAAAATGTAGATGGGAATCAAACCCGCAACATCTGTGCCGTAGGCGGACTTTCACCAACAGGTGCTCACAAATAGCAGTCTTTACTCTAATAAATCTAACCTTTTACAATATAATTGTATCATTTCAAGAAAAGATTATCTCTTTTTCTGATTAATCTAATAAATAACATAGAAAACTTTTAACTCCAACTTAATATACGATCATCCACTTCACTTAATCTTAAAGCAAAATCCTTTTATTAAATCATGATTTCACGTAGCTTCAAATTTATTATTATAATAGCCCTACGAAAAGTCATCGCCCTATTATTATTATTATTATAGTCACGTAGATATCTTTTGAGTTATTACAGACATTAAAAGAATAGAGAGAATAGCCAGTCTAAACTAACTGTGACTGTAACGAAAAAAATATATTTTGATGATAAGCAAAATGTTGCTAGTTATATTTTTAATTTAAACTAATCTCAAAATGGTTTTTTTAGTAACGAAGAAAATTAAATTTAAATTGTTAAAAAGATTCGACTGCAAAACTTGTAAAAGCAGGAACTTCTCCATCTTTACCGTGGTACCATAAGACAGTAGGTGCCAGTTTGTACCTACCATTGATGGTACAAAATTGTTTGCTGTCGTTCCATTACATCAATGAAACCACCTTACAACTGAGAAGAAGTTTATAATAATTCGGAAACTGGAACCCTGTGAATGTGAAGAATCGTAAAAGTGATTAACAAACCATAAATTATAAGTCCAATTTTATTTCATCTGTTGTTCAAACGTTAACATAATTTACAGCCCAGATTATCTGATTAAACAAATAGGAACTTACCCTGATTAAAATAATTTACCACAAACACGAATTACTAAATAAGCATGAAATTTAATTTAAACTTTGGAAGATTGGATACGCTTTATTCGAGAAACGATTTTCAGAAACTAAGATACATTTTGTTGGATTTCTAGATAAGATAATACAATCTAAGGCATTTAATGGGGCTCAAAAGGTTTGAAATTGAACCATTTGATGCAATAACAGTTTGGCTAAGGATAATCGTGACTTTGGCTATTATTTGGGTGGTTTTCCCGGCTATTACGTAAACGATTGTAGCCTATTGTAGCCTCGTTGGTTTTAATATTAAGGCAATGATCGATGAATCAATTTAATAAAGGAACAAAAAGTATAAGTCGATTCAGAAAAGTACCCTGTGAACGATACAACAAAGTTTAATTTTCTTAACATGAGGGGCGCTTTTGCTTTGTCCCGAATTGTCGTATTTGAACCTTAAGATCTATAAGCGGCGTTATAACACCGAATTCGCATTTCTATTTTCTAAGAAAATGTCAGTGTGGCCTTAAAAGTAGAAAGAACTGTATTAGAACGGAGATACCTCACACTCCAAACTTAAATAAAAGCGTATATAATAAGTCTATCAAAGCGTCTGTTTTATTTTTTTCAATTTGATCGCTCCGGAATAACATTTTGTTTCAATTATTAGTGCTAGTTAAAAATATAAACCGACTTGAATTTTTATAGTCTTTTCATAAATTTTCATGGATCCCACTGTCAGGACTGAACAAAATTAAAATGGGACCACAGGGGAAGTACAATTGGGCCACCCAGACAAAAATTCTGAGGTAACAAACAGCAAAAATATATACAGTTTAATTGAGAACCTCCTCCTTTTTTTGAAGTCGATTAAAAAGGTTTTCTTTATCACCAGATGCGGCTCTCAGAGGCGAGGTAGAGACGCGAGGGCGCGGTACGGAGCCAGCGTTCCTCCACGAGCTCCATTCCACGCTGGCACCGGCCGCGCCCGATTACACCTGGCAACACACTCTCACGCTTGTGCTCAAAGGTAACTAGCGGTAGTAAATTGTAATAGGTAACCAAAGTTTCTCCACCAGTTATTCCACGCTGGCACCAGCCGAGCCCAATCGCACCTGTCTTTACTTTGACCTGCTGCTGATGGCGTTAGCAGAACAATTCTACCACCGAACTGCATCCTCAAGCCTAATGCCCAGAGTGTGGATTATGGGCACTATTGCACATTATATAAACGCTAACTAGACGTTTACCAGATGGAGACCTGCAGCCAGTAGTCGACCAATACAGGCTATTGAGGTTGAAGGTTTTGACGTTTTTGAACATGATGACCACAGTAACGATTGTGTTATAGAACTTTTAAAGGCACACGTTATTTTTGAATACAATTATTATTTTCAATTTAAGAATTACAACGTGTTACGTATTATTTAGAGGAAATTAATAGTGTGTGGACAAAAAACCTGAAACAAATTCGATGTTTGAAAGAATACTAAAGTATGTATCTCTTTTCAGGACTAGTCTTCTCGACAATAATCCTGGGAGCACTCTTCGGCAACGCCCTTGTCATCATCTCAGTTCACCGGCACAGAAAACTGCGAGTCCTAACGAACTACTACGTCGTCAGCTTGGCCGTGGCTGACATGCTAGTCGCCCTATGTGCTATGACCTTCAACGCCAGCGCTGAACTCACAGGCGCCTGGCTTTTTGGACCTTTAGTCTGCGATATCTTTAACTCCCTAGACGTTTACTTCTCCAGTGCGTCTATCCTTCACTTGTGCTGCATATCTGTGGACCGATACTACGCTATCGTCAGGCCATTGGAATATCCAGTGACTATGACACATAGGACAGTCTGTTTCATGCTCGCGAACGTCTGGCTTTGGCCTGCTTTCATTAGCTTCGTGCCGATCTTTATGGGATGGTACACAACAGAAACACATAGACAGTTCAGAAGGGACAACCCTGACGAGTGCAGTTTCCAAGCCAACATGGTCTACGCAATCATATCATCTAGCGTCTCCTTCTGGATACCTAGTCTTGTCATGATCTCCATGTACTGTAAGATATTTAGGGAAGCAATCAGACAACGAGAAGCTTTAACACGTACTTCGTCCAATATACTCCTCAACTCTGTCCACATAAAGCACACGTCTCATTCTGCTCACCACTCGCACTACCTACACCCTGACAGAAGGCCATCAGACATAAGTCCTAACTACAGCACGTTTACTGAAGTAGGGCCAGAGGAAACAGAGTTTGGTCCTGAAGCAATGACACTAGGGGATATATGCCCGAGTAAAGAAGCAAGTCCGAGGAAGTCTGGGAACGAGCGGGCGGTTAGCTGTGATACGACGTCTTCAGGATACTTCTCTGGAGGGTCGCATAGGAGGGAGAGGTCTTCGAGCGGCCAGCCGCCGCCGTATGGATGGAGACCAAGCTGCTCGTCTGCGGTGGCGACCAGGGATCTGGCGAAAGCTGCTACGGAGCTAAATTCACAAGGTAAGAAATCTTGAGCAAGCCTATCTCCGAGTATATGTCGGTACAGTCATCCATCATCAACGTACTTGGTTAGTTTTGGATAGAAACAATTAAAACTAGTATTTATATTAAAAAAAATTGCTAACTGTAGTCTTTTGCAAATAATCAACAGGAATCTCAACTAATCCATATCATACCAATTGGAAGCGTTTTGTTTGTTTGAACAGCATGTATAAAGCCTGTGAAGACTTGGCCAACATTTCTAGATGAATCATTAGACGTAGTTTACCAATGGATTTGAGAGACGCAAGAAAACCAGTGTCTTTGTTACTCATTCTTACGAGTTTTTAGGCTGACCTCGTAATGTTGGCTTGTGTACTTACACTGCCTTATAACTTCTGTGCGCATATAACTTCTGTGCTTCAGTACGTGTACTGTACATGTGGGTACATAATGTTCAGTATAGGGAACAAACTTTAATAAAAGGTAGATTTTGAGTACAATTGGGTATAATCGGCTTAATAGAATTACAAATATGTTTGGAACTTTTGAATGGACTGTCCTTTAGGTTAGGAGATTTGATGTCGAATGCTTTGTCATTCCTCGCGTGGCTAAACTCGGAGCATAACGTGATATCTTGCCACTGCGATTGGTTGCTTCCGAGACGTCGCGTCATTTCTACGGCGTCCTATTGGCTAAGGGTGACGTGATATATCGACCGTATGTTAGGCTTCCGCCGCCGCAGACGCCGCTGAGGTGTGGCTCGGTGATTGGTGTTTTACTATTGGTGGCCTTTCTATTGGTGGAATAATCTTCGTTCAAAACTCACAAAGGTTGACGCGTTCGGAAATGAATCGGCGTCAACATCTTCCCGGCCGTTGAAAGCTCTAGGAAAGCTTTCAAGCTTTATTTTCTTCATTCTCTTCAGAGGTGGGAAGTAGGACCAGCCGATTTATTGCTCTCCTTATAATACCCTTTGCAGTTGTTATATCAGCTACTCTCGGCGTGCAATCTGGGCCCGAATAGAGACGGCTGACTCTCCCTAGGCGCCAGCATAAGGGCGGCGTTTGGGCTTCCTTTACCAGAACAAGGTCATCAAGCTTGAGATCTCGTGACTTTACTCGCCACTTGGTTCTTTGCTGAAGCTCAGCGATGTACTCCGAGGACCATCTGCTCCAGAAGTGCTGCTTGATTTGCTCTATGCGCTGGAACCGGTTGAGGCGGTGAGTAGCGCAGTCAAGATAGCTCGACGAGGGGATCGCCATCATCTGTCTGCCGATCAAAAAGTGAGCTGGGGTAAGGGACTGGAAATCATTAGGCGATGGGCTCAAAGGACATAGGGGTCGGCTATTTAGGATAGCTTCTATCTGTGTAAATACAGAGGTCAATTCCTCAAAGGTTAGGTGAGATTGACCTAAAGTGCGATATAGGTGATGCTTTGCTGATTTGACGCCGGCCTCGGCCAGCCCATTGAAATGAGGAGCGTATACGGGAGAGAAACGAAATTCAATGCCCCGACCAGCAGCAAAGTCACAAATAGAATTACAATTAGACTGTAGAAAATTGCCTAGTTCTTTAGCGGCGGCCACAAAGTTGCCACCATTATCACAATAAATAACCTTAGGCATTCCTCTACGCGAAATAAATCGTTTTAAGGTAAGTATAAAGGCATCTTTGGTGAGTTCACTAACTACTTCTAAGTGAAGGCACTTATAACGAAAACAAACAAATATACACAGGTAACATTTTGTTATCTTGCACCCTCGACCTTTACGATCTGTGATTAAGAAGGGGCCAGCAAAATCGGTGGCAACAGTACTGAAGGGGAAGTCAGGTTCTACTCTATGAGCGGGTAGGCCCCCCATAATATTAGTCATAGTTTCGCCCTTAAATCGACGACAAACGTGACAGTGTCTTACGACTTCTCTAGCGAGCCTTCGGCCTCCGATGGGCCAGTAGCGCTCTCGGACTGAGGCAAGTATGTGCTGAGGGCCAGCATGCAAGAGTTTGGAATGTTCAGCCTGAAAAATTAGTTTAGTTAGATAATTATTAGATTTTAAAACAACAGGGTGTCTTTTTTCATAGGGATAGGAAGAGGTATCGATGCGACCTCCAACGCGAAGTACCCCTGCATCGTCAAGAAAAGGGTTCAACGAGCAGAGATGAGTATTTGGTTTGAGAGATTTTTTAGATTTTAATGAAATGATCTCCTTTGAAAAATCATCATTTTGGGCAATTTTAATGAGAACAGTTATGGACTTGTCTAGTTCATGAACTTGTAGGGTTCCCGTTAATTTATTGTTTGGTTTTTTACAGTTGTGAATAAATCTGTATACTTGGGCTATAACTCTTTGTAGAGTAGAAGGTTTCGAAAATTTTTGCAAATTAAAGTCTGGTACCGCAGGTACATCCTCCGCCACCAAAGCGGACATTGCTTTTAATTCAGGTAGCTCTATATTCCGTTCTATAGACAACGCTGGCCAAGATGACTCGGGTTGTTTGAGAAACGATGGCCCGTGCCACCATAAAGTTAGGTTATTAACTTCTTTCGGTTCTACGCCTCTCGAGGCAAGATCAGCTGGGTTTTCGGAAGTAGGAACATGACGCCAAGCATTTGAATCGGTAAGTTCACCTATAGCGGATACTCTATTTGCTACAAATGTTTTAGTTTTGTTGGGGGATTTCAGCCAGCCAAGCACAACACTGGAGTCGGTCCAAAACACAGAGCGTTTCAGCTCGATCCTCAAGGCTCCCTTGACAGCGGTGCTTAATTCCGCTCCTAGAAGAGCGCTACATAGCTCTAAACGAGGGATAGTGCAAGCTTTGATGGGAGATACACGGGTCTTTGCGCATAGTAGGTTAACGTGAACATAGCCATCCTTGTCGACGGATCTGAGATAGATACAGCTTCCATTTGCCAGCTGTGAAGCATCACAGAAACAATGAAGTTCAATATCAACTGTGTTATTGGCTAGGACCTGTCTTTGGATTTTAAGGGACGATAGAGTGCTGATTTGTTGACTGAACCTTTCCCAAGAAACTTGGATAGAGTGGGGGACAGGTTCATCCCAATCTATTTTTTCGGCCCAAATTTTTTGTAGTAGGATTTTTGCGCTAATAGTGCACAAAGACAATAGCCCTAGAGGATCAAAGATTTTAAATGTAGAAGACAAAATACTTCTTTTAGTAGTTTTAGTGCTTGATGAATAGTCTAGAGGAAAGTTTATATAGTCGTCTTGGGGGGCCCAGCCAATGCCGAGTGTACTAGTGGCATTGCTGATTATTAGATTGGAGTCTTCAGAAGACTCGGAGTTGGATAGAAGATCAGGTAAGTTAGAGCGATATTTTCTTAGTGGAAAGCAACCCTTAGCAAGCTCCTCGGAGACAGCGAGTTGAATGTGCCGTAGCTCTTCAGCAGTGTTGGCACCAGTCAGGAGATCGTCACAATAAAAATCGTTCTGAATAATAGTCTTAATATTGGTATCGTTGCACTCCTCACCGATCTGCCAAATGCACCTAGTACTGAGAAAACTAGAACTCGCGAAGCCGTAGGTTATTGTATTTAGTTTTAGAGTGCGCAGGGTTTCAGTCTCATCATTGCGCCATAGAATTAGTTGTAAGTTGCGGTCAGATTCCCTTACATTGACCTGCCTGTACATCTTCTCTATGTCTCCAGTAACGACGTAACGGTACTGTCGAAATCGAAGTAAAATGTTGAATAACGAATCTTGAATTGTAGGGCCTATCATTTGGAGGTCATTGACTGAAAAACCAGAAGTAGTGGGTTCCGACGCGTTAAACACAACTCGGAGCTTAGTGGACTCGCTTTTTTCTCGGAGGACTGGATGATGAGGGAGAAAGTAAGCATCAGTAGGTTTCGTTTCCGATGAGTCTGACAGGTGGCCAAGGTCTTCATACTCATGTATAAAGTCAGAGTACATTCTTTTTAGCTCCGGATTTTTTTTGAATCGAGACTCTAGATTGGCGAACCTTTTTTTAGCAGTGAAGTAGGATTCGCCTAGACAATCTACTCCATCTTTAAGTGGAATACCTACACAAAAACGGCCATCACTTTCTCGATATGAAGTGGAGAGATAGAATTTCTCACACAGCCTTTGTTCTTCGGAGAGAGGTTGAGCTATGGGGATGTTTTCAAGTTCCCAGAACTTAGTTAGTTCCCTTTCAATGTCTACCTGATTTTCATTTTTTATGAGAAAATTACAAGCAAGTGACCTTTTAGGCGGAACTTGGATTTGAGTAGGCGCAGGACCTGCAATGAGCCATCCGAGCTTGGAGCTACGAAGGTTAGGATTGTTGAATCCTAGAGACTGCTGTTTGGAACCTATCAAATCCCAAAACAGGTCAGAGCCGATGAGCATATCAATAGGGGAAGGTTCATTGAAGCTGGGGTCTGCAAGTATGTAATCACTTAACTTTAGTGAGTTAATATTAACAGGGTGTTTTGGTAGATCGTCCGTTATAGTTTTCAATACTAAACATGACATGGTTACTTCGAATGAAGTTGACATAGACTGTAGTTTGAGCGAGCATCGCTCAGGATTTAGATTTAGAGTGTTGTTTCCTATGGCTACGATACTGACATTAGATGGCTGAGGAGTCAAGTTAAGTCTTAGTTTAACACCTTCTGTGATAAATGACGATTGGCTCCCGCTGTCAAGTAAAGCTCGAACACAAACGGTTTCATTGGTATTGGGGTTAGTTAGGCGGACCTTGGCGGTACACAATAAGATATTGGAAGTTGACAAAGTCGACATGACAACAGATTTAGGTGGGTTAGAAGCCGAAGGCACGACATCTGTTAAGTGTAGCAGAGAATTATGCCTTTGTTTACAGGTGCGACATGAACCTGGTAGTTTGCAGGTCTGACTAGTATGACCAGATCTTAGGCAGTTTGTGCACAAATTAAGCGAAGCCACAGTGGAGTTCCTATCTTCAGGAGTCTTAGACTTGAATGTTGTGCATTCGTAAATGCGGTGCTTACCAGAGCACACTGCACACTCAAGGTGACGAGGTGAAGAGGAGGTAGCCTCCTTTGACGTAGCAACCAAAGATTTGACTTGTGTTTTGTTTTGATGAGAGTTGTTTAAGCTTGGTTTGTTGTGTGTCTGTTTGTCAGTTTTATTCCTGTTAACTGTTTCAAGAACATTAGCACGATTGTTCAGAAAGGAAAAGAAATCATCAAGAGTAAGTACTTCAGTTAAATTGTTACGGTGTTCTTCCCACTTAAAGACAGTACTGTTGTCCAATTTTGCCACTAGGATATGAATGATTAGGACATCCCACTTGTCAGTAGGTAGTCCTAGAGTGCTGAGTGCACGTAGGTTTTTGCTAACATGGTCAATCATAAACCTAAGAGACTTATCAGTGTCACGAACCAACTCAAAAGTGAATAGTGATTGTAAATGATTGTTGATAAGTTGCCTTTTGTTGTCAAAGCGATTGCAGAGAAGCGACCAAGCTTCATGATAGTTCTTGTCTGACACTTCTAAGTTGCTTAGTACTCGAGCAGCTTCACCAACCAAATACGAACAGAGATAATGAAACTTATGAATATTTTGAACTCGAGAATTATCATGAATTAGCGTGGAATATACTTCTTTAAATTCCAGCCATTTGTTGTAAGTGCCATCAAACTTAGGTATAGTTATAGTAGGTAATTTAAAACCTAGCGTACCAGCTGCATCCTGATGATGATGACAACTGTTAGAAGCAGCACAACTAGAAGTATTGCCTTCATCGAGCCTTGGGGGTGAACTATGCGATTGAATAAACTCTTGGGCAATAGAAATGCAATGATCAAACTCTTGTTCTATTAGATCGCGAGTGGTTAATTCCACATCTTGAGTTGACTCGTTAAGTACTTCTATTTGTTTCTGCAGCTCGTCGAAGTCAGTGAATAAAGTTTCTATTCTAGATAACCTCATCGCAAGCTTGTTTATTTCTACTTTAGAAATGCTCTCAAATGTCATTATTGAATCTAGATATGTTCTAAACTTAGTGACGCGTCCCTTCATGGAACTACGCCTTGCAGTTAACTCTTTAAGATTTGGTTCATAAGTCATTGCGAAGAAGTATCAGAACACAAAGAAAATAATTAATTTGTATACGATACGCCCCTTATTCCATTGGCCAGCACGTAGGTAGGTAGGCCCGACGTCTCGTCAGCAAGGCACACGAACAGCTGAGCAGCGCAGGTTCCCACGTGGCAGCAGGAACAAAGGCACACTCGAGGTCGTTGACCCGCTTACGCTGGAATTAACATTGAAACACTAAACAGCTGCTAGCGGTAAGCTGAGAGTATGGGCCTGCATCTAATGTGCAATTAGTAAGGAGATTTTTTGCACTCGCAACGGAAGAATTCACCAAACACTTAGAGAAAAAGATACTAGGCATAAACACAGAGAGAAGGGGAGTAGGTCGGGAAATGATAGGAACGGGCTCACTTTGCGATGAAAGGCATGCAGAGAAGTGGGTCTCCGGGATCGCCAGCTATTGTAGGCGACTCCAAGATGTAGGTAGGCACTTCCTTCCACTGCGCCGCGCAAATAGGTTATGTAGGCGGCGAGCGTTTCCTTCACCTCCGGGCCCGTTCTGCCTCTCCCTAGACCGCTGAGTTTGTTTAGTCTAGCAGTCCTTCCTTTAGTCTCCAAGCGATGTTCCATCCAGTTCCTTTGGTTTTGGTTATTTTTGTGGACCTGTTGACTTGATGAATAGATTAACGTGCAAGTCGAGTCCTGTCACGGTCGCCACTTTTTGTTCAGTATAGGGAACAAACTTTAATAAAAGGTAGATTTTGAGTACAATTGGGTATAATCGGCTTAATAGAATTACAAATATGTTTGGAACTTTTGAATGGACTGTCCTTTAGGTTAGGAGATTTGATGTCGAATGCTTTGTCATTCCTCGCGTGGCTAAACTCGGAGCATAACGTGATATCTTGCCACTGCGATTGGTTGCTTCCGAGACGTCGCGTCATTTCTACGGCGTCCTATTGGCTAAGGGTGACGTGATATATCGACCGTATGTTAGGCTTCCGCCGCCGCAGACGCCGCTGAGGTGTGGCTCGGTGATTGGTGTTTTACTATTGGTGGCCTTTCTATTGGTGGAATAATCTTCGTTCAAAACTCACAAAGGTTGACGCGTTCGGAAATGAATCGGCGTCAACACATAATAGCTACCAGCATTAAACCACGAGCCTGAAATGTTAATATTTTATCAAAACTTTGTACAGCATCTGCACAACATAAAGTACTACAAGGAAAGTTTTTAGCACCAATGTGGATACTCTGTGAGTTCGTTGTTCTTTGGTGAAAATAATTAAACATTGTATGTAAACAAATATTTTTGAACTGTAAATATAAAAGTAATAGACATACTTAACTGAAATTCAACTTCTTGCGGTCTGAAGTGGGAACAACCCAAAAATTAGCGGTCATTTGACCAAACTTTAGAATATTGTTTTGTTAGCTACTCTTTGAACTTATTTATTACAAAAAATGAGGGTAGATCGTTATATCTGCCAATAAAAACTCACTCGCAGTGCCTTCAGTTATTCCGTGATCATGGCGCATGAAACTGTGCCGGAATATTGGAAAGCTCAAAATTCAAATTATGGTAAATATCTCGTTGTAAATAACTTTAGTATTAATAAGCACGATGAATTTAAGGTTTTATAAGTAGAATCAATTCAAATAAACCAGCCAAGTTTGAGTCAACTGGCATTATGAATGGGTCCGTTAGAAACTTGACTAAAAATTTGACTTGATAATACTTTTTATCATAAAAACTATCATAGTTTGACGAATTCATTACGGTAGTAAGCGGGTTAACTATGAATCTTACTTGTGTTGTTAATACTTTAGCAAAAGAGAAAAGAGAAACTCTAAAACACAAAAAAAAACTAAATTGGATTACGTGATACAAGTATTCCTACTTGACAAATCTCCTATAATGGGAAAAACAAACAGCCGAATCGGAAACCTCTTTTTCGAAAATCGGCAAAAAACAATTACATAGATACCTTATTATTTTATTTTTTAACAATCTCCTCCGAAGTTTGTAAAGCTCTCACTAAACCGTCAAAATCTTCAGGACGAAAATTCACTCGGTTTTATTAACTTTCGATGTACCTACTTACATATATTAATCAGAAAACTTCCAGTGCCGGATTAGCTTTCAAAGAAACAAAGATGTGGGAATAATTTAACACTCTCAACTTTTGGTTCTAAAGTTACAGGTACTTAATTTTCAAGGAAAGTTCATATTTTCCGTTCATGGAGGGACTAAAGCGTCCCACCGAGAATTTTTTGTATCCTTGCCAGGATACAAAAAATACAGGGTGTAAGGACACCCTGTATGCCACCTTGTATGTATATAAAAATTAAAGCAAATTTATTCATTACAAATACATGCAATTTGTTAAAATATTTTATTTAGTTAACTATTGCAAAAATGTATGAGAACACGAAAAGAAAGAATAAAAACATAGTATTTTGACACATAAAAATACAAATTTTATATGTTTATGGAACGAAGTCAGGATTTCAAATCACCCCTTTTCGGCTTAGCACACATGTTACGTGGCACCTTTAACACAACTTTTATTAGGCTAGTTACTTCGATCAGGTATTTCGTGGCCTCCCCGATGAAAAATTTGATCGATGCTTAGTCATTATATATTATGTCTTTTTTTTTCATTTTCTTTGGTGTCCTTGTGTCTTTGTCCTTTTGTCCTTTTCTTAACATAAAAATAAAGTTCCTAAAATCCATGTTTATATTGTTTGAGAATCTTCTCTAATCCTTGTCAAACAAGTGCGGGCTAAGTCTGATTGCGATCATGTTTGTTCAGCTACAGACTTGTGGGTTAAACCTCTAGGAAGGAACTCAAACAAAAGATTTGAGAGTAAGTATTTGATGTACTTATAGTAGAGATTTTTCAAGAGAATGAAATTGATTGAACGGAAATTTCGACATTTTGAGTGCTCGAAGGAATGCGGTACGCGCGCTTCTAGAATCGCACTCGCCCTGAAGATGTCCCTCGTTAAGAGATGAAACGTTGGTGTTTTTCCTACACAAATAAGGTTCGTAGTTTACCTGTTTACATCCTTAATTGATTTGAACACCATAAAGATCTGGACTTTGTTCACCATAGGCTACTTATCATTTCGAAAAACGCTAACGAAGTCGTTTTGGGAGAAGGTATTTGGTGTTTCTACTTATAATGTCGTTTTATTAGATAGAGATAGAGGACAAGACTGATTTATAGTTATACTCTGTACAAACATGTATCCTTTTTGGCATAATGAACCACTATGAATTTCTCTAATTGTTTACAAGTGGTTTTCAAATAATTAATAATAATATATTTATTTCCTCTGCACAAAAGGTTTACTTAAAATTTAGTTTAGAATTATGCCAAAAAAATGGATACATCCTTCGACAGGGTATAATCGGTGCTTGCCAGGGTGGCTAAATGATGATTATACAGCTACATTTTTATTCAAAAGTACGGTTTTTTTTTACTGATACGCGTAACTTATCGAATTTAAGTACACAGTTTAAGTACCTACTACGCCAACCTAAAACAAAATGTAACTCACCCCGCGGTCAATAATCACCCCTTTTCAGCTACGGACACAGCCATCTTGTAGAATCTTCTACTTAAGTAAATTAAATAACATTTCGGGCTCGTTCATATTATATTCTAACAGCAATATCCAAAGTTACAAACCATTAAGCTAATTCATCTGAAATGGTTATCGATACTGAAAACATAATTGAACTGATAGTTATAATCAAATGCTTCAAAGACGAATAAGGGTGTATGTATGTTACTAATGGACAAAGGTGTGGCAATATTGCTAGCGGGTGTTAGTCGTATGGTTTTATTTTTAGTGTAGGTATTTTTTTTTTTATATTTTTATAAAGCTTTGATCAGGTATTTCGTGGCCTCCGGCGAAAACCTTCATCGATGGTCCATAGTTAAATATTCAAATACGTCGTCTTTAGTTTTATTAAGCATTGGAAGAGGGTAATTGGTAAAGTATTGATAGCTAGACATAAAATTATACATTTATTGAGGGATTGCTATAAATAAATCATGGATTGGATTGGACTGAAATTTTGTCATTATGAACACAATAAATATCTGGGCCTTGATCAACATAGGTTACTTATTTAAATAAATTAAATATAAAATTAACTAAAGTTCAGTAATTTTTCAATAATTTTCTGATTTTTCTTTTACATTTTTCCTCTACTCTCGCAGTATGGCGTCACAACCACGTCAAATTATAGTGACATTTTAATGACTTTGACATCGATAGTGGGTCTGACCTTGCTTGAATATTTAACTTCATAACGAGGACAGCGATTATACTTCCAAGGGTTCAGGGCTAAGGCTAAACGAGTAAGTTCAACTGAATAATTAACTGAAAAATTTGGAAGCTTCCGTTTAAAATCACTGTGCTTTTTGTATACCACCGCCGCGTTGTTTTCATGGAAACGTTTTTTAACCTATGGTAAAAGATACATGGGATAAAAATATGCCTTTGTTTGATTAAAGGATTAGAATTGCCTAAAATTTCAGCCAGATCCGTTCAGTTGTTTTGACGTGAAGATGTTACAAATATCCATCCATACACCGTTATGAGTTCAAAGTTGTAACTAACAAAGGATAAAACAATAATTGGCATTAAATAAGTTGTTGACTTAATTTGAAAACAAATATTTTACTTTACCTACATTATTTGAATGTAATAATATTTTTAATTTAATTTACACTTTTTACTAACGGAAAAACACTAAACCAATGTTAATATCACTCAGCATCACATCAACTCAAAATAGCTCTTATACCTACTAGTGCACATTCAGACTTTTCGATACTGACTCATCGACACGGAAATTGAAACAAATTCGCGTGAAATTCAAATATTTAAGAGTTAACATGCGCAGGACCAACGACATAGTGTGAATTTCGAGGTCAGCCAGCCTAGCATGGTAATTGTTGTCTAAGGTAGAATAAAGAAAAATGACATCGCATCGTCATACATTGCGTGAATGATTGAAGTTGGAGCAATGAATTTCAAAAAGTTTACGCATTATTTTTTTCTATTCTACCCTAGACAGCAATCCCAGTGCTAGGCCTATATAGGCCTATATAGGCCTGCCACACCTACAAGTGTTTTTTTTGAGACTGCGGGCTCCTATTGTGAATGTTTAGTTAAGCTCCCTTCATAATAACACGATAAATTCAGTCCTTATTATTTCATGATTCATCCCAAGAAAATAATCATAAAAGCTCGATTAAGTTCTCTTACGACAAAGAAGCTCCATATCACGAAATGATACGAATTTTACCTTTTCAAAATACAATTCTTTTGTGCTCAAAATTGCTTTCGCTTATCCATATCCTTACGGAGGTCTAACAAAACCGTAGAGTAAGCAGAGGAATGATTTTAACAAAACGTTGGGTTGTAATACGGGCTTTATCTTAACGATTTTCAGTTTCAGAGCGTTTTGTTTGTTTAATTGAAATGTAGAACGCTGTGCTGATAAAAAAACATATGTGATTATAATTTCGAATAGATATGTTACGTACACGCTGGTAATAAGAATACCTACTACTAGTAAGTAGGTACCTAACCTTAATAATAATTTAAAAAATACAAACTGCTAAGTAAAATAATAGAAAACCGGACCGTTTGGGCCAAGGAGGTCTACAATGGTTTTTTCGCGCTCGTTCGTTAGCGTTTGTTTACGAACGCTTGCTAAGTCTGTACCTGGCATAAGATTTACAGAGAATGCATAGTTAACTTAGACAAAGCAGTTTTTAGTGTCTAGGAATGGACAGTAAATCCATCAACGGATGAAACTAGAATTACATAAAAGCTACTTTTAGGAGAAAACTGCACGGAAAACTTTGTTCAACAAAAGATAAGAGAGAATACTGCAGTATGAAATGAACTGCAAATGCTCAACCCAGTGAGTTTTCACGGAAACCACCAGCTCCATAAATTAACGGCTATCAGCGAATAACGTGATTTAACGTTACGATAGCAAAGTAACAGTATCGTGGTTACAAATGTCACGTTTCCGTGAAAGGATTTATTTTTTGTATTCACGAGATTACGCTGTGATATAATAATTAGGTTTAATTTGTATTTTGATTATTTAACGTCCTATGTAGATTGTATCGTGGATTTCAGTCAATATTAACCTGTAAGGCTTTCCGGGTTTTACAAATATTACGAGAGCGTTGTCAATGCGACGCCTGATCCGCGACTTTATAAGTTTCTGGCAAAGCACATCAGTATATATATTGTATTACAGCGGGGCAATGCTTATAGCTTAGAGGTATTGATTTTTGATATCAATTGAGCTATTCCTAGATTCGTTTTCAATACAGACATAGACATAGCAATCACTTATCAGTCGGCTCATAGATATAATGTAGATATAGGTAGACATATTATTATATTATAATAAAAAATATCTATCTATGTAGTGTATTGTTTTATGTGTGATAGGGTATGGCACGACAGCCTTATTAACAAGCTTCCAGCATACGGACTTCCAGACCTCTTCTGCAACTGGCTTCGCGACTTTCTGAGGGAAAGATCCATTCGTGTAGTCGTTGATAGCTGCTCGTCTGATCAATTGGCGATCAACGCCGGGGTACCTCAGGGGTCAGTACTCTCTGCCACGTTGTTCCTGCTGCACATTAATGACCTGCTGGTACCCGGTATCATTGGGTACGCAGACGACAGCACCGTGGTTGAGAGGTACCTATCCAACGGGAAAGTCAGCCGAAATGACGTACAGGTGCAGAGAGAAGACATGTTGCAGCGCTTGAACTTAACTCTTAAGGCAGTCTCAGACTGGGGCAAAGCCAATCGGGTTAACTTCAATGCCTCTAAAACGCAAGCATGTCTCTTCTCTGCAAAAAGGAGTCCGCTTGTCCAGCTTCCCGTTTTCCGCAATGTACCGGTACCTATAAAGGATCAACTGGAGCTCCTCGGTGTCACTCTCACACCAACTTTGAACTTTGGCACATTCATCGAGTCGAAGGCCAAAACAGCAGCCATGAAGCTAGGGATCCTAAATAAGGTTAAGCGATACTTCACACCGGGACAGCTTCTATCCCTTTATCAAGCACAGATCCGGTCTGGTTTGGAGTATTGCTGTCATGTTTGGGACGGCTCGGCCAAGTACCAGCTTGCAGCCTTAGACTCGATCGAACGAAGAGCTTTCAGACTCATTGACGAGCAGTACCTTGCAGAGACTAAGGTTCAAAGTCTCGACCACCGCCGCAAGGTTGCTTGTCTCTCGATCTTTTATAGGATACATTTTGGAGAATGCTCACTTGAATTACATGACCTGATCCCACCATCCCCCTTCCACTCCAGGACAAGCAGACGCACAGCGCAATACCATCCATACTTGGTGGACGTACCCTCCACTCGCACTAAGCGGTTTTCCTCCACCTTTATTATTCGCACCGCAAATGAATGGAACTCGCTCCCTGCCTCTGTTTTTCCGGCCAATTACAACCTGGGTCTCTTCAAGACAAGGGTGAATAGGTATCTTCTAGACCTTCGTGATACACCGTCGGCCGCATCTTCACTTTCCATCAGGTGAGATCGCGGTCGAACAAAGGTCTATTTACCGTAAAAAAAAAAAAAAAAAAAAAAAAATTATCAGTTATCTAACAACCATAACACCAGCTCTGCTTAGCTTGGGCTAGAGGCTGTGTGATTTGTTCCACAGTATTTATTTATTTGTTTCTCTTACGCAACATTACCATTATCTGTTCTTGTGTTGGTCAAATATTTCATGTGTTCATTGTATCGATCTAAAGTTGTACTTTTTTGTATTTTTATTTTGAAAGCAAAGTGTGAAGCAGAGTGCAATTAAATTTATTTATTTTAAAACACAAACAAAACTTAAAATCGATGATTAGATAAAATACATTCAATGCTGCAATGGCATTGTCAACATAAAAAATAAATTAATAAAGTCCAATTTAAAATGTCAATGTAGGTACATTAGTCATTCGAAATGAAAGTAAAATATTTTTATCAGCAAAAGCTTCATCCAATGGATAAAAGCTTTTATCTATTAATATTTTTTTGATCCATCGTTTTCAATTTGATATCAGACATAGATCTTACATTAAATGGATGGTATTATATTATTTGATTTGACCGAAAACAAAACTTTTTTTTTTATTTATAATATATTTTTTGATAAATAAGTAATTTTTATGTTTTGTAATTGTTAACATGTCCATCCTTAACACACTCGTAGGTAGGTATATAAAATGATTTAAAAAGTTTCAAGCATACAGTTAATTCTGTACTTGAATTCTTTAACCATAGTGTACAGTAGTAAGTATAATGCGATACGTGCCTTCTGTTTTATGAATGAACTAGCTGCGTCCCGCGACTTCGTACGCGTTGTTCCTATGGAAACGCTTAAAAGTGATTTCTTTTCCACGGAAACTGATATATGGGATAAAAAGTAGTAGTATGTTTGATTCCAGGATTAGAACTACCTGTATCCAAATTTTCAGCCCGATTCGTTCAGTAGTTTTGGCGTGAAGAGGTAACAAACATCTATCCATCCATCCATCCATACATCCATACAAACTTTCGCATTTATAATATTAGTGTGATTTATAAATGTAAGTTTTTACGCAACTACTGTGGATTTGTCCCTAGCTGTTATAATTTCATAACATCTGTTTCGGGTATCGCGCGGAAGGGACGTGGGACCAACGGCCAGACGTGCTCCAATTAATTTCATGATTTTATATCTGGCTGGAGTTAGGTGAAAACCAACGTCTAGGGAATCTAGACCCCTGTTTTCACTGAACTAGATCTTGTCTTTCTCATTTCGCTCTTTAATTTATTTATTTATATTTATTGAGGTAAAACATAACGTTAAAATTATCATATAAATACTTAATGTTTTTAGCCGAAAAAAAATATTCGTATTTTTGTTGCAAAAAAAACAGTTAATCGCGTTTTCTCGCGATTTTGTGTTCGTCTATTATTTAATTTTCCCTCTACAGCAACGATGGATATATACTGGGAGGAATTTCGTAATGGTACCTGAAGGGAAAGTATTCTTAATACTGTAGATAGGAAATGTTACTATGGAAGCTTAATTTTTACCCGACTACCAACAGAGGAGGGTTATGAGGTTGACACCCTATGTTTTGAAATACCAATGATGTGAATCTAGTTCTGCTCTTCTAGTTGGAAAAGAATGGTAAAACATTTTAGAAATACCTGCGTCTTTTTCATTTAATTTATCAAGTTTGTGAGAGAGATTTCATCGTTATAATTGACCCTAACGAACGATGCAATAAAAGTACAGGCTGTATTTTTACAGACTTTAGTCGGTTCTATTAACAGTCAGTATTCAGTATTTCAGTATTTATTTATTCACCATTTCGTTACACTAAATAACATTGGCAAGTCAATTTATACATTCATGTGTAAGATAATTCTAAACATTACATAATTAATTATTCCACGTTGACATTATTATTACATTAATGGTATATAATAAAGTATGCAGTCCACTGCTGGAAGCAGGTTCCCCTGATAAACGTCTTAAAAGTTTTAGTATAGCGGTGAACAATGATCATAATCTTCACTCTGGGGCATGCGGGATGGAGATCGCATTATTTTGCCTATCGTTTCTAAATTTTGACGAAAATGCAGAACGTATTATACAAATAGCTTAGCAAAACGTCCTCCCACGATAGTGACAACGGTTTTCATAGCTTTTAGCAAGCCTTTAACCCAAACTAACCTATAAAATTACAACCAGGGTAGAACCGGGTAGATGGGTAGGTACGGTAGGTCACGCGATATAACCAGACCCTTCTAAATCCCGAGGGAAGGATAATAATAAATCAGCAATGGGATCTTGGAGCGTGCTATGAATTCCTGATGTTACGAATTATAATGTCAAATGAGAAATTTTGAGGTCGGCTTTTAGTCACTGCAGTGGGTATTTACTGGATGAGTGGATACAGCTGTGTGGTGCTGGCTTACAATTTGCACCACCCCAATTCTTCCCGTGAGTGTCGTATGAGGCGACTAAGGGATATCTATCGGGGGGTGGGTAGCAGTGCCTCCTGCAGAACAATTCTAATACTGAATTGCGATCCTCAACCCGCAAGCCCAGCGTGGGGATTATGGGCATTACCTCCCATGAGACAAATGCTAATAGGTCGCAGGCCTCCTCTTGAAAAGCGTATCAGGGGGAGGCCTGCGTCCAGCAGTGGACCAATACAGGCTGTTGAGGTTAAGGTTAAGGTTGCATCCTTATTGTTTGTTTAATTTTTAATACTTATCTATTAAATTATATCGCTAATTTCTAGCTTAGTCTTTCCTATTTAATCATGTTTTATGTCGTGCTAAATAAACTTTTTTCATTGCATTAAAAAAGCAATTTTTTTGAATTGTTAATTGGTATAAATCTCCGCTTCGCTGTATTTCCCGCACCAATGGACAGGCGGCCTCAGGGCTGCATAGATAAATACAAATTAATGAAATTAATCCATATATATATATTAGGGCCTATAATTACCCATTTAATTGCTCAATTGTTTATTTTACTTATTCCGGTAACGCTAACATGGGCATCGGGGTCAACAGCATTTTTGTCAGTTCGAAAAATTCGTTGTTGTTCCAACACAAACAAGGTTCGTAGTTAACTCGCTTACATTCATGTTGAATTCGTCAAACTACAGAAGTTTTTATTCAATAACATTTTACAGACACTAGTCATCTCTGGCTATTCCTGTTTTCATTTATTTCTTTACTGAAGACTAACACATTTGTACACTAAAACTAGCTAAAAGTTACTCTAGTTAAAATCATTTTAGGTGTCAGCTTAATTAAGGTATAGTAGGTGTAGTGTAGTGTACTATTAAGGTGAAGACAGTATGCAAAAATATTCATGTCATTTTCCTGTAAATGAATGCAAAAATAATTTCAGACATAGGATAGGTGCCTATTATAATGTTCCCTAAAATAATTTCATCATTTCCGGCTGTGCTATGACTGACTTAATGTAATGAAGTCTTTATTACAGTTAAGTTCAAGAAAATGTGATAAACGAGCTCAAATTTAGCATGTCACAATAAATAATTAAGCAGTAGTACTACGTCTAAAAGGTTGTCTTCATCTCGATAATCATCGATGTAAGTAAACTTTGTGAGTGAGGGTACTAACTTCTTGAAAGTGGAACGTTCAAATAAGGTCCAATTAGGTCCACCCATACCTCTTGTCAACCGGACCGGGGCGTTTGTGTCTGTCTTATAATTGTCTAGTAGTAGTAACTGTGAGGCGCTAATAATAATTCTACCATCGTACTGTGATTCCCAACCCGCATGCCCAGCGTGGGGATTATGGGCATTCACCACCATTAAGTTAACGCCAATAAAGCGTTTTTCATGGGGAGTCCTGCGTCCGGCAGTGGACCAATACAGACGGTTGAGGTTGAGGTATAAATGTCTCGGTCGCCCTTAAAAAAAAAACACTAATGTAAGCGGGTTTGTAGGTTGTAGTTACAAACCTAATTTATATTGGTTAGGTTTTGTATTCGTCAACGAATTCATTATTTCCAAGAAATCAAATAATATCCCTAAAAAATCAATAATTGACGAATTATAAATTTCTTTTTTAATCTAAATTTGGTTTTTTCTAAACTTATTTTAGATTCTAAATTGTTTTTTCTTCTATAATTCTAACTTTGATATTTACGTCAAGCGAAAATAAAAAAATCAATCACGGTGTTTTCAATGCGAGTGACTATACTGCTGTTCTACCATACTGTGACAGGTAAGCTACCTACGTGACTCAAAATTGATGGCAGAGGGATTTATTATAAAAGCACGTTGAAAGCTATTTTTAGAGTCTAATTATGCTATTAGCAAGCGTTATGGTTTTAAGTTGTATTACAGGATAATGTTTAACGGTAGGGAATAAAGGTCATTATTGCTTGGTAAACCTACCGCTCTGAGAGTACAAAGTTATTTATTTCTTTAATATAATGTACTAATAGTTGACTGTACTTTGGCCGATCGCTACGAGACGGGAATTACTGGCTGAAAATTTGTATGGTATAAAAATTACTTAAAGATGGAATATATCAAAGTGTAGCAGTGTTTGAGATATACTTTTGAGTAATGAAAATACTTTGCGTTGGGGAATCTCATTTTTCCAAAACAAGAGTAGTAGAGTCAATTTCCAATAATTGTTATAAAACCTTTTTTTTATGATATCATCAGAGACATAAAATATGAGTATTAGAGTTGTGTGAGCGTTGGTGTTCTTCCAACACAAATAAGGTTCATAGTTAACCCACTTACATCCGTAATAAAGTATGAGAGTTATCTAGTTTATGTTTTTGAGTGGAGTGACTCTGTTAAGCGTTTTTTTGTATACGACTTTACTTGACCCGTTAGAGGTACAATCAACTACAGCAATGGCTGGTCGTAGATATTTTTTAAACATGCTGTTAATCAAGTAAATCCAAAATAAAGTCCACTTTCCACAAATTAATCGCCGAATAAGCGACATGCTCATCGCTTAATGAACTAACGACTCATAATAACGCAATTTTAAACTTTATTCTGTTTCGTCAGAGTTCAACGCTGAATTACCGGCAGCTTGCAACATCTGACAATATACGTTGTACGGAAAAATCAACTTTATTTTTTCAGTCACGACTTTTTGTCGCAGTTTGTTTTATATTAAACTTATGAGTGAGTGAGTATGATTTTGCGCAACTGCAAATAGTTGACCACTGGAACTTCCCTTTTGTGCAAGTCTTTCTGGAGAAATGGAGACCCATTACTCAACTCAATAATTCAACAACAAAGTCCTCCTTCAAATCCTTATTCTGAGTAAATCACGCGCGGCTTCCACCGATCTCTCATGCAGGTAGGTGTTTAAGTCAGCTCGAGAATATTTACAATAAAACCGGCCAAGTGCGAGTCGGACTTGCGCACGAGGAACCCTTCGTGCGCGAGTACCATTATCTATAAACAAACATACAAATCTTACACTTCTACTACTTAAGTCAACGTATTACGACGGTTCATAGTTAGACACGGCTTAGACATAATTTAAGCGATGGTTAAACTTTTCTTTAACCCATGAGTAACTCTTTAGACACTTTTCAGCTAAACGCTTGTTAGACCAGTGTTTATGTTGATTTTTGTAGTAAAATTATTCAAAAGTCGCACAAAAAAGTCGCGCCCCCCACTCTATCTTAATTCGATCCGTTAATTTAATAATTCGGTAACAGGTGCGTCGCTGCGAGCGGCGGGGAAGTCCTGGCGCGCTGAGCATAAGGCTGCTCGCACACTGGGCATCATTGTCGGCGCGTTTTTGCTGTGCTGGCTGCCGTTTTTTCTCTGGTAAGTCTGTAAAACTGATTACCGATGTTGCACAGTGGGTGAAGATCTACCTGATAGAGCTTCACTGATTCCTGCTTTGCAACAAATGTTTGTACGGTCGGCAAATATTTGTTCCTGATGTTCTGGGTATTTTTATGTATAATAAAAAATATTAAATCATGTAATTTATATTGTTTTAGGTATATCATTCATTACCTGTCTATAAAAATAAAAGTAAAATAATTTTAGACAATTTACATAGAATTATGTAGCCTCATTAGCTTGGGGCTAGACGATGATGTGTGGATTGTTAAGAATAATTTTTTTATGATTAGCGATAATTTGCATTGGTAGACAACGCCTATACTCAGTCCTGGCACAAAACTTGCTAGGTTTTTGTGTTTTTGCAAGACTTTGAAATAAGTTTCTACCGAAATAATGTAGGACATTTGTCATATACCTACGGGTTGTGGCTAACTTTATGAAAATCGGTAACGTTTGTACGATTCGATATCGGCTGTAAGAAAAAATCATAATTTATTTGATGACAGCTTATTATTTTTTAATAAAAAATGTAGCACTACATTTTAGCTGGGTACCACGAAAGCAAAGCCATGTGCTAAAGCCGTCAAAAAATACTGAAAATGGAACAGTACCTTGAATACGGCACCTTCGCACAATACCCTGGGCAAGCCCAGGCCTGTAGTGGAGGAGGCATAGTTCAGTAGAGGACTAAAAGGATAAAACCCAGCTTCGCGTGTGCACGGACTGAGATATTAACTATGCGCCATTTTCCTAAACAATAAAAACACACTTTAAATTTCAGGTACGTTACAACAAACGTTTGCGGCGAGCCGTGCGAAACGCCCGCTGTCGTAATCGGCGTCCTCTTCTGGATTGGCTACTTGAACTCCGCGCTAAACCCACTTATCTACGCCTATTTCAACCGAGATTTCCGAGACGCGTTTAAAAACACGCTCATGTGCGCCCTGCCTTGCTGCTTCCGATGTTGGAAGGACGCGGGGAACGCGCAGTTTGTGTAGTGGATGGGACGCGACGAGCGTCGCGGTGGACTAGTGTGCAATGAGCCTTATGTTGTAGTGAAGGCGGGATTTTGATGTGGGTTAGCCGTATCTTATGTTACTAATAAAGTGTGAAAATTATATGAACCTTGTTGGCTAGAAAATAATTATCTCTGCGTGGAGTTTGATTCCACCGTTGGAAAAATATTTGCAGGATCTTCAGTTATTTGTTCCGAGTGTTTTCTATAAAGGTAAAATAATAAAATATTTTTTTATGTCGTATTTATTTATGTACGTACCTAGCAGAGTTATCAATTGCCCATTACACAATCTCTGCTAGCTTTGAGATAAGATGCTGTGTATAATGTCATAATTTATTTATTTCTTAGAATATGCAGATAGGGCGAAATCTGTTAAATTATTTATTTTCTGTTTGTTTTAGTTGTAGATTAATATAAATATGGCAACATTATGTTGTCCATATAAGTACTAGATAACATTAAAATGATAATGAAATTAGTCAAAGTTGTTGTGATCTATAAAGTAGACAATTTTTATTAAATTTTCAGTCTTGGTATTGTACTAAATACGTCTTCTCAAGTCCGATTCTAAATTATTATTTCAAATTTACTATCAGAAGCTAAATACTAAATCTATGTATATATATATCTATAATATCTGTATATCTATAAGGTAGGTTTCTAGAAATTATATTTTTTCTGAATTCCTAAATGTTGTTATATTCTAAGGTTCTTGTGAAGTCGCTCTAAATTTAGCTGTAGATAGTTTAGTAGGTAACCTTTTCAAGACAAAGTCTTACCTAGTGATCTCAAGTTTAGAGTTTTTGCAAATAATTTGAGTTATTAACGAATTTTTATCATAAAATCGCTTTATTATTTTAAAAGTATTACTATTGTCTGTTGATCTTACCTAAAGTTGTTAGAAAATAATGTTTAAATATAGCAAAATAGTTGTGATAATATTATAATAGCAATATTTTATAATAAAAGTAGGTAATATTATGATAATTACTAGCTTTATTTTTAATTATTTACTGCAAAAACAGTTGATAGGTTTTTTGTATTTAGCCTAAAATACATAATACATAAAGTCTAAGTTTAAATTTGGGCAGTCTATTCACTAAATATCGTGCAAATTGGTTGACACTAATAATGTTAGTAATGTATTTAAAATACTAGTTGAATCGCACTACGGTTGAAGTCAATGTAGTTGCTCAATTTTGTTTGTAAATATTAATGTAGTCAGATGTTGAGTCGACGTACCTATTAGCTCTACGATATAGGAACATATTGTTGAAATAAATATTGTAATTGTTATCACCTTCAAATTTCTATAAATAATATTAAGTTTAGTAATTTAAGTAAATTCTCGACGCTTTATAATGTTAAATGCATCGATTTTGCTAGGGGTACTGCCATGTACCCTTCATCATAAATATCATTAGCAATATTAATAGGTATTTTTATAGCATTACATTAAATCTGTAGGTAAATAATAATTTTACCATTTATTTATTTGACTGTAACTAAATACGCTTTTTTACACAAGTAGGGAACTATTTCACAAAAGTTGTTTTAAGACGTATTTGTGAGTTTATCACTCATCTTATTTCGCTGCTTATTGACACATTTTATTTTGTTTTCTATTCGTTATCAAAATATAGGTGGTGAAAGTATGAGTAATTCATATGATGATGCAATTGAAATGACCAGCAAAAAGCCAGTTTAACATCCGTCATTTTAGAGAACCTAAGAATTACATAACACTATCACACAAATATTACTAATAATATTACTAATACGAGAGTTTGATTGTTTGTTACCTCTTCACGCCAAATTTACTGAACAAATCTGGCTGAAATGTAGACTTGAAAGAAAACGTAAAAGATTTACCTAATATAAAATTATTCATGGGTAGAGCCTGTTCAAAAAGAGAAGCGTCGTGGCGTTACGGTGAACTAACACTTTTAGTTGTACTGCAAGGACAGAGCAGTGTTGTCAACACACCAAAAGTTGTCAATTGGCACACGCGCGCCCTCAATTCCCACGACTTGAGAACAGAATCTAGTTATCGCGTTTATTTACTTATGTTTTTAGTGTGGACGTCATTACGAAAGCAAGCGAGCCCAAATGAGTTCGTTTGCCTTCGGCGCTGTTCCAGCGACTATCGCTACACCAAAGAAAAATGGAACGAACTTACTGACCGTCGAATTCCACTATAATAATAATCCACTCGCTTGCATTCGCTCTTCCTAGCTTAGTCTGTACCCACCATATAGAAACCTTACAATAAAATGTTCTTAATTCAGTCTACCATACGTTCTCAGGTGAACGTGCGTGGTCTCTTCCAATGATCATAAAAAGCAGATTTTACGACAACTCCTGCGTCTGTTTCATTACTGTGTAGTAATATGATATGATACAGAAGGCTCTGAAACTTCAGACATGTCATGCGATCTACCTTTCGTATATAAAAACAACATTAAGTATTAAGGTGTGATACGTGATACGTTTTGATAACTTTTGGTGATAAAAGAACTAAGTTTCAACGCAAACACGTGAATAGGATACGAAAAACAAAAAAGATCGTAATATTTTTGTTTTAATATTTAGTTTATGGTTCTAGTTTGCTGAAGTAGGTTTTACTTATTTATAAAATTATATGTTTAATGCCTAAGGTGCGACTCCCAAAAAATCATTTTATAAAAAAAGATATTTTCTGCCGTCCGATCACTAGAAGGTCGTTAAGTGATAAAACCAAATTTGTGGGTATGAGCCAAAACGTGGGAAATGCTGTCCCTGGAAATTGGGAAGACATACAGATTTCTTTGTTAGACCAAATTATTCATCAACATTTAAGCTATTATTTTATTAAATATTTTGTTTAAAAAGTTTAAAGTTTATTTTTCAATTTAAGATTTTGTGTTTTAGTTGAGCTTACCAGCTTTAAAATGTGACCATCTAAAATGCAAAAAAACGGCTTGCTGAAGCGCAACCGTATTTAAGAGTTGTAACAAACTGTAACTGCGATAATATTTTATAACGAGTAACAGTTACATGCATATTCAAAACTAAATAACGGCTAAGTTACTTAGCCGTGTTCTTGAGTAGTAAGTGAATTGAAGTGTAACTAACCTCAACTCTGAAAATGGCGTCATCGGACTTTAGTTGTTTATATTGTTGTTTTGAGATGCTAAAATTAAAGTATTTTCGAAACAAAAACATAGTAGTTGGATAAAAAATCCAAGCTAACTGTTTTTAAGTGCTGAAAATACTGATCTGAAGTATATTGATACAATTACAAATAAGCAGTTTAGTCTAAATTTTCCTAAAATGAATAATCTTGTTTAAGAAGGAAATAAGGGTCAATTAAAATAATATAATTTAACAATTTAGTTAAAATTGCCTTCTTACTGTTTACGTAATTATGTAATCAATGTATAAAGAGAAAAGAACAACTATTCTAAAAAAAATCTTTATGATTACCTTATTTATTATGAAAAAGATCTGGGTTAATAATCTTACCACAAAAAATCTACTTAATTACTGTTACATTACTAGCTGCGCCTCACGGCTTCCCACGCGTTTCCTATGGAAATGTTAAAAAGGAGATTTATACCACGTTAACTGATTTATGTGATAAAAAGTAGCCCATGTTTGATTCCAGGATTATAATTATCTGTATGCAAAATTTCAGCCAGATCCGTCCAGTAGTTTTGGCGTGAAGAAGTAACAACCATCCATGCATCTATCCATACAACCATACAAACTTTCGCCTTTATAATATTAGTGTGATGTGATAGTGTGATATTAGTGTGATATTAGTGTGATACTTAAAAGACGTAGTTTACAACAGTTTACAAGAAATGTGTATACCTTTATTAACCATTATTATCTATGATATGACTTTATTATCAATTATAATATTATTCGTTTTATAACAATTAATTAAAATTGAATTGTTTACTCAGACTAGATTCAATCTACTCTTTCATTTTTAGTTACATTCAGGCATCTCATGCCAGAATTGCATTTTGTGTGGTGCGCTTAGGTATATCTTTTAACGCATTGATAATTGCAAATGTTATTGCCTTCTCTATAACTTTTGGTGCACCTTTAAATTCAGGATTCAAAACATCTTTATAATCATCAATCACTCGTACTTTGGTTATCGAGAGCATATCGTGGTTATTTCTCTGGAAACAGCCTTGTATTATGTCTTTCAGGTCTTTTACACTTACAGCCGGTTTCTCGAACACTAATCACATCCCAAATCAGTTGACAAGGTATAACTTGTCACTTAAATAAAATCAGGTTGCACGAACGCTGATTAAACAAAAAAGCAAAATCTCATATAAGTTGTTCAAAAACAAATTACCTAATGAACATTCTCTCTGTAGTTGGTACTTCATGACTGAAGATCTTGATCACTTTAGGATATCTCTATTGTGCTGGAATGGACGGCTTGTCTCCAGATAATTCTGTTTGTGGTTATTTTCACCACGTCGTAATACTGGCGACCCCCCTTGAGCTGATCTGTCCATCTGCTTAGAGATCTATCGCGATATCGCTTGCCCTCCACGTTGCCAACAATGACCAGCTTTTTGAGGTTCTCGTTGCCGAGCCTTGCAATATGACCGAAGTAGGAGAGTATACGGCGGTGACAAATCGTGGATAGCCTGTCCTTCACTTTCAGTTGCGTAACGATCGATATATGGGATGGTGCGTTTCGCCGTCCAAAGAATCCTTAACATTCGCCTCCAAAACCACATCTCAAACGCACCAATCCTTTTCTTCTCTCTAGATAAGATGGTCCATGTCTCTACTCCGTATAAGATTAAAGGGAAGATCAGAGCACGAACTAAGAGCGCATCTTTGTCTTGCACGAGATACTTCAGTTCTTCCAGATGCCATTAAACCGACTCATTCCGTCCCTTCCCATAGCCATGGGCCGTTTGATCTCTGGCACACAGCTACCATCATTGCAGATGTAAGAGCCGAGGTAAATGAAGTTGTCTACCACTTCGATGCCGCGGCAGCTATTTGGGCCTGAGAGGACTAGAGGAAAAACCTTTTGGAGCCATAGTTTTTATATCCACTCTAGCTAGATTAGAAGCGGGACTCACAGTGAAATCCTGAAAGTCGTACAGTTTGCCTTTCCTTTTCATGGCCAGCTCTACCCGATGATAAAATCAATCGTAGCTCATGAAGCTGTGACCAGACTCAAAAAACTGAAGAGTTATTGTTTCGGTTGCTATCAAGTCACTGCTAATCAAATATAATAATTAAATAAAACAATATCCAGTTCTTATTTTGGGCACAACAGTTATCCATCCAAATATGTAGTTATATTCTTCACCTCGCGGAATTGAATAATGAAAATGATAATAACCACACAAGGATTTTTTCATGTGTCGTGAGGATCACGAACTACGAATACTTTGCTATTAGAACACCCAGACCCAGAAGAAATATTTGCATCAAATATTTCTACCGCCGCGCCGCGGGATCGAACCCGCCACTTTGTTTCTCAGTTGGTTATTCGTTTACTGAGTCACAGTGGTAGTCTGATAATAGGGAATAAGTATTAACTTGTAATATTATTTTTTAACAGTGTGATAAAAACAATAACTTGAGTATTACAAAAACTTCGCTTTTGAACTAATTTCTGGCCGGAATTCGCACTAATCGTATATGTATGTCCTGCCTCCGTGACGTCTTAGCGACGAGTAAGGTTATATTGTTCTGTGGCGACGCGTGTGCAGGAGTAAGGGGCAGCAGAAAGCTTCGCAGTTAACCTTTTCCTAGCGTTGCATTGTCATTATACTGTTTTTTAGTTTTGTTTTTATTCACGTGAATGTATTAGTTTCACAGCTAAAAAACGGTCACCGTCTTTTAGTACTGTAAGTGTTTCAATCATACATTGGTTTTGCAATGACTAGCCAGCTAAGTATATCTAGCGCTTTTATAGTGTAGGAGTGGTTAGAAAACTGTTATTTAAACATCGTAAGTACAAGAGTGGCATGCAGTACTAAAATATACTAAAACACATGTAAAGTCAGCTAACGGTTTATTTTTATTGTCATTACAAGTAACCGTTTTATAAGCTGGTATAAAACGGACAAAATTAGGCTTCAATACGTTGCTAAGCTGGTTTAATCGTGTTTTAGTGTTGTAAAGTGAGGTAACCGTATTTTAGTTTTGGAAAACCCCAAAAATGATGTAGATAGTGGTGTAGCTGGACTCTGTATCTCAGCACTGACAGGAGATAGAATTTTTTTAACCAGATTGGAAGATAGAGCAAAAGCTGCGTTTTAGTGTGGTACACAAAAGTCAAATTTGGCGAAATGTCACTTAACGGCCTTTAAGTGATAGGACGGCAGTTTTTCAAAAGATCTTTAATTATAAAATTAAATAATAAAAAGTAATACAATAGGGTTGGTCCACCAGTTCAAGGTCGCTCAGCGAGCTATGGAAAGCGCTATGCTCGGAGTCTCTCTGAAGGATAGGATTCGTAACGAATACATCCGACAGAGAACCAAAGTTATCGACATAGCTCAGAGAATTAGCAAGCTGAAGTGGCAGTGGGCCGCTATTTTTGTGTCGCTATGTTACTACTTTTGTGTACAATGTCCTTTAGAAAGTAAGTGCGCAGATTTTCTCATTTCTAAAATAGCAGTGTTTTGCTCACTTGCCTAGTTGTTAATAAACAGTAAGCAAACCCACGCAAGACGTAGTTTCATACATATACAATTGCCTGAGTAAGTGAGCAGAAACATTTGCATAAAGCTCTGTAAATCAAAGTTCCATTGTACAGTGAACACGCGCGGGTAGGACGGTGGTCGGCTATGCGCGCGGCGGGGCGTGGACTGAGGTAAGGATGCTACAGTAGGTGCAAATGCTTAGGGTTGTCACTATAACTATAATGAAGCTATGGTCTAGCTATGACACGTCCCAAGGATATAGACCTATCTCTTTCTTTCTTATGGACCTATACTATGCGCGAGTGGAATGCAGCGTAGTAGGGCTACTTACAAGTATGTATAATTTAAATCTCGAAGCCGAAGACAGGACAATCAAGATCGAACTCCACTTGGTAAGTTCGTTTGATCATTTAATAATGGTCTCGATATAAGATATTGCCAAAACGAAACCAATTGGACAGGACTAAAAATGTTGCCGTTCCTATAATACCACTCGATCAAAAAGGGCGCTTTAAAATATCTCGATGGCGGTTTACTGTTAAACCCTAACAACCCTAAAAACCTTGTCGAAGGTAACAGTTGACTTTTGCTTGAAATGACATCTCTACGCTCGGCGGAGATAGCCCCTAAATGGAATTTCATGCTTCGAAATTTATCAAAATATACCTAAACAGTTGAACGAAGTAAATGTTGAACTTTAAAGACATACATTTTTTTTTAAGGATATACTTTAGTAAAAGTTAAATTATTGCAGTGAAATATTTGATATCTCAAATATTTTTATGCATGTTGATTAAAAAAATATGTATTAAGACACATGTTACCTAACATAATACATATTTTTAACCGTCTTCAAAAAAAGGAGGAGGTTCTCAATTCGTCTGTTTTTTTTTATCTTTGTTACCTCAGAACTTTTGACTGGGTAGTCCGATTTGCATGATTTTTTTTTATATGAAAGCTGGTCCTTCTCGTGTGGTTCCATTTTAATTTTGTTCAGTTCTGACAGTGGGATCTATGAAAATTCATGAAAAAACTGTAAAAATTGAAGTCGGTTTATAGTTTTTTAAAACAAAATTAATTATGTCAAATATTTTTTATATTTATATGGTGCATTATAAACTCGATACCAATGCAATATTATTTAAGTGGCCAACCCATGGTTGAAACTAAATGAAAATAAATACCCCCATGAAGTGACAGCCCTAGCCATCGCTAATGGACTGACCACTCTGCTCTCTCGCTTCGGTACCGACATTTGGCTTCACAATCCGATTGTTGTTCCAGTCTCTTCTCCGCGTAAATCTATTATACCTCAAGCCTACTCGAGCTTGGAAATGTAAGCTTTATTGCGTGGTGGTTAGGTTCATGATCATTTGGCGATTTTAGTTGAGGAAAAACCATCGAGTGTGATCCGAAAGAAAATCAAAAAACTCTGAGGTAGCTTTTAGGAATTTCTGACATTATTTTGGGGCGTTGGGTTCGTTATTTTAAGATGCCTACTTCGTTTTTCTTTGGCACTTCCAACATGAAATACTCGTTTTATTACATTTTTTTATAACTACTTAATAGGCGGTTTCACCCGCGTTGTTCCCGTTCCGGTGGGATTTCCGGGATAAAATATAGCATATGTCACTTCTTGAAAGTAAGCTTACTAATGATGAAAGATTTTTTTTAATCGGTCCAGTAGTTTCGGAGCCTATTAAATACAGACAAACAAACAATAAAATATTATAGATATATATTAAATATTACTTCTATAATATCTTCAAAACCATCCGTCTATCTGATTTAAGAGTTTGCTTCTACTAATTGAAGTGGCTGAGTTTCAAGCAAGGTTCGTGGTCTAACAAATTGTTTTTATGTTTATTTAAAACCATAATTTTATTTAGTTTTCGTTCCACTGCAGTATCATAGCATTTGAACAAGTTCATATAAACTTTGACGTACCACTTGAGCGTAAGGTTATTTGTTACTTTTCAAGCAAACTTTAAGTAATCTGCTCTATAGATATGTAGGTAGAGATAAACTATTCTTAAAACGAACGCGTTTCCACATAATTATACCATTAGTAAGTTCCTACTGGAAAAACTTGCTCCATCTTAGGTCACATCATCACTTTCTTAAAGAGAGTTGATCGCGAAACTCTTATTATCCTCAGTAAAAAAGACTATATGACTATAAAGGCTCGTTTATGCCGAGTCAACAACGTGCGACAATGTCACATGCTACACATGGATGCATGCAGCACCTTGTGGCATGCTACAAATAGAAAGCATTTGCGGCATATGTGGCATACGGCAGCCTATTTTACGCCGAGGCAACATCGTGCCTTGATAATTTGCACAGTGTTGCCCCGGTGTAAATAGCCTTTAGGCGAGCGACGAGCTTGAGCGAGAAGTTTTCAGACTCGCCCGCGTCATGCTCCTATTCTGGTCTTTAATATTATTACACTTAACTAAATCTTAACTTAAGTATACTTAACTAAGGTTATAAGTGATACACTCACGAATGCATCTAAGTTTTCCAGCAAGAGTATTTTTATTTGTATTAATAGATTTAGATTGATACTACTTAGATTTAGATAGCATTTATCATAATATTAATTTAATGGCAAAAGCCAAATGTACATTTTTTTGCAAAGGGGAAAACAAATACGTAATGATTATGCATAATTAACTTAAGCTTTTTATTACTCTTTGTACATAAAACTAAACTAAGTATTTTAGATTTTGACGTCTCTGTTTAAGCAATATAATGTAAGTAGTGAAATTTTGGTGATAATTAGACTATTGTTGAATTAAAGGTTGTTTCCACAGCTTACGTAGAACACAATAAAAATATCTTTCTTTATAAAACAATTACAAAAATTGCTTTTGTGTTATTTTTTTGCTTATATCTGTTACTAAAATGAATAAATATTTTTATTCTGTTTTCAATATCTGTTTCACTTTAAAATAATTTTCTAGTGTTAATTGTTATTGTATAACAAGGTACGTTTTTCTAAATTGAATGTGTAAATAATGTAAAAATATAGTCGTACTGAAAAACAGCAATAACTAGTTGTCTATGTAGTATAGGTATGTGTATGGATAAACACGTTTGTATGTTAGTTTTAATGGCAATGTTGTGGCATACATAATCCGTTTAAATTATTAGATAAAGTGATGAAGTATTAATAAAAATATTAAAGAACAAGGACAGAGTTTACATTGTTTTCAACTGACAGTTTAGATTATTTTGAAAAATGGTCCACTATAAAGATTGTTTCAAATTAAAAGACAAGATCGCAGGCCTAATAGTTATGCTGTTATTGCGAAATTCAGGCTGAAATCTGATTTTGACTTAAATGGTGCCAAAGTTCAAATAACTCTTGAACCACTGAATATCGCAAAGCATTCTTCTTCTGTGTCGTATTCTTCATTGCTGAGGGTCGTGCCCGACCTAGAAAGCTTTCACAGAGACGCTGATGAGCCGCTTCCACACTGCCCTGTCTTCGGCCTGTCTCAGGGCTGCAGGCAAAGTGAGTCGAGTTATGGTCTTAATTTGGTCAGACCAGCGGGATGATGAGCGTCCTCTTGGTCTTTTCCCCTCTATCTTGCCGAGTATAACCAGTTTTTCGAGGTTGTCTGGTTGCCTTCGGGCGATATGCCCAAAGTAACTGAGGACTTGTTGATAACAGGTCGTGGACACTCGAGTTCTGATCTTAAAACATACATGGGGTTAAATAGATAAGTGCTGAAGTCCCTCCCCCTACCGATGATCCACTCCTATAGTTACATCCTGTATAAAAGAAAAAATCTTAAGGCGCATACCCGATCTAAATTGGTGTTATTACGTTAAACACAAGAAATTTCAAAATCCATCGTACAGTTTGTGATTTTAAATACATCTGTAGTTGTTTAGTTTGTATAGTTTAGGCAGGGATGAAAAAATAAACATAAAATAAGTGTCGGCGACACTTTGAATCGGATATGCAGTATACCCAAAATAACTCAGGTAAAAGTATTTTTGTTTATTGAGTGTGTATTCTTTTATTAACGAGTATTTTTTTTTATTGTTATTGAATTTGTAAATTATATTCAACTCTAAAACACTTATTTAAGTAGGTACCTATGTAAAAAAATAACATACGATACTAGATCATTAACTTTTTCAATCGTAAAGTTACTCCCTAGTTCTCTCATTTACTAATGACTATCACGAACTAAAGTTATAATGAAATTTTATCCGAACTTTCAAAGCCACTTAACCAAAGTCTTATCGTACATGTTTTCGAGTTGTACAAGTTAAATCCATGTTAGGTATACATACTAGTTCAAAGTTACGAACCTAATGGGTTAGCAAGTTTGGGTGAAAATGATTTTATCTATCAACCAGTAGCGCGTCGCGGTTTCGCCTACGTAGTTCCCATAAGAATATGGGAAGAATATATTCCGGGATAAAATATAGCCTATGTCATTTAAAAACCAGCCTTTTAATGATCAAAGATTTTTTTTAAACGGGCCTAGTAATATAATTTTTTAGTAATTTCGAAGCCTATTCCATACAAACAAACAAACAGTCAAACAAACAAGTCTTCGTCTTTCGACTTTATAATATTAGTATAAGTATTAATAATTCATGACTACGGCCCTGATTCCACCAAAGCGGGAATATTCGGAGCGTTCAGCTGGGGGGTCTATATCCAGAAATGCTCATTTGGGCACAGCAGTCGACATAAGCATTCAACTGTGTATGTCCTGTTAGTGTCCCAATAAAGGGTAGGAATGGTGACGGAAGAATGGTGGTCGGCGAGTGTGTGGAATGGTGGGCTCGCCGGCTAAGTATGGGAGGAATAGGGGACGCCGGTCGGATTGCGGAGGTTATATGTTCCCGTGGTTCGGCGAAAACGGCGAAAGAGGGACACGGGAGAGGTTTTTAGTGGGTATTACGCCCTTCTCAGGGCGTCGAGTCCCACATAATTCTGGTCTTCCCCAGACCAGTCTATTCGTAAACGAATTTTCCTCGCCGACTAAAAAAAAAAGGGGTCTATATCCAAGCTGTGCAGAGATGCGTACTGGCTAGACTGGAGCGGAGATGTGCGCTGGCTAGAACAGAACTGAGCTGGGTGTAAGAGATTTTTTAAATATAAATACCTACCTAGAAAATTATATTATTTTGATAGGATTAAGGAATTACCTTCCTTACAAATGCATCCTAACATTTTGGGAATTGGAAAATAATGAAATCGGAAGTCAGAAGTCAATAACTTTATTTCTTTAGGCTTAGGTACCGAAAGACTACGAGTATTATAAAAATAAGAAACAAGGTGTTATTGAGATTCCGTTCACTTCAATCTTTTGTCCACTAGTGGAAGAAGTGATCAAGAAACTACTAGCAAATTTATTTAATCTCTTAGGTGTCTAGTACCTGTTATTTTTAGAATAAAACATAAAACAAATCGACCTAGCCGTAGAACAGAGTCCGATGTGATCATAGAGCAAAAATGAGTTATATAGCTAGACGGGATAAGGAGAACAAACACTACAGACGTACATTTTTAGAATTTTTGTATCTTATTTAGTTTCTGAAATATGAAATCGAATAACGTTCTATCTGACATTAGCTCCGCAAAAAAACGCATGATGTGACCAAGGGACGCCGCGCGGGCCGCAAGTGCGCGGCCCGTTCGTCCGTTCGGCCGTTGTTTGTTGGAAGGAGGGCGTATTTGTCTCTGGAGCTTAGTTTTTTTTAGATTTGATGAAAAAACAATATGGTAAGGTTTTTTCATGAACAAATCATTTGTTTAGAAATGTCATGAGCGCATAAAAGGTTGGAAATGCTTAGAAAAGATGCAGGGGAGTCTGAATTTAGTTCATCATTTTCTAATGTTTCTGTTGTTTATATGAAGAAAAGTGTAAATGCTGGTAAGTTGACCATTTTTCGGTTGTACTATTTCGTCATACACGCTTTATTTAGTTTTGTAATTAATAAACATTAAAATTACCTATAATATTGCTTTATTTTCTCTGTAAACGGTTGTGGGCGATCGATGTTTATATAAGACACTTTTTGACGGAAAACTAGAGAGAAACGCGTTTTAGTACGAAAATACGATTGGCGTAGTGCAAACTCACAGTATAACAGTTTTTTCAGTAATAATAATTCATGAATAAATATAGTCTTATGAACTTTTAGGACCATTTTATGCGAAAACCATTGAACTTTTAAGGATTTCATGTGAATATCGGACGTTTTTCTCTGGTAAATGTCATACAATTTGTTGGTTCGATGTTGAGGTAGGACGTTGTAACTGGAATAAGGTAATCGTTTAGGACGTTGTTCGTTTTAAATTATCGATAAATAATGAGGGTTTTTCTTTAAAATTTGTCTAATCATTTGCTATCTACTTACATTGTTTTGCACTACTCATAAATATAAAAAGTATTTTAATATACCGGTTTTTTTCACTTTCAGATGTACATATTGATGAAAACTACATGTCATAATATACGTCACCTTTGCCTCCTGATTCAGACGAAATCAGCCAAAAACTACATAATATATAGGAAGAAATACTGTATGAAGATGGTAGGACTAAGGAAATTACCTGCAACAGCTCAATACCAAATTATCAAGTCTAATCTGTCGGCTGTGCAGGTTTACAGTAATTAACCTAGTATATTTTCTTTGGAAATGCCTTCTAGTTATAGATTTATACAGCTACTAAAGCAATTAATTAAACTCTTTGGTTAAATTAGTGGCTTCTGAAATTTTATCCAGGTTAAGAGCTCATGTACACGGACTGCAAGTTGCGGACTGCAAGACAACTGCACCCGTCGATTGCATTTAACTGCAGTGAACGACTGCCGTCGACAGTCGGTAACTTGCAGTCCGTGTTTTTGAGACGTGCAGTCCGTGTATAAGAGCCCTAATGTTGAGCAAGGTTCCAAAGAGTTTCATCATTGGTTGGACAATAATTGTGCTGGCCAAAAGCTTAGTTGCAAAAAAGTTCAACATACGTATAACACACCGGTTTTTACAGAAGGGACACGTCCAAAATTAGGGGGGCCAGTGTCAGGTCTGTCATCGAGAGAGCTTCTCAAACCAAAACTATATTATACCCCTCATAAGTGGCGTTTGTTACTAAGATGGGCCAAGAATGAAGAAGAGCCCATGTTGTTCACAGTGTAACCCAGATTAACGTGTTCGACTTGAAAGGTATTGTTGTATAAGGTTATTGTTATGTTTTGGGTATTTTTTTTGTATACTAAAAATATCTATCCATGTAATGTACCTATTGTATTAAGTAAAATAGTCATCTAGTACCCATAACACAAGCTCTGCTCAGCTTGGGTTAGATGGTTCCATGTGGAATGTCTAGCATTATTATTATTAGGTTTCGAGGGAAAGGTTTGTATGAGAGACATTTATAACTATGGCAAGTTGCAAAAGATACAAGGACAAGAAGATTACTTGGAGTAACATTTGAGAAGTTGATTCAGAGTATTTGGTATTAGCCCAAATAAATTGTTTTTTGAATATGATCAAACCCAACCTGACTATGATATTTTGGTGATTCGCAGTACACCAGGAACTCGGTATAAACTGAAGGTAAAGCTGCAATATGGTGAACCTATTATTGGTTTTTGCTGCTGAATATAAATATGTTATGGATATGTGCCGCTCAGAGACTTTAAGCTCAGTTTATACCGAGTTCCTGGTGAACGGCGAATCACTAAAATATAATAGCTTCTGATGCTTCAGAAGATCGAATGATAAACTAAACATTACAGGTAACTAGCTACCATATTATAATATACCAATCAATTTCAATCAATTTTGTGTATTTTATCAATGTTTCTCTGAAATAAGCAAAAAAATAAATAAACATGATCAATAGCTATTTTAAATATTAATTATTATACCACCGAGACAGTTTAAGTACAGTTTAAATGTTAAAAATGATTCTTATTAGTAAAATTGTAAAGATTGTGTTTTAATGGAATATAAAATTTTATATCAAATATGGTTTTGATGTAAAATAAACAATTAAAAATTATGTAACTGTTAGTTTATTAATTAAACGAATGCGTAGTTTAAATTTTCTTAATTGCGCGTCTCCTGCATTGTCCTAAAAGGGGCATAATGATAAATTCTAATAAGCTTATTTTAAGTGACTTTTTGCTATTCAAAGTGATGCCATTTAATAGTTTTTATACCTAATTTGAGATATTTTAACTTATTAAACAGTTTTAAATAATAACCTTAATTTAATAATTAATTTTAATGGAGGGTACTTATAATATCACTAACATTATTTTAGGGTAAAAAAGCATATAGGACTCTAACGGGACATGTAATTTCAACAGAAAACGTCCCATGTTAACAAAGAACGTCAATTAACTAAGACGTTTCCGTAAAACAACGTTTAATGTTCACAACGGACCCCACTACTTCCGCCATAAAACGTCCTATATTAACATGGAACGCACTATCTCCAGAAATAAAAGGATAATAAATATATACCGAAAAGCGTATATCTAAGCCGGGGCATCGTAACAACATACCAAAAATTCTCAATGAAAAGTCTCACCGTTTAAAAGTTACACAAGTCAACAACTTCTCTGACGTCTACTGAAAACTATCAACTCTACAGAACGGACTTTGTTCTACGGATGAGTCGAAATAGTAATAAATAAATAATATTCGATCACGTGCGGCGAGTGTCAGATGTTGGTAGAAATAAATGCACTAGCAGCGTCGCTTACTGTACGCTGGCGGTACGCTGAGGCACAGCTCATCTCCGATTCGATCTTTTTTTATTTTCTTCGCATACAAATATGATACATCTCCGCTCGGTGGGATCTACTGAAGAAGAGACGTGTAAAAGACGTTCTATTGGTTGTTAAAAACACATCTCTTCTCCGTTTGTCTTGCCTTCGCTTGGATTGAGTTTGGCCCGAATGACATAAAAAACGTTATTGTTACATTTGTTATTTATCGTTCTGACCTCTCTAATTGACATAAGTTAAAGCGAGAAATAACAATGCTAGGTATTATGAATAAGAGGCTAATAGTTTTAAGCCATCGAAAACCTTATCACTTTTGTTGTTCGTGTTTCTACGAAAACGTTTTCCTTACTCACAACCGTAAGCGCCCATTAAGTGGTAAAATATTTTGTTTTTTACAAGCTTTTCTTTTTACCTAACCAACCTTAACTTTTCTTACTTCCTTTCGCACTTGATTGGTATAAAAGAAAGTTTTGTCTAACTGTAACAAAAGTATTGTTTTTTCCATCACGAAGTTTTGCAGCTTTTGTAGGCGTCTGAAGCAGGAAAAATTGAAAACCATTTTTCCTGTTCCGCCCACAATAATAAGTAGCTGTAAGTCAACCGAAGTCAACCTAAGGAATATTTACACCATCGCAAAATCGCCGACAAGTTGACAAAGCACTATCGCCTGTCTACAGTTGTGTCGGCGAGTTCCTCAACAGCCTATATTTGTCCACTGCTGGACGCAGGACTCCCCCTGAAGAGCGCTTGATTAAGAGGCATATCTCATGGGGGGTAGTGCCCATAATCCCCACGCTAGCCATGCGGGTTGGGGATCGCAGATCGGTGGTAGAATTGTTCTGCAGGTTCTGACCCCCGGTGAATATCCCTTAGTCGCCCCTATAACACCCACGGGAAGAGATGGGGTGGTGCGAATTCTAAGCCAGCACCACTCAGCTAATGTCGAAAAGGTCGGCCAGTTTGGTATGTATTATATTCATTTGTGGTATCTATAATTAGTTTTATATTTATGCCTCTGTAATAATAGTTTCATTTTGTAAAGCTTAGGCAGAGATACGAAGTTGCGTTTTTTGACCACCAAACTCTATTTTCGCATCTCTTCCTTAACTTTATATGATAAAACTATTACAGAGGTATTAAAAAATAGCATAATAGTAAAAGATACCACAAACTGTACGATGGATTTTTAAAATTTACTATCTTTATACACTAACACCTTCATGGCCCAAGACGCAGGTGCCTGCATTCATCTCCGTCAACCGCAGAGCTGGGCAGTGAATACGTTAACGTAATAATATGATAAAATAGCTGGAGCTGTCATATTGGCGCGTGTATGTATTAAGGGAAGCCAAAGATCAATGGGGGTAGGTTTGCCTCAATCGCCACACCAGGCTAGTAAGTTAACGATCGCAGTTCGATGGTAGGTCTGGGGCCTGATTCTACTAACACAATCGCCTCACTATGACAATATTATCGCTTCATTATCGCGTAACAATCACCGTCATACACACTTTTGGGATTCTATTAACACGATCTTTTTTTATGCAATATCTATGACTATTACGATTATGATTATATGCCCCACCACATTACTGACACGTTATTCTAAGTCATAGAGATTGTAATCTTATGGTAAATACCAAATAAATTTACGACTAAATCTCTATCATAATCGTATGGCGCCATTATAGCATTTTGTTTAAAAATAGTGGAATTAGGCCCCTGTTCTGTAGGAAAACCGTACTAATCGCCAGAATTCAATTCTAATTGAATCGGCTAACAATGGATAGAAAGCTCTCACAAAAGCCAGTTTCAAACCAAATCCCTCTGACTACATGGCAACACCCTAACCACGACCGCACAATTACGTGATTGGAGATGGCAATCCTAGATCCCTTTCACATTAATTAACGCCACGTTTATACTCAAAGTTTCAACTGGCTAGGATTTTAACTACGAGTTTGAGTTTACCTACTAATGAACGACTTGGTATGTATTTCTTTGAGCCTATTCACGGCCATTTTGTTTGTACGTTCTGCAGATATTTGTTCAGGGCGTTCTGGATGTTTTCTTTTGTATTATAAAAAAAATATAATAATATCTATCTATGTAGTGTATTGTATTATGTATATCAGTTATCTAGTACCAATAACACAAGCTCTGCTCAGCTTGGGGCTAGATAATACTGTGTGATTTTTCCCACATTATTTATTATTATTATTTCCCGACCTACATTATTTCGTAATAATTCGCACAGAACCTTCTGCGAAATGATCGAACATTATTGCATTTTATTGTTTAATTTATTTTGTTTAGGTATTTTGCAATTTTATCATACTTTGCTGGCATTGTAATATATTTTCATGCGTTAAATAAACAGGCAAATAATTCACGTGCACCGCCCAAAAATTGACTTACCAAAATAGTTTCCAATCGTTTTCTGCAAAATAACTCCAGATTATTTTCCATTTATTTCTCTGTACCTATACAACTTAGTAACATTTCTATCATTTTGTCAAATTTAGTCCCAAATCGATCGATGGTGCTAATAAAAAGGAGTAAGTATTTGGCTACTTTAACAATAATAATTGATTTTGTTTTTAAAAACTATAAATCGATCAATTATATATTATTTTCATGGATTCCAATATCAGTACTAGACCAAATTAAAATGGAACCACACGACAAGCACCAGCTTTCAAATAAAAAAGGAATCATGAAAATCGGACCACCCAGTGAAAAAGTTCTGATGTAACAAACATAATAAAAAAGTTGAATTGAGAACTTCCTCCTTTTTTTAAGGTTAAAAACAGCAGAAGATTTACCAACAAAATACGAAGGCAAAAAATAATTCTCTTGCTTTTTTGCAGCCTACTTTTACTACCAAAGTTTTTTTCTGCCTTTGAAAGCGTAGAGTCCACTGATTGGACGAAACTGGCCATCAAATATTCAGAGGCTCTAAATATAGAGGCTGCATGGAGGGTAGAGCTCTGAACGTAGGGTGCTAAGTTTTAGACTTTAGATTTTATTGCCAGCTTATTCCGTAACCCTGTTAATTTTGACTAGAGAATTCAATAACTTGAATAATGATTCGTTTATTGTTACAGTAAATGTATTAACAGTTATTGTATCAAAATTAAACGTGTAAATGTAGAGTTGACAGCTGATAGTTACGTTGGCTGCTAGCTTGCTAGCAACCAACCCATGCTGAGGCAGAGACCATTTTGTGCCGCCGGACTTAATTTTTTAAGTATGAATTATATTGTTCAAAAGTGTAAAAGGGTCTGTTGTAGGTACAAATAAATAAATTTTATTCTTTATTCTTTACTGTGTGGGGACCACACGGCTTAGAATTTGCACCACGCCAACTCTTGTGGTGGTGTGTCCAACCTGTGGGTGTCGTAAGAGACGACTAAGGGATATCCACCGGGGGGTGGGCTGCCTCGCCCCCAGCAGAACATTTCTATCACTGAATTGTGATCCCCAACCCGCATGCCCAGCGTGATTATGGGCGGGGATTATGGGCATCACCCAATGTGATAAAAGCCAATTAGGTGCTTATCAGAGGGAGGCCTGCGTCCAGCAGTGGACTAATAGAGGCTGTGGAGGAGGTTGAGGTTATTCCGTAACTCCTGTTAATTCTTGACTTGATTCTTCATTATCTTGAATAATAATGCGTTTTGTCAATACTCAATGCTACAAAAACTAAATGCCTAAAATTCTTGTTACCAAATGTAAGAGAGCTCCCAACTAAGATAATGCTTAAGGATGAGATTGTTCACCTTGTAGACTCAACTGTTTTCCTAGGGTAACATATTGATTTCTCTCTACGATGGAGACCGCAAATTGATGCTCTCGCAGGCAGAGGTCCGTATTGTGGAACCTTGCTCAGTCATCTATATATGCTTGAGTGACGCTTATGCCATAGAAAATCGTTACTCGAGCATAACTCTTTGACTGAGCAGGCTTTTATAATATGGGCCTTAGTTCAGCAGCGTATGCGGTTCGAACAATTAGATACATATTTTACCGATGAAGATACAGCTAGGTTACTTTACTTCAGTTACTTCCATAGTGTTATGTCTTTTGGTACTATTGCTTTAGGGACAGGCAGCTGACATCCAGACTATCTTTGTTCTTTAAAAAAGGGTAGTACGCGCTATTAATTAAATCCACGCGACTCTTTGAGGGAACTATTTAGAGAAATAAATATTTTGACAGTAATATTGCAATACATCTATGAAAATCTAATGTATACACACAAAAAAGAGAAAGCTGTTTGAAATGGTGTGATGTTCACAATAGAAATACAAGAAACAATAACAAATTACACATCCCATCATATGGATTAAAAAAGTAGGGAAAACATTTGTGGGCAATTGAGTACGTGTAACAAGCTTCCATCTGAAGCAACTGAGCTGATTCGTAAATTTAAACTGCACACAAAACGAAATCTTAACAAGAAAGCCTATTACTCCATAGATGATTACATTAATGATGTTAAGGCCCATACACCAGCGAAAGTTGCGCCCCCAACTATTATATCTTATTATTACGTTGAACGCAGGAAATTTTAAAAATCCTACGTTTAGTTTGTGGTATCTATTATAAGCTATTTATTAATGCCTCTGTAATAGTTTCATTTTGTAAAGCTTAGGAAGAGATAAGAAATTGCGTTTTTTGGCCACCAAACTCTAGTTTTGCATCTCCTCCTAAACTATATGAGATAAAATTATAAAAGATGTTTTAAAAAATAGCTTATAATAGATACCACAAACTGAACGTAGGATTTTTAAAAATTCCTGTGATAAACGTAAAAATATGATAAAATAGGAATTGCTGTCAGATTGGCTCGGGTATGCGCCTTAATGCTAGGCCGGATGTCGCCCAGTTCCGCACCGACAATGGTATGTAAGCATAGATTTAAATATCTATGTATGTAAGATCATAAATTAGTTGTGTTAGATTTAACTATATTTACAAATATGACATCTCTTAAGTCAGATATGCAAAAATTGTATAAGTTGATAAACGATAAACTTGCTAGTGTTTTCTTTTGCACTTCTTACGCTACTGAATTATATCACTTCGTATCGTTCCACACAGACAATAGTATGTAAGACCGGTTAGACTTAGTTATCCTAAGATTGTATTAGTTGATAAGCGATAAACTTGCTAGTGGTTTCTTTTTCACTTCTTCCGCTAGTGTACAAAAAATTGAAGTGAATTAGAGTCAATTGCACCTTATTTCTTGTTTGATAGTAATACCTATTTATCAAGCCGTTTATAAAGTAAAAATTTGACTTGTCTAAGTACTTATGTTGTAAGTCTAAAGAAATAAACGATTTGACTCTGACTCTGACTCTGACTGAACTGTGATCCCCAACTCGCAAACCGTGGGGAATACAGTCATTTCCCTATGTGGTAAAAGTCAATAATGCGCTTATCAGGGGAAGGCCGGCGTTCAGCAGTGTACCAATATAGGCTGTTGAGGTGAAGTGATGATGTTCAGCAGTAGATGTATAAATTCTGATGGTGTGGATATCCGCAATGCGCACCAGGATATTACTACGCAAATCACAAAACACAATCAATGTGTAATTCCATCCACAGCTCATTTCGAACGAACGAATAACCGCAAGCGTAGTACAATATTTACAGAATCTAAATCCTCCTTGTGATTATAGTACCATTCATTTGTACCATCAATGGTACAAGTGATACTACTATGTGTCCTTAGTACCATTGAAAAAAACACTAGTTTATACCATTGATTTATTAAAAACGAAGATGAGGCACTGGTTGCTCGAAAGTGGCAACCTCAAATTGTGTAAAATTGTGTTCTCCCACATCAGTCACCGTCTGACCGGCGGCACGGGCGGTCGTGAATCGCGTGAAATATTGTTGTCTGAGTCTCACTTTGGTCCTAGATACGTCTTTCCGTCTTTGTTCTTCTTTGTATTGCACAGGACTGGAAATATAACTGTGAGCGTATGTGTTTGCGTGTAGTTGTAACACATGCCAATTTTTGAGTAAGCGCTGGGAGAACGTAACCTATCTTCCCTTTTTAAATCAATGGTTTATACCGTGTATTTACTTGTGAGAAAATAAACAAATTCAAAAATAATAATTTCGTCTTAAGGCGCATACCCGAGCCAATCTGACAGCGATATCTATTTTATCATATTTTTACGTTTATCATGGGAATTTTTAAAAATCCTACGTTGAGTTTGTGGTATCTATTATAAGCTATTTTGTAATACCTCTGTCATAATTTTATCTCATAAAGTTTAGGAGGAGATGCGAAAATAGAGTTTGGTGGCCAAAAAGCGCAACTTCGTATCTCTTCCTAAGCTTTACAAAACGAAACTATTACAGAGATATAAATCAATAGCTTATAATAGGTACCACAAACTGAACGTAGAATTTTTAAAAATTCCTTGTTTAACGTAATAATAATATAAAATAGTTGGGGGCGCCACTTTCGCTGGTGTATGGGCCTTAATTAAGATACTACGTTATTTTCACAAATAAATACATAATATGTATAGTATATATATATATTTATGTATAATAATATGTGTATTTACTTGTGAAAATAATCATCTTCTTTGTTTGATATAATAATTTTTAGTTGCCTATTGAGCTCTGAACTGTTTGTTTTCTATTAGGCGCTGCGCAAACGTAGACACTTTTTGTTGCCGATACTGCAAACCAAATACTTTTTGAGTTTCAATGAGTATGTGTTCAGTGGGACACACGTATTCGCAGGGAGTGGATGATTTCATACTGGTTCTATAGAATTCAAATACTTGTTGGTAGCTTGTATCTGACACACACAAGAGACAAAAGTGTCCACGTCAGCACCCTGTCTTAATGTTTAGTGGTGTCAACGTTAGTTCATAATTTCCCGAGGTTTACTAAATTGCCAAAATATAATTATTATCTCTCATGATCCACCCAAGTAATCACTAAAGTGGACCATGGGTAACGAACGCTTTCCCAATTGTTGTTACGAGTTCATATTGCGCTACTGTGCCAAATTTACTATGCCAGTAGGCAACGCCATTTGAATGCCTTATTAGCAAATAGCTAACAACCTACAAACATCCCTGTCCAGTTCAATCATAGTTGAAAAGGTAAAGGCTTACAAATCAATTCAACGTTTTTTTTTTCATTTTAATTCTAAACTTGATTTTCCAAATCCTTACTCAAATTCGCAACTTACCTGCTTCTTAACCAAAATAATAATTTTAAAATACGAATTTAGCAGAAAACCATTTCAAAACAATACTGTATTCGCTTAGTTAATAATCCAGAGAAATCAGAATTGGTAGTAACTTCTCAATGTAAATATTTACGTCACAGTTCTGGTATAATCTGCGCGTTTCCAATTCGGGTGGAACCACGTCAAAGTAAATGACCAAATACGCTGGTTTCAGTTAGAAATGGTTCCAGCCAATTCTGATTGTGTGCGAACTGTTACTAGTACTATACAGAGTTAGTGGTTAGGTTGATCTAGATCCGAGGGTTGTAGTTTGCATCCATACTAACTAACTGATTTGACTAAGTGGCAACTGCGAGCATTTGATGTACCTTTTTCCTATAATTCTGACAGAGCTCAAGATTGTTTGTTACCTTGTTGGATAGCTGAAGAATCGTAGATATTTTGGATACACTATGTGTAATTTCATAAGAAATCAAATATAGTCCCAAAAATGTTTCGGCATCGACGAAATCGAACCCGCGTTCTTCTATAAGTACGGGGATGTCATAACCGCTAGACCATGATCTCGGATAGCCATCGACCCGAAAAGATCTGGGACTTCTTACGGACTATAGCACCGTTAGCTATACCTACAGGGGAAACTTTGAAGTTTATCCAATCCTATTCAAAGACTAAAGTTACGTTAAGTTCGTTTGACGAGAGATGTCGCTTTTTGCTTACAATCTTTTTTGGTTTTTATATAATTTTGAGACTTTATTTGATTTCTTAATCTTAGATATTTTGACGAATATCTGCAACATAACTGTCATAGAATTTTGTAAAAAGTCTAAAGGAAAGATTATCTTTACAAAAGAACTTTGCTTTTTAATTTATTTCTTTTTTCAACTATCCATTACGACCCCCTTGTTTGATTTTTACCTCCAGGTTTTGTTTTCGAAATCATAAAACAAACTCAAGTAAAATTTGGTACGCACTTTAAGTTCTGATGACAATATTTAAAACCGATAAACATTAAAAAGTATTTTTTTTTACTTGTTTTACTTTAAAGTCGAATTCTCGAAAACAGTTAAGTCTGCATATTCAAATCCGTCAGTTAGAATGGAAGCTACAACCCTTCTTGGATTAAAGTTGACTAAACCAATTGCATGATTTTATTTTTTATACAATGCTGTAACTGTATAAATAACACTGTCTAAGTGTCAACAGACATAATAAAAACTTAACAAAATCTCATCACAATAAAAGAAAACAACAAGGTAATAATAACAAGGTTACCACTAAAACACTAACTTCTACAACGCAAAATCTCAGATGTGCAGCGAAAATGTTTTTTTAATTAGAAAACGAAAGAGAAGTCAATTAAATAGTGATGAAAACTTTCAAATCCAAAACCGTTTTGAGCATTTGTGCTTAGCTTTGATGATACCAATATCGTTAAATATTTTTCAACAGTCACACTATCATCACATCACACTAATATTATAAAAATGTGAAAGTTTGGATGGATGGATGGATGTTTGTGACCTCTTCACGCCAAAACTACTGAAAGGATCGGGCTGATATTTTGCATACAGATAATTCTAATTTTGGAATCCAATATAGGCTACTTTTTATCCCATAAATCAGTTCCCGTGGGATGAATATCACCTTTAAACGGAATTACCAAAGAAATAAAGCGTGCAAAGCCGCGGGGCGCAGCTAGTATTTCATATGTTTTTCATCCTCCTTGTATGTACATGAAAAAAAACAAGTCTTTGTATCGGAGAATAGTTCTGTGATCTGTAATGTGATCTGTGTGTATGTAATGTGTAATGTGCCTGTGTCCGTGTTACCCATGTTATTTAAACTCTGTTTCTAGTATGTTTGTCTATTATACTTAACCCAAGTGTCAACAATGTTAGTAATTCGCTAAGACCTGTCCAGACAACGTCCAATAATGCAGTAACTTAGAGAGAACCACTTCACTTCATCCATCACAGCGTTCATTATTAATTGCTGTGTCCGTGTTACCTACACTGTCGTAAACTAGAAGCTTCAGCGACACCCTAAGTGTGACTACGTAACAAAGTTTCGCAACCAGCTAAGTTAGATATCTCTCATTTCGTAACCGGGTTACGAACAAGAAATTTGTAAAGATGGATGCTGACGGGTGTTATTTCTTATTTCATTTATTTAGCTTACATGTACTCCTTGCTTTGCTTACATGTACTCCTTGCTCCAACTCGAAAAATAACAACTAACAGGCTAAAGGTTTCTTCATCGTTTCTTTCCTTTAGTCTACATACCGAAGCGGCCGAAATCAAAATTACGACTTTATTTCCGTGTCAGTGTATTTTTTAAATAATGTTTTGGCCTTGACAAGTGTACATTTATTGTATTTATGCAAATAAAGCATTTTTGAATTTGAATTTGTACAATTCATTCTTATGTTTAAGTGAATAGTTACTTATTTGTGATTGGGTACAGGCACCTGAAAGGGCATTGCAAAGTTGAGTTTGAAATTACACAATGTCAAAAACTTAATGAAAACTTACATATTTAAAACAATAATAAATTAGGTTTAAAGCACAAATAAAAGTTATAAATTGGATTTCGAATTACAACTAAGAATTATTTGTCAGTTATTCAATAAGTACCTACCTATAGGTTAATATCATTTTTGTTCGCAGCAAATTTGTAAGCTAATACTAATAATTTTCTTATATAAATAAAAGCTTGTTGCAAAATGGCGTATCGGTTTCTTAATTTTTGAAATATTCAGGTATTCTATTATAGATTTTTGCCAATCAATGTAATAAGCGTTACGAGGGTAATGAAGCATTTGCAGCGAGCATGATACGTTACGTTCGCAGCCGTCGTGTGCTAAAATCTACCTTGTTTCTCGTTGCAAGCGCCTTCTTTCCTACTCCATCCATCACAGCGTCATTATTAATTGCTGTGTGTTACTACCTACTATGCTACTACTACCTACTACTTACCTACTATGTCGTAAGCGAAGGTTCTGCGACTTCTTTAGTGTAGTTGCGTGACAAAGTACTGGTAACGAGATGTCAGTTATAAGCTCAGTTTATTTACTCATTCAGTTGTCACGTTCTAAGGTCGTATTCATCAAGATGAGATTCTAGGTCACTTATTTGTTACATACGTGTTTGTGAACTTTCTTATCTAGATTGTTAAACACCGTAGAACTACCATAACTTTACTTATGTAATACTTATTTTTTAGATACCAATGGATTATTTTTAGATACCTCTACCAAGTGGACTTATGAATCTCTGCGAAGGAGTCATACATAATTGATTTTGTTTTAAGTAAAACTATAAACCGACTTCAATTTTATACTTATTTCATTGATATCATTGTAAGAAATGGACCAAATTAAAATGGGCACATACGGAAAGCACCAGCTTTTAAATAAAAAAAGAATCATCAAAATGGGATCACCCAGTTAAAATTTCTGATGTAACAAACCTAACCTGATGTAACTCGGTTAAAAATGCATGGCTCTGACCCTTAAGTCAATAAGTCAACCCTCAATAAGTCCCTAAAATAAGTTATAGTATGCCAGGTAACCTAAAGGCCTTTGATACATAGGAAGCTTGAAGCAATCAGAATCGACTGCCTTAAGCTACGACTGTTATAAAGTTGTTAATTAAATGAACAATAAATAAATAAATAAACTTTCCGTCCGTTTATATAAGCTCTATAAAATAAAATAATAAAATAAAACAAGCCTTTATTTCTGGATTATAAATTAATTTTAATTTTTATCCTTAACTGTATTTCTTTTTTCTTCCAGTTTGTCCTTCGACATAGGCCTCCTCTAAGGTTTTCCATTGATTCCTGTTCCTTGCAACCCGATATAAGCTCTAACTGAAATCAAATAAAGTCTACTATGGGTAATTTCTTAAGAAATCTAATAAAGTACCAAAAATTTTCGGCATCGACGGGATTCGAACCCGCGTCTTCCCCTCAGTACGAATCCCGTCGATGCCGAAAATTTTTGGTACTTTATTTGATTTCTTAAGAAATTACCCATAGTGTAAAACTATAATTTGTCTTCTTGATCTTGACGACCTTTGTGGCGCGGTGGGTGAAGGTCTGCCTGCGACGCAGGAGGTTGCGGGTTCGATTCCCGCCTCGGGACAAATTTGTGTACGACCGGCAGAAATATGTTCAGGGCGTTCTGGATATTTTTCTATGTATAATAAAAAATATCTATCTATGTAGTGTATTGTATTATTTATATCAGTTATCTAGTACCCATAACACAAGCTCTGCTTAGCTTGGGGCTAGATAATGCTGTGTGAATTGTCCAGCATTATTTATTATTTATTTATTTATAATAACCAAAACTCTTTAGAAGCTCTAACTGCTCCGTAAAGCACTCCCTAGACAATCATGCGGCAGATATCCGTTACGTGCTGTCACTAATGAATGACCGTATAGTTGGTTTGATTGATGCATATGACATGCTAACTACGTACTGGCAGTTGAGTGTCAATGCCTTTATTAACTCAGCTCCGCCAGTTCAAAGTCGCTCAGCGAGCTATGAAAGAGCTATGCTGGGAGTCTCTCTGAAGGATAGGATTCGTAACGAATACATTCGACAGAGAACCAAAGATATCGACATAGCTCAAAGAATTAGCAAGCTGAGAAGTAGCATTGGGTCGGTTATATATCTCGAAGAACCGACAACCGCTGGGGTGGCCGTGTTCTTGAGTGGAGACCGCGTCTCGGCAAACGTAGCTTCAGACGCCTTAGGACGCCCTTCAGGTGGGATGACAATATGCCAAAGACTGTAAACAGATGCTGCATGCGGCAAGCTAAACACAGGGCTATGTGGCTCATTAGGGGAGGAATAAAATGATTGATACCAAGCAAAACTTTAGTCAATTATCATGGAATATTATGGGCCCTCTTAAGCTCCTTCATGATCATTGACCCTATCCGTGTATCTAGGACCTTAGAGAGTAAAGGTCATTAGTAGTAGTAGTAAATCGGTAAGTGTACGTGCGCCTTAACTACTAGGTCATGTTCGAACACGTGTTTCAGGCACACTTTCATTTTATATATTAAATTTCTAATGGTGGTGTCCTTGGTAATTTATTATTAGGTCTCTGTAGATCTTTTATACCTACTTGTATTTGTATCCTTTTTACATTTCAGAGAATGCTCACAGGAACTACATGACCTGATCCCACTATCTCCCTTCCACTCCAGGACAAGCAGACGCACAGCGCAATACCATCCATACTTGGTGGATATACTCTCCACTCGCACTAAGCGGGTTTCCTCCATCTTCATTATTCGCACCGCTAAGGAACTCGCTTCCTGCTTCTGACCAAATACAAACTGGGGCCTGATTACACTAACACAATCGCTTCACTATGACAATACTATCGCTTCATTATCGCGTAACAATTACCACCTTTGACACGATATTATAAGTCATAGAGATTGTAATCTTATGGTATTGGAATACCAAATAAATTTACGACTAAATCTCTATCTTAATCGTATGGCGCCATTATGGCATTTTGTTTAAGAAATAGTGGAATTAGGCCCCTGGGTCTTATCCAAGACAAGGGGAATAGAAAAGAAGGGTGAACCTATGTTTTAAAATCTAGTGCTTATTAGAAACTAAATAAAAACCATTATTACTAATCAGTGAAAAGTGAGTAAATCAGTGCTATTACAATATCATTGACTTTTTATTTGACGCTCTGAAACTTCGACCATTTAATTTTATAACAATTTACATATATTGCATACATACCTATTTTAAGGTTGAACATAATTGAAACCTATGAATTATACTGTTACCTACATTATGTTGAAGCAAATAAATTTATCTATACCTTTGAAGTTTTATATTTTACTTCCCTGAAAACACATAGAAGATTTATCTAAATTCTACTCTCACCTTTCAAGCAAATTCTCGCCGCAAAATTCACTCCATCTTAATGGCCCTAACTGCTGAGCATAATGACTTTTCTCTTTACCTGTACAGGCCGAATCCATTAGCAGAATTACGTTCATTTTGCTCCTATCTCCAACCGTGTGGTTTTCAGGAGGGCCTCAGGCCTTATTGATGACCTTATTAGTGAAGTTGATAAAGTAGGTATGATGATGATGATGATGATGAAATCACCCACTCCCTGCACATACGTGTGTCCAGTTGCTCCCACTTAAGAACGGAACGGATACCTTAGCCCCCATACAAACGTACTTTCCGCTTCATTTGGAAACTACGTTTCCGATCGTATTGAAATGTTCCATACATACGCTGAGCATGCGGGTTGGGGATAGATCTAGTATTTTCCCGTGGGTGTCGTTAGAGGCGACTAAGGGATATCCACCGCGGGGTGGGCAGTAAAGCCCCCTGCAGAACAATTCTACCACCAAACTGCGATTCCTAACCCGCCTGCCCAGCGTGGAGATTATGGGCAATACCCCTCATTAGATAAACGCCAACATGGTGCTTATCTGGGGGAGGCCTGCGTCCAGCCGTGGACCAATACAGGTTGAAGCCGCGTGCAGAAACTAGTATAACTAAAGACATCGTAAGACGTTGTGCCTCATTAGTTTAGAATTTCACTCTAACTTCTAGGTAACTATGGTACGAATTTCCTATTGAAACTTAATTCCGCTGCCACAGATTCGATAACAACGTTATTGGATAACTGACGTTCAATAACCATTATAATTATACAACTAGTTTCTGTCCGCGACTTCACTTGTCTTTGGGAAAATTTAATTTCTTCCACTGGAACTGATTTATCAAATCAATTCGTTTATTTCTTATAACAATTTTAGTAATTGTATGAAGTAATTGTATGAATACAATTACTAAAATAGTTAAAAGATCTGACATTGTATTTTTGTATTCTTACAAATAAACTATTTGATTTGATAAATCGGTTCCCATGCTATAGGCCTATATAGGCCTATATAGCTACAAAGTAGTCTATGTTTGATTCTGAGATGAAAATTACCTGTATGCTAAATTTCATTTACGGTTCAATCAGTAGTTCTGGTGAGAAGAGGTAACAAACATCTATGCAAACATGAACACATCCATACATACCCATACACCTCCAAACATGAACACATCCATACATACCCATACACCTCCAAACATGAACACATCCATACATACCCATACACCTCCAAACATGAACACATCCATACATACCCATACACCTCCAAACATGAACACATCCATACATACCCATACACCTCCAAACATGAACACATCCATACATACCCATACACCTCCAAACATGAACACATCCATACATACCCATACACCTCCAAACATGAACACATCCATACATACCCATACACCTCCAAACATGAACACATCCATACATACCCATACACCTCCAAACATGAACACATCCATACATACCCATACACCTCCAAACATGAACACATCCATACATACCCATACACCTCCAAACATGAACACATCCATACATACCCATACACCTCCAAACATGAACACATCCATACATACCCATACACCTCCAAACATGAACACATCCATACATACCCATACACCTCCAAACATGAACACATCCATACATACCCATACACCTCCAAACATGAACACATCCATACATACCCATACACCTCCAAACATGAACACATCCATACATACCCATACACCTCCAAACATGAACACATCCATACATACCCATACACCTCCAAACATGAACACATCCATACATACCCATACACCTCCAAACATGAACACATCCATACATACCCATACACCTCCAAACATGAACACATCCATACATACCCATACACCTCCAAACATGAACACATCCATACATACCCATACACCTCCAAACATGAACACATCCATACATACCCATACACCTCCAAACATGAACACATCCATACATACCCATACACCTCCAAACATGAACACATCCATACATACCCATACACCTCCAAACATGAACACATCCATACATACCCATACACCTCCAAACATGAACACATCCATACATACCCATACACCTCCAAACATGAACACATCCATACATACCCATACACCTCCAAACATGAACACATCCATACATACCCATACACCTCCAAACATGAACACATCCATACATACCCATACACCTCCAAACATGAACACATCCATACATACCCATACACCTCCAAACATTCGCATTCTTAACTTCAAAAACAGGAGGAATTTCTCAATTATTTCATGTTTGTTACTTCAGAACTTTTTACTATGTGGTCCGATTTCCATGATTTTTATATGAAAGCTGGTGCTTTCCGGGTGACCCCATTAATTTGGTCCAGTTCTGACAATAGAATACATGAAAATCCATGAAAAAACTATAAAAATTTAAATGGGTTTATAGTTTATTACAACAAAATTATCAATTCATTTTTATTATTAGCGTGATTGCTAGCTTAATATACCTACAAATACAAATATAAAAACAAAACAAACAAACCTACATGTTTGAAAAGTTGCAGAGCATGATTTTTCTGCTGAATAATTAGTAAATGTTACGTGAAAATTCACCACTGATGGGTAAAAGTAATTAAAATGTTATAAAACAACGTAGTGTTAAACCGGCTGACTTTGTGAAATGCAGGCTTTGGTTATAAAATTTGCATGGAAATTAAGCAGCTGTTTTCGGATAAATCTACCAACACTCGCTTTTGTATTACAATATTTAACCAAAATGTAGGTTGTTTACCATACTTTGCTAAATGAAATGAAGAAAGAAATACATTTATTTATAACAACAGAAGAGACTTAGTATACTTTCTAATATTGTATCCTACAACTATGAGTAAGTAGAATTAAAATACAATCCTAAAGGATGTAGTATATATAAAAGTTGTTATAAAAAGGCCCTAACTCAGCATAAATGCTTGCTAGGCTCCCGGAAGAGTTCTAGCTAGCGCTGGTCTTCCGTGAGAAAATTCGCAAATGAAAATTCGCATAGTTGGTTACTTGCGTTTATAATGTACCTGAGTATAAATCAGTGATCACCACCACACATACGTGTCTATGTATTTACGTACATATATGTTATTTGTTTGTGTGTCTGTAGTAACAAATATTTTTTATCTTTACGCCCAGTTGAACGTGCGCCTACTTCAAAAAAGGGCGACGTTGCCATAAGCAGCACACGTCTTCTTACTAACGTCTATTAGACTCTACTCCTCTTATATACTTATAACATTACCTATGTTGAGCGGAATCCCCAGCGTCTCCTATTTTTACATATAATTGTAAAATAGTTGACATTTAACACAGGGAATTTTAAAAATCTATAGTACAGTTTGTGGTATCTATTATAAGCTATGCTTTAATACGTCTGTAATAGTTTTATCTCATAAGAGATTCGAAAATAGAGTTTGGTGGCCAAAAAGCGCAACTTCGTTTATCTGCTCAAGCTTTACAAAATTTATTTTATTTAGTAATTTAATTACAGAGGCATAAATAAATAGCTTATAATATATACCACAAACTGTACGATGGATTTTTAAAATTTCCTGTGTTTAACGTATTAATATGATAAAACAGGTGGCGCTGTCATATTCATTATTGGCTCCTGTATGCGCCTTAACCTAAATGGATAGATGGATGATACTTTTTATCCCATAAATCAGTTCCCGTGGGATATAAATCACCTTTAAATGTTTCCATAGAATCAATGCGTGTGAAGCCGCGGGGCGCAGCTAGTATTATAAATGCGAAAGTTTGTATGGATGGATGGATGTTTGTTACTTCTTCACGCCAAAACTACTGAACAGATCGGGCTGAAATTTTACACACAGGCAATTCTTATCCTGGAATCAGTTTCCGTAGGATAGAAATCACCTAAACGTTTCCATGGGAACAACGCGTGCGAAGTCACGGGGCGTTAGTTATAAGATAGTTAGTTATAAGATATCTTTATTTGGAGGGCCCGCCGACATATTATCACATACAGATTTCGATAAAACATGAAAGTAAATGACAAAATAAACATTGTTCTCGAACTCATCATCAATATAAAACAGCTTTCATTTTGAATGCTCACTTTATCACTTTTATCTCAAAGAACTCATCAATCAATGCCAATTTTTACTCGCAAGACTGATTTTGTAGGGGAGATATAGGCCCTTGTGGAGACTGATAAACTGTTGGTTATTAGATAACAAAGTTGAGCGTTTTCTGCGTTTTGGATGATTTATAGGAAAAGTGTAAGTGTGTCCGTTACACTACAAGTAAGGTAAGGATCGAGCTCTCTAAGTAGGTACCTATGTGTTCATCAAATGATAATAGGAAATTTTGACGTTCAATTTAACAATCTGTCTAGTGGTGCATATTTTAAACCTGTCTGGCTTAGAATATGCACCACTCCAACTCTTCCCTCGGGTGTCGTTCCAACGGGGGCGGGCAGTAGCGACCCCTGCAGAACAATTCTACCACTGAACTGCAATCCCCAACCCGCGTATCCAGCGTGGGGATTATGGGCATTGCCCCATGAGATAAACGCCAATACGGCGCTTATGAGGCCTGTGTCCAGCTGTGGACCAATACAGGCTGTTGAGGTTGAGGTGGAGGGTTGGTGAACTCGCGTAACTCAGCCCAGGGATATCGTAAGAGCCGACTAAAGCTGAACGCGCACATGACCGTGCCACATGCACCGAAGTGATAGCATTTTCAAATCTGTGTATGAAAAAGTATGCAACCCCACATGCCTATCCACGCCGCATTTTACTAGAATCCTTTAGGTATACGGATTCCTTCGCGTGCAACTGTATATCCTGATTGTGTCACAATAGAGGGTAGGAGAGGTGACGAAAGAATGGAGTCGGCGAGTGTGTGGGATGGTGGGCTCGCTGGCTAAGTATGAGAGGAAGAGGGGACGCCAGTCGGGTCGCGGAGGTTATACATTATTATGTTCCTGTGGTTCGGCGTGAACGGCGAAAAAGGGACACCTTAGAGGTTCTTAGTGAGTATTACACCCTCACTTTTCTTATGTTTTATCTAAATATCTATATACTTAACTATGCTTCTTTAAGAACATAAGGATAAGCTTCGATTGAGATGCCATTTTATTTTTAGGTTTTTTAGAAAATGGCGGACGCACAACATAAAAGCGAACACGTAAATTCCGATAGGAAACTACGCTCAGTCGATCCCGGGCGCGTAATAATTCATGAACACGGGGGAAATATCTGGAAAATATTAGCTGGCGAAGCGAAACTTGTATAAATGGTAATATAACTAGCGTTTCATTTTGCAAAGCTTAGGCAGAGATACGAAGTTGCGCTTTTTGGCCACCAAACTCTATTTTCGCATCTCCTCCTAAACTATATGAGATAAAATTATTACAGAGGTATTAAAAAATAGCTTATACATACCACAAACTGAACGTAGGATATTTAAAAATTCCTATGATAATCGTTAAAATATGATAAAATTGATATCGCTGTCATATTGGCTCGGGTATGCGCCTATTGGTTAACACGCGCGTTTCGGCACCGACGTTTAATCGGGTAGTTACTCAAAAAATATTGTGTAGGTAGCTTAATAATTAAATTCCTGGACAAACTAATTGTAATTTCTGGTACAGTAATAAATAAAAGCTTCGACTTGTTGTTTCAGCCACCACCGTTTGCATCGAACGATTTTTATTGCTATAATTTAGAATCCCTACATTCATACAATAAGTATGTGTGTATGTGATTTAAATCAATGACGTGTTATTTAAGAAATTTACAAAATAAATGATTATTGATTATTGATTATTAAAGCGATTCCATGTCGCTCGGAGATATCCCAGCTCATTAAATCGTTTTTTTGCCTGCCATTCCATGCCATGCTAGCTAGCTGTGTGGATCTTAGAATTTGCACCACCCGACTCTTCCCGTCTGTGTCGTAAGAGGCAACTAAGGTACCTTAGTTGCCTCTTACGGCTCTTATATCTATCGGGGAGCGAACAGCAGCGCCCCCTGCAGAACTATCAAGGGTGCTTGGAAAGACAAATCCAACGAACCCAAACTCGATGGGGTTAAGTCTTTTCGTTTAGGAGTTCTTATGGCCACCTTCTGTCTCCAACATCAGATCATCTCGATGGTGGTAACATGACATCGCATTATTAACGAACTTACTTAAGTATAGAAAATTTCAGCTCAGTCGGTTGAAGATATCTGCTTCAAAATTGAGTTGCAAGATTCCACCCGAACAAACTATAATACATACATACGTTGCAAGTTAAATAAAAGTTTTTAAAATAAAAAGCGGTTACAGCACCAGTTTTAATAAAAAAACACGCGCGTTTCTAACGCTAGTGCGTCGGCTTTAGCCATAATAAAGTAAAATGCCATTTTCCTTGTTCTTGTAGTTTCTTATAGGTAATATTGTATTACGAGAGCCTTGTATTACGGTTGCAGCAAATTGGCATCTAGTTACAGGTAGTTTAAAGTCTAATTTGCTTTGTATGGAAAATGGGATTGTAACTTAAGTGCCTACTAAGTATGTAGTTAATATATACAATTTCATTATCTGTAACATTACTTAAGTACCTACCTTATCATCTCTGTTATTGCGTTAAAACATTTACATTTACTTAAGGCGCACACCCGAGCCAATATGACAGCGCAGCGCCACCAATTTTATCTGTACTTACCCACAGAACGAGTTAGTAGGCATAAATAAAGGGTAAGAGTAGAGTAGGTATATCAACCTCAGCCTCAACAGCCTGTATTGCTGGACGCAGACCTCCCCCTGATAAGCGCCTTATTGGCATCTATCTCATGGGGGGGTTAATGCCCATAATCTCCACGCTGGGCATGCGGGTTGTGGAGTAGGTATGTACATCTTGTCAGAATCTCAAACTCGTTCGCGTACTAGACGTCCACTCAAAAGCCTAAACCTAAACAAATGCCTTAGACAAGACCATAGAAACCAGGAAATCGTCGTCATGACTATCTTGTTTCTAAGAAATCATACAAAAACCCAAAAAATCGACTTCGACGTTACTTGAACCCGCATCACCACGAGGTTAAGTAAGCTACCTCACTTGACCTCAGTGTTTTTGTAGGAGTCAAAAAACTTAAGCACTTCCTTCGGACTCTAGCGCCGGCGTTAGCTCCACCTACAGGAGAAACATGGAAGTTTTGCCAAACTACGAGTAGTTCAACGATAAGAGTGTGACATAAGCAATTAACTTAAAAACTGTACTTCAAAATCGTTATTTATCTCAGAATCTGTGTACTTATATATTTAGGGAAATTTTACTTGGGTCTTTTTGAATTACGTGTTTAAAAACACGAATAGCTGCGCCCCGCGGCTTCGCACGCGTTGTTCCTATGGAAACGTTAAAAGATGATTTTCATCCCACGGGAACTGATTTATGGGATAAAAAGTAGCCTATGTTTGATTCCAGGGTTAGAATTACCTGTATGCAAAATCTAGTATTTTTAGATCCGTCTAGTAGTTTTGGCGTGAAGAAGTAACAAACATCCATCTATCCATACATCCATACAAACTTTCGCATTTATAATATTAAGTGTGATATTACTGTGATAAAATTCGTGTAAACAATACCCGTTTTATATGAACCTAAAATGATATAGGTACTTGCAATAAGATAAACAACTGATCTGAAAAAGTATTTATCTACAAAGTACTGCTTTGATAGAGGTACAGTTTGATAGGTTCCGTAAACTATCAGCTTACCAGCTCTTTTTATATTAAAGCTTTTGTACCTACTGAGTCAGAGAGACATTTAATTTTGTCGAAAGCTTACCTCATGTCAGTCATGTCATACCTCCATTATTTACCTTAATAATTTACTGAAATTGTAGTGTTTATGAAACTTTTGTGGCTTGTCTCTATAGAAAAATAGTAAAGTGTTAAATGTACCAAAAAATTTAACACTATACGAAATATAATCCTATAAATAATTTCTAGTGCTCTCGTCTACGCTGGCTGGAGAAACGGCAACAAATCGACTTATAGAAAGAAAAGGTGCTCCCAACTACCTAACGAGAAAGGGGTTCAAACCCAGTAAAGTCAAATAGGGCCATTATACATGAATATCTTAAATTCATAGAAACTTTCGTAGTTTGACGAATTCATTATGAATGTAAGCGGGTTAATTATGAACCTCGTTTGTGTTGGAAGAACACCAACGTGTCATCCCTTAAGTCTGAAGATGTCCTTCGTTAAGGCTAAGGGATGAAACGTTGATCTTCTTCCAACACAAACAAGGTTCGTAGTTAACCCGCTTACATTCATAAGTCGTTTGCCAGATTCATACAGGTGACGAGAGAGCTTTGAAAAGAGATATTTTCTGTCGGAACTCGAAAGTGATGCATTTTGTGTCACATCACAGGAAGAAGTATCGCTCAAAAAGAGTTTCCTTTGTATATGAGTAAGTATTCATATAATGTTTTACACTATCACACTATTTGTAACTACTTTACGGCAAAACTACTGCGCAGATTGGGTTGCAGTTGCACCTGGAATAAAACAAAAGTGTTGCTTCATTCTATGGATCTTTTTATGGCTAAATCATGTTTAAAAAGTGTTGTCATACTTAAACAAAGTGAAAAAAATTCTTATGGGATGTAAACAGATAGATAGATAGATAGAAAATTCTTTATTGCACACTTAACCCTCCAACCGCTAACCGTCCCGTCACGACATGTCGCTATAGCGCCGGCACGTTTTTACCGGCGAAAAGATTGACGTGACCGTCATGTCATCAGAAAAAGCAATTTTACGGGAGTAGGGTATATGTATATTATAAATCATACATCATTGTTTTCGTCGTAAACTTTCCTAATAGCTCATGCCGTTAAAATAATTGAATAATACTTACATGATACAGAAATTATTTAATTTCTTTCCAAGTTCGTGATTTCGAGTCAAAATCGTGACACAATTTGCTTCATATTTCACTTCACAATAGATATTCACCAAAAGTAACACTGTTAGTAGCTAGCATAGGTATATACGCATAATTATATGTATTCACATCACTTTATAACACAATAATTACACCACAATACTGTTCACAAACTAAAACAAAACACGGACGCCATTTTAGGCGTGCGCCGCGTACAGCGCGCGCGCGTCACTGGTGAATGTGTCTGTGAAGTTAGCAGAGCATCTTCCAGCAGAGCATAAATAAATGAGAGTTCTGTTCGCATGCAGGTGAGTTCTATAGTTCCTGATACTTTTCAGGAATAGTTCTAGCGTTTTTTCCTGAAAAAATTGTGATGAAATAATGCTCTGCTAACTTTGCGTAGCAGATCATTTTTCAGGAATCAATATAAAAACAATGTATTTAAAAGCTTTCGTATAATAGAAATAGTTCCTGATGGTTTTCAGGAATAGTTCCCTTGCAAAACTTCATACAACGGCCGGGCGGCCTTTGTTTGTCCCGCCGTTGTGGGTTGACAAACTTTACGCAAAATGATTTCTACCTGCTTTTGCTATATGCAGGTACTTACTTCTTGGTATCTAAATATTCCTTGATAAATTACCTAGCTTATTTATCAACATAAAGAACCATAAAACCCCATAATTCCAAAGAAAATCATTTATAAACAAAGCGGACATGGAACTTGGATTTGCAAAAATGCACGATGCAAAAGTTAGTCACGTTTTTTCATTAAAATTTTACCGTTTTTGGTGATTCTATAAATTTACACATAATCTACAGTATCTTCCCAGTAAATACAAAGAATAATCAACGAGGAATATTCAATGAGTCGTTCTTGAGATTTTTTTTTTAAATCTTGCTGTTGCGCAATTTTTTCAAAGATGGCGGCATACTGGGCCTTTCGCGGGGTGCTTGGCAATTTTGCTCAAATGGTAACAATTTCCGGTCTAAATTTAATTTTATTGGCTGTATTTCGTTTCGTATTGAATGAAGCTTGACATTAGTTCAGCCAATGGAAGTCCATCATTCCGACATTTATGGTACAAACAAAATAAACATTGCAAAATATGTGACAATTGGCGGCCAATCTCTACCAGACAACCACGGTCTGGCCGCCAATTGTCATATATTTTGCAATATTTATTTTGTTTGGAAATTATTTTTAACCAGTCAAGCGGCTTGTGATCACCTTATACACACAGGAAAAAAGTCACTAAGGCGGCTTGTGTACACATGGTGCTCATAAGGCGCTCGGGAACATTGTATTTATCTTTACCATAAATGGATAGGATCGTTGGATTGAACATGGGGTGTGGTGTGCATGTAGTTAGATAATACAAATCTTACATACAAAATAAAATAAATATCCTTAGAACATTCCCATAGTTATAACAAGTACCTATCACATTATAATTGTAGTGTTTATGAAACTTTTGTGGCTTGTCTCTATAGAATTTTTTTTTGTTACATTTTTCTTCAAGCCAATGTTTTTCTTCAACATGTTTGTCTTTGTTAGTGTCTATTTTTTAGTCCGTGACGTCACGAAACGGCTTAGTCGGAAGACCAGCGTTGGTTGTACGCAAATACAACCAACTCATGCTGAGACTGGGACCGTTTTGTAACTCCAACAAATTGTATTAGTTTTAAGTTCCTTTTATCTTAAATTGTAATAAAAATCAATTTGGCTTCACCAAGGGTAGATCGACAACTGATGCTGGTACAGTTCTATTAAAGCACATATTGGATGCATGGGATAAAGCGAAAAACGCTATTGGTGTATTTTGTGACCTTTCTAAAGCTTTTGATTGCGTGGATCATGGTACATTAATAAATAAACTAAGACATTATGGAATTAAAAACAAGGCACTGGACCTTATGCAATCATATTTATCTGATAGAGTCCAAAAAGTAGATATTGGTAAAGAAAGATCCAGGGGATCAAAAATCGATTTAGGAGTCCCGCAAGGATCAATATTGGGTCCTTTTCTATTTTTAGTATATGTAAATGATCTCCCATTTCTAGCAAAAGATCTCTGTGATATAGTCTTATTTGCTGATGATACTTCATTGATTTTTAAAGTTGACAGAAATAAACATAATTATGACGATGTAAATAATTCTCTTTCACAAATACTAGATTGGTTCACCGCCAATAACCTCTTACTCAATGCTACAAAAACCAAATGCATAAAATTCATGTTACCAAATGTAAGAGAGCTCCCAACTAGGATAATGCTAAAGGATGAGATTGTTCACCTTGTAGACTCAACTGTTTTCCTAGTGTTACATATTGATTCCTCTCTTCAATGGAGACCGCAAATTGATGTTCTCGCAAACAGACTTAGTTCAGCAGCGTATGCGGTTCGAACAATTAGATACATTACCGATGAAGATACAGCTAGGTTAGTTAACTTCAGTTACTTCCATAGTGTTATGTCTTATGGTATTTTGCTTTGGGGAAAGGCAGCTGACATCCAGACTATCTTAGTTATTCAGAAAAGGGCGGTACGCGCTATTTATAAATTAAATCCACGAGACTCGTTAAGGGAATTATTTAAAGAAATAAATATTTTAACAGTAATATCGCAATATATCTATGAAAATCTAATGTATACACACAAAAACAGAGATAACTTTATGAAAAGGTGTGATGTTCACAATAAAAATACAAGAAACAAGAACAAATTACACATCCCATCATATAGATTACGAAAGGTAGGCAAATCATTTGTGGGAAATTGCGTAAGATTCTATAATAAGCTTCCATCTGAAGCAACTGAACTCCCTATTCGTAAATTTAAACTGTACATAAAACGAAATCTTAACAAGAAAGCCTATTACTCCGTAGATGACTACGTCAATGATGTTAATGCTTGGCCGGATGTCGCCCAGTTCCACACAGACAATAGTATGTAAGACCAGTTAGACTAAGTTATCCTAAGATTGTATTAGTTGATAAGCGATAAACTTGCTAGTGGTTTCTTTTTCACTTCTTCCGCTAGTGGACAAAAAATTGAAGTGAATCAGAGTCAATTGCACCTTATTTCTTGTTTGATAGTAATAACTATTTATCGGGCTGTTTATATGGTAAAAATTTGACTTGTCTAAGTACTTATTTTGTAAGTCTAAAGAAATAAACGATTTGACTTTGACTTTGACTTTGACTTTGACTTCGTTCATATTATTTTCCTGCGCGGCTTACCAGCGCTGTCAAGCGCCGGTAAGCGCCGGTAAGCGCTGATAAGTTTCCAGCGTTCTTTCTGTATACGGACTATCGCTAGGGGACAAAAAATTCAAGTAAATTAGAGTCAATTGCATCTTATTTCTTATTTGATAGTAATTACTATTTATCAAGCTGTTTATATAGTAAACAATTTGACTTGTCTAATTGCTTTTTTTGTAAGTCTAAAGAAATAAACGATTTGACTCTGACTCTCTGATAGTTTTCAACGCGACTCAGGCTGCTCAGTTTAGTACTCAGCTATCCGCTAGAGGCGTTTTAGAAGTAGGGCCATATTTTTTTTTCTACAATCGCTAGCCAATATTTATTGTAAAACTTATGGTAAACATACAGGTTGGAAAAGACATAATCATCACCTAGTAACCTCAGATCATTCTCTATGCGGTGGTACTGGCTTAGAATTTGCACCACCCCATCTCTTCCCGTGGGTGTCGTAAGAGGCGACTAAGGGATATCCACTTTTCTCTAGGGCCACCGAACTGCGATCCCAAACGCATGTCCTGCGTGGGTAATATGGGTACCACCCCCCCCCCCATGGGATAACAGCCAATGAGGCGCTTATCAGGGAGAGACCAGCGTCCAGCAGTGGACCAATATAGACTGTTGAGGTTTTGAGTCCGGTAGTTGACGCCTCAGTTGATACGTGGCCCACTGCCAAACATCTAAACTACGAATTAAGTATTGATTGAGTCAAAATATGGCTCATGGCCAATATGACAGCGCCACCTATGTTATCAAATTAACAGTAATTAAACACAAATTTTAAGAATCCATCGTACAGTTTATGGTATCACATTAATATTATAAATGCGAAAGTTTGTATGGATATAATTATGGATGGATGGATGGAAACATGTTTGTTACCTCTTCACGCTAAAACTACTGAACGGATCGGGCTGAAATTTTGGGTACAGGTAGTTCTTATCCTGGAATCAAACATAGACTTCTTATCCCATAAATCAGCTCCCGTGGAATAGAAATTACCTTTAAACGTTTCTATAGAAAAACGCATACGAAGCGTCATGCCCAAATATTTTGCCGTATTTTCATACGGGATGAGCTTGTTTATTTATTTATTTAGGGGCCAGATGATGTTATGATAAATATAGGTAACTAAAGCATTATTTTATCAGCGAACTTTCACAATTTGCTTCTCATCCAAATGATTGTGAGCTGTGTTGCGAAACCGCAAGGTTCAAATTGCCGCCTATCGATCTCCAGCTGCGTAAAAAGAAAGTTATTACACAATTCCTCCCCAAAACCGAGCTAACCGCTTCCAGTCACGAACGTTATCTTCCACTAATGCTCACTAATCAGGCTAAAAGAAATATCTATGTCTATCATCCGCGATCAGAATGGGATAGGACCATGTCGATGTACAAATCAACCTTTTATTTCTGGTACGATCCACGCCCGCAAATTTGCACGCGTTGTTTCTATGGAAAAATTAAGAGCTTGTTTATATTTAATGAGAACTGATTATTAGGACAGAAAGCAGTTTTTGTGGTAATCGAGGTTTATATCTCATCTATACAAAATTTCAGCCCAATTCAGTAGTTTGGTCGTGATGAAGTAACCAATATACATCCAATGTGTAACCAACATAAAATAAAAGAACACAACACAACATAAAAGTAACCAATATACATCCAATGTTTCCAATGTTTTTAGTGTGATCCAACATTCCACGCCTTGTCAAAATGAGATGATTCCTTGTCGAAATAAGTAAGTCCAACCGCACCTGCTTCAGTTACAAATAGTTCTATCCTATTCTTCCCAATGCGCTCTAATCACTCTGAAAGAAATACAATTGTCTCGTATTCTCTAATAGCTAATAAAAAAATATTAACTCTCTCTATGGCCTTTATGGACGAAAAAGAGGTCACTAAACAGTTATAGTCTGGTTTACTAGACTAAATGTCCAGTTAGCTAATTGATGGACGAATCCATATGTGGTAAATAATACCTACTGCTTTAGACACCCTTAGTATAAAAAACTTTCGTAGTCAGACGAATTTGTTACTAAAATTTTGTACTCGTAAGCTTGTTGACAATGCAGCTAGCTTATTCTTGAAATAAATGATATCTGAAATATCGCTTCAGGCACCCTTAGTACAAAAACTTTCTTAGTTAGGCGAATTCTTTTTGACATTTGCTGTCAAAGTTGATATGAAATTCGCGTCTATTAATTCAGGGTTGAGGCCATTTGAGAAAGTGGCCGTTCAGAAAACTGGTCGCTCATAGGAAGTGGCTATACAAAGAACTGGCCTTTCATGGGAAGAGGCCCTTCAAGAGATGTGGCCGTAACTGACCGTATCCGAATTTAATAATAAAATTATGTGCTCCTAAGCTTGGTGACACTGCAGGCTTATTGTGGTTGAGCAAATGCTTAATACTGCAACGTGCAGAGGCAGGGACTCCTTTACACTTTTACTTTAAGTGTTTTTTTTTTGTTTTTTGTTTTTTTACTTTAAGTACCTATAGTTATACCGCCACAGCTGTACCCGAAAGTGCAGGGAGGTGGGGGTCAGGGAAAGAGTACACAATATGAGATCGATATTGTCGGATAGATCTTAGGATATAAAAAATAAAATATAAAAAAACAAAATGTTTATTTTAACAAAATGTTTATTTTATGTATATTTTATAAATATATGAATATTTTTTTATAACTAAATTAAGTTATAAAAAAATATTTATCGTACATCTACGGGTATTCTGAAATAGATTCTGCTTCAAATTCATCTTCCGTTTCGCCATTGGAACTTGAATCGGAGTCGTTCTGCAAATTTATTAATAATGGATCGATAATAATATTAAATCTACGATCGCGATCACTTTTATATTCAAAGCTTTTTCTTTTCTTTAAATATTCGGCCACTTTAGAAATGATGGTCTTGACATCATGAGATAGCGCTTGTCCCATCTTTGGACATTTATCTCGTGTGCGTCTTACTACTTCCCCTCCCGTCTCGCCGCGCGCATACCTCAGGCGCGGTACAGCGGTTGCGGTCAAACTATAGCTAACTTGGCACTTCAGACAAAACTTAGGTAAAAATTAATATATTCTGTCTAATAAAATTCCTTGGTACTCGGGGGTTAGATGCCAATCTTCCCTCGTAAATCATTCCGTTTGCGACTTAAGATCATAAAAACTTTTTATGTCTTCGCGCCGTTATAAAACACATGCTACGATAAGGTGTGCGACCATTGAACTCAATAAAATGTAATGGTTTCAGTGATATAAAGCATTTAGTAGTAGATATATCTGCCAGTCTTGAATTACGAAGGATTTTAAGGGCGAATAAGTCGAAAATTTATGTCTTACGCTGCATATTTAGAAACTAACTCATCTTGGGATTGGAAATGTGATGAAGGGATTCATAAATAAAAACTTATATTAATCATTCGAGGAAAAGACATATCTGACCGATATGAGATTCCAATATTAACGGTACTATATAGTTACTTACCAAATCCTCCAATTACAATAGTTCCGAGCGTTACAGGTCAGAACAAACCCTAAAGAATACCTAGGAATGTCCTAGGATTTTGCCTGGAAGTGTAATTTGACGGGCGCTATCGACTAGACTTAAAAGCGTTCAGCCTCAGCTATGAGCCTATATTATAGTACACTGTTGGACATTGACCTCGCCGAAATACACCATAGCACCCTGTCTTCAGCTTGCCTCATTCAGCCGGAGATTTTTCTACACTAAGTACTCAAAAACTAACCCAGTAGTGGTTTTCAGTTCTTCATGATATGGCCGACACGCTGCCGCTTGAGTTGGCTAATAGGGTATATGCATGGATTTTTTTATTTGTTTTATCGATTATTTAGGTTAATACATAAACGAAAAAAAATATAACATCCAAAAAAAAATTAATTTTTGAGGTAAAAAACTAAAAGTAAAACTACACTCAGTTTAGGGTATCAAAAACGCTGCCATGTTAGCCATTGCATTTTATGACGTCACGGATCATCGAGTCCCCTATGTAAACTCAAAGTCAAATCTTCATGCCCATACAAAAATGTTCAAGTATGACGTCACGCTTCATGTGCCAATAGCGTTGCGTTTACACATTTTGCTGTTGAGACTTAAAATATCTACTTTTCAATGATTAAATTTCACAATAAAAACATCATAAAACACAAAAATAAATATACAGATATATTTCTATATCATTTTTTGAAGTCACATGCATTATACCCTATTATTTGAATGAATTTTTCTTCTCCTACTTATAATTTTATCGGAAAGAAAACCTTCAAACTGGAGCACAATGACAGAAATAGATCTCTTGTTCCTCAAACACCTCAGCGTCTATCAATAAGTTGCAAACGACTTTGCAACTTATTGATAAGAGATAAAAAAATTAGATCTATTTTTTCAAGATAATCTGAATCAATTTGAGACCCTTTTCCCATAAATTCAGGCCTATTTCGCAACGGTTTCGCTTTCTTTTCGTCTATTTGGGAGCGTGCAAAGCGTTTGATCACCCTGTATTAGTGAGACAAAGTATTGCATGTAGGTTTTCTTACTTATAGTTATAAAGTTCATGGTGGGAGTTAATATAAAAAGACTACACTTTACCGCATCATCGTTGCTTTTTGATTTTAACGTTATAGGCCCCACCGAACACTCTGATCACATAACAGTCCACAACAACAATATTTTCACCAATTTGACGAGGTCCGTCGATCTCCAAGAAAATTTGTTTAGCTCATCTATTAGCTAAATATTGCAAAAAGCCGGCCACGCGGATGAGACAAAAAACCAATCGTTCTATCTCATTTCTTCTTAGGCTTTAATCATAAGTCGTTTTCTCTTTAGTGCGAGTGAGATGGCATTTGCACTACTTCTATAGCTTTCTTCTTTTATGACATCCAGATTGTTATAAAAAATGACAACATACAAAACAATCTGATTTGTCTAAGTAATTCGTTACTCTTTGTATACCCTCTGTATTTCTACTCTCTTTTATTTCTTCGTGAACGCTCTTTATTTTATCACCAGTTTTATGTGCATTCTATACGTAGATATCTCGATTTATTTCATCATTTCTTTCTCAGAACAAAATGTGTTTTGCGTAGGTAACAATCGGTGATTATTTTTAGCCGTGCTTAAAATAATAACACAGACGACACTGTGTCGACAATTACAAAAAATTACATTTGATTTTTTTATTAATTTAATTCGTTATTATAGAAATCCTAGTTGAACCATTTAACCTAACGATCAGTATGCTGAGTATGTACTGCCATATTGTATAAGTACAACAAAGTTTGTTTAAATGTTCACATAACTTCCACATCCATGACCACTGACGACCACTGTGGCGCGGTGGGCGAAGGTCCGCCTGCGACGCAGGAGGTTGCGGGTTCGATTCCCGCCTCGGGACAAATATTTGTACGATCTGCAAATATTTGTACAGGGCGTGATGTTTTCTATGTATAGTAAAAAATATATATTTATGTAGTGTATTGTATTAGTATATCAGTTATCTAGTACCCATAACACAAGCTCTGCTTAGCTTGGGGCTAGATAATGCTGTGTGAATTGTCCAGCATTATTTATTATTTATTATTTATAACCATGAAAAATAAAGTTAACGCAAACTAGTAAACAGTATACAATTTCACTTCCAAGATACTGTACTTTTTATGTGAATAGCGACCAATTGTAATGGTTTTATGTTTTTACAGCTACGCCCCGCGGCTTCGCACGCATATCCCACGGGAAATGATTTATGGGATAAAACGTAACCTTTATGATATTCCAGGCCTAGAACTACCTGAATGCGAAATTTCAGCCCGATCCGTTCAGTAGTTTTTGCGTGAAAGAGCATCAAACTACATATAATATGTTTACAAAGTTTCGGGTTGCCGGATTATTTATTATTTGAAACATGAAAAAAAACTGTTAGTTTTAACTCTGACCATTCTCAGAAAAATGTATTATTTTCGTTTAATTTAATGTTCTTGTTTACTTAGGCATCTATCCGTGTACCTACGGTACCAACAGATATAATAATATGTCATAGCAAACAAAGTTGAGTACGGACGTTAGTTTTTATAATGTCTTCCTGCCTGGAAACTTTTCTTGAAGTTTCTTTTTATTCATAAGAAGGAAAGATAAAGAAAATTTACAACACAGGAAACTAAAGATGCCTTCCTTTCCCAACATTTTGACGACCTCTGTGGCGCGGTGGGCGAAGGTCTGCCTGCGACGCAGGAGGTTGCGGGTTCGATTCCCGCCTCGGGACAAATGTGTGTACGATCTGCAGACATTTGTTCAGGGCGTTCTGGGTTTTTTTCTATGTATAATAAAAAATATATATATATGTAATGTATTGTATTATGTATATCAGTTATCTAGTAGGTACCCATAACACAAGCTCTGCTTAACTTGGGGCTAGATGATGCTGTGTGAATTGTCCAGCATTATTTATATTATTTATTATATTTATTTATTTATTTCCTTACTTGTGTTATTGTTGTGATAGAAAAATGTTGTTGTTATTATGCAGTTGTTAAGAACCTTTTTTTATGGATACTAGTTGCATCCCGCGGCTTCGCACTCCTATCCCACGGGAACTGATTTGGGGCATAAAAAATTGTCTGTATTATTCCAGGCCTAGAACTGCCAGTATGCAAAATTTATGCGAAGTTTTTACGTGAAAGAGCAAGAAACATACACACAGACCTGTCTACAAACTTTCGCGTTTATAATATTAGTAGGATGAAGCTGCACGATGGATTTTTATAATTTATTGTGTTAAACGTAATAATATGATAAAATATGTGGCTGCCATATTGGCTCGGCTTAATTTATCGTCAAAATAATGTGTGTATACAGGGTGGGGCAAATTTTTAGCTACGGTTTCTTTTGTACTTAGAAGATTTCTAATAAAGAAGAGTTCTAAGGAACTTACTGTTTTATTGTGAAGAAAAAAATATTGCCATTTTTAGTTTTAAGAAAAAAAGTTACCCTTAAGGAGCCAAAAATTTGCCCCACCCTGTATACTCAAAGGCCAGAGGTTTTCTAGTGGATAAAAAGTAGTGAATAAAGATTATTTTATTTCATTTATTTTATCTCTACTTCAACCTCGGAACTCTTCCCGTGAGAATCGAATCCTGCATCGCAGAAAGCAGAAAAGTAAAAATATTCTCTCATTACAAACGCAAACTTATAGTAATTTAAGTTAAGCGAACAGGTGGAAGTGGAAAGCACTTTGCTGTGACAGTTTAAGCCTCCATCGACTCTATTACGCCATTGTGGAGAAACGTAGTTTTTTAAACTGAACGATTAAGGGGAGTATTTCCGAACAATCTGAGGTACCGGTTATGGAACAAAAAATAGTTGAATACGTACGAATTCCTCAAGCGTTGTATGTTAAAAAAGTAAGTAAATCATTTCAAGTAAACAAAACTACCTCTAATAAAAATGAAATAACAATCAAATAAATAAAAGCTATATTTGCAATTGAAACAATTGAGCTAACGGTAGACTGTTGCAAAACATTCTACAGGTATCATAAATAATAAGAGTAGGTAACTTGAATTATGTTAAGTGTATTGTAAAAGATTTGTACTGCTCTCAATTTAAAAATTTACAAATTGACATGTTCTCCTGACATATTGCATGATAATTTAAGTCACTTTCAAACTCAATTGTTGAACGGATTCAAATAATATCCTTAAAAAATTCCCTCCACTCAGGGATATCATAGCCAGTCGTTCGTTTAAGAGATATAAGTTAAAATTTCTGAAAATAACTTATATAAACTGAACTTCTTCATTTCGCTTTCATAATCATAATTATATCATATCAGAGATTTGAGGCTCCAGCCTGAATGAACTTACTCAACAAATCGTTTATTTTTGCCACCTGCCAAGCAACCAACATGTTTACCTAACAATGAAAGCATTTTGATTAATAAAATCAATAATACAATAACTTGCCAAGTACAGTTAAATTCACTTTTAGAAATAACATGATAAAAGTTCAGTTTATACATATAAGTTATTTTCAGAAAATTTAATTTCGACGAACGACTGTACTGTACAATCGCTTTCGGTAAAGCATAAGGAATCTCATCATCAGTAAAACAAAGGTAAACGCGATAAATACTCGATAAAACTTTATACGTTTTATAAAGCCCATAAACGACTGCGGCTTAATGTCGATAGCAGTTTAAAGCTGAGCGTGAACCTACAAAAGTGCATGTTAGTTAATGTCTATGGTTCGTAGAGAGCTTTGTATTTAATTTTTATGTCATATTCCTAGGATCATAAATAAATATTTATGATCTGAGGATGCATTTAAGAAATGATATAAATTTTAGCAGGTATCACCTAGATTTTAGATTCGGACGAAATGTACCCTCCTCAAAAGTGAAGGGGACTTTTTGCCCGAATCTCTTCGCAAACGAGTTTTAGATTCGAACGAAATGTACCGTAACCCCTACTTCCGCTGCTGTTACGGACAAATCAAAAATAATATTAATAACAATGCTGGACAATTAGCACAGCATTATCTAGCCGCAATTAAGCAGAGCTTGTGTTATGGGTACAAGATAACTAATATTTTATACTTAGGCCATTACTCTACATAGATAGATATTTTTTATTACAAGTAGAATGTTAAACGTTGATAATGGTTCTAGGTACATATGTAAAGTGAATAAATAAAATCTCAAGTATACAATATCAAAAGAAAATACGATCACTGACCTAGCCTTCGAAATACAGAAGTTCTCGCTAAATCTTTTACAAAACTTCCATTTTTAGGTCAAAAGTAATGCCCTAAGGGACTCAATCAGGTCCATTGATCAACTCGTGTCGCAGGTCAAGTAGAAAATCAAGTGATTGCCGATAAGCTCGAGGAATTTTAATACTTGCCTGGGGCTCTATCACAAATGTTCTTAAACGGATATACCTTGATCGATGGAACAGCTTATTCCCATTACATCCAAACCTATTGTTCTGGGAAAAGAAAACTTCCATACATTTGTTCCCAACGAGTGAAATAATAATTTTAAAAATATTTTCGATCATACATTAGTTCCCACTTACATATTATAGCAATCGAATCCATCGACTGATTGAGACAGCTTGGGATCTATTTGTGGTGTGGTATGGCAGAATCCTACGTCCACTTGTGGAAGTTTGTGGGCTAAAGTGAAGATGATAACCTTGATCGATGATTTAAAAAAGTATGCTAAGTCTAGTTTTGCACTAAAACAGGTATGTGCTTGGAATTTCATATATTATGCCTCAACCTTGACCAAAACCTCTGCAGTCTATATTGGTCCACAGCTGGACCCATGCCTCCTCCTGATAAGCGCCCTATTAGCTTTTATATCATGGAGAATTACATCTCACGCTGGGCATATTGAGGTTTGCAGTTAGGTGGTAGAATGGTTCAGCAGATGGTGTTGCTGCCCGCCCTCGGTAGATGTCTCTTTGTCGCCTCTTACGACACCCGCGGTAAGGGTGGTACCACATGGTCTGAGCTACGTTTTATTTCGAAGTAACTCGTGTAAAGCCACTGACAGAAACTTGTCACAAATCTTTTATTATTGTGATTCTAACTTTAGAGCGATGTGATAGGGCTCTGAAAGGGTAGAGTTCCAATGGTGCTCGCGTCGCCAGCGACTTAGAAAATTGTTCGGCTTACAAAATAATTGGGTAGTTATCGACAATTCCAGTTTGAATTCTCGTCGATTTTATTGAAATCAAGAGACAATGTTTGCTAGAAATATTTTACTGAAGTTTGAAAATATTTTGAATTTTAGCAAAGCTGCGTTTTTAGTAGACCTATTTTAATTCGTCGGAAAGGATGTCGGATTCGATATCGGAAACTTTTGACTAATCGAAATAGCTTCTTAAGCTTTCGCGATTTAATGATTATTTATCGGGAATTTATCGGTAGTAGGGGAAATAAAAACAAAGGTACCCGATAAATAATCATTAAATTAATCGAAATAGCGTTCTAAAGTTCCGTCGGAATATAATTCAAATTCGAATCTGACGTTTTCTCTTCGGATGAATTAAAATACCCTTGCTGAGCAGAAGCAGGTTTTTGACAGTTTTCATCGGAACGCTTCAGCACCGTGCGCGAGATTTTTTGAAAACGGCCTAAGACGCACACACGCTCACAGTTTTCAAGGGATTTTGGCTACGGATTTTGAGTACGTATTTTGGGTGTATTTTATGTAAAAAATATTGATTTATGGAATGTTTTTTTGCATAAAGTATCTAATACACTTATGGGTAAGACTTGGGTTATCACAAGCTCTTCTTAGATTGCGGCTAGGTGATGCCGTGTGAATTATCACATTATTATTTATTAACCGACTTCAAAAAAAGTGTATTTTTTTCTATTTACCTCAGAACTTTTGACTGGGTGGTCCGATTTCCATGATTATTTTATATGAAAGCTGGTACTTCCCGTGTGTTCAGTTCGGACAATAGGATCCATGAAAATCCATGAAAAATAAGACGTGTGGCACTCGGGGACTGCCGCGGTAAAGTTATTGCAAAGCATAAGTCATTAAAAGTTCAGCTATTCATCGATAGATGGCAAAACTAAAAAGTATCACCGCTGTGCCTGTCGTAGTGGGGGGTGTTAGGTTATTTTCGCTACAGAATTTCTGGATTCGGTCTCCACGCTCATAGAAGCCCGCGATAGAAGCTATGCAATAGCTTAAAAACCATAAAAATTTAAGTCGGCTTATAATTTTTTAAAACAAAATTAATTATTTTATACATGTTTTGTAAGCTTGAAGATCCGCTTGCAATTAGAAACATACGGAGAGGTTGCTTCTCAGTGGAGTAAGTCCTCGGAATGGACTGGAAACTTTTTTCAAAGCACATTTACTAAGATAAGATTGGTTTGGATCCAATTTGACAACGCGCGGATTGTATAAGAATAGTAAATAAATATATTTTAAAGCCGTAAAATAAAAAACAACAGCTGCGCCCGCGGCTTTGCACGCGTTGTTCATATGGAAACTTTTAAAGGTGATTTTTATCCCACGGGAACTGATTTATGGGATAAAAAGTAGCTTATGTTTGATTACAGGATTAGAATTACCTATATGCAAAATTTCAGCGAGATCCTTTTAGTAGTTTTGGCGTGAAGAGATAACGAACATCCATCCATCCACCCATCCATACAAACTTTCACATTTATGATATTTATGAATTAATAATTAATGATTATTACTTTACAGTTGATCTGTATCTACATATTTACTATGACAAGGTTCCGTCCCGTTCTGATCGCACGCGTATGAAGTAGGTACACCAACTAAACTCTAAAAAAACAGTAACTCTCTGGAAGCATTATCCCAATTCCCAGCGCTGACCTTGAACAGTAATTGCCTGGCCGAACCGCGGCTCGTTAATTTGCTGAATAAAAAATACGACTTAACCCCGCGCTCCCTTGTTTTAGGGAAAATGCTTTTAATTTTGTAGCCTGTTTTTTGTAGTTATAGACATCAATTCAGTTTTATTGTCTTTGAATTAAAGTCTGTTCAAAGCTTAAGGTATCATCATCATCAACCCTATCACCATATAAGAACATATAATAATAATAAGCCTTTTCCAAATCTTAATAAACATTTGCGAGTTATTTATGAATTATTATATTGAATTTATGAATGAATAGAGAATATTAATTAGTAGGTATGTCACTTTTTCATGCATAATTATTTATAATGTATGTAATTAATTGATCATTTTCTTAAAAATATACACTTTCACATAACATGCAATTTTTGTCTTATGATTTGGGCATCCTTCGGTTGAAGGCCTCCTCCATCCATCTCAACAGAGTCCTGTCTGCGGCATGTCGTGTCCACACGACGCCGGCCTCGTCCTGGATATCATCTCTCCAGCGCTGACGGGGTCGGCGTCGTGTCCCTGCCAGTGTAGGATGCCCGACATGCCCGTCCATCTCCCATCAGTTGTCCGTGCCACGTGCCCAGCTCATCTCCACTTCTGTTCACAAGCTAGTGTTGCTGCGTCGGTTATTTGGGTTATCTTTCTCAGGTTTGAATTTTTGATGCGGTCTTTCAGTTAGCATCCCCTTTGGAATACATATATTTTAGCTGTTACCTTTTTCGATAGAGCCCAGTTCGGACAGCCATAGAATGCTAAAAGGCCTCCCAAAAGCGAGCCACAAATAGCGGTTCTGAATCGCCTCCATTCATCGACTCCTTACGACCACTTGAGTTATAACATGATGTCAAAAAAACCATTTTCTGAAGACCGCATTTTTAAAATTAAGTTTTGTTTGAAATAACTTTGTTAAACGTTGATTGAAATTGCATGTTCTTATTGAGTGTGTCCAGAATGAAGTCTTCTTGATAGAGAAGTGTAAATATTTCCTAAAAGAGTTTTACGTCTGTAACATAATCCTATCAAACCCAGATTCGGAAGATGTAAAAAGTCTAGTGAAATTTTACAACATTAAGTTCAGCTCCGATCAGACGGAGTTCTCATTTATTTATATAGTTTAGTTTAGATGTATATTATATATGTGTAATCTGTTAAAATATTTATATGTGTTTGTTTTTCATTTCTGTTACTTAGTGAGAACGATAAAATAGCAGTAAATAAAGATTAAAACACAAAACTATATTACAAAATCTTAAAAAATAAAGAAAATTCAGATCAAATACGCGTAGGTAAACATCGACGAATTAACTTGCATTGCATGTTACATTGCAGGCGCGGTTCGTAGATGTGGACGCGGAATAAGGTTTCAATAGATCTACGATCAGCCTTACCTTACCTCAACGATCGTTTTAAGACAAAAGCATCCGCCGAAGGTCCTAAACAAAAGCTTTGATGAGAAACTAATTAAACGACCTCCTTTCTATAGAATCAGCACGTCTATTAATGTAGACTGCCGAGCAACTGTAATGAACGTCATTTCTATCTTCTATTCATATATTTATCTAAAAGATAAATAGATAGAATTGAAATAAATATTGATTTTTTACTTAACGAAACAAATAACAAACAAAATAAAATAAAAATTACAAATAATGTGAAAACCAAAACTAAAGCTATCTATCAATAGAGCTATAAATGGAATTGATAGATAGGGAGAGAGACATTTAGTGTCAGTATTTTTGAAGCTACTTTCAACCATACCACATACAAAAATACTTGTACCTCTAGGAATACTGACATTAAAGCTCTCTCTCTCTCTCAACCTCGACCTCAACCGCCTGTATTGATCCATCCTGCTGGACGCAGGCCTTCCCCCATAAGCGCCTTGTTGGCGTTTATCTAATAGGGGGTAATGCCAATAATCCCCACACTGGGCATTCTGGTTAGAGATCGCAGTTCGGTGGTAGAATTGTTCTGTAAGGGACGCTGCTGCCCGCCCCCGGTGGATATCCCTTAGTCGCCTCTTATGACACCCAAGGGAAGAGAGAGAAAAATAGAAATAAATACATACAACGAAAAGACATGCACAGATACAACCTAAGAAACATCAATAAACTATATACACCACAAGTAAGGCTAGAGGAAGGTAAAAAACCAGGACAAACTGTTAAAATAAAGATGTTTAATAAACTACCTACAAAGATTACTGAATTAGATAATTTTAATCTCTATAAGCGTAAAATATAAATATTTTTCGGGAACAATGCATTTTACAGCCTAAACGAATTCTTTAGTATGGTTATATTGGAATCCTCATTTTTGGATCAGGAATAAGTAAAATTTTGAGTCTCAGATTGCTTACAATAACTTAAAACAACCTATTCATTTATTTCTTATCTATTGCCATTGTATACCTACCAACTAAGTTAAGGAATGAAAATGTGTAAAATGTAACACATGTATTAAGTGAATGACTTACCTAGTATAACACATATGTTATAAGAATGGTGAATAAATAAAAATCTGATAAGAGATCGGGTGGGACAAAAAATTGAAGTGAATTAAAGTCAATTGCACCTTATTTCTTGTTGATAGTAATAACTATTTATCAAGCTGTTTATATAGTAAAAATTTGACTTGTCTAAGTACTTATTTTGTAAGTCTAAAGAAATAAACGATTTGACTTTGACTTTGACTTTGACTTTGCAAATTCTAAGCCAGCACCACACAGCTGTCTTTCTATCAATACAACATTGATAGTGTCAGTATTCCTGGAGTTACTTGATTTTCACGGAGGCAGACAACACAATAATTCCTAAAACGTCGAGCGTATTTTTTGCTTACTATCACACTGCTCGGAAGTTTACTCGTACCTTAAGGAACAAAAGGAACGTTAATTGCGCCAATGCAAACAAAAACACGCTTTGGTGCCTGGGAAGGAAATCACGGGAATTCTTATGATGCTTTTAGTAGGATTAGTAACAATAATGCAGTGGTTAGATATAAATGGAACTCGAGGTTTGTTTCTAATGTAGATCACTTTAATGTCAGAAGACATTAAAGTGATCTACATTTTCTCTTTCATTGTTACTAACAATTTATTCGAATCCGGTCAAACGGATTTTATTTCATTTCTTAGAGTTTATGGGTTACGCACTATAATAACAAAAACCTTTATAATTTTTTTTAAGGAACTTAGAGCTAGTAGGAACAGTCCACGATAAAAACAGCTTAAACTAGCAAGACAACTTGTTTCGTTTCTGAGGCGTATAAAAAAACCATGGAAACCTTGCCTTGATTAACGTAGTGTAGAATGCCCTCCAGCCAGGTGCAAAATCTGTGAAAGACTGTGGAAGAAGCGGCACACTGAAGGCGATAAGTCCCTCTATCTATGAATGGTCCAGCCAACAATGCAAACTAAGGACATATCGTTTTGTTGCTCATTATAGAGGGCCTGCGTCAATATGCATGGGCTATTGATGATAATGGCAGTGAAGTCACCCTCAGATAATGGCCGCCATCCAGCACAATAGCTGGCAAGTCAACTAAAACATGTAAAGGAACCTCAAGGGCATTTTTTGCTCAATTGATTTACTTCCTTCGCTAGACTATTTCCAAATGAGTTTCTTCTTGTAATAAATTTGCCGACTGCAGCAGTGCAATTTGCAGACCTCGTATTTTTATAATGTAATTTTGTGCAGATTGAGAAAAATTCTAGAAAATGTTCCATGCGGGGCTTGTTTTAATACCTACAAGTACTTGGAAACTAACTTCTAGGAGAAACAAATGGTTATCATAAAAGCTACTTACAGAGTCTTCGTAGTAAGGTAGGCATAAACTTATTCATCATCGAAATATCTATCGTGGATATTACTGGGTATCCAGAAACGTTAAATAGAGTCAGTGTAAATAGATAGGGGATGATCTTAAGATGGTGTCATAATATTTTACTATACCAAGAGATGAGTATTTGTCCCGCTACAATTAAAAATGCGGATATAATAAGCGAGACGAAACTACTCGAAAAAAACATACACTGTTTTTAACTGACTTCAAAGAGGTTTTACATAAAAATAAAAAGAAATAATGCTGGACAATTCACACAGCATTATCTAGCCCCAAGCTAAGCAGTGCTTGTGTTATGGGTACTAGATAACTGATATACATAATACAATACACTACATTGATAGATATTTTTTTTTATTATACATAGATAACACCCAGAACGCCCTGAAAAAATATCTGCAGGTCGTACAAACATTTGTCCCGAGGCGGGAATCGAACCCGCAACCTCCTGCATCGCAGGCGGACCTGCGACGCAGGAGGTTGCGGGTTCAAAGTCAAAGTCAAAGTCAAATCGTTTATTTCTTTATACTTACAAAATAAGTACTTAACCAAGTCAAATTTTTAATTTTTTTTGTTCGATTCTTCTTCGCCCACCACGCCAGAGAGGTCGTCAAATTCGTCTGTTTTTTATGTTTGTTACCTCAGAACTGACTGTTTCGTCCGATTTTCATGATTCTTTTTTTATTTGAAAGCTAGTGCTTGCCGTGCTGTTCCATTTTAATTTGGCCCAGTTATGTCACTGCAATCCTCATATTGAAGTCTATAGCTTTTTAAAAACAAAATCAAATATTTCGAGTAGCTTCGTCTCGCCCAATATGACTAACGTCGTTTCGGAAAATTTTAAAAGTCTGTTTTTGGTTTTATTCGGCGGCCTACTTGGAAAAGGAATATCGAAGTTCTTTCTCGTTTTCATGCAAAACCAACTCTTAGTCGCTTGCATAAGATTAGCGTTCGGACGAAATCGATTCGAAACGTAATTTTCGGTTTTACGAGTGCACACCCAGATTTTACAACCAGTCGGCTAAAAACATAACGATTCCTACTCATAACAACAGAGTTCTACCAGCCAGCGGCCTACTTTAGCGCGCTGACAACAATACCGCCTACTTAGCCATTGTAAATGCTTGACAGTTGGCTACAAAGATTAGCTTCTTAAAAAACAAAAAAAAATACCTACAAGGTCTTTATTGATAATTGAAAAAACTATAAACCGACTTCAATTATTTAGTTTTTTCAACACAATGCAGATCAATGTCAGAACTGGACCATATTAATGGGAAGCACCAGCTTTCATATAAAAACAACCCAGTCAAAAGTTCTGAAGTAACAAACATAAAAACATAAATATGACAGTCAAATTGAGAATCCTCCTTTTTTTGAAGTCGGTTAAAAAATAAAATAACAATCTTAAAGGTAAAAGAAATAAATTAAAACTAGTTTTTACATTGAGCTAACTGTCTACATTAAAACAGTACAGTTTAAGTCTACTGTTGCAAACAATCTACAGGTAGCTCAACTGTTTCACATCAATACCAGTCGACTGATTCACATCAATACCAGCTGGAAGCATACCCACGCTGGTAGCATTGTCTCGATGTATGGCAATGCTGATGCACTGCGCCTGATACGCACCAGCTCTCGGGTCACGAGTCGCTTCGATCAGACGGTCAGATAATATTGTAAACCCAAAGAGATTCGGTACCCCACGAACCTAGTGTCTCGACTTCAAAAGAAGTAAATGTGTAGGTCTCTGTCGGTCGAGTCCTGCATATATGCGCAGCACGCATACGTTCATTGCTGAACGTGCCAAATGATAGCACTAAAGTGAGAAAATACCAATTATGTGACGAATTTATTTTGTGGCAAATGTACAAAATACCACATTTTCTGTTCATTAACTTCAGCAGTCGAGTGTACCTAGGTTACCCATTATTAAATATGAGTAGTTGTCGCGGAATAAAATACAATTTGATTCAACTTACTTTATTATATGTGACGAAGTCTAATTTTGCTGAGATTCTATTGAGATGCGTTGAGTATAATGTAATAAAATATTGCTAGACTATTCACAACACATTATCTAGCGCCAATACAGGTGTGTTAAACGTGTTAACAAGATTGCATGTAAACACGTTTTTTGTTTCATGACCAAGATGCAGATGTCGTTCTTCTCCCCCGCGGCGATGGTGCGCCCCTGCGGGTGGCCGAGGCTATAGGCAGTGGATGTGATAAATTAATTGACAACATCATTGAGAACGGCAAATATGGAGTAGCCGTTATACAGGGCCTGAAAAGAAACATTTTCAGTGTTACTAAAAAAAGTTAGCGCGTGATTAACAAAAGCGTTGCCACAAAACTGCGTCTTACAACGGTTTAACTTAGGCACGGCCTAGATATAGTTTAACAAATTTAAACTATATCTAGGCGTAGTTAAACTATTATTAAACACTTGATTAGAAACTGTATAGCTAAACTCTTTTAAGACCAGTGTCTTTTAGACTAGAGTCTTGGTGGCGTTTGCTTAGCAAAATTACGGGCTGATATTTGGTAAGTATTTGAATTTGACCCTTTTGAAAATCTTTTGTTTAAAATTTTTAGTTAAATAAAAATCTTAAATTTCTAGTTTTCTAGTCCCCTGAAAGTAAATTTCAGGAATCCGTCATAAAGCTGGCAAAAATTGTGCATGTTAAACTAGAAGAACAGGGGTTCTGGTCAGAAGTATGTACATTAAGTAAGTACATTGGCATATTGCTGACCAGGCTCCATGCTGGTCAACTCTCAATTTCAGCGCCACTGTGCGACCGTGATCATGAGCAGCACTGTATTTTATAATTCTATATACCGGCTCCTAGGCTCAGAAACTCTCATGGAGATGCGCTTCACAAAATGGCGGGCCAATTTATGGTAAGTGCATACATATTTGAGGTTTTTATTTGAAGTATTTAATTGACCATAACGCTTTTGATAATATTTGTTTGGTAAATTTCTTCAAGAATCCGTCTAAAGTGACAAAAAGTTAAAGAACCATAAGGAATGCTTGGCTCTTATATATAATAGGTATACTTACATTGGCATAGTTCTGTTTATCAACCAGCACGAAGCCTCCAGCACTCAGTTTCAGCGGCCGCTGAGCGACTGTGATGATAAGCAGTACAGTCTTTTGTAACTCCACTGGCCAAGAAGTCCATTCCGAGTCGTATGCCGCTTGTGCTATGTCTAGGCTCTGTAATCATTTTATAAGCAAATTAGATTGAGACACAATAAGAGTAGATGGGTTAAAACCTAACCAAATTGATGCCTATATAGATAATATATATCCATAGATGGTTATAGATCATGATCATGCGATAGAGTAGGTAAAGATAAGAGACGAGCAAGGAAGATTAAAAACTACAACTGAATGGCTGACATGATGTGAATTAGATTCCTAGTAATTCTCATAGGGAGGCAAAAATATTAACAGAAAGTAGACTTTAGATGGTGATAACCTTACATAAAGTAATGTTGAAGATGCTGTTGTAGATAGGTCCCACAGGGACCACACAAAAGGCAGCACAGAACTCTGAATAAAACTACTTTTTCGGATTCCCCGAATTCTTTGCTGTGCAGGCATATAATGTAGATTGATAGCTTGGTACTTTGCGCTTTGATATAATTACATCATTTATACTAAGTTTAGGCATGTCACTTGTCAAGGGGAGTGTTTTTATGAAACGTTTTTTAAAAAAACAGCCCTTTCAAGTCAAGGCTTGCCAGAATGAGGGTATTTTATTCTGTGGAATCGAAACCCATTACATATGAACAGGAACATCAAAACGGATTCCTGGTAGCATTACCACATGCTATAAAAAATAATGGAACATTCCTACATAATAGAACGTAGTTTCCTTACCTGCAAGATTAAATCGTTGCCAAGAGAGCAATAAATGAACGCGTTCACAAGCGCCACGCCAAGGTAGACGGCGAACGCGAAGATTGCAAACATTTGATCTTTAGTTACCTTAAAAGAAAATTAAGTTTTTCAACCAAATTTTATGCAAAATCATTCCTGAAATCTTGAATATGGTATGACTTTCAAGAAAACTACTCGAAGACGTTTCTGACACTTGCAAAACGTGGAGCGGAAATAATATGATTCATGCATATCGCTTTATTGCAGACGAAACTGTTTTTTTTTCTTCAAAAAACCACCTACTATGTGTATCTATGAACTTCTGTAAGAACTGCAAAAAATTATTTAAAGGGAGCATATTTTTTTTGAACACATTCACTGCTCCATATAGATAACCAATGTTTAAAATTGATAATGAAATTATGATACGGGTGGGTGGTTTTGTCTTAAATAATTATTGTAATTTAGAGAGTAATTAATTAATTTATTTATTTTAATTTTACGAATTTGTGGTTAGTGATGCCCCGAATTTAAGTATTCAAGTAAGATTTTCAGTACACCTTAGGGCCATTTATTAGAGGTTGCTTTTCGACATGCATCTCAGTCTATGGGCAGTAGATTAAATAATTTTTTTACTGTATTGGCTTTAGCTAGTGAGCTAGGGATAATACTATCGCAATAAATCTATTGACTGATTAAAAAAATCCTTTCATGGAGTAAAACTAAGAAATATTAAGGAAAAAGGACCAGCATACTTACAGTGGTGACCAGAACCGCATTGATGCATAGCTCCAGAGTTATAGAAATGTTTTGTATTAAAAAGTAGTCTTTGTACATTATTTCCATAGAATTTGCATACCTACAACATTACATTTCAAGAATTATCAAGGCACTATGGCGCTTAACAGTGGAGCCTGTACAGAGTGTAACAACTACTAATTCATCGGTGGCTGGGGGGTGGGGGACCTCAGTACCTATCGATTTCATTCCTCTTGTTACACCCTGTATACAGCAGTTGCCAGGCTTTACGCAGATCAATTTAGCCTGGAACAACCCATGCTGGTTTTATTTCTAGAGCATTGTGCCGTCCCAATCAGAGGGTGTCCCAAACAGACTGGTCTATCCAATTTATCTCGCATCCGAGTAGCTTACCTTACTAGCCGAATATGTTTCCTTACAATTTTCTTTAACTCATCTCTCGTTGGCTTATCATTCGACTTTGTGTACTTCAGCCGTCGAATTCTCTTCTGCAAGTCATCCAGTTGATCACATATATATAATAAGAGACTGCAGACCATACCTTTCATTGCCATACCCCTTAATAAGAACGGGACTGATAATACGAACAGGACTTGATAAGAAGTAAATAGGTTCATTTTACTCTTATATGGGTCAAAGGGCATCCAAGCTTCCATAGACATTTCGTTATTTATCAAACCTGATAAACTGAAAATAATAGGTACCGAACCGGTAAGAAATGATACAGAGACAACTAGTTTTATCATATTATCTCTAGTTCTGTCAGTCACTTTGTCGCCAGAAGTGATGATATCGTCGATTAGAAGCTTTATTTTCTCGCGTCTGATGGTAAAACAGATGACTTTGAAGAAGAAATTGTAGGAGACGACACTTTTGTCGACGTTAGAGAGGAATGTGATAACATCTGTGCAACGAGCGGTGCTGATTCCTGTTATGATCAAGAAAATTATCATGAACGTAGTGAGAGTGTGTTCGTAGATTTTGTAAAACTTCAACTGAAGTGATGTAAGATTTTCGTCAGGCCATAATCCAGACAGGAAAAGAAATTTTAAATTGCACTCGAAAAAGTCTTCGGTGACGAGGAAACGTTTGATAATAGTGAGCATCATTTTGCAACTGAAGTCAAGTAAGCAGAATTGAAATTGCCAGCAAATTATACTCAAAGTTTACTCATTAAAATTATGGACGTGGAAACTATGTAGGTTTGGAGAAGCGCTCAACTTATCGATGAAATTGAATAGTCAAACTGAATGGTTTTATTTGTTTTAAAACTTCAATGTTGATATTCGAGAGGAATAATTTAGGAGCAATCAATTAGAAAAGATCAACAGGAGCCCAATCATTTTTCGATTCAATTGTTTGTACCTACTAAGTTTAGACTAGGAAAAGGCATTCTTTAAGTAAAGCAAGAGTATTCTTTATGGCTGAATTTTGGTTTTATCTAAATACTTTTTTGTATTCTACAGGTTGCCACGGAAAGGGTGTACTAAGCCGAAAGGTGCAATTCTGGACATCAATGGGTCAACGTTTGTTCTTGTTATTTTACGTGAATTCTCATATTATAAACATAACGTTTTTATAGTCAAAAGTCCTTCGTATAAAGTAATGTCAATGTCACGCAAACTATGTTAAATATTAAGTTATTCCCAACGTCTCACGAAAAGTCTTTCCAGCGTCTCACGTGAGACGTTTCCTATTCTTATCGTCTCACGAAGTCACAGAGGTTCTTATTAATACTTTCCAGCGTCTCACGTGAGACGTTTCCTATTCTTATCGTCTCACGAAGTCACAGAGGTTCTTATTAATACTTTCCAGCGTCTCACGTGAGACGTTTCCTATTCTTATCGTCTCACGAAGTCACAGAGGTACTTATAATCAATCTAAAATATCTGTTGATCATGTTTTTCCAAATAATGTTGAGTTTTCACATATTTTCATGATGCCTTCTGATGGGTTTTTGATCACTGCACTAACAACTCGACCTTATCAAGTTGTTCGGTTCCCTCATCACATTATGTAGTTAAACCTACAAACTACATAATATGATGATGGTACCGAACTAATAGAGTAATCGCATAACTTAGAAAACTTAGTCTAAAGTACAGTGGTTGATTAAGGAAGAACTTTCTTGCAAAGTTTTAATTTACTTAATTTTACTGTAGGTTTACCTGGCTGGTCTGATTTAGGTATAGATTTTGTTTTTCAATACTAAGATAGCTTGTAGGTAGGTTATATAAAAATAAGTACCAATTTTATGTAATTTGTATACACAAACGATATTTTTGCCTATCGGACATTGAATTAATTTTCGAAAATAGGAACGAATCACGTCAAAGTAGGTATTTAGTTTAAAACCACTTAGTTTTTAACCTACATATAAAAATTACTTTACGCAGTAACAGAATGCTGAATGTGTATTGCCATACTGTTTACTTAAAAACTTAAAAAGTTTGCATTTATCTTATTTTCTATGATGATAATGTGAAAGTGAATTCTTTTTAGGGTTAAGCTCATCTTTGCCATTACTTCTCTCCTGTTTGTTTTTAGTGCAATAAAGAATTAAGAATTATGAATTAAGAATTAAGTTATGTAAAAGTCCCTCTTGGAGCGCTGTCACATTGTTGCTTTTGACAATTAGAGGCGCTACAAAGCACACAATGTGAATGTACATAACTTTTTTCGTCATCATAAACGAATGCACAAGTGGTACTTAGGACTGATAATCAGTATAATAATGAGGGTACTAAACACTCAGATCGCGAGGCAACAAAATAGGAAAACCAACGTAATTTCCTTCGAGCTAAAGTTCAAAATTAACACAGCTTTCAGCTCTTTCGCAGCTCATTCATAACTTTACAAATTTGCGAACAAAACCAATAGATTACAATATCTCGAAAAGCTGAAACTACAGACCATGATTGAATTATTTTGCCAAGCAAGAATCAACTTTACAATACTGTAACAAAGTGTATTTTTGGCGGGAATGTTCAGTTCCAACTTTTGCCTTTGCCAGTGATGTTTTAATATTCGCAGCGAGTTAGCAAGGCTTTATTTAGACAAGAAGATAGTTATATTTATTCGGATGAATTTAATGTAGGTCTGGGCATCTACGTCGGAAAATGATTGCGGTATAGATAATTTTTCTCACGCGACACGATTATTTCCTTTGCTTTTTCTTCTTCATCGACCAGTTAGGCCGCTCTGCTACTATAATTAAATGCATTTTTTTGTGCTCTAACTGAACACAAAATACGCAATAACTCTGAAAAATGCATAAACTCCGCACTGTTACTGAGCTACAACTTATTTTGTCACTTTTACAGCTGATTCATTCAGTTAAATTCGTGAGTGAATTAATTAGTAGTGTCGCTGTGTCGCGGCTCGCTTAATGCCGTTATTTTTATCTCACGGAAAGATGGATAGCTTAAGTTTGATCCCAGCCTTAAAGCAACATCTGTTCAAAATTCAACCTGATCAGTTTAGTGTTAAGGTGAAAAATTACACCGGTAGTTGTGTAGCTTTATTTTATTTGCGTTAAGAAGTTTCGGTTTTATTTTTTTCCTTTTGACATGGAAACCTTTCATTTTATATCTTTGTGACAATAACCCATTTAGTGTTCTCATCACACAATGTCCTAACATTACTACTTGTATAATTAATAGACAGTATGCGCTGTCTTCATCAATTTCTAAGTATAATGAAGTTAAGAGATTCTTTAATGTACTAACACTTTTAACTATACTCGTATGCTCGTAATTAAAAATATTACCACACTAATTGGAATTAGTAAAGTATTGATATAGTATATCTTATATAGTGAGATTTTACTTACTTATTCTCTGTTTCCTTTGTTTTTATACTAGCTAGGTCAAATGAATTGTAGCTTTTAGATTAAGTGTAACTACAGTGTAATTTTTATGTAGGTATCCCAATATATCTTGCGGAGGAAGGACCTGGTGACCCGTAACACAGGTTTTATAAACCTCTCTCGGGGACCAGTCTCTTGCAAAACAAGATAACTAGATATAAACTATTTTTGATCTATAAATTGTAAACTTATTATCTTGTGTAAGAGAAAATAAATACATTAAATACAATACAATACAGTATTAGTGAAGGAAATCACGGGGCTCCAAGTGACTACTCTGTAGAGCAACAAGCTGAGTCAGTACCTGAGTGTCTACCATGAGCCAAATGGCAGATCACAGTGCTCTTATTTATGTCTGAACATCCATGTTAATACCTGTGTATCACAAATGAATATATGAACTGAATAAATGAATAAATGAGTTTTGACAATCTATACTCGCTAGCGACTGTAGTTAAAACATGTATGAAAACTTCTAAAGCGCCTCTAGCGGATAGTAGATAACTATTATGCGTATTTACGTAACTACTGTAAAGTAACGACAGGCGATTTAACTGTGACAACGGCGTGAAAGCAGCTGGTCAACTCCTCGACGAAGACTTTCCAAAACGGGCACGACCTTCAGTAGGTAATGAAAAAGAAGTTGTAAAGGATAAAGATAATAGTGATCAATCTGCTATTCAATTCTATCCTACGTTTGCTACTTAACGCAGCTTATAATATAAGCTGCATCAAGTAGCAACATTAATTCGATAAGCTCCTTGCTATATCTCGTTGCACGGCGTAGCAGGTGCTACGCCGTAGCACCTGCTACGACGGTTTATACGTTGTTGTTCGCTACTAAATAGAATGATGATGTCCTATGATATTCCTAGCCGAATTTTGACCACCGCGTCCTGTGGCAACGAAGGCTAGCAATGTGTGCAGAAAATTATTATAGTGCACAAGTGTGTGCGCAAACATAGATGCCACTCTCTATTCCCACACTGACAAAATCCGATGGGACGGCAGACCAACACGACCGAGAGAGGTCAGGTGCAGGACCAACTGCTGTTTTTCGACGCGCTGCGTACTTCCAGACTCCGTTCTGTTACTGTAAAGTCACAGCCCGGAGTCGCTTCATAAAGAACGTAAGCTTACAAGCCGTTAGGTTGGCGGGTATTTTAATGTTTCTTGTATTTGTATTGTATCGTGTATTTTCATACTTTGATCAGATATTTCTTGCTATCTTTGATCAGATATTTCGCGGTATACCTATATCCCGAAGATATCCAGAACCTTACCTAGATAACACTCAAAATTGTCTACGTCAGACAGTTTGCGCAAAGCCTGACAAGCTTCGTGCATACGGAACAAGAGGTTAATGTTATTTATACGAATTTGTGTTTTTTTTATTTCTTAGTAGGTTCCTATACGAATACATGTAAAAAAAAACAAATAAACAATCTGTATAATATTATAGCTTTATACCGTTACCTATTACTGATCATATTTAAATTCATTTGGTTCCTTCTAACTAATGTTCGACGCAGATTTCTTGAGGTAAATAAGCATATAATTATAGTAGAAAATGCATAAAAACTTTACTGGAATTGGAAATACCGTCCATTTTTGTGTCTTGGACGTGTGATTTTTTCAACTTCGCTAATTTTCTGTGCGACCGCTCAAATACTTTCCATACATGCATGCGTGAATCTAAAGCGGGCCGGCGAAAACTTTGATTGATGGTTATAATTAAAAATATTCAATTTTAAACTGTGAATTCTACATGGGCAAACCTGCATAGCATAGCTAGTTGAAAATAAGTAAATAATATTAGTGTCAGTATTGACGAATAAACAAGAATTTAGAATAGGTACTTCTTGAAGTTAATATTTACCACTTAATATTTACCAAAATAGGTTCCCTAATTCTTTCCAAGTTAGCGGAACAACGCTTGAAAGTGGAGTTTGAATAATGGACCCCGGGGCGTAATTTATGAGGATGGTCCAAGACTGAATTTACGTCCTCAAGGTAACGCTAGGGAGGGCAGGAAGGGATTTTTTTGAGAAATTAGTTTTCACCGGATGAAAAGTAGGATAAAAGAATTATTGTGTTACACCGGAAACAAGAAAATTCAATGCTGATGATACCAAATTGGGACGACCTGCTTCTTTCATTCGTTTTTATTGTCATTGCAATTGTTTTCACGTGTTTTAAAAGCACGGGGTGTAAAGTATGTCACGAGTTTGCGTTAGATATTCATGATCAGTAAATCATCACAGATTTTCTTTTGTTTGTTTTTTTAAATGGTCACGAGATAGAACGGTTGCCAAAAGGGAAAAAGGCGAATATTGTCTTCCTGCAATGTATGAAGCACTCTAGCTAAGGAACGCCCCTGCGGATCGCATCGGGGAGGCGGCGTGAACCAAGGTAGTGAATGTATTAACATAGTTAGGGAGTTCTATATTCTAAGAAAAACCCTAACTTATTATTCTTTATAGTTTCTGCCTGCGTCTTTGCACACGCTATTTCTATGGAAACGTTTCTTATACCATGGAAACAGATTTTTCTGATCTGAGAATTCAGATCTTTTAGCCTATTTCTGATTCCAGGATTAGAATTACCTATATGCATGGTAATTCTAATCCTGGAATCAAACATGTAGTTAGGGGCATAGTTAGGGTTTTTCTTAAAATATATAAATTCCTAACTATTTTCAGAACGATTCGTTCAGTAGTTTTACCGTAAAGAGGTTACAAATATCGATACATCTAAACATGCAAACTTAAGCATTTATAACATAAGTGTGATGGCAAAATTTTCAGTGGACATGGGCTCAAAAATTACATAAACTAGAACTTTAGAACTGACCACAGAAGCTGGCATTCTAATTTTCTACACATTTTCTCCTTGAAAAGGTGCGTCAACCTAGCCGTACCATAAATCTTCCTTATTCCACACCGTCTTGCATTTTGCAATACGCCTGCCGACGCTCGTGCTCTGCGTCGCACAGAGCTGAATATAAGAATTGTAGAGCAGGAGAGCAATGTTGATAATATTTCATTACCCCATTACCCCGCGGCTTCGCACTCGTTGTTCATATGGAAACGTTTAAAGGGGATTTTTATCCCTCGGGAACTGATTTATGGGATAAAAAGTACCTATGTTTAATTCCAGGATTAGAAACACCTGTATGTAAAATGTCAGCCCGATCCGTTCAGTAGTTTTGACGTGAAGACGTAACAAACATTCATCCATCCATACAAACTTTCGCATTTATAATACTAGCTGCGCCCCGCGGCTTCGCACGCGTTGTTCCTATGAAAACATTAAAAGGTGATTTTCATCCCACGGGAACAGATTTATGGGATAAAAAGTAACCTATGTTTTATTCCAGTATTAGATTTACTTGTATGCAAAATTTCAGCCAGATCCGTTCAGTAGTTTTGGCGTGAAGAGGTAACAAACATCCATCCATACATCCATACAAACTTTCGCCTTTATAATAATAGTGTGATTAGTGTGATAGTGAACCAAATTGGGAAATATTTTCATCAAGGATCAACTTCAACATCGTATTTATCTTAACTCCTCTACTTTGTATTTATATATATTTGAAAAAAAAACATCTTATTCCTGAGACTGGGCGATTAATATTTAAGAACTACAATAGGGTTCAGTAAACAGAGCCACTATTATATTGCAGAGAAAATATCAAATTATAGCTGAGGACTTTCATTAATAAACAAAATCTGCAGCTATTATTTACCTACCTATCAAACTTTATTGAAAATGAAAATTTCAATCAAATAATAGAAGTACTTAATTTAAAGTAAACCTCTTATCCTCTATTCCGATATTTTAATTATTTTGTGCTGTTACATTTTTGTAAGAAATACAATGGTTTATTATATTTATTTAAATATATTTGGCATGTTACATTGAAATTTACTGACAGTGTAACTTTGAATTCAGTTTGGACAACTAAGACTCGAATACTCAAACGCATCTCAGATTTAAGCAGGTCTCAAGTGACGAATATTTGACAGTTTTTCATTGAAAACTGTCAAAAAACCGCGATTTGAGACGAGCTTAAACCTGAGTTGCGTTTGAGTATTCGAGTGTAAGAGTTCAACTATTGCTCTTGCTTTTTGGTATATTCAGATGTCGCCAAAACTAAACTAAACTAATTTGACAGGCCTAAAAATGTCACCGTCCCTGTCATAACGATCAAAATAATATGGCATCATTTTTAGTCTTGTCAAATTAGTTTAGTCTAGTTTTGGCTACATCTGATTATTCAGATGTAGCCAAAACTAGACTAAACTAATTTGACAAAATTAATTATAAAACTAGGCATTGGTGTTTATACACCAATGCCTACTTTTATAATTAATTTTGTTTAAAAAACTATAAACCGACTTAATTTTTTACAGTTTTTCATGAATTTTTATGGATCCCATTGTCAGAACTAAAGAAAATTAAAATGGGACCACACGGGAAGCACCAGCATTTATATGAAAAAAGAATCATGCAAATCGGACTACCCAGTCAAAAGTTTTGAGGTAACAAACATAAAAAAAAAAACATACGAATTGAGAACCTCCTCCTTTTTTTGAAGTCGGTTAAAAACTGTCGTAGTTAGAAGAGTTCATTTTGAAAGTAAGCACTTTCAGGAAACGTGGTTAAAAGGTTCCTCTTTGGTTCTCTTCAACGTCATCCCCAATAGCTTGTATTGGTCCACTGACGCAGGCCTTCCCCAGATAGTAATTGGCGTTTATCTCATGTAGTGCCCATAGTTCACACGCTGAGCATGCGGGGATTGGGGGGATTGCGGGGATTGGTATTGGAGGTCCCAGTTTAGCGGTTGAATTGTTCTACAGGAGGCGCTGCTGTCCGCCCCCCGGTGGATATCCCTGAGTCGCCTCTTACGACACCCGCGGGAGAAGTTGAGGTTTGGTTCTCAATGAGGTATAGTCTTACCCCACTGGCACCAGTACTATAATAACTCACCCGTGAGTCTGCCCGGAATTGTAATAAATGGGACTTATGTTTCTATTTCTGTGCCCAGAGCTATGTTCATCTGTTCCAACTCAGCTAGTTTAGCTTGGTGGAAAGTCAAAGCTAGGAGTATTTATTCTTTGAAATCGCAGAGTGTTTTGATGTTAATGGAAATGAAGTACCGTAAAACGGGGTGACTTTGATTAATTTTGAAATGAAAATGTCTGCTACATCTTTATTTTCAAATGTAAAAATTTATAAAAAATAGTAGAATGGTGGACATACTAAATACTTTATTATAAAAAGAAGAAAAAATAAAAAAACTTTCAATTTTTGACATAAAAAAATAAAAACCGCGTAATCAAACTTATAATCCATTTGGGGTTACTTTGATACCACCTGTTTTTTTAACTAATATTGATAGACACCCCGAATAGGAACAAAATCCAATTTAAAAAAAATAATTGAGAATTATCGTTTTCGAAGTAGGATTTTTTTAATTATTTTGGGGCTACTTTGATCTAAGGGGTGAAATTGATAGTAAGTAAACATTATTTAATTAAATAAATAAAGGCATAGGTATCATGAACTTTTTTATTAAAGAAATATACGACACTTCAATTCTTTATATATCCAATCAACAACCAACATCAGCCTCATTCAGCCATCAATTTAAACACAAATCAGTAAAAACAGAGCAACAAGCTTACTAACATTAAACACTAGCTTCAAAACTTACAACAAAAAATATTTCAAAAAGCATATAGGTAGGTTTACCTACCTACCTCAGCATATTTTGCTAATCGGTAATCAGTCTTAATCATTTAAACAGAGCAATAGCTTCATACGCATGCCTTTATATTTATTGTACAATGTCCCAAATGGAATTTGAAGTTGTATAGAAGCATTTCGGGTCCCTGCAGTCTTCTTATAAGTTCTAACCATGATACATTGATGAAACTGGAAAAAAATAATATTTTCGTTTAAAAAAATGGTGTTTAATTATGCACGCACATAATTTATTGAATAAAGACATCATTTTATACGCTACCTAACATCATACTGTCAATCAAATGTTTCGTAGTTCGCGCGCATCGCAAAAATTTACGCTCATATTTTTTTTCTAGCGCCAAATGAAATGTAACTTTAAAAAACAATCAAATAAAGTTTTAGGGGCGAGATTGAATACTACTACTTGGATAAATAAAACATTTTAATATTACTAGGGCGAGATTGATAGCTATCAATGTCGCCCCTAGGGCATATCAATGTAGCCCCGGTATACAAAAGTACTCATTAAAATCAAAATGGCGACCGCAACTAGATCACATCGCAATAATTACATTCACAAAGAAACAAACAATAACGTTGTGCATTTACTATAAATAAAAATTAAATACATACGGTTGTACATTTGAAGTTCTGCAGGTCGAATTTTCTTGCTTATTTCCCCACCAACAGTAAATTATTATTTTCTTCATGCACAGGCACCTTCTAGCACGGACACTTTGAGAAATGGTCGCCAGAATGTCAGTCTTGCCAACACAAAAAAAAAATATTCATTGCGTTTCGTATTACGGAGAAAATTAAAAAATAGCATACATTTTGAGTAATCATCAATGTCACCCCGGTTCTCAAAGACACCCCGTTTTACGGTATTTTAAATTTTGAGTTATTTATGTTTTCTATGTATAATAAAAAATATCTATATTTGTAGTGTATTGTATTATGTATATCAGTTATCTAGTACCCATAACACAAGCTCTGCTTAGCTTGGGGCTAGATAATGCTGTGTGAATTTTCCAACATTATTTTTTATTTATTTATTTGACCGAAGAGTTTATTTTGTAAGCGTATCCAAATAGCCCTTTCCTCTGATCTACTTATATAATCCATTAATGGATAAATATCCATTTTTTGGCTCGTATCACTTGGTCGAGTGGATAATTTTCCACTCTGATAAAAAAATCAAAATCAAACAGTGACAAAATGGCTTCCGAAAACCTTTAAATGTGCCTGGGGGCCTATTTTAATTCTCCACCACGCAATTTCATGTTTCGTTTCGGCCAATTGGTGTACCTTAATACACCGAATTAAAGTACCGATTTGCACGAAAAAACGAAACGCAACAATCGGTTGCGTATTTTTGAGAATTATAATAGGCCCCCTGGCCCGCGAGCTGCCTGTCATCTGATACCGTTACCGTTAATGTGAAATCTAGATTTTAAGACTTGACTAAGTTTTTCTTCTCTTAAATGTTTGCTAATTCCTACTATTTTGTACACTGGTACAACTTGTATACCTACACAGATTTTGTCCCACTAGTTTTATACAATACAGACAGTTTTGTATAAAACTAGCTACAGTTTTGTAAACCCTACAGATAGAGTATAGAAATACAATTTTTTTTTTTTTTTTTTTTTTCTCTTAAGAGACCGGTGTCCTCAGGAGCACCAAGTGCCCAGGCACCACATACACATACACCACACACATACACACACACACCCACACACTCAAAGACTCACAAATAATATTATTATGTTGTATTTTCATTTCATTATTAAGTAATCTAGGAGTTGGGCGTTGACACTACCACACAGTTTGTAAAGCTTCGGTAGTGTCATCGTTTCAATACGTATTTATGAACCTCCCTGTAAAATGTTCTGAATAAATGATTTTTATTATTATTTATTTACTAAAGAAGCATAAGAATGAGTAGCGTAATATTTCCTTCACCACAAAAGAAACTGCGTAGGTTGTATCTAAGCTGATATTTATTGTTTACGAATATTCCTGAGGCTTCCAGAATCCCAAGGGGGCCTTGAGTATCGATATCGCAAAACTTTCCCATGTCAGACCGAGTTATGGTTTCCCAAACCATTTATTTACCTATAACGTATTTCGTTTCTTTCTGTTTATATTTTTGAGATCTATTTACGCTGAAACTGGGTTTATTGAACAGGCTATTACTATCAATTACATTTTAATCTTGTTCCTTGTCTATAGTGTGTATGTTCGACATTTATTGAAGTAGAAGTTTCTATACAGCAAGATCTAACCCCAAGCTAAGCCTCCTGCGTTCAATTATTAAAGCTGCTGAAAGCGTTAGTTAACGCTTTCCGCATTTTTAATACTTTATTATAAAATTCCTGCATGTAAAATCAAAAAAGTTGTAAGAATTTATTGAAATTTCGATGCGGAGCAACGTTTTTACTACTTTCCTACACTACATCCTCTAGCCAGTGTAGTAATTATAGCCATTCTGTGCTCATTTTCTAAACTGACGGTCTTCTTATATTTGGTAAGTTGGTTTTTTTTATTACACCCTTTTGTTATTTTCAACAATACAGCTCCACTTCACTACAGCAAAAGAAAACAGCCACAAAAAGTTAGAGCATCGCATACAACTTTGCGCTCGTTCGTCTAACTTTATCATAACCTAGAGTTTCTAGAACACCACTTTATGGTTATACAGCTACTGCCGTGACTTTTCTCATTGTAGAAAAAATAATAGAGGATGACTAACGCTACACCGTGTCGGATCAAACATTCACTATCTTAAACGCAACATAGGCGAAAATCCGCACTTACGCTACAGCTAAGAAAACACACATTCAGTGTAACTCAGCTCATTTCTAACAATACAATACAATTATTGTTTATTGCACACCAGTTATCAGAAAACACGAAAACATCAACAAATACAGATACTCGTAAATGTACAATGGGCGACCTTATTGCTAAAAGCGATCTCTTCCAGGCAACCTTAGGATGGACAAGAAGTAATCGAAAAAGTATAGATGGTGGCGTGTATACGGAAATAAGTGGACCAATCTCAACTCGCAAGTGTAAACTGCATTGCATGCTACAGTATTCTTTATCTCCGAGCCAATAAGACAGCGATACCTATTTTATCATATTTTTACGTTTATTATAGGAATTTTTAAAAATCCTACGTTCAGGTTGTGGTATTAATTATAAGCTATTTTTTATTACCTCTTTAATAATTTCATCTCATATAGTTTAGGAGGAGATGCGAAAATAGAGTTTGGTGGCCAAAAAGCGCAACATCGTATCTCTGCCTAAGCTTTACAAAATGAAACTATTACAGAGGCGCCACTTTCACTGGTGTTTGGGCCTTAATATGAATTTATTACAACAAATACTTAGTCGAACGAAAAGAACTGAGCGAGCCGAAATCGTTAAAGTGAACTCCGCCCACTCTCTCTCATTTCCCGCTCATTTCTTATTTGCGATGGAAAACCCGATTTAGATTTTATTCTAGGAAGGATTTTTACGAAATAAGGAACCTAAAATGTGTCTAGCTAAATTAATATTAAATTGGAATGCCTGCCATGACAACATTCAAATCATGGTTTAAAAGTAGCATAATTTTAGTAAGAATTATAAAGACAAAAAGTCCTATTATTTTTTCCGAATTATTAAATCTATCGCACGTTTTCAGTAGATTTACTATTTACTGAAAACGTGCGATAGATTAAAGTGGATCTCTTTTTATAGATTAAAGTGATTCTCGTAGAAAGCACCCTTAGGGATAGATGGATTTCCTATGAAATGGGTAACTTCTCTACAAAGTTTCGGTCACTGTTTAAATCATCCTAAATACCTTGGATTTAAGGGTCAAAGTAGCATCCCAACAAACAGAGAAGTAAGAATTATCGAGCTCGAGGGAGCCAACTTCAGACCAATACTAATTCTGATAATTGGAGAGAACGGTAAGCGAAGGCGGTACTTTTTATAACTCAATTCATTTTCAAGTGTCCAACTTGTTTCAAAGTTTCAAATGATGAATAGACTTGCCCCATTCTTGGTTTGAGTTATTATTAGGTTCGTAATCTTAAAATTACTACAGTTATATCACAGGAATTATGTAGACTGTTTGAGCAATGAATGTAATGTTACCACTTAGGCCGTTTTCTAATTACTCGGTAAAGTTTCGGTACGATATCAGCACGTTTCTTACGTGTGTTTCTCAAGTGCCTACAATTTATATGGAGTGTTCCTAATTAGGCACCGTGTCCGAGGTTTCAGCTAACAAGAAGACATACCTGCAACAATAAAAATAATTTATCAATAAAATGAAACGGCATGCCTAAACGAAAGATAATTCAGAACAATCAGTTTTTAATATTCATAATTATGCTCATAATTTTATTGAACAGAAAATATTTGTCTGAAATTAAAATACGGCTATTATCATGATGGGACTGACGCGCGTGAGCTGATCAAAATAAGCACATTAAATATACATAAAATCACTTTAGAACGGTGGAGTCGTTCAAGAGCATGAAAATATTTCCGCAAAAAAGTAAATCAAATGTCGACGGTAACCTACATTCAAAACAAAAGCACTTAGATTGGAATAAACCAATTTATTTGAACCTAAAGGTCTGTTAAATCATGAAAAATAGAAGAAAAATGGCCGATAATAAAACCTAAACCCTTTATCGGGGGTAACATACGGCGGTGATTCCTCCCCGCCCTTTGAACGGGATGAAATAACGATGTAATCAGGTCCCAAACCTTTGGCTTCTGGTACGTGAGAAAGAAAGATAATTTGGTTTCTGGCAACGACTAAAATGTGAACCAGTTGATATAAAAGAATCTTCAAGCCACCCGGCTTACGAGCCGTAATGTAACACACAGCAACCGTTTTTTTTATATCGAAGTAGACCTTCGTTTGACCGCAATCTCATCTGATGGAAAGCGAAGATGAGGTCGACGATGTATGACGAAGGTCTAGAAGATGGCTACTCCGGACCACATTCCGAAACACAACAGAGTTGCTTGGAGGGTGGTGACAAGCCACGACCGAAGCCTACCACCAGAGGGTACCGCTCTTAGCATCACCCAGAGGACACGTGTAGGGTATCAGAGGGTCAACACCTACGGACGTGAGCGATACTGTCCCCCAAAAATACGAGGGAAAAAGGCGCTCCCAAAGAGCAACGAGACAAATTTATTTTAAATCGTTAGATACAACAGCTGTGGCATTTTCTTTGAATGCGTGCGTTAAGGAAAAACGGAAAACCGCAGAGAATAAAATGGAACCCTATTACTATGACTCCTCAATTCGTCCGTCCGTGTGTCCGTTGTCACCAGAATGTATTACATGAACCGTGATAGTTAGACAGATTTACACAGTAATTTCTGTTGCAAATACTAAAACACAGAATAAAATAAATATTTAAGGAGACTTCTATACAACAGATATGATTATTTTGCCGTTTTTGTAGACTCTGAATGGTAAGGAACCATTGATTTAAAAAGGGAAGATAGGTTACGTTCTCCCAGCGCTTACTTAAAAATTGGCATGTGTTACAACTACACGCAAACACATACGCTCACAGTTACATTTCCAGTCCTGTGCAATATAAATGAAGAACAAAGACGGAAAGACGTATTTAGGACCGAAGTGAGACGAGACAACAATATTTCACGCGAATCACGACCGCCCGTGCCGCCGGTCAGACGGTGACTGATGTGGGAGAACACAATTTTACACAATTTGAGGTTGCCACTTTCGAGCAACCAGTACCTCATCTTCGTTTTTAATAAATCAATGTACGGAACCCTTCCGGTGCAAGTCCGACTCTGAACTTAAATAAGTATGCCACAGTTCAATTTGGTTGAGGATTACTGACATATCATGGTAGACACAGACTGGTCTTAATTTCTGCTGCAAAATTGTTTCCACACTTACTAATAGGGCAATTTATAATAGTACATTGTTACCCTAGGGTTGAAAGTATCTTAGTCCCTCGAACTACTTGACCGGTTTTTTCGTCTTTTTGTCAGATCTTGTGCCACCCTCATCCACTTTTTCTCGGCTTGTTGACGATAATTAGGTATTGTAAATTCATTTGTGTAAGTCCTATTCATTTTGTTCCCTGAGTTTGGCCCGGAAAGGAGAAATTCTGTTTTAAAATTCAGCAGTATCGCAGAATGTCTACTTCAATATACTAAATCTTTCAATGTCAAACTAATAGAAATGTCACTGTCAAAATGATTTAGTTTATTGCACACTCCCAAAAAGCTTGCGATGCTGTCATGAGACGGACATTGGTAAAATTGCATCAACCCAGACGCAGAAGCCACATATAAGAAGTTGAAGTTGAAGTCGAAATACTCACGCTTGACCTTTTTCTTTCTTGTCTTCGTTCCGATCTCTTGCTTCTGTAGTTTTGTAAAGAATTATAATCCTGTACATCAAAATGGGATTTTATTTAATTTAACCTACAAGACATTTGTGAAACCCCCTGCAGTATAAAGGCTACTCAGCTATTTTAGGAAATATGGGCACTTAGTGTAGATACGCCCCTTTAAAACATTTCAGAATCATTTCATTTCATTTTATCTGATAGCCAGAACTTTTTTGTAATCAGCATTTTTGTGTAGTTCCGCAGTTTTTAAATATTTACCACGGATTTTCTGATTGCAAAGCTGCGGTCAATAGGCAAAATAAACTAACGAGGTGAGTTGGTAAACATTCATTCTAGAAACATCGTTGAAATTCCAAATATAACGTAAAAGAGCTGATTGATCGGCAAAATCTATATGATTTTCGGAGAGCAAATATTGAGGCCAAGCTTTCTATAGCTTTAATTTAATTTTCTAGATATATGACCTGTACTTAGATATAATTTTATTCAAGTAGCCCCAGTTTCCGCACCGTTTTAAAGTACCTACTTCGCACAAATGATGCCTTAGGAAAGGGAAGTTATTCCGTCATGTGCGGTATCGCCCTCCTTGTCTTGAATGCTTTAATGAGAATTAATGATTTATAGGTATAATTATATATACAATAGGCGTTAATAATAGGCAACTTGACCACATTAAAAATAAGTTGCAAATGAAAAAAGAAATGGTGTTTTCTCTGTTAAATGCAATAAACAGCAAACGATAAAATATCCTAGCAAGATACTTCTAAATTTATGTCAATTTACTTACTATTACTATTTTTGTATAATGCTTACTTCTAAAATTATCTACTATGACTATTATAAAAGGTACTCTATTGTATTGAGTGCATTGGTTGTGCCCTTAAGGATAGATGTACATGTTTAAAAATAATAAATAAAATATCCGTCCGGACGATACAAAACGCGCATTGGAATAAACGCGTGTTGGACGAAACGCGTGTTGGAAACGTTTAAATTGTAATAGGCGCGACGACTCCAAAATTATCTCATTCACATTCCCACATTGCGTCAGTTACATTATTAAAAGATAATAATAGACTACTAGATAGTATTAGATAGAAATTAGTATATACAACAATAATAGTCAATTAATCGACAAAAGAAAAATACGTGTCCAATGACACGTATTTTTCTTTAGTCTATTAATCAAAAACTTATGAAGATCTTGCCAGCTTAAGCTCCGCGTGACGTCATCGCTCAGCGAAAAGTGTATACTTTTTTCCCCACTCCCGAACTTTGACGCGCTTTATTTTTGTCATTTTTTGTTTAATTAACAAAGGAAAAAATACTATTCCAATATCTTCTGATAATCTAAGTAGAAGTAGACATAGACTAAGTAGACTGACGACTCAAAAAATCTAAATAGTCCGTTATTTCGATTTTTTAGTCAGGCCTATTAGATGAATCGCAATTAGTACGTGCTAAAAAATCGTAGGTATCATCATTCACTAGTAGGAATTATAATAAAAATAAAACCAGCCAAATATGAGACGGACTCGAGCATGAAGGATTCCACACCATTATCTATATCTATATCATCGTGTTTGTTGTCTTTCTTTCCTTCTTTTAAATGAAAAACCTAAAATACTCCTACAACACTATAATTAAAATCACTGTTTTAATTGTAGTGTGTCTTAGTAAGAGTAGGTAGATTAGGTACAAGTTTTTTATATTTTATTTTAAGATTATTTTTATTGTCTCCTAACTGTTGTTTATTTTATATGAAAAACCTAAAATACTCCTACAACACTATAATTAAAATCACTGTTTTAATTGTAGTGTGTCTTAATAAGAGTAGGTAGATTAGGTACAAGTTTTTTATATTTTATTTTAAGATTATCTTTATTGTCTCCTAACTGTTGTTTATTTTATACCTACCTATTTTCAATCTGTATTCTGTGCTGTCCTTGTGCGCTAAATAATAACTTCTATCTATCTATCTATCTATTTTTGAAGTTTTGCTACACAAATACTAATTTCACAGAAATAAAATTGCTATGGCACCCATTTTGCATCATTTTATACAATACAATATCGAAAACGAATAATCAAAATCTGTTCACACTTGAAGGAGTAATTTGCGAACATAACATGAATAAATATACTTCCTCCTTTTTTTAAGTCAGTTAAAATAAGAGGGCACCACTGCTCTGGGCAGAAACAGGTTTTTTTTTCCGTTATTATGGTACAGTTCAATGTTCGTGCGCGAGACCAACTCGCACTAAACCCGTTTTTTCCTTGATCATTCATTGATCTGTGATTGAGTAACAATTTTGATTGACATACCTACCTAAGTATTACTTAAGCATAGATGTATTGACAGCAGGCTTTCATAATACGTGCACGTCTAAAAAATATATCTAGATAAATTTCTGCTTTAAATATACGATGAGTAAGAACTAAGTAAGTTCCAGAATAAATCTATTTTCTAGAATGTTACTCTTTTATAAAGGTTTAATACGGACAACAAAGTTCACTGCTTTCTTATGCTGCGTACACAGTGAAATAAGGGCGAAATGTAGGAAATCTCTTCACCTACGCTTCTGTTTAAATAACAAATCAAAACTCCAAAGATTTAACTTTCACGATTCTTTTGTTTCTTTGACAGAAGTTTCGAACAAAAACAAGTGTTCTGTATTCGAAATGTCGTCATTAAAATTTCGTTCGAAAAGCCAACAAATTTGATGAAATCTGGACTACACGACAACGGATATAATTTCTAAATAGTTGTTTCCGACTCTGAACAAAATGGCGGTAAGAACTAGATTAATCTTATATCTTACTGACTCACTGCAGCGCAAAATATTTTTATCTTATAGTAGCAGCGTCTTGCGATTTCACCCCGTAGTTCCCGTTCCCGTGGGAATTCCGGGATAAAATATACCCTATGTCACTCCCGAAAAACTAAGCTTTTTAATGATTAAAGAATTTTGTAAAACGGTCTAGTAGTTTCGGAGCCTGATTGAAACACTTGAGCCAACTGCAGACTGTTGCAGATAATGGACAGAATATGAAAAAGATTTAAGCCGCATACAGGAGCTAATACGAAAGTGCCACCTATTTTATCTTAATACTAGCTGTGCCCTGCGGCTTCGCACGCGTTGTTCCTATGGAAACGTTTAAAGGTGTTTTCCCGGAAATTATTAGAATTTTTCTCGCCGTAAAAACCATCCTTGACATCAACGAACATTTCAAAAAAATAATTGGCAAAATTGGTCCAGGCGTTATTGAGTTATGCGCTTACCAACACATTTATCGATTCATTTTTATATTATAGATTACGTTTAACACAGGAAATTTTAAAAATCTTTCGTCCAGAGGTAAATAAAACGGTCTAGAGATAAATAACTTATAATAAATACCACAATTTATTATAAGTTACATATTTATTAATGCCTCTGTAATAGTTTCATTTTGTAAAGCACCTGACCTTTTTGACCACCAGACTCTATTTTATAGAATAAAAATAGAAATAGAAAATCTTTATTTGTGTGAAATAGATAGATTAATCGATTTTCGCATCTCTTCCTAAACTATATAAGATTAAACTATAAAAATAGCTTAAATAAATACCATATTCAAACTGTACGATGGATTTTTTAAATTTCATTTGTTAAACGTAATAATATGATATAAAAGGTTGCGCTGTCATACATACTGGCTCGGCTTGCGCCTTATGGCGTTTTTCTAAAAACATATAATTTGATAGCATGTTATTTAGGGCCAACTCCGTATTATCTGGAGACCATTAGATTTGAGTGCCCGACTACGAAAGAACCATTCAATTTTATTTTCGCTTTATGTAAATTAAGTACAAGTCAAAAAACTTCTACAAAATTTTCGTGAGACGTTAGGAATAACTCAACTGAACTTTTAAATTTTTCATAGATAACTAATATTAGTAATATTTTTAACCAACTACAAATAATTGGGTTTGTTTTAAATAACTATTAACAAACTTTCAAAATATAAAGTTTTATCATGGATGCCAGTCGAATTGAGAATCTCCTCCTTTTTTGAAGTCGGTTAAAAAAGGAGGAGGTACTCAATTCGACAGTAATTTTTTTTTTGTTACATCAGAACTTTGACTGGGTGATCCGATTATGATGATTATATTTTAATTAAAAGCTGGTGCTTCCCGTGTGGTCCCATTTCAATTTGGTGCAGTTCTGGCAATGGCGTCCATGAGAAAATGATTTAATAGAAGTCGGTTTATAGTTTTTTAAAACGAACTCAATTATCCAAAATGAATTCTCTGTCATGTAAATATGAAAATGCTCGACAAAGTAAGTGATAATATAAGATCAGTATTAAATACATAAATGAATAATGCTGGACAATTCACACAGCATTAAGTAGCCCCAAGCTAAGCAGAGCTTGTTTTATGAGTACTAGATAACTGATATTAATTAATACAATACACTACAGAGATAGGTACTTTTTATTATAAATAGAAAACATCCAGAACACCCTGAATCTGTATCTGCAGATCGTGCACACATTTGTCCTGAAGTATTAGTAAAGTAAAGTAAAGTAAAGTAAAAATTTATTGAATCAAATACATGTGAATAAGGTACATAGGTGGTGTTTGTTTAATAAAAGACACAATGTATTTCTACCGTTGCGGCGTGCAAAATCTGGATACAATGTAATTATATTTTTTAAGTTAACTAATCAAATTGAGAGGAATAGTTGATTAATCATATCACTGAATAATTATTAAAATATAATTGAAAAATTAAATTAGGTAGAGAAGAAAAGAAATAGATATTTGTCATTTACTTATATCTAAAAATGTTTATCCGTCATGAAATCATTGATTGTATAGTAGCATTTACATTCTAAAGTGGTTTTTAACTTTCTCCGAAACAGTGTGACTGGTCTTAATGATTTTGGCTTTAGTTTAGTTTATTGTAAATAGAAGGAGCCATGCAGAAAATACCCTTGCGTTGCGCATCAAATTAAAAAGGTACTAGTAGTTGCTCCATATCATTTGGCAAATCTTCATAATTGTTTTTTTTTATTGCTGATGGATTAGCGTTTGGCTACCAACTCACTTTAAGAAAGCGAAGATGTAGCCTAAGATGGAACACCCTTTCCTAGAAGGAACTTATTTACCCTAGATTTAAAAAAGATTTTTCTCTTTTTTTTGCAAACATTTGCATAGTGATGTGAAATATCAAAAAACGTTTATGGAAAAAGTTTAATAGCTAAAAAACTTCTTAATAAGAAGTATAAATATTATTTACTCATTTCTACTCGAATAGTCCTAAGCTATTTGAATAAATTTATTAATACACTAGTTTCTTTCTGAAGCTTCGTAAGCCCGTAGTTTCTATGGACACGTTTTCTATCCCATAAATCGGTAGTTTTTGCGTGAAGAGGTAATAAACATCCATCGATCCTTTTCTATCTATCCAAGAAGGAAGAAGAAGTGTGATTGTGTAATTTTATTTTTATTTATTGCTAATGCCATGACATTCTAGTTTTGTCACGAGAATAAAATTATGGTGGTGTACGTTTTTTTTTCAGAAAATAATTATTGTCTTAGTATGTTGGCCAACTGGTTTCATGCTTATCGATTTTAATATAATGGATGGCAACATTTAAAGTTCTGTCCAATTAAGTATACCTATGGTTTGTCCACGTTGAATGGAGCATGTTAGTAAACAAAATACGACACAAATAACAAAATCTCACTTGCTTGGCGTCGAGTTTCAGATATAATTGTAAGCAATTTTTATTGAAGGGAGGATCTAAAATCGCCAAGAAATGTAAATTACGTATAAAAGGACGCGCCAACAAAGTGAATTTTAGGTTAAGTATGGGCGGTTTATTTACGTTTATGCCTCATTCAAAATGGACACGGTATAGTTTAGTTTAATCGTTGTTACTTTGCCTAAACCACTGAATAACTATTATAGTACTGTACTACCATGACAACACGTGCTGCAAAAGAGCAAACAACCATACAGCATTTACCACAAAACATAGTCAGACTGACATCGTTATAAGAAGTTTTCATACTTACTAAACGATTGGGCTCTTCTGTGTACTAATGGAAATTTCTTTTATCATCACACTAATAGTATAAAGGCGAAAGTTTGGATGGATGTACGGATGGATGTTTGTTACCTCTTCACGCCATAACTACTGAATGGATCTGGCTGAAATTTTGCATACAAGTAATTCTAATACTGGAATAAAACATAGGCTCTTTTTTATCCCATATATCTGTTCCCGGGATGAAAATCACCTTTTAATGTTTTCATAGGAACAAGGCGTGCGACGCCGCGGGGCGCAGCTAGTTTATCATATAAGGTCAGGGGTAATAAGAACAAGGAATTTTATTCTATGCTAACTTAGTACTTAGCACCTGGATGACCTTATACCGATAAATTTTGTTTAATTATAAGAAATTATAGTATTATTTTTCGCCAATAGATGTCAGGATGAGTCATATTATTCAGTCAAGTGTTTAAGTTGATTATTGTAAACACGAATTAAATAGTATTTCTATTCGCCAATAATTGTCAGGAAGAGTTAATAACGCAGTTACGGCGCGGGGGCCAAATAAGCTTGAGGTAAAGTTGATGAAAGTTTATTTAAAACACGAATAAAACGACATTTTCTATAAATGAATCCTAGATAGATCGATTTATCGCCCCCGAAACCCCTGTATACAAAATTTATACATATTACATGTTTGCAAAATTTCAGTCCGATCCGTTCAGTAGTTTTGGCGTGAAGTGGTAACAAACATCCATCCACCCATCCATCCATCCATCCATCCATACAAACTTTCGCATTTATAATATAGTGTATAAAGTGTGTAATATAGTGTGATAGTGTTAAGTGTGAATTGTGATGTGATGTGATAGTGTGATTGCGTTATGATAAGATACATACTTATACGAAAGCCTTCGATAAGAGATTTTCAGTCATATATTACCTATAGAAATTTATACTAGGGACGCAATAATAAAATCACATCGCTAAAAACTTGTTCTGTCGATTCATCCTTTCGATGTCAACATCCTCGTTTAATAGATCCATTGTGTGTTCGGAATGCTTTCACCCTTTGATCTATTTTTCATATTTCTTTTATTATAATAACGTTTTTGTTGGAGTGAGTTTTATTGGGACGCCTTTTATATTTAGATCTAAATGTAGCTGATGAATATGTTACTTTTAGACAAATAAGACTCGCATTTTACTGTGAAAATGTAAGATAAATAGGTTCCTAGCTAGTCAAAGGGACAAGGAATGCTTTATTAAAAGTACTAGTTGGGATAACTGGCGAAATAAATATACAACCTTTTTCATGTGTAAACACATAGTTTTGCGAAACCAAAAAGGTACTTCGGAATATAATAAGTATTACCCTCTGTTCCTTGAAATACAATATATTTCTAATCAAACTTTCATTAAATATTATTGAGTCATTTAGTCTTGCATGGGTAGGTAAAGACAGACAGACCAAGTTACTTTCCCATGTATATTAGATGACTAAACAAGGATACTTAATTATGAATATATTCGCGATAGACCTTCTGATAATGTTTAAAAATAACTTCGAAAAAGTAAATAACTTGAAGTTAATTTAAATCTTCAGAAGTCGCATTTTCTTCTAATTATTTTATTTAATCTTCATCAATAAGTCGGCCTACGTTTAAAATATTCTCCAACATTCTTAATTTTATTTGCCGGCAATTTGAGCGGAAAATTTATTTGCGAAGCGTTTATTTACTGAGAAATATATTTAGGGGAATTTGAAAAATAAAATCTTATTTCAGGAAGGCCTTAATGGCGGAGTGGAGTGTAGCTGTTTTTAAATCAAAGTGTTCAATGCTGGTCGTGGAGAAATAGATAGGTATCATGACAATCTTTATTACTAAAGAAAACTACAATTTCCCAGTAGCCTAAATTTAAACGTAAATTTAAACTGTACATAAAACGAAATCTTATCAAGAAAGCCTATTACTCCGTAGATGACTACGTCAATGATGTTAATGCTTCGCCGGATGTCGCCCAGTTCCATACAGACAATAGTATGTAAGACCAGTTAGACTTGGTTATCCTAAGATTGTATTAGTTGATAAGCGATAAACTTGCTAGTGGTTTCTTTTTCACTTCTTCCGCTAGTGGACAAAAAATTTAAGTGAATTAAAGTCAATTGCTCGAATTGTCAAAAGCACCTTATTTCTTGTTGATAGTAATAACTATTTATCAAGCTGTTTATATAGTAAAAATTTGACTTGTCTAAGTACTTATTTAGTAAGTCTAAAGAAATAAACGATTTGACTTTGACTTTGACTTAGACTTTACGGATTAAGGGTATCGGCTCCAAGGGGGGCAAATGTGTAGGGTCTGTTAGGTATCTAAAACCAAAAGAAATCTTGATTCCTTCGGAAAGTGTTGTTCATAAAAATATAACTATTCAATATCTCTCGAGCAATAGATTGCAACAAATAGAGACTTTCGTATGCGAAGGCGATAGATGTGTAAAAAAAAATACAGACTGCCATGAAAACGCAAAATCAACGAGCGCCTAATTTCTCTATGATATACATACGTGTTTAAACGTGAATATACTCGTAATATGTTTTATATGGCTGCAAAACTAACCGCTATTTGATTACACTTGACCATCTCGATGTACGAATAGTTATTTTTTTATGACTACATAGCCGATTAAGACAAACTTGTTTTTTTTGACAAATGTCATTTTTTGGGCGAACCGTACATTTTTTCAAAAAACTAAAAATGGTAATATTTTTTTCTTCAAAATAAAACAGAAAATTCCTCAGAACAAAACCTTCTAACTACAAAAGAAACGGTAGCTACCCTTCAGGGGCCAAAAATTTGCCACACCCTGTATAACACCCAACGTCATCTAGGTTCAAACAAAGCAGAGCTTTTGTTGTTAAAGTAAGTAAGCCCTTACACTCTGAGTAGTTTCTAAGGAATAAAATAAAATATGAAAAAAAATCACCTTTGACGGGATTCAAACCCGCAACATAGTAGAAATGTTTTGGGATTTCATTTCATTTCTATGCAGAATTTGTACCTAGCTATATGAGTGAACCTGATGTGTTAACTTTAAAGGATGTCGCATACAAACGTATAGGTCACACCGCTCTAACAACGCTTCCGCACAGCATCCAGATTTTTCGCTTCAAATCGTGTTGACCGCAAGCTGTCATTGCGCTGAAAGCTAGCAGCAAGCATGCTGTGCTCGTACGCTCGGCAAACGCTTGATGATCGTACAACTAGCTTCAAGCGAGCGGTCCACGCAGCTACGTCGCGCGGGCCAAATAAGCTTGAAGTAAGCATGATGCCTTGCTTGAACGAAGAGGTTATGAGGTACCTAGCCAAGGTTGCGGCAAGCTCGTTTTCTGCGCACTGACTGCTATTTTAGCTGTCATTGTAAAGCGTTTATCTTATAAGCTAAACTCTTATAAGATAACCATTAGTTAAGTATCATACTTGAATGCCCATTTGCTGTGTGAAAGCGGTGTTAAGTCTGTGTGATGGGTCCTTTTAACTTACTTTGAACGACTCTCGTCACTATACTAAAGAATTAAAACTAAAATAAGGTCTGTTTATTTTTTGGGAAGAACGATGTCACAGACGTAATCTCATTAACACGTCCATTTTGGACATGCCACCCTCAAAAAAGAGAGCCCGCACACTCAGAATTTGCACCACCCCATCTCATCTCTTTTTGCACCCTGATGCAAAACAACGCTGGTTTTCAGACCGGTCTTGCTGACACCAGGAACCGAGACGAGCCATATTATGAATCTATTCATAAAATAATATAAAGTACATGGTATACAATATAAGGTACAGGTGCATAAATTGCATGTGGAACATGATACAAATTGATCATGTCGATGTGCAAAACGTAGTGTCAAAGTGGTAGGTTCCCTTAGTCTGCTTTTACGACATCCCTAGGCTGTGTTGGAGAGATCAACTTCACGCCGCAGCTATTACTTTTTTTTTTTTTACGGTAAATAGACCTTTGTTTGACCGCGATCTCACCTGATGGAAAGTGAAGATGCGGCCGACGGTGTATCACGAAGGTGTAGAAGATACCTATTCACCCTTGTCTTGAAGAGACCCAGGTTGTAATTGGCCGGAAAAACAGAGGCAGGGAGCGAGTTCCATTCATTTGCGGTGCGAATAATAAAGGTGGAGGAAAACCGCTTAGTGCGAGTGGAGGGTACGTCCACCAAGTATGGATGGTATTGCGCTGTGCTTCTGCTTGTCCTGGAGTGGAAGGGGGATGGTGGGATCAGGTCATGTAGTATTTCATTATCATGTACTCAATAATTACGTTATTGAGTAATGTTCTGTTTGGTCAATTTTATTTTGAACTTGTCTTTGAACGTTTTGTTTGTACTATATTCGTGTTTTCTATCAATCCACTCTGTTTGCTCTGGGAAAAATCCAATAAATAAAATAACGTAACAAAAAACTTTTTAATTTATCATGGTTATTAATAAATATTTTTATATTATTTTATATTTTTTTTTACGTAGGTACCTATGGTACCTATCTTTTTCTTTATATATTTGCATTGCATAAATTACCTGTAACTATTATTATTACTGTGAACCTATGTAATAATAGATCTCGTGTCTGAAATAAAGATTTATTATTATTATTATTATTAACCTAAAGACACACTACACAAAACCCAAATCATGGTAAATATCCCGTTGTAAATGACTTTATAGTTCAAAAGTTGTAGTAGAGATTAAAAATCTGAATCTAAAACGATAAAAAAGCGTGGTTCAAAGCCCCACGCATTGATTGGTCTAACAAATACTCTGCTCGTTGCTTAATAAACGAAGTACGGTCTGTTGTCCAACAAAGTTTGTTTGCGCGACAAATTGGACGTGTTGTGTTAGGCTGCACATTTGCACATTGGACGCGGGTTTTATTCGTACCGTAGAAAACGTAGCACGACTATTGGACAGGTTGGCCAAGCGACAGTCGACAGTTTCGACAAACTAAGGCAAATTATGTCACTCTCAGTGACCCGGTCGTACTAGTTTTCCATCTGTTTTTTATTGAAAGTACCTAACTATTCAGAATAGAACTATTGTCATGTGGCAATCTCAGAAATTTTTATTTCATCTGTCTTCTGAGGTGTCAATGAAACATAATGTCAAGAAAACGATAACTTAACTAATTTTACAGAACTATAAGTTATAACATCCTTTTTTTCGCTATGAAGGGGACGGCTATATTATTAGTCTTCTCAAATTAGTTTAATTTTGGATTTCTCAATTCACACCACTGAGTAGCGAATTATAGATAGACTGACAGGGTAGCTGATACCTAGAGGCAAGAGAGCCGATATTTGACTGCCTGTACCACAGACAATATATAAAAAGATATTGAGTGTCCTGTACTACAAGATGAACCCTCTAATGATCCATGACTTGGTTAACATGTTAGGTTACATTAGTCGGCAAAAATTGCGCCTTACCACCGCTAGGGCGATTTTTTTGTGAATTGAATAGTTGCTAACCCCGGCTTGCTCGATATCTTTTGTTTTTATCGCAAAGCAAAATAGTTTCAAACCGGATAGGTATTACGTTTGGCGATGGTAGGTACATCCAACACCGCCACGTCGTCGCAAATCACACCAATGAGCATTTCGTAATTTTGAGATACATTTTACATTTCACAGTGACAAAACGGTTTACAGTAAGCTGCCTGCCTTGACATTTTTGTGCCGTGCATCAATGTCGCATTCCAGGGGCCTAGACAATGTAACAATCGATGTCAAAAGCGATAGTAGAAAAGTCCAAAAATATATGGGTTTCACATATGCCTTAGATATGTCACGTGATCTTCGAATTTTTCCCTACGAATATTTCAATTGTTTTCGATTCGCGTATGGCAACGCTCTTAGATATTTTAGATTTATGTCTTGATTTATTTCCAGGAACACGACAATTAAGTCTATATTTATCTGTATTTATTTGGATTTTCTTGCCCATCTTTCTCTTTTTTCTCTAATATGTAGCCAAACAGACAACTGTGAATTGGGACCGCCTTAAATTGTTAGCAAGTATTTTATATTTAATTATTCTGTCTCCTAATTATTAAGCATGGAGGTATTTTTCATTTAGCTTGTATTTATTTTAGAAATGATATCAACGTAAGGTTACATAAATTTTATAGTAGTTTCATTTCATTTCATTTATTCCGCCATAGGTACATTATATATACACTTGATATCGTTGTCATCTAATTTTGAACATAATTAATAATTATTATTATATTGTAAACAATATAATAAACAAATTTTTAAGGAACCATAAAGGCTTTTAGGCAGGAGAGAGAAAAAATAAAATAAAATAAAAACGGTAATTCTGCATAAACACATACTCCTATCTAATTATAAATTACAAATGGTTGTAGTATTACTTTGTAATACTACATTGGAAATTAGTTGCATAATGTAAATAAAAAGATAATGAATTTTCTTTTGGGTACTATTGATATTTGAAATATGAATATATTCCGAATACTACAGTATTCATAATAAACTGGCTAAGTGGAAGTCAACTTGCACGCACACGGAGGGTACCATACCATCGTACAAAACTATTTGGCAAAAGAAACCTAAAAACGGATGTTTCTGATTAACTGAAAAAAGCAAAAAGCCTAAGTGACGCGACGCTCGTTGCCTATCTTCGGTGATCGGTATAAAGTCAACAAGTATGTACGCTGGCCCCTCTTCGTTGATAAGTAAAACAAACAAAATTACAACAGTATTAGTACAATATTTTTTTGATGTTTTTTAATTGGGACAAGAGTGTGAGCACACAGTGTACACATTTCTACTTTTTACGATTCTTCAAATGTATCTGGCTGGCTGGCCAGATACATTTGGCCAGCTGACAGACGGACAGACGGACGAACGGACAGGCGCAGGCTTATTAAACGGGACCCTTTCGTTTATCGGAATCCTAAATGTATCTGCGTACATAATACGCAATAAAACCCCAATAATGATATTTATTTAATGGGATCTACGACTTTTATTGACTATGTGAGGATGGTACTTTATGTGAGGCCTAAAAGAATTGGCTGATTCACTATTTACATAAATATGTATATTCAAATCTACCAGATTTTTTTTCCAAAACGATCAAATTATATCGAAAAGGCTATCACAAGAACAATATCTCAAAATTGTCCCGTTATGAGCAAAATTGTATCATTTTATATCATTTTGTACGCTGTCACTCGCACGTAATTTCCCTCCATTATCTTTGGAGAAAAATAAAAGCTATAAAAAATAACAAAGGTGTTGGTATGAACATTAAGTTATCGCCGATCCGTAATCGAGACGTGGAAAGGATGCTTACAAATGGCCATTCGTCGACAGTACAACAGAAAAAATATAAAAATTAGTTTTTTTGTATCGACCGCTTGTCTACTAAGTACTTAATTTCGAGTAAAATAAGTAGTAAGTATATAATAAGTATTAAGTAAGTAAATAATAAGTATTATATAAGTGCACAGACACGAAATCCATCAAAAACTTATTAAGTACCTACGGCCTACGGCCGCGTATGTACTACCATGTCACTGCATACCATACAAACATTATTTTTCTTTGTATAACACTAATATAATATAAAAGTTTGGATGGCTGGATGTTTGTTTCCTCTTCACGCTAAAACTACTGAAAGGATTGGGCTAAAATGCATATGAATATATATATTTGCATTTTAACCCAGGAATAAAACAAAGACTACTTATAACCCATCAATCAGTTCCCGTGGGATATAAACCACCGTGGGATATAACCACCTTTAAACGTTCCTAGAAACAACACATGCAAAGCTGCGGGCAGAAACTAGTTAATATTAAAATTATGCTGGACAATCCGAACAGCATCATAGAGCCCCAAGATAAGCAGATCTTGTGTTATGGTTATGGGATAACTGATGTACATGACATATATGTAGATAGATAATAATAATAAACCCATTACATATAATATATGCCTGCCGTGTGGTGCCGGTGGCATAGAATTTGCACCACCCCAATTCCTCCCGTGGGTGTCGTAAGAGGCGACTAAGGGATATCATCTGGGGGACGGGCAGCAGCGCCCCCTGAACAAATTTTCCACCAAACTGCGATCCCCAACCCGCATGCCCAGCGTGGGGATTATGGGCATTAAAAGCAAGCACTGGAAAACGTACACAGACATGTAGAAATTATTTTAGCACTGTTTGATGCTCTCTCTTTTGTCGCTGGCACTCCGTCCGCTTGTAAGGCGCGCTCTGTACTATTTTCCCTCTGAGCCCGACACGTTTCCGTCCCGTCGACATTTAAAAAGCCTCTATCAAATGTTCCGTGTAACGTGATATCCACACGAACACGTTTTGTCCCACATTGCAAATAAAAGCAGCTACAATGTAAGGGCTTCTGATCCTGTGTTTTTCAATACTATTTCAACTATTTTAATTAAAATTTATAATAGTACTACAAACGTCCACGTAAGCGTAAACATAGCAAAAAAGGCTAAAGACGGCACACAACGCATTAAACAAAAGCTAGCAACGAAAACAAACAACATACTGATTATTCAAATCAACCTGAAGAGCCAAAAGGCTCTGAACTAAGTTATAATAAGTTAAGGCTTCGTTTGCACCATCGGCAAAAAGCGGTTTTTGTTCTCCGCGTAACTTTTGCTATCACAGGAAAGATAAAAACTTGCGCGCGGTTACTCTTCATAAATTATGATTAAGTTGGCAGGATTTTTTGGTGCGAGGAGAGTTCGAACCGTTTTTGCGTCGTAGAGGTTCTACGGCGTAGCAAAGTAGAGGGTCTACGCCGTAGCCACGTAGAGGGTCTACGTCGTAGCTTCGTAGGGAGTCTAAAGCTTCGTAAAGGATCTACGTTTCATTTTCGTAAAGCTTTTAACTTATTTTTATAAAATGCTTAGATGCTTACGCCATAGGTATTACTATAAGTTGTCGAGTGATAATAAATCAACCAAAGTGTGCAGTAAGCTCAATTGTTTCAATTGTATATACTTGTTTTACCTATTAAACCTACACACACGCGCTCTTTTGCCTGCTGAGGGGGTTACTTAGTACCAACCCAATAGGTATTTAGGTAGATACCTACCTACTTGTGTTAGTTTTAGCTTTCCAATAATTGTTAACTGTGTTTGTTCGTGTTACTAAGTAGTCTTTTATTATTTTATTTTATTTTATTTGTAGTGTTGTATAGTGTTTAATAAATCATTTTCTTTCTTTTTCTTTCTTTCTTTTAATTTATATTGTATTATTTGATTGTAATTTTCTTTTTCAATAAATATCTTTCACCTAAGTGTATAGTTAAATACTTTATAAGTGTAAAGTGGAGTATGTTCAAATAAAAAATATATATTTTAATGCTCAATTTAGAATAACAATAAAAGTCTGAAAACATACTAGAAATTGAGTTGCCAATCATACTTAAGTCCATAAAAACTTAGTAAATTCCAAGTTTAGACGGGTGCTTCCCGTCTAAACTTGGAATTTACTATTTTTTTTCTTACTAACGATAGTCACTGCGAAATGATAAGCAAAATCAAAGTTTATTGTCTTTAAAACAAAAGTCAATTTGCATTCCCCTCCTATAAGACCGCAAGTCATATATTCCACTTTCAGAAAAGAAAACTAACTTACAAGAAAACTCTTTTTTCCTCTTTACAATGTTCGTGAACTTTTCTACTTTGTGTGAATTTCGTTTTGTTACAAAACCTCTTACGAGAAAATTCCATAAACACGAATGGTTTAACCACATTTGCAACATTTTATCGCACTGACTTGTGTGTTTTAAACAGAAAATACAATGTTTGGTTAAAAGACTAATTGTAAATTCAGTCAAGAGTGAGATAACGCAAAAAATTCGATTGTAACTGAGTTCTGTGAATAACAACAATATATTTTATGCTATTCCGCGTGTGGCGCCGGCGGCATAGAATTTGCACTACCCCAGCTCTACCCGCGGGTGTCGTTACTGGCGCTGCTGCCCGCCCCTTATATCCCTTAGTCGCCTCTTCCGGGGACCCACGGAAAGAGATGGGGTGGTGCAAATTCTAAGCCGCCAGCACCACACAGCTATCCATACTAACACCCATGCTATCCATACTAATATTATAGTGGTAAAACAGCGCGACCAAAGCGCCTGCCGCGCGGCAGACCCATACTTTCTAAAGGCGCATACCCGAGTCAAAGTAGCGCAGCCACCTATTTTATCAGGATTTTTTAGCCTCATGTCGCCGTCGTTTCAAAGTGAGTGTGTTTGTTGTGGCTTGTAAACTTTGTTTTGCTATGTTTTTGTTTGGCCTCCCGGTGCGGTGGTGCAATTTCCTATTTATGTAAGTACTTAGTTTTAAGATAGTTTTGCACGCCTTGACGAAGCAGAATGTATAGGACCTATGATATAATTTTAAGACCTTTGTATACTTACATTCCTGCAAAATAAATTATTATGATTATGATTATGAAACAGTTCCCGCGTCTAGGTCGTGTAGGTTTGTGCGCCATTGAATCCTCATTGCAGCATCCGTCGTGCGGCAGACGCTCTCGCGACGCGACGCTGTCGCTTTGGTCGCGCTGGTGTGGGCGAATCTTTATTCAGGAAACCAACAAAGATCCTTTTCATTCCGGTTTACAGGGAGCATTACATTTTATACATTATGTTTGATATTTCCCTTTTAGTTTGTTGAAAAGCTTTTCAACAAACTAAAAGGGAAATATCAAACAAATAAATATTTAATTGGATGTTTTTGACATTTTACATAGAATCTAACCAGAGAAACTGCTAAATCTCCAATTATTTTTAAAGAAGAAAAGATACAAGCTCTAGCCCGACCTTAAACCCAAAATCTCAACTGGAATTTTCTCAAAGATACTTTGCCCACATAATGTTTCCATTCACAGGCATTTGACATTTCATTACTTCGAGACACTCGGGAAAGGAAATTTGGAGATATCTCGAACGGAATATGGGATACCTACTTGCCCGCGCGGCTTTACATGCGTTTTTTTTTTATATAAAATTCATCATACACATATTATTATAATACTTGGATGGGAAAATTTGGATGTTTAGGTGGATGGACAGATGGACGTTTGTCACTCTTTCACACCAAAACTACTGCACAGATCGGGCTGAAATGAATTTATTAATAATATAAATATTTGCATACAGGTAGCTTTAGGCAGGGAATAAACAGGCTTCTTTTATCCCATCAGTTTTCATAGGGTAGGAATACCTATAAAACATTTCCATAGAAAGAACGCGTGGGAAGCCGCGGACTGAAACTAGTTAATAATATAAAATTATGGTGGTGTAGTTTGTTATATGGTAAAGATAGCTCTTGAGCGATAAGACCGCCTTTGTTTTTTTTTTAATTAATTGTCCAATAAAGAATTTTCTATCTATCTATATAAGCCAGCACAATTCTGGGTTTCTATATACCGCCACATCACACTATGTCATATTAGTATATATGCAAAAGTGATGATATTGGAATTGCAGTTGTTTGTTACCTCTTTACATCAAAACTACTGAACAAATCGGGCTGAAATATTGCACAGGTGTAGTTCTAGATCTGGTCTGGAATAGTTGCCTATGTTATCCTTTTGTCTCTGAAAACGCGCGGGCGGAACCGATTAAATAATATAACTTTAAGTATACCTACCAAATTTTATTTAGGTACGTAATACCTTTCAGTCGTGTAATCGTGAAAATTCATGGAGAGAGTCAGACAGACAAAGTAACTTTAGTATTTATAAATTAACATGGATATCGCGTCTAGATTTCCATTGAATGGACAGGCGACAGATAGTAACTTCTTAGAGAACAATTCTTTAGGACAAGGTAAATAAAAGGAAGCACTTTTTTCTCTGGTGATCCTTCGACTCTCGAGTCTGAAAATTGGAAAAACATTATTCTGTGAGCCAAATTTACAATTGCGAGAACTGGCTTGGATTCGGGGCAAAGACATTTTAATGATGAACAATGTAATTTTTATATAGATTTTAAACTACCGACTTGTTCTTTGACAACATCGCCAAATTACACCATTAAATGCTTTCATTTTTAATTGCACTTTTTGATACGTAGGTACCTATGTAATTGCTATTATTTTGACGAGGATTATACAATTTTTATTTATAATATGATTTACAATTGACCTTAGTATTATTAAAATCTATAACTACGACTAAGGTCCGTATTATGAAAGCTTGCTCAGTCATCGAGTTATACTTGAGCAACATTTATGCTACACAAAAGCTTTACTCAAACAGAGATTGAAGACTGAGCAAGCTTTCATAATACGGGCCTTAGTATTACTTCAACAAATACGTATAATTTAATTTAATTTAGCAACTGATGTTCTGTTTAATTATTTTTTTGTTTTAATTTCTATAATTACTTTAGATATCGTTAAAATGGTTGACGTTTTGGATGTAACTCTGTAAGTCAAGTTTAAAGAAATAAATATAGCATTTAAGCTCAATGGATGATTTGCGCTTACTTAGATACGGGTAACTGAAGGCGACGGCAGTTGAGCTTTGCAGTCGGTATCTTGGCGTCTGTGTATTCGAGCGCCCATAGGGCTTCAGCGCCCATAAGGGCGCTTATGAATTTGAATTATATCTTTTTTTAATTTGACATCATTTAGTTGATTTGATTTTAAATTTAAACCCTACCTCTTACTCTAGCTACCTATCCAATAAGTGCCGAATATGCCGTAAAGTGATTGTTTTTGTTGCAAATAAATTGATGTTTATTTTTTATGTTGTCGTTATCACACATTCAAAATTCTGTTTAACCACGTTCACCGCCGTACCCTGAAAATAATAATAATGTACTAACACGAGCGTCGCAAATGTCAGCCATTACGCATAACTCGCGGTTCTCTGCCGCTATTGTGGCGGAAAAACACCGCCTTTTTATACTAAACGAGTTTATTCCACTTGGCACTGAGATCAATAAACTACTTACTTGGTAGGTTGGTAGCATTGATTAATTAAAAAGGGAAGATAGGTCACGTTCTCCCTGCGCTTACTCAAAAATTGGCATGTGTTACAACTACTCGCAGACACATACGCTCACAGTTATATTTCCAGTCATGTGCAATACAAAGAAGAACAAAGACGGAAAGACGTATCTAAGACCGAAGTGAGACCGAGACAACAATATATCACGCGAATCACGACCGCCCGTGCCGCTGGTCCGACGGTGACTAAGGTGGGAGCACACAATTTTACACAATATGAGGTTGCCATTTTCGAGAAACTAGTACCTTATCTTTGGTTGGTAGGTATACATTCAGAGTGACGTAAAAGAGCGTGAGATATATAAATCTTTGGCGGCTTTACCCTGGTAACTAAACTTCGTATAGGTACAGAGTTCAAAAAGAGGACGTTCTCGATTCGACTGGTTTTTTTGTTTGTTTTATCAGAACTTTGGACTGGGTGATCCGGTTTTGATGATTATTTTTTTATTTAGAAGCTGTTGCTTCTCGTGTGGTCCCATTTTAATTGGACGAGTTCTGAGGTCGAATTCATGAGATCATTATAAAATTGAAGTCGGTTTATAGTTTTGTTTTGAAACAAACCCAATTATCATTAAATGGGATAGTTTTAAAATAAGTTTAAGATTTTTTATAACTTTCCATCAACATGTTTGTTGCGTTGAAATCAAATAATCTTTTGTCTGTGTATACATTATATTAGGCTCCGAGATTAGACTCACATCCTTTTTTTATTTTTCTTCTGAGGTCTCACATGCTGTTTTATTGTTTTATGTAATGTTAATCGTATTGTGCACTTAAAATTTTAGCCCCCCCTATGTAATGACTATTAAAATATTTAATAAACTGCCTGACGCGTTGATAAACGAAAATAATGACAATGTTTTTATAAAAAAACTAAAGATTTTATAAACCACAAAGGCTTACTACACTATTGACGAATATTTGAACGAAAAATAAAACCATTTATACGAGTATACAATTTCTAACCAGTTAACGACGTCCTCCTCTCTCTCTCCATACATATTGTGTGCCCAGCAGGGTCCATAGTGAAACTTAATTATATAAAAATGTAAATACCTCTGTACACCTATGGAATACAATAAATGATTGAGTATTGAGTACTTATTGAGTATTATTACACTAGCAGCGCCTTGCGGTTTCACCCACGTAGTGGGTAAGTCCCGTTCCCGTTCCCGTGGGAATTTTAGGATAAAATATATCCTATGTCCTGAAAAGTAAGCTTTTTATGGTTGGATCGTATCGGTACAGTAGTTTCGGAGCCTATTCAATACTAACAAACAATCAAGTCTTTCCTCTTTAAAATATTAGAATACTTTTTATCCCATTAATCAGTTCCCGCGGGATAAAAATTGCCTTATTTATGTTTCCATAGGAACAATGCGGTCGAAACCGCGGGGCGCAGCTAATTTGTCATCCAGCTTAGACAATTTTATGTAACTTAGGTTACATAAAATTACCTACAACCATTAATTATATTCCTACCTCAATTCGAACACACAATTTATCCATGTCAGAATTTCAACCCCGAAATTGGCAGTAAATTTTAACTCGAGGTCAGTCGAGGCTTATGTCCACTTCACACTATAAATTTGCTTTGGTCGCACGATTTTAGCTGACGTTACGTAAATTATAATTATAGGTATACATAGTCAAGTTTCAAACTAGGGTCCGTATCTATTTGTAGATTTAAATATCATTCAGCATTTTCCAAGTGTACATAATCCTTGATTATGAGATTTACTGGTAGCCTATGTCCTCAACCTCAACAGCCTGTATTGGTCCACTGCTGGACGCAGGCCTCCTCTTGATAAGCGCCTTAGTGGCGTTTATCTCATGGAGGGTAATGTCTATAATCCCCACGCTGGGCATGCGGGTTGGGGATTGCAATTTGGTGGTATGATTGTTCTGCAGGAGGCGCTGCTGCCCGCCCCCCGCTGGATATCCCTTAGTCGCCTCTTACGACACACGGGAAGTGTTGGGGTGGTGCAAATTCAACGCCAGCACCACATAGGTACCGATATGATACACCCGAAGATTATTACTATTAAGAATTTCATCAACATCATCAACAAACATTCACATAGGCCTCCCCTAAACCAGCTTCAGCTTAGATACCTACATATTTCAGCCATAGATTAATTAGTTATTTCAAAATAGCCATAGCTATCGCCATAGCTGTCTTCAGCTTGCCGCATCCAGCATCTGTCTGCAGGCTTTCCCATCTAACAATGTACTATTTTCATATTAATTTCAGGAAATAATTTATTTTATTACAAAAAACTACAAACCGACTTCAATTTCTATAGTCTTTTCAAGTTCTGAGGTAACAAACATCAAAAAAATATTTAAAAAATGCAGTCGAATTGAGAAGCTCCTCCTTTTTTTGAAGTAGGTTAAAAATCGTGACACATAGGTAAGTTTAAGTTGCAGCAATTCATAGCGATCCCAGCATTCGGTGCATGCTGTGTCGGTCTGTAATAGGTTGGTGCACTTAGCATTTGTCCTCATGTTATTTATATATGTATCTTGTAAGTTTTAGTGTACTCGCCAAAGGCTAACCTAACTGTAGAAATAAATAAAATAAATTCGGTAATGAGGGCTAAGTGTAACAAGCCATTTCACGCTGTGGAAATGTAAAAGTTTGGACAGTCGTGTCTATCAACGGAATCACCGCAACGGCTTTATACTCATAACAATAAAGATCATTTTACGACAGTTGACGAATGAGTTTCCACCGTGTAATTTCAGAAGGAAGTGTTCTGCTTTATATTTCTCGTTTATTACCCATTTAGAAATGAATGAACTGAGTGGAGTTTGAAAATGGGGAACTTATCTATTTGCTAATATAAAATATTAAAGAAACTCAATTTCCGCCTATTATTTTAGTCTTGCAAGAACAGGGGAAGGGGATGAGAGCGTTGGGTAGCCCAATAATATGTTTTTTTTTTTTATTGTTTTTTTATGTATGGGTTACCGACTTCAATTTTATGGTTTCCTCATGAATGTTATTGGCAGAAATGGACCAATTGGGACCACACGGGAAGCACCAGCTTTCAAATAAAAAAAGAATCATCAAAATCAGATGACCCAGTCAAAAGTTCTGAGGTAACAAACAAATAAAAAAACAGTCGAATTGAGAACCTCCTCTTTTTTGAAGTCGGTTAAAATTGTTACCCGAATTCGATTCAGATCATGTGCCAGAATATGCCATATTCTACAAAATCAAGTTTAAGATTTAAATCGTTATTTTCAAGTGTCCACCTAAATCTATAATAACACGAGGTAACTGCGAAAGAATGCGTCACAACTCCCTCACGCGCCGTCGCGCGCGCACGCGTGGCGAGGTCCGCCAGACGCCGGCCGCCCATGCCGCCGCGCGGGTCCCGCCAGCAGAGAGGTTATTAGATTAGTTTTCGCACAATAGGCAGCTACAATCTTACGAGTCCTCAACTTCCACTGTATGTTACGATAATACACCTCGTTAGGTATAAACGTAGCGCAAGCGCAATCGATAACAAACTTGAACGCGAATGGTAAATCCTATCACGCAGGAAAAAAAGACGAATTTATGATAGTAATTACGTGAGTTCAAGTCTTATCAACGAGCGCTAATTGAATAGGTAGGTACCTGGTAGGTAATAAACGAAGTTGAGATAAGAAAATTAAAATTGCAGTTATCCGAGAAATTACCTTGCCTATGCAGAAATTATTTGAATATTGTAAGAATTAATACCTATTTACCTATTACGTGAATCGTTAGACACTGCATGAACGATTAATTTATGAGAAAGATGAAAAATAGTTAAGTAGGCCTTCGTATGAATCGGATGTGGTGAGTAATTTTCCTGTTGAAATTATGAAAGGAATTACAGATATTATGAATACGGAAACAAAACAAGCAAATTGCAATTAACGTAAACAAAATAGTAGGTCGCACAATGATATTATAGGTTGCACCTCCGAGAATAGGTCGGTGTACCTAACACGAATGGGAGATGCAAGCGATGACCTTAAGGCTGGTTCGGACTAGTAGGCTTGAAATTAAGTAGAGTAGCGAGTACTTTAGTGGCTAAATGTGTGCGAACCACAAAAATTTAGTCGAGTAGTTAGTGAACGATTAATCGAGTCGATCCATTTTACTCTATTTTTTCGGTCGAGTAGCGCCTCCCACCACGCGTCCGAACTCACTGGTTCACCGGCTAAACATGTCCGAACTTGTCAATTTAGTCGTGTTCATTAGTAGCCGCAGAATGTCGTTTCGCTGGAGTGAGGAAACCATTATCAAACTATCGAAGTATTCTTTGGGATCTTCCAATGCTAATTCCTTCAGAAGACAATTAGTAGCTCCTAGTTTATCTCTTCTATTGATCCATTTTCGTACCCATACCTTATTTTTCTTAATCACACAAATTTCCTCATCCACCTCTTCTAAAATAGCTGTTTAATCCATTGATTTATTAAAAACGAAGATGAGGCACTGGTTGCTCGAAAGTGGCAACCTCAAATTGTGTAAAATTGTGTTCTCCCACATCAGTCACCGTCTGACCGGCGGCACGGGCGGTCGTGTTCGCGTGAAATATTGTTGTCTCAGTCTCACTTCGGTCCTAGATACGTCTTTCCGTCTTTGTTCTTCTTTGTATTGCACAGGACTGGAAATATAACTGTGAGAATGAGTGTTTGCGTGTAGTTGTAACACATGCCAATTTTTGAGTAAGCGCTGGGAGAACGTAACCTATCTTCCCTTTTTAAATCAATGGTTTAATCAGTTTATTCACTCTAGGTATTGCGTTGCAGCTCATTTTGCAAAGCACCAGTCACTTATGTACTGTACTCGACCGTAGTGCGAACGATTTCTGGGCAGTAGCGAGTAGTTTAGCTACTAAATTACTCGCTACTCTACTTAATACTAAAGTAGTCCGAACTAGGCTTTAGGTAATTAATGTAATGAGCGATAGTCGGTTCAACCGAGTGAAATTATTACCAAGGTGTGAATAAACCTACCATGTTTATTCTACAACTTATTGTACATTGAATGTGGGTACCGCGCGATATGAATGGCGTATGGAATGTTACGAACAAGCAAACTTGTAATTCAATTAGGAAATCGAACTTTCCTAATGAAATCGAACTAAAAACTCTTGAGAAGGGAAACAGATTTTATGATTTATTTAGATCAATGTAAAAAATGTGAATGAATTCAAACTACGAAGATCTAAACTGATTATTATGCGACCAAATTCAATAGGTTACTACGAGTGTTCGGAACAGAAGTAAATCAAATGAAGGATTGTAACCTACGTAATTAAGTTGGGCAATAAATGCGTTATTTTGTTTTTAATATATTTAGAAGTTAATTAGACAAATAAGATTGATTAGGTTCGATTATTCCCTGGTTTCAGCACCAAAATAATGTGCGCAGATCCACGCCTCGCACATCAGGGGGCAATGACTTTACAGATTGGTAGGTATTCGAGTCGTCACTGCAGCGGTTATTAAGTTATACTTTAGTTAATAAACTGGCTTACCTCTGGATAGATACGACTGGACCTAAGGAATGAAGAAAGTCTCTTGGTTGGTCTCGGCAACGGCTTCTTCCACCCAGGGGAACAGCTGGTGTGTCAGCACAATTCACAGATGGAACGTCTTTCACAAGGCTAGGAGTTGGTCCATAAACACGCACGGAAATCGATAGCTATCGTTAATTTCAACTAGGGAAAAGTTTAGTGTTTTCTTCTTCGAGGGAAGCAAGCAAGCGTCTCTTGTCCTACGTCGGCGGCGGCGCAGGAACGTCTGTCTTCGGGGTTCTCGTAACACAGTTGGTTTGATGTATGAGGTATGATGCTTAAAAGCCTTCTGATTGGTCAATCGTATGGCCCGAGGCCGCCCATTGGTGCCAATTCAAAACAGAAGGATAACGAAACAATCGCTGCTTGATTAATTCGAATACGAGTGATTGGCGCAAGATTTGAATTTTTAATCGAGTCTATTTCCAACCAGGAACACTTTTCCCAAAGGAATATACCAAATCAAATCGTAAGTTTTGGCAATAAATAAAAAAACAAGTTCCATACATTTTCTATGAAAAAACGAGTAGGTAAGTGAAAACAACTATGTCACTCATTCAATGGTTCTTAATTTAAACTCGTATGTAACTACTTTTTTTAAATGGTAGGATAATTTTGAAGGCATCTCAGGAATTAAATTGATACTTACTTTTTAATTTTTATTAAAAATCAAGTTATTTACTTACCACACCCTGTATAGGTACCTAACTTAACCATATTCTGAACTCTAGGTACATGTAAAGTGCATAAAATACTTTAACCAGTTGGCCAAGGTGACAAAAAGCATTCATAAGCCAGCTTAAAAATTCTACTCTGAGCATCACACCACCCCGATTCGCGCTTCGCATCATCATCAGCCTATACTAGTCCACTGCTGGACATAGGCCTCCCCTAATGAGCGCCATAGCGCCCTGTCTTCAGCTTGACGCATCCAGCATCTGCCTGCAGTCTTTCGCAGATCGTCATCCCACCTGGCCGGAGGGCGTCCTACACTACATTTTCCGAGTCGCGGTCTCCACTCAAGAACTCGTTTACCCCAGCGGTTATCGGTTCTTCGCGAAATATGGCCGGCCCACTGCCACTTCAGCTTGCTAATTCTTTGAGCTATGTCGATAACTTTGGTTCTCTGTCGGATGTATTCGTTACGAATTCTATCCTTCAGAGAGACTCCGAGCATAGCTCTTTCCATGGCTCGCTGAGCGACTTTAAACTGGTGGACCAGCCCTATCGTGAGTGTCCACGTCTCAGCTCCGTAGGTCATGACAGGTAGGACGCACTGATTGAAAACTTTCGTTTTCAAGCATTGCGGTATGGATGACGAGAAGACTCGACATAGTTTTCCAAACGCTGCCCAGCCTAGCTGGATCCTCCTCTTGGCCTCCTTCTCAAAATTGTTTTTACCCAACTGCAGAATTTGTCCAAGGTAAGTGTACTCGGAAACAATTTCGAGAGGGTGGCCATGTACGACGACCGGTCCCGGATCAATGAGGCTATTGATCATGATTTTGGTTTTATCCAAATTCATGCCGAGACCGATGCATCGCGAGGACAAAGCTAGGCCGTCCAGCATCTGGTTGAGCTCCTCCAGCGACTCCGCCATTATGACTATGTCATCAGCGATTCGAAGGTGTGAGATGTAATCGCCGTTTATGTTAATGCCCTTACCTTTCCAGTCCAGCGTCTTAAACATATCTTCCAAAGCGCTCGTGAACAGTTTCGGGGATATAACATCCCCCTGTCTCACTCCTCTGCGCAGTTGGATGGGTTTGGACTGCTGGTCCTGTACTTGGACACTCATGGTTGCGGCGTCGTAGAGACATCTCAGCACCTCGATATAACGATAGTCTACTTGGCATCGCTGTAAGGATTCCAGAACAGACCAGGTTTCGACAGAGTCAAACGCCTTCTCATAGTCCACAAAGGCCAGACACAGGGGCTGATTATACTCTTCAGACTTCTGTATAATCTGCCTCACTGTGTGTATGTGGTCTATGGTGCCATATCCTCCGCGAAACCCGGCCTGTTCCGGTGGCTGGAACTCGTCGAGTCTCCTGGCGAGACGGTTCGTGATCACTCGTGAGAACAGCTTATAGACGTGGCTCAGGAGTGAGATGGGTCTGTAGTTTTTAAGGAGGGTTTTATCTCCCTTCTTAAAAAAGAGAACCACCAAACTCCCGCTCCATGCCTTTGGAGTTCTCCCACTGTGAAGGACGGCGTTGAAGAGGTTTTGTAGTTCCTGTATAACAGGGGCTCCTCCGGCTTTCAAAAGCTCTGATGTTATGCCGTCCTCACCGGGGGCTTTTCCATTTCTAAGCTGCCTCAGAGCTCGCACAATCTCGTCTTGACTGATGTCTGGCAGTTCGTCGGTATAGTGGCGTGTCAGGGTGGCTCTTGAATCGTGGTCGACTCGTTGGGGACGAGGGGCATGTGCAGCGTACAATCGGCCATAGAAATCCTCTATCTCAGCGGATATCTCCAGCTTCGACAAAACGGTCCTCCCATCGTGCGTTTTAAGCTTCGTCAGGTGGGCTGAGTGAATACTTTGGACCCTCGGTTTCGCTCTATTGCCTCTTCAATGAGGCGTGTGTTGGAGCTCCGAAGGTCGCGCCGTACCATCTTCGCAATTCGCTTGTTCAGGTCTGACCTCTCTGGCGAAGTCGCTTGGGTGGTTTCCCGTCTTTTTGCCATCAGCCCGAGAGTCTCATCTGAGAGTTTGGATTTCTTGCCAGTATGCTGCTTTTGGCAGAACCTGATGCCCTCGTTCCTCAACGTTTCGACCAGATTGTGTAGGGTCTCGTCAGCGTCATCAGTGGAATCCAAGGCAGCGAATCTATTCCCGAGAAGCTGCTGGAACTTCTCAGTGCCCGCCATGATTTGGATTGTGTTAGGTCGGAGCGTGGACTTCATCAGACGGTTTCTTTCAAGCTTCAAATTGATATTCAGAGTGCCTCGGAGCAGTCTGTGATCAGATCCGGTATTGAACCTGTTGATCACTGAGACATCTCTGAATATGTGCTTGCTATCCGTCATGATGAAGTCGATCTCATTTTTAGTCACAGTGTCGGGGCTTCGCCATGTCCACTTCCTTTGGGGCTGTTTCTTAAAGAAAGAGTTCATTAAAAATAGCCCCTCTTTCTCAAGGAAGTTGACAAGCATTTGCCCCCTGTGATTCCTAACTCCATAACCATGCGGGCCTATTCGGGATTCATTGCCAGTCCGGATTCCCACCTTGCCGTTAAAGTCCCCCATAACAACGTTGAAGTGAGCCTTAGTGGTGTTGTGTAAGGCTTTGGATATGTCTTCATACATACCCTCCACTTCATCATCCGTATGTGCCGAGGTCGGTGCGTAGACCTGAATTACCTTCATGCTATACCGCTTGGATAGCCGAAGGATCAGGTACGCTACCCTGTTCGACACACTGGAGACTTCTTGAACGTTGTTAACGAGGGCCTTATTGACGAGGAAACCTACGCCACCCTGGGATGTTTTATCACCCTCGCGAAAGTAGAGAAGATGGCCCGAGTCTAGGGTTACGGTGTCCTCCCCCTCTCTACGGACTTCGCATAACCCCAGAACATGCCATTTAATGTTCTCTAACTCCACTTCCAACTGCGCTAGGTGATGGTCAAGCCTCAGAGTTCGTCCGTTATACGTTGCCAGAGTCGTTTGACGGTGGGGTCTCACCCGGGGATTCTTAGCACCCCTGACCCCAGGGCTGGCATGGCGCCCGTCAACGCCAGCACAGCCGCTGGTGTCGCCGGGCACTTGGGGCCATCTGTGTGGGCTATCAATCATAGGGGGGGGTTTGGACCATGACCCACCACGCTGGTCCAGTGCGTGTTGGTGGGTTGTTTCTTCGCTTCGCATCAATAGATTTGAATACGTCGATATCGCTGGAATGGAGTGAGATAGCACTTTTATTAGCTTTATCTAGCTGCGATATTCGAACTGTCCAAATTTACAGTTTTGCGTTTATAGGTATTTTACGCGCGCGATCAAAATGGTAACGAATAAAAATCCCGCTTAAACCCTTTTCCCGCCTTAAAAAAACTGTCCGGTCTTAGGGATAGAGTCCCGCTTAAAACTGTCCGGTCTTAGGAAAGTGTCCGGTTTTAGGAACTTGGGGAGCTACGGGCTACTATCCCTACCAGAACTAAAAGACACGTTTAAATAAATTACAGTTTAATTAATAAGGATTAAGTATTGAGCCGGAGGGGCTATGATGCTGATTAAATTAAGTTATACTAACTCGCCAGAGGGGCTAGAAAGTGTAACTGACAGAGAACTAAAGTTATCGACATAGCTGAATTAATTAGCCAGTTCAAGTGGTATAAGTTAGTGGGCCGGCCATATCTCGCGAAGAACCGACAACCGCCTGCCTGGGGTTAACGTGTTCTTAAGTAGAGATCGCGTCTCAGCAAACGTATCGTGGGATTGATGCCCGCCGGCCAGGTGGGATGACGATCTGCGAAAGACCGCACGCAGACGCTGGATGTGGCAAACTGAAGACTGGGTGATATGGCACTCATTGGGGAGGTTTCCGTCTAGCCGTGGACTAATATAGGCTGATGATGATGATGATCAGATTGGGATGGAAATATTTCGCACTCGCAAGTAAGCGCGGTTACACATTTACTTTGGCAAGGTTTCATCTAATTTGACAACGCAGACTTTACCATTCATGTGACGTTAACTACCTATTTAGGTACCTCTCGTACTTACTTATCTGTCCATACTGAACGTGCCTCCCCGAAGTTTTTAATTCCTCAAAAAAACAACCTTTTCTGATCTCTACACATGCCTAATTTAAACCAATTTAGGTATGTAATGTATACAAAATAGCTGCGCCCCGCGGCTTAATACGCGATGTTCCTATGGAAACGTTTAAAGGTGATTTCTATTCTATCCAATGGGAACTGAGTTTATGGGATAAAAGTAGCCTTTTTTTAAATCCAGGATTAGAAATATCTGTATAAAAAATTTCAGTCAGACCCGCTCTGCAGTTTAGGCGTGAAGAGGTAACAAACATCCATCCATCCAAACTTTCGTATTTATAATATTAGTGTGATGTGATTACTTGACGAGAAACTGATCACACCCTACTTTGGCCTAACAATGTGTTGTTTGTTATTGTTTTATAGTAAGCATTTCTTTTTTAATAAATATATTCACTTCATTTTATAAACAAGGGTTTCATCAAAATCAGCACGCTTGGCAGGCGGATTGGTAGGTATGTGCGTGTGGACTGAGAGCTCAATTTTGAAATCCTTGCAAATCGACTTGAAAAAAATCACAGCTTTAGATAAAATATTGTTAAACATGAAGCAAAGGTCCATTAATTTGTTAAACTTAAGGCAAAGCCGGTATGACCCCTAGAGTTGAGCTCTCAGTCAACACACTTGAAAAATAGGCATAGCGTATATCTCAGAAATTATTACGTCTATGTTTTTAATTTTTATTTCAGGATCCAGTTACAAATGAACTAAAGCCATTCAAAAGTTTATAACTCGCTAGAAAACGTTGTTACAAAGTTATACAGGTTCAACTAGAGCTCTCATGGTGATCGCAGTGGTGGTGCTACATAGACATAAGGAAGCTGATGCCCTTGCTATGGTATGATCCCTGGAGTCGCCTCTTACTTTATCCACTGGCTGAGTTGGAGAGGTCCATTCTTACGCTACGCGCCGCCAGCTAAGGCTCACCTATGATAATGAAGTTGCTACATCAAATATCAGTAAAATCTAAAAAAAAAAGTTTTACCTCATGGTACAAATTTTTTTCGCAGTCGTTGCTTTAGCCTCAAATAAATAAAATAATAAACAAACATACTACAAATTTCTTATAGCTTTAATGCTAGTGCACACAATCAAAGTGTTTTGCTCAGACTAGAACAAAAATCTTTATCCGGTACATTTGAGTTCATAAAGGCAATTCAGTCGTTGAATAATCAAATTGTGCAGGTACAAGCACCGCCATTGGCTGATTGCATGCAAATTGTCGCTGGCAACTCCGAGGTGCAACGGTGCAGCGAGATAATGGGAATTAGGCTGGATTAGGGACGTTCCACTAGGTACTATAAACGTTTGGCCTACATGTATCTGCATGTATCTATAATGCTGTGTGAATTGTCCAGACTTTTTGGTTTTTATTTATTTATTATCTACTTATAAGTCTAATGTATGCTGATGCCGGATTTAATTAAGGGCATTCCGTGGAAAATTGCACACTATGGTCTTCATCTTATAAAATATTTCTCCTTAATAAACTGGGGCCTAATTCCACTATTTTTTAAACAAAATGCCATAATGGCGCCATAATGGCGCCATACGATTAAGATAGAGATTTAGCCGTAAATTTATTTGGTAGTCCAATACCATAAGATTACAATCTCTATGACTTATAATATCGTGTCAATAATGTGGTGGGGCATATAATCATAATCGTAATAGTCATAGATATGGCATGGACAAAAAATGATTGTGTTAGTAGAATACCAAAAGGTGTCAATGGCGGTGATTGTAACGCGATAATGAAGCGATAATATTGTCATAGTGAAGCGATTGTGTGAGTGGAATCAGGCCCCGGATTTATTTAAAGTATTGAAACGAATCACGAATTATAACCAATATCATATCAATATTGATCATAACATAACCAATAGGGTTAACATTTTTGGAAAAATATTAGGAAAAATATTAAATTTGCTACAATTTAAGCCGCTGTGCCTAAATGAGTTTTTTGGGGTTTTATTATTACTATATTGAATCTTATAATCATTATGAATATCTTCATAGTTTAAAGGAAACATCAGATTTTGAAATAGATACATAGTAGTTAAGGCCCATACACCAGCGAAAGTGGCGCCCCCAACTATTATATCTTATTATTACGTTGAACGCAGTAATTTTTAAAAATCCTACGTTCAGTTTGTGGTATCTATTATAAGCTATTAATTAATGCCTCTGTAAAAGTTTCATTTTGTAAAGCTTAGGAAGAGATACGAAGTTGCGCTTTTTGGCCACCAAACTCTATTTTTGCATCTCCTCCTAAACTATATGAGATAAAATTATAAAAGAGGTATTAAAAAATAGCTTATAATAGATACCACAAACTGAACGTAGGATTTTTAAAAATTCCTATGATAAACGTAAAAATATGATAAAATAGGAATTGCTATCAGATTGGCTCGGGTATGCGCCTTAAGTTCGGTTTATCTTCATTTGGTGTTTCCTGTTTACTGTGAGTAAAACCCCGCCCATTTTTTTGTATTTTCAATAATAATTTATTATAAAACTATATAAAATATTGGTAATCAAAATATTTTATCGTGTAGATCAGTTATTGGTAATTTTTGACATTTGTTTCAGTTCTTATTTATTCTTCTATACTTATATTATAAAGAGGAAAGATTTGATTGTTTGACTTTATTGAATAGGCTCCGAAACTACTAGACCGATTAAAAAAAACATCAAAAAGCTTACTTTTCAGTGACGTAGGCTATATTTTATCTCACAATATTTTATCTTTCCCACGGGAACGAGAACTAAGCGGGTGAAACCGCGAGGCGTTGATTTCTAAATAGGTTTCAGAGAAATCATTAAAACGTGAGCTCAGAATTAGGCAATTTACCAGGGAGCCCCATTAGGATATGGCACGGATGCATAAAGTCTTGTACCTACAGGATTATTGGTAATTAACTGAGACTGTGTGAGTTGCAGATTCTGCCCATAATCACGTATACGTTTTTGAAGACGCCGCGCCGGGGATTTTTATGAAATATTTTACCAAAAGTTTTTTTTTTTGGTTATTTATTTGAGGGCTTTATCGTTTAGCGATAACATCGCCCGTAAAAAAATAGAATACGAAGATACAAGACAAAATATAACATAATGAACAAACTTATTGTTTAACTAAACCTAACTCTAATAACTTAATCAGAAACACGATATCTTCACAAGAAGGTTCGGCTGTTTACATATCCTATATCCATCGCGCGATTTTCGTTAAAGTGTCATTCCATTAATATAATGCTGAATGTCCTCGATAACACCACACTCCTCACAATTTGGTGAAGTGACTTTTTTCATGAGAAAAGGAAATTCGTTCGAAGGAATATGTCCGGAGCGCAATCTGAGTATAGATGTTAAATAACTTCTTTTATACAAGGTGGTATCAATCCATGGACGTCGAGGTATCGAAGGTATCGAAGGTTGGGTGGTTCTGTACCAAGTTAAAATATTGTGTCTCAACAAAATGGATGCAACCTCTGCTACAAAATGGAATAAGCACGTTTTTCTGGGATTCAATTAATTACCTACCATTTCTCACTCCCACACCTACTGGTATTTCAGGGCTCCATCAACAATCGTTCCTTAGAGATGCTTTATTTGAAACTACGCGTAAAAACGGCTCTGCACTGAATAATTAATAGTGGGTATGGTAGTGGCAGATCGGTCTTTAGTAATTTATTGAGTTCCGGACAATAGTACCTACTAATTTGTTATACAAAGTTGCAAAGTTGCTTTTTAACCGCGTGCTCAATTCGAGCAAGCGAAGGATTCAAAAAATAGAATCCTGAGTGTTTGCGAGGGGATCAAAGGAGCAAGAGGTAAACAATCTTTGTGCTAGAGTGCAACACGTAACTTTTCATCCCACCTCAGCGAGGAAATGACTAAATGCAAGAAAATAACATTTACAATCACAGGCGCGCCGCGCGCTGTTCGGATGTCCGTGAACACAAGAAGGTTCCGAGTCTGAGTTTTAAAAAAGGTTGTATGATAAATTCAGCACCATGGAGGTAGAAGTAAGAAGGTTTAATGAGTTTTTGAATTCAAAATGTCCCTATAGAATCCAACTTTGACATATCAAAACAAGATTCAACTTCTAAAACAATAAAAAACCAATTTTCAACAATCCTCCTAACGTTTGTTCGGGTCAGGAGATTTTATTTGCATTGAAATTGGCAAATTTATCCAAGAAACTTTACTAATTGGGACCCAAAAGTATGGATGAATGCCGACGATGTCGGAAAATCCAGATGTTTCTATAAAGAGCTATCTATGTATACCAACTGAAAACATTGTCGTCTTTAACATCACATCATATAACTACATTGATTTATTAAAAACGAAGATGAGGCACTGGTTGCTCGAAAGTGGCAACCTCAAATTGTGTAAAATTGTGTTCTCCCACATCAGTCACCGTCTGACCGGCGGCACGGTCGTGATTCGCGTGAAATATTGTTGTCTCAGTCTCACTTCGGTCCTAGATACGTCTTTCCGTCTTTGTTCTTCTTTGTATTGCACAGGACTGGAAATATAACTGTGAGCGTATGTGTTTGCGTGTAGTTGTAACACATGCCAATATTTGAGTAAGCGCTGGGAGAACGTAACCTATCTTCCCTTTTTAAATCAATGTATAACTACTAATATTATAAACGCGATAGTTTGTATGTATGGATGTTTGTTACTCTTTGACGCAAAAAGTACTGAACAGATCGGGCTGAAATTTTGAATACTTAGATGTTATTCTAATCCTGGAATCAAACTTCGGCTTTTTTTATTTAAATCTTTACTAGCTGTGCGCCGCGGCTTCGCACGCGTTGTTCCTATGGAAACGTTTAAAGGTGATTTTTATCCCACGGGAACTGATTTATGGGATAAAAAGTAGCCTGTGTTTGATTCCAGGATTAGAATGAAATTTGCACACAGGTAGTGTGCAAATTTCAGCCAGATCCGTTCAGTAGTTTTGGCGTGAAGAGGTAACAAATCCTATAGGGAACGGTTAAAATAAATTTAAAACAAGGATTTATCAGAGTTGGATATGACAATAATATTATAAATGCGAAAGTTTGTATGGATGGATATCCATCCATCCATACAAACTTTCGCATTTATTCAACTTACTCGTATATTTTAGGTCTCTAATGATGAATTAGAATATGGTTTTATTTAACCAATGATAAATTACTAGGATATTAAGATATATTTTTCTGTTTGTTTCGATTGTTTCAATTATAAATACAAGTTCTAATTTGTTTATTTTATTTGATTGTAATTTTCTTTTTAATAGTAATTAGATATCTACTCTTCTAAAATAGGTACTTTTCTATTATTCAAGGCATGGATAAATAAAATCAATCAATTTAATACAAAAACGTTTTATATTCCTCTCAACAGATAACGAAAAATAAATAAATAAGTACTTAGTTAAATAAGGCACTAACTTGGACGAAACAAAACGGCGAATGACATCTCTACTGATGAAATTCACCAAATACTTACCAACCCAGTTTCAACCAATACTAAAGTAATGTGGACTTGTACCAAAAACTATACTAGTTGGAAACTTTGGGTGCGTGTACTGAGTGACGGCACATATCGGATGCTGATTGCGAAGCGTATTCAAACGCTTCGCTGGACATTTCTAGAGACCAGGTACGATAATATGCGGTCTCTAGAAGAGATTGAAGTCGAATTTTTGAAAAAAGTTTGAAGAAGTAGAAGATTATTAATTATTAATTTAATTAATTAGGTATTTATTTAATTTAACGAATTACACTATCTTAACACAATTATGAATTATTATGTTTTCATCTGTACATAGAGTTGCCAAACGTAGCGAATAGTTACAATTTCAACTATTTTGGTCGCTAAGCGATGAAACCCTAAATTAAAAAAAAACCGTATTACCTTAGGGCACGCTCCCACTGTGATACAAATGGTAATATCGGTAGATGATTATCCACTCTAACTGTTTCCATTATAAAGGCTTATTATAAATAGGAAAGATTTTATTGTTTGTTTGTATGAAACAGGCTCCGAAACTACTGGGCCGATTTCAAAAATTCTTTCATATTTAAAAAGATTTTTTTTTCAGGATGTGACATGGGCTATATTTTAACCCGGAATTCCCTCGGGAACGAAAACTACGCGGGTGAAATTGCGAGGCGCTGCTAGTTGTTAATAAGGTAATAAAAATTCAAGGTTCGCTTAGAACAAATGTTTGGCTGATAACTTTAAAACTTCACGACCTTTTAGTTTTGTTTTTAATTCATGCGCCTCGGATCCAGCATCCGTTGTACACCGTCACTCAGGCAACCATGGACGTTTTTTCATTAGACGGCATGCGACGGCACGGTACACGCACACTTGTAATCTACATATAACATATACACATACGCTTTTTATATATTTATTTTTGTCAAATGTGTATAATAGATGATGATCAAATGTATGTACTTACCTATAATTACCACTTATGGTTTATCCATTTTGAATGAAGCATGTAAGTAAACAAAATACGACACAAATAACACAATCTCCCTTGCTTGGCGTCGAGTTTCAGATATAATTGTAAGCTATTTTATTGGAGGGAGGATCTAAAATCGACAAGTAATGTAAATTACGTATAAAAGGACGCGCCAACAAAGTGAATTTTAGGTTAAGTATGGGCAGTTTGTTAACGTTTATGCTTCATTAAAAATGGACACGGTTTATGTAATGTGTGTTGCAGAAGCAAATAAATGTTTATCTATCTATCTATCTTTTATCTACACAGCACATGCAGGTTTGCCGTGCCGTCGCCGTGCCGGTGAATGGAAAAACGAGCCATACATTTTTGCTTCGCACTAACCCAATGGAATGTCTTAATACAAGAAGATAGTGCCATCCGAATGATTCTCAACTTCGATAGTCGGCGGTGGTGGATCTCTTTCTAACAGATACGACCTTAGGGTTATCAGCCCTACGTTTATTATGTTGCAAGCTAATGATGCTATGAGGATCCTGAAACAAATAAATAAATAATAAATAAATAAATAATAAATAAATAAATAATACTGGACAATTCACACAGCATTATCTAGCCCCAAGCTAAGCAGAGCTTGTGTTATGGGTACCTACTAGATAACTGATATACATAATACAATACACTACATAGATAGATATTTTTTATTATTTATAGAAAATATCCACACAAAACAAACACAAAAACCAGCTGAATAAACTGAAACTTACAAAACATCTTACGACCGGACCAAAAAAAAAGTGTAAAAATAAGGAATTTGAAGTCAGTTTTTGTTTTCTCAAAAAAATATTATGAATCGAATTGATATGAATCATTTGAACTACCTATTGATTGTTTTCAACAGTTAGCTGAATTGTAAATAATAGCTTTATTTATTTATTATTTGTAATTTTCTTTCACACTTAATGGATATAATAGTAATTGGATGATTAATAATCGTAACAAAACAAGATCGAGTCGAATTTTGTCTAGTTTTATTTAACTTTTGTTTAGAAAAGAGCGAAGTTTTAAATTCTGTACGAAACTTACCAATAAGAATACCCCAAGGCTGGTCCAGGCGTGTAAAAGCCCAGAGCGATGTATGAGAACGCAAGATGGTCCTTCAACCCGGATGTTGCCCAGTAAACGCCGAACATTAGCATTGATGTGAGTCCCAGGAGCGCTGTTATGCAGTTTACCCAGAGACAACCTGGAATAGGTTTTTTATTAATAACTAGCTGCGTCCCGCGGCTTCGCACGCGTTGATCCTGTGGAAACGTTAAAAGGTGATTTCTATTCTATCCACGAGAAGTGATTTATGGGACAAAAAGTAGCCTGTCAGCAATCAGACTGATCCGTTCAGTAGTTTTGGCGTGAAGAAGTAACAAACATCCATCCATCCATCCATACAAACATGCATTTATAATATTCAGCTAATACCTAATAATAACATTAAAAATCTGTTAAATGCATTAAATTAGAATTGCGATTATGATAGTAAATAATTACTTATTGCATGCTTTAATTTACCTAATAAATGTGTTCATTTGATTTCAAAATATTTATATACGATATTAATTTTTATTTTCTTTGTGGGATGTCCATTTATGAACGTAGGCCTCCTCTATCCTGTTCCACTCATTCCTGTCCTGAGCCAGGTTTTTTATAACAACCACGTAACAGTATTAGCACTTACAAATCTCTACTCAGTTAGAATTTTAAAAAAAAAACACCAGTTGCCTCTCTTGGCGCTTGGCAGACTAAAAACCAGCGCAATATCGGCCAAACGGATAATACAGCAATATGCTGAAATGAATTGTAAATCTAACAATTGAGTAGAGTAGATTGGTTTTACTTCCTTTATTGATTTATTAAAAAGTGCATATAATATATATATGCACTTTTTCACTCTTGTTTTTATTTTTTTGTTATCGGGTAAAATAAATGAATTTATCTCTATCTTTTCTCTTTTCTCTGCACAACATGTGACCTCGTGGAGTTGATCAACATATAAAATGAAATTAAAATATATTCATTGCAACTCAAACAGATTAACACATGGGATCACGGGATCTTAGATTATTACTAAGTAGAGAGGATTTTCGGCCTCAGGTGACAACGATTTCCACACTAGGCTAGGCCCGTATCGTGGGAACCTACATGATTAACAAACAAAGAGCCAGGTTTTAACTAGTAACTTTCAATCAAAAGTGGACTTACCAGGCAATCCAAAGACAGGTTCAGTGGGGTTCTTAGTAGCATTGATGATGGCCAAGCATGCAGAGATGACTGCAAAGGCGAGCTGCAGAAACAGCATTAGAAGCAGAGCTACGTAGAAGCCGAATGATATCACCGGGGAGGTTTCCACTGTGGAATTGATCAATTGTTATTGTACGTAGCTTAATGGATGCGCTGTTTTTGTTTGTCGACTGTTCTCCTTTTTAACTGACTTCAAAAAAAGGAGGAGGTTCTCAATTCGTCTGTTTTTTTTTTTTTATGTTTGTTACCTCAGAACTTTTGACTGGGTGGTCCGATTTGCATGATTCTTTTTTTATATGAAAGCTGGTGCTTTCCATGTGGTCCCATTTTTTTTTTCAGTTCTGACAGTGGGATCCATGAAAATTCATGAAATAACCGTAAAAGTTGAAGTCTGTTTATAGTTTTTTAAAACAAAATTAATTATAAATCTTCTTATTATATAAAAGAAAGTCGTGTTAGTTACACTATTTATAACTCAAGAACGGCTGAACCGATTTGGCTGAAAATTAGCGGGGAGGTAGCTTAGAACCAGGAGACGGACATAGGATAGTTTTTATTTCGTTCCCGGCTGAACGAATGTTGATGAAATTTGGCAGGGAGGTAAACGGTATCCCGGGGACGGACTCTTGAATAGAGCGTGCGAAGCCGCGGGCAAAAGCTAGTATTATATAAAAATGAATTCCAATTTTCTTGGCCATGCCATAACGCGAACGGCTAGACCGCTATCACATTATTTTTAGATTGGTGTTTGATATTGTCAGGAAAAGATTTTTATGAAAGAAAAAAAATACGAAAATTGCACAGAAACTTGCAAAAAAACTTAACAATTACCGTTATTATAAACTTTTTTAATATCACCTTAGCCCCAGCATTATATTTATACTCTTTGCTGAGCACGTTTGAAATAACTATCAGTTGTTTGAATTGAATGGCAGGACAATATCTGTTGGGTTAGCTAGTACCTAATAAAATATTATAGAGGAAGGTCGCCCATGCGATGGACCGAACAGATTAAGTCCGCATTGGGTGACCCCTTACATGTGTGCACTGTGCAGTAGGAAGACGCAACATAGAGGGCGGTGGCGAGACATCGTGAGGCGAATCACAGCCACCCGACAAGAATGACCATGATGACCACGATCACTCTGATAAGAGTGCTACGAAGAAAAAGAAGAAGAGGTAAGATAAACCATTCTAAAAATGCACGCCAAGTGTATCACGTTTTGTGGAGGTAGGTGCCATTTGAGAATGGTTTATCTCGACCTACTTTTTCAATACATTCATACTTATGTGTATAACAATGTATAGTCGAGTTAAACTATTCTCAAAATATACATGGCGTGTATTTTGAGAATGGTTTATTCTACCTTGTGCGATCGATTTCATACGTCAAATACGATTGTTTTTCAAGTAGAACTGTGTCTACCATGAGTTGTCACAGTTAAATCGCCTGTCGTTACTACAGTAGTTACGTAAATACGCATATAGTTATCCACAGCGCATTTTAGTACCCTACTATCCGCTAGAGGAGCTTTAGAAGTTTTCATACATTTTTTTAACTACAGTCGCTAGCGAGTATAGATTGTCAAAACTCATACATACATTAGTACCTACAGTGTGTCTGTACTAATCAGGTTTGTACGCATTGTAACATTTTAATACATACGTGGATTAGTGTTATCGACCTCGGTAACTGATGCACAAGTAGTGGACGGTCGATAACCATTCGCCAATGCTTCTACCTGAAATATAGACTTGATTTAGGATACACCTATGATTCGATAGACCGATTCGGTTTCTGTCAATTACTGCCGCTAAGAACTAAACATTTCTAACCTAACCCTCGAGTACATAAACGCATTTAAGCACGTCTCGAGTGACTAATTTTTGACAAAGATAGATAGATTAATTATGTCTTTATTGCACCATCAATACAAAAAAAATAATAAAAATAGAACCTATTGCTAACTATAATCTAGTGTGGCACAATAGGTGGCCTTATCGCTAAAAGCGATATCTTCCAGGCAACTTTTGGATGGATAGAATAGATAGAAAGTATATTATTTGTTGAAAACTGACAAAAAACCATGTCATTGGGACTGCTCAAGCTTGCCTTTATGTACTCGGGGGTTATTCTAAAACTGATAACTTGACAGCAATGAAAAATAAAACTCCTTTGTCACACGGAAGAACGCTATCGTAGAGTTTAGAATGAAAGCTTCTTATTTCACGGCGAGGTCAGTCTGACCATGTTTTATTATGACCATGTGTATATGCTCTATCTATAGCATACTGTTTTGCTCTGGTTAAGGCGCTATGTTGTGTGACAAACCGTTAAAATTTGTTAGTTACCTATATATAGACTACTAATTATTTACGGAATAGACTCCAGATTGTGTATGCTATCAGGGATTTAAGATTTTATACTGACAGTGTAAGTTGTTCCTACCAGTACCAGCTTGGCTAACTGTGTAAACCAAAAAACGTGTTAGATTAGAACTCCAATGTAATAAAGTTGATTTGAATTCAAGTCAGAGCGCTATGCGAGTTGGATTGAACTATTGCGTTAATGGATTGACTGCAGTCAGAGCAGCATATACCTACCAAGAGTTTGTTTAAGACGTCCATGTGAATCATGGGCAATAAAAATGTTAAGGCAAGGACGCTAGAGTGGATCTTTAGCTAAGATAAAACATTGTCAGTATAAAGAGCCCATAGTCTTGGTCGGAATAGAGAACGTCTTCTGGCGCGATGCGTCGATGAAAAACGCAAAAGCAAAGATTTTTAAATCGTTAGATATGTCCTTACTGTAGTAAGACCGCGTCGTGTTGTTGCCAAACGAAGTAATAATAAAATATTTATTAGTATATATTTATAAGTTTATATTTGTAATTATCAGTAGGTATTTATCTTATTTTATTTTATGGTATGTATTTATGTTAGATTATTTATGATATCATATTTTCCTGTTTGGTTTGTACACTCAACTATCCATTTTCATTGCAGTACCTTTCTCCACACCCAAAGGTTTGCTGTAAAAAAACTCTTGTAGGGTTAAGCTCGCCGTTGTAGATGTCGTTTATGTTGTCAACTTTTGTGTATTGTCTGATTTGTGTACAATAAAGTTTTATAAAATATAAGAAGTAACCACTCGCTCACTTGGAACCAGTGTACCTACTGTGTGTTTTTGTAGTGTGTTTTTACAACGTTCGTATGATTGCACAGTAAATGGTACCTAATCAAAACAGGTTTATTGGCAAAAACAAACGATTTTAACTACACACAAGTGTGCTTGCGTCGGCATTTTGCTAACGCACACATTCAAAGACATTAGCTAAAATTAGGATTTAGGAATGTTAAACGATACATTTCGATTCCTTAATCGGTTCCTAACGATTCCTAAATCCTTGTTTTAGCTAGTTTTGATGTAAAATTCAAGATAACTTTCAAACTTAAAAAGCTATCGTCTATTTGTTATTCGAAAATCCAAATTAAAAAAAAATGGTTTCGTATTTATTTTTGTATTTACCTTTGTTTTAATTTCCCCTACGTTTCTACCGCATGACAGCGATCGTGGTCACCGGGGCGACTATTATCTAATTATATAATATCTAATTTTATCTAATTCTAAAACAACAGAATCGACACCAATGTCACAGTTTTTCGTGTCGAGGCATATCCAACAATTTCAATCTTGGCGCAAAATTGTAGTCTACACCTGGCCCAGATCAGTCCTGTACTGAGATGAATAGCATAAACATAGAGTCCTATACCCAGCAGAGAGTCGACAAGGTCTGATGATGATGATGTGTGTTGGTAGCTAGAGAAACTTACTTCAGCTCTCCGGGCTTCAGACTCCGTTTTACAGCTCAATGCGCAAGCATTTATGGAAGCGATACACGTCACTAGAAAAAAAACATATCTATTTAATAAAATTATATCTGTATTATTTATTAAATATATGTAAATAAACTAGCTGTTGCCCGCGGCTTCGCACGCGTTGGTCCTATGGAAACGTTTATAGGTGTTTTCCCGGCAATTATTAGATTTTTTCTCGCCGTAAAAACCATCCTTGAACTTCAACAAACATTTAAAAAAAAATCAGCCAAATCGTTTCGTTTTCATGTTATGTCGTGACAACGGAAAACGGGTTTCATTTTTATATATATAGATGAATAGGTTGAGAATATATAGTACTTATCTACCTTACCTACTTACCTACTTATGGTTAAATGTATATATATTATAATAATATTATAAAGAGGAAATACTGAGTGTTTGTTTGTTTGTATTGAATAAGCTCCGAAACTACTGGACCGATTGTAAAACATTCTTTCATCATTAAAAAACTCTCTTTTCAGGGAGTGACCAGTGAGGATTACATTTTATCCCGAAATTCCCACGGGAACGGGAACTACGCGGGTGAATCAGTGGCGTAGCTACCGTAGGGCCAGGTGGTTCAGTGCACAAGGCTCTGAGAGACCCTCTGACCTCTCAGAGGGTCTCTCGAACCTAAGCTTTGAAAAGAGAGGATCAGCCAGTTCCCGAAGTTAGAAAGCCTAGAAAACGTCGAGCCTGAAAATATAACACGATATTTTTTTTTAAATGCTTTTAAATGAACACATTTAATAATTATTTCATATTATCATGTAGGCATGTCGTTGTTTGTTTATTACTATTTACTTTTATTGCAAACCGAACCTATGTGTATAATGTAATCTATACAGATTCTACCCCTCATAAAGACGACGTATGGATTTATCCTACTACTCTTCTTATTCCTATCTATATTTGAAAAACAATATAAGTTCAAGCTACGTGGGAACTGGGGGTGAGGGCCCGATTACTTCTGTATGCACCCCGGTGCATACAGAAATGATCCTTGTCCACCTAGCTACGCCACTGGGGTGAATCCACGAGGCGCTGCTAGTCACACTAATATTATAAATGCGAAAGTTTGTATGGATGTATGGATGGATGGATGTTTGTTACCTCTTCACGCCAAAACTACTGGACGGATCGGGCTGAAAATTTGGATACAGGTAGTTCTTATCCTGGAATCAAACATAGGCTACTTTTTATCCCATAAATCAGTTCAGTTACACAATCAGTACCGTGATGGTGTAAAAAACGTACACACAAAAAAATAATAAATAACTCGGCATTGTGCTGGGTAGACCAGCACAATGCCGAGTTATTTATTATTTTTTTACTTTAAATTGTCGCAGAACTCCTTCTTTGGTACATAGATAACTTGTTATATGTGGAAAAAATCAGGAAATATTTTAATTTCCCGCTCCACTGGTGAACATCAGTCCTAAATGCGATAACTTACTCCGCAAAGTGTTAGAAGTCGGTGTCGCCAAGTTGTTGAGCACCAGTTCTCCTCTAAACAGTCCATACTGTATAGTGCTGTCCTCAGGGTCAGCTGGCGACGACGCTGTGGATACCACCTGGAAATTTTAAAAAGAGTTAAGCAGTTAGTAGAACTTAAGTTGATCGATGCATAGACGATCAAACAAAATCGTGGGTTCCAATCTGCATTAAAAGGATTACCTACCTCGTTTTACAAATTCCCAAACATAACCTACTTTATAGGTACCTCTAATTTTTGTTTTAATTTTATTTTTAACTTTAATTTTTTACTTTACTTTAATTATATAGTTTTTTCATGGATCCTGTTGTGAAAACTGGGCAAAATTGAAATGGGACCACACAGGAAGCACCAGCTTTCAAATGAATCATGAAAACCGGACTACCCAGTCAAAAGTTCTGAGGTAACAAACTTAAAAAAACAAAACAGTCGAATTGAGAACCTTTTTTGAAGTTGGTTAAAAAACAATGTTAGACCACATTGAACAAAAACTTTATTTCGATCCTTGAAATTTTGGGAATCAAGTCAGTCATCGGTCAGGAATAAAATACCTAAATATACTAAATTTTTATCAGCAAACGCGAAGTTACGTAAAGCGAGCACCTATAAAGATTGCATTCTTAGAATCACTTTAGCATACCTAGTCAGCCGATTTACAATTTTAAGACGACCGATTTATTTGGCGAAGTAGATGAAGGATCGATATTTTCCATTGCGAGTCGGGAATCGAACCCGCAACCTTCTACGTTGCAGGCGGACCTTCGCCCGCCGCGCCACATTTTTAAAAAGCATCAAGGTTACCTACTTTTATATTAGGTAAGCCAATTCAATTTATTCATCGTTTGGTAGGCCTATGGGTAGGTTAGGCAGCCAACGTTTGCAGGATGATGATGATGATGAAATTCCAGGTTTGGCTATAACTACTAGTACTTATTCTGTGGCGGTATCTGTTGTATTGTGTGCAAATACTTATACTTATGTTGGTACGCGCTGCGTGATATAATTCAGATGTGGTGCGGGGAATTTTCATTGGTAACGTCCATTCGAGCAAGGTTGGCATAGATCGCCCTCTTAACTACTTACCCAGCTATCACTGGCTACAGCGACCACAATAAGTAAAACACTTAGTACACTCAACAAAAACGCACAAAATATATATTCACGACGCGTAACCGCCATGATTGCATGTCAGAATAATACTAATCAATGATAATAGGCTGATAATTGATAATAGAGTGATAATGACTCAGTTATTCAGTTATCTACCGGTGACTATTGAAGCGGAGAGATAATTTTGTAGTTTAGGCGCGTAATCATCCCGTAATCATCTGGGAATTCGATTGCAGAATGTGGATAGGTAGCTAATTATTAATTAATTTATTAATCATTATTATTATTAATTTTGTTCTAGGACAAAATGGAAGTAGGGGTGATGCGAGCTAAACATACATAAGCTACTAGAGTCTGTTCAAAAAGAGAAGAGTCGTGGGAATTGATTGCGCTCTTGTGCCAATAGGGTCTATGCATGTGATTTCAAAATGGCTAAAAAAATATATACGTATTCTCTATTGATATAGAAACATATCTACATATTTGTTTTTGCATTTTGAGATGTTTTTATTGTAGAATTTAACCATTGAAAAATTGATATTTTAAATCTCAATCGCAAAATTTTAAAACGCTACGCCATTGCCTAGAGCGGACGTGACATCACTGTGCACATTTTTCTTTTTTTTATTCTGCTTGCTGCACCATGATTTGACACTATTCTGCCCACTTGACATTTCGTATTGTCGATTATTTTCAGTTTTTTCGGAAAACCTCTTTCCTGAGATGATCACTACCGAGGTCGTCACCAAAGGTTTTAATCAAGTGTGTACGTCGACGTCACATAAACATGGCGCCAATATGGCAGCGTTTTTATCACCCGAAAATGATTGTAGTTTTGATTTGTTTTCTTTTTCGCCTTGTTAATGCGAAATTCAGTGAGCGTCTTATCATTCCTCGGTTAAATAATGACCTAAAGAATCGATTAAAACAATAAAAAAAATCGATGCATATACCCTATTGCCAACTTTTGTTGCATTGACAAGAGAGTTAGTTCACCGTAACGCCACGACTCTTATCTTTTTGAACAGACTCTAACCCCTACGCTCTTAGCAAAGAAAGTTACAATCAAATAAATAGAAACAAATTAGAACTGGTAAGCAGAACTGGTAGGTATCTACCTTTTTGCAAATTAAACGTTTGAGTTACAAGTTAACGTTTCTATTTCTAAACAACAGTCAGCGGTTACCTTAATTGTCAGTTAATACCCTAGATAGTATTGTCAACACTTTGACTGCCTATGATGCACTCGTGTGTTTAGTTGCCCGACTAGTTACGTTACGACCGGCCATGCTAGTGCTGCCAATTAGAAAAATGACACTGAAAAACAGTTTTTTTACAAAATAATGGTGTCATTTCAGACGACATCGCCCAAACTAAACTAATTTGAAGGCAAACAAAATGATGCCATCCTTTTATTTCGATCGTTATTAAAGGGAAACTAAAATGGTACCACATTTTAGTCCCGTCAAATTATGTTAGTTATAAGTGAAGACGATAATAACTTACAATCAAATAATTGAAATAAATTATTAGAACTAGTATTTACAATTGAATCAATTGAGCGACTGTTGCAAACAATCTACAGGTAGCTCAATTGATCCATTATCAATACTAGTCGGAAGTTTACCCAAGACGCTGCTGGCTGCATTGCACCGCCTGTATGGCTATGCTGATGCGCTGCGCCCACAGGTAACCCCAACGAGGGGGCTCTGTTGAGGCCTGCATATTTGCGCCTCTTGAGGCCTCCTGGGTACTAATCTGCCCCCGCACCTGCCCTCACGGATGTCTAGTTTGATTTAGTTTAATTTTGGTGAGATTTAAATTGACACCATTGTCACCAATTTACATACATAGGTAACTCCCGTTGACTCCCAACTCTTCTAAGTAATATCTGTATAGAGCACTAAATGGCTGGAATATCACTTCTGACATTCTTTGATGCCAGATGTTACTGATTTGCTATCAAAAGTTCGATAACTTATAATTACATATTGATGAATCAAAGCAGTAGCTGATTATTGATAGCTGTAAATACCTATTTAATTTTAACTTTAAGTACTTAGACTTATTTCGATTTTATATTCTTAAGTGTGCAATAACGCCGCTACGAGATGAATTTCGAGCAAGATATTATGGTTTGGTTTTCTCGCGAGTGAGAAGTAGGGGAGAGTCCTACAGTACCGTCACCTTAAGGTTTATTTAGAATAAAATAAAAATCCCTTAGGGTACATGTATAATAGTTGATGATATGAGCAAAGAAACTCTTAGGCTGTAAATAGAAGTAATAAAATAGCGATATATTTAGTAATCATCAACTTTATTAATCAAATTACAAGGTTATACAAAACTGACATTTTAAAAAGTGTCCCCCAGTACCGGCCAGCTTAAAAATGATGTTTAAACGAGACAAAAATCACAGACATATTGGTTTGACAGCTCTGAGATGTTCGCACAAGCCTCATGGACCCATACCCTACAGTTTCCACATTGTATCCAATCCTCGTCATGAGATTCTAGGCACAAAGGGCAAATTGTCTCTTCCTCGATTGGCCTATGAGGGGGACTTTGGTTTTCGTTTGGTTTTTTCTTAGTTTTCTTGCTAACATCTTTTCCTGAAAGCAAACTCTTTCTTTTCTTGCTAAGATTTTTACCTGACAGCAAACTCTTTCCACGCTTGACTGAATCTACCTTATTTTTCTCTGTTTTCTTCTCTTCGAGGATCTTTTTATATGGTGAACTTGTCAATATTTCACTCTTTTCAGCTTTGCGACGTCGCGTAGTTGCTCTTCTTTTAGAAGCATCAGGAACTGGTGATCTGATTTTAATTTTTCGGCAAGTTGGAAGGAGAGTTTGAGAAATTCCTGTTTATTTAAAGGCATTAGCCTATTTGCCAAGTCCTTAACATGTTCTGCCAACACTTGTTCGTGTTCAGATGAGAATGTTTTGTGGAAACGACCCATAGCAGGCTTCATTGATACCTCTTTCTCCTTTTTAATAGCACTAATTCTATCATTTAAAGTAGTTCTAGGAACCTCGTACCCATCTGCTGCCTGGCGCGCACTCATTTCTTTGCTCAAAACCTTTTCTACGGCTAAATGCATATTATCAGGATCCCAGGTGCCCTTCTTTTTCTTCTTTTCTTCTTCACCTTCATCATTTGGCATCATTGTGTGCCTACAAACACATAAACAATTTTTAAAATGAACCTAAATAGTGGCCGGTACTGGAGGAAAATTTTGTGGCCGGTACTGCAGGAAACGGAATAAAATTATCATGTCAGCTGAGTGATAAAAACGTGACGCTTGAATCAAATAAAAACCATTTTATTATAGCTTTATAAATAATCAATACATACCTCGTTTGATTTCTGTCGGAATAGCCTTTATTCTTCACTGAGAACCCACGGAACTTTAGTTGTGTATCATACATGCACCTCGCGCAACACATAACTTCGCACTGAGAGCCAGCTTGTTGCGACAAGTCACCGTCGCTTGGGTCATTGCACCCACGAGAAGAAACGAAACAAATGGCGTATACCGTGCAGCCCCATCTTTTATAGAATTACAGAAACAGTAACTGGCCGGTACTGGATGCCGGCCGGTACTGGATGCCGGCCGGTACTGTAAGACCTTCCCCTACAGAGCAGAGACGTGCACCGAATTTTCTATGAGCCATAAGATAACTGCTGTTCTTACCCAATTACAAGTCAATGAATAGAAAATTACAACCAATAGAAAATTTAAGACAACAAAAGAAATACTTCTAGGTTTCTTAGCAAAACAGAAACCGAAGATAACATTCACCAATCCTGTTTTTTTAAAACACGTAATTCAAGATGGAACATTTCGTGAAGAAGGTGGTAGGTTTCACAGATACTGATAAAACAATTTTGAAGTAAATTGCATAAAGCACACTCTAAAACTATCAGATTAAGTCTACTAAGGTAAATCGTAACAATGAACGCCTAGCCGAATTTTCGGTCCCATCTCAACGGAGCCTAGCCAGGGGTGCAAACATATTAGTGCTCAGGTGTTTGCCCAAACACAGTTGCACTATCTATTCACTCACTTTCATTTCAATGGTGAAGCCGTGAAGCCTAGAAAAATAGGTGAAGTGGTGTTAAATAATATACATAGGTAAAGTACATATTCATAGATTTTATTAATTTGCTCAAGCATATTTAAATATTAAATTAATATTTTCATAAAATATACAGATTGTACAACATACACAATTACACAACCTACAATAATTAAGTGCTTAAAGATTTAATAATAATAATTAACTAAAAAATAATTGATTCATTATATTTAACTCAAATCATTTAAGTGATTACAAAACAATACGAAGAATAAATAAATGTTAAGATACAACTTGATTTTATAAATAGTTTAACAGTAAAATTTGACTAAGTATAAATATTTAATGACTTTCATAGGTATTTCAGTGTTGCCCATGTTTTTTTCTAAATATTATTGTGATTGTAGCTACAATTACAAGCAATCTAAATTTTTTTTACCTAAGCGTCTTAACTTTATATTTGTACTCACTATAAATACATTTGCCCATTTTCACCAAGCATTTTATTATTTTAATTTAAAAACTTTTGTGGTTTGAAGAATTCATTATCAATGGGTTAACTACGTTGGTGTTCTTCCAACAAGTCTGTGTTGGAAGAACACCAACGTTTCATTTCTTAACGAGGGTCTTCATCAAGGTAAGTGCAGTTCAAGTCGCGTTATTGCGCTCACATGAAACGTTGGTTCTACCAACACAAACTAGGATCGTAGTTAACCCGCTAACATTTATAATGCATTTTGTTATTAATCTAGCCTTATATATTTTATATATACCTATATATTTTTAAATAGCATGTGGTATTAAGAAAAAATATTAAATTTCTGCCAACTTGGTAAAAATGGGTTTACGTTTTAGAAAAATAATGTCACTTACTGTAAAATCTTCAATTAAAATCTTCTGTTTCTAAAGACACATTGAGAACACTAATTTAATGAACAACTATAAGCTGCTTTACTAGAATTCAAGGAATTTCTTTTAGAATTTTAAATTGCTAAGCTAATAATTATATCACAACGAAAATAAAATTTTATTCGATTTAGGAATGCTAGTTATTAAAAGGGTGTTTTCGAAAACCTCTAAAGTGTTTAATGCCCATAGAAAACTACTACTAAAGCGTAGTTTTAGATGTTGTTTTTGCTATAAAGTTATAAACGACCAAAATACTGGTGAAATAGAAATACATTCACATTCGACTCTTGACTGCTATGTCATATCCACCACCACGACGATTAAATTGACGCCATTATTTTGGCTTTTATTTTTTTTTTTAATTTAATGAATATACATCTCATTTTGACAATTACTTATCATAAGTTAGTTCTTTAAAATAACTATCGTAGTTTGACGAATTAATTACGGATGTAAGCGGGTTAACGTTGGTGTTCTTCCAACAAAAACAAGGTTCGTAGTTAACCCGCTTACGTCCGTAATGAATTTGATATTTATTTGTGATACCCATTGCGGAGAGTTATTTTACTATAGGTACTTTATTCGCAAATATCTTGGCAATTCTAAAATGTATACAACCCAAAAATTTACAATTAAAGCGGGTCTTGATCCCGCAACCTTCCGTAGAACTCTGTTCGGGAAAGCATTATAAATATTTCCACCAATTCAAGCAAAGCGGAAATTTCTGCGTCTTTATAGGGCTCAAAGCGCGAAATTATCTTGTAAATTTTCACTTGGAATTATGCCAATATCTCATACCATTTCACAAGTAAACCTTAAACCAAGCACTGCATCAAATCATCCAAGCAATCATTACTCTCACAAAGTTCCTTCAACCTTACTAACTGAGATTTACTAAACCCTGACTTCAAAGCCACAATGCACAACAATCTTCTATCTTCAAACGACATCTTTACTTCTCTAGAAGTTTCGAAAATGCTAGAACCAGTACATCCTATTAGCCTATTACTAAACCCTAATTTCAACTCGTAGTAAGACAAGGGTGCTAGTTGACGGATGAACTGGTTTGAACTGGCTGAGACCAGTAATGTTAGAACGCAGTATGGAAGTAAAGGAGGTTTTATTTTCCCGTTGAGGAGGTGGCATAGGGCTTCGAATATCCAGCCGCTAAGAACTGGCAGTTGGTCTTGAGAAATTGATGTTTCGAATACCTGTGGACAAAGATATAGATAAGAAGAAATATTTTGGATTGGCAGCGATAGTGGTGCAGTGGTCGACTGGCTAAAGGTTTTGGGTTTGATTTATCGCGGAATTAATTTATATGATTGATGATGATTAAAGTATGATCTGCACATCTCGGTTAGCTCACTGCCAAGTTTAAGCGATGCGATCTGGAGGCGCGCGTACTCTTTCACCGCCCAGTGAGACAGCATCGCCCCTTCGGGTCGCACAGTAGACTGACAGAAGCTAGACAGTGAACGCGCGTCGAAAATCTTATGTCTATGGAAAGGGCATTTTCGATCCACTGTGCCGCGCCACTTACTGTAACTTAACTGTAACTTTAACGTACGTACTTGCACGTAAGCCGAAAAATATCGGTTTTCATGTTTTTCTCCATGCAAATTTTAGCTCGGAAAATCTTTATGTTAGGTGATATATTACAATAAGACTGTAACAATGATTAGTCAAGTCAAAATATTATTTATAGGTCGTAATGTACTTTGGAAATTGAGTAAAATGCAAAATAATAGTTTGAAAATATGTTTTGCTTTTTTTCATCTGAAATCCATCGAGTTGCCTGTGTGTGCTATATGTCAAAAGATAGTACAAAATAGGGACATTATTCGTACCGGAGCGAATAACGGGCACTAGCACAAGAGCTAAGAAATATCGATTTTCATGTTTTTCTCCATACAAATTTTAGATAATTTTTTTTACTGCGTCTTAATTACTAGAAGTGCTTAAATATGATATCGCTCATTTGCGAGAATAACGTGTTATCTCCAAAAATCAGTTTTTTCAGAAATCGACTTTGAAAGTTTGCAACTTTGATATTTCTGTGTGCATAAGGTTTTAAGTAGACTCAATCAAATATAAATATTGCCCAACCATCCTTTTTTATTTCATATTGGCTTTCAACGCCTTATCTATTAATTATCATACAAATATTTAGAGAAAAATAAAAAAAGGGACGGTATGTCACGTTTTTCTAGAAATTATTTGTTTTTTTAATGTAATAACTTAAGCTAACACGTTGCATGTGTTATAACTTTTTAATATTTGCATAATTTTTATGGAACATTTTAATAAAACACGTTATTTTAGTATTTGTTTTTATTTAAAGTTGATAGTAAATTTCAGAAAGAACAGTATTAGACTCAATGAATTTACAAACGAACACTTATTTTTTACTTTTAAAGAACAGAATCAGACTTAATGAACTAACAAACTAATACTTATTTTCTATGAGGTGGATAAGTATGCACTTTTTTAGTACAATAAACAAAAATATCCTCCTAAACGATTTACAGACATTCATAAAAATGTCCGTAATAATCTGGAATTAGTTTTTTATTTACTAATTCCATGAGATCTGCTTTATTTTTTTCTGATATACCCGTTTTCTATCGTACGCTTTTTTACGTCGATGTCAATTTCTTTCCTCTTTTTAATAACAATAGCCCTTTTATTAGTTTCATCTGCATACGATTTCTTGTAGTAAATAGCTCGAGGATCATCTTTCAGAACTTTAATTTGTTTAATTTCTGTGATTTTAACAGGGTTGTAGCTTCATCTTTCTGTATGGTAAGGTTCATTTGATTGCACACACTTTTCCAATCAAAAATGTCATTTATAGCTCATTTCAGTGACTCGAAAAGGTTCTTTTTTTGCGAGCAGCTTTTATAGCTCCGATGAAAGCATCTGGTGTATATGTATACATACATTGGTCCACTTCGTAATTGCCTTTTGGCTTGTCTTTCAATTTGGGAGCACGCTGAATCACCCTCGTTTTGGGTATGTCCTTTAATTAAATACTTAAGTGTAATTTTTGTTTTTTTTTATCTTGTTCATCCGGTGATAAATTTTATACGTCGCATAAATCTTTCTTTGGCACAAAGAACGCACACACATACTCACATCTTAAGTATTATAAAACTATTCAAATTAATATCTAATATAACAATATTACAATTTGTGTTGTTGTAGGTCATCTACTTAAAATAATTTAATATTAGTTTTTTGGCTGAGCTAGTCAATAGTTTAAAAATCCTTCATATAAGATGGTCCCGAAGATTCGCTGTTCAAAGAACTGCTGCTCGAAGATCTTAAAGTCAAATCACGACGACGTTTCAAAGCGTTTGCGTTATTATCTTGCATAATCTCATTAATATTTTGCGACTCGTCATTTCTTTCAGTTTTATTTATAAAAAAGCTGCTGCTGGCAGCGAATGAAGGCGAATCGCGACAACGACGACGCTTCGATGCGTTTGCGTTATCATCTTGCACAGCGCTATTTTGATTTTGCCATACGTCGTCATTGCTATCACATTTATTCGAATTTTTTGCCTTAAAATTTTTGGACCGGGATTCTATCTGAAATATTAAAACAAAAATCAATACTCATTGATTTTTTTATCACTATAATGTTACAACTTAACTAAACAGTATAAAAATAAACATTTTTTTCTGGAAAAACAAGACAAACTGAATTATGACGCAACACAAAATAAAATATTTCAAAAAAAATATCATAAACAATAATTCTTGTTAAAATAATACAGAAAAATTCCATATTTTTGCTTCTAAAACGCTATAACAGCAGCAATAGATCTTATAATGCTTACTATTTCTTGCAGGAAAAACGATTTAACCATGAGTTATCACGTTTCAGCATTCAAAGTAATAGTATAAAAGAACACAAACCTTGCATCATAACGTGACAAACTAGTCTTGTGACGTTTTTGAAGCAATCCGGGAGCACTTAACTCTGTCAAAGCGCGATGATAACTGAAGCGATGCGTTTTTGAAACGAAGAGTTAAGTCAAAAGAGATAGCGCTATAATGTAACAAACAAGTAACATGCTTCCTCTTTCCTTCATAACTTAAAGGGTTTTAACGTTAGAAATGTGACGGTTTTACCGAAAAAAAGAGCAAGAAGCGGCGAATTTATTGCATTCATAATAAAAAAAATCATTTTCGTAAATGTAACGTTATTGTCGCAAATGAGCGATATATTTCGGGCTCCTAATAAGGTTCTGTGTTGGTTTTAACAAGAAAAAGGATGTTTACAAAAAAATCCTATGTCTATGGCGGGGGCATTTTTGATCCACTGGGCGCCGCCACTTATTTTGTCATGAAATTTTTAAAATCCATTGTGTGATACCTAATTATAAGCATTTTTTCCGTATCTCTGCCTGAGATTTACATATACATATAATAAAACTCTAACGAAGGCATTTATAAATAAATTATAATAGATAGTATAAACTGAACGATGGATTTTTAAAAGTTCCTGTGTTTTACGTAATAATAAGATTGGGCGCCACTTTCACTTTTGTATGCGCGTTAAAGTATAGAAAAGCTAGTAACTGACCTCATGCACCACCTCCGCACTAGCGACCGCACGCGACCTCGCCCCTCGCTCGCAGGCGTCCACAAACTCTATAACAACTCTACTCAGCGTCGCGGCCGGCGGGAGGGTTTCTCTCAGGAAGTACTTCAGAGCTGAGGCTATGATCCGAGTGGACTCTATCTCTCGGGTCTGTTTGAGCGATTTGTAGAGAAGGGTTATGCGTTCCATTGAGTTCATTAACACGTCGGGGTCCATGTTTGATACGTCTATGGTTAGGCGGGGAGAGAGGAGTTTGTTGTCCGCTGAAAAGCAAAAAGAAGTTGTTAATGCTGGATGTTTATATGTATTTTTATGTCCATATTCATTGCACAACCTTTCTCCATACCCTTTGTACCCGTTGCTGTAAGAAAACTCTTGTATTATTTATTATATGTATTATTTTATTATGTATTATCTTTTTTTCTCTTCCGCTTTTCTTGTTGTATTGTAAAAATCGTAATGTATGTATGTATTAATCGTCCACTTTTCTATGGAATAATCTTCTTCCTAACGTTCTCGTTTTTTATAAAATCTCTTCCTATTTTGTGCCACCACTCCAGGACCTGTCTGAAAATCAGCGCCGTTGCAGTTTCGGCTTGTAGCGGCATAATGCCGAGACAGGGACCCTTTTGGCCCCTTATATAACACTCTTTTAACATGTTCCTGCTCTTTTCACTTTTATATACCTATGTTTTTACTATCCTTTGTCTAATTATATGTAATTCTTCTCTTATTTAACTTTACTGACTGTATACCTGTATAATTTCTACATAATGTGTCGTGTTATGTGTGTGTTATGTAATTGTTCCAAATAAATGTATTTTCTTTCTTTTCTTTCTTCTTGTAGGGTTAAGATCGCCTTTGTACATGTCCTTTATGTTGTCAACTTTTGTGTAATGTTTGATTTGTGTAGGTTGTGTACAATAAAGATTTATAAGATAAGATGTTTAGGATAGCGTCATCGTTAGGTCTAAATGCAGTTCTACAGGGCGTCCCATGTCTATGGTACTGTGCCGTGGGATTTTGTTTTGCGAGACAAGAACAAGTGAACGTCGCGCGGGGAAGGCGAGCGCCGCGAAATGGCCAACCCGCGGGCAATTCTACTGGTTGTAACGTGTAAAAATGAAGACTTAGAGGAAACTTTGCTATATTTTCCATCGAGTCAAGTTTAGGCAATCGTATTTCGGCTCTCATAACTAAAACCTCATACTAACTAAAACCCTTCTTGATTCTTATTTAAAAAATATAAGAAATTCAATGTATTTTAGTCTTAAAATTTATTCACATAAATCAGTTTCCGTGGGATAAAAATCACCTTAAACATTTCCATAGTAACAACGCGTGCGAAGTCGCGGGGCGCAGCTAGTTTTAAATAAAATGAATGCCATACATTTTACATTCATAGACCAGGGTATGAAACCGACCAGAATTACCTGAAAACAGATGCACCATAAGAATCTGCACAGCATGGTGTTCTGAATACTGAGTCATATTATCCAAAAACTTCTCAATGAGTGAGTTTTTGAGGTCTTTCGGAAGAACTTGTTGGCGGAGCGTTGTTGTTATACCCTGAAAGAATAAAAAAACCACGTTACATTGAAGAAGGCTAAGAAGCTCTCCTAAATCTCAGCGGCCGGCATGTGCGGATTTCTTGTTGTTTCACGTAGAATCGCATTGTGTTGGCCATTCGGCGGCGTTAGCATTATTTCGGAATTCCCCCCCGTTGTAGCATTGCCCTCGCGTGTGAGCGAGCGGTTGCAGAAAATAGAAGGAATTTCACCATTTTTTGATATGTTTTCGTACTTTCCGATTCATTTTGAATAAACGACTGATTTCAGAAATATTTTTGATTATTTCTAATGGTGCATATATTTAGGATGTTTGCAATGCGACAGATTTTCGAATAAAGTTGTTTATCATGCATAAAAAATAGCTTAAAAATTACTCGATTTGGTCAAAATATGGCAAATTAATTTCGCTCTCATTTAAAGATCATGTTTTTTGAAAAAAGAAAACTATACAAACAAAGCTATTTTTCATCCGATTATGTATGGAAAATTTCAATATGATCGGGGACGTAGTTTCTAAATGAAGCGGAATGTACGTTCGTATGACGGCTAAGGTATCCGCACCGTTCTTAAGTTGAATAATTAGAACTAAGGTTTTTGTTATTATAGTGCCGTAGCCCTCAGCCCTCACACACTACGGGAAATTTCTAAGAAATTAAATAATAGTAGTAGTAGATATCCCTTAGGCCTCTCACGATACGCACAGGAGGAGATGGAATGGTGCAATTTCTAAGCCACACAGCCACAGAGAACTTTAGATCGGCTTTACCGATTTTCAATCAACCGAGTAGAACATTCTCGACGATATCATATTTTTTACTATTTTTAACCGTCGGGGACTTCTGCCAAAAATAGACGTATAATTTTAAGTACATAAATACCTTCACAACTAAGTCAGTACAGTAATGCTCTGGACACTTTAGTACAAAATCCACGGCGATGTTGATGAGATTCGGGTGCCCTAGTTCCACAAGCGTGAATAGCACAGTCCAGTACAAACTCTGCTCGTAGAGAGATATTCTGCAACAAAAAGTGCTTGTAAGTTAAGACATCCTACGTCTGGAAAACGCTTTTAATAATAAATAAAATAAATAAATAATGTTGGACAATTCATACAGCATTATCTAGCCCCAAGCCAAGCAAAGCTTGTGTTATGTATATATTCGATAACTGATATACATAATACAATACAATGTAGTGTATGTAGTGATAGATGATATATACTTTTTATTATACAAAGAAAACATCCAGAACGCCCTGAACAAATATCTGCATCTCGTGCACACATTTGTGTAGCAGCAGAAACGCCAGTGCTGTGTCTCACACAGCACTGGCGTTTCTGGTACTGCTATTATTCAGACTAGCTGTCAGGTGGTTCTGACAGTTCGATTTAAGCGGCGGCACTTCATTAGCAAAGCCGCCTTTTTAATAAAAAATATTCATATTCGTATTATTTATTGTGATTTTACGCATACAGATATTGTTCTTGGGTGTAGGTCTTAGTGCGTAGGTACACAATTCATAAAAACCCTGTCAGGGCGTAACAATCATTTTATATTTGCTTTCAGTAAATTGATAGCTATTAATTAAATGGAATGTCAGTTTTTAGATTAGTATTGGTTATAATACATTATAAATAGAAGACAAGTATAAATAGAAATTGGTTTCAACAAGACAGGTTAATTAAGTTTTCAATTTGGAACATTAAATAATAAATCAAATCTTATCCTACTATCCTTCTAATATTATAAACATTTTACTATAGAAACTTTCGTAGTTTCACGAATTCATTAATGAATATAAGCGGTTTGAGAGCATGTTTGTCTGTATGTTTGTTGCTCTTTCACGCAAATACTACTGAACGGATCGGGCTGAAATTTAGCATAAAGGTATTTCTAGGGCTGGAATAACACATAGGCTACTTTTTATCCCATAAATCCAGTTCCCGTGGGACAGGCGTGCGAAGCCGCGGCGCGCAGCTAGTTCTCATTTTTGGACATAGACCATGCGTAGTGTTTAGTACCAATGCTCAATAGGACACCGAAGGGGGACGACCTCTATGGCGCGGTGGGCGAAGGTATGCCTGCGACGCAGGAGGTTGCGGGTTCGATTCCCGCCTCGAGACAAATGTGTGTACGATCTGCAGATATTTGTTCAGGGCGCTCTGGATGTTTTCTATGTATAATAATAAAATCTATCTATGTAGTGTATTGTATTATGTATATCAGTTATCTAGTACCCATAACAGAAGCTCTGCTTAGCTTGGGGCTAGATAATAATATAATAATAATAATAATGTTGGACAATTCACACAGCATTATCTAGCCCCAAGCTAAGCAGAGCTTGTGTTATGGGTACTAGATAACTGATATACATAATACAATACACTACATAGATAGATATTTTTTATTATACATAGAAAAACATCCAGAACGCCCTGAACAAATTTCTGCAGATCGTACACAAATTTGTCCCGAGGCGGGAATCGAACCCGCAACCTCCTGCGTCGCAGGCAGACCTTCGCCCACCGCGCCACAGAGGTCGTCCATAATGCTGTGTGAATTGTCCAACATTATTTATTTAAGTATATTATGTATTATAGCGGAGTCAGGCACAAATGGCGGCTTCTTATATTATAGGCACACTACATATCTAAGCAATATACTCACTTGGCATTATCAGTCAAGTACTGGCGCACCGCCACGTTCAGCTGAGAGACCAGCTCTTGGTAAGGGTTGGGAGACACGTGGCTGCAGAACTGAGGGTTGCCGGTTAGCTGGAGTAGACATCCTGGAAAACGGACAACAATGCGATTTTTTTCATGTTTCAATAAATATCAGTTAAAAATCGTTTTGAACGTATGTGTGTCGATGAATGGGCTATGCTTTAGTTTTTCTTGTTTGCAGGGGCACAAAGCAATTAGTGTTTTTGATGATGTTTTTTTATGTCTTACCTTGCAGAGCAGCTTGCCTCAACGGAGCATAACTTGAAGCTAGCGACTTTAGTAGTTTTTGGTGGACGGATTGTAGTTCCTAAAATAAAAAATAAATTCAACAATAATAGTACAAACATGAATTCATGAAAAGAATTTGGCTCGCTAGCTCAGCAGTCTACTTTAGAGCCACTCGCTACGCTCGTGACTATACTCAAGACTGTTTCGTTAGCTCGGGATTTAAAATCGGCACAACATAAGGTGCAACATAATCATCGCATCGTCGCTGGTGCCAAAATGTGTTTTTGAACAAAGCGATGAGTTTTTTCTTTTTTTCGGTGCCGACCATAGAGTATCAATATCCTCAAGAGCCTAGTAAACCATTGAAATGCGTAACCATTCTAAATTCAAATTACTTTATGCCACTTGTGAGTAAAATTCGATTTTGCTTACTGTTTTTGAGCAGCAAAGTCACTGTTTCCGATCGAGAGAGGTAAAAATAACTATTGTGATTGCAATAATTACCTGCAAGCTGCGTGGTCTACTGCTGATATTTTGCTCACTATTTTGAGCAGCAAAGTCACTGTTTCCGATCGAGAGGTGAACCCTATTGTGATTGCAATAATTACCTGCAAGCTGTGCTGCGTGGTCGACTGCTGATGACAAACGGCCAAGGTATGAGCCAGTGCACAGTTTTCGAGCGAGAGAGGTGAAAATAATTATTTTACCTGCAAGCTATGCTGCGTGGTCGACTGCTGATGACAAACGGCCAAGGTATGAGCCAGTGCACAGTTTTTGAGTCAGAGAGGTGAAAATAACTATTTTACCTGCAAGCTATGCTGCGTGGTCGACTGCTGATGACAAACCTCCAAGGTATGAGCCAGTGCACAGTTTTCGAGTCAGAGAGGTGAAAATAACTATTTTACCTGCAAGCTATGCTGCGTGGTCGACTGCTGATGAAAAACCGCCAAGGTATCAGCCAGTGCACAGTTTTCGAGTCAGAGAGGTGAAAATAACTATTTTACCTGCAAGCTATGCTGCGTGGTCGACTGCTGATGACAAAAGGCCAAGGTATGAGCCAGTGCACAGTTTTCGAGCGAGAGAGGTGAAAATAATTATTTTACCTGCAAGCTATGCTGCGTGGTCGACTGCTGATGACAAAAGGCCAAGGTATGAGCCAGTGCACAGTTTTCGAGTCAGAGAGGTGAAAATAACTATTTTACCTGCAAGCTATGCTGCGTGGTCGACTGCTGATGACAAACCTCCAAGGTATGAGCCAGTGCACAGTTTTCGAGCGAGAGAGGTGAAAATAACTATTTTACCTGTAAGCTATGCTGCGTGGTCGACTGCTGATGACAAACGGCCAAGGTGTGAGCCAGTGCTATCAGCAACGCCCTCGCTGCTGTGCTGTAGTGCGCGCAGTGCGCCAGTGCAGGCGCGGACGCTAGGGCGGCGCCCGCCCACGCCCATTGGGCGGGCGACGTGAATGTAGAACTGACTTCTACTATACTATTGAGGAGGGATACTCTAGCTGCTACGCCGGTGGGTGCCTGTGGAATTAATAATAATAATAATAATAAATAATGCTGGACAATTCACACAGCATTATCTAGTCCCAAGCTAAGCAGAGCTTGTGTTATGGGTACTAGATAACTGATATACATAATACAATACACTACATAGATAGATATTTTTCATTATATATAGAAAAACATCCAGAACGCACTGAACAAATGTCTGCAGATCGTACACACATTTGTCCCGCGGCGGGAATCGAACCCGCAACCTCCTGCGTCGCAGGCAGACCTCCGCCCACCGTGCCACAGAGGATGTCGAACACATGGGTATAGTTCATTATAGCTGTATGGTGTTGGCTTAGAATTTCCACCACCCCAACTCTTCCCGTGGGTGTCGTAAGAGGCGACTAAGGAATATCTATCGAGGGGCGGGCAGCAGCGCCTCCTGTAAAACTATTCTACCACTGAACTGCGATCCCCAACCCGCATGCCCAGCGTGTGGATTATGGGCATTACCCCCATGAGATAAACACCAAGGCGCTTATCAGGGGGAGGCCTGCGTCCAGCAGTGTGATTAAATTCTAAGTACCACATAGCTAGCAGTGGGACAAAATCAGTGGAACACTAACGACTAAAAGTAAAAAGAATTACCTTAGGTTCTAACATTTGAGTCGTGACATCCATGAGAATTTGCAAACAGCTGTTTACATCAATGCCTTTATTTCTCTTTCTTCGCTTCAGTTCGCGTTTGATTTTGAATGGAGCGTCGTCGATTATATCTGTAGACAAAAATGTATCTTATAATGTAAGGAGTAAGGTCTGGTCTCAAGGCGCTGAACAATTGGCATTTAGGTCAGTGTTAGCTATTTTGCAAGTTGAATAAATAAATAATGTGGGACAAATCACTGCATTATCTAGCCCCAAGCTTGTGTTTTGGATACTAGGTAAGTGATATACATAATACAATATACTACATTATGTAGTTTTTTTATCACACGTAAAAAACATCCAGAACACCCTGAACAAATATCTGCAGATCGTACAAACATTTGTCCCGAAGCGGTAATCGAACCCGCAACCTCCTACGTCGCAAGCGGACCTTCGCTCACCGCGCCACAGAGGTCGTCGAATGTAAGTAAGAGATGCTACTGTTTTTCTAGAAATCTTTAAACGAAGTCGCAAGCAGTTTATATTATGAAGCTTATAATTATTATAAGCTTTATTTCCTAAGCCGTACGATCCAACTTACCCGAAGCTAGCTTGAGGTAGTCAGTATTAAACTGCGCGCAGTGATATCCATCGAAGCCATCATTCATAAGCGGTATTCGTTCCAGGTTCACATTATCGAATAGTTGATACGCTGATGTTCCGATCAGAAGGTTTTTGAGGCGTGTCATTCTGTAAACAAAGGCGTTATTAGAGAAATGTGATATTACAATACAATACGAAAAATCACATTAGGTACATGGATAAGACGAGTACAAAGGGCGAACTTATAGCTTAGAAGCGATCTCTTCCAGGCAACCTTTGGATGGAAATAATTATGTGTATTTAAAAGGCGGGTTATGCGTCTTTGAAAAGGGGGTGTACCAAGGACTACCTATGCCAAATTTCAGCCCTACCAGTTCAGTAGTTTTGGCATGAAGATTGAAGAGGCAACAAACATCCATCCATCCATACATCGGCTACTTTTTATCCCATGAATCAATTCACGTGGGGTATAACTTACCTTTAAGCGATTCCATAGGATCAACGCGTGCGAATCCGTGGGGCGCAGCTAGTTTCTATATACATATATGAATAAGACTATTTATATTCATAAACAAATAGTAAGTACAAATATTCACCTCTCTGAAAGGATATTGTGTGAACCAAAACGTAAATAGAAAGTGTGTTTACTCTTGAAAACAGAATATAAGTTAATTTGATCATTCCACGCGCGAAGCTGCGAACAATGAGTATAATTCGCATAATTATTTGTCGCGACTTCGCGTCGCATTCGCGTCTCGTTTCCGTAGTTTGTCGGTTTTTTGTACCGCGACAAAAACGTCATATGCGCGCGTGATTCGCTACTAAAGGGGGCTTTTTGTAAAAGAATTACCAGCAAATAATAAAAGTTAATAGGGTATAGGTATGTGACTTCAAGAAAACTAATTAGCTTTTTTACGTATTCACTATTGATATAGAAATATATCTGAATATTTATTTTTGTGTGTTTTAATGTTTTTATTGTGAAATCTAATAATTGAAAATTTGATAATTTAGATCTCATTCGCAAAATTTTGTGCACATTAGTTTTTCGGTTATGTTATGAATTAACCCAAATATACGATAAAAACTATCTCTATATAAGGAACTCGAACCCTGCTCTAAAGTAAATTGTGCACGTGAGAAAAAATAAAGGCATTTCGTAACTTTTAACCTTTTTCCCACACAATAACTTTGGACTACATCAAAATCTTATCTATTTAACATATTATGAACTCTATTGATTACTACTTACGGGTTAGTATAATTGAGCGGTCCCCTAGGCACGTGTAGCACTCCGCTCCGTCGAACCGCGGGGGTCGTAGAGACCAACAGCTGTGTGACGCCGCGAACTGCCCAATGGGTGCCGTTTCCTTGTAGTGCACCTAAGAGACATACCCACATCTCTTCGAACTGTTTCTTTGATGACCAGCCTATGAGATTCGCTCTGAAATTAAAATAAGGAGTTAACAGCGAATGCTGCCGACTTTTAAAAAGATCTCTATCTATTTGTATAATAGACATAACACAAAATCAAAAACTACAAAAGAAACGGTAGCTACCCTCAAGGGGCCAAAAATTTGCCCCACCCTGTATAAAACATATGTATATCTGTTTTATCCTACTAATATTATAAACGAGAAAGTTTGTAAACATGTTAACATGTATGTTTCTTTTTCACGCAAAAACTTCTGAACGGATCAGGCTGAAATTTTGCATTAGAACAGGTAGTTATAGGTCTGGAATAATACATAAGCTACACTTTTTATCCCATAAATTGGTTCCCGTCGGATAGGCGTGCGAAGCCGCGGGGCGCAGCTAGTGTTTTAATAGTTATAACCGTCAATCAAACAAAGTGATATCAAGACTATAATTTGAACTATAGAAAAGTTTGTTAACTCTCGAAAACGACATTCATTATAAACATCATTACATGTTTAAAAAGAATGTCTACAGATCTTCATAATAGATAGATATAATAAGCTAGTATATAGGTATATAGTACCTGAATAGGAAAGGCTCCAGTACATCTGCGTCCTGTAACGGCTGCAATGGAAGGTCGAACCGCGAGCTATCCACTAGCGGCCACGCGATGGGCGTGATCAGTGCTATGTAGCTTACTATGTATGTTGTATTTTACACACTATACCTACTACCTACATTATTATAAGTACTGTACCTGAATAGAAAAGGCTCGAGTACATCTACGTCCTGTAACGGCTGCAATGGAAGGTCGAACCGCGAGCTATCTACTAGCGGCCACGCGATGGACGGGATCAGTGCTATGTCGCTTACTATGTATGTTGTATTTTACACACTATATCTACTTCCTACATTATTATAAGTACTGTACCTGAATAGGAAAGGCTCCAGTACATCTGCGTCCTGTAACGGCTGCAATGAAAGGTCGAACCGCGAGTTATCCACTAGCGGCCACGCGATGGGTGGGATCAGTGCTATGTAGCTTACTATGTATGTTGTATTTTACACACTATCTATTTGCTACATTATTATAAGTACTGTACCTACCTGAATAGGAAAGGCTCCAGTACATCTGCGTCCTGTAAAGGTTGCAATGGAAGGTCGAACCGCGAGCTATCCACTAGCGGCCACGCGATGGGCGGGATCAGTGCTATGTTGCTTACTATGTCTAGCCTGAAAAAGTTTAGGAACTGTTAAATCATTTACGTTAAAAGTGAAGACACTTATGTGTTTGCTTGTACCATTCCGTATTACCTACTATGGCAATAGGCTTATTCTAATTAGACTGTAAGAAGTTTTAATTAGTCCGTAAGATATTGGGTACGTATTGCCAGTTAAAGTTCTGCGCAACGGCGACGTCACCCCATGTGACAATTTTTAGTAAGGCGTTTTCTCATTAGTTTCCGATTCCAAACTGTGAGGCTCTTTTATATAATTTAAAAAAAATAGATTTTGTGTAAAATAGATATTATTTCTTAAATAATATTTATTAATCCAAACATAGTGCTTGGGTTGTAAATTTGTAAAGATTAAGAAAACTTATTTATCTTAGAGATCAATAATAATAATAATAATAATGCTGGACAATTCACACAGCATTATCTAGCCCCAAGATAAGCAGAACTTGTGTTATGGGTACTAGATAACTGATATACTTAATACAATACACAACATAGATAGATATTTTTTTTAATATAATATATATATATGGATGGATGGATGTGATAGAAAACATCAATAGATGGCGTAAGTATCTATGGCGACGAGAATGTCATGTCAGACGAAAGTCAACGCTATATTTTGTGTTATGTTCTAAATAACTTGTAAAATATTTAAAAATTTACTTCAAATAAGCAAACATCAGACATACCTCGACAAACTAACAATCAAGCTCTCGATCGGCTGCTTGCAAGACTTCGGAAGCACGTGGCTCTGTTTCACATAGAAGTTCTGTTCCCAATACTCAATAAGAGTGACGAGTTTGTTCCCCATTATCATTAGTTCTGGCTTTGGGCTGTCGTCCGGCGTTTTGATGTAGTCTTGTAGGATTAGAGGTTTTGTATCCTGGAAAATAGATAGATAGATAGACTCTTTATTAGGTACACACACAACACAGGAATTAAGTATTAAGTAGGTACAGGTAAGCCTTTTGAACATGAGCAGTTAAAAAGAAGATATTTAATAGTTAATTTTATTCGACAGGTAAAATAATTAACTTTTCTGTCCTAGGCATGCGATTTGATAAGTTTAATCGTATAAAATCTTTTCACACAATCTCGTTTGTATTTACACTATTAAATGGAGGGACGGATGGATGTATGGCGTACATCCATCCGTCCCTCCATGGTTGGAGGTTTGTTACATCTTCACGCCCAAACTACTGAACGGACTGGGTTGAAATTTTTCATAGGTGTAGGTCTAGACCTAAAATAACACAAGCTACTTTTTATTCCATAAGGAAGCCTGTAGTCAGTACCTTACTACTTACTTACTACTTACGATATTCGAAACGACACATTGGCTCATTACGTCACCAGTAGGTAGTTAAGCACGTCCGATGCCGCCGGTGGCTTACGCGTGACTGACTCCTTGAACGCAATCAACGCAATACCTTATGTAAGCTCGAATGCACATCGAGATCAAAACTACGTGAGTGGTACTAAAAGTACTTATTACTTTGAGAGCTTAGAACTAAGTTCTCACTAACTAAGCATGAGAACTTAGTTCTCACTAATTAAGCATGCCGATCTGGACTAAATATGAGTGAAGTATGTTTTTTGTCGAAACTTTAGTTAGAACCTTGGCTAGGTTATATCTAAAGCTTCAAGAAAAAGCGTTGATGATGACGATGACTAACCTTAACTAAATACTTGACAACCGCATACAAGCAACTAATCGCCGACTGAGACCGATTCAAGTTGCTATCCAAATTCATCTCGCCCCAAATCTCGTCGAAACTCAACGCTTTCGCTACATTTTCAATCGTCAACTGAATCACATTGTCGACAATCACATTATCCGTCACGTTCACAGATATTCGAAACGACACTTCTGTGTTCACTGGATATTCTACTATAGACTTGTTTTTAATTAAAAATGACAGGTATTGCAGCGAAATGACAGAGAACGTAGATATATTTTTAGATAGCGTTGAGGGAAGGATGTTTTCACTGCATTTGTCGAGTAAATCGCAGTCAGTTTCGTCTAAGGTTTTGATGATTCTGTCTAAGGAGTCCAGAAAGCCAGTCAAAACTGTTTGCATTGTCATAAACTCTTGGTAAAACAATTTGTCTTGGAATACTTGATGACAACGACGTGTGTATCTGTCAATAGTTTGTTCCATTTTCAAATTGAAGTTCTCTGATTGGCTGAGCGGTCGGTTCTGCTTGGGGAATAACCGGATGATATCAGTCAGGGATTTGTCAAACGTCGTTATTGACAGTTTGTATAAATCTGCCAGTTCTGGTGGCACCAATTCCGTTTCTTCGTCAGAGATTTGCAAGTTACCAAAACTCTCTTTTATGCTTTCATCTGAGATTGGTATGAAGAATTGCGATTTTGACTCTTTATTGTCACTTTTCTTGAACACGTGCAAAGTGTTAGTAACGTTTAGTTTGTTGCTGTCGACCGATGACGTCAATTCTTGCATTTTCATGTCTCTCTGAGCTTTTAAATTATCTTTTTCTGTCTCTTTAGCTTCGTAAACTGAGACGATGTTTACGAAGTCCTTGAGGTACTTGTCACAGGCGATTTTGAAGCATGATGACAGGAGTTTTCTGTCAAAGTCCGGGCTTGACATTACGATTGACAGGTCGTCGCGGGGTAAATTGGCAAGCAAGCGAGCTAGCTCCATGTGTTTTGACACTTTTTGAGATGAACAATCTGATAAACAGCATCTGAAATCAAAATATATTTTTTTATGTTCAGTAAGAGCGCTAAGTTTGGCTTTGTTCTACGTTCTACATACTATTAAACGAGTTACGAGCGTAGCGAGAGATTCTTAAGTAGAATCCTGAACGTAGCGAGGGATTCAAAGTACGTCGCCCTTTCTAAAAATCCGTGAAAATTTACGAAAACGCGTGCTGTAGTTCACGCGTTTTTAATTGGATCACTTTTGTTTATTCAGCCAGCGGCGGCGCAACTATGGGCCGTCGTACTAGCCCGTCTTTATTCAAACAATAATTGCGTTCTATTTCTTTGGCGCTTAACACTAAGATATTCCAAATACAAAAAGTGCGCGGTTATGATAATAGGGTATATGCATGTGATTTCAAAATGGCTAAAAAAATATATACGTATTCTCTATTGAGATAGAAACATATCTACATATTTATTTTAGCATTTTGAGATGTTTTTATTGTAGAATTTTACCATTGAAAAGTTGATATTTTAAATCTCAATCGCAAAATTTCAAAACGCTACGCCATTGACTAGAGCGGACGTGACATCACTGTACACATTTCTTCTTTTTTTATTCTGCTTGCTGCACCATGATTTGACACTATTCTGCCCACTTCACAATTCGTATTGTCGGTTATTTTCAGATTTTTCGGAAAACCTCTTTCCTGAGATGATCACTACCGAGGTCGTCACAAAAGGTTTTAATCGAGTGTGAACGTCGACGTCAAATAAACATGGCGCCAATATGGCAGCGTTTTTATTACCCGAAAATGATTGTAGTTTTGATTTGTTTTTTTTACCTTGTTATTGTGAAATTCAGTGAGCGTCTTATCATTTCTCGGTTAAATAATGACCTAAAGAATCGATTAAAACAATAAAAAAAAATCGATGCATATACCCTATTGCGGCGCACTTATAAAGATGATTAAAAGTCATTACTGCCCGCTAAAAGTTTCTTAGAAAACACCACCTTTGGGTTTTTTTTTCTTATCAGAAATAGACCTTCGCTTGACCGCAATCTCACATGATGGAAAGCGAAGATGCGGCCGACGATGTATCACGAAGGTCTAGAAGACGGCTACTCCGGACCACATTCCGAAACACAACAGAGTTGCTTCACGGACTGGCCCAGTCCGGAGGGTGGTGACAAGCCACGGCCGAAGCCTACCACCAGAGGGTACCGCTCTTAGCACCACCCAGAGGACACGTGTAGGGTAACAGAGGGTCAAAACCTACGGACGTGAGCGATACTGTCCCCCAAAAAGGGTACACTTGAAGGCGAACCAAGTCGTCCTTTTCAAATAAATGGGATGAAAAGTAACTTGTAATGTACTCCTATGGACTCATTACTGAATGTAAACTTATAATTATGTCAATAAAGAAATTTTTACTTTTACTTTTTAAAAATGTATCATAATGAGGTTACAATTTACATAAGTACCTTTTTTGCGGAGAGTCATGATAGACGCAATAATGGATCCTCTATAACGCGGTTAAAATTGACATTATACGGACAGAACTGCATAGGACAAATCAAAATGGCGACTTCTACTATCAGAGGCCAAGACCCACTTGTTCGCCGAGTCTTAGGAGTAAGAAACTACTTTTTTTAAGAAAATCCTAGCGTCTGCAAATCATACACACCTGCTTTTAGCCTGGTTCATCAGCCAGTTCCCATCGACAGTGGTGGTTGTGATGTACTGCGGGTTGATCGCGCGGTCTAGAGACAGGTCGAGAGGTGATAGGTCGAACACGCTTGACGCTAGCGCGTTTAGTTCCAGTACTAGGTCTGAGTAGCTGAAAATAGACTGTCATTCAAAATGGTCTCTTGGCTTTTAAGGGTATAGGTAGGTTGATTTTGTATAGAGACTTTTTTTTACAGCTGACGCGTTATCTCATGGGGGATAATGCCTAGAATCCCCACGCTGGGCATGCGGGTTGGGGATCATAGTTTGGTTGGGCGCTGCTGCCCGCCTCCGGCAAATATCCCTTAGTCGCCTCTTACGACACCCACGGGAAGATTTCGGGTGGTGCAGAAACAAACAATCAAATCTTTCCACTTTGTAATAGTCATTTAGTATAGATTATCTTACCGAACATGCATCTTATTCCTTTGCAATAACTCCAAAGCGATCTGCACATCCTCTTTCGTCAACTGCACATTTATTTGTTCTACTTCCATCTCTTTTATAACTTTACATCTATCCACGGCTAGTTTTGCAAATCTGTAAAGAGAACAAGTTGAAAAAAATATATAAAAACCCGGGCCCCTTTTGACTTTTTTTACTTAAGAAGGCTACGAACCCCTCCCAAATCAAAGCGGCCGGCCCGAGTGAATTTGTTGTTGTTTCACGTAGAATCGCATCGTGTTGGCCATTCCGCGGCATTCGCCTTATTTTGGAATTGTGCTCCCTGTGTCGCATTGCCCCCCGCGTTTGAGCGAGCGGTTGCAGAAATTTGAAGGAATTTCTCAATTTTTATATATTTTCGTACTTTGCGATTCATTTTGAATAATCGACTGATTTCAGAAATGTTTTTGTTTATTTCTAATGGTGAATATATTTAGGATGTTTGCAGTGTGACAGATTTTCGAATAAAGGTGTCTAACATGCATAAAAAATAGCTTGAAAATGACTCGATTTGGTGGTCAAAATATGGCAAATTAGTTTCACTCTCATTCAAAGATCATAATGTTTTTTAAAAAACGAAAACACTACAAACATAGCTATTTGTCATCCGATTATGTATGCAAAATTTCAATACCGTCGGAAACGTAGTTTCCAAATGAAGCGGGAAGTACGTTTGTATGGGGGCTAAGGTATCCGTTCTGTTCTTAAGTAGGCTTTAGTCACAAAATTAAAATAGGCCTGCTAAATGTAGCTGGGAACATGACAGTGAGTAAATTTTGTGTTCTTTAGTTAAGTTTTGTAGACTTGTACATTAACACCAAATTTTATTTGTCGCTTTAGCTATTTTGATGCTTCGAGGAAACAAAGAGGTCGACTAAAGATAGCCATAAACATACAAACATGTGAAAGAAACAACAGACATAGTGTTATTTATATTTATGTTTCACGTTTCCTTCTAAAAATATAGACAATGTACCCTGCAATGGGAAAGACGCTGCTGGTATAGAAGATAACACAGTTTTTAATAACTAAAACAGAACACAGAACTGTCCAGAACTTTGTTCTTCGTTTTTGTAATTCCAAAAATAAACATTTTCACGTGGGTGAAATGTTCTAAGTAAGGTAATATTTCAGTTTAGGGGGGTGCAATGCGCCGCCCTTTTATGAAAGGGATAGACATATGATTGTGCGTTTATAGGAGCGGGACAGAGCATACGTTTTTAAGAAGCAGACGGCAGAAGTAAGCGGAGCGAAACAATCAAATGTTTGCTTATGGGCAAGAAAACTGCATAACCTTTCAAGAAACTGGTACAAGGAGGGTTCCTAAAGATCTCGACCAGATTATGTACTCAACAGTGCACCTTCATGGTTTTATTTATCAGCGTATTTTCACAAAAGGGACCAATTATAATAGGGTACTTATATGCATGTGACTTCAAAAAAGCTAATATTTTTTTTACGTATTCTCTATTGATATAGAAATATAAGTGTACGTATATTTATTTTTGTATTTTATGATGTTTTTATTGTGAAATTTAATCATTGAAAAGTAGATATTTTAAGTCTCAACAGCAAAATGTCTTAACGCAACGCTATTGGCACGTGAAGAGTGACGTCCGTCATACTTGAACATTTTTGTATGGACATGAAGTTTTGACTTTGAGTTTAATTATGGGACTCGATGTTCCGTGACGTCATAAAATGCAATGGCTAACATGGCAGCGTTTTTATCACTCGAAACTGAGTGTAGTTTAACTTTTAGTTTTTTATCTCAATAATTAAATTTTATTTGGGTGCTATATTTTTTTTCGGTTATGTATTAACCTAAATAATCGATTAAAAAAAAAAAAAAACTATGGTATATGCATAGATTTTTTTATTTTTTATTACAAAAGGATAGTAAAGCTATCCATAAAAAGAACCCAAAAAAATCTGTGAGTAATGAAATCTAGGCTTAGTTTGACTTCCAAACCCGTTAGGTTTGCCCCTACAGGGAAAGATTAAGAGGTCTACAGTGTAGAGTAGACTATACGACATGAGACGCAACAGTTTCCGCCAAGATTAAGAGAACAATTGCTGTGTTTATTCTTTTCAAAACTTACCTAACTCCAAGAGAAGGTTCCATTTTCCCGATAATTCGGCAGATAAAGAAGATCAGAGCGCCGGATTGACTTTCATGGCATAAAGTTAGCATTTTATATGCGTTTAGAGCGAATTCATTCTGAAATAAAGACATGAAAGTGAAATATAAAATAAAATATCATCATCTTCGTCGAGTTACGTTTATAGCTGGACATATGCATCTATAACACTATTTGTTTTTAAGCTATTGCATAGCTTCTATCGCGGGCCTTGAGCGTGGAGACCGAATCCAGAAATTCTGTAACGAAAATAACCTAACATATACTCCGACCGGCACAGCGGTGAAACTTTTTAGTTTTGCCATCTATCGATGAATAGCAGAACTTTTAATGACTTTTTGAAATATCACGCTTGTCTCTTTAGTTCAGCAACTCGCCTCTAGGTGGCATTGGTATAAAAAATGCTGTGCAATAGCTTTACCGCGGCAGTCCCCGAGTGCCACACGTCTTTTTTATATTAGTTTTTATTTACCTTGAGACACGTCTGACACCTAGCGGCGACTGCTTGTAACAGCAACGAAGACGCCCCTTGCCTCTCCTGAACGATTTCCACCAATTTGAACACTATTTCCTCGTGCAGATGGTGGATTATTGTGTGGATCCGGTTTACCAGTAGCCATGTTAGGTGGACCGCTTCCGTAAGACCGTTTTCTACCTGGAACCAAAATATTTATATATTAAACGAATGGTACCTAAAAAAATTATTTGGAACCATCATTACTAAAATAGTACGTAATTGCTGAACTTGGTGGTGTAAGTTTTGTATTAACTACCCGTTGTATTATATCTACTTCTAGATTTTTTTTAACTAACTCCTGATAATAAAACATTTTGACACTTTGGTACTTTTTTCGGAAAATAGCGCACAACGTTGTACGCGGGATAGATAGATAATGCTTTATTCACTAAAAATGTATATGTATGGTATATGTAAAGGAATCAGCGGCTTTATCGCTTAAAGCGTTTTCTTCCAGGCAACCAAAGAGCCTTTCTGAGCTAGCTCGTATACGAATTGGAAAATAAAATGGCGTCTAGTAACAACAACCAAACGACTCACACACTTGTCATTTTTCGATGTTGACAAAGCTAATTGGGTTTGTCATGAAAAAAACCATAAACTGACTTCAATTTTTTGTTTTTATCATGAAGCCATAGTCATGCCAGTGGACTAATTTATTTAAATGAGACACGGGAAACACCAGCTTTCAACTAAAAAAAGACTCGAATCAGATCACCTAGTCAAAAGTGCTGAGGTAACAAACATAAAAAAACAGTCGAATTGAGAACTTCCTTTTATAAGCTTGTAGCTTGTACACTCGTAAGAAGCTACTCCTACGAGTCCCCTCGGCCCAAGTCTTGTCCGAGCAGGCTCTGATTGCATCAACCCGGCTTTAGTCGGTAAAAAGACAGTAGTATTATCTTAGTTTAGGAAAGAGGTTTTCCGAAAAAACTGAAAATAATCGACAATACGAAATGTCAAGTGGGCAGAATAGTGTCAAATCAAGGTGCAGCAAGCAGAATAAAAAAAGAAGAAATGTGTACAGTGATGTCACGTCCGCTCTAGTCAATGGCGTAGCGTTTTGAAATTTTGCGATGGAGATTTATAATATCAATTTTTCAATGGTTAAATTCTACAATAAAAACATCTCAAAATGCTAAAATAAATATGTAGATATGTTTCTATATCAATAGAGAATACGTTTAATTTTTTTTAGCCATTTTGAAATCACATGCATATACCCTATTATGTTTTGGGGCCTCATATATCTGCGCTTAAAAAAGTTATTATTATATTCCATTCTACTTACAAAGTACTCGCAGTAAGCAACAACACATGCTGTTTGCAGCACATCGACTGATAACAGCTTGGTGTCTCCATTGTCAGCGTTCAGAGGCATCTTCTTGGCGAAACCGAGCAGCTGTTGCCAGTATTTATCGGAGAGGATATTCAGTCTGGAACAAATTAATAAATAATGCGGGACAAATCACACATCATTATCTAGCCCCAAGCTAAGCAGAGCTTGTGTTATGGGTACTAACTAGATAACTGATATACACAATACAATACACTACATAGATAGATATTTTTTATCATGCATAGAAAACATCCAGAACGCGCTGAACAAATATCTGCAGATCGTACAAACATTTGTCCCGAGGCGGGAATCGAACCCGCAACCTCCTGCGTCGCAGGCGGACCTTCGCCTGCCGCGCCACAGAGGTCGTCAAATAATACACCTATCACCATTGGCTGAAATAAACATTTCGTCATAACGCTGGTTCTTGATTAGTCAATCCCACTCTCCAGCTATATTACTTGTAGATACAAAGAGTATCTATAACATACACCTGCTCAGAAATTTGCTTATTCTTTTTCCAAACATAAGGTAGAAAACGCGTGTTGTCGGCTGCGTACCGAAACTCGGGAGGAAAAACACGATGGAATTTATTATATTTTTATCTCTGGAATGTTCTAGACAATTTTTGTAGATTCTACTTTCTGTAATATATTACCAGACATACGAGCTGCGCGCGGGGAATTTATATTTCTGTAGATATTACCTGATAAGGCAGATTTATGGAGGTGACTCCTCAAACACTCGTTTAGAGCTCGTAGAGGAATGTTTTCTGCCGGACTCTAGAGACCATCAAGTTTAGAACGTTCTAAGATAATAGCTCTGCTACCTTGTATACGCTATTACCTGATAAGCAAATGACTGTAGTGCACTGTAAGAAGGTGGCTTTTCAAACAGATCTCGTTTAAAGCTCGTAGAGGAATGTTTTCCGCCGGACTGTATAGGCCTGTGTTCAGTACTGATTGCTCGTTGTGTAGAAGACTCTGGGCTGTTTTTGAGGTCAGGGGAAAGAGGTAGCCATCATAAAATTTATTTATGGAACGTTCTAGACTATTTCTAGTAGATTCTACTTTCTGTAAGATAGTACCTGATAAGCAGACGTATGGAGGTGGCTCTACATTTAGTTTCCGTGTAGCGCTCGTAGAGGAATGTTTTCTGTCGGACTCTAGAGACCATCAGGTTTAGAACTTTCTAAGATAATAGCTCTGCTACCTTGTGTACGCTATTACCTGATAAGCAAATGACTGTAGTGCACTGTAAGGAGGTGGCTTTTCAAACAGATCTCGTTTAAAGCTCGTAGAGGAATGTTTTCCGCCGGACTGTATAGTCCTGTGTTCAGTACTGATTGCTCGTTGTGTAGAAGACTCTGGGCTGTTTTTGAGGTTAGGGGAAAGAGGTAGCCATCATAAAATTTATTTATGGAACGTTCTAGACTATTTCTAGTGGCTTCTACTTTCTGTAAGATAGTACCTGATAAGCAGACGTATGGAGGTGGCTCTACATTTAGTTTCCGTGTAGCGCTCGTAGAGGAATGTTTTCTGCCGGAATCTAGAGACCATCAGGTTTAGAACTTTCTAAGATAATAGCTCTGCTACCTTGTGTACGCTATTACCTGATAAGCAAATGACTGTAGTGCACTGTAAGGAGGTGGCTTTTCAAACAGATCTCGTTTAGAGCTCGTAGAGGAATGTTTTCCGCCGGACTGTATAGTCCTGTGTTCAGTACTGATTGCTCGTTGTGTAGAAGACTCTGGGCTGTTTTTGAGGTTAGGGGAAAGAGGCAGCCATCTGCAAATAATAAATTTGAGTAGGTTAGTATGCGACTCAAACCGCACTCATCATATATAAGTCACTCGCTAAGGGACGAAACATTGGTCTTTCAACCAGACAAACACGTGATCTGAGAGCTGGTGAGTATCTGGCGCCGCGCATCATCATTGCCGTATCTATATCGTATCCATTTTGAATGGAGCATAAACGTAAACAAACCGCCCATACTTAACCTAAAATTCACTTTGTTGGCGCGTCCTTTTTTACGTAATTTACATTCGATCGATTTTAGATCCTACCTTCAATAAACATTGCTTACAATTATATCTGAAACTCGACGCCAGGCAAGTGAGATTTTGTTATTTGTGTCGTACTTTGTTTACTAACATGCTTCATTCGAAATGGATAAACCATAGACTAGCCTGCCATTTTAGTTTAAAACTCAGGTAATGATAAGCCTAAATAAAAATGGCGGTACCAATTTTAATGAAATCTATTTGGAAGCTACACAACCAAACACACAGAATCACATATAACTTTAACACCCCTCTCTTTGCATCGTGGTCTAAGAATATATTTCAGCAAAATAGTGTGAGATAGCTTAAAACCTATAATCGTATAACAACTTAAAACCTATTTGTTTTCAAACTCACCCGCCAAATGCAGCATATGTTTCACATGTATTACAACATTGACACAGATAGAATACATGAGCCTGGAACTCTGAGCTTTATCGTCCATCTCCTCAAGGTTCAGATTCGCATCTTCATAGCAGTTTTCTACTTCAAAAATTGTGAATGTTAGAAACTTGAGCAAAAATCTGTAAAATAGAACATTTTATCTGAGTGGCATGGTAATGGGCAGAGGTCCGTCTGGGATGTCAACTAAAACAATATCTCCTTTAAAGTCTTACTAGCTGCGCCCCGCGGCTTCGCACGCGTTGTTCCTATGAAAACATTAAAAGGTGATTTTCATCCCACGGGAACAGGTTTATGGGATAAAAAGTAGCCTATGTTTTATTCCAGTATTAGAATTACCTGTATGCAAAATTTCAGCCAGATCCGTTCAGTAGTTTTGGCGTGAAGAGGTAACGAACATCCATCCATACATCCATCCAAACTTTCGCCTTTATAATATTAGTGTGATACATGTGACAAAGGTATTGTTGCCGATGACGTCATCGGCATAAATAGTGGTCTCTGGCATCAGTATCGCCAGATATGCCGATCCAAATACGCTCCACAGAAATAAATACAAAGCAACAAATCTTTTCGCTCTATACGCTCCTATATTAAATGAATATACGATATTACTGTACAAAAGACGGGTGTACACTTTTGTACAAAAGTTCGGCTTCGGCGCAGTCAAAGCATGCGGTTTAGTATAGTTTTATATTATTTGTGATGCGGTATAGAAATATAATACAACAATGGTGTCTATTCAGATGTCGCCAAAATTAGACTAAACTTTACTAAACTAATACAATACAATACTATACAATACAAAACCAATATTTACCTGACTAAAATGACATCTGGCGACAGATTAGCGCAGTTCTCATTGATATTCTGCACGTTCAACGGATCGACCTCGGCTTTTGCGTTGAAGAATATCGACTGAGGTGAGACAGAGGTCGCTTTCATATCGTTCAGAGTGAGTAGCACCTCGGTTTCGGGTATCAGGACTAGATACTTTCTGAGTAGGACTAGGGTAGATGCTAGGTAGCGGAGTTTGGTTTTTGATGGTGCTGTCTGAAAATAAAAATTAAATTATAAATTACTAGCTGCTCCCCGTGGCTTCGCATGCGTTGTTCCTATGGAAACATTAAAAGGTGATTTTCATCCCACGGGAACTGATTTATGGGATAAAAAGTAGCCTATGTTTTATTTCAGGATTAGAATTACCTGTATGCACAATTTTAGCCAGATCCGTTCAGTAGTTTTGGCGTGAAGAAGTAACAAACATCCATCCATACAAACTTTCGCCTTTATAATATTAGTGTGAAGTGTGATGTGACTAAATAATATTGTAGTACACCGATTCTATAATCGGTGTACTACAACTATAATAATAAGAGTACTTATTGTACAAGCTCTGCTTAGCTTGGGGCTAGATAATGCTGTGTGAATTGTCCAGCGTTATTTATTATTATTATTATTATTATTGTTCTTATACCTATGTATAAGAACAATAAGTACTCTTATTACTTTAAGTTATATTGAAGCTATAATATGCATACTGTTGGTGAACCTTTATCAAAGAAATAAATAGTTTTACGTAAAACTGAGAAATAAATAAGGTTCAGAGTATGATTAGCCCTTCGAGATGCAATTAGGTCTATGCTTACAGTATTGCAAAATTTCAACTCGCTCTGTTTAGTTGACTTGGCGTAATCTACGCAAATCTCACAAGCTCGCAACTTTAAAAATGGACGCACTTTTAATATTATTGGATAGGATTATTTTAACTGTAAATCTTCCCACTTAGTATTATAATATCTGTGCAACCACATAAGGAAAAGGCCTCCCTATCTACCTTTTCACGGTCATGTGCTTTCCAAGACCAACCAAAGGAATTAAGACATATTATTTCCGTTTTAAGCCCTTCAAAAGCTTATAACCATGAAAGGCAAAGGCCCTTCAAAAGCTTATAACCATGAAAGGCAAAAGCACTTCAAAAGCTTATAACCATGAAAGGCAAAAGCCCTTCAAAAGCTTATAACCATGAAAGGCAAAAGCACTTAAAAAGCTTATAACCATGAAAGGCAAAGGCCCTTCAAAAGCTTATAACCATGAAAGGCAAAAGCCCTTCAAAAGCTTATAACCATGAAAGGCAATAGCTTACCCTAGAAAATAATCCTGTATTTAATGGAATGGAAAGGTAATAATGGCAAGCAGAGCGTGCCGCAGAAAAAAAAACGAGCGGCGTAGCTTAATTTAAAAAGATCCTGTATTCAAAACGATGAAGGGGTTATATTTACCGTGAAAAAAGAGGGTAGTAATAATGGCAAGCGGAACTTGCCGTAAAAAGAAATCACGAGAGCCGTAGCTTCCCCTAAAATGGCCCTGTTTTTTATATTCAAATTCAAACCGATGGAGAGGTAATTACACCGAGCGGAGCTTGCCGCAAAAAAAATGTGATATCTATCTTGCAATTTCACTTGTTAGTGAAACTAAACAAATTCCACAGAAATTATCCAAAAATCCAATTGATACGGCTGAAACTAATAAAAACTTTGAATATAACTTACATGTTCAGGCGGCGATTGGAACAGTGTCCTCATAAGTGTTTCGACTCGAGTCTGTTCCGAGAGCGCGTCTGACGATATACATTCAAATAGAGACTCTAATGCACCTATGCATAAAGGTGTTTCTAGTTCGACGGATCTGAAACAAACGTGTGAGTTTGTGTCTACTTGATTTAGTATTAGGCATTGTGTTTTTAGGTCCCTATTTAAGGTTAATTATACTGAGTAATCAGAAGATTGTAAGTGACGCCATTTGGGGGTTTTACCCATAAGCCCCACGCTGGGCACGCGGGCTGGGAATTGCAGTTCAGTGATAGAATTGTTATGCAGAGGTCGCTGCTTCCCGCTTCCGGCGGATATCCCTTAGTCGCCTGTTAGGACGACGGCGGGAAGAGTTGGGGTGGTGCAAATTCTAACCACGCGGCACACGTTTACCTGGCTGCGAGCAATGACAGTATGGTGTCACTGGCTAATTCCGACCATCGGTAGTAGCTCTCAGGGTGTTCTTGGGACAAACATAGCACCACGGATACTAGGTTTAAAACCTGAAATAATACAAACTTTATTCGACAAATTCAAAAGTTTTTTTTTCGAGAATCAAAGACTTTCTTCCTTATTCATAATGATCTGCAAACATAGAACAGCTGCTAAGTAGTGTTACTTTTCAGTCTGACTTATGTCAATAGAAGAAGACAGACCGAGATTTAGCAGTGTGCTAAGTAAGTAAGCAGACTATTATGAATAGGGGGTTAATTAAAAAAGAAAATTACAATCAAATAATACTAATAAATTAAAACTGGTAATTACAACTGAAACAATTGATGTGAGTGCAGACTGTTGCAAACAATCTACAGGTAGCTCAACTGATCCATATCAATACCAGTCGGAAGCGTACCCAAGACGCGCTGCTGGCTGCAATGCCCCGCTGTATGGCAATCAATGCTGGTTTTTTTGTGAATTAACCTTTTTTTCAAAACTTACGAATTTGTAATTTTTTACTTTTAGTATTTGTTCTTAAGACCTTGTTTCTTGCCAATTTTCAGAACCCTTACTTGTTCTTTAGAAAAAGTAATTTGCACCTACACACTCGGATGCCACACAAGTATACCTACCGATACAAGATAGATAGACCAATAGTTATAATAATACTAGCTGCGCCCCGCGGCTTCGCACGCGTTATTCATATGGAAACGTTTAAAGGTGTTTTTTATCCCACGGGACAGTTATTATGATACTGATATACTGATTTATGATACAAAAAAGTAGCCTATGTTTGATTCCGGGATTAGAATTACCTGTGTGCAAAATTTCAGTCAGAGCCTTTTCGTTGACGTGAAGAGATAACAAACATCCATCCATCCATCCATCCATACATCCATACAAACTTTCACATATATAATATTAATGTGATTGTTTAATCAAACAGTGTAAGACGTCGCGGGAGACCGAGGCAACGATTGGGCGACGAATAACACCTTCAATAGAACGTGGGTGTCCATCTGGCTCACAATCGTGATGGAGGGATCAGGGGAAGCCCTTGGCCCAACAGAGGGACACTAATAATAATAAATAATAAATAAATGATGCTAGACAATTCACACAGCATTATCTAGCCCCAAGCTAAGCAGAGCTTGTGTTATGAGTACTAGATAACTGATATACATAATACAATACACTACATAGATAGATATTTTTTATTATACATAGAAAACATCCAGAATGCCCTGAACAAATATCTGCAGATCGTATACAAGTATTTGTCCCGAGGCGGGAATCGAACCCGCAACCTCCTGCGTCGCAGGCGGACCTTCGCCCACCGCGCTACCAGAGGTCGTCGACTATTGGCTAGAGTCTTTTCAAAAAGAGAAGAGTTGTGGCGTTACGGCGAATTAACACTTTTAGACGTACTGCAATGACAGAGCACCGTTGTCAACGCAACAAAAGTTGTCAATTCGCCCACGAGCGCTCTCAATCCCTACGACTCCTTTCTTTTTGACAGACTCTAATTGTACGAGTATTTTTTAGTTAATAATTAATTTTGTTTTAAAAAACTATAAACCGACTTCAATTTTTACGGTTTTTTCATGAATTTTCATGGAACCCACTGTCAGAACTGAACAAAATTAAAATGGGACCACATGGGAAGCACCAGCTTTCATATAAAAAATAATCATGCAAATCGGACCACCCAGTCAAAAGTTCGGAGGTAACATAAAAAAAAAACAGACGAATTGAGAACCTCCTCCTTTTTTGAAGTCGGTAAAAGCGTTTTCTCACCCTTTCTTGGTGCATAGTTTTCTGCAGCATGTAGAACAGAACTTCCCTCGTTGCCTGCGCTTCTTGCTGCTGAGCTCTGCCTAGAACACTGCTACCTACAACAAACATTCATACTTTCATAACGACTTCTGTGGCGCAGCGGGCAAAGGTCCGCCTGGTATGCAGTAGGTTGCAGGGTCGATTCCCGCCTCATTACCATACCGTTTAAACTGTAAAGTAACAAATTATTAAAAACTCCGCCTACTCGATATACATTTATATTATAGCAGCACATACATGTTTGCAATTAAGTTTAAATCTACCATTATGTAACCCCATATTTGAAATTGATTGTGATGTGTTTTGTACGTTAAATAAATAAATAAATTGAGTAGGTATGTAGGTCGGTTGTTGCCATAAGTTATCCCACGTTTAATTCTGTAATTCTGTAATTCTTTAATGTACACAAATAATACATAGAATGAACTTATATTAAAAGATATGTACAAAGGCGAGCTTAACCCTGTTAAAGAGTTTTCTTCCAGCGAAACCTTAGATAGAGGAGAGGCTATGGAATAGGTAGAGGAAGTGTACAAATTACAAATATAATAATAATAATACGTAATAATGCTTATGATAAACATACATAGAATAAAATAATAATAACTAAAATAAACCTAATAAATACCTATATAAATAAATACACCTTTATAATATATATACTATACTTATATCATAGTATTTATGATAATAGAAAGTGCTCTTTGATCTTAGTTTTAAATATGCTCAGCGACGGACTTGCTCGAATTTTATGGGGGATAGAGTTCCACAATCTGACTGCTTGCGCGGTAAAAGAGCCTCCAGGCCTACTAGAGAGACGGAGTGACATTACTGTCCTACAAGGCACACCGCGGGGAACCATGAATTCAAAACGTTCGCGGAGGTATGTCGGAGCAACGGGGCTAAAGAGAATGAAGTAGAGATAGGACAGAATATGGAGATCGCGCCGCCGGCGTATAGGTAGCCACTTAAGTTTGAGTTTGGCTCTAATATTAGTCGCCAAGTCATTATTTATGGTACCTACTACCTAGCCATTCAATTAGTTCTGTTTAACATGTTCGCAGCTATTATAAAGTTTAATAGTACTTTGCAGATGATTGAATAAAATAACCTACCAAGTTATTTTTTTAGCATCAACTGCTCTTGATTACCTCAACCTCCTGCCTCCACTGCTGGACGCAGGCCTCCCCCTGATGCGCGTTATTGGCGTTTATCTCATGGAGAGTAATGCCCATAATCCCCACGCTGGGCATGTTGGTTGGGGATCGCAGTTCGGTGGTAGAATAGTGTAGCAGGGGACGCTGCTGCCCGCCCCCCCGGTGGATATCCCTTAATCCAATCTTACGACACCAACGAGAAAAGTTGGGGAGGTGCAAATTCTAAGCCAGCACCACACAGCTAAACACCCTTCATTTGTCGCCTCGAAAATAAATTAACGATGAAAATGAAGGATGGAACTCACCTCCCATATTACTAAAAACTTTGACAGCGACCGGCTCCAAACCTGCGATGCATTCTGCATGCGCGCCCGACGCCATTAGGCCATCGCAAAGTTGTATTAACTGTGAAAATAAACTTTAAATTTATAAGGATAACGTGATAGATTTATTAGTTACTAGCTGCGCCCCGCGGCTTCGCACGCGTTGTTCCTTTGCAAACGTTTCAAGGTGTTTTTTATCCCACGGGAACTAATTTATGGGATAAAAAGACGCCTATGTTTTATTCCGGGATTAGAATTACCTGTGTGCAAATTTCAGCCAGATCCGTTCAGTAGTTTTGGCGTGAAGAGGTAACAAACATCCATCCATCCATACAAACTTTCGCATTTATAATATTAGTGTGATTTACATTATTTCACTCTTGCAAATATTATCTATCTATAATCAACAAACAACTGTGAAAAATATTTATAAAAAAACACATAAACTTCAAAATTTGTAAAAATTTCTTTAGACTTTTTTTTTACCTTTGGTATTTCGATAAGTTGCTTCGAATGATGTTTCGAAGAGGACAGCTGCACCAAAAACATCAGTATACTATTGACTAGATCACAGCAGTTTCTGAAACAAAACTATATTATGTAAGAACAACAATCATTTTACGGGAAAAATTGGGCTGATGAATGCCAATAATAAAATATATATTGAAAACATTAACAGCCGGTTTCTCGAACGCTTGTCACATTGAATGGATAGTCAACGGCTTGTTATATACACTGCGGAATCTCACAGCGTGAATTTTAATCTCGCGGAATATAACCTGCGTACTTAACTTAACTTACACGTACGACGAATAAAATTCCTTGCTATTTTAGCTACCTACAAATTTATAGTGCTCCAAACATTCATATTTTTCTGCTAGTGAACTTCCATTAGGTTACAGAATTCTGCAAAAAAAACCACGCGAGTATAAAGCAATGCGTGTACAGCCTGACAAATTTTCAACAATTTGTCAAAATAATAAGCGTTCGAGAAACCGGCTGTAAATGTTGCACACCTCAACCGCCTTTATTGGTCCACTGCTGGACGTAGACCTCCCCCTGATAGCCTCCTTAATGACTTTTATCCCATGTGGGGAACGCCTATAATCCCCACGCTGGGCATGTGGGTTTGCGATCGCATGTAAATTTTATACCTTTAAACGAGCAATTCTCTGAATCTCGGAAACGGCTCCAACGATTTTCATGAAATTTAGTACACAGGGGGTTTCAGGGGCGATAAAACGATTAAGCAAGGATTCATTTTTAGAAAATGTTGTTTTAAGCGTGTTTTCAATGAACTTTCATCCACTTTATCGTAATAAATTGACTATTCCTGACATGTATTGGCGAATAGTAATCCTATTTTAGTCGTGTTTTCAACAATTAACTTTATTCTAATCAACTTAAACACTAAACTGAAAAATATGACTCTTCCTGACATCTTTTGGCGAATAATAATTCTAAAATATCTAAAATACAAAATTTTACCGAAAAAAACATCTTTACTCACGGTATCTCATGTTGCTCAATCAACTCTAGCTGCTTCAGCAAAAATCCTATAAACACTTGATCGCTATCCAACATACAATAGTTTACTCGCAGAGTAAGCAGTTGATTCAGTAAGGATAGAACTTGTCTGTGATGCGGTATGTCGTTTTGCATCGTGTAGGTCTGGAAAGAAGGTGGGTTTTTGAATGGCAATTTGTTGCTGGAAGATACATTTATTATGAAAATAACAGTTTTATGACTAAGAGATTGCTGGAGTTGCAAAACAATCTTTGTCTCAACATGGGTTGGTTCTTAAAGTTTAAAATAATAATACTAGTATACCTCAACCTCAACTATTGGTCCACAGCTGGACGCAGGCCTTCACCTGATAAACGCTTTTATTAGCTGTTATATCATGGGGGGTAATGGCCATAATCCCCACGCTGGGAATGCTGGTTGGGGATCGCAGTTTGGTGATAGAATTTTTTGGCAGGAGGCGCTGCTGCCCGCCTCCGGTAAATATACCTTAGTCGCCTCTTATGACACCCGCGGGAAGAGTTGGGGTGGTGCAAATTCTAAGCCGGCAACACGGCTTACGACATAAATACAGATTTTAACGTTCCGTAATATTTAAGCATAATACCTTCAAAGACTGAATAACCACAGGTTCAAACAGCCTTATATACCTCTCCAACTCTTTCTTATTAGTACTCCATTTCCTGTCACATTTATTTTTTGCGAAATTCTCCATAGCCATCAACAGCTGTTTCTGAGCCGCCATCTTGGAATTCGAATCCGTAGACAATTTCTGACTACCTCCAGAACAATAGCTACTTCTCTTCGACTCTTCTTCCTCTATGGATTTCAAACTGTTGAATTTTAGAACATCTTCGTAGAAACTTATTTTTGTTTTCTCGTCGATTTTATCGCTTATGGACATGAAATCGCTGTATTGGTTGATCATGTTAGTGCCGAATAGGCATTTTAGTAATTGGGTTATGCAGTACACAGTTAAATCACCGGATAACGGTAGGATAACTTTGAGGTAGTAGAGTATTTCTTCTGTAATAGAGCCTATTTCTTTTTCTGTGGCAAGCTCTAGTTGTAATGCTAAGCTGTGTAATACTGTTTGTAGGAATGTATGGAAGACGCTGCTTTTTGGGTCCAAATTTATCTGAAAATTGAAATAAAAATATACTATAGGTAAGAATATCACGAAAGTGCACTATTTCGTAGATAATTTGGTTTAGATTCCAGGAATAATGCGATAAAACAAATACTTATGACATTAAATATGATAAAAAAAAATCTTTATGACAAAAATACTTATTTGATTATTAGTGTTTCGGGTTGATTGATGGGTTATGTCACAAAGTTTATGAACATGATTACAGAACAATATCTTTGGATTTGCAGTTATGGTACTAGATTCATACTAATATTACAAAAGCGAAAGTAACTCTGTCCGCCTGTTATTTTCCTCTGATGATAAATAACACTTCTTTTTTTCTGTCGTATTCTTCATTGCTGAAGGTCCTGGAAAGCTTTCACGGAGATGATACTCTGTCTTCGGCCTGTGTCAGGGCTGCTTTTATTGTCGTAATTTGGTCAGACCAGCGGGTTAGTGATCGTCCTTTTGGTCTTTTCCCCTCTATCATGCTTAGTCCAACTAGTTTTTTGAGTATGTCTGGTTGCTTTCATATCATATGATTTCAGGTCATATGACAATAATAGCTGAGGACTCATCGGACTCTCTGAGATCCAGGATAAAAACATATATTTATTATTATACGGACAGAACTAGTCTAGAATAACAAGCTACTTTTAGATCTTCTTAAACTCTTCCTCTCTTTTTATTTTGTATAACTTACACAATTTTTTTAAGCTATTGCATAGCTTCTATCGCGGGCCTTGAGCGCGGGGACCGAATCCAGAAATTCCGTAACGCAAAAACCTGAGGTCCCCCCACTCCGCCGGGCAAGGAGGTGTGGCTTGAAGGCGTCGTTTCAGTTCGGCATTCTTCGACACGGCGGCGTTGTGTGCGACGTGTGCGTGCGATTAGACGTATTGTAGGTACGACTCTACGAAACTCGCACGAATTCTTTGAATATGAATGAACAAAGTGCATTTATTATTAATGAAGAAACAATAGTGAAAGAAAATGAGTGAGTACTCTATATACATACATTTTATTATTATCACAAATGCAGTAGGTATTAATTTTGAATTGAAAATATAAGTACTTAATACTGCTATAAAGATAACCTAAATTTTTGATATTAAAATGAGGTCCAAGACCCGTTCTTGCACCTGAACTCCTACCTCTCTGCCACCCCCGCGCCTTTGAGGAGTAATCCGTTCATCACTCAGAACCCTCTGATAGGCCGCCGTGATGTTGCCGGTTTGGGTACCTATCCCGGTAAATTCGCAAGGCTTGTGACGCATTTCCTCTAGCTTCACCGTAGCACATAAGCATTTGTCCATACCTACTCCCTCGCACTAAACATAATGTAGGTAGGTAGGTAGGTACCTTCCTAACAATAATAAATAAAAATAACACTTACTCAATAAAATACTGAAAACTTAATAAACTAAACTGCTTCTAATAATTATCAAAAAATTCACGAAACGGTCAGTAGGTACGTTAACACCACGCGCGACTATTCAGACCAGTTGGTGATCACGTACTAAAACAAAATAAAATAATAAAAACATTCGTGAAATTAGGTAAAATTATATCCCTTTATAAAAGCCGAATATTTCTTTGAGTAGCCGCCGACCGAAATCGCGCTGTCATATCTCCTATGAGTTCTAAAGTAATAATCATAAGACTCAAGTTTCCTTTTTTAAAATTTTGTCGGTAAAAATCAAAGAAGCGCGCGCGTACGGCCATCGGGTAGCCCCGCCGCCCGCGCCCGCGCCGCGCCCGCGCCGTGCGGCACGAGCACGCGGCATGGGCCGGGGCCCGTGCCGGGTAGTGCAGTCGACTGCAGCCAATGGAAGCCGTCGACCGCAGTCGATGCGTGTACAACTTGCAGTCCGTGTCAACTTGTAGTCCGTGTAAATGCCCTAGAACTCCCGAGACGAGACTACAAACTTATCTTTTCATAAATAACTAGCTGCGCCCCGCGGCTTTACACGCGTTGTTCCTGTGGAAACGTTAAAAGGTGATTTTTATCCCACGGGACTGATTTATGGAATAAAAAGTAGACCATGTTTGATTCCAGGATTAGAATTATCTGTATGCAAAATTTCAGTCAGATCCGTCCAGTAGTTTTGGCTTGAAGAAGTAACATACATACATACATAGAAACTTTCGCATTTATAAATTAGTGTGATTTGTACCTACCTATACCGTGTCCATTTTGAATGGAGCATAAACGTAAACATACCGCCCATACTTGACCTAAAATTCACTTTGTTGGCGCGTCCTTTTATACGTAATTTACATTACTTGTCGATTTTAGATCCTCCCTTCAATAAAAATTGCTTACAATTATATCTGAAACTCGACGCCAAGCAAGTGAGATTTTGTTATTTGTGTCGTACCTATTTTGTTTACTAACATGCTTCATTCAATATGGATAAACTATACGTACTTTAATTTGCAGCCATGACCTTGAAGCATGCTAATAATTCATTAGAAACATTAACATTTTAAACCATTGATTAATTAAAAAGGGAAGATGAGGTACTAGTTTCTTATGTTGACTTAACGACTGTGGTTTCCGCGACATTTCACGACAAGAAGACAAGAATGCATTTTTCGTTTTTTACTTTGTTTACAACGCTGTACATCTGTTGACGTCTAAAGCCGTAATGGCTGGCAGTCGATGGACAGACTATGATGTCAATGTGTGAGTGTGTTCGTGTACGTACTGAGGGTGGACAGCATATCGAGTGCTTCATTTTATTTCTTACTGAGATTCCGTCCGTGAATTTTGCTAGGTCCATGATTTTAAACACATTTTACTTTGTCTACAATAAGTAACTACCTACGTTTGTACATACACACATACCTATAACCTACGTTTGTACGTTTGGGGCATGGCGTGGCGCGGCGGGGCGGGCGGGCTAAGCAAAGGCCGCATACCTACGCCCGTGTAAACTCTTTCACTTTTACCGAAAAAAAAAAAAAAAAAAGGAAACCGAGTCTTTTTCATGATTATTACTTTAGATCATGATTACATTATATTTAGTGCGATGGAGTAGGTATGGACAAATGCTTACCTAGGTAGCTATCGATAAACTGCGGGCATCAAGTGAGATGATTGGTAAACATCTGGGTAGGTAGGGATCCATCAGAGGACTATCGTAGGGCCTGTGTTTCTGCCCCCCAGAATTAACGGAAAGGCACACAGATGCACATAGGTCGGCCTCCCTAATGAGCGCCATAGCGCTCTGTCTTCAGCTTGATGTATCCAGCATGCAGACGATCTTCTAAAGATTGCAGGCAGCTGCAGTCTTTATCTGATCATCATCCCACCTGGCCGAACGGTCGTTGGCTGTCGACGCTTGCAGTCGGCTGCCGTCACCTGCAGTCGGCTGTTGTCGCCGACTGCTGTTAAAGCGCATCAGGGCGCATCCTTCCGAGCCGCTTCCGCCGGAATCCGTGAGTCTAAAGGATTTGAGTAAAATGCGCCGGTGCGGATATTTGCGCGGGGTTGCCTATGTAGGTACCTACCTATTATTTTATGATGAATGATTTGAAAATGCGATGACTTCGGCGCGTGCGGCCGCAGGGCAGCGCGAACATAATTATTATTATTATTATTTTTTAGAGTTGTAGGAAAACTTACAGCTATTTCTTAAGAATAGTTGTTTACTTAATACATGCCGGTACAGACCAGCGCATGTGTGCTGAGGGCCAATTATAAGTTTCCACAGATATTTACTTAAATAGGATAATAAATTACACAGTGAAAGTAGACGACTTGAGGAAAAGTATATAAAAGGAAAAAAGCAACACAAAGTGAAATTTAAAATTAGTTATCTTAAAAAGAATTCATCGCTAAGTAAGCGTTTCAGCTTACTTGCAGATGTGTTAAATAAATCGACATCAATGTTTTTGCCCAATGAGTTGAACGATTTGCTAGCTCGTATTAAGAATGCGTTTTGTCTATAATTCGTTTTTACTGTAGGAACGTAGAGAATACTCGGCTCTCTCAATGCAGCAGTATTTGTACGGAAACGGAACCCTAATTGCTCCAGCAGCTCAGGACAGTTTACGTTGCCATTGCAGATGTTTATGAGGTATGCTAGGTCAGCAGCTTGCCTCCGATTAGAGAGTGGAAGGAAATGAAATGAAACTTGCGTATAATAATAAACGCTCGCTCATCTTTACGTGTCGGGCGGGTGAATGACCGCAGAATTCAGCTGTGGCTGTGGGTGTACGAGTGGGTACTAGTGGGTAGGTACTTATTTAAGGCAAAATGTGAATGTGAATAAAATGTGTTTTACATTTTTAAGTTATCATCAATTATGGGCATGCTTTTAAGGCCATGGCCGCTGATTAAATAGTAGGTTAGGTACCTACCTACCTACTAGGTAATTATTTATGCAAAGATAAGTTTGTAGGTACCTTGTTTCGCTCGGGCGGGAGTTTTACGTGTCGGGCGGGAGAACAACCGCGGATTTCAGCTGTGCTGTTGTGGCTGTGGCCCTACCAAAAAAACACATTTAATTTTGTCTAAAATACTCTCGTACACACCATAGCCTGCGGGTGTCCGAGGTTATTTTAGACATAATTAAATGTGTTTCTTTTATTTCTAATCAATGATAGGCATGCTCAATGCCATGGCCGGAAATTTAATCGTAGGTAGGTTAGGTAGTAGGTAGGTCAATTTATGGAATGATAAGTTTGTAGGTAGGTAGGTACCTAGTCTCGCACGGGCGCGGGCGGCGGCGGGAAATTTACGTGTCGGGCGGGTGAACGACCGCGGCGGATTACAGCTGTAGACAGCGAGTGCACGTGTAGGTAGGTACTAGCTGTCGAGTGAGAGGTTGGCAGTGTTTTTTTTAAATACATTGCTGATTTTTTAAGCTATTGCATAGCTTCTATCGCGGGCCTTGAGCGCGGGGACCGAATCCAGAAATTCCGTAACGAAAAAACCTTGACGTTTGTCTCTTTAGTTCAGCAACTCGCCTCTAGATGGCATTGCAATAGCTTTACCGCGGCAGTCCCCGAGTGCCACACGTCTTTTTTTTTTTTTTTTTTTTTTATTGTAGAGAAACTTTTAAGTACATTTTAACTTCATTAATTAATTAGATAACTAACTTAAAAACCTATTGTTAACTTATTGTTAATTATATATCAATATAAGTGCCTACAGTTCGTGGAACTCTGACTCTAATACCGGAGGTGGGCGTTGCGATCAGCGACACAGTATTTATACTTCTGCAGGTCGTATCGCTGCCTATTTCTGTTATTTTACCTGAATTATGTTCCTAAATAAAGACGTTTTACTTTTTTTTACTAAATAAAGACTTTTTACTTTTATCCTGTAAAAAACCGTGATACGCCCCGAGCAAGCACGTAAACATGTGACTTAAGAAAGAAAGAAAGAAAGAAAGAAAAATATTTTTATTTACCTTAAAAGAAAGCATACACACAAAAGGAAAACTTATGCTACTGGTAAATCTATAAACGTTCTCTCAGTTATGTGCGCAGAACATTCTAAGGCAAATATGGCCTCCACTCAGCATTGTGCTGGATGAACACTAGTGTGTCCACCCAGCGCTGGTTTTCAGTGAGGGCCATAGGCTTATTACGTCACGACCGTCTGGAGTAGTACAAAATAAAACAGGAAGTACTAAAATATACCTACCTATATGTATAAGTACAGGAATACAATAGAAAAATAGAATTACATGTTTTATATATACCTTAAAAAATCAATCAAATTAAAAAATATAGTTCAGGCTGCCACCGTCGTCCGATCGGGTATGTGATTCGGTTGATTGGTCAGTTCATGGAGGCAGAACGGGAGCGACCATGACCATAGATAACCTAATCGCGGATGGCAATGCAACTTTGTCGAAGTTTCGTCAATCAATACAAATTATATCTAAAATAAAACTACGTACTTATATAACAGACCTATCATTATCTTTTAGAATTTCATCCTATCTCTGGGCGTTTAGAAGGAATCTTTTTCATTTTAATTTAAACGTGTTGATGTTTTTCAAGTCTCTAATGGGAGGGGGGATATTGTTCCAGCATTTCGTTGCTGAGTAACGAAAACTACCCCTAAAAGCTGCGGACGAACTTTGAGGCGTGGCTAGGATAGGACAACACCGTCTTCTCGTTCCTTCCTTCTCTAACCAAATCAGTTTGTCGTAGAGATAACAGGGCACGCCGAACTTAATCACTCCAAATAGTAGAGTGGCTAAATGGAGTTTTCTGCGTGACTTCATTCTGAGGATAAAGTGTTGGTTCAAGAATGGAGTCACATGCCCACGGGGTGGTATTGTGAAACAAAATCGGGCGCAAGCATTTTGAACTCTTTGGATGAGACGCTGTGTACGCTTCAATAGACGGGGACCAAAAACTGTATCAGAATAATTAAATTTAGACAATATTATAGATTCTACGAGCTGGATTCTGAGTTCTTCGCTCAAATGAGGTCTTATTTTATACAGCACTTTTAAACGGTAAAAACAGTTTTTGACTGAATCTGTAATATGATTTTCGAATCTAAGATCAGAATCAACAAGAAGGCCAAGGTTTCTTGCCTCATAAACACGATCAATAGGTTCACCCATCAGGAGAATATTAATGTTTTGCGGTATTTTTATTAGTTGATGTTTTGAGCCAAAGATGAGATATTATACTTAAGAATAATGTAAGTACAAGGTAAAACCAACCTTATGATTAGAGTAAGTAGCTCGCAAGTTCTCATAGAACTTCATGTAATAAGGTTCGTTATAGAAATGCCCCGTAAAGTTTGACTTAAGACTTGTAGCTGGTAGCTTCTTCTTGAGAGGTCCTTTGTCGTCTAAGGTATCCGATACTGTACTGTTCTTTCTTTGGATTGAATCTGGAATTGTAAACTCGACTTTAATAGTAGAAACGTATGGTATAAAATCGAATAAATATTAAATAAATTCTCGAATACATTCATCTGTACATTCATCCAGTACCACTGGCGTTTAAAACTACTTTTTAACCGACTTCAAAAAAGGAGGAGGTTCTCAACTGTTTTTTTACGTTTGATACCTCAGAACTTTTGACTGTTGACTGGGTGGTTGGTCCGATTTTCATGATGGTTTTTTTAATATGAAAGCTGGTGCTTCCGCCTCATTTGAGTGGATGAAAAAAAAATATACTTTCTGCCGTTTTTTTTACAAAATGCGCGTTCTTCTTACTTCGAATTCTGGTCTTTGATCACCTGTCAGAATATATGAATAATACAGGGTGCAATGTTACATGTGTACTGACCCGATATACATACACACATTATATCATAGAAACAAAAAAATTTAATAAAAAAATCATAGAACATAAGTTCCTATGAGCCCCTTTGTAGCTTACTCCACGCGTTTCGTGGCACCTTGAATAAATAAATAAATAATAAATAAATAATGCTGGACTATTCACACAGCATTATCTAGCCCCAAGCTAAGCAGAGCTTGTGTTATGGGTACTAGATAACTGATATACATAATACAATACACTACATAGATAGATATTTTTTATTATACATAGAAAAACATCCAGAACGCCCTGAACAAATTTCTGCAGATCGTACACAAATTTGTCCCGAGGCGGGAATCGAACCCGCAACCTCCTGCGTCGCAGGCAGACCTTCGCCCACCGCGCCACAGGGGTCGTCGCGGAATACATTTAAAGTTAAAGATGTTAAACCCCACTTGATGGACCGATGACATTGTAGCGATCGCAAGGAGTCGATGGATGGAGGCGGGTCAGGACCGCCATTCGTGACGTCGTTTGAGTGAGGCCTACGTTTAACGGTGTGGACGTATACGGACTGAAGATGATGATGACCCAAACCCGCAGATCATACTAACCTATCCCGAGGCGAGAATCGAACCCGCAATCTTATGTACCGCAGGCACCTTCGTCCACTGCGACGGATGCCGTCATAAAGTTTTCATTCATTCAAATCTTTTCTAAATTATTTCTCACCTTGTGTTTTCCTCCTAACTGGACTCCCAGGTAGGGCAATACCGCTCTTATTCAAATGCACATTAGGATTAACCTCCTCGATCAAATGCACGAGTACATTTAACATTTTAAGTGTTACTTGTAGGAATTTCTCAGCTAAAGTGGCAACCCTGTCGCTGTCTAAGTGCTGCCATCTCTTGGTCGTTTGCATGTCGCGCTCGAAAATGTCGCGGTTTGTTGTTTTGTGGCGCATTATGTTGTGGACTTCCACTGAAATGAAATAATTAAATATTAATAATAAATAATTCCGGAAAATCTACACTGCATCATCTAGCCCCAAGCAAAGCAGAGCTTGTTTATGGCTACTAGATTACTGATATACCACATAATATAATACATTAAGTAGGTACATAGATTATTTTTTAATTATACTTAGAAATACCCGTAATAAATAAAAGGATAAAAGTAGCTTGTTATTCTAGACTAGTTCTGTCCGTGGTTTCGAACGCACTTTCCCAGGATGATTTGCAGATCGTACAAACATTTGATCCAGGGCGGAAAACGAACCCGGAAATCCTGCGTCGGTGGGTGATCTTCGCTCACCGCGCCACATAAGTCGTCAACCGTCAAATAATAATAAATCCAGTAATCTCGCGCTTAAATTCTCGCCTTAACGGCTGTACAGATTTTAAACTATAACAATGACGTAGTCGCACTGATATTATAAATGCAAAAGTTTAAATGTTTGGATGAATGTTTGTTACGTTTTCACGCCAAAACTACTGAACTGATCGGACTGAAATTCTGCAAACAGGTAATTCTAATCCTGGAATCAACCAGACTTTTTATCCTATAAATCAGTTCCTATGGAATAGACAACGTTTCCATAGCAACAACGCATAGATATTATAATATTATGAAAATATGTTAGTTTTCTTCGAACACAAACTAGGTTCGTAGTTAACCCAAAATAAATATTAAAATACTTACCAGGATACACCATTCTGCACAGATCCAGCAAAATTGTTCTAACGGCAACCGTGCCATTACAATAATCCAGGTTCTCCAAGCAATACGTTAGAATACTTTGGCCAGAGTATGCAGATATATTCTGCCATGGTGAAAACTTGTGAGTCATCGCTTGCAGAGTTTCCAGGATGCCTTGCTGTGGGAAAATGAACTTTATCAAGAAAAATATAAGTTCTGGATTCTATAGATCGTCAGAACACAAACAAGTACTTTGATCAGTGTGGGAAACTGGTACCTATTTATCAACAAGGCTCCATTGTATGATGTGGATTCTCCCATTCCTCTGTGAGAGCAATTTTGAGCTCACGAAGCGTGATTGGGGGAGGGTTTCGTTGTTTTACGCATCTGCCTAGCTCGTCCCAAGCATGCTCGATCGGGTTGATATCCGGGCTGCGCGCTGGCCACTCCATACGAGTAATGTTCATCTCTTGAAGGTAGTCATTCACAATCCTACCTGTATGAGGTCGGGCATTGTCATGCATAAATATAGCATCCTCACCTAAATTGACCATAAATGGACCAACGTGATCATTGAGGATTTCTTCCACATATCTTACGCTAGTTAAAGAGCCGTTTTCTATGAACACCAGCTCTGTGCGACTTTCAGAAGAAATTCCGGCCCACACAAGTACAGACCCACCACCGTAGGCTACTTTTTCTTCGATGCATGCTTGCTTGAATCTTTCCCCTGGTCTTCGATACACTCTGTGTCTTCCATCGTGCTTGTAGAGCATATATTTTGATTCGTCGGAGAACATAACTTTTGACCAATCTTCAATACTCCAATTTACGATTTTTAGGATTCTTTAAGTGACCCGGATTCATTGCTCTCGAGTGTATTTTCCATAAATAATCAAAACTCACCGTAAAATATTGACAATTAGACGCCATCAGCTTCCAGACCAACTCAGCCACAACTACCTTCAGCCCCCCATCCCCCTCTATAGTCCCCCCCCCCCCCCCCCCCCCCCCCGCCCCTGTTGCTCTGGCATATCGCTATAGAAGTATATATCTCTGACTAACTGTAATGCAGGTCCGTTTGTGTTGATAGGTCTTTGCTCAGGCGATCTTTAGATATCATAAAAAAATAACCTACAGGAATGCGAAATTATACAAAAAAACCACTGACCAAAGACCACACCTCCCCTCTCCCTCTTTAGTGGGTATTGTAGGATGTGGTCTATTCTATACCTATTACAATAATTGAGCTATTTTCCATAAATAATCAAAACTCACCGTAAAATACTGACAATGAGACGCCATCAGCTTCCAGGCCAACTCAGCCACAACTACCTTCAGCCCCCCCTCCCCTCTTTAGGTTCCCCCCTCAGTTGCTCCGGCATATCGCTATAGAAGTATATATCTCTGACCAGCTACAACGCTGGTTTGATTGTGTTGAAAGGTCTTTGCTCACGCGATCTTTAGATATCATAAAAATCATCTACAGGAATCCGAAATTAAACAAAAATAACGACGGACCAAAGTCTACCCCTCCCCCTTCCTCTTTAGTGGGTATTGTAGGATGTGGTCTATTCTATACCTATTAGTATAATTGAGCTATTTTCCATAAATAATCAAAACTCACCGTAAAATACTGACAATTAGACGCCATCAGCTTCCAGACCAACTCAGCCACAACTACCTTCAGGCCCCCCTCCCCCTCTTTAGCCTCCCCCCTCAGTTGATCTGGCATATCGCTATAGAAGTATATATCTCTGACCAGCTGCAATGCTGGTTTGTTTGTGTTGTATGATAGAAGGGCTGTTTCTAAGTAGGCCACGTGAGCGACCATTTTGGATGGTGTGGCGGTTGGGGCTACGAATATTGTTGGTAAAACACTGTAAAGAGAATATATATAGAAACGTTGGTGTTCTTCCAACACAAACTAGGTTCGTTGTTAACCCGCTTACATTTATAATGAGAATTATAATACTATATGTACTAGGTAACCTCAACTTCAACAACCTGTATTGGTCCACTGCTGGACGCAGGTCTCCCCTGGTAAGCAACTTCTTGGCATTTGTCTTATGGGCGGTAATGCCATAATACCCTGGCTGGGCATGCGGGTTGGGGATCGCAGTTCGGTGGTAGAATAGTTCTGCAGGAGGCGCTGCGTCCCGCCCCCCGATAGATATCCCTGAGTCGCCTCTTATGACACCCACGGGCAGAGTTAGTGTGGTGCAAATTCTAAGCCAGCACCATACGGTACTTACTACATACTAGATACCTAAAGGTTAAAGTTATTATTTTATGACCTGGAATTTGACTTGGAACATCAATTTAGATATTGAATTGAGATTATCATCGTGGTTTTCATGAGCTTATAGTTTGTCATTAGAGTAGAAAATCATGATTTTTTAAAATAAGGAACCTTACATAAATTACGTTAGGGGTTCGGAAAAAACCACTAAATATTAGCTGTAGTGAGATTCTATGACGCGTAATTGTTTTTTTTTATTTATTGCGCGAGTTAATCACGATGCTTAATTTTCCCAACTAAATTAATGACACCTTACCTGTTGTACTGTCTACATAAAATAATCACATGATTAATGAACGATACCGTAATGTTAAAGAAACATGGCATTTAATCTGAAAATATTGGGTATTTATTTTGGTTCTGAAAATATGGGATAGCTATGCGTAGTAGCTATTTCAACATAATGCTGAGTCGGACGCCATTTCATAGCATTAAGCCTTATAATTGTTTACTGTTGTTTGTTTTATTTGTAGTTTTTACGGTGTAGGATAACTTCACTAAGAAACTCACTTCAGTTTATGTATGTAATAGTGTATTTTTTAAGCTATGAATAAAGATTGATTTCTTTCTTTCTTTCTATTTACGATAAAATAGCCAAATAAATACAAACCTGACAATAGCTTGCGAAGCCGCATTCCTCACTTTAAGATCTTGGTCTGCCAACAAACGAATTAACGTGTCCATTATCCGCTTACTTCTTTTGATGTAGTCTGGGTATAGCAAGAACAATCTGCAAATTGAATTGAAATGAAATTTATTCAACTTTACAAACTTACATCTAATAACGTATAACTAAAACTAAATAAGGTAGGTAGGTGACTAAACCTACTTAGTTTTTACAAAAGGGCATACTTATTATAAGCTAATCATCACACTAACATTATAAATGCGAAAGTTTGTATGGATGTTAATGTTGGATGTGATGATTAACTACGCGTTGATCATTATGGAAACGTCTAAAGGTGATTTTGATCCCACGGGAACTGATTTATGGGATAAAAAGTAGTATTTTATGTATGATTCCTGTTACCTGTATGCAAATTTCAGCCTGATCTATTCAGTAGTTTTGGCGTGAAGAGGTAACAAACATCCAAAAACCGCATCAAAATCCGTTGCGTAGTTTTAAAGATCTTAGCATAGAGAACGGACGGGCAAGGAGGACATGTCGGGCAAGAAGAATAAAGGCGATAAATCGCTGCTTGATCGATAGAAAAAAACAGCGTTAGTACTGCTCGACGCGTGTTTCAGACGCGCTAGCCGACAGTGTGCCACCTACGTTTTAGGAAGTGACTGAGTATTTTGTGCGAGAAAATACAAATTTCAAGAAAAACATAGAAAAAACCAGCTGTAAGTACATCGTCTTTGTTTTATAATAATCTTGGCTGGCTCAATTATGATATTTTAAGTATAGTCTGTTGATATTAGACGTGTCAAAGCCGTACTTTCCGTTTGTTGGTTGCATCATCTTTTATAATTATAGCTATAATTGGTAAATATGTACACTTAGGCCTATGTAACCATTTTGCCCGCCCTGGTCGGGCGAAACGGATAACGACTGATTTTTTTCCAAAATGTTCTGAGTTGGAGAAGGCACAACTTTTTATTTAGTTTGACCTAAAATAAAAAAATTAAATGTCCAAAGATTAAAATAATAAATATTTCATAAATATGTATATCATAATGCTAAAATAGTTTTTCTTTTTATCCAAAGTTAGAATATCCTTCCTGCCCGTCCGTCCCCTACATAGGGACAGACAGATAGCGGTAAGCGACTTTGTTTTATACTATGTAGTGATATGAAAAAACTTACCTCCTATAAGGAAACTTCTCATAGAACCTACAAAGGTTAACTCTACACAACCAGTAACCATTGCTCTCCACCTTTACCAACGCGTTCAGAATATCAACCAGTAGCGTCCAATGTACGCTGTTGGATAGAGGGGTTGATAGAACCGTCAGAGCTGAGAGAGTGTGGTTCACTGCTGAGTGGATTTCATCTGAGAGGCCCTGGAATAGAGTTTAGAATTGAATGGCAGAAGCTTACTGTAAAAGTGCTCTTTGACCAGCGATGAGCGGGTAGAATAATAACTAATTTTGTTTTAAAAAACTATAAACCGACTCAAATTTTTATAGTTTTTTCATGGATTTTCATGGATCCCAATGTCAGAAATAAACCAAATTAAAATGGGACCGCACGGGAAGCATCAGTTTTCTTATAAAAAAGAATCATGAACATCGGGCCACCTGGTCAAAAGTTACTTGTAACAAATATAAAAAAAAAGTACTTGAATTGAAACCTCTGCTTTTTTTGAAGTCGGTTAAAAAAGAAAGGCAGAGTATATTTTTATCTGAAATTATAAATGTAAAATTTCATGGTCTTCGTTTTATCTAAGATGCTTTATATGTTTTTTGAATAAAATAATGAGCCTTTTGATTGGTATCGTAATGTTTTTAAAATCAAAATGAAGTCTTCTTTCAGTATAATAAAGACGGAAATCCAGTATTTATGATACTTTCCCTCCATGTGTCATTATTCATATTCATTATTCATACGCCCTGTAAAGCATCATCACGAGATGACGTCACCTAAATTAAAATCGGTTTATCCGTTTGGAAGCCACTTCATTTTTGAGTTATAAATTGAATTAAGGTTTGAAATCAATATTGAAACGGTTCCAAGAGAAATTAGGTACTTACTGCCTAGAAACATAATAACCTATCCTATTTAATGAACCTCATTCTTACCTTTAGCACCAAATTCACTAATACCTCCATAGTCAGACCATCAACGACCTCTACCGGCAGCAAACTAAGAAACTTCCACTTGCCATAATCCCCACCACACAATTTCACCGCACTCATCAAATAACTCCCCACACAAGATCTCACTACACCTCGTATCTGTGGATCCGAATGCCCTTCAAACAGGGTAAATATATCTGACATATGCTGACACACAAATTCTCCTGATTCTTTTGATTCCACCATTTTCAACTCTGGAATACTTTCGATCATTTGTTCTTTGTGTTCGGTTTTCTTCGATTTAGCGAAGGAGGACGCTAGGTTGTCTAGGTTAGTGGTTGATTCGCCGAAATGGTCGAATTTCATGTCTAAATCTATGCTTGAAGATTGGATTCCGCCACTGCTAGACATTGGGTAGACAGAGTTGCTACCTGTCATGTTGGTTAAATTGCTGTTTGTTGTGAAATTGCTGTTGGTCATGTTAGTGTCTTGGCTCATGCCGCTTGCTATAAGGTCGCCTTTTGCGTAATTCTTGCAGTCTAATATAGCGCTATGGACGTCTCTCAAGCTTTTCTGTTCTGAGTCGGTTTTCTCTGATTTTTCTTTGTCTTTTCGTAGAGATTGGGATTGGCTATCGATGCTTTTGAGTAGATCTTGGCTAAGACTTTCTGTTAGAGAGTCTTGGTAGCATATGTTCCTTTCTAGGTCGTATTCGTTCACATTGTCTTGGGAATCTGTGCCTTCTGTCGAACCTAGAAGGTTGAAAATAAATTCTAGTTTAGTCAGCCATGGAGAATCAGTATTGTATAATTAGAGATTCAAATGCCAATCAATATTAGACTTTATTCAAATGAGTTTAAGCGATAACTTACCGGATATATTATGGGTCTTAATATCGGCATCTTTATCCAAATACATGGTCATTGTTTGTGGGTACATCTTCAGTAATTCAGACAGACAGTGCAATGCTGATGATTTCACTGATACTCGAATGGATCTGCAAAAGTGAAACTTGGTCAGGTACATTACAGAAGTAATTAATGATTAATGCCCTCCCAAACGAATTTCGGCCATGGCGGCCAGTCTCAACGAAGACTAGTCAGGTCCGCAGAACATATTATAGTGCACAAGTGTACGCGCAAACATAAATGCACTCTCTATTCCCTCACTCTCATAATACGATAGGACGGCAGGCCGATACGACCGCGGAGAGGTTAGGCGCAGGACCAACAGCTTAACGTGCTATCCGAGGCACGGGGGTGTAACACCGCCAACTTCCTGACTCCGGGCTGCCACTGTGATTTTATCTTGCTAGAAAAACCCGAATAACAACTATCCTACGCCCGACCCGGGATTTGAACCCCGGACCTCATAATCAGCGGTTGAACACGCTGACCGCTAGACAAACGAGGCAGTCAACACACAGAGACGTAAAGAAAAAGAAAAAAGGCTATGGCCGTATTGCAAGCATCTATGTTGGCGCATAGCTTAGCACCACCCGCTCCCTGCGGTGCCCTGGGTCGCTTCAAGACAAGGTATCTTCTAGCTAGACCTTCGTGTGACATCGTCGGCCACATGGTCACTTTTCATCAGGTGAGATGGTGGTAAAACGAAGGTCTATCGATAGACTTCTATATTCCATAGCAAGACATACCTTAAAAACGAACATAAGTACATAAAATATGTGCGGTTTTAGACGCGCGCGTTCTGCATCCCTTTGAGCACTCTCGCCCTGAAGATGTCCCTCGTCAAGGAAGGGATGAAACGTTGGTGTTCTTCCAACACAAATAAGGTTCGTAGTTAACCCGCTTACATCCGTTATGAAGAGTTCAGGTCTTTCGGCCCATTACCACACATAGCCTATATAGCCTTCAGTACGGCCAGTGAAAGTAACTAAGCTACGTGCTAAACTAAGCGCCAACTTAGTCGGTAGTAATTATAGGCACGAAGCAAGTAGGCGCTGACAATGCTGAAAGGGCCTATAAAAATAATGCTGGACAATCCACACAGCAACAGCCTTTGTGTTAGTAAGTAATCTTACCTATCGCTTATCAATCCACCCTTATTTCCCGTCAGAAGGAACTTAGAAGCAAGCAATCTCGCGCAGTATTTCAACGGGACATCTTCGTCAGTTAGGGATCCTATGTTTATCTGTAAACAGAAATATATCAATATTTAAAAAAACACTTAAGCATAACGTCATTTGTTGTACAAAAAAAGACGTGTGGCACTCGGGGACTGCCGCGGTAAAGCTATTGCAATGCCATCTAAAGGCGAGTTGCTGAACTAAAGAGACAAACGTCATATTTCAAAAAGTCATTAAAAGTTCTACTATTCATCGATAGATGGCAAAACTAAAAAGTATCACCGCTGTCCCGGTCGGAGTGGGGAGCGTGAGGTTTTTTCGTTACGGAATTTCTGGATTCGAGCCTCGATCACAGGCGGCGCGTTGCCAGACTGTCAGTTTTCTACAAGTACCACTTTGGTGATTGTGCGCAAGCATTACACGACCTTATCCCGTCTTCTCCCTTCTATCATAGGACCAACAGACGCACACATTCATACCACCCATTCCTGGTCGACATACCACAGTGTCGAACCAAAAAATTCTGCTCTACTTTCATAATATCCACAGCCAAAGAGTGGAATGATCTTCCTGCGTCTGTCTTCCCAGTAGAGTACAATCTTGGAGTCTTCAAATCTAGGGTAAATAAGTTCCTTCTGGAAAAGCGTGCTCCATCTTAGGCTACATCTTCGCTTTCTTAAAGTGAGTTGGTAGCCAAACGCTTATCCATCATCTATAAAAAAAAAAAAAAAAAAAAAAAATTCGGTCCCCGCGCTCAAGGCCCGCGATAGAAGCTATGCAATAGTTTAAAAACTTGTTTTTTAACAAATGTCTGACGATGGGTCAGCAGAGATATTTTAATTCGTCGGAAAGGGCGTCGGATTCGACATCGGAAACTTTTAACAAATCAAAATACCGTTCTAAAGTTCCGTCGGAATGGAATTCAAATTCGAATCCGACGTTTTTGCTTCGGGAAAGAATCAAATGAATTAAAATACCGCTGCTGTTCTCGTTAATAATAAAACACCCATCATCATCATCAGCCTATTTTAGTCCACTGCTGGACATAGGCCTCCCCTAATAAACACCCATAACGTATGTCATTTGTTGTGTAAAAAACTTTTTTTTAAACAAATGTCCGGCGATGGATCTGTCCCCGTAGTCTTTATAATCTCGTGTTGCGCTTCACTTACTGCGCCACCCTTAATAAAGACTAGATGATGCTGAGTGCAATATTAGCCAGCTTTATAAGTTCCTACTAAGGGGCGAACCTTACGGGTTTCGAGATCGAGAAAGATCTCAGAACTCACGAGATCCCCGTGGTAAAAAACTTGAATTAAGTACGTAATAATTCAATCATTTATTTCTATGGTTCCTCAAACGTGAAACAAATGAGAAAAAATGACGATAAAAAAAACATGAAAGTGCAAAATAATTTGGTCGAGATTTCAGGAACCCTTCGGTATATTAAAATGACTTATGTTTTGATTCGTAGGGATATTATTACTTTGTTTATAAGATGTGTAGTTTTCTTGATTTTTGCGCTTACGCCACCCGTTCAAAAAACGAATGCTCTGGCCCGCTTCTGCGAACGCGAAATCCTATGCCTATCCTTTTTACTTTTCACAAAATGGCGCGCAATGCGCCCTTTTAATAATGTGTAAATTACCCAATACCCACACCCTGGCGCTAACGTCGTCGTCGCAAGTTCAACGCACGCTCACACGCAGTGCTCGAAGGGATGCGAAACGAACGCGTATAGAACCGCACTCACCCTAAAGATGTCCCTCTTTAGGGATGACACTTTGATGTTCTTCCAACACAAACTAGGTTCGTAATTAACTCTCTTACATTCATAATGTGTTAATTAAATGGATATAGCATGGCCTACCTTATAAACATCTTGCTGTATTGGTTCGACTACCTCGTCCTCTTTACCATCACTTTCTTCATACTCCTGAAGTTTTTCCGTGAGATCTTTAGAAAGCTGCTCCGTCGGTAATTCCATCTCAGTCTCGCTTTCTGGGGAATCGGGGGTCTGTAGGCGAAAATGGACTTTATAAATATGTGACAAAAGGTTGAAAATTTATTTCGACGATGTCAATAAATGTGTGAACTCTGGTACCATCCTCTAAAAGCTATAGGTATCACTGCTGACTCTCCATAGCAAGAGGGGTTAGGTCAAAAGATTGAAGTGAAGATAAAATCAAATTGATCACATTTTTTCTTAGTTTTTTTAATTTTACTTATTTATACTTATATCATCATCATCATCAGCCTATATTAGTCCACAGCTGGACAAAGGCCTCCCCTAATAAGCGCCATAGCGCTCTGTCTTCAGCTTGACGCATCCAGCATCTGCCTGCAGTCTGTCTTTATTTATATATAAATAACTAAAACTAATTAACAACATTTATATTACCTATAGGTAATATAAATTTTGTAACGTGTCTAAAAGTTCTGTAAGGGCTAACGTTAATTTGATTATTTACTATTAATCACCACACGTATCTATACTTAGAATACCATGCTCGAACTACTTCTTCGTAGGTTCGAAGCAATAAAATATCTTTTAATCTTGGCAAGCGGATTAGTTTTGGCAGTTTAGGTTTTTAACACACAGAATGAAGCTACGGCCCTTCCTAAGTACTTATTTTTGTAAGTCTAAAGAAATAAACGATTTGACTCCTCTGGTAGGTCCCGAATATAATAATACTTACAATATCCACAGGCTGAGTTGGAGGTCTCGATTCTTACGCCGCGACCACCACGGCATTCATGCGTGGCATACACTATTGCCTTATCTCTTCCCACGGGTGTCGTAAGAGCGACTAAGGGATATCCACCTTCTAAAAATACTATCCATCCCAAGGTTGCCTGGAAGAGATCGCTTCTAAGCGATAAGGCCGCCCATTGTACTTATGTTTTATGTAATTTTCTTTTGTAATGTATTTTTGTTGGTGTGGAATAAAGTATTTTGTATTGTATTGTGTTGTATCCACCGGACAGAACAATTCTATCAATGCCTGCGATAGCCAACCCTATATATATAGTGGAGATTATCGCCATTAATCCCCCTCCACCCCCAGTGGGATAAAAGCCAATAAAGCGCTTATCAGGGGGAGGCCTGCGGCTATTGAGGTAAGGTGAGCAGATACATTGTGGAATAGCTATTTTCAAGTTAAACCAAAGTGCCAAACTAACCTGAAAACTGAGATCCTCGCAGCTCAAGCTAGGCGTGCTCAGTTGTAGGAGGCTGCCGAGCTGTAGGGCTCCGCTGAAGGACAGCTCTAGAGGGTCTCGGGCAGAAGAAACCGGGCTCGGGGCGAAGCGCGACGGAGTTACTGTTGGGTTGTCTGTAACAAAGAGTTATGATCACTTTCTATTTACCATCTACATATGAAGATTTTTACCTTTTTATTTCATTTATTTTTTTATTTTAAGGAAAACCAGCAGCACATATAGTCAGCAAAAATTGCGACTTACCACCACTAGGGTGATTTTTCTGTGAAATGAATAGTTGCCAACCCCGGCTTGCTCGATATCTTTTGTTTTAAAAAATAGTTTCAAACTGAATAGGCGTTACGTTTGGCAATGGTACATACAAATTATAGGTTAAGATTCTTTTTAATTATATATAAGAGGTTTTAACGGTTAAATGTAGTGATATTGTAACAATTACTTACTCAAATTATGCTTCCTCTCTCTCCTTCCAATAACCACCTCAGTAGGATGTTGCTCCAACAACGCACGAGTGTACAAACAACTCGCTGAAGCTAGTAGAGTACTGAGACATTCCATAGCACAGTTCTGTGTTATGTTCTTATGTATGTAGTGACATTGTAACAATTACTTACTCAAATTATGCTTCCTCTCTTTTTTTCCTATAACCACCCCAGTAGGATGTTGCTCCAACAACGCACGAGTGTACAAACAACTCGCTGAAGCTAGTAGAGTGCTGAGACATTCCATAGCACGGTTCTGTGTTATTTACTCTGTATGTAGTGACATTGTAACAATTACTTACTCAAATTATGCTTCCTCTCTCTCCTTCCTATAACCACTCCAGTAGGATGTTGCTCCAACAACGCACGAGTGTACAAACAACTCGCTGAAGCTAGTAGAGTGCTGAGACATTCCATAGCACGGTTCTGTGTTATTTACTCTGTATGTAGTGACATTGTAACAATTACTTACTCAAATTATGCTTCCTCTCTCTCCTTCCTATAACCACCCCAGTAGGATGTTGCTCCAACAACGCACGAGTGTACAAACAACTCGCTGAAGCTAGTAGAGTGCTGAGACATTCCATAGCACAGTTTTGTGTGTTATGGTCGGAGGCTTGTTCTATGTAGAGGATTGATAGGTGGTATAGCTGTAAAATATAATAATACTATATATGTATATATGTATAGTATAATATAATAATGAAAAATTATAGATTACATTTAACAAATTTTTTGATGATGTAACAAGGTGTAGTTTCTCCTATTATTTAACCGACTTTAAAAAAAGGAGCAGGTTCTTAATTCGATGTTTGTAGAAGAACTTTTGACTGGGTGGTCCGATTTCCCGATTTTTATTTGAAAGCTTGTGTGGAAATCTTCCCGTGTGGTCACATTTTAATTTGGTCCAATTCTGACAAAAGGATCCATGATAAAACTATACAATTGAAGTCGTTTTATAGTTTTTGAAAACAAAATCAATTATTTTGTGAACCACATGCAGACTCACACTGTTTATCAAGTACCGCGTCTAACTGTCGGGTCTCTGATTTTCACGTCAGAAAGCAATGCTGTTGCTAGATCTGATATACTATAACACACAACTTACTTCTAAATAATCCTGCACGCCAAATAGATCGTTTTCCGCGAACTTCGCTAGATCGTTGACTTGGAATATGGCTTTGATGACGCAAAACCAACCGAGCACCACAGTGTTCTCTGTCGTAAGCGGCCATAGCTTCTCTGAAACAAAATTAAAAGAATTATGTCTTTACTTTCACGTTTACAAGAGGCACTGGCGGATTTGCCATATAGCAGGAGTAGCAAACGCTACGGGCTCCGCGCCAAGAGGGGCTCGCGCTTGTGTTAACCTATTTTATTTGCTGGTCGGCTCACCCAAACTTCTTATCAATTTTTGTTGCTCGCCCCAGTCGCCTTCCTTTTTTGTGTTTATACTTTTTGAAATATTTTGAGAAAAAGTCGAAAAAATACTAACGCCTGATTTTTTCTACATTCTAAATTTGGAAACAGTAATGCAATTCAAGAGCTCCAAGTTCCTATTTGATACGGGCGCTGGTTTATTCTGACACTGACAAGAGGACATATACCATAAACAAATAGATAGAACATTTTATGAAAAATAATTATTTCGCCTTGGGAAAAGCGCTGTTGTGTGATTCAGCCAGGGCGCGTAGATATTTAAAGGCGGGATTAAAGTCAGTTTCACCGCCGTTTTCTATTCAGACGCTCATTGTAAGTGCTTTTTAAGATTTGGGCAAACTCTATGCATGGTTAAGAGATAGATTGTAACATCATCATCATTTCCACCGAAAGTCCGCCACGTCGTCCACTGCTGGTCATAGGCCTGCCCCAAATTATGCCAAGAACAGACACATGAACCGGTCTCGCGCTACTCGCATAGAGCATATTCCCGCGACCAATTCTTGTATGAGATCTATGAACGATAAATTAGAAAGAAAGAAAGAAGAAAGAAAATAATTTTATTTACCTAAAAACTACACAACACTATATTTAACTTCACTAAATTACTTCTTAACTTATACTTATTTTTGTGCGTAGCAGGCAAATATGGCCCACACTCAGCATTGTGCTGGGTAGACCTGGTGTGTCTACTCAGCGCTGGTTTTCAGTGTAGGCCAAGGGCAGGTCACGTCACGGCCATTTGTGGTAGTAGTTTGTTGCAGTTATAACTTACAAGATTACATTTCCTTGCCATGTACTTAATTAGAGGTATGTAAATATATTATTATTTATGTTAACTTACAGTGTAATGAGTAACAATTTAAAAGCGGGCGTTGGGGCGCGGCGCGAGTTTAGTCAGGCCATAGAGCGACGATGCAAAGACAACCTTCAGAGACTGCGTATGGTGAATGAGTGCTATTTAAGGTGCATCGAAAAGTGGGGTGAATTTTAAAGCAAGTATAAAACTACGTACAAAGGTATTACCTATTTAAAACACTTAAACTAAGAAACCTCAGATAACAGATCTATCGTTATCTTTAAGACTTTCATCTGCCTTCTGAGCGCTGAGAAGGAACTGTTTTAATTTAAGTTTAAACGTATTTATATGTTTCAGGTCCTTTACGGGCGGTGGAATATTGTTCCAGCATTTTGTTGCTGCGTAACGGAAACTACCCCTGAAAGCTGCAGAAGAGCCCTGGGGTGTTGCTAGAATAGGGCAACATCTTCTCCTCGTTCCCCCTTTCTTAAACCAACTAAGCTTGTCATAAAGATAAGACGGCGCGCCAAACTTGACGACACCGAAAAGAAGAGAAGCTAAATGGAGTTTTCTGCGCGACTTCATTCTAAGGATGTAGTGTTGGTTCAGAAATGGAGTAACATGTTCCCGAGGTGGTATGGCAAAACAAAACCTGGCGCAAGCGTTTTGAACTCTCTGAATAAGACGCTGAGTACGCTTCAGCAGGCGGGGACCAAAAACTGTATCAGAGTAGTTGAGTTTTGATAGGACTAATGACTCTACAAGTTGGATTTGAAGTTCTTCGCTCAGATATGATCTCATCCTATACAAAACTTTTAAACGATAGAAGCAGTTTTGAACTGATTCCGTGATGTGTTTTTCAAATCTGAGATCAGCATCGACTAGAAGCCCTAAATTCCGTGCCTCATAAACACGATCAATGGGCTCACCCATGAGGAAAATATTTACGTGCTGCGGTATTTGCGTTAGTTTATGTTTCGAACCAAAAATAAGGTATTTAGTTTTTAAAGGGTTAAGTATAAGGCTGTTTTTGTTTGACCATGAGACAATGTTGTCAAGATCTTCTGACAGGTTTCTAATTGCGGTGTCAATTTCGCTGGGTTTGAAAGATATATATATTTGCACATCATCTGCGTATATGTGATATTGACAATATTTTAAACAGTTTGTGATGTTTGAATTAGACAGAATAACCAGACACTTTCCAAAAGCGCCACGCAGTTCGAAATGCCGAATCTTACTACCGGGTCTGTAGTTTCCACATCATAAAGCAATGCTGTAGCCAGATCTGATAGATAGATAGGCTCACCAAAGATACTCCCCAAGTGCGTAATCAACAGTTTCCCGATGTGAAAATAGAACCGCCACGTAATTCGACATAAGTACCGCGTCTTACTGTCGGGTCTCTGATTTTCACGTCAGAAAGCAATGCTGTTACTATCGTATCCATTTTGAATGGAGCATAAACGTAAACAAACCGCCCATACTTAACCTAAAATTCACTTTATTGGCGCGTTCTTTTATACGTAATTTACATTACTTGTCGATTTTAGATCCTCCCTTCAATAAAAATTGCTTACAATTATATCTGAAACTCAAAGCCAAGCAAGTGAGATTTTGTTATTTGTATCGTACTTTGTATACTGACATGCTTCATTCAAAATGGATAAACCATAGATCTGATAGATATTTATCTATTATACCAATACCTATACTTACCAAATATACTCCCCAAGAGTGTAGTCAGTAGAGTTTCCCGATGTGAACATAGATGTGCCACGCAATTTGAGATGCCGCGTCTTACTGCAGGATCTGTGGTCTCCACATGAGATAACAGTGCTCTTGCTAGATCTGAAAACAAAGGAGGTTGAAATGGAAAATGGAGCTAAGATAATTTTTCATAGAAAAGGAAATAAAACAAAATACGATTAAATGTTGTAGTTGCAGGAAGCCAATTTTGGTTGAAAATGGCTTCCTTTCTAGTTTAAAAAAAAATATTAACAAATAACTAAGTAATTTTTTTTATTTCTGACACAATAAATTAAAGGTACCACCTGAAGTTGAACCAGTAGCTTTTAAAGGTGTTCACTTATCCGCATAACAGTGGTAAAATAATAGAACCAATATATATCTTATTTTTAAAATAATTTTCAATCAAACCTGCAATCTCTTCATCCGTAGTATACTCAGCTAGGGCATTCAGTATCCTCGGTAAATTGCTCTCTAATGCTTCAACTATGAGTTGAATCTCCGTTGTCTGCTTTACAATCTTACAGAGAGTTGGAAACAGAGACTGAGCTTGAGATCTGATCTTTCCAATGCCAGGGCGAAGCCAGATCTCACCAAGGCATATGCGAGATAGAGCTGCTCGGATCCACCTAATAAGACAATTTTTGCATTCTAATTAAAACTTTATTTGGCAGGTCTTTAGTGATAAAGTTTGTTTTTTCCTTCCATTTTAAAAGAAGCACTTTTTACACATTAAAGAAAACCTGTCTGTTTATATACTTATTATAGACTAGACATACAGGTTTTTTTTAATGTTTCCATAAATCCTGTCAATTATCCTATTTAATATATATTAGTAAAGTAGGCAAGATAGCAACCACACATTACCTTGCATTTCTATTGCTGCCAATATTGTTCAGAAAAACAATGTTTACTTTATGTAGATGGAAAGAGAATGCTCCAACCACTGCGCGGTTTAAAGCTTCATCTCCCGCTAAGCGAACTTCCGCCTGAAATAAAAATGTCTAATCAGGTAGGTTTAATGTGGTTCTAATTCTAATTCTATTTGTATGTGGGGGAACTAAGATCTGCATGGATGTCTCGCATAGGAGTGTATTGTGCATTATCCCCTACCTAAGCAGGCCCTAACCGGCCCAGCTCCTTAAAATATTGGAGCAGGACAGGATTGACAGCTTCGTTTCAGGTTTTCTGTGGGAGTGGATGGAGGTAGGTTCCTAAGATCATATAAAAAATATTTCTTACCTACTGAATAAGGTACATGGAAGAGTTGAATTACTTGGCTTTTTATAAGTTATCTAAAGAATTGTCTAGAGCGTGTAGATAAAGAACTTACGCTGTTGTTGCTGGCCAATAACAACAAAGCAGGTACAGCTGAAGGTATCAAATTAGCATAGTGGCGGGCGAAGCTAGGACGACTTCCGAGCATGCCAAGACTTCGCCCTAATGTCCCAGCAGCCGCTTGCAGCTCATGAGGCCTACAACAAAGATATATCAACAGTAATCACCTGATAAAAACCAAATGTTGCTCTATAGGTTTCGAATTAACTTACTTGGCCGAGTGTTCATTAGCTTTCAGGTATTCTAAGGCCTTCTCGGCCTTTTCTACGACGTTCATAGCTGGAGAATCATCAGCCGGCTGTACTAAGATACGCGTACGACATTATTTTCTTAGATTTAGAGGAAAATAAAGGAATTTTCGTGTTGTAAAACGCAAACAAACTGAAATCATGAAATGAAAAATCGATGTTTTTTATTGTTGACGGTTCTTGACTGAAATGGATGACATTGACAATAAAATCTAAGGAAATGTCAGTCAGTCGAAAATATTTCGTTCAAAAGTTAGTAGATACGATAACAATTTTCTATCTTGTCTTTCCTCATCAATTTCTTATCAACGATTGATAACAAATGTCAACCCTGCAGCTGATGAAATTCAACTCGACACCAAAACAATCCCGTAACATTCACAAAAAGAATCATTTATCTGAACTATGTCATTGCCCAGTGACCAAGAAATCGACGTAATGTACGGACTGAAAACTGTTCTATCTCAGATTGAAGCCGCTGTAGCGAAAAGAAGCAAGGTAACAACAAAAATTTAATTGACCGGAGGCATATCCATCTTTATAGGTAAAGTCATGTTTTAGTCCATGGACGTAGTTTTAGTCCCATTTACTACTACTAAAACGAAAACATGAAACTATTATTATTTTAGAAAACCTTTGCCGCAAAGCTGTGGTAATATAAAACTGTTACCGAAACATACCCCTTACAAGAATCATAAAATTTATCTTCTATTCTCCATGCTTCTAGGAATTACCACAAATTGCTCCAAGACTAGTTGCCGTATCCAAAATAAAACCAGCCTCGCTCATAGTAGAAGCTTATGAAGCTGGCCAAAGAAACTTTGGCGAGAACTATGTCAATGAGCTTGCTGAAAAAGCAGTAGATCCACTCATCCTAGGAAAATGTGAAGAAATAAAATGGCACTTCATTGGACACCTTCAAACTAATAAAATCAATAAGCTGCTTGGATCCCCAAATCTCTATATGGTACAGACAGTGCACTCGGAAAAACTGGCTGATAATTTAAATAAGCAATGGGAAAAGTTGAGGAAAGAGAATGAAAAGTTAAAGGTTATGGTGCAAATCAACACCAGTGGAGAGGATGGTGAGCTAAACAAACCTCATATTATTATATTTAATAGTAAAATGGTACTTTATAACTTGTCCAGTTATTTTTAAAAGCATATTCAATTTATAAACACATAAATAGACTAGGCTAAGGGTTCTCAGATTTATAATTATAGTTTCCGCCATATAGAGTGCTGCTATTGAATAAATAGCTGTGCCCCGCGGCTTCACAGCACGCATTGTTCCCATGGGAACTGATTTATGGGATAAAAAGTAAGCTATGTTTGATTCCAGGATTAAAATTACCTGTATGCAAAGTTTCAGCCCAATCCATTCAGTAGTTTTGGTGTGAAGAGGTAACAAACATCCATCCATCCATACATCCATACAAACTTTCACATTTATATTATTAGTGTGATGTGATGTATTGGCATTTTTTAGACTAGCTTCTGGCAGCGGCTTGGCACACACTTTTCCTGGGTAAAAGTTCCTTCATCTTCATAATAAATCTGAATATTCAGCCATTTAAGTGTGATAGATACACAGGGAGAGAGATTTACTTGGAATTATTATTATTATTATTATTATTGGATAATAGACGAGCAGCTTAAAGCTGGTATGTCTATATCATAGTGCTTTTTTTTTTTAAATCATTCACTACAGATTGTCACTTGTGGTCAGATTGTGCGTTCGTAGCCAGTGATCAAGCTTGTTTTTAAAGCTGTTCACCGAGGGGGCTGTTACAACTTCTTCAGGAAGCCGGTTCCAGTTGTGCACCACTCGGTTACTTAGGAAGTGATGGGCAATGTTGGTGTTTGAAGATGAATGGGTTATTCTGAGACTGTGGCCTCTAGCTGTTCTTAATGGTACCTTCAGGGTATATATATTGTGTATGTCAGGCAGGTTGTAAGTGTGTGATAGGATTTTGTAGGTCTCTATCAGATCACCACGAAGGCGTCTGTTCTCCAGAGTAGTGAGGCGTAGGGCATCTAGTCTCTCAGGATAAGACATCCGGCGAAGGCTTATGGGAATTTTTGTTGCTTTTCTTTGTACACTCTCCAGTAAGTTTATGTCCTTTCTTAAGTAGGGGCTCCAAATTTGAAAGCCATATTCTAACAAAGGTCTAATATAGGTTTTATAGATTTTTAGGAATACCTCCATCGTCATTGTCTGAAAAGCTCTTCTTATAACATAGATAAATGAATTAGCTTTCTTCACTATTCCTGTGATGTGATCTTCCCATTTGAAGTTGGTAGTAATTGTGATGCCCAGGTCCTTTTGTTGGTTAACTGAAGGGATAGGGGTGTTCAGAGTGTATGTATTCTTGGGGTTTGTTTGTCCCAGATGTAGGCACTACATTTGGATACATTAAGTTTGATAATCCAGTCTTTAGTCCATGCTTGAATACGGTTTAAGTCATCCTGTAATTGGCTTGAGTGAGTAAATTAGGTACCTAAATAATATTAATTTAGACCATAAATTAAAAAAATATTCATTGTGTGTTCCAGCTAAAAATGGTGTTCAACCATCTGAGGCCACAAAGCTAGTAGAACATGTTGTGAAGAACTGCCCAAGTTTGGACTTCCAAGGCCTAATGACAATCGGCCAGTATGACTATGATCTGACTTTAGGCCCCAATCCTGACTTTGCAACTCTGGCCAAGTGTCGGATAGAAGTGTGCGAGCATCTCAAACTGGATATTAACAAAGTTGAGCTTTCTATGGGCATGTCTACTGACTTTGGTCATGCTGTAAGTATTTATTAGTGGAACAGTCAAGATATTTATATTGCATTTTAGTAAATCAATATGTTCAATAATTCTGAACTTTGATACCTGCTTTATTAACCTCTGTGGCGTTTCAGGCTTTTGACGCAAGTGGTTGCGGGTTCGATTCCCGCCGTGGGTGAAATGTGTGTATGATCTGCAGACATTCAGTTCAGCATGGGTGTTCTGGATGTTTTCTTAGTAGGTTTTATAAAAATATCTACCTATCTATTTAGTGCACCTATCTAATCAAGTAGGTACCTACTTATATCAGTTATATAATACCACAAGCTCTGCTTAGCTTGTGGCTAGATAATGCTTTGTAGTTTGTCAAAATTATTTATTTAACTAATATCTATTTCAGATTGAAGTAGGAGCAACAACTGTACGCGTTGGTTCAGTCATCTTTGGAGCCAGACCCCCAAAACCTAACAAAGATTAATTTGATCAAGATGTTGATGTTATCATAATACATTATGGTTTTAAAACTAACTTTACTGGGGCTTCCATTAGTTCTAAAATGGTTGTTGAATGTAGTAATAGAACAGGAGGTAAACAGTACTTAATGTAAGTAGAGGCGCCTCACTCACAAATCTTCATGCTTAAACTGTCACTGTTTCATTGAGTTATAGTTATAAAAAATATTATCTCTGACGCCTCTGTGCGACTCTTTCTTGGTATTATGTTCTTGTCTATGTTTATCTAATTTGACAGCTCGACACGCACGTCAAAGTCAGGTAAACAATGACAGACAGACAGCAAGTAAGTCCAGCCAGCCAGTCACAGTCAGTCGATTTCCGAACGCGTTCTTCAAAACACGTCTTGTTCGCATTTGCTTTGTTGTCCGAAAAAATGTGAAAATATGATAATTTCGTGAATAAAAGTTGTATAGTTTGTTATAAACAGCGTTTTACTTTTAATTAACTTCTATTCTGTTGTGAACTTCCACTCGCCGTGAACTAGATTGTTGCGCTGGATAGTGCTAACTTTTTGTGTCAACAAGAGAACTCGCTCCCGATAAACTTGATGAAAGTTTTGTACAAACAAGGCCGCCCGCGAAACAGGTAATTTTTACTCATTTTTACTTTAGAACTTTGCGTGGGTTCATGTAATTAAGTTGGAACTGTGGATCTAAGTTGTACCTACATAAGGGATATGCTCCATAGAAGCATCTTGATAGATCTGGATGGAGTAAGCACAGCTAAAAACAAAAAAAGTTCAATACGTACCTTGGTAAAAAAAATTACTTAGGTACCTACACTGTTTTGATGTGTGTAATAAATACTATAGTCTTTTTCACATATTAAGCGTTCAGTGATGTTTCGGTATGACAAATATAGTCAAATAATTAATCTGTGTAATTGAAATACATTTATAAGATTTTTTGTGTTTTGATCGATTTATAAAAATTTATTCCAAAATCTAAAGTGAGTAAATAAGGAGTATTCATAGGGAAGACCAAACCTAAGCTGTAATTGAAATGAATTTATTATGTATATTTTTTGTGATTTGATCGATTTATGAAAAGTGATTCCAATATCTAAAGTAAGTAAATAATTTCAATTAGGTAGGTATGTACAGCTACCTGGTGTAAACACAAAATTCATACATTACTGATTTTGTATTGACCTCCACTAACATTGCAAGCCTTTCCTTAAATAATAATATTAATAATAAAAAACAGAAGCCTCTTGGTGAGATGATGATGATGTAGTAAATTATGATTTTAATTTGCAATAATCCAATAATTAATTTTCCTGATTCATTTTTAGTTAGGTCTTCACTATAACCTGCTATTACTTTCTGCTCTACACTCTCTGTTTTAAAATACTATAAACCAACTTCAATTATAGGGTTTCCTCGTGGAAGCCACTGTGGAAACAGGACCAAATTGAAATGGGACCACATGGAAAGCACCAACTTTCAAACAAAAATAGAATCATCAAAATCGGATCACCCAACAAATGATCTCCAAAAAAAAGTTATCCATTTTGTGTAACAAGTGGAGGTTAATTTCAATTTAGTTTTTGTTAATTTAAGTAGCATATTGTGAAATATACATGTCATAGAAATTTCAATATGTTTTTGTCAATAAATCCTTGTCAGTTGAAATGAAACATAATCCGGCTTTGTGAACTTGGCACCCGACTTTGGAAAATTCAATTTTTTTTTATTGATTAGTATAGATAATCGTTTGTAGTTGTTTGTAGTGAAAGAATTTTCGTTTGTAGTAGCTCAAAAAAAAAGTTACGCGACTTTGAAAAATGGCTCAGCACCCGACTTTGGAAAATCCAATTTTTTTTTATTGATTCGTATAGATAATCGTTTGTAGTTGTTTGTAGTGAAAGAATTTTCTTTTGTAGTAGCTCAAAAAAAAAGTTACGAGACTTTGAAAAATTTCGTCAAAATATTCGAACATTGGAAAACCGAACTTTCTTTGCTTGATTTGCATGGAGACTCGTTGGTAGACGTTTGTAGTGAAAGAATTTTCGTTTGTAGTAGCACTGAAAAAAAGTTGTGCAAGTTTGAATTTTTTTTTCGAAAAATTAGAACCCTAAATTATAATACTCTATTTTTGGAAAATCGCACTTTTTCTTATTGATTCGCATAGAGGATAGGTCATAGAGGTTTGTAGTGAAAGAATTTTCGTTTGTAGTAGCTCTGAAAAAAAGTTGTGCAAGTTTGATTTTTTTTTTCGAAAAATTAGAACCCTTCATAAAATATCTTTGGAAAATCAGTTTTTTTCTTATTGATTCGCATAGAGAATAGGTCATAGAGGTTTGTAGTGAAAGAATTTTCGTTTGTAGTAGCTCCGAAAAAAAGTTGTGCTGGTTTGAAAATTTTTATCGAAAAATTAGGGCATTTTCTTTTTCTTATTGATTCGCATAGAGAATAGGTCATAGAGGTTTGTAGTGAAAGAATTTTCGTTTGTAGTAGCTCTGAAAAAAAGTTGTGCTGGTTTGAAATTTTTTATCGAAAAATTAGAACCCTTAATTATAATACTCTATTTTTGGAAAATCAGACTTTTTCTTATTGATTCGCATAGAGGATAGGTCATAGAGGTTTGTAGTGAAAGAATTTTCGTTTGTAGTAGCTCCGAAAAAAAGTTGTGCTGGTTTGAAAATTTTTATCGAAAAATTAGGGCATTTTCTTTTTCTTATTGATTCGCATAGAGGATAGGTCATAGAGGTTTGTAGTGAAAGAATTTTCGTTTGTAGTAGCTCTGAAAAAAAGTTGTGCAAGTTTGAATTTTTTTTTCGAAAAATTAGAACCCTTCATTAAAATACTCTATCTTTGGAAAATCAGATTTTTTCTTATTGATTCGCATAGAGAATAGGTCATAGAGGTTTGTAGTGAAAGAATTTTCGTTTGTAGTAGCTCCGAAAAAAAGTTGTGCTGGTTTGAAAATTTTTATCGAAAAATTAGAACCCTTAATTAAAATACTCTATTTTTGGAAAATCGAATTTTTTCTTATTGATTCGCATAGAGGATAGGTCATTGAGGTTTGTTGTGAAAGAATTTTCGTTTGTAGTAGCTCTGAAAAAAAGTTGTGCAAGTTTGAATTTTTTTTTCGAAAAATTAGAACCCTTCATTAAAATACTCTATCTTTGGAAAATCAGATTTTTTCTTATTGATTCGCATAGAGAATAGGTCATAGAGGTTTGTAGTGAAAGAATTTTCGTTTGTAGTAGCTCCGAAAAAAAGTTGTGCTGGTTTGAAATTTTTTATCGAAAAATTAGAACCCTTAATTAAAATACTCTATTTTTGGAAAATCGAATTTTTTCTTATTGATTCGCATAGAGGATAGGTCATTGAGGTTTGTAGTGAAAGAATTTTCGTTTGTAGTAGCTCTGAAAAAAAGTTGTACAAGTTTGTTTTTTTTTTCGAAAAATTAGAACCCTTCATTAAAATACTCTATCTTTGGAAAATCAGATTTTTTCTTATTGATTCGCATAGAGAATAGGTCATAGAGGTTTGTAGTGAAAGAATTTTCGTTTGTAGTAGCTCCGAAAAAAAGTTGTGCTGGTTTGAAATTTTTTATCGAAAAATTAGAACCCTTAATTAAAATACTCTATTTTTGGAAAATCGAATTTTTTCTTATTGATTCGCATAGAGGATAGGTCATTGAGGTTTGTAGTGAAAGAATTTTCGTTTGTAGTAGCTCTGAAAAAAAGTTGTACAAGTTTGTTTTTTTTTTCGAAAAATTAGAACCCTTCATTAAAATACTCTATCTTTGGAAAATCAGATTTTTTTCTTATTGATTCGCATAGAGAATAGGTCATAGAGGTTTGTAGTGAAAGAATTTTCGTTTGTAGTAGCTCCGAAAAAAAGTTGTGCTGGTTTGAAAATTTTCATCGAAAAATTAGGGCATTTTCTTTTTCTTATTGATTCGTATAGGGAATAGTTCATAGAGGTTTGTAGTGAACGAATTTTCGTTTGTAGTAGCTCTGAAAAAAAATTGTGCTGGTTTGAATTTTTTTTATCGAGTAATTAGAACCCTTCATTAAAATACTCTATCTTTGGAAAATCGGACTGTTTCTTATTGATTCGCATAGAGAAAAGGTCATAGAGGTTTGTAGTGAAAGAGTTTTCGTTTGTAGTAGCTCTGAAAAAAAGTTGTGCTTGTTTGAATTTTTTTATCGAATAATTAGCTAACTTTGGAAAATCGTGTTTTTTTCTTATTGATTCGCATAGAGGATAGGTCATAGAGGTTTGTAGTGAAAGAATTTTCGTTTGTAGTAGCTCCGAAAAAAAGTTGTGCAAGTTTGAATTTTTTTTTCGAAAAATTAGAACCCTTCATTAAAATACTCTATCTTTGGAAAATCAGATTTTTTCTTATTGATTCAAATAGAGAATAGGTCATAGAGGTTTGTAGTGAAAGAATTTTCGTTTGTAGTAGCTCCGAAAAAAAGTTGTGCTGGATTGAAAATTTTTATCGAAAAATTAGGGCATTTTCTTTTTCTTATTGATTTGCATAGAGAATAGGTCATAGAGGTTTGTAGTGACAGAATTTTCGTTTGTAGTAGCTCTGAAAAAAAGTTGTGCAAGTATGAATTTTTTTTTCGAAAAATTAGAACCCTTCATTAAAATACTCTATCTTTGGAAAATCGGATTTTTTCTTATTGATTCGCATAGAGAATAGGTCATAGAGGTTTGTAGTGAAAGAATTTTCGTTTGTAGTAGCTCCGAAAAAAAGTTGTGCTGGTTTGAAAATTTTTATCGAAAAATTAGGGCATTTTCTTTTTCTTATTGATTCGCATAGAGAATAGGTCATAGAGGTTTGTAGTGAAAGAATTTTCGTTTGTAGTAGCTCTGAAAAAAAGTTGTGCTGGTTTGAATTTTTTTATCGAAAAATTAGAACCCTTAATTATAATACTCTATTTTTGGAAAATCAGACTTTTTCTTATTAATTCGCATAGAGGATAGGTCATAGAGGTTTGTAGTGAAAGAATTTTCGTTTGTAGTAGCTCTGAAAAAAAGTTGTGCAAGTTTGAATTTTTTTTTCGAAAAATTAGAACCCTTCATTAAAATACTCTATCTTTGGAAAATCAGATTTTTTCTTATTGATTCGCATAGATAATAGGTCATAGAGGTTTGTAGTGAAAGAATTTTCGTTTGTAGTAGCTCCGAAAAAAAGTTGTGCTGGTTTGAAAATTTTTATCGAAAAATTAGGGCATTTTCTTTTTCTTATTGATTCGCATAGAGAATAGGTCATAGAGGTTTGTAGTGAAAGAATTTTCGTTTGTAGTAGCTCTGAAAAAAAGTTGTGCTGGTTTGTTTTTTTTTTCGAAAAATTAGAACCCTTCATTAAAATACTCTATCTTTGGAAAATCAGATTTTTTCTTATTGATTCGCATAGAGAATAGGTCATAGAGGTTTGTAGTGAAAGAATTTTCGTTTGTAGTAGCTCCGAAAAAAAGTTGTGCTGGTTTGAAATTTTTTATCGAAAAATTAGAACCCTTAATTAAAATACTCTATTTTTGGAAAATCGAATATTTTCTTATTGATTCGCATAGAGGATAGGTCATAGAGGTTTGTAGTGAAAGAATTTTCGTTTGTAGTAGCTCCGAAAAAAAGTTGTGCTGGTTTGAAATTTTTTATCGAAAAATTAGAACCCTTAATTAAAATACTCTATTTTTGGAAAATCGAATTTTTTCTTATTGATTCGCATAGAGGATAGGTCATTGAGGTTTGTAGTGAAAGAATTTTCGTTTGTAGTAGCTCTGAAAAAAAGTTGTACAAGTTTGTTTTTTTTTCGAAAAATTAGAACCCTTCATTAAAATACTCTATCTTTGGAAAATCAGATTTTTTTCTTATTGATTCGCATAGAGAATAGGTCATAGAGGTTTGTAGTGAAAGAATTTTCGTTTGTAGTAGCTCCGAAAAAAAGTTGTGCTGGTTTGAAATTTTTTATCGAAAAATTAGAACCCTTAATTAAAATACTCTATTTTTGGAAAATCGAATTTTTTCTTATTGATTCGCATAGAGGATAGGTCATTGAGGTTTGTAGTGAAAGAATTTTCGTTTGTAGTAGCTCTGAAAAAAAGTTGTACAAGTTTGTTTTTTTTTTCGAAAAATTAGAACCCTTCATTAAAATACTCTATCTTTGGAAAATCAGATTTTTTTCTTATTGATTCGCATAGAGAATAGGTCATAGAGGTTTGTAGTGAAAGAATTTTCGTTTGTAGTAGCTCCGAAAAAAAGTTGTGCTGGTTTGAAAATTTTTATCGAAAAATTAGGGCATTTTCTTTTTCTTATTGATTCGCATAGAGAATAGGTCATAGAGGTTTGTAGTGAAAGAATTTTCGTTTGTAGTAGCTCTGAAAAAAAGTTGTGCTGGTTTGAAATTTTTTATCGAAAAATTAGAACCCTTAATTATAATACTCTATTTTTGGAAAATCAGACTTTTTATTATTGATTCGCATAGAGGATAGGTCATAGAGGTTTGTAGTGAAAGAATTTTCGTTTGTAGTAGCTCTGAAAAAAAGTTGTGCAAGTTTGATTTTTTTTTTCGAAAAATTAGAACCCTTCATAAAATATCTTTGGAAAATCAGTTTTTTTCTTATTGATTCGCATAGAGAATAGGTCATAGAGGTTTGTAGTGAAAGAATTTTCGTTTGTAGTAGCTCCGAAAAAAAGTTGTGCTGGTTTGAAAATTTTTATCGAAAAATTAGGGCATTTTCTTTTTCTTATTGATTCGCATAGAGAATAGGTCATAGAGGTTTGTAGTGAAAGAATTTTCGTTTGTAGTAGCTCTGAAAAAAAGTTGTGCTGGTTTGTTTTTTTTTTCGAAAAATTAGAACCCTTCATTAAAATACTCTATCTTTGGAAAATCAGATTTTTTCTTATTGATTCGCATAGAGAATAGGTCATAGAGGTTTGTAGTGAAAGAATTTTCGTTTGTAGTAGCTCCGAAAAAAAGTTGTGCTGGTTTGAAAATTTTCATCGAAAAATTAGGGCATTTTCTTTTTCTTATTGATTCGTATAGGGAATAGTTCATAGAGGTTTGTAGTGAACGAATTTTCGTTTGTAGTAGCTCTGAAAAAAAATTGTGCTGGTTTGAATTTTTTTTATCGAGTAATTAGAACCCTTCATTAAAATACTCTATCTTTGGAAAATCGGACTGTTTCTTATTGATTCGCATAGAGAAAAGGTCATAGAGGTTTGTAGTGAAAGAGTTTTCGTTTGTAGTAGCTCTGAAAAAAAGTTGTGCTTGTTTGAATTTTTTTATCGAATAATTAGCTAACTTTGGAAAATCGTGTTTTTTTCTTATTGATTCGCATAGAGGATAGGTCATAGAGGTTTGTAGTGAAAGAATTTTCGTTTGTAGTAGCTCCGAAAAAAAGTTGTGCAAGTTTGAATTTTTTTTTCGAAAAATTAGAACCCTTCATTAAAATACTCTATCTTTGGAAAATCAGATTTTTTCTTATTGATTCAAATAGAGAATAGGTCATAGAGGTTTGTAGTGAAAGAATTTTCGTTTGTAGTAGCTCCGAAAAAAAGTTGTGCTGGTTTGAAAATTTTTATCGAAAAATTAGGGCATTTTCTTTTTCTTATTGATTCGCATAGAGAATAGGTCATAGAGGTTTGTAGTGAAAGAATTTTCGTTTGTAGTAGCTCTGAAAAAAAGTTGTGCTGGTTTGAAATTTTTTATCGAAAAATTAGAACCCTTAATTATAATACTCTATTTTTGGAAAATCAGACTTTTTATTATTGATTCGCATAGAGGATAGGTCATAGAGGTTTGTAGTGAAAGAATTTTCGTTTGTAGTAGCTCTGAAAAAAAGTTGTGCAAGTTTGAATTTTTTTTTCGAAAAATTAGAACCCTTCATTAAAATACTCTATCTTTGGAAAATCAGATTTTTTCTTATTGATTCGCATAGAGAATAGGTCATAGAGGTTTGTAGTGAAAGAATTTTCGTTTGTAGTAGCTCCGAAAAAAAGTTGTGCTGGTTTGAAAATTTTTATCGAAAAATTAGGGCATTTTCTTTTTCTTATTGATTCGCATTGAGGATAGGTCATAGAGGTTTGTAGTGAAAGAATTTTCGTTTGTAGTAGCTCTGAAAAAAAGTTGTGCAAGTTTGAATTTTTTTTTCGAAAAATTAGAACCCTTCATTAAAATACTCTATCTTTGGAAAATCAGATTTTTTCTTATTGATTCGCATAGAGAATAGGTCATAGAGGTTTGTAGTGAAAGAATTTTCGTTTGTAGTAGCTCCGAAAAAAAGTTGTGCTGGTTTGAAAATTTTTATCGAAAAATTAGGGCATTTTCTTTTTCTTATTGATTCGCATAGAAAATAGGTCATAGAGGTTTGTTGTGAAAGAATTTTCGTTTGTAGTAGCTCTGAAAAAAAGTTGTGCTGGTTTGAATTTTTTTATAGAAAAATTAGAACCCTTCATTAAAATACTCTATCTTTGGAAAATCGGAGTTTTTATTATTGATTCGCATAGAGGATAGGTCATAGAGGTTTGTAGTAAATTAATTGGAAAACTAGGGCCGATAGTTTCGAGTTTCACCCTGCTTGTGTTATTTTTGTAAATACTTTTGATAACTTGTATGTACTGATCTTCAACGCCTTGGTCTGTAAGGGCTTCCCATATCCCTTTCAGGCCCGTCCAAAACGATCGTGCACATTCATTTTCAAAATTCTCGCGCCGCGCTCAATCAACTTTGTAGACCGAGACCCACTGCATAAGATCGTGCATGAACTACGCGTTGTAGATAATAATCATTTTCGCGCGGTTCGCCAGTCAGTTGGCGTCAGTGAAGCGAGAAAGATGGCGGCGTTTTTTGACGATGGAGGCGGTGCACGTAAGTATTGATATTTTGTGTAAATTTTAACTAAAACATCAAGTATTTGTTGTTATTTAGTAGCTGTAATCATGATTCATTCATTTAACTGTTTTTACTCGTAAAAAATACAGTTTTTTAAACTTAATTACACTTGGAAAATGTAAATTCACGATCGTGACGTTTGGGTCTATCTCCACTTTAGGCTGATTTAGGTATGGACTGTCATTTGTTAAGTTTAATGGTTATTTTTACTATTTTTCACAGGGCAAGAGCTTACAAGCGACTTAGTTTTACATCTACTTGGAGATGGCAATGATTCCGAGGTAGAAGGTCTAGATGATAACGAAGAATTACCACTCCAAACGCCATTGGATCCTGCTGCTTACGAAATTCCAACTGCACCATCCCCAATACTGCCCCAGCCTACACGTCAACGTCGAAATGTGGGCCGAAGTCGATTGGAAGTTAGAAGACGAATTTGGAGGCAGGTACCATTTCAACAAAAAGAACATAGCTACATACCACGCTTTCATACAGGTACAATCAGAGCACCCACGGAATATTTTAATGACTACTTCAATGATGAGTTTTTCGAACAATCTGCGATCTGTACTAACAACTACTACATGCGTCGCTCTGGCCGGATCCTAAATACAAATTCCACTGAACTAAAGAAGCTAGTAGGTATTCATTTGATCATGGGAGTCATTCCATACCCACGGCTATTCATGTATTGGCGGGCTGGGATGCGATTGGACATTATAGCAAACATCATGCCTAGAGAAAGGTTCAAGACCCTGCGTTCAGCATTGCACGTGATCGATAGCGATACAGCTCCACCAGGGAATACCAACGCACTCTGGAAAGTGCAGCCAATACTGGATCAGGTCAAACAAACTTGTGATCGACTCGAAAGACAGCCGGGATTCTTTTCCATTGATGAGCAAATGCTCCCATTCAGTGGTGTTTGTCCACGCGGACTGCGACAGGTAATCAAAACCAAACCTCGCCCCCAAGGTCTAAAAATTTTCGTGGCCACTACTCATGACGGCCTGATGATGGACTTTGAAGTCTACAGAGGTGCCAGCACTCCGTTCGGCGACAGATCTTTGGGGGTTGGGGCCTCGGTGATTTTACATCTCTCCAAGTCAATTCCGAGAGGTAGCTGTATTTACTTCGACCGATATTTCTCGTCGATACCTTTACTTGAAAAGCTGAACACCATTGGACTACACGGCACAGCGACACTTATGATGAACCGTGTTCCTGAACGAAAGAACATAGATTTCAAACCTGATCGCCGAATGCAGCGTGGTGAATCACAACAGTTCGTGTGTGGCGATGTCGTAGTTGTCAAGTGGATGGACAACAAGTCCGTGCTAGTCGCATCTAACTGCACATCTGCAGACGAAACAACGTTTGTAAAGCGCTGGGATAAAAATATCTCAGCTTTCACCGATGTCACTGCGCCGAGAACTATCGCTAACTACAACAAGCACATGGGCGGTGTTGATATCCTTGACCAGTCGATGGAGTATTACCGCACCTTCATGAAGACAAGGAAGTGGACTCTAAAGGTAATACTCCATTTCTTTGATCTGGCTCTTTGCAATGCATGGCGGCTGTATAAATTGGAATGTGCAGCAGCTGAGATTCCAAGCAACAAAGTGATGGACTTGTTAGAGTTTCGTATGCAAGTCGCGGATGGACTTACCAACACACCTCTTCGCCAAAGAAGGACTGAAGGTGATGATGATCCCGATGAGGCTGTCGAAAATTTACAGCCAAATACGCCAAGATTTAAGAGATCAAACCAACCTTCTCAAGCTAAAAGATACGATGGCTATGATCACCTTCCAAGCTTTGAAGGAATTGATAGTCCTCGCGCATGTAGAATGGATCAATGTAAGAGTCGATCAAAGATAAGGTGTCAAAAATGTGATGTGTATCTGTGCCTGACAAGAAAACAAAACTGCTTTATGGCCTACCATATCAAATAAGAGCAGGTAATAATAGTTTTAGGTCTGATTGAAGTAACTGCAGAGGCTGATTTAGAATAACATTTTGTTTGATCTCAATTATAGAATTAAAAGCGTGATTAGATAATAAATACTGTTCCTATAGTTGTAAGTCACTAAAAGTGATGTTAACTAAATGAATAAATAGTGATTTTTATACTATGTTTTTATTTCATACTTAAATAGCGAAAAACCCAAAAACGTCACCATCATGCACTGGTATGGATAAAGCCCAAACGTCACGATCGTGCAGGGGTAGTTACTGATCCTGGGGGTAGTTTGGATTTTTTTTATTTGTTTTAGCATAACCTTTAAACATCCCCCATCCCAAAACCATGCAAATAAAATGTGATATAATGAAAAAAAAATTTGGGCCTGAAAGGGATGCTTGTATGCACCAAAGTGTAAAAAGCTTTCTGATAGTCAATAAAGGCCATATTCAGAGGCCTTTGTTGTTCCTGATATTATTCAATTATTAATTCTATTGTGTGAATATGATCGATTGTTGAAAAACATTTTCTGAATCCGGCTTGTTCTACTGGTACTACTTCGAGCGTGCTGCTCAGCCTCTGGTTAGTGATAGATGAAAAGAGTATGTATAGGCATGGAAGTAGACTGATTGGTCTGTAGTTGGCCACGTTTCTCGGGTCTCCTTTTTTATAGATGAGGATAATGTTTGATTCAGACCATTGGGATGGGGTGGAGCCTTTCTCTATTATGGCATTGAACAGCTGTGTGAGGTGTGAAGCTAGTAGTGGTATCGCTGTTTTTATAGCCTCATTTGTGATGTTGTCAGAGCCGCGACTTTTATCTGCCTTCAACTTTTTTCCTGCTTCGACTACTTCACTTTCACTAATGGGCACTATTTCCACACTTATGTTTTGTTGTGAAGTTATGTTTTGAGGTTCATTCTGATTATGGACTCCTGATCTATACAGATTCTTATAAAATTTTGTTGCAACTGTAATGACATCATTGCGGTTGTAAAGGGTTTTTCCTGTACAGTTTGTTAAACCATTAATCCACTCTTTGTTTGTTTGTAGTTGTTTGAATGCTCGTTTTGTGCTTCCGAAATGTTTCAGATGTCTCTGTATTGTGTTTTCTGTGTCGTTCATAGTCCAGTTTTATATATCTACTTACAAGCTTATAGAGAGCGGAGAGCTCGTTTTTCATAGAGCGCGTTTTGTGCCTGGTTTTTGCAGTATTCTTCTTTTTTCCATGAGTTGAATTGTGCGTTCCTGCAAGATATTATTATGAGTTTCAGAAGTATTTTCTATTTTAGCCCGTTGCAGGGATTGTTTCATTGCTTCAACTATATTGTCGTAGAAGTTTTGTATAGACGTGTCCTTGCAGTAGACAATGCCTTGGAGTCTGTTTTTTAGATGTTCTATGTAGCTTATTCTTTCTTTCTCGGTCCTCAGTGAGCTAGTTGAGTTGTTTGTGTAGCCTTTTCTACTTTTTTTGTGTTTTATTACCGATATCGTTGCCCTTACTGGCCTGTGGTCTGAAGGATAGTTGATTTTCAGTACTTCAATGTTTTAAAACATACCTGGTAGGTTTGATAAAATAAAGTCTATTTCGTTTCTGTATTGTTTGCTCGGTGATCGCCATGTCTATTTATCCTTAGGCTTTTTAGCGAAAAAAGTGTTCATAATGGATAATTTGTTCTCACAGGCGAAATTTATAAGTTTTTGCCCTCTTTCGTTCCTTTCACCGTAACCATTTTGTTTCGCTACCAAGTATTCGTCTTTTCGGGGTTGCCCTATCTTTGCATTAAAATCTCCCATTAATATGTAATCATTGTGAGCTACTTGGATTGCTTGGCTGACGTTCTCATAGAAGTCGTTAATCTGTTCCTTTTTTGCGGCTTCTGTGGGGGCGTATACTTGTATGAAAGACATTTTTCTTTGCCCAATATTCATGTTAAGTATTGCTACTCGTTCCGTACTTTGTTTCAAATATTTTTTAATCATGAAACCGACTCGGCCAGACACTATTGGCCAGGCGTCTGTCCGATGTGACATAAGATGAAATCATCGTATTCTTCCATTTTGTTTCCGACTCGCCTCACTTCTGATAGGCCCATGATGTCGTATTTCGTGTTTTTTAAAGCTTCTTGTAGTTCGATTAACCGTTCGTATGACGAAAGAGTTTTTACATTGTAGGTATCTATATATAGCAGTAGTTTGTTGTTTATAGTTTGATTTTTCTTTGGAGGGTTTTGGTCGTAATCTCCCACGGTGACCAGCCGGGTTTGGAGATTTGCGTGCTTTTTATCAGTGTTAGCGATGTTTGAGAGAGAGAGAGGCGCTAGTTGCTACGAGTCTTTAGTTTTTTCTTGAGTGCATGAGGAGTTTTTGCTTACAAGGTAGTTAAGGATGCCTGGTTTGAGTATTCCCTCGGATATGCTGTTAGCTCTTTGTGTCTGCGCACGGTTGGGCAAGGCTTTCCTCTTCTTGGGGGCGTTATCCCTACGCTCTGTCTGGCTACAAGCTGAGTTTTCAGGGGAGACTGGCAGGTTTTTCCTTTTGTTACTGTTACTTGTTTCAGGTCTGTTTGGAATAATAATAAGCTTGTCATATTTAATGAAAGCTGTGTTTCCATTTTCGCGTTCAAAGTTTACTTGTTCTTGAAGCTCTCTTCTTCTTTTTAATATATTTTTTGGGTATTTCTCTTTTATGTAGTACGGTGTTTCACTAAGTGATCCTTTTCTTCTAAGTATGTCTATCTTTTTTCCCAGCGTTGAAAATGTGACAGATGTTGGGCGGGGTTTATCTGTTTTTTTTTCCCCAATCGTTCGGCTACTTGTATATCTCTGATGTCTAACTTGATTGAAAAGAAAATTTCTACAAAGACAGTTATCCTTTTTTCCAATTCTGAGTATGAATTTTCATTTTCCTCTATACCGAAAAATACAATATTTCTTATTCTCGCCTCTTTTTCTAAGAAATATACTTGTTTTTCTTGGTTTTCTATCCTTTCTTTTAGATAATCGTAGTTTTCCTCCAGTTTTGTGAATCTTGTGTCTAAAGTTTTATTTATATTTTCCGTTACTCTTTCGGTTACAGTGTCTGCACTCACTCTTATCATAGTTTTTTGCTCATCCAATTCTTTTTGAATACTTTACTTATTATTACAATACAATAAAAAAAAGACGTGTGGCACTCGGGGACTGCCGCGGTAAAGCTATTGCATAGCATTTTGTATCAACTTATGCAATTATAATTTTATTTATTTATTTTATTCATGCAGTATTGCTTTTTCTTTGATATTAATTCAAGTTTTGAGCGTACAGCTATTCACTGTTGTACATAAATACCTATACACCTATATACTTTCTCATAAACAGCTGCTTATGTATTCGTCCGATTTCGGAGCAGCTCGTCTCGATTCTTGCGAGTTTCGTAGAGTCGTACAATACGTCTAATCGCACGCACACAACGCCGTGTCGAAGACTGCCGAACTGAAACGACGTTAGACGATGCACGGCCTCCAAGCCACACCTCCTTGCCTGGCGGAGTGGGGAGCGTGAGGTTTTTTCGTTACGGAATTTCTGGATTCGGTCCTCGCGCTCAAGGCCCGCGATAGAAGCTATGCAATAGCTTAAAAATACTCTTTATTGCACACCAAGATAGGTACAGAAATACAGAAAAGAAAAACATAAAAACTGTTGTACAGTGGGCGGCCTTATCGCTAAGAGCGATTTCTTCCAGGCAACCTTTGGACCTTTGGGATTTTTAATTCCCGTTTGTAGGTAGGTAGGTATTTCGATGCACCACACATTAGCAATAAGATCATTATTTTCTTCTTGCATCAGATAAATAATTAATTCGGTTGCAATTTTAAAAGAGCTGCCTTGGCTGCGGCGGCGGCGGCGGCGGCACGTGCTTCTAATTTACTCAAAGGATGCCGACGAAGCCTTAAAGCAGAACGCGCACACGTCTGCGCTGCATAGTCGCACGCGCTGAAGTCATCACATTTAAAAAAAACTTGTAAAAAAACAATTAACTAAACTCCCGTTCACGTTAATTATATTAATATTGGTCCACTGCTGGACGCTGGCTTCCCCCTGATTTGTGCCTGTGTGCCTGTGTGCCTGCCTGTTATTTCAGCCTGTGTTGGCTGTTATCTCATCGCCTCCGGTAAATAATCTTTAGTCGTCCTTAATCTTATATATACCTATATAAAATCTATATAAAATCCTTAATCCTTAATCGTCTCTTACGTACAACACTCGCTGAAAGACTAGGGGTGGTGTAAATTCTATGCCGGGCACCACACGACGATCGTTAGACTCAGTCAGTGCATTAAAGCTGAACGCACTGCACGCCCCGAGCTGAAGTCATCGCATTTTTAAATATTTGTATGAAATAGTGTGCGCGGTCACCTCAAAGCCTTTGTCGGTGTAAGGTAGCCGCGCGCGCGGCCGCCGCCGCTGCGCCGCTGTCGGTGCCTTTGTCGCACCGAGGATATAAAAGCCGAGAAGTGAATCCAGCGGTTATTCTGATAGAAAGACTTGAAAAGAGTGGACGCATTACGCGCTGTTTTCATCAGAATATTTCAAAGTTTACTAATAATAACAGTAATTATTGTTTGCATTATAATTTTCAATTAGCGGGTGATATTATTTAGTACTAGTGGGTGGCATATGGTAGGTTTCCTAATGATGAGTGTCGTGTGTGTGGTAAACTTGTAAGTAAAACTTTACCCATCATTTTCATAACCAAACTGTCAGGTGGACCAAAAATCTTTTTTATTTTCGATTTGTTCAAAACTTAATAGTTAATAGGTACCTACCTACCTACTACCTACCCACCTGCCAAGCATAAAAAAGCAGGCAATAAGCATAGCTTGGACAAAGAAGAAAATAAGTAAATAAAAATAAAATCGTCTCCCTATAATACACTAGCCAAACTCGACGTAGAGTATTTGTACACAAACCGCCCACGCCCAGCTCATAGGTAGGTAGGTAGGTAGGTACTTATCCTAAAATTTACTCTGTTTCCGCGTCTGTTTATACCTACCCACGCAATTTACTTTACTTGTCCATATGAGATTTTAAGTAATATTTTACTGAAGGATGCTTCATTAAAATATTGCTAAAAATTATAAGCAACTAGCTGCGCCCCGCGGCTTCGCACGCGTTGTTCCTATGGAATCAAACCTATTCTCTATGCGAATCAATAAGAAAAAATCAGATTTTCCAAAGATAGAGTATTTTAATGAAGGGTTCTAATTTTTCGATAAAAAATTTCAAACCAGCACAACTTTTTTTCGGAGCTACTACAAACGAAAATTCTTTCACTACAAACCTCTATGACCTATTCTCTATGCGAATCAATAAGAAAAAGAAAATGCCCTAATTTTTCGATAAAAATTTTCAAACCAGCACAACTTTTTTTCGGAGCTACTACAAACGAAAATTCTTTCACTACAAACCTCTATGACCTATCCTCTATGCGAATCAATAAGAAAAAGTCCGATTTTCCAAAGATAGAGTATTTTAATGAAGGGTTCTAATTTTTCGAAAAAAAAATTCATACTTGCACAACTTTTTTTCAGAGCTACTACAAACGAAAATTCTGTCACTACAAACCTCTATGACCTATTCTCTATGCAAATCAATAAGAAAAAGAAAATGCTCTAATTTTTCGATGAAAATTTTCAAACCAGCACAACTTTTTTTCGGAGCTACTACAAACGAAAATTCTTTCACTACAAACCTCTATGACCTATTCCCTATGCGAATCAATAAGAAAAAATCTGATTTTCCAAAGATAGAGTATTTTAATGAAGGGTTCTAATTTTTCGAAAAAAAAATTCAAACTTGCACAACTTTTTTTCGGAGCTACTACAAACGAAAATTCTTTCACTACAAACCTCTATGACCTATCCTCTATGCGAATCAATAAGAAAAAGTCCAATTTTCCAAAAATAGAGTATTTTAAATAAGGGTTCTAATTTTTCGATAAAAAATTTCAAACCAGCACAACTTTTTTTCGGAGCTACTACAAACGAAAATTCTTTCACTACAAACCTCTATGACCTATCCTCTATGCGAATCAATAAGAAAAAAATCGATTTTCCAAAGTTAGCTAATTATTCGATAAAAAATTCAAACAAGCACAACTTTTTTTCAGAGCTACTACAAACGAAAACTCTTTCACTACAAACCTCTATGACCTTTTCTCTATGCGAATCAATAAGAAACAGTCCGATTTTCCAAAGATAGAGTATTTTAATTTAGAGTTCTAATTACTCGATAAAAAAAATTCAAACCAGCACAATTTTTTTTCAGAGCTACTACAAACGAAAATTCGTTCACTACAAACCTCTATGAACTATTCCCTATACGAATCAATAAGAAAAAGAAAATGCCCTAATTTTTCGATGAAAATTTTCAAACCAGCACAACTTTTTTTCGGAGCTACTACAAACGAAAATTCTTTCACTACAAACCTCTATGACCTATCCTCTATGCGAATCAATAAGAAAAAGTCCAATTTTCCAAAAATAGAGTATTTTAAATAAGGGTTCTAATTTTTCGATAAAAAATTTCAAACCAGCACAACTTTTTTTCGGAGCTACTACAAACGAAAATTCTTTCACTACAAACCTCTATGACCTATTCTCTATGCAAATCAATAAGAAAAAGAAAATGCCCTAATTTTTCGATAAAAAATTTCAAACCAGCACAACTTTTTTTCGGAGCTACTACAAACGAAAATTCTTTCACTACAAACCTCTATGACCTATCCTCTATGCGAATCAATAAGAAAAAGTCCGATTTTCCAAAGATAGAGTATTTTAATGAAGGGTTCTAATTTTTCGAAAAAAAAATTCATACTTGCACAACTTTTTTTCAGAGCTACTACAAACGAAAATTCTGTCACTACAAACCTCTATGACCTATTCCCTATGCGAATCAATAAGAAAAAATCTGATTTTCCAAAGATAGAGTATTTTAATGAAGGGTTCTAATTTTTCGAAAAAAAAATTCAAACTTGCACAACTTTTTTTCGGAGCTACTACAAACGAAAATTCTTTCACTACAAACCTCTATGACCTATCCTCTATGCGAATCAATAAGAAAAAGTCCAATTTTCCAAAAATAGAGTATTTTAAATAAGGGTTCTAATTTTTCGATAAAAAATTTCAAACCAGCACAACTTTTTTTCGGAGCTACTACAAACGAAAATTCTTTCACTACAAACCTCTATGACCTATCCTCTATGCGAATCAATAAGAAAAAAAAAACGATTTTCCAAAGTTAGCTAATTATTCGATAAAAAAATTCAAACAAGCACAACTTTTTTTCAGAGCTACTACAAACGAAAACTCTTTCACTACAAACCTCTATGACCTTTTCTCTATGCGAATCAATAAGAAACAGTCCGATTTTCCAAAGATAGAGTATTTTAATTTAGAGTTCTAATTACTCGATAAAAAAAATTCAAACCAGCACAATTTTTTTTCAGAGCTACTACAAACGAAAATTCGTTCACTACAAACCTCTATGAACTATTCCCTATACGAATCAATAAGAAAAAGAAAATGCCCTAATTTTTCGATGAAAATTTTCAAACCAGCACAACTTTTTTTCGGAGCTACTACAAACGAAAATTCTTTCACTACAAACCTCTATGACCTATCCTCTATGCGAATCAATAAGAAAAAGTCCAATTTTCCAAAAATAGAGTATTTTAAATAAGGGTTCTAATTTTTCGATAAAAAATTTCAAACCAGCACAACTTTTTTTCGGAGCTACTACAAACGAAAATTCTTTCACTACAAACCTCTATGACCTATTCTCTATGCAAATCAATAAGAAAAAGAAAATGCCCTAATTTTTCGATAAAAATTTTCAAACCAGCACAACTTTTTTTCGGAGCTACTACAAACGAAAATTCTTTCACTACAAACCTCTATGACCTATCCTCTATGCGAATCAATAAGAAAAAGTCCGATTTTCCAAAGATAGAGTATTTTAATGAAGGGTTCTAATTTTTCGAAAAAAAAATTCATACTTGCACAACTTTTTTTCAGAGCTACTACAAACGAAAATTCTGTCACTACAAACCTCTATGACCTATTCTCTATGCAAATCAATAAGAAAAAGAAAATGCCCTAATTTTTCGATAAAATTTTTCAAACCAGCACAACTTTTTTTCGGAGCTACTACAAACGAAAATTCTTTCACTACAAACCTCTATGACCTATCCTCTATGCGAATCAATAAGAAAAAGTCCGATTTTCCAAAGATAGAGTATTTTAATGAAGGGTTCTAATTTTTCGAAAAAAAAATTCATACTTGCACAACTTTTTTTCAGAGCTACTACAAACGAAAATTCTGTCACTACAAACCTCTATGACCTATCCTCTATGCGAATCAATAAGAAAAAAAACGATTTTCCAAAGTTAGCTAATTATTCGATAAAAAAATTCAAACAAGCACAACTTTTTTTCAGAGCTACTACAAACGAAAACTCTTTCACTACAAACCTCTATGACCTTTTCTCTATGCGAATCAATAAGAAACAGTCCGATTTTCCAAAGATAGAGTATTTTAATGAAGGGTTCTAATTTTTCGAAAAAAAAAATCAAACTTGCACAACTTTTTTTCAGAGCTACTACAAACGAAAATTCTTTCAATACAAACCTCTATGACCTATTCTCTATGCGAATCAATAAGAAAAAGAAAATGCCCTAATTTTTCGATAAAAATTTTCAAACCAGCACAACTTTTTTTCGGAGCTACTACAAACGAAAATTCTTTCACTACAAACCTCTATGACCTATCCTCTATGCGAATCAATAAGAAAAAGTCCGATTTTCCAAAGATAGAGTATTTTAATGAAGGGTTCTAATTTTTCGAAAAAAAAATTCATACTTGCACAACTTTTTTTCAGAGCTACTACAAACGAAAATTCTGTCACTACAAACCTCTATGACCTATTCTCTATGCAAATCAATAAGAAAAAGAAAATGCCCTAATTTTTCGATAAAAATTTTCAATCCAGCACAACTTTTTTTCGGAGCTACTACAAACGAAAATTCTTTTACTACAAACCTCTATGACCTATCCTCTATGCGAATCAATAAGAAAAAAAAACGATTTTCCAAAGTTAGCTAATTATTCGATAAAAAAATTCAAACAAGCACAACTTTTTTTCAGAGCTACTACAAACGAAAACTCTTTCACTACAAACCTCTATGACCTATTCTCTATGCGAATCAATAAGAAAAAATCTGATTTTCCAAAGATAGAGTATTTTAATGAAGGGTTCTAATTTTTCGAAAAAAAAATTCAAACTTGCACAACTTTTTTTCGGAGCTACTACAAACGAAAATTCTTTCACTACAAACCTCTATGACCTATCCTCTATGCGAATCAATAAGAAAAAGTCCAATTTTCCAAAAATAGAGTATTTTAAATAAGGGTTCTAATTTTTCGATAAAAAATTTCAAACCAGCACAACTTTTTTTCGGAGCTACTACAAACGAAAATTCTTTCACTACAAACCTCTATGACCTATCCTCTATGCGAATCAATAAGAAAAAGTCCAATTTTCCAAAAATAGAGTATTTTAAATAAGGGTTCTAATTTTTCGATAAAAAATTTCAAACCAGCACAACTTTTTTTCGGAGCTACTACAAACGAAAATTCTTTCACTACAAACCTCTATGACCTATTCTCTATGCGAATCGATAAGAAAAAGAAAATGCCCTAATTTTTCGATAAAAATTTTCAAACCAGCACAACTTTTTTTCAGAGCTACTACAAACGAAAGTTCTTTCACTACAAACCTCTATGACCTATCCTCTATGCGAATCAATAAGAAAAAGTCCAATTTTCTAAAGATAGCGTATTTTAATGAAGGGTTCTAATTTTTCGATAAAAAATTTCAAACCAGCACAACTTTTTTCCGGAGCTACTACAAACGAAAATTCTTTCACTACAAACCTCTATGACCTATTCTCTATGCGAATCAATAAGAAAAAATCTGATTTTCCAAAGATAGAGTATATAAATGAAGGGTTCTTATTTTTCGACAAAAAATTTCAAACCAGCACAACTTTTTTTCAGAGCTATTACAAACGAAAATTCTTTCACTACAAACGTCTACCAACGAGTCTCCATGCAAATCAAGCAAAGAAAGTTCGGTTTTCCAATGTTCGAATATTTTGACGAAATTTTTCAAAGTCCCGTAACTTTTTTTTTGAGCTACTACAAAAGAAAATTCTTTCACTACAAACAACTACAAACGATTATCTATACGAATCAATAAAAAAAAATTGGATTTTCCAAAGTCGGGTGCTGAGCCATTTTTCAAAATCGCGTAACTTTTTTTTAGAGTTACTACAAACGAAAATTCTTTCACTACAAACAACTACAAACGATTATCTATACGAATCAATAAAAAAAAATTGAATTTTCCAAAGTCGGGTGCCAAGTTCACAAAGCCACATAATCCATCTGTCATGGAACACTTCAAAGCTGAAAATGACCATAATAGTAGACATATTAAGGGTATCTTATCCATTTCCTCTACATATTTATTCATAATAAAACATACAAATCCATATCACATAAACATACAAGTCCTTATTTGAGAGACTGTGGAACACATTGTGGTACACTGCACGGCCACAGAGAAGGCCAGACAGAAAACGGAGCTGAAGTGCCTCATTGAGGAATCAACCCCATCCACACCCACAGAAAAGCTGAAACGAAGCTGTCAGTCACCTAAACTCCTGCTCCGATACTTCAAGGAGCTGGGCTGGTTAGGGCCTGCTTAGGCAGGGGGATAATGCACAATACACTCCTATGCGAGACGTCCGTTCAGATCTTAGTTACCCCACTTATAATTAGATGTCCTTATTTACAACTACCTGTATAACCATTGAGTTTTATGCTTATTTGAAAGAAGATTTATCTATTAGGTAGCAATATGCCTTACCTACTTCGTTATGTTAAAAAATAGTTTTATGGCATTTTAAAAGATTTAGTTTTGTACATTTTGGCACTATGCAATATTTGTACATTTATAAAGAGGAAAGATTTGATTGTTTATTTGTATTGAACAGGCTCCGAAACTACTGGACCGATTTTTAAACATTTCTATTATCATAAAAAAGTTTACTTTTCAGAGATATATATCTATATATGAGCCCGGAATTCCCGCGGGAACGGGATATGTGCGGGTGAAATCGCGAGGTGCGAGTAGTTAATAAGATCGGACACTTAATTTGTTTAAAAGTCACAATTAATGTAGGTACTTAATAAAACACTGGGCGCCAAAGGCTTACTGGTAGCGATCCAAAGGCGTGCATTTTATGACCTGTTAACATCGATCAAAAGTTTGCGCACAGGCACTACACACTAATGTCCTGTGGACCTGGCTAGTCTCCCTTTAGACTGGTCGCCGGCTTCGATACCTGTCGTGATGTCACGAATAGACCTGTATGTCTACCATGACTTGTTACAGTTAGATCGCTGATGTTACTACAGTGGAAACGTAAATACGCCTACGCGACTTATACGGCGCATTTTAGTACCTATCTATCCGTTAGAGGCGCTTTAGAATTCATAATTTTTTTTAACTGCAGTCGCTAGCTAGTATAGATTGTGAAGACTCATGGTACACACACTGTAACCGCGATGCCTGTAACATACAAGTGGTAATCAAATCAAATGAACTGTAGCCCCAAGCTAAGCAGAGCTTGTGTTATGGGTACTAGATAACTAATAATACATAATCCAATACACTACATATATATACACATGAATGTTTTGTCAATTTTGCTATCCGGGAAAACAAAAAATGCAATTGGTTAAATTGACTTACATAAAATAGAGACACAAATCTACAAGAAGTTACATAAACACGACGACAACAATACAATTGATTAGACATTCCGGCCTACACTCCGCAACCACGTCAAGTGCTAGAAAGTGAAAAGTGAAACGCCCATATAAAATTGCGCTCGAAGAAATTAAGTAAAACCATGCTTTGCTTGTTACACTTTTTATAGGGTGTTGCTTAACCTTTCTAGTAATTATGTAGCTCTGTGGATTACGGAAATTTACGGGAACATTGCAATCACAACTATCTATGAACGTTTATGTGTAACTCGACTATTAACACCGAAATAAATATGTATATAATATAACTTACCGGACATTTTTGTTGGCCGATGTGGCACGGTGGGTGAACGTACCTATACCTACGCCTGCGACGCAGGAGGGTTCGATTCCGGCAAAGCCATAATTGGTCTAATGCTGGACGTAGGCCTCCCCCTGCGCCTTATTGGCATTTATCTCATGGAGGGTAATGCCTATAATGCCAACGGTGCGCATGTGGGTTGGGGATCGCTGTTTGGTGGTATAATTATTCATCAGAGGGCGCTGCTGCCCACCCCCGGTGGATATCTCTTAGTCGCCTCTTACGACTCCCGCGGGAATAGTTGGGGTGGTGCAAATTCGAAGCCACACACACAGCTTGTACCTACGATCAGTAAATATTTGATGCAGGTGTTCTGGGTGTTTTCCATGTAATAATAAAAAATATATATCTATGTAGTGTATTATGTAGGTAGGTAGGTATATCAGTTATCTAGTACCTATAACACAAGCTCTGCTTAACTTGGGTCTAGATAATGCTGTGTGATTTGTCAAGGATTATTTATTAATTATTTATTTGTTCTGGGTGTTATCTATGTATAATTAAAAATCAGTTTACTAATGTTGTGATAATGTTTATGAAATGATTTAAGTATGAATAAATTATGTATCGCTATTGTATCAATCGTGTAGTCATATAGTAGGTACCTACCTAGTTACTACCTACCCACTCATAACACAAGCTCTACTTAGCTTAGGGTTAGATGATCTGTGGATTGTCCAGCATTATTTATTTATTCAGCAAAATAAAATAGCCTCAAAGAAAGTTGTTAGTGTTGTGAGTTAGTGCTTTTTAACCAACATCAAAAAAAGGAGGAGGTTCTCAATTCGACTGTTTTTTTATGTTTGTTACCTCAGAACTTTTGACTGGGTGGTCCGATTTTCATGATTATTTTTGTTATATGAAATTGGTGCTTCCCGTGTAGTCCCATTTTAATTTTGTTCAGTTCTGAAATGACTTTCATGGGATCCATGAAAATTCATGAAAAAACTATAAAAATTGAAGTCGTTTTATAGTTATTTAAAACAAAATTAATGATGTCACACCTGATGATATACGCTACTCAGACACAGAACAAATACTTAACATTCCCGCAGAGAATCGAAACCGCAACCCTCTGCGACTCTCAAAGATCCATGTTATGAAAACATAAACAAGAAGAAACCTTACGTAGCTGCTTCCTTGTCGTGTGACATCTAGCTTCTCAACACGTTTTTCAAAACAAATTTCTTGTATTGTAACAAAACACCATTCTCAACGCGATGTCAAAATCAGAGATGGGCCGAACATGAGTTTCACCGAATACGAACATTCGGCCGAATATTCGGTAAAACTTTTACCGAACCGAATATTCGGCCGAATATTCGGTACATTTGATTCCGTTCCGTCGCACAAATGCAAGTCTAAACTTGTTTACGCCAAGCGCGCGGATTGCCGCCAGACCTGAAGAAAATAAATTCCGATTTCATCTTATGAGCAACATGGCTAAAATGTTTCTTTCAGCTCCAGGAAGCTCTGTTTACAGTGATCGTTTGTTTTCCGAAGCAGGCAATTTTTATGATCAAAAACGGAACAAACTATTGCCAAATAAAGCTGTTTTTTACACCACAACTTGCCACTTGTGAATTTTAAATACTATATCACGATGTCATATTTGTCTTATATCTCAGTAGACTATAATTAAGTTCCTAACGCTTAATGTGTAGATTACGTGATTGATCTCTTAAATTACAACCCGAAAAGTACAAACAAATTACTTATTTTCTTTATAAAGAACTATATTGGTTGAATAGGATAGGTTTAAACGTTTAATATCAATAAATATATTTTGCGACGCTACGCTGAGTAGAAACTATAAAAAAATATTATTCATAATCTACTAAGGTGTTGTGATTTGATTCAGCTATTCTCTAAAACACTAAAGACTGACCGAAATAAATATCTTGTTTATTTTCCTTCAATTAAGGCCTGTATAATATATTATTCCAAAGAGTTAACACAGAAGCTTAATCCCAAAACAGCTAGATACCTATATTTGGCATTAAGTTATTATGGATTCCTTGCCTACCCTGCAAGGGATCCGGCGTGAAGATATTGATTGAAGTTATTATCTTTTTAACAACCTACTTTAATTGAAAATAAAGCTTTACTGACGACAAAATCAAAAAGCTACACTCTAAAATACTTACTTCATTACACTGTACACTCAAATCATGATAATACACGGGTCTTAACAGTAAAAACTTTGAGTATCACTTTGCCGAACATTAGGTGATTCAGCCGAATATTCGGCCGAATATGAATATTCGGTAAAGCTGCCGAATATGCCGAATACCGAATATAAAACGAATATTCGGCCCATCTCTAGAAAATACCTACCCAATCTCCATAACAAATTGATGGTAAACGGATTTCAAACGGTAGGTTAACAGTTAGGTGGAACGCCTCCATACAAATTAACAGTGCACATTTACTAGACAACTAAACATCATACCTAATCAATACTAAAGTCATTTACAACGGAATTTTTACCATTTTGCTTGTATAATAATAATAATAAAAATCATTTATTGTTCTTTTCACACAATGAGCTTAAATTTCGAACTAGATTATGATGAATAAGTAACTTTACCTAGTGCAACATTGCGCGAGACTGGTGCCTGCGTTAGGTTTGTAAAAAACCTATGATACAGACAGAAAATTGGCAGTATCCCACGAGAAATAGCAACATTTCTTGAACTTCCAGAACCCCTGTTGTACACGGGTCATTGTTTCCGACGAACTTCAGCCACACTTTTGGCTGATTCCGGAGCTGATCTCCTGTCCCTTAAGCGCCACGGAGGCTGGAAGTCCAATGCAGTTGTAGAGGGATACATAGAGGATTCCATCCAAAATAAGTCTAAAATATGTGAAGGCATCGTAGGAGCCATTACACTGAAAGAGCCTCAATCGGATCCTTGGACTGGCCCCTACATCAAAAATAAACCGTTATGAAACACCTAACCATCTCCCTCTCTCTCCAACATTCACGCCAAGGGAATCCGATGAATCGGTACAACTATTAAGTATGAAAGATAGTTTACCGAAAAACAGTACACAAGTGACTAACACCAATATTACAGTACCAAACAAAAATATTACACTCAATTTAAATAACTGTAGCAACGTTACTTTAAAATTTTCTTAATTATACCTTAGTATTATTTTGTTATAATTTAAAGATTATTCTGTAATACTTACCTGTCATAATGTAGTAATTAATACCTAAACTGGAATAAAAGTGTACCTATCTTGTGATTGTAAACGTTTTTTTTTTTGCATTTAGTCATTTCCTTGCTGAGGTGGAATGAAAAGTTACGTGTTGCACTCGAGTGCAAAGATTTTTCACCTCGTGCTCTTTTGATTCCCTCGCTTATTTTATATTGTTTTATTACTTGTGATTGTAGTAAGTACTTAAATTTGTTACAATAATCATTAATCACAGCTGGTCATTTTAGATTTATTCGTGAGTGTATCATTAATACTATTTTCGCCGCTCGTTGGCTGCATTACGATGACGATCCTACTAATATTATAAACGCAAAAGTTTGTAAATATCATTGATTAATTAAAAAGGGAAGATGAGGTACCTACTAGTTTCTCGAAAATGGCAACCTCATATTGTGTAAACACCTACCTAACCTACACGGTTAAAAACTAGTAAAAATATTCTCAAACCTCTTGATGATTTAAAATCTACATAGTCATTGAAAATCACGAGTTATTCGTTATTACAATAAAAATACCGTTCACATTACATAAAAGTTAATGGTCGATCGTTAACCGTGCGAAATTAAAAGGTCGATTGTGGATTGCTTTTTCGTGATGTAACTTTTTGTAACTGTTTGATAATGACCGGTAAATATAAGAATGAAAAGTATTTAGTAACAATTCCGCGAAAAAAATTTTTTTTTCGCGGAATTGTTACTAAATACTTTTCATTCTTATATTTACAATGGATTTCCGCAAAGTAACGCCTGAATCTATTATTTATAATGACCGGTAAGGTAAGAGCTCCAGTGGTCTTTAGTTTCAAATTGAATGAAAAGATGAATTTAAAAATTACGAAATATTCTCTGTAATACTGGCTGGACCCATCACTTACTCAACCATCATCGCTTTTCCAAGATATGTTGTGTGGCATCATCACCGTTTCAGCGGGTTGAAGCTTTCTACTTACCGAACTTCTTTCCGGCTCTTGTGATTGTGAGGACAAGAAGAGGGACCTCGAGGCTTGGCCTCTTTACCCCGGCTTCAACTCCAGGGGTGACGAGTGACGACCCCTCGTTCCTTGGGTTATGGCAAAAATGCTCGACTTTTGCCTGTTCTGTTACTATATTAAACGACTTCAAAAAAGGAGGTTCTCAATTGGACTGTTTTTTTTTGTTTTGTATACCTATTTGATACCTCAGAACTTTTTGATTTTCCGATTTTCATGATTTTTTTTATATGAAATTCCATTTTGATTTGGTTCAGTTCTGACAATTGAATCCATGAAAATTCATGAAAAAACTATAAAAATTGGAGTCGGTTTATAGTTTTTTAAATCAAAATTAATTATTAGCTGCATGTTTTTTTTCTGCTGGGTAAAGGTTGCCTCCACAGATATCACTCTGTGGTTGCCTCTTTAGCACACCAGTTTAGTTTCATCATCATCAGCAGCCCGTATCTAATTCTAATTCTGAGTAGGCTTTTATCTCAGTGGGGAAGGTATAGGTACTGCCCATTATCCCCGCTCTCGTCATGCGGGTTGGGGATCGCAGTTCGGTTATAGAATTGTTTTGCAGGACGCGCTGTTACCGACCTTAGTCGCCTCTTAGGACACCCGCGGGGTGAGTTGGGGTGGTGCAAATTCTGAACAGGCACCACACGGTTTCAGTTCAGCATATTTAAGTACTATCAGAGAATATAATATACTACCTTGTAAAAATAATGAAACTTTCGCTTTGTAAAATTATTAGTGTGATGTGGCTTTTCCATTCCAACTTGACACAGTAAAGCACATAAAGAAAAGCGTTTGTCAAGTCACCTTGGAAAGCGTTGCAGTTATCTTGAATTTCATTAAAATTTTACTTCAATGGCCAACTCGAGTCCCGACCTTGTCAAGATCGTAAAGTAAACTGTTTAGTCTGATCATTCCGTAGCTTGCGGGACCAGTGGAGTTGTGTTCAGATTTTATATTGTTGTGATTCAGGTTTTAAATCTTGCTTATACCATCTTCCACTAGTGGATAATAATTTGAAGTGAAGAGAAAATAAATTTATACATTAGGTACTGGGAGCGCCTCGCGGTTTTACCCGCGTAGTTCCTGTTCCCGTGGAAATTCCGGGATAAAATATAGCCTATGCGACGCGACGTCGCACGCGCCACAAAGCACGCTGCGCCTATCCGTAAACATTACCGTACATTGCGATATGTTTGTGTTTACGCGTGCGATGACGACGGGACCGCTGCACGCCCCTCGTCCCCGTAAACAAGGCCTTAGAGTAGGAAAGCAATATTCCGACACTTGCGACACGATACGTCAGTGGATAAGGAAAGGCCTTATAAGTTGTCTCAGATTTCTTCCGCGATCGGTCCTAGAATCTTGATAGTTATTTTATACTAATTAACCTCTCACCGTTACTGACACCATGCGCCATTGGGCTATTACTGTGCCTGTCTGTACCTATTATGGCCTCGACTTTAATATCCATAAATGTAGGTGCTTATTTATAAGTAAACGTTTTTCTAATCAAAACCATCGTCAGGAGTTTTATGGTTTTACTGATTTGGTCAATTTTAAAAAGTACTTACCTAAATATATTTTGGATGGAAATGTTTGTAATGGGTAGTTTCGGAAGTTCTGGCTCAATTCTGGATATTATTTAGTTAGGTACTACCACCATCGCCAAACGTAATGCTTATCCAGCTTGAAACTATTTTGCTTTGCGTTAAAAACAAAAGATATCGAGCAAGCCTGGGTTGACAACTATTCACTTCACAGAAAAATCACCCTAGTAGTGGTGAGGCGCAATTTTTGCTGACTATACATAAGGAAAGTAGGTTTCTAACATTAGGCCTTTAGCACTCCGGTGAACCAAGGTTATCGACATAAACACACGACAACAAAAACAATGTAGACAAATCGAAACGAAGATAATAAAGAAAAAAGCAAACCAATAATTTTCTTGACCTGGTTTTTAACAGAACTGGTTTGCATGTGTAAACCACATTAGTGAGTCACGCACTATGCCGGATGCATGATTTGTTGCTCTCATCAATTCTATGAATTGTGCAGAACCTGTTAAAAAGGCTGAATAACTTGTATTTATTATATTCGTCTTTTTTTCCTTGTTTTTATTCCTTAACTATCGTTTAACGAGGATTATTAAAATTCACTGCGGATGTAAGCGGATTAGCTACGAAACGAACCTTATTTGTGTTTGAAGAACACCAACGTTTCATCCTTTAACGAGAGACATCTTCAGGGTGAGTGCGCATCCTGCGTACCGCATCCCTTCGAGCACACACTTCGATTATTAAAATTATGATGTGTTGTGTCTCTTTCAAATCAATATTAACACAAAACTGTAAGCCCTGCCAATTTTAAGCCGATTCGGTTGTGTATTATATTTGTTTCTTTACTATCTTGTAATTATTGTTGCTCCTTTGCTATCTTGTAGAGAAGCAAACGCACGGTACGGGATTACCAGAAAGTTTAAATTTAACTTCATTGAAGCTGATATAAATCGGTATCTGGGATCTAACTCGACTCACTGGTCAATAGAAAACCTTCACCTGACGATTTTATTTTTAAGTGTCATCAAGCTGCACTGATTTGCAGGACTAAAAACGATGCCATCCTTATTATTTTGATCGTTATGAGAGGGACAGCTACATTTTTAGCACTGTCGAATTTAGTTTAAGTTTTGGCGACATCTGAATATACACCAATGTCTAAGTCACGTTTCAAACGAATAAAATCATAATCTATTCCTATGGGAACTACGATGCTAAGAAAGAAGTTGTAAAAGCGTTAACGTTAACGCTTCAATACAGCTTTAATCTTTAACTTTTTTGCTTTAACCCTTGAAATCCTCTTAGAAAGGCTTGGAATATCGACTAGAACATTTCAAAAATAGTGTAATGTGTGTAGTGTAATCATAATCTATTCCTATGGGAACTACGATGCTAAGAAATAAATTGAAAAAGCGTTAACGTTAACGCCTCAATACGGCTTTAATCTTTAACTTTTTTGCTTTAACCCTTGAAATCCTCTTAAAAAGGCTTGGAATATCGACTAGAACATTCCAAAAATAGTGTAAAGTAGCAATTCCGAACTCATAACTCATGTAATTTGGGCCCTCGTACCCTCTCAGCCTTGACAGTGTATTGTAACGGTCAGCGTCACGGAGTGTGGACTTACCGCCGCCCATCTGCTAATAACATATGGACTATTGTGGACGCAAGGTCAATGTGGTGAGGTGGACTTATGACCCAGTTGTGAAAATTTCGTACTATACGTAATTAGGAAAGTATATAGATAATTGTTGAGCCAAGTGAAATTACCGAACTTGTTAGGTACTTCAAAATCGTAAGACGTGGCAAATGCCAAAGAGTTCTAAACTATAAATTTAACACTATTATGTCCCAAGACAGGCTGGTTTAGAAGCTGTGTGGTGCTGGCTTAGAATTTGCACCACCCCAATTCTACCCGCGGGTGTTCGTAAGAGGCGACTAACCACCGGGGGGCGGGCAGCAGCGACCCCTGCAGAACAATTATACGAACATACTACGATACCCAACCCACATGCCCAGCGCGGGGATTACGGGCATTACCCTCCATGAGATAAACGCCAATAAGGCGCTTATCAGGGGGAGGCTTCGTCCAGCAGTGGACTAATACAGGCTGTTGAGGTTGAGGTTGATGGATGTCCCAAGACGAAGATTTTCACGTCTACCTCCTGCTGGTCGCACCGACGAGGCTGGGCAGTGAATGCGTTAAACTAGATTATTTATAGAGTTAACCTACGTATAGTGGTTTGAGGTGAACGGACTGGTATTAAACATCTCGAAGACGCACTATATGCACATCTGCCTGTCTGGGCGCCTCCCTCGAGCCTTATCGGTAATCGCTGGCGGAACGCCCCTCAAACAGGTAGCTAACACTACCTTTTTGGGTTTTGAACTAGATAAGAGTTTCACGTGGGAGTCCCATATCGATAGAGTATGCGGTAAGCTTGGTAGTGCATGCTACGCGCTTAGCCGTCTCTCTAGGTTTTTGCCAAGACACGTGGTACGCTCCTGCTACTTTGCGACTGTCCACTCACTATTGCAGTACGGAGCTGAACTGTGGGGGCGTGCGGCCGACTGGCAGCGCGCCTTCCGCATGCAGAAGCGCGCCATACGTGCAATGGTAAGGATCCCACAGGACGTATCTGCAAAACCTTACTTTAAAGAGCTAGAGATACTCACTCTTCCAGGCATAGTGATATTCCAAGTAGCGGTATACGTAAGAAGTCACTTAGAACTCTTCACCAAAAATAGCGACATTCACAGGTACCATACTCGGCGATCAGACAAACTCACCACCCTGCCTCGTACTCTCGCGAAGTCGGGGAAGTTAACGCGCATAATGGGACCGACAGTGTACAACAGTCTACCAAAATATGTTACGGAGGCAACAAGCCTAACTACTTTTAAATACAAGCTGAAGCACTGGCTTATTGACAACAGCTTTTACAGCTTCGACGAGTTCTTAGCCTGTAAAAGTTATTAGGTAATCATTAGTATCTGTCTATTATGTAGATATGGCAATTATTATCTATTGTATAATTTTAATAATTTTTAATTGAATGTTTAATTTGTATAATTTTTATAAAATTTTTATTTAATTCATAATTTATGATGAATACAAAAATGTATTATGTTTATGGTGAATGACGTGTTATTCTTGCAATGTACGAAATAAATGATTATTGATTATTATTGATTATAATAGGGTGGTTAATTCACTCATCGTCCATCTGCTAATAACATGTGGATCTAGGTCAATTTGTGGTCGGTTAGTTAAGAATCCTAGGTAGGTAATTCGTGCTTGTAACCCTTTGGAATATCATCAAGAAATACAAAGGCTTTCGTTTTTTACATTGACCACCTTTCGACCATCTGCTCAACATGTGGGCGCAAGGTGTCGTTTAGTGCACTTTTCACCCAGTTGTGGGGTGCTGAGACAAATTATTATGTGAATTCATCTTCTTATACTTCCATATAAAAAAAATAACTATATTTGTCTGTCAGTCTGTTTGTCTATCAGTCTATCTAGCTGTCTGTAACCTTTTCACGGACTTTGATGACATTTGGCAGGGAGGTAGGTAACGCTATCCCCGGGGCGGAAATAGGCTACTTTCAATTCAATTCATATATTTTCTTAAAAAAAACATCGTGTGTAGAAAACTGTACTACTTGAAAATAGCGTGCAAAGCCGCGGGCAGAAGCTAGTCTAAAATAATAATTGATTTTGTTTTAAAAAACTATAAACCGACTTCATTTATATAGTTTATTGTGGATTTGCATGGATCCCACTGTCAGAACTGGAACAAATTAAAATGAGACCACAAGGAAGCATCAGCTTTCTTATAAAAAAGAACCATGAAAATCGGACCACCCAGTCAAAAGTTCTGATGTAACAGACAAAAAAATACAGTCGATGGAGAACCTCCTTCTAAGTCGGTTAATAAATGGTCTTTACACAGAGCAGCGGGCTTACCCTTGAATCCAATCCCAATCTCAATCCAATTCCAATCCGAATCAGTTTCAATCTCACCAAACGTAAAATTGGCACTCTGGAACGAAATCGAGATTGAAATTAGAATCGAGTTTGAGATCGACTCTTGATCGACTCCACATTGTTAATGACAGTGGCAGAATGAAATATCACAATGAGTACCGGCTTAAAAAAAAAAAGGCGGGGAATTACAAACAAGGGTCACACTTTTTCAAGTGCTTCTCGATGTTTACACAAGCTTTTCAGCCTAATTAATCTTCAACTAGTTTGCTCAGAGACTTGAAGAGTGCAGCAAAATTGAAAGTAAATAATTAAATTCAGTTTTTTTTATCACTTATTATCAAGGTAAGCTGTAATCTTTTTTATTGTACCTACGTGAATCCAATTAAAATGATAAATTACTACTTTAATAAATTTCGTCCATTCCAATAGGGGACAATGAATAGTAGGCCTACCTACCATCAACTGGAGGCTCTTGCAGATTTTCTGGGGGAAAACCCAGGGATTGCTAAGGGTCTCCTCCGCTCAGCGCATGGGAAATTAGATACCAAGAGGAAGTGGGACGAGCTGTCGGCAATCCTCAATGCGCTAGGCGGTGCCCAAAAAGATGGAAAAGGTTGGGCAAAGGTAAATAAGTACATCATTTATGATATTTTTTTTAATTAGTTATTAATATTTACCTCAAGTCTAATATGTGCGGTCAACGCCCTCTATTGATTACCCACCTTTGTGACAAAGATAAAAAAAACAAACTAAGTAGGATTTTTTAATTTAAAAAATAAACATTTTGTTGTGACTAAATCTATACCTATATGTATATGAAAAAAAATATGGTTTCCCTGCACGTTTGTGATTCAATCTTTATACACTTATCCAATTGAGGGACTTGACATGCATACCTAATATTTTTTTAGTACTGGGCAGACAAGAAATGTTCTTTGAAGAAGACGTGTGCCCAGCACGCACAGTCGTTGAACCGCACAGGGGGCGGGGTCGCGGACGATATCCCCAGTTTAACACCAATCGACCAGCGCTTGGTGGCAGTGATGGGTGGCCCTCAATTTGCTGCAGGAGACAGCCACGTCGCTGTCAATCCTTTTCCGTCTGTAAGTAGTTCATTTGAAAATGCATAGGCAATCTTAGGTGCATATTCAATATATATATTTTTATTATTGCAGTCTCAAATCCAGGACGTGCCAAGCCAGGATGTGGAGATAGAGGTGTTAATACAAGAGGACATGGTGCCCCTTGCTTCTCCTATGCAGGTTGCAGAGACTGCTACATGTGCGTGCATGAAATAGTTATGTAGATACCTATTGAATGATTAGTTTATTTTTCAGTTTAAATATATAATCTTTTTAATATTTTCATCAGTTGTCACACGTCCTCCATCACCGCAACGACAGAGAAGTCCTTTGCGGAGGTCTCCTCGCAGCAACCAGAGACAGCGTACTCGGGCTGGGAGGACCATGCTGGACCAAGACCGGGAGAAATTTGCAGAGATAGAAGCAAAGAGGGTTGAGGCCGAGACCCTCACGGCGAGAGCTTTATCTCAAGCTGTGGAGCAGCTGAAAAATTTATCAACAGCCATAGAGGGTCTGTCTGCAGCAACAAGAGAAGGTTGCCAGGCTGTGGCTGATGCTCTAATTATGATTGCTGCTGCTCTTCGGCCAGTGTAGTATTTATATTATTATTATTATTTTGCTGGACTGATTATATATAACATTAAAATAAACATTATAATTTAAAAGTTTATTATTGGTGTAAAATTATGTTAAATGTGATGAAGATGTCGGGCTGCCCACAGTTCTTGAGCTAGGCGTGCACGAGCTTCAACTCCCCTCCTCAGCTCAGCAGAGGCAGGCCCTTGTGGGTTATCTGTCAGTGCCTCCTGTGGGTCTTGCACTCCTTCCATGGATGCTACAGGTACAATGTCATCCTGACATAAACGTGCTTTGTTGCATATATTGTGCAATACACAGCAAGCATTAATTATTTTAGCAGCGGTGTCAGGATCATAGTGAAGAACTCTGTGCCCCAAAGTGCACCTCCATCTATTTTTCAGTAGTCCTATAGTGCGCTCGACAGTATTGCGGGCTGTGCAGTGCAGTTTAGTATAGTATTCTTCAACGGAGCCTTCAGGAGCATTCACTATAGGGGTCATTAGGTATTCCCTTTGAGCATAACCTGAATCACCTATAAAAACAGAAAAATACAATTACACTATTGCAACTCTAATAAATAACTCAAAATTAATTGTTTTCATGACAATTTTAACAAAAACTTACCTAGTAAGAACACTCTTTCCCCAGCATTGTTCAAAGTTATCAGCTGATTCTTGACGGGATGTTGGTTCCAAACAAAGCTATCATGTGTAGCTCCTCCAAACGAAGCATCAACACTAAGAATGTTGAGGTCTGCATCACAAATCTGCAAGAAAGACCATAGTTTACTTTTAACAGAATGATTTATGGCAAAGAGATCCGCTATGGGTTTCATTTTAATACTCACAATAAGAACATTTCTTGAATGGAAACCTTTGCGATTATAAAATCGTTCTTCATTCCTTGCTGGTTTTATTATGGCAATGTGGGTACCATCGATGCAGCCTTCAACCGCTGGAATTTTAAACTTTTCATAAAATCTGAAACAGAATTTAATGTTAAGCTTAATAGACTATTCATAAATAGTGCCTATAACTATCACACATCAAAATAATGTGTTCATCAATTATAATAAGTATAAAATAGGGTAAAGGAGTATGTATTTACTTAGTTCATAAATACAATACTCTACTATTCTCAAATAAGAGAAAATTACTAAAATATAACTAGGTAGGTACCTTCTTTTGATGGAATCCCGTTCTTGTCTTGTCTGGGGGAATTTTAGCCATTTGTTGAGAATTCCTTCATTGTTGAGCGCCGTTGTAACTTCTTTTATTGCTCTTGAAACCGATTGTTGGGACATCATGATGCCATGTGTTCCACCCACTAATCGTTGGTAACTTCCCGTCGCGTAAAATGAAAGAGCCACCAAAATCTAGAAATAAACCAGTCTAGATTTTAATAATATAAAATATTTTAAAAAAATTTACCCTACAATTTTCATGAAGTTTTTCGGAAATAGATGGTTTTCTAGTAGGTGCATAGGTAAACATAACCAAGCCAGCAAGCCTACATGACTAAAACATTGAGGCCTGCAGAGTGAAAATCCCACTACAAAATACCACGCATGAGAGTTCAACTTTGTGTTTACAAACCTTGTATCTTGAGGTTATATCACTACGACGCGAAGGCTTAGGCATCAAAGGCACTAAATCGGTACATATAACTTTAAAAAGGCTTTTGCTGACCCTGTAGCACTTTTTGAATTCGTCGTCGGTCATGGCAAAAGCATTTTCTGAATAGCGGGCTATTCTTCTTGCATTTCGCCTTTGCCGTGTGTCTTCTCGATGAGCATTGGTTAAAATATCACTTATAATCGCCAAATGTGCCATTTTCTCGTTTAAAATCACTCTGTAAATCACTAATAATCCTCGCACAATCTCTAAAAAGTTAACTTTTGGGAACTGTGAAATTTCTATCGCAAACTCGATTCCATTCTCGATACAAAACGTCAAAATCGCATCAAGAGTGCCAAAAAAGTTCATAGTTTCGAGAAGAGTCGATTTCATTTAGTTCCATAAAATTCCACCGATTTCGATTCCAATCGTGCGCTAGTTGCTCGGTCAAGAGTACCAAATTGCACGATTTCGATCCCAATTTCAAATTACGATTGGAATCGAGTCTCAAGAGTTGGCCGGCTGATCTGTGGGTCTTTACATGCACGATGTTTTATTGTTCTCATGAGGAAAACCAAACCCTTAAAAACGGCACGCTCGATGTGGTTTGTTGTCGGACCTTTTAAAAAGTTCCGATGCCTGCAGCGCGGCAAAAGCTTTTTGAAGAGTAAACGGGAAAGTTGAGCAATTTTTTAAATACTTACTTACTACTTTATTTACTCTTTGAAAGAAAGCGGGTAGAAAATTGTAACGAGCATCTAGTATGTTTCAAGTCAAACACTGGTTCTTGAGAGCCTTAAATCAATTAAAAAATGTAAGGAATGGTTCGTTTATTTCTTTGGCAAAGAGTTAAGTACAACATTTAGTCTCAGCCACCACACATGAGGTTTCGATAAGAAGATACCATATAGGTACATCATTAATCAAAATGAAGCGTGGAACACAAGCCTCGCCGCTCCAATACATCATCAATTCTTAATTCATTTGTTTTATTTATCAAGGAAGCCACACAGCCTACAGTAAAGCAAGTCAACGAGTCAAAGAGCTGGGAAAAAAGGTAAAATCTTTGATGAGAAAATAACACAAACCACAACAAATAAAATCTAGAGCCAACATCCGGATCGGATTACACAGAAACAGATTAAACGCTTGGGAAAGCAAAACGACAACGTCTCGCCACGACTATCTGGTCGAATCGAGACTTCCAACTCATCTAAGGAGCTCCCTCACCGCGAGCATTCCCTGTAATGTAACATTCAGAGTCCAGCATTACAAGTAGGTAAGGGGAAGAGAAGCGAGCATTAGAGTGTCGTCTGTAATGATAGCCACTTATCACACCACTCTAATATTATAAATGCGAAAGTTTAGATGTATGTAGATGGGTGGATGGATGTCAGTTACCTCTTCACGCCAAAACTACTACACGGATCAGGTTGAAATTTTACATACTTACAGATAATCCTAATTCTGGAATCAAACATACTTTTTATCTCATAAACCAGTTCCCGTGTGATATAAATCACTTTCACCTTAATCACATCATTCGGGTTCCTATCCAAACGTCGGATAGGAACAACGCATGCGAACCCGAGTGTAGCTCGTCTGGTATAATCGCTGGTATCTTCGCTCCTTCACTGCGAGCATTCGCTCGCATATATATTGTAACATTCTGATTCGAGCATTACAAGTGGGGAAAGAGAAGCGAGCATTACAGTGTGCAACCTCTAATGATCGTCACTTATCTGGTAGAATCGAGCCTTCTAAGGCGCTATTTCGCCGCGAGCCTGTAATGTAACATTCTGATTCGAGCGTTAAGTACAGGCGGGGAAAGAGAAGCGAACATAAGTGTGCATCATGTAAGGGCTTCGTCTGACATGTTTAAAACAACAGCATAGAATTGTATCATGTAGGTAATGTTGCTAACATTACAGGCTCGTCAATCAGTGAGCGCTAGTCTAGCGTTTAGTTTGCAAACGAATCTTGGAATGCAGACCCATAATTACAGATGAATGCTCGCGGTGAGGGAGCGCCTTTACATTTTTTTACCGGCATTCTTGTTCGTAATTACGCTCTTATGTACGTATAGTATCATTTAGGAAGGAATGTTTTCACGCCTTTCCCATACGCTATAGTAGGTAACCTATGAATTATGCGTAAGTACGCTTCCAACGTGATTGATATTGAGTCTTATTTCAGTTGATAATAAGTACAGTTATTTGTTATGCGTGTCGTACTTTGGGGTGAAATCGAGGCGTGCTACGTATTGCATCCTAATAATTCTGCCGTGAGCTGTTTTTAAGTTTGTTATGTAATCGGCTTGCCTTAGAAAGCCTTACATTCCTCAAAAAGTTGTGAGTTTACAATAGGTTTGATTATTTAAGATTAAACTATTTAAAAATGTTAGCAATTACTAAGAAAAGACTGTCGCTACTGTTGTAAAATCATAATCGTAATCATCGTCAATCTTGTTAGTCCACTGCTGTTCATAGGCCTCCCCTGATAAGAAAATAGAAGAAAGAAGAAAGAAAATACATTTATTTGGAAACATTACATAACACACATATAACACGACACATTATGTAGAAATAACAGGTGTACAGTCAGGAAATAAAATAAGGGAAGAAATTACATAATAATGAACAAAGGATAGTATAGCGTAGCTATATAAAAGTAAAAGGGCAGGAACATGTTATAGAGTGTTTTATAAGGGGCCAAAATGCGGGGTCTCAGCATTATACCGCTACAAGCCGAGGCTGTAACGGCGCTGATTTTCGGACAGGTCCTGGTGTGGCGGCACAAAATAGGTGATAACTGCCATAACCACCTGTCTTCAGTTTACCGCATCCAGATTTGCAAGTTTTCTGCAGGTTGTTATGATTAGCCGGAGGGCGTCATACGCTTAGTTCTTTACTCGCGGTCCTCACATGCCAATTTTTGAGTAAGCGCTGGGAGAACGTAACCTATCTTCCCTTTTTAATTAATCAATGGTCAAACTGTATAGGCGTTACGTTTGGCGATCGCGTGCCCCAGTCCCCAGGGTCCCTAACAAACGTAGTTCCGTACAAACAACAAACAAACCCAAAAAAACCTAAAAACAAAGGCGATATTGGCAGTTGAATTGGTGATCGCAGCATACGGAAACTACATCCCTTCTGGCAGATTTCCTCCGCTTTTAGAACATCCACGGACTGAGTTGGAGGGACGATTCTTACGTCTCGCGATCGCCACAACCAAGCCCGTCATAAAAAATAATAATAATTTTGTGTTGCTAGTGATCTTCAGGGACCCCTTTTGGGTAAAGGCATCCCCCAGTTTGGCCCATTTATCTCGGTCGTCCGCAACCTTCATCCAGTTCTTTCCAGCTGCTTGGAAGATATCGTCGCATAGCGCGTCTTAGGTAGAGTTAATTTGCCTCATTTGTTAGGTACAAGTTTTATCTGTTTAGATAAAACCAGTCTGTAAAATTGATTGACTTTTAAGGTAAACCGCAAACGATTATTACTAAGAAGTTCTATTTGGCTTGAAAGTGAAAATTCTGGGTTTTAGTTTGAGATATCGTCTTGCATATTATTGACCGCTTAGAATTATTGCATTCTTTTTATGTCAGTAGATAATGATAAGGCCCACCTTATCATTATCTCCTGACATAAAAAGAATGCGTGGTCACGGGGCGACATTTTTTACAGATGTAAAATTTCAGACTGACCCGTTCAGTATTTTTAGCGTCAAGAACTACCTATATTGCGTACCGGTTTTATCATTTATGAATGAGTGAAGAACATAATACCCAATACAAGCCCCAGTTTGTATTGGGTATTATGTTCTTCTCTCAAGTATTTTAGGGTTCCATACCTAAAGGGTGCGAGAGGAAAAGAAAGAGATTCTATCTAAGCCCTGTTTGTAGGTAGTATACAATACAAATATTATTTATTGCACACGAAATAAAATCAGAAACACAGGACAGGAATAGACAAATACAAATTACGTTGCACAATAGACGGCCTTATCACTATGAGCGATCTCTTCCAGACAGCCTTTGGATGGATAGGAAGTGGTAGAACAAGTGTAGATGGCGTGTACTTAGTCAGTCACAAGCTCAGCTCTGAAGGGCATTGATCAAACTAATCAAAGTACCTATTCGCCGCCACATTTTTTGTTTCTAGGGCACTGACCAAACACAAGAAAAAAATTAAGTAAGTACCTAGAGATTTTCCATTATTAGCCGGCAATATTAGAAAAAATACCTTCTCGCAAAGTGGCAAAGTTTTTACGGATATTAGACTCGTCTCGCCAATCTATTAAAAACAATTATCATAACCATACAAATAGAAAAATTATCATATTCAATAGACACTAATTTAGTGTGTATTTATGACAAGGCAACAGGTTTTTCGCTTTAATATTCAAGGTTGCATAGATTACTGAGATTCCTATCACATGTGACTTGATGTGACCTCATCTCCGTTGAATTGAAAAATGTTGTATTGCAAACTTGATTTCGCAAGCTTGATTCAAACTATTCGCTGTCTAACGAGTTTTTTGTCGCAGAAAATGCAAAAAAGCAATATTACCTATGGTTTATCCATTTTGAATGAAGCATGTTAGTAAACAAAGTACGACACAAATAACAAAATCTCTATTGCTTGGCGTCGAGTTTCAGATATAATTATAAGCAATTTTTATTGAAGGGAGGATCTAAAATCGACAAGTAATGCAAATTATGTATAAAAGGACGCGCCAACAAAGTGAATTTTAGGTTAAGTATGGGTGGTTTGTTTACGTTTATGCTCCATTCAAAATGGATACGATATAGTTATATTGCTTTTTTGCACGCTAAAAATACTGAACGGGTCATTCTGAAATTTTGCATCTGTAGTTCAAGACCTCAACAGCCTATATTATTCCACTGCTGGACTCAGATATCCCCCTCATAAGCACCTCCCTTGCTTTTAGTTAAGGGGGGGGGGGGGGGATGGTGACGCAGGAGCTTGCGGGGTCGATTCCCGCCTCGGAACAAATGTGTGTTGGGTACGATCTGCAGATATTTGTTCAGGGCGATCTAGATGTTTTGTATGTATAATAAAGAATATCTATCCATGTAATGTATTCTAGTAAGTATATCAGTTATCTAGCACCCATACATAACACAAGCTCTGCTTAGCTTGGGGCTAGATAGTGCTGCGTCAATAGTTCAAATGCTACTTGTTATTGTTAACCCAGAAAAACGCATCCAAAGCCGCGGGCAGCCATAGGCTGTCGTATGTTGTGTTTAGGACATTATTATAGTTAAAAGATAAAAAAAATATGTTAGGATTGTGCAACAAGCAAGTTTCTGTGGGAAAATAATAGTCACTTTCATTCTATAATCGTTTGTTATCGGTTTACACGGCTTTGGTCATAAATGTCGCGGTACTTATTTTAATTAATTAGTTTAAATTCCGCGACACTTTTACTTTTTATTGCGAAGAAAGTAAACTTAATCGATCTTTCGGTAAAAAGAAATGTGTTAGTGCCTCATTCCCCACTCGGCAAGCTTAGACTCCACCCGAAGAATAATACCAGATTTTTTACTACCGATTCAGTGCATTTGTACAGGCACAGGTAAATTTCAATCCTAAATAACTTAATTATTATATCTGCGTAGAATATCTAATCGAGATTATTTTTTTGTGGTGATAACTATGTAAGTTAAGAAAATTTTGGGTTTTGAAGATTTTGAATGTCGGTCACCATTTTGTTTCGCCGTATGGTGGCTTAGAATTTGCACCACCCCAACTCTTCTCGCGGGGGTCGGGTAGGAGCGCCCCCTGCGTAACAATTCTACCACCAAACTGCAAACACATACCTAGCGTGGGGATTATGAGCATTTCCCCATGAGTTAACGCCCAAGGCTTACCTGAGGGAAACCTGAGTCCAGCAGTGTACCAATATAGGATGTTGAGGTTGATGAAATATATAACGTGACTGACGACGTCGGCCCTCCATTCACAATACACAATAAGTTTTATAATTTGACTAGCTGCGCCCCGCGGCTTCGCAGGCGTTGTTCGTATGGAAACGTTTAACTCATTCACTGCCCAGCTACACGAGGCTGGAGATGAGCACCTGCGTCTTGGGCCATGAAGGAGTTAAAGGTGATTTCTTTACCACGGGAACTAACTTATGGGATAATAAGAAATCTTAGTTTGATTCCATGATTAGAATTATCCGTATGCAAAATTTCAGCCCGATCTGTTCAGTAGTTTTATTGTGAAGAGGTAACAAACATCCATACATCCATCCAAACTTTCACATTCATAATCCCAAGTAACACGACGTTCTGAATAAAGTTTGAGTAACAGCAATCATGAAGAGCGTAAGCTTAATACTAGTCTGAATAACGTCTGAGTACCATCTATTCAGATGTTATTCAAACAAAAAGGGCCCCACTTTAGAATGCTTAATGCTTAATAACGTCTGAATAACATCTTAGAAGGAGCTGAATAAGAGTACAATTATCTGTATAACTTCTGAACAACAGCTGTCATTGCTATTATTAAGAACCTACAACTCAGTTATTCAGACAATTTGAATTGGCTAACTTATTCAGAATTTATACAGAATTAAATTTTATGTTCACATTTATTCAAATAAAAGCATTACGAATTGTGAAATAAGAAGATGACTCGGATAAAATAATTGTAATGTCCATTGTGATTATTGACAAGTGAACGTACAAAATCGGTAAGTAAATTTTAATTTACTATTTAGAGGTCTGCTAGATGTTAATTATTAGTGCGCAAGTAATTTTGTCGTGAAATGTATATGATTTTTTCGATTACTTTTGATGCGCCGCGAGAATTATCAAGATAACTGATTGTAAATAGTATTTTCCAACATACATACTAGGTCTGACAAAAATACTTGTGACAAAATTCGTGATTCTAGCAATTTAATCGCAACAAAATAACATAAATCGAGTTGAAAATGTTGTAGTTATCAGTTTAAGCGTTTCGGTGATGTCATAAATTCCTTGTAAATATAAATCACAAATATTTTAATGGCGATCGAATATTTTGTATTTTAAGCTTAATAAAAGTCCACACAGGTTTAGTTACTAAGCTTTATCTTGAATAAGAGTAGACTTATTATTCTAACTTCTGAATAAGAGTCGTTTAGTTGGCCACATTTATTTATTCTTCACATTTCAGGGTTCTCTAATCGGACAAGTAAAACCCGCCGCACAATGCCGAATTGAAAAAAAGTGGATATAAGGCCGAAAGTCAAAAATATCTCTGTGCAATGCAGGTAGGTGCCTATTCTATCAAAACGCCCTGTGACATGAAGTACCTACCTACTTTTACGTCGGCGATGTTGTTTAATTCTTAATATAAATATAAAATAATTATATTTTTGCTGTTGCAGATCGATCCTATGCCGATTAGCCAGCCCAGCCGAACACCAAATAATGTTATTACTAACGCTGAAAGCGATACTGTATTTCTATGAAAATAAAATAGTATGAAACTAAAAACAATATTTGTAATTGTTTTAATAGAAAATAAAAGAAAAACTTTTCACAAATATGTGTTTTGTTTAAATTTTACTCACAACTTAATCTATATGTAATATGGGCGATAGAGGTATAAAATATAACTCGGCCTTGCATTCATTATATACTAATTAAAATTTGACATCTTGGCATAATGAGGCGCGTGTTTGTTTAGATTTTTAAATGATAAACTTGATTTTATTGGCAGATCAAAAACATCAGTCAAACCAGAAACTTTAAAACCATACAAAAAATATTGCCATTTTTTTTTGAGTATTTTCTCAGTTTCTATTATGTTATTATTCGTGCTCATAAAAAACTTGTCTTAGCTTTTGTTGTTCAATTTGAATTCCTGAAATAGAATTTCAGTCTTGTTTATTTGCTACTTGCCTCAATGGGCTTTTTCCATCTCTGAGCATTGTCTTAAGCAAGTGTAGTTTATTTTCCAATGCACAGTCTTCTTGCGTGTATTGCAATGATGTTCGATTTTGCGTGCACGGAGCCTTCTTCGCACGGCAACATTTATTTTTAGTTAAGCTTATTAAGCTTATTAAGCAATAGTAGTTATTAGAATACTTCTGTGGTCTTTAATCTGAATAAGTTAGTTTGAAACTTACTGTTATACCGAAAGAAGCTTAATAAAAAGCCAATTAATATTGCTTATTCAGCAACTGAATAATTGGTACTTAACACATGGAATCTTATCCAGATTAAAGATAAAATAGGAACAATTATTCAGTACCATCAATCACCCTAAATTCGCCTACTTTTGACACATTTTTGTTTGCTATTCTAGATATATGTAGTTTTGAACAAAATCAAATATACCAGTCACTTTCTTTTACATCAGGTTATCTAATAAGAGTTAAAAAGAGATAAAATGTTAATTATTTGCATATTAGAATGGGTCGCAAAGATGCCAGGCGAATTTAGGCACTTGTGCCTAAATTCGCCTATCCTCATTTTTTCAGTCCCTGTAAGACGTGAGAATTGCGTTGTTAGAGAAGTTTTGTATAAAAGTTTTGCTTTAAACGAATTCAAACTCTAATGTTTCATAAACAAAGTCTAATTCACAAAAAATGGGGTAGGCGAATTTAGGCACGCTTTTGAACAATGCGCACATCAGCTCCATACATTATGCGAGTTGTGGTTAGGGCTGCCAAAAATATTTTTTGTTGTATAATGAGACCAATATGCACTTACTACGTCGTACTCGGTCCCTGGCGCGAATGTAAAGCAAACCTAGTATAACCTATCCTACTGAAGTGTGTCTTTAAAATGAAACGATGGTTGATAATATAAAAAAAAATAAGAATTTTTATTCATAAAAGAAGTACCTTATCCTTCAAAGTAAAGTTGTTCAATTATGTGTCACTTTAGTTTTTTAGCTTATAAAACACATTTAGAGTCTTCAATAAATCTAACAAATATAGGCAGTTTTTAATCAAAATTAAAAAATAATGTCTTTTAAAAACATAACTTAAAAACATAAATTTTTAAATCATATTTAAATGCGAGTCTTCCTCTACGTATATCACTTGCTGTTCTCCGCCGTTTTGTCTGCTCCGCCGTTTTGAAATTTTGTTTATTTTAGGCATCGCTATCTGAAATATAAATAAAAGCTTTCCATCACCATTCAAGCAAACAACAAGGCGTACCTAGTACCCACCTACCATTTTAATTAAAAATATCCTTTTGTTACAAATTTTTGTGTTCGTTGTTACAATTGCTTTTACATTTAAGTTTCATTGGAATATTGTTTATTGCATAGGTAAATCTTTTATTTAAGTTGTACAACGTAACAAACATTTTATAAATGTATTTATCAGAATCAATTGTTATTACATTATTTATTTATTTTTCATTTATTAATTATTAAGAATTTGGAGAACTAAACCCACCTGTCGGTAAATTCAGGTTGTGGATGATGCTAATGACAGTGGCGATATTTTCATAAAAAATGAATTGTAGATTGTTTATTATGTAAGAACTTTAATAGAACATACAAACGAAGATAATATATTGAAATGTAACATTAAAAATGAAATAAAAAATTCAAAAAAAAAAACGCCCAACTGTGACTAAAACCACCCCATCGGCTTAGTACACCCAGTATTATGCATTGCAAATTGTAGATATTATTAAATCCACATATTTTTTTGTTGCATCGCACCTTGGGTATATACATATTTATAGAAAAAAAAATCACCACCGCGATCTGTGCTATGAACCGAGTATTATATAGCATCGATAGTATATCATTTTTCAGTCATTAGATCACAACATACAACAAAATCATAACCCTTAATTTTGCAGTCGGGTAAGGAAACCAAGTGACAACCCTAAACCCAGGCGAATTTCGGAACTAACATGTCAGAAATTTTACCTCTAATTATTCAAATGGATTTTTTGTCACAACCACTTAACTTAGCTTATAAATTAATATATTGTTAGAAAGCCGGCAAAATTCAGCTTAGACTAATTACGGTGCTAATGGTCTTACCTCTTATTTTCTTCGGTTTCCAGATGAAGTTTTGCAGACCACTTAAAAAACTTGCCTTGTTCGACTTTACTCAAAATGTGACTGTCATCTCATACATGAAGTTTGCTACAATTCGATTGCAGAATCTTGTCATAAAATAAAATTGTCTACTTAATGGTAGGTTTAGGAACCATTATCTATGTTATAGTCCATGTTCTGACCATTTAAAAAAATCAGGCGAATTAAGGTACACCAGGCGAAATTAGGGTGTTTGACGGTATCTATCTGTAAAGTATAAATATATTGCACCGTTATTCAGAAGGTGATACTCTATTCAGCAATACGCTATTTCAAACGCTACTAGCTTAGTAATGTTTGAATAATTACACTACATATTATAGTTATTCAGATAAATGCTGTCGAAATAGCTGTTTTTCAGAATTAAACCACTTTGAATGCGTAATGCTTAATAAAGTCTGTAAAATAGTCGTACGAAGATTGGTTATTAAGCATAAAGAAAGGGAGGACAGATACACAGAACTTATCAAGCATTAAGAATTCTAAGAGTCCGAACTCATCATAATTCAGCATTTTGCTATTATTAAAGATCTTATTCAAACAGTATTAAGTTTAAACATGTATAATGTTTCACATGTGTACTTTTATTTTGCTTATGTGTTACTTGGGAATATGAGTGTGATAGTGTCATAAAAAACACATCAAATAAAAATGTTATACCACATTTTTTATTTGTTTTAGTCCTCCAAATAAATTTATAACTTACTAGCCACGCCTCGCGGTTTCACCGCGTATTTCCCGTTCCCGTGGGAATTCCGGGATAAAATATAGCCTATGCCACTCCCTGAAAAGTAAGCTTTTTAAATCAGTCCAGTAGTTTCGGAGAAAACATCCCGGTCAAGTTCGAAGATTTTTAATGGACGGCTATTGAAAAATCGTTGAACCCCTTTGCAAATGAATGTTTCTATTAACACGAGGAAACGCTGAGAAAAGGCATCCCGTTATATAGCGGTAACCAGCTATTTTACACCATCGATATTAACATTACCATTAGCATAATCGCTTTTCATTCATTGTTACAGATTTTCCAGCAAAACCCATCAAGAAGACCGCGAGAAACCTGTAATGACAATCACCGACAATGGACAAAGACAAAGCCGTTCCCACATACTAGAAAATATCTAATAAAAACTTAATTAGAGGATAAAGCAATGTGACGCAACGCCATCTACCGAAAAGTGCTCGAACACGATAGTGAAAGTGGTTGAGTAGAAGTCAAGATGAAGCTGAATTTGTTCAAGCGCTCCATGATATTCGCGACGTTTTTTGGGTCGTGTTTATGTATTGCATTGATTGTGGCATCTCTAGGAACTACACATTGGATAGATGCGAGAGCTAAACGAACATCGAACCCTGAGGTTTCAGAGGGAAGGATCAGTTTTGGACTGTTCGAGGGGCTGAAGGACTTAAACGTCGCATATGGGTCGAGAATTCATAACTTAAGTGGTAAGTTGTGCTCTCTGTATAATATTACATATTACTTGTGTTAAACTAAATGGTTGCTTAAACGGTTAACCTATGCAGGGTCTTTAAAGATTAGCGAAAAACTCGTAGTAAAAAATGTGTATAATTTTTCGAAGGCGAAGAAGACAAAATTCTGTCTACTGGTAATGAAGTCTTTGACTTGACCTTGATCCGTCTAATCCAAAGCGCAGTTTCACTTATTCATCAATACTCAGGAGCAAAGTGTAAGGCTCAAAACTAAGAACGATTAGATAACAGTTACCGCTGTAGGTAAAGCAAGCGGCGGCTTGAGCCGTAGAAAGGCCTAGAGATTTTCGACTTGTCAGATACTTGATCTGATGACGCAAATGGTTAGCGCATTTCTGTACTGAGTGAGAGGTTGCGGGATCAAATCCCGTCTTGGTTGTAAATTTTTGGGATCTAATAAAACTCTTGACTAATGACCACCCCGCAGAGAATATATAATATAATAATACTTCCCAAGCAACAATTCAATCAACAACGAAACATCAAATTGGATTATAATCGACATGCCCATTTCAATATCACAGTCTATATTGCATCATGAAATGCAAGACAGATGTTATCAGAGCTGAACAAACGTTTATGCAATGTGTCTTGGGATTTAATGCTTTGTGGATATCACATTGTGATATCCGAGACGCGTATTGTTGTCTCTATTTCACGTAGGTAACATTTCTGTTAACTAACAACCTTTGCCTTTGTTTGTAGAATAAATAAAGTAGAGAAATACTATAATAAATGCACGCCGAGTGTGTGACATTTTGTGGAGGGGGCGTGCATTTCTAGAATGTTTAACCTACATTTTGATAAAAAGGTTCTTAAGCTAGAATCACATGATTGATACGCCACGCGTCCCGACAAAATGCGATGCGTGTTTCAAATTTTTTTGGGTGACCTCTAGGCTGACATGAACCGAACTACAAGTTCAACATCAATAGAGGCGTCAAAGAAATTAACACAGGAAACTGAAGCTAGTAAACCTACGTAAGCGCTTCTATGAATCATTGTTAGATGTCGTTCAGAATAAATTCGTATGATCGTAAAAAGCAAAAATAGAAACAATCCTAGATCGAGCAAACTTGATTCAAGTTACAACTGACCACAACCACTGTCGGTCGAAAAACCACCTGGCTCAGCGGACGAATTGTACCTATTTGTATGTTTTATGTGACAAACAAATATTTTACTTATAGGTATACCACATTTCAATATGTCTTTCTCATCTTCCAGTGAAGGCCGGCACCCACCCTGCCCGGCGATGGGCCTGGTGTGGCACCACGGCTCTTCTCGGCGCTGCGCTGATCTGCTCCGGCGGAGCTTGTGTGCTTGCAGCTTTAGGTTCTGCGGCCAGAGCTAGGTGCTCGCCGAAGCCTTTGCTTGCTGGGAACTCTTTGGCTGGTGAGTATGAAAATGAAAAAAAATTGAAAATGAATGAGTTACGTCTATTTCTAAGCGATATACCTATCCAGAGCATCAGGATAAAAGTTTTTTAAACTTACGCGATCAGAACACATTATTATTAATATGCACGGGTATTTATCGCGTTTATTTACCTATTTTTCCCGACGTTTCAAGAGGTTTACACTCTGTCGTGGTCACGGGATGACGTGTAAACCTGTTGAAACGTCGCGAAAAATAGGTAAATAAACGCGATAAATACCCGTGAATATTTATAATAATGCATCAGCAAAAGCCAAGCGGTATGCGGTACAAACAAAATGGCTGGAACCGTGTGAAACTATGAAATGTGCTCTTGGTAGCGAACAGTCTTTAAAGACCTAAAATTGAATAAAATGGTTGACAGTCGACATGACACAGATGGCTTTTAAAATTTAAATCGATCAAAAATGAGTCTGTTACCGAATAGTAATGAAATTTGGTTGTAAACTAAATTGCGCCCTGGCAAAGAACATTGGCTACAGTATGTCGCATAAAGACTTCCCGAAGGAGTGATCTGGGGGATATAAAGTTATCTGAGCATACCTCGTGCTGCGTGAAGAACTTTGAGAAGATACTCTTTCGCGTTTCATTTCATTGACTGAATAAAATAATGCAATATATCCTTAAGTGCTGCGAATCTGTCGCATCAAAAATATCGGACTACCGAGCGCTTCGGTGTTGATCGAGTTTGCAGATTACGTGTCTATGAAATATTCCTTTCTTTCAATCAGCCAAAGAAAATAAACTCGTGGACCTACTATATTCTTTGATGAGCATTAATCAAACTAATATCTCATTCTCTTCTATTCCAGTGCTCCTAACCATCGGCGCGATAGCTGTATGGCTGACGGAGTACTTCCTGCGGCTGCAGCACAATGTCATGTCGGACGAGGATCTCAGCAACTTCTGGACTTCTGACGGCATGGCGGACCTTGGACTCTCCTTCTGGTAAGCTGCTCCCAGTGCTCCTAACTATCCGCTCAAAAGCTATATGGTTGCTGGAGAACTTCTTGCGGCTGCAGCACAATGTCATGTCGGACGAGGATCTCAGCAACTTCTGGACTTCTGACGGCATGGCGGACCTTGGACTCTCCTTCTGGTAAGCTGCTCCCAGTGCTCCTAACTATCCGCTCAAAAGCTATATGGTTGCTGGAGAACTTCTTGCGGCTGCAGCACAATGTCATGTCGGACGAGGATCTCAGCAACTTCTGGACTTCTGACGGCATGGCGGACCTTGGACTCTCCTTCTGGTAAGCTGCTCCCAGTGCTCCTAACTATCCGCTCAAAAGCTATATGGTTGCTGGAGAACTTCTTGCGGCTGCAGCACAATGTCATGTCGGATGAGGATCTCAGCAACTTCTGGACTTCTGACAGCATAGCGGACCTAGGACTCTTCTTTTTGTAAGCTGCTTCCAGCAGGGGTATATTAATTCGTCGGAAAGGCCGTCGGATTCGATATCGGCAACGTTTGAAAAATCAAAATAGCGTTCTAAAGTTCCGTCGGAATAGAATTCAATTTCGACTCTGACCATTTCGCTTCGAAAACGAATCGAATGAATTAAAATACCCCCGCAGTACTCCTAAACATCCGCGCGATAGCTGTATGTTGAAAAATCAAAATAGCGTTCTAAAGTTCCGTCGGAATAGAATTCAATTTCGACTCTGACCATTTCGCTTCGAAAACGAATCGAATGAATTAAAATACCCCCGCAATACTCCTAAACATCCGCGCGATAGCTGTATGTAAATTTATCATCACATTTAATGGTTAAAGAATTGGCTACCTAAAATGGCAGTGGTCCGGCCATATCTCGCCAAGAACCGACAACCACTAAAACTTAAATGAAGACCACGACGGCAACCGTGGTGTAGGACGCCTTCCGGTCGGGTCGGATTTCATCTGCGAAAGACGCCAGGCAGAAGCTAGATACGGCTCTTCTGCTTGCCGCATCAGAGCACAGGGCGTTATAGCGCTCATTAGGGGGGACCTATGTCCAGCTGTGGACTAACAAAGGCTGACGATGATGACATCTCCTTAATAATTATAGGTATATGTATAAGAACAATAAGTACTGCCATTACGTTAATTTATATTAAGCTAGCATTAATTTATATGTATACTGTTGGGGAACCTTTATTGAATAAATAATAAATAAATAAATCAAAACTTTTCTATCCAGGTTGGTGGTAGCCGCGTGCATATCTGCCTTCGTCAACGATGTCTGCATTCTAGTAGCGGCGGCCGACGCGAGGGACGCCGATACGATAGCACCGGCTTTAGAAGAGAAGGTCAATGGAGCCATCATGTTGTACTAAAAGAAAACACACGATAGATTGAAAACTTCATACGATGCTTAAGAGTAACTCCTTCATTAGACATAGAAACACACACAATAGATTGAAAACTTCATACGATGCTTATGAGTAACTCCGTCATTAGCCAGAAAATAAACATGACATTTGGAGACCAGAAAACGCGATTCAGCGTAACCTACCCGAGTGTGACAGTTGTTTCGTACGGTTGTCCCTGTTTACTGCGCTGTAAAAATGTTGCCGTCCTTATGTGCACGATCGGAGTCATAAGAACAGTGACATCTTTTGGCTGAGTGCAGACTTCAGTCACGATCGGTTTAAGACAGATTATAGCTTTTCAAAAATTATGAATACGCTCAAACTTTAAAGAGGAAGAGGAAAGAAGGTCTTGTCTCTGTCGAGACTCGAGTCTGCGCTCAGCCTTAGAGTTGTCAGTTTAAAATCAATTCAGAAAAAGTAAACTTTTACTATAGTTCGATCGAAACCGCTGTACCGCTCCTTAGGAAAGTGCGGCGAGGTGGGGGCAGGGGAAAAAAAGCAAGAGTACACATGAGATCGATATTGTCGGATAGATCTTAGGATATCGAGATAAACAAAATGTTTATTATATGTAACGATTATATTTTTTTATAACTAAATTATCTACAGATATTCTGAGATAGATTCTGCTTCAACTTCATCTTCCGTTTCGCCATTGAATCGGAGTCGTTCTGCAAATTTCATATTAATGGATCGATAATAATATTAAATCTACTATCGCGTATATATGGATATTTATCTCGTGTGCGTCTTACTACTTCCCCCCCCCCCCCCCCCCCCCCGTCTCGCCGCGCGCATACCTCAGGCGTGGTACAGCGGTTTCGGTCAAACTATATGCATTCCTTGAAAGATATAAGCAGTGAAAACGTCTCATAACAGCCTGATAACGACTCGAGCTGAGTAAACGACGATGCAGCGTAACCAACCCTAGCGTGACACATGATTATTTATACACGATAAGTCAAAACTTGTAAACATGATTAAAGGTAATGAGAAGTGGAGTCAAGTTTAAATATTTGACTAAAAGGATATCATTAAGTTAGAAAAGCAGTATCTCTTACATTCCTTGTATTATCTTTCTAGTTTCAATGTAAAGTGTAATGTTAACCTTATTCTTTGACTCCTAAGGCTGACTTTAGTATTAAGCTTTAGTGTTATGTACCTACTAACTAGAAACTAGTTAATGTACTTGCATAGTATTAAATCAATTATTAGTATTTATATAAATTAATCCGTCCTTTTGTGCAAATTGTTTAATGTTAGAATTGTTGGCCAAGTTTTTTAAGCCAACATTATTATTGTAATTGAACAAGCTTAGGCATTTAAAAATATGAACAAATTCGTCCTTAGTTTAAGATAAATAATGCATTTTGATAAAATGTACATTCCATTTAATGCAAATTCCATTTATTGATTTTATTTTTTTTAATCTTTACTTTACATTTTAATATAAGAGGTCTTATAGGTAGGTACTTACTCAATTTTACTCACACGAATCAAAAATACAAGTCTCTTTGATTTTTTTACTTTTATACTTTTAGAACTTCTAACGAACACATCATAAACCAAGTAAAAGATAAACGTGTCTCCCCTATAATATACCAGATTATTACTCTTTAGCACGAGCTATTGAAACATAAATTTCAAAAAGTCTGCTTGCTTTTGATTGGTCTCGATTCGACTGTATTTATTAAATGTTTGGTACCTCAGAACTTTTTACTGGGTAATCCGATTTTGATGATTATTTATTTATTTGAAAGCTGGTGCTTCCCGTGTGGTTCCATTTAGGGAATCACATAATTTGCACCAGTTCTGACAGTGGACATCCATGCGAAAACCATATAATTGAAATTGGTTTATAGTTTTTTAAAACAAACTCAATTATTGCTCATCATCATCACCAGTCTATATTGTCCACTGCTGGACATAGGCCTCCCCTAATGAGCCATAGCGCCGTTCAGTTTGCCGAATCCAGCATCTGCCTGCAATCTTTTAACTCACAAAAGAGTAATGAACTGGTATAATTCTGAGACGCGGTCACTTAGAATGTTTTATCTCTACCTACATAGGTATTATATTCATTCGATTAATTTCCTAAGCGAAACCGTTAGATTCAAATTTGAATTCTATTCCGTCGGAACTTTAGAACGCTACTTTGATTTGTCTGAAGTTTCCGATATAGAATCCGACGGCCTTTCCGACGAATTAAAATACCTTTTGTTCCATATCTCTTAACCTGAACCCAGAGTTTAGTTTCTCGATAGTATGGAGATTACTCGTGGCTACTTCTCTATCTGTCAAAAGATACCTTGTCTATGTATTTTATGGTAAGTATACTCCGTCCAAACATGATCAAAATATTTCCGCTTGTATGAGAATTATATTTTTAAACAAGTTGTATTTTATTGTTAATTTACTCCGTCAAAACATGATCAAAATATGCCCTTTTGTATGAGATTTATATTTGAAAAGAAAATGTATTTTATTGTAAGTAAACTCCGTCCAAACATAAGTAAAATATTTTCGTTTGTATGAGATTTATATTTTTAAACAAGTTGTATTTTATTGTCAAAACATGATCAAAATATGCCCTTTTGTATGAGATTTTTATTTTAATAGAAGCTGTATTTTATTGTAAGTTCCCTTCGTTCAAACATGATTAAAATATTACCGTTGGTATGAGATTTATATTTGAAAAAAAGTTATATTTTATTGTAAGTTTACTCCATCCAAACATGGTTAAAATATTCTCATTTGTATGAGATTTATATATAAAAGAAGCTGTATTATATTGTAAGTTTACTCCATCCAAACAGAGCTGTATTTTATTGTAAGTTCACACACTCCGTCCAAAGTTCACAGTATGAGCACTTTTTATTGTATATGGTTGTGCCATTAGATTAAGCTCACGTTTTCTAATATTAATTATATGGGTCCAAATCTTTGTATTATTTGAATATACTACTATTAATCGATTTCACAATAAACTTCTTTTCTTGTTACCTATTTATTTTCTTAGATACCTACAGAATTAATAATAATAAAAATCAACATATTCCCAAAAGCTTCATTTTAATGACATAATTATATCCATCGATCAAAAATTTTGCCGAGGCCGCGAAATTTTTGATCGATGCATTATATCATACCTACTTTATTGTAACATTAGGTTCATTGAATATGGTTTATGATTATATGGAAATAAACTTTTTTGTTAGTTTAGTTTCTTTAAATATTAGAATTTTGCGAATTCTCATTCGATGAGTCGGTAGCAGAGAGTCTGAACGGCTTACGCCCGAATACTCGTCTCAAATGACGAAATTTTGACAGATTTTCATTAAAATCTGTCAGAAAATCGCAAATTGAGACGTGCTTAAGTCAGAGATGCGTTTGAGTATTTGGGGGTTAGCCGTGCAAATCAAAATAGCGTTCTAAAATTCCGTCGGAATAAAATTCAAATTCGAATCCAACGTTTTCGCTTCGGGAACGAATGGAATTAATTAGAAAACCCGCTGATGATGTCTCGTGGGCTCGTGGGCAGACAAAACTAGTTGACGACTTGCTTTGATAGATTTTCTTTAATTTTGTTGTGGTTTTTTTCTTCTACAACACGAACTACATTTTGGTACCTATGGTTTATCCATTTTGAATGAAGCATGTTAGTAAATAAAGTAGGTACGACACAAATAACAAAATCTCACTTGCTTGGCGTCGAGTTTCAGATATAGGTACCTAATTGTAAGCAATTTTTATTGAAGGGAGGATCTAAAATCGACAAGTAATGTAAGTTACGTATAAAAGGACGCGCCAACAAAGTGAATTTTAGATTAGTATGGCGGTTCGTTTACGTTTGTGCTCCATTCTCTAATTATTAGGTACCTACCTACCTAGGTAGGTACTAAAATATTGACATCCTAATTTTTTGCAATGGATATCCATAAAGTAGGTAGGTACCTAACCTAACGCCTGAATCTAATACTTAGGTAACTATAGCTACCTACTATGGATAATGTAGGTATGATTTACGATGCAGTATTTCCATTGACCGGGTTCGATTGTCTCATTAGCTCAACTACCTATCAATTATCGGTAACTTTGTATCATTAGGCCAATTATTTGCGGTTGAATAGGTAAAACTGCTGGGTTGTATGCTTAGGTTAGGAATTTGAAATCGAATATGAAGGCCATTGATTTATTAAAAAGGGAAGATGAGGTACTAGTATCTCGAAAATGGCAACCTCATATTGTGTAAAATTGTGTGCTCCCACCTCAGTCACCGTCGGACCGGCGGCACGGGCGGTCGTGATTCGCGTGAAATATAGTTGTCTTGGTCTCACTTCGGTCTTAGATACGTCTTTCCGTCTTTGTTCTTCTTTGCATTGCACAGGACTGGAAATGTAACTGTGATCGTACTATGTGTTTGCGTGTAGTTGTAACACATGCCAATTTTTGAGTAAGCGCTGAGAAAACGTAACCTATCTTCCCTTTATATTAATCAATGATGAAGGCTCATATTTCAACAATCTCTGCGTCAAGCTCAAAGGGCAAAGGTCCGCCTGCGAGTCGTGGAAATCGTAGGCTGCGACTGCGACGCAGGAGGTTGCGAGTTCGATCGGCCTCGAGACAAATGTTTGTACGATCTGCAGATATTTGTTTAGGGGGTTTTGGATGTTTTAGTACCTACTAAAACATCCAAAACAATACGTGATAGATATTTTTAATAAGTATACATAGGTACCTATGTATACTTATTAAGAATCAATACGTGATAGATATTTTTAATAAGTATACATAGGTACCTATGTATACTTATTAAGAATCAATACGTGATAGATATTTTTAATAAGTATACATAGGTACCTATGTATACTTATTAAGAATCAATACGTGATAGATATTTTTAATAAGTATACATAGGTACCTATGTATACTTATTAAGAATCAATACGTGATAGATATTTTTAATAAGTATACATAGGTACCTATGTATACTTATTAAGAATCAATACGTGATAGATATTTTTAATAAGTATACATAGGTACCTATGTATACTTATTAAGAATATCTATCACGTATTGTATAAAGTAGGTACCTACCTACCTATATCTGTTATCTAGTAGGTACCCACACAAGCTTTGCTTAGTTGGGTGGGGCTAGACAATGCTGTGTAAATTATCTAACATTATTTCATTCATGCAATGTGAAAGAAAATAAATGCGCGCACGGAACAATAGGTACCTCCTACCTATATCGTATCCATTTTGAATGGAGCATAAACGTAAACAAACCGCCCATACTTAACCTAAAATTCACTTTGTTGGCGCGTCCTTTTATACGTAATTTACTTGTCGATTTTAGATCCTCCCTTCTATAAAAATTGCTTACAATTATATCTGAAACTCGACGCCAAGCAAGTGAGATTTTGTTATTTGTGTCGTACTTTGTTTACTAACATGTTATACCTATCGGTCAACCCCAATCGCTGACCTTCCGACGACCCACATTGGGCATCTACGGAATCTGCTGACTTCGCGAGATTGCGACACGACGCGCAGCCTTGCCCCGAGAGCTAGATCTTCGGCACTTCGGTTCACGCATCGAACCAGTCCATATCTTAGGTTAATTAGATATTTAGAAAACCCTTTGTAGAACGTAATTAAATTTAATTTATTTTACTTCAAAATCGGTTTTTCTCTGGGAAACCCAAGCGTCGCTCCTTTAATTGGCGCAGTCGGTAGGACAATCCGGGTCAGTCCAGAATATTCATCAGAAGATTCAGGAGTGATAGACTTTTCAAGGTCGAGCCGGGTTATTCTGAACACGAGCGTTCGCCGGGATCAAGAAATCGATACGTCCCAAGAGTACCGATGCAGTTCATGTAAGTACACTGAATTTCTAGTGATTGCATCCTTTCCTAAAATTAAGTCCTATTTTTTTTTATTTTACTCAAAATTTTTCAAGAAAATTAACGAGTTCTATGTTAAATAATCGTATTAACAGAAATAATTTAGCTGATAGTACAAGGAATTTGGATTTATTAAATTCAAGTTCTGATAGTAGTTGTAGTAATAGTAGCGATTTAGAAAATAGGACAATGGCCGTAGCAATGCCTGCTGCCAGCTTAGATGATATATGCAAGGTCCTACGATTAGTTCCCGATTTCGATGGAAATACTAATGTGTTAGTTAGGTTCGTAAATTTATGTGATCAATTAGTGGCAACTTACGGACAGAGTGAGAATCAGTTAAATAATTCGGGATTATTAAATGGTATCCTTAACAAGGTCGTAGGACCAGCAGCACGGCAGATCAATGCAAATGGCATTCCGTATGATTGGACTAGTATCCGTAATTCTCTTATTAACAACTTTGCCGACCAAAGAGATGAAACCGCCCTCTATAACGATTTGGCGATCCTAACACAAGGCTCTAGCACCCCTCAAGAATTTTATGAGAGGTGCCAGAACCTCTTCAGCACAATCATGACATACGTATCCTTGCACGAATCCTTACCTACTACCATAGATGCTAAGCGGGATTTGTATCAAAAACTAACCCTCCAAGCCTTTTTACGCGGGTTAAAGGACCCTCTTGGTTCACGCATTAGATGTATGCGTCCTGAAACCATTGAAAAGGCTCTGGAGTATGTGCATGACGAGATGAACACCATGTATATTCAGAGCAGGAACCTGTTTTTTCCGGATAAAAAGGTAAGTGATAGTCATATAAACCAACCTGAATTTAAAGTGCCTCTTCAAGGCCTTCAGCCTTTCAGGCCCATGACTTTCAATATGCCAGGGCCCACCACGCAGCCTTTCAGACCACAGTTCGTGCGGAGGCAGCCTCCGCCACCTCAGCATCACTTTAGAATGCCTTACCAACCGCGAATGCCATCACGCACTCAACAAATGTTCAGTGCGCCGCTACCAAATTACCAACGTGGTTTTCAAATGGCGCCTAGGCCGCAACCCTCATTTCAAGGCCCTAAGCCTATGAGTGGGGTGTCCCAATTTGTGTCTAGGGAGAGACAAGCACCAGCGGCGCCCAGTGGTTGGAACTGGGCTAAACAAGGTAATCCACCCCCGTCTAATTATTTTAAGACTAGGGATGTTAACGTGAATGAGTGTTTGAACTATGACTGTGACGGGTACGAGTACTATGACTATGGTGACTATAACTATGACGACGGCTACTACGGTGACTATAACGGCTACCCGACTGAGTACGAGTACGATTACCCATGCCACCTCGACAGCAGAACTAGGGTGCAGGAAGTAGTCGACGAGCAGCCCCAGTCGGGCCAGAAATCGGAGGATTTTCGGGAGGACCCGACTATAAAAAAGTTAAAATAGAGCTTAATTTGCAGACCCAGAGACAGCTACCCTTTATTCGTATAGCGAACCCTCCGTTGAATTTTCTCATAGACACAGGCGCGAATCAATCTTTTACTAGTCCAGAGGCAGTGGATAATTATTTCTCACACGTACCATTGAACTACGATCCGTTCGAGGTTACGAACGTTCACGCCACAAGTAGGAATGAGTATTCCATAACTCTTCCATGCTTCCAAGAGTTCAAAGATTCGGAGGAAATAAAGTTATTCGTGTATAGGTTTCACGATTACTTCGACGGTCTAATAGGTATGGATTTATTAACCAAGTGGGAAGCTAAACTCGACCTTAAGGAGCTCGCGCTTATTACTAAAGCCGCAGTGAACCCTATTCTCGATGGAGTGCACGCGCACCGAGTCGGAGCCGCTTTCACCGCGAGCTAGGGACGTTACCTCGCGTTTAAGGACCGATCACCTAAACGTCGAAGAAGAAGCTAATTTAATCGCGCTTTGTTCTAAATATGCCGACGTTTTTTATATTGAAGGCGAAGCGTTAAAATTCACGAATAAAATTAAACACAAAATCCGTACTCACGACGAAGTTCCCGTTTATACGAAGAGTTATCGCTATCCTTACATACATCGTGAGGAAGTCCAGGATCAGGTGTCTAAAATGCTAGACCAAGGTATTATCAGACCATCGGAGTCCGCATGGAGCTCTCCCATTTGGGTTGTCCCGAAGAAGATGGACGCGTCGGGAAAACAAAAATGGAGGCTAGTAGTAGATTTTCGTAAACTCAACGAAAAGACTATTGACGACAGGTACCCTATACCCAACATCACTGACGTTCTTGACAAGTTAGGGAAATGTCAGTACTTTACGACACTCGACTTAGCATCTGGATTTTATCAAGTCGAGATGGACCCGAAGGACATCCATAAGACTTCCTTCTCTATTGAACAGGGTAGGTTTGAATTTTTAAGGATGCCCATGGGGTTGAAAAATTCGCCCTCCACCTTCCAGCGCGTCATGGACAACGTTCTTCGAGGCCAACAAAACGACATTTGCCTCGTATACCTAGATGACATCATAGTTTTCTCTACGTCACTGCAAGAACATATGATCAACCTTGAAAAGGTATTCCAAAGGTTACGCGAGTCCAATTTCAAAATACAACTCGACAAATCAGAGTTTCTCAAACTTGAAACCGCATACTTAGGACATGATCATTTTTAGGTCTTCTCGGTTATTACCGAAAATTTATCCCAGACTTCGCCAGGGTAACTAAGCCCTTGACACAGTGTCTCAAGAAAGGAAGAAAAATTACATTTGACTCAGACTATGTTAATAGCTTTGAGAAATGTAAAACTCTTCTGACAAACGATCCCATATTGAGATACCCTGACTTTGACCGTGACTTCATACTGACGACCGATGCATCAAATTTCGCTATAGGTGCGATTCTTTCGCAAGGTGCGGTAGGTTCAGACAAGCCTGTAGCGTACGCGTCACGTACATTGAATGAGAGCGAGATAAACTATAGCACGATGGAAAAAGAGCTACTTGCTATTGTGTGGGCGACAAAGTACTTTCGCCCCTATCTCTACGGTCGTAAGTTCAAAATCTTTACGGACCACAAACCCTTACAATGGGTCATGAATTTAAAAGAGCCTAACTCTAAATTAACTAGATGGAGATTAAAATTAAGTGAATATAACTTCACTACTGAACATAAGCCAGGTAAGAAAAACACCAACGCCGATGCTCTCTCTCGCGTTGAGATTTGTAACGAAGAGACAAGCTCTATGGCCGGAAATACATCTGTTGTTCCTCCATCAGTAGCAAACGACTGTGACTCACGAACTGAAACCGCACATACTTCCAACGAGAATCCCATCCTTGAAATTCCTATAACTGACGAGCCTCTGAATAAATTCCATCGACAGGTGATTATGACGATAGTAGGTGACGTCAAGAAACGCGCGTCAGCGACTAAGCCGTTCGACACTCACACACGTACATCCGTGCAGTTATCGGAATCAAACTTGGAAGAGGATTTAATTAACACTATTAAGGAATATGTTAACCCTAAAATTAAGACAGGTATCCTTATTAACCCTCCTTTAGGTATGTACAAGATTGTCCCTATTTTACAGGAAAACTTTACAAGCTCATGTATGAAATTGGTACTTGCTAAAAAGGAATTAGAAAATGTCAAAGATTATCTAAGACAGCAAGAGATCATTCGTAATTATCATGAAGGCAAAACAAACCACCGTGGCATTAACGAATGTTATCTATCCTTATCAGTTCGCTACTACTGGCCGCGAATGAAAGATCACGTGACCAAGTTCATAAATGACTGTACAATATGCGGACAAGCTAAGTACGACAGGAATCCCATTAGGCCTAAACTCAACATCGTGCCACCGGCAACGAGGCCCTTTGAGATAGTTCACATGGACAGCTTCACTGCCCAAAATGAGAAGTACGTTACTTTTATAGACGTTTTCTCAAAGTATGGTCAAGCCTACCTACTAAGGGACGGCACTGCGCTTAGTGTAATACAGGCCTTATTAACATTTAGCACATATCACGGCTTACCGCTCACTATCATAACCGATCAAGGCACCGAATTTACTAATCAGATGTTTTCAGAGTTCTGTAAAATACATAAAATCACGCATCATCAAACCTTAGCACATTCACCTAACGCTAACGGAAATATAGAACGTTTTCACTCGACTTTACTTGAACACCTCCGTATTTTAAAATTGAAACAACGAGATCAGCCCGTTATTAATTTAATGCCTTACGCTTTAATTGGGTATAATAGTTCGGTACATAGCTTCACTAAGTGTAAGCCCTATGACCTTATACTAGGACATACTGACCCACGTGATCCGACTGACATCGATTTAACAGGAAACTTATTACAGCAGTATTCACAGTCCCATAGAGAGCAGATGAAACAAGTCTATGATCTCATAAACGAGACATCCCTTGCTAATAGGACCGCGATTATTGAAAATCGTAACAGGTCTCGCGAATCTGAGATAAATTACCAACCGGACCAACAGATTTTTATCAGCAACCCTTGTGCTAGTAGATCTAAGCTCGCACCTAGATACACACAGGACATTGTTTTAGCGGACCTTCCCATTCATATCTATACCTCCAAGAAAAAAGGTCCCATCGCAAAAAATAGGTTGAAACGTGTCCCTAAGACCGCGAAAGTGTTACAGGATGCTGATCCTGCTGCTAACCCTCTTGAATATAACACTGACTCACGGAAAATAGATAATACTTGAAGTACCTGGAGATGGACCCATGCGACTAACAACTCATTATCATACATTTTAACAATACATAGAACTATAAGATTAACTCTACCATTAACTAGTACGGAATCTATCGGAAATAAAATGTTAGGTAGGTAAATTCTTCACGTACGCAGTCTACGAATCTCAGCTAGATCACTTGCATAACAAATTAAATCACGCATCGCTTCAATCACAATCTTTAGAGCTAACTTGTTTTAGAAGAGGTTTGATAGATTAAGTTATTAAGAGTATTACAGGGAATCTAGACTATACGGATGCTGTAAAGTATAATGAAGCCCTTTGAGTTCTAAGAAAAATCAGTATAAGATCGTCACTGAACAAACTCATCATAAGTCTTAGCAAAGATTGTACGGATGAGCAAATAAAAATTATTAATAAAATTGTAGATAATCAAGTCGCAATAAATAAGACATTGCTGATGTTAATTGACCTCGATTTGTAGCCTCAACACGAGTTAGTATAAATTGCGAAATTAGCCCAAATATTGGCATTAACCAGCTACAGTGTAGATAACTTGATTAGTGAATTAAGTAGGTTAAAAATGCCCTTGCATTTTGCGGTGCTTCGCGCACACATTATTAAATGATAGGTATAGTTATAGGTAGCTAAAAGTATGTTAGGTATACTGAAATCTTTTTATCATAAAGATTCACTATTGTAAAAATAGGCAGGCAAGTCATCCCACCTTTCCCGCTCCTCGCTATCACTAGAAATATTCATGTGTACATAGAGGCTGAATGCCCGAAGTCAGGTACGAGGTATGTTTGTGAAGATCAGCTCAACCAAGATCAGAAATCTCAACCCGATTGTATCTGTAATACTATCCAAAGAGAAAAGCCCTAGGAGAAGCCCTGTCAAATTACCACCATCGACCTGATGACGATCAGCCCGGCATGGAGACACTGTATGACCACCACTACGCCATCGTGTTCTCGCAACCAACTTAACAGTCTCAACACACACCACCATTCCCTTCTACGGTGCACTATCCGGTGCACTTGTACTGGCCATCATCGTCGAAAATTATATCTACGACATGAACTCGAAAGGAAAACTCGAATACAGAGAGCTCACCCAAGCAGCCCCGACCTGTGCTGTATCAAATCCATCCCAGGATCAGAGGAGGCTGCCAACGACATTTTTTCCCAACATTCAAAAATAGTCGTTGAACTGAGGGGGGAGATGTTATACCTATCGGTCAACCCCAATCGCTGACCTTCCGACGACCCACATTGGGCATCTACGGAATCTGCTGACTTCGCGAGATTGCGACACGACGCGCAGCCTTGCCCCGAGAGCTAGATCTTCGGCACTTCGGTTCACGCATCGAACCAGTCCATATCTTAGGTTAATTAGATATTTAGAAAACCCTTTGTAGAACGTAATTAAATTTAATTTATTTTACTTCAAAATCGGTTTTTCTCTGGGAAACCCAAGCGTCGCTCCTTTAATTAACATGCTTCATTCAAAATGGATAAACCATAGGTATTTTTTTTCTAGAAAAACGCGCGAAGTCGTGAGCTATTCGTATGGTTATATCCAAAACTACTTACTTATGAGACGTCTCATAAAGCCACCCTGTAGGTGATTATCTCCTGTTATATCCCTCTGCCCCGCTAAAGCTAATTTCGCTAAAGCGTACTTAGAACCCTTAAAGTTTTGAGAGCAAAATGGTCCTAAAACAAAAGGCACCAGTGCCGTAGTGTAATAACGGCATAATGAGGCGTTTATGTCTGTAATGGGCCTAAGCTTTCAGCCCTTGTTTATTGTTCAAACGCTTGTATGTATTAAGATGTGGAGATGATTATATTTTGTCTTGGGTAAGTAGGTAGCCTACCTATAATCACACACCGCACCGCCGACCAAAGATTTTAATTGTTAGATACGCCCTTATACTCCCAAAAATTGTGGCATTATTGTATGATTATTGTCGATGTATTTTAAAGTTTATTTAGGAATGTCAAACGATACATTTCGATTCCAAACGATTCCTAGTCTTTATTATAGCTATTTTTTATGTCAAATAGAAGATAACTATTCAAATTGAAAAGCTATCGTCTATTTGACATTCGTAAATCCTAATTATGGCAAATTTTATCTAATTCTAAAACAACAAAATCGACACCATTGTCCTTGAATGCGTGCTATAACTACCTAATTGATTTTGTTTTGATAAACTATAAACCGACTTCAATTATATGGATCCCATTGTCAGAACTGGACCACCCAGTCAAAAGTGCCGAGGTAACAAACATAGAAAAAATTAAAAATAAAATAAAGACAAATTGAGAAACTCCTCTTGTAAAGTGTTTTTGTCAATAAACCTCACTGTTAATATTGCTATTTCTTCTGCTATCACATTGCACGTACTTTTGTGAACTATCACACCACAAAAACACAATACACTGAAATAATGTTTGAGCTCATCATAATCATAATTATATTTAATATTTTCCCCCGACACAGCATCATTCAACTAAAGTAAACAGTTGAATTACAAAACGTCTAGTCTAGTGCAATGAAGAAAGAGCGTTAAATCAACTGTAGCAGTTTTACGAGTAAACTTAAGTAGTTTGAAAACTTATTTCTCCCCGAAGACTTTTTAGTAGTAACCAGGTAGGTACCTTTGCTGGTATAGGAAAGTAACACCCATAATCCCCACGCTGGGCATGCGGGTTAGCGATCGCAGTTTGGTGGTAGAATTGTTATGAAGGAGGTGCTGCTGCCCACCCCCGGTAGATATCCCTGACTCGCCTCGTACAACGCCTATGAGTTGGAATTCTATGCCAACACCACACGGCAAATGTCTGTGTAAAATGTATGAAAAATAACAGGTTTTATTTTAGAGAAAGTACAGGAAGGGGAATAGAAAAACACTGCGTAGGTATCTACCTAACTCTTTTGTCATAATTGTGTAACTTTAATTATGTAGGTACTTTGAATTCTTTTACATTATTGTAATTAATTTGCCGATCTACATGTCTAGGTATTTGCTCATTAATAATATAAAATTTTGCACACCAAAGCTGTTTAGCTGGTAGGTAGGTACCTACTAACCTGAACTTAATTGTAGCCGAAGGAGAACATTTACAAATAAATTACCTGAGTTTCAGTTGAATTAAGGCCACCTTGTTTCGATGATTTAGGCATTTTACTCGCCCAGTCGACTTGCATCCGCGTTACGCGGGAGCCGACTTCATATGAACTCCGGTGATCTTTATCGGCGGGCGAGAACGCCACAGTATAACATAATGCAGTAGGTACGGTGAGTTTAATTTTATTGACTGTATTCCTTTAGTATATTGATTATTTTATTGACTATATTCCCTTAGTATATTCTTTTATTTGATTGAAATGAAAGTTTATTGGATTTATGTAGGTATTGACTGTAAACATAATTACTCTTACTAAACTTTTTGAATAAGAGGTGATAATGATGATTGTAGGAGAGTTTGTGGTACATACCTAAAGAATACAAACAACAAATGAAAACAAACATAATTGTTATGTACAATATTTATTCTCATTTATTATACATACAGGTGGATTTAATATGAGGAATAAAATGCTTATTTTTAATTAAAATTCATGATAATTTAGAGTTCTAGTGCTGGGTCCAGGCTCATTTTCATTTATCCATATGGTCATATTATGTTATGACCCAAGTTTCATTTGGATCTTTATTAAGAAGTCTAGGTCCTCACTGAACTGCTCCGCGGGCAGTGCTGGATTTACACATTTGCCGCCCCAAAGCTTTACAATTTTTGCCGCTTCTACTAACTTCTAAATCTCTCTATAACTAGATACACTGTTCTAAATAAAGTAAATTCCTTTTTTAACCAACTTCAAAAAAAGAGGAGGTCCTTAATTCGACTGTTTCTTTTTTAATATTTGTTGCCTTAGAACTTTTGAAAGGGTGGTCCGATTTTCTTGTTTCACTTTTTATTTGAAAGCTGGTGCTTCCCGTGTGGTCCTATTTCAATTTGGATCCATGAAAAATCTTGAAAACTATATAATTCAGTTTGTAGTTTTCAACTAGGTAAATCAATTATTTTAGGGAATAATCTTGTTTCTAGATAATTTTTACAACTTTATTTGTTTATTTTTAAGCTAAGAAAAGCATAGCTTTGTTTTTACTGCACTACTTATAACTTCAAAGGTAGGCTAAGGACGATAGGTAGGTAAGGCCCAATACTGCTAACCATGCACCTGTCAACGTCGAAATATCCAAAAGTGGGCGGTTGAATATTTTGTATTTGCGTTTTGTACAAGCGAATCATGTACTTGCCGTAGAACTAGAATCATTTAATTTGGCAATAAGCTAGGACTAAAATAATGTTAATTTGTAGCTTATTCACAAAAAAAAAGTTTTATTCACGCCATAGACCAAACACTATAGGGTACCTATACCCACTTCCCGTTGACCTAGAATTTTGATATTTGACAAGAAACAAGATCTTACAAATATACAATAGAATGTCGCACTTGACATTTCATTGTACTATATGGTTTGTCGCCACGCCGCGCCGTAGAGGTTGTTAGTTTTTGAAATTTTGATTTTACAAATGTGTCTTTTTGGGTAGGTACATTTTATCTGTAGTAGTAAGAAAGAACTGAAACGGGATCAAATTCGAGGCAAACGGCTGAAGTAAATGTTGTCAGCGAGTGCAGGGAGCCGCGTAAACTTTACGTGTTTTTACAGTAAACATTTTGTGCGCCTGGGTATTTTGATAGTGACAAAAAGCTTGTAAAACCAATACAATAACGAGCGAAGCGAGATGAACTCGTATCTAAGAAAAAGGTAAGCAAAATTGTTCACATGTTACAGACTTTTACAGCCGCTGTCAAAAATAAAGGAAGCAACATAACGGCGAGCGGAGCGAGCCGCTTTTTGTTTAAGATTTTAGTGATCTTCTATCGATAAACGACTTGTAGACACACTTTTCTAGCCTGCTGCCGCAAAAATAATGTATGAAATAAACACACAAAAAAAACGGCGAGCGGGGCGATCGGTTAAAAAATGAGAAGTTTGGGTACGGCAATCAACATGCTCTGATGTAAGCGTACCACATATTGTTGATATGCAGTGCTGGATTAAGCCAGCACGGGGCCCGTAGCAAATGTGATCTAGAGGCCCTTGAATTGCATATTGTTTCAAATTTAGGATGAACGTAAATTAAATACTAAAGATTTCTGCTGTGGTGAGCAAAGTTACTTTAAACCAGGGTTAAGTTCTAATACTGACAGGCGGAGCAATACATTTTTGGTCTTATTAGGTACATTTTATCTGTAGTAGTAAGAAAGAACTAAAACGCTTGTAAAACTAACACAATACCGAGCGGAGCAAGCTGAACTCGTATCTAAGACTAAGGTAAGCAAAATTGCAGGCATGTTTCAGACTATTACAGCTGCTGCCAAAAACAAAGGAAGCAACAAAACGGCGAGCGGAGCGAGCTACGAATTTTTTTGGTTACGATTTTAGTGAAAGTCTATCGATAAACGACTTGTAGACACACTTTTCTAGCCTGTTGCGGCTAAAATAAAGTAAGACACAAATAAAAATAAAAAACGGCGTGCAGGGCGATCGGTAAAAATATGAAGAAAATGTGAGAAGTTTGGGTACTCAGCAAATAAAATAGCTAAGACAATGGTGAGCAGAGTGAACTGCACATATCTATGAGACTAATTCTTTTGTAGTCAAAAACTTTTTACTCGCTGCTAAGACAAAAACGCTAGCAGCTCTAGAAATAAACGAAAAAAGGAAAGTTTTGTAAGCTTTATTGTAAACAATAACTATTTGGCAGAGGTACCACGTTCCAGGTAGGTATGCATCCAACAATTAATAATGGTGCGTGAAATGAAACACAAATCAACTTGCGCTGGATGAAGCTAAAGGTGCTATGTAACGATGTGAAGATGTTTTTCAACGATTTTGCCTTCTTAAATAGCAATGTATCTGCAATAATTTTACAACATATATAATGTTTGACATTTATATCATTTTGACCGCAAGAGCCTAGCGCCTGGCCCCCCTAGGCGCGGGGCCCGTAGCTTTTGCTTCTCGTGCTACGTGGATAATCCGCAACTGTTGATATAAGTAAATAATTAAAAGTTCAGTGAGGATTAAGGCGTCTTTTACTTATTTTCACATCCACGCCGATTACGCCGATCACGCCGACCCCGCCAACCAATTCGACGCTGGGCGCCGCCATCGCACCGATGAAATGAGCATCGGCGCACATGTCTAATACATACCTAAATTAATTATTTAGATTCTCAAATCGAAACGTCTCATTGGCAAACACAATATCATTTTTTTAAGGTATTGCATAGCTTCTATCGCGGGCCTTGAGCGCGGGGACCGAATCCAGAAATTCCGTAACGAAAAAACCTCACGCTCCCCACTCCGACCGGAACAGCGGTGATACTTTTTAGTTTTGCCATCTATCGATGAATAGTAGAACTTTTAATGACTTTTTGTAATATGACGTTTGTCTCTTTAGTTCAGCAACTCGCCTCTAGATGGCATTGCAATAGCTTTACCGCGGCAGTCCCCGAGTGCGACACGTCTTTTTTTATGATTAATAATATTTTCTAAGTATAATGTTGAGTAGTTTTTTATACTGCAAAGTATAAAAAACTACTCCTCAAGTACCTAACGAAAAGGACACGTAGTCAGTCGAGGCGGCAGTAACAGGCCCTCCCTAGGCGGCAAGAGTGGGGAAGCGGCTGCTGCCACCGGCCGCCGGCCGCCCCGCTCCCACGCCACCGCAACAAAAAATTGGTAAAAAAATTGGTGCGCAAAAAAAATTGGCGCACTAATTTTTTTTGGGCCAAATATGCCGCCCCCTCTAATTTTGCCGCCCTAAGCTTCAGATTCTATGATAAATCCGGCCCTGCCCGCGGGTGACGGAATAGGACCAGATTGCAAATTAATAATGATTTGCGATAAAAAATTCTCATTTTCTTTATTTTCTTTTTCGTTGAAAAACATCGAGCACCTTTAACAAATATTTGCAGATCACAATCTTTTGCAATCTTTGCGATCTTCAGTTTCCTTTTCCATTCGGAGATATCGAAAATTATTTACTTCATTAGCTGCGAAACCCGAGGGTTTGAAGGCCAGGGTAATGGAGCAAAAGGCAATGGTGCTGGGATATCACTTTATCTGGCAATGTTATGGAAAGGTCATTTTCATCGACTGACCTTTATTGCTTTCTACCTAGATTCCGTTAAGGCTCGAACCTATTGGAATTGCTAAAAAAAACTAGGCCTTGATCTCGTCATATATCACGGGATCCGAGTGGTAAAAACAAGAATTACTTATATAAAATGCTAAATTTTTTCTTCTGTTCTTTAGTTGTTAAAAAACAAATCAGTAAAAAAAAATAGATAAAAAAACATTAAAGTGCACTGTTTTGCACCTAATTTGATCTAGATCTCAGGAACCCCGCGGTCTATAGAAAATATTTTTTGTTTTGATTCGTATGTCAATACTAATTCCTTGGTTCATCGGTTGGGTTTTTTCATACCTAAGTTAAGTTTAGTTTTCTATATGCAAAAACATCATTTTTGCGCCTACGCCGCCGTTCCAAAAACGTATGCTCTGTCCCGCTCCTATGAACGCTAAATCCTATGACTATCTTTTTCAAAAAATGGGGCGCAATGCGCCCTCTTAAAGAAATCTGATTTTCGTCCTTGATCGAAAGACATAATCCATACGGAGGGACCGTTCGGAATATAAATTTGTTCATCCGACGACGGGACCTGCACTGCACCTTTCCAGGATCAAAAGAAGCCTTTGACTTGATTTATGCTATCGAGTAAATCCTTTCAGCCGTTTAAGGAAGAAATAACAAATATATACAAATATCTTACTTATATAAGTGAGAACTTAACAAGATGATATAAGTCGTTGTAGCTAGCCTTGAGTCCCCCGTGGGTGCTTCCAAGAAGAATAGACTGTGGAACACGTTGTCCTACACTGCATGGCCACAGAGGAGGCCAGACATAAAACGGGGCTGAAGTGTCTCATTGAGGCATCTACTCTATCCACACCCGCAGAAAAGCTGAAACGAAGCTGTCAGTCACCAAAAGTCCTGCTCCGATGCTTCAAGGAGATGGGCTGGTTAGGGCCTACTTAGGCATGGGGATAATGCACGATACACTCCTATGCGAGATGTCCGTGCAGATCTTAGTTCCCCTACTCAGAATTAGAATTAGCCTTGAGTCTGTGTTTCAGAGCACTATTGTCAACTGATATTAGCCAAAATCGTGAAGTAAGTGAATGGTAACCTGTGATAATTCTTTATTATTATTTAGATTTAATAATGACAGACAATGCCATTTTACAGCAGCACCATTAATTATTATTTGTACACGACTTTAACGACGCTCGCTGATCCATCTAATAATTCACCTTTTTTATATGTACCTACATAAATTCCTGAGTAACTTGATTATTTTTCTGTCTTGTATGTTTTATGGCTTTAAACTACAATTAATATTGTATAATTGACGTCTTCAAGTGTGCCTTGTGCTCCTACGGCCAATAAATGAGTATAAGTAGAGTCAATTGCACCTTACCTGTTTCTTATTTGATATTAATTACTATTTATCAAACTGTTTATATAGTAAAAATCGGACTTGTCCAAGTGCTTATTTTGTAAGTCTAAAGAAATAAACGATTTGACTCTGACTCTGACTCTATCGCCCACAAGTAAACAGATAAAGTACCTACTCCGTTAAATACATGTCTTTCTATTTCTATACGTCCTGTTGTTCTTACTTTCTTTCTACCTATGGTTTGTCCATTTTGAATGAAGCATGTTAGTAAACAAACTACGACACATATGTAAAACAAAATCTCACTTGCTTGGCGTCGAGTTTCAGATATAATTGTAAGCAATTTTTATTGAAGGGAGGATCTAAAATCGATAAGTAATGTAAATTGCGTATAAAAGGACGCGCCAACAAATTGAATTTTAGGTTGAGTATGGGCGGTTTGTTTACTAACATGCTTCATTCAAAATGGACACGGTATAGATCCATCCCCACATAAGTGAATATCACAGAAGCTTTGTGTAGATAAACTTAGAAAGCTCTGAGGCCAGGTTTGCTTAATGTTCTTCCGAAGGAATTTGATTGAGTTTACTGAGAATGCAGAAATTCTCAGATTCAGTTAAGGCTAGTCTAAGGCGGGCGGGATTTGAGGGCGGGTTATCTAAAACTAATACGTATATCAGAGTAAATAGAGTTCAGTTTCCCGTAACTTATTATGAATAGTATAGGTACCTTAAACATCGAATAAAAATAACTAAGTAGATATGATGAAAAATGCGAAAGTTTGAATGATTAAATGGAATGGTGTTTAAATAAATAAATAATGTTGAACAATTCACACAGCCTTATCAAAGCTAAGCAGAGCTTATGATATGAGTACCTACTAGATAACTGATATAAATAATAAAATACACTACATAGATAGTTTTATTTTATTTTATTTTTTTTACATAGAAAACATCCACCCTGAACAAATATTTGCAGATCTTACACATACTTGTCCCGAGGCGGGAATCGAACCCGTAACCTCCTGCACCGCAGGAAGTGACGGGTTTACGGGACCTTCATCCGCCGCGCCACAGATAATATATAATAAAATAATAAACGGATCGGGCTGAAAATTGAAATGTTCCGCCCAGACAACCAAACTACAAATGGTTGTCAACGTGGAAAGAATTTTCCACGGGATTCTTTTCTCTCCGCATAGACAACTAGTTCTTAACCTGGAATAACGAATACCAACCTAGTTATTCGTTATTCCAGGTTAAGAATTTGTATATCCTGGGAAAACACGTGTGAAGCCATGGGCAGAAACTAGTAGGAATATAAAAAATCTACAGGGAATATAGTTCAAGCTTGTGCGAGTAACTTCTATGAATTGTGCAAACAGTGAAATAAACACTGGTTTTGTGAGTGTTATTGTTTTAGGGTTCCTTTGGGAATGTCTGAAAACTTATGTTTACCTAAAGCTTCGCGTCCACTGAGTCTAATCGAACGGAATGCAGCGCACGAGGCGTCGTCGGTATTTACAAAATGCCGATCGGGTGCGACTACACTGCTCTCAATGTGTTTCGGACATTGACGTAGAAATTATACCTATGTACATATATTTATCAATATGTGACTTATGACGTAATAAACATTTGTTATCTTTTATCTTATTTAAAACGACTCCCGCGGATGTCGTAAAAGGCGAGTAAGGGATATACACCGGGGGGCAGGCAGCAGCGCTCCCTGCAGTACAATTATACCACCAAACTGCGATCCCCACCCCGCATGCCCAGCGTGGGGATTATGGGCATTACCCTCCTTGAGATAAACGCCAATAAGGCACTCAACAGGAGGAGGATTTACGTCCAGCAGTGGACCAATACAGGCTGTTAAGGTAAGGTAACCTTGTGTGTAAAAGCTTACGCACTATACTAACTAAAACTTTACGGTACAGACAGCGTCAGTATTAGGTAACCCGCGGTTCGAATCCGATTTTTTATATTTTTATGGGGCGGGCAACAGCGTCCCACGCAGAATAATTCTGCCACCGAACTGCGATCTCCAACCCGCATGCCCAACGTGGTGATTATGGGCATTACCCTCCATGAGATAAACGCCAATAAGGTGTTTATCAGGAAGAGGCCTGCGTCCAGCAGTGGACCAATACAGGCTGTTGAGGAGGTTGAGAAGTTATAACTTAGCCATTTATTACTATTTATTTTTACTTTCCTTGTATTCGTGATGAAAAGCACAGTGCTTACCTTGCGCGAGAGTAACTTATTTAGTCCCTTTCATCCCTTGGGTAACAATGTAGGTACTATTATATAACGAATGAAGCGAAGATACCTTCACCTTAACCTTAACCTCAACAGCCTTTATAGGTCCATTGCTGGACGCAGGTCTGCGAAAGTTTGTAAACATATATGTATACAAACTTTCGCAGACCTGCGACCTGCGTTTGTTGCTCTTTCACGCAAAAAATACTGAACGGATCGGGCTGAAATTTTGCATACCTAAATCAGTTCTCGTGAAATAGGCGTGCAAAGCCGCGGGGCACAGCTAGTACATAATAAAAGTAAAGAAAGAAGGTAAAGAACAGACGTTATCTGTACATACATAGAGTACCTACTTAGAGTCTATAGGTACTTCATTAACTGCGTCCAGACACCCAGCTTCAGCACTTTAAAACATACTTAAAAGCTTTTATTACTAAACTTATTTGCTGGTACTTAAGCCGGCTTATTTATAAACGTCGCCTTATACTTACTAGGTGTAAGATTTCTCTATGATTCTTATAATAGTAGCCAATAAAGCACTATTCTATATACCTACTAACTGCGCCCGTGGCGTTGCGTTGCCCATGTAGAAATAAAATTTATATTTCATAAAAAATAACCGAGAGGCTTTCCAGGGTAAAAAAGGTCGCCGAGCACATTTGATTCAACCTATGCAAAATGTAAAGAAGCTTAGGTTCCATTTTTAAAAAATTGTGCTTATGTTAAAAAGTCGTATAAGCGATTCGTAGGTAGTAATAATAGATATACATACCTACCGACTATAAACCAAACTGAATGCCAGTTTTACAGGGGTACAAGCGCCTTTACGCTAAAAACGGCCGGTCGTCGTACTTGGACACCCTCTCGAAATTGTTTCCGAGTACACATACCTTGAGCAAATCCTGCAGCTAGGTAAAAAAAATTTTGAGAAGGAGGCCAAGAGGAGGATACAGCTAGGCTGGGCAGCATTCGGAAAGCTAGGTACGTCGAGTCTTCTCGTCATCCATACCGCAATGCTTGAAAACGAAAGTTTTCAATCAGTGCGTCGTACCCGTCATTACCTACGGAGTTGAGACGTGGACACCCACGATAGGGTTAGTCGCTCAACGAGCTATGGAAAGAACTATGCTCGGAGTCTCTCTGAAGGATAGGAGACGTAACGAATACATCCGACGGAGAACCAAAGTTATCGACATAGCTCAAAGAATTAGCAAACTGAAGTGGCAGTGGGCCGGCCATATCTCGCGAAGAACCGATAACAGCTGGGGTAAACGAGCGACTCGGCAAACGAAGTGTAGGACGCCCTCCGGCCAGGTGGGATGTGACTATCTGCGAGAGACTGCAGGCAGATGCTGAATGCGTCAAGCTGTAGAGAGGGCGCTATGGCGCTCATTAGGGGAGGCCTATGTCCAACAGTGGACTAATATAGGCTGATGATGATGATGATGATGGTGAATTTATTCCACCATAGGTACATTTATATTTACACTTGATATCGTTGTAATCTAATTTAAACATAATTGATAATTATTATTATATTGTAAGAATACAAAACAAACAAAATATTATTTTGAGGAAACACCTTAAGGGATTTTAGGCAGGAGAGAGTAAGACAATAAAATAAAAACAGACAGACGGTAATTTTGCATAAACACATAGGTACTCCTATCTAATTATAAATTACAAATTAAACAAAAAACAAATAAGAAAGTGTGAGTATTTTATGAGTGTTTACAAACACATGTTAACTAACTTTCGCGTATAAATTACTAGCTGCGCCCCGCGGCTTCGCGATGTTCCTATGGAAAGGTTAAAAGGTGATTTTCATCCCACTGGAACTGATTTATGGGATCAAAGTAGCTTAAGTTTTATTACATGATTAGAATTACCTGTATGCAAAATTTCAGCTAGATCCGTCGAGTAGTTTTGGCGTGAAGAAGTAACAAACATCCATCCATCCATCCACATTTATACATCCATACAAACTTTCGCATTTATAATATTAGTGTGATTAGTAGCATTAACATTTCAAAGGATAAATCACTTTGATACATCTACTTCGATGCTTACTTCCCTAAGGAATAAAACTACAATTTACATCGCGCTACGTTTACAAATGAGGGTAGTTTCACAACGTCACTAGCAATATTGCACGAGTTGCAAGGTTGTCACTGTATTGAATTAGTTGCCGTCGCCAACGGCAGTACCTTCGAAACTATCTGTAAGTAAATTAATATACCTAATCGATTTCAAAGTGAAGATGACCTCAGTGGCTCCAATAAGGTTCTATTATAGAACCATGAGGTTTCACGCCTGAACTCTCAACACTTTAACGTCAAATTAACAAATTAAAAAACATTAAACCACAGGCTTTTTTTAAAAGCTTACAGAACAATAGGGTATATGCATGGATTTTTTATAATTTTTTAATTATTTATTTAGGATAATACATAAACGATAAAAAATATAACACCCAAAAGAAATTGAATTATTGAGGTAAAAAACTAAAAGTAAAACTTTATAGGTACTAAAAACTTTTAACTAAACAGTTTCGGGTGATAAAAACGCTGCCATGTTAGCCATCGCATTTTATGACGTCACGGATCATAGAGTCCCCTATGTAAACTCAATCAAAACTTCATGCCCATACAAATATGTTTAAGTATAACGTCACGCTTCGCATGCCAATAGCGTTGCGTTTAGACATTTTGCTGTTGAGACTTAAAAATCTACTTTTCAATGATTAAATTTCACAGTAAAAACATCATAAAACACAAAATAAATATACAGATATATTTCTATATCAATAGAGATATAGAAATATAAAAATATATTAGCTTTATTGAAGTCACATACATATACCTTATTAGACAAATACGATTAGGTACATAATTTCGTTTTCAAATTCAAATTTAAACATTTTTGCTGCACGTGTGAGGTTACGCGTTGTTGAAGATAGTGTTTTAGTTTTTAGTAATAACCTTGCTATTACCTTGTTATTTTCTGTTATTGGTAGGATTTTTTAAAGTTAATATCTTATTCGTAATCGGAGTATAGTTCTAATTTGTTTTGTTTATTAGATTGCAATTTTCTTTTTCAAAGAAGTACCATTATACTTCTTTGAAAAAGAAAATCACAATCTAATTTCAATTTAACTCACAGTTTTATAATAAATCTCTACAAGTGATTCAAAGCTCATTCAAGCCATTCAAACTGACGTAAGAGGAAGCACAAAGCCCAGTTTCCCGTTTCCCGTTTCCCGGAGAGTAGTAGGTAATTATGCAGTATTGTCGACGTGACGGAAAATATGCTGATTCCGTCAGCCACAGAGCAGAGAAGCTAATAATTTACCATAAAAATACAACGGTTTTACCTTACAGCTGGTGGTGAATTTGCACCACCTCATCTCTTCCCGTGGGTGTCGTAAGAAGTGGTAAGGGATATCCACCGGGGGCGGGCAGCAGCGCCCCCTGCATAACAATTCTACCACCGCATGCCCAGCGTGACGGGGGTTATGGGCAATACCCCCTATTAGATAAACGCCAACAAGGTGCTTATCCGGGCCTACGTCTCAGCAGTGGACCAATACAGGCTGTTGATGTTGAGGTTGAGGTTTACATTAAAATTGCAAGATGTCTAAAGAGGTTTTGTTGTTATAGTTAAGTGCGTAAGCACTTATTCTCCTGGTAATTTCTAAGAAAATCAAACAAACGGCGGCGCTATAGTCCGTAAAAAGTAGCAGAGGTTTTTGTCTCGAACTGTATCTGTCTTCGTAGTCTAGCGGTTATGACATTCCCGTACTGATGGGAGGACGTGGGATCGAATCCCGTCGAAGCCGAATATTTATGAATTTAATTTAATATTATTTGATTTTCTTAGAAGTCTAATAAATTCATAGCGGGCTCTGTAGCATTTCTGAGAACCATCTACTTGACAGCGGATTAAAAGATCTAAGATTTCAAAAAACTTTTATTAGAGTATTTATCCCCTTATTCATAATAGTCTGCTTACTTAAAACAGGTACTCAGGTACTTCACCTGTGCCCATATAATAAATGATTTTTTCTATTCTAGGTAGATTCTAACCCTCTTATTCATAATAGTTTGCTAACTTAGCACACTGCTAAATCTCACTGTCTTCTTCTATTGACATAAGTCAGACTGAGAAATAACTACTTAGCAGTTGTTTTATGTTAACAGACCATTATGAATATGAGGGTAGGTGACGAATTTAATAGATTTGGTTGTCAAATAAGGCATAGATCTAAAGGCTTAGATCATGATGAAGTTTGATTCTTTGTATATTTATTTAAGTCGTCATTTTGGTTCCTTTTTCTTGTAAATAAGCCAAATATAAATTTTTGCGCTTACGCCGAGCCTTTCTAAAACGGTTGGCTCTGTCCCGCTCCTATGTACGCCAATTTCACTTGCTATCTTTTTCACAAAATAGCGTCGTCTCAAAAAAACAATATGTCCGTCACTCCTAACAGGATAGACAGAGTCTGGACATATACTTCTGACTTGTCTACCCTGCGTCCAACTCGCTAGTAGGCAGTTATCTAGCCGAGCTAAGTGTCTTAAACTAGCACAATGCCCAGGCAGTTTTTATAAGAACCTGTAAATTTTTGAGATGAAATATTAAGTTTGATAGTTGAATGCTAATGATATAGAGTTTTATGACCTGGGAGCTCTAGTTACATCCTTTGGACTGGTTGCCTATTATTATTATAGGGGTACCAACTAAAACTAAACTAAACAAAGACAGGTTTAGAATGCTTAAAAGGATAAAGAGGAGTAAGTACCTAGGTAAGTACCTTTCATTTAAAGAAAATTGGATTATCCCCTAGGATGTGCTTCTTGCATTAAAACTATTATTAACAATTGAGCTATAGCTGCAAACTGCAAACAATCTACAGGTAGCTTAACTGATCCATATCAAAACTACAAAAAAGTCGGAATCGTCCGCAAGACGCAAATGATACATTTTACAGTGACAAAATGACTAACCGCAAGTAACAAGCGACCCCACGAGCTGTGATCTGATACCTTCAATATGAAATGCAATGTAAATATCACGAGTTAAAGCTAGTAAATAGTGTACCTACTCTTATAATATAATTATCAAAAGTTAATCAAACATTTCTTCTAATAAAATAAAAATTACCTCCCTGTCCAACCATAGTATAATATACCCATAACATAATACTTATAATAATTAATATGATATAGAAAAAAAATCATATTTATCAGAAATAGATATTAAAAACATGAACCAACATTTCAAATTATACAGCAAAATATAAGACAATAATAATATTAATAATTTAATAATTTATTTATAAAAAGTCTAAATACGTTTGCCCAGTAGTGGAACAACGCAGCTCATAATATGTGAATGCACATTTTGTGCTGTGCGGCAGCGCTGTTGTCCAGATCAGCGACAGACAGCCTTTATAGTAAAGTAAGGTTCGTATAAGAAAATCTAGCTAACATCGAAAAGTAAATCCATCCTATTGATATTGGGGTGAATTTTCACTCCGATATGTGTCGAATACAGATGCCGCTCGAGAGCCCTCGACTGAGGGGTCTATTACGGCGTCGGTGATATTTTACAGGTCAAGTGCCTCTTGGATTACAGAATTTACAGGTTTAATTACTGTATCTAAATATTGTATTTTAATTACTGTATCTATATACTTGGCTTTCGTAATACGCAACTTGTAGCACCTGTAAGTTTCAGAGTCAGAGTCAAATCGTTTATTTCTTTAGAATTACAAAATAAGCACTTAGACAAGTCAAATTTTTACTTTATAAACAGCTTGTTAAATAGTAATTACTATCAAATAAGAAATAAGGTGCAATTGACTTTAATTCACTTCAATTTGTTGTCCACTAGCGGAAGAAGCTTAGCTTAGGGGTTTGTGGTTTTAATAGATTTGAGAGATTTTCCGAAAATAACATTTAAATAATAAAAACAAAACATTTTTTGAACAAGTATTTACAATAGAAACAATTAAGTTTATAGCAGCATAGCAGAATAAGGTTGCAACAGTCTGCAATAAGAAATAAGGTGCAATTGACTTTAATTCACTTCAATTTGTTGTCCACTAGCGGAAGAAGCTTAGCTTAGGGGTTTGTGGTTTTAATAGATTTGAGAGATTTTTCGAAAATAACACTTAAAAAATAAAAACAAAACATTTTTTGAACAAGTATTTACAATAGAAACAATTAAGTTTATAGCACATTAAGTTTTTAGACTGTTGCAACCTTATTCTGCCAGTCTGCTATAACCTTATTCTTACAGCAGACTGTTGCAAACAATATACAATTAGCTCAACTAATCCATATCAATACCAGTCGGATACGTATCTTTTATCTACTTATTATTACCCAAGTCAATTAAACCCATCAATAATACGCGATAACCTCGAATTCACCTCGAGCATTCCAAAAATACCCACAAAAGTTTTCCAGTTTCCGGCCCCAAGTCTTTGTTCTGCGAGAGGCTTTCACGGCCGATATCCGGCGCAGAGTATAATAGGCCGCAAGTACAATCGCCTGTAGATACGATATTATATCTATCGATAGTACGAGTATAATGTCGTCAAGAATAGAACCATTAGAGCATCTATCCAAGTCAAACACTTATAAACTGTACAGAAACGTCGGGTTTGATTACCTATGTCAGTAGACCAGATAAGTAAAGCAAACCCTTTTTCTACAATGACAGAACTAATTGAATATAGGCTTCAGTACCTTGCTTGCCGAGTGGTGCCGGCGGCATAGAATTTGCACCACCCCAACAGTTGGAGCAAAACATGCTACAAGTTTTTTTATCCTTTAGAATCTCAAACTCGACCTCAACAGTCTGTATTGATCCATAGAAATCCTAATAAATTCTGTGATTGGTCCACTGCTGGACGCAGGCCTCCCTCTGATAAGCACATTGCTGGCGTTTATCTAATGGGGGGTATTACCCATAATCCCCATCACGCTGGGCATGTGGTTTGGGGATCGCAGTTCGGTGGTAAATTGTTCTGCAGGGGGCGCTGCTGCCCGTCCCCCGGTGGATATCCCTTAGTCGCCTCTTACGACTCCCACGGGAAGAGATGTGCTGTGTGGTGCTGGCTTAGAATTTGCACCACCCCATCACAGGGTCATATCCCTTAGTGCCCTTTTACGATACCCGCGGGAAGATTTGGGGTGGTGCAACTTCTAAGCCAGCACCACAAAGCTCTTAATTAGTAAGTCTTTTCAAAATCCACACGTTACTCTGCGGTTCACTGTACCTACGCCTGTGTGTTCAGACATAAAGTAATTCTTTGAATTTCATAACAGACATCTGTATTGTTCAGGCAATGCCAAATTGGCAATTCATGAGAAATTTACTTATAAGGCGGTGAGGGTCGGAGTGTTGCCAATTTTAGAGCTAAATTAGTTAGGATATTCTGCGAAAAACAATAAATCACATTCTTATTAAATTACTATTAGCTATTACAATTTTCTCATTAGTACCTATGTAACTACTTGCATCTTATTATTATTACGCATTTTCTAAATCGTCTAGTAATTTCCCGCCATAGCTGTAGCTACCTGTAAAGGTAGTATAGGTAGGTATAGGTTGCCCGTATAGGGTTGTCACTTTATTTAGGCATTAGGAAATTAAAACTTTTTGTATGGGAAACTGAAAATAGGAATTTTTAATTATCTCCCCCCCACAACTGATCACCATGATGGTCTAAAACCTCCCCTTCGGGGTAGTACACATATTAATTATGTTATACCGTGTATATAAATACATACTCTAATACCTACCAAAGCATAAGTTATAGTATTAGTTACAAATAACAAACATTTTATTCAAGCTTAACTATTTGTATAAATTCATGTAGGTAGAGAACTGATTGCGCTAAGCATAAGAGAAAACAAAACAGAAACAAAACTTTAAAGCTACTAAAAAACGAGATAAATGCGGAGACTCGTGTTGAATGGAAATGCATAGATAGGTGTTGCATAAAGTTCTGCTCGAACACATAACTAGAATTTTGCCAAGTATCGAAACGGCAACGTTTAAACTAAACGAGTTTAGAGCTTAAAACTCCGTTTACGGAAATGGGTTATGTTATGACGCAAATTTCCTGCCAAAAAGGGTTTGAAGATTTTTATTTTTAAATAGCTGCGCTTACTAAAAAATATACATATATTTGGATAAAAATCACTAAAATAAATGAAAATGTGTCCTGACAAGTTTCGGAAATATTAGCTGATGAAAAAAAAATTGTAGGTATGTGATAATTTTGAAAACAAAAAATTAGGAGTGAAAGTGGTGCCGCCAGCCCTCTTTTTTTCCTATTATTACGTTAAACACATGAAAATTTCAAAAATTGATCGTACTGTTTGTGAGTATTATTATGATTATAAGTTTATTATTATAATACCCCTGTAATATATTATTTTATAAAGCTTAGGCAGAGATATGATGTTGGCCTTTTTGGCAACCAAACTCTATTTTCGCATCTCTCCCTAAACTATAAAAGATAAAACTATAACAGGAGGCTATAAACTAGCTTTTAATAGACTTCACAAACAAAACGACGGATTTTTAAAAAATATGATAAAATACGTGGCGCTGTCATATTGGTGTGAAAGTGGCGCCCTCAACTATTTTATCTTATTATTACGCAAAACGCAGCAAGTTTTAAAAATCCTACGTTCAGTTTGTGGTATCTATTATAAGTTATTTATTAATGCTTCTGTAATAGTTTCATTTTGTATAGCTTAGGCAGAGATACGAAGTTGCGCTTTTTGGCCACCAAACTCTATTTTCGCATCTCCTCCTAAACTATATGAGATAAAATTATTAAAGACGTATTAAAAAATAGCTTATAATAATAGATACCACAAACTGATTGTAGGGTTTTTAAAAATTCCTATGATAAACGTAAAAATATGATAAAATACGTAGCGCTGTCATATCGGCTCTGGTATGCACCTTAAGCCCCTTTGGCATAAAATTTGCATTCAACATTTATAAAACGACATTTAAAAGTGAAATATAACAAAAGAGCACTTCTCGTCGTTGAAAGACGTGTTGAATGGAAATGCATAGTTAGGTGTCGCATTAGTTCAGGGGCCTAATTCCACTAGTTTTTAAACAAAATGCGCTACACGATTAAGATAGAGATTTAGTCATAAATTTATTTGGTATTCCAATACCATAAGATTACAATCTGTATGACTTATAATATCGTGTCAATAATGTGGTGGGACATTTAATTATTATCGTAATAGTCATGATATGGCATAAACAAAAAAAGATCGTGTTAGTAGAATACCAAGTGGAATTAGGCCCCTGCTCGAAACTAAACTATAACGTTGCTAAGTATCGAAACCGCAACTTTTTACGAGTTTAGTGCTTATAACTCCGCTAACGGTTGTGGGTTTTGTTGTGTCGCAAATTTCAGAAAATTTGCGACAAACTTCTTGATCTATGTAAGGTTTTTGAACTTATTTTGCATCACACTATATGGGTATCAATATATCAATTACGCCACCGTCAGCTTCTAAACGTACCGATCTTATCCATCCAAAGATTGCCTGGAAGAGATCGCTGTTAGCGATAAGGCCGCCGATTGTACCACTCTAGATTAGTTAGCAGTAATTTCTTTGTTTTTGTTATGTATTGATGGTGCAATAAAGTTATAATCTATCTATCTATGGGTAATTTCTAAGAATTAAATTATTTGATTTCACTGATCTATGTAATTTAGGTTAGTAGGTAATAACGTAGGTACCAAACGTAGGTTTTATTGATAAGTAGGGACAACGTTTCATCCCTCTTTGACAAAGCTTATAACAGAAATCATGTGGTCTTGAGCCGTGTGGTGCCGGTGGCATAGAATTTGCATCACCCCTACTCTTCCCGTGGTTATCGTAAGGGGCGTTTAAATGACATTTACCGGGGGCGGGCGACAGCGCCTCCTGCCGAGCAATTCTGTGACCAAACTTCGATCGCCAACCCGCATGCCCAACGTGGGATTATGGGCACTACCCCCTATTAGATTACAGCCAATAAAGGCGCTTATCAGGGAAAGGTCTGCGTCCAGCAGTGGACCGATATAGGCTGTTGAAGTTAAAGTTGAAGTTGATAACAGAAATCAATCAAATTAAATTCTGACACGGTTCCATCCCATTCTGAGCTGATTTTTATCAACAAGTATGTCCTACTGTCGGCTGCTGAACCGATTTCCTACTCCTAAACTACAAAATAAAACGTATCCGACATCGTGCTTTCTTTTCTTGCAAATATGACACGTCAAATAAAATAGTTTTGCCATCCTGACGGTCGTTGGTAGTAAGTTAGCCTCGCCTATCATGCAGTCTTTCAACAGAATCCTAACCCTATAGACTTCTTAGGTTGGGATTCTGTTGAATGGTTGCATATCTCTTGTCTGACTTGACTATATGTAGTATAGTTTTATTTTTCTTTTTCTTTGTATTTAATTTTAATTTATGTGTAATGTTTTAACATTTATAATGTGTAACTGATGGACATTGTCTGAATAAAAAAACTTTTTATTTTTTTTATTTGCAATCTTAAGGCGCATACCCGAGCCAATATGACAGCGATACCATTTTATCATATTTTTACGTTTATCATAGGAATTTTTAAAAATCCTACGTTCAGTTTGTGGTATCTATTATAAGCTATTTTTTAATACCTTTGTAATAATTTTATCTCATATAGTTTAGGAGGAGACGCGAAAATAGAGTTTGGTGGCCAAAAAGCGCAACTTCGTATCTCTACCTAAGCTTTACCAAATGAAACGATTACAGAGGCATTAATAAATAACTATTAATAGATACCACAAACTGAACGTAGGATTTTTAAAACTGGCTGCATTTAACATAATAATAAGATAAAATAGTTGGGGGCGCCACTTTCACTGGTGTATGGGCCTTAAACGTTTTTGTGGAAAGACGATTTTCGTAGATGTGTGCTACGGCGTAGCAGTGCTACGCCGTAGCTCTTCTATAACGTTGTCTAGTTTATTTGTGTGGATGTTTAAATTTTATTTTGTGCTTCGGTTATGTTCGTAATAATAAGGTGTTTATATAAAAAATAATAACAAGCAAATAGTTTGTTCCGCCTAAAAAGAGGACATTAACAATTTCACTGTTGCAGACGCACAAAGGCTTGTTTCTCACGAGCTCGCCAAGTCACGTCACCGCTTTATTCATACCTGATTCCTAATCGAAATAAAATCTTTTATTATGTATGAAAATATTGAATTTTGAATTAAGTTAGTATTAAATCCTAAGTAACGCATATGTTTAAAGATAAAGATACAAACACTTATTTCGAGCAAGAAACAATACGTACATGATACTAAAACTATATATTCTTATTTCTAATTATCTACTAGATTAGGTATTCATATTCATATTCATATCATTTATTCTGCTTTTATGAATACAGGTATTGTTCTAAGGTGTTTTGTTGGGTAGGTATACCAGTCATGAAAATCCTGTCAGGGCGCAACAATCATTTTGTATTTACTTATGTTACATTAATTAATTGGAATGTCATGTTTTAGATGTATTGGTTGTTTATTATAATTATTAGACAAGAATAAATAATTAATGAATTTAACAAAACAAGCATAAATTGTAATTATGTTTTCAATTTGGTGAAACGGTAAGTACCTACCTACAGTGATAGATGATTTTTGATGGTTCCCTCACTCATTAGGCTAAGCCTGTATCGAGGAAACTTATTTACGATAGTTCCAAGAGTAAATTTACCGATTAGATAATAAAATAATAAAATGAATTTGCCGCACAAAACTACAGTACAAAACCTAATTGGGAATTGGCGTTCGTTTGAATTGATATCGCTTCGTTACAGCCAGCCTTACCTAGCCCTTTTTATTTTGGCAAATGCCTAAAATAGCAGGATCAACTTCCCTATATCTTTGAGATAGAATAAATTAGTAAGAGACTAACTTAATATGTTCTGTGTCACGGTGGAAACTACTACAAGACAAGGCCATTAGTCAGCCCAGCGCGGTAACTGTCAAAACTTACTGTTCGAGACAGCTATAACTCAATAGCAGGCAACCAGCCCATTAGCGGTAGCAGAAGCGTAGTTTCACTAGATATCTCATCATCATCATCAGCCTATATTAGTCCACAGCTGGACAAAGGCCTTACCTAATGAGCGCCATAACGCTCTGTCTTCAGCTTGATCTATCCAGTATCTGGCTGCAGTCTTACGCAGATCGTCATCCCTCATTGTGCACATTATGTCCGCGCCCTCCGGCCATCGGGGCGGAGGCCGCCCTAAACACTACATTTGCCGAGTCGCGGTCTCCACTTAAGAACTCGTTTACCCAGTTGCGCCTATGTCCTATGACTAATATAGGCTGACGATGATGATGATTGACAGAAAACTAAAATACTATTTGCTCAGACACTAGCTTAGTTTTATCGTTATTAATGTAATCTCTTATCTCTAGAGAAGGACAGTTTGCTTGCAAACTCAGGCAGTTGCTCAAGCAGTTATTCACTTACCGAACTTAGAAAACCTAACTGAATTAGTGAGAAGCAAAGTTGAGGGCTTTATTGTTTTTCTTCTTTGGTGACTATAACTTATTTATTTTGTACCTTGGGGCCTTAAACAATATACAGAGTGTGTTAAGATCACTGTTGGAAACAAAAGGGTGCACCACCCCAAAACAAACCCAAAAAAAAAACGGCTGTTCTATTTTCCTGAGATTAAAATGTAAAGTTTCATGGTCTTCTTTTATTTAAGACTAGCTGCGAACCGCGGCTTAGCACGCGTTGTTTCCATTAATGGAATAAAAAGTAGCCTATGTATAGTAAGTAGCCTATATATGTCCGGGATTACAATTACCTATGTGCATAATTTCAGCCAGATCCGTTCAGTAGTTTTGGCGTGAAGAGGTAACAAACATCCATCCATCCATCCAAACTTTCGCATTTATAATATTAGTGTAATGCTTTGGAAAAAAATAATCTGCACGGATACGTAGACTCTTTTGTCGTTGTTATCGTTAAGTTACGGGTGTTTTTTACATAATTTGGCGGGTTTGATTCATGGCTCAGACAGGTGATTATTCAAAAATCTTTGAATTCAATTTTATTTGTTTTTAAAATCAAAATAAATCCTTGACATATGTTTTTCTATCCACAATAATTTAAATACTTTGCCTTCATAAAGTAGAGCCGTGGGACGCCTTGTATATCAGAAACATCCATGCATAGATAGAACTATGGATTTGCACCACAAAGAGATAATAGATATATCTCATTTGGCTTTTTGTGCATAGGTATTCAGGCTCTCAACTGTTTATCTCTTCTAGATATTAAAATTTACTCGCATTATGAACATGTAGAGCAGAAGGCTATATATAACCTACGAAATTGGAGAACGGGATTGAGAATGTTTATGAATCATGTCGCATGTTTTATGATAAGTTTAATTTTATGCAAACTCTACTAATGTTTTGGAGCGCGGTGAAATTAATGATAGATAGAAAATTCTGTATTGCAAACTTATTAAAATAAATAATTCGATAGAACAACTTAAAAACCAAGTGACAAGTGGTGGTCTTATCGCTCAAGAGCGATCTCTACCAGACAACCATTGTTTGATAGGATAATTGGATAGTACTAGGGTATCTGTGTGCTCATGAAGGTATATAAATACAGCAAATGCAGCAGGTTACACATTTTAGTGCACATAAGTGTGTGCGCAAAAACACAGGCACACTCTATTCCCTCTTTGTCACTTCTTCCGCTAGTAGACAAAAATTGAAGTGAATTAGAGTCGATTGCACCCTATTTCTTATTTGATAGTAATTATTATTTATTAGGCTGTTTATATGGTAAAAAAATGACTTGTCTAAGTACCTACTTATTTTGTAAGTGTACGAAGACGTACTAGGTAGATACTTGTGAAGGTGTCTAATTGGACTGAATCGGCATATTTGCGCCCTTACTAACTAGTGCGACACTGACTGCGACGCAATACAAACCTACGAAGGATCGTTGGTATATGTGTTTTTTTTAGGTGACTACATAAATCTATAAACTTTTAAAATAAAAAAATAAACTAGTCAAATAAGAGTCAAATCGTTTACTTCTTATAAACGATTTGACTCTGACTCTGACTCTGACTCTGACTCTGACTCTCAATCAGATGGGACGACAGACTGACTTGACCGGGGACAGGGATGCAGGGCAAACTTATAATATTTTTAAGCTATTGCATAGCTTCTATCTCGGGCCTTGAGCGCGGGGACCGAATCCAGAAATTCCGTAACGACAAAACCTCACGCTCCCCACTCCGCCGGGCAAGGAGGTGTGGCTTGAAGGCCGTGCATCGTCTAACGTCGTTTCCACAGATCTCAGAAACGTCGTTTCAGTTCGGCAGTCTTCGACACGGCGTTGTGTGCGTGCGATTAGACGTATAAAATGCTATGCAATAGCTTTACCGCGGCAGTCCCCGAGTGCCACACGTCTTTTTTTATGTGAAATAGACTTTCGTTTGACCGCAATCTCATCTGATGGAAAGCAAAGATGCGGCCGACGCGACGGTGTATCACGAAGGTCTAGAAGATACCAATTCACCCTTGTCTTGAAGAGAACCAGGTTGTAATTGGCTGGAAATACAGAGGCAGGAAGCGAGTTCCATTCCTCTGCGGTGCGAATAATAAAGGTGGAGGAAAACCGCTTAGTGCGAGTGGAGGGTACATCCATCAAGTATGTAACTCCGACGATAATGTAAGTATGGGTCCATCGAGCTCCTGAACTAAGTTTGCAGGTAGAACGTGCGGTTTTTATGGTGCGCGTAAATATATATGTTTATTAGACTGTTATGGTTATTATCATTTTGCAGAACCCTACTTTAAAAGGGGAGGAAGCTCGTTTAATAAAAACCAACTTTTATTAAAAATGTGTGGAGAATTTTCAGTGTTTTTGTATTACTTTTACCACAGAGTAAATATATAGTACTAGGCTTTTACATAAGTTTATGGACACAGTATTGTTACTAACACTGAAGTTATGATTCGAGCAAAACAAAACATCTAGCAAGTTCGTATGCTTACCTACTCGCTCGATTCTCTCTCGGATTTGTTAAAAAAGCTAGGCCTAGATATCAGTAATTACGGGATCCACGTTGTAAAAAACAAGAATGACATAATATTCTACATTTTTTCTACGGTTCCTAGGTAGTAAAAAATAGATATAAAAAATTCTCAGATCTCAGGGACCCTGTCGTTTATAGAAAAGATTTTTATTTTGATTCGTAGGTCATTACTAATTCTTTGCTTCCTCGTTTGGGTTTTTTCATAAGTGGTGTAGTTTTCGTGTAAATATACAAAATCATCAATTTTGAGCCTACGCGCTGTTCCAAAAACGTATGCTCTGTCCCGCTCCTATGAACGCCAAATCCTACGACTACCCTTTTCAAAAAAGCAACAACACCTATATTCTGGATTTTTTTTCTTTGTAAGTCCATAGGGTAGAATTTCCCAGCAGTGGTTTATTGTATTTACTACCTAATGAAAGAGATACGAGCCATGTTTCCTAGAAATGTTAGCTGCCGGCCTTAATAATATAGTACTAAGATACCATAAGGATTACTTAAATGGAGGGTTACACCACTGTTTATCTAGTCGAGAGGACGAACAGCACTCATGGAGAAGAAATCTTATTTATTTATTTATTAGTAGTCACCTAGGGATATCACAATAACAATAAAAATACAATGACAGGGTTCTTAGGTCTAGTCAAAGATTAAAATCATAGATTTAAATTGTTAGATATTATGCCCTTACCGCAGTGAGACCGCGCCGTGTTGTGTCGAACCTTACGAACGTTAAACCTGGACTCCGTGTACATCTAAGCACAGTGTTAGCCGGACGTGTTGTGAAGGACGTTTGCGAGCAGTTTATAGCGTCACAAAATGACGTGAGCCTTTCGAAAGCGCAACAACAATTCTAGAAACACAAACAAAGCCAGAGGTGTAACATTTCACTCGTAGGTATTGCGAGTTAATAAAATAACTTTTATTTTATCGTCCGCATTGCCAAAAATGACTATAATTACAAATTTAAATGGCGAGTGCATGAAAGAGAAAGTAGTGTTTGCAACTAACGTGAGAGAAAAAGAGATGACACCATTTTCTCAGTACGCTTGTTTTATTGGTGTAGAATGCACATTGTATGTTTTAGACATGATGCGACATGTCACACACACATTGCTGCAGTTTTTGGTGGTCGGGGCTACGAATAAGAATAGCCGGTCGGGGCGTATCTAAGGCTAGGCCCTTCCCGTAGTGAGCGCCGTGTTTGTTGCCAAACGAAGTCTATGAGCTCACAAATCCAAAAAACACCCTTTATAGGAGACGTGATACCATAATAATAATTGCTAATTCTAAAAAAAATGATTATTATCGGTTTATTTACCTACGCATACCTTTGTCCCATTAAACAGATTAAACTATCTAGGTAGGTACTTAAGTAGATACGTGATTTTGAAATCGTTGTTATTGCCCTGGGGTTGCCTGTCATATCATAACGAATAACGATATTAAGTCGGTTACGGCGAGGCGTAAGGATCACCCACAAAGCGGGCGTTGAGAGGGAAAAGAAGGCTAAGTCTATATTTTAGGAAAAACTTGTCCAGAAAGAAGAAAAATAGATAATAATAAGTCCGCTTACCCGATAGTATCATCAGTTTAAGCATGGTTAATAGTAACTACTAAGCATACTTATGGAGGAGATAGCGGTATAGTTTTTTTTTGTATTCACCACCCCAATTCTTCTCGCGGGTGTCATAAGAGGCGACTAAGGGATGTCTTCTGGGACAAAGCAATAGCGCCTCCTGCAGAACCGAACTGAGATCCCCAACCCGCATGCCCAGCGTGGGTATTATGGGCACTACCCCATAAGATAGAAGCCAAAGACGCTTATCAATGGACGGTGTCCTGTAGTAAACCAATATGGGCTGTAAACCACAAGCCACATGTCCAAAAACCATAAAACAAGAGTTACACTCCTTCTCAAGATAATAGTCGACATAGAAGCCTAATGCGTTTTCCACTTACGGACAGGAGGCACAGACTATATAATACTTAGTACCAAACCTGCAGATTACGTAATACTTAGTGGATATTACAGAACCCTGGGGGCTTTGGACGCTTACCTACATCACCGACGATTTACGAGAAAATATTGGTTGTTACTTCTTCATATTATGTTATTTATCGCCTGAGAAGTCAGTGGCCAATATTTTGGATGCTAGAGTCCGTTCAAAAATAGAAGAGTCTGAGTTTGACAACTTTTGTTGCGTTGACAACATTGTTCTGTCATTGCAGTACGACTTAAAGTGTTAGTTCACCAACACTTTAAGTCGTACATAACGCCGATGTTCTCGTTTTGAACAGACTCTATTAATAAAATGGATACCTACCTAGATTTTCTAGCATATATAGGTATTTGTTTAGTGTTTGGCAGTTGAATAATGTAAATAAATAAATAAAATCAATAAAATATGAATCCAGGAACGCTGGGTATTTTTCGCTGTTGGTATTTTTGTCTATTTACTAGGTACTCTTTTTTACTATAGAAACTTTCGTAGTTTGACGAATTCATTATGAATGTAACTACAAACCTTGTTTGTGTTGGAAGAACTATTTGTTACTACTATCTACTTGTTTGTGTTACTAGATAGATAGATAGATAGATATGTTTATTGATTTATGAATGATACATTTTTATGGTAAGTAGGTTCTTAAATCCTAAATTAGGTTTATCTAGACACTAGGTTCTCTAATATAAACTTAGACACGCTTAATAATAAGGACTAGGTACTCACTGTGTATAGTGTGTGTAACAGAGAACTAAAGTTATAGACATAGAATTAACAAGCAGTGGCTCCGGGTAGCAAAAGCCGCGTAAATATAAAGCAAGCTAGTTAAATCTACTCTACAGAGCTATTAAATTCGTGTAAAACAAGTTTTTCAAAAAGAAACAAAATCTAAATAGAACGCACCCACCTATTACTCGTATTTTACATAAATAACGCAAGTAGAAAACTTTGTCAATATCATTAATTCTTAGAAAACCACTTATTTTGCTTCGAAAAGTTGTAGTACGAAAATATTTTCAAAGCAAAAACAGAAAACCTGGTACTCAACCTACTCATACTCAACCAACCCACATAAAATAAACCTACGTTATTAGCCTTGACGTACAGTCAATGGCAACGATCGCTGAACATTGATAATATTCAGAAACACTTACCTTACCGTGACATTTACCAAAGCTCTTCAGTAGGGGAATTATAATTCGTCGGAAAAGCAGTCGGATTTGATATCGGAAACTTCTGACAAATCAAAATAGCATCCTTAAGTTCCGTCGGAATAGAATTCAAATTCGAACCTGACGTTTTCGCTTTGGAAACGAATCGAATAAATTAAAACCCCTGCAGGTTTTTAAAAAACATCTGAGCGTCTAATCAAAGCAACGCTTGTATAATAAGGCTACTGTAAATATAACGTATTAGGTGGGTATAGGTAAGGGTATAGTTTTTGGTGGTCGGGGCTACGAATAAGAATAGCCGGTCGGGGCGTATCTAAGGCTAGGCCCTTCCCGTAGTGAGCGCCGTGTTTGTTGCCAAACGAAGTCTATGAGCTCACAAATCCAAAAAACACCCTTTATAGGAGACGTGATACCATAATAATAATTGCTAATTCTAAAAAAAATGATTATTATCGGTTTATTTACCTACGCATACCTTTGTCCCATTAAACAGATTAAACTATCTAGGTAGGTACTTAAGTAGATACGTGATTTTGAAATCGTTGTTATTGCCCTGGGGTTGCCTGTCATATCATAACGAATAACGATATTAAGTCGGTTACGGCGAGGCGTAAGGATCACCCACAAAGCGGGCGTTGAGAGGGAAAAGAAGGCTAAGTCTATATTTTAGGAAAAACTTGTCCAGAAAGAAGAAAAATAGATAATAATAAGTCCGCTTACCCGATAGTATCATCAGTTTAAGCATGGTTAATAGTAACTACTAAGCATACTTATGGAGGAGATAGCGGTATAGTTTTTTTTTGTATTCACCACCCCAATTCTTCTCGCGGGTGTCATAAGAGGCGACTAAGGGATGTCTTCTGGGACAAAGCAATAGCGCCTCCTGCAGAACCGAACTGAGATCCCCAACCCGCATGCCCAGCGTGGGTATTATGGGCACTACCCCATAAGATAGAAGCCAAAGACGCTTATCAATGGACGGTGTCCTGTAGTAAACCAATATGGGCTGTAAACCACAAGCCACATGTCCAAAAACCATAAAACAAGAGTTACACTCCTTCTCAAGATAATAGTCGACATAGAAGCCTAATGCGTTTTCCACTTACGGACAGGAGGCACAGACTATATAATACTTAGTACCAAACCTGCAGATTACGTAATACTTAGTGGATATTACAGAACCCTGGGGGCTTTGGACGCTTACCTACATCACCGACGATTTACGAGAAAATATTGGTTGTTTTGTTACTTCTTCATATTATGTTATTTATCGCCTGAGAAGTCAGTGGCCAATATTTTGGATGCTAGAGTCCGTTCAAAAATAGAAGAGTCTGAGTTTGACAACTTTTGTTGCGTTGACAACATTGTTCTGTCATTGCAGTACGACTTAAAGTGTTAGTTCACCAACACTTTAAGTCGTACATAACGCCGATGTTCTCGTTTTGAACAGACTCTATTAATAAAATGGATACCTACCTAGATTTTCTAGCATATATAGGTATTTGTTTAGTGTTTGGCAGTTGAATAATGTAAATAAATAAATAAAATCAATAAAATATGAATCCAGGAACGCTGGGTATTTTTCGCTGTTGGTATTTTTGTCTATTTACTAGGTACTCTTTTTTACTATAGAAACTTTCGTAGTTTGACGAATTCATTATGAATGTAACTACAAACCTTGTTTGTGTTGGAAGAACTATTTGTTACTACTATCTACTTGTTTGTGTTACTAGATAGATAGATAGATAGATACGTTTATTGATTTATGAATGATACATTTTTATGGTAAGTAGGTTCTTAAATCCTAAATTAGGTTTATCTAGACACTAGGTTCTCTAATATAAACTTAGACACGCTTAATAATAAGGACTAGGTACTCACTGTGTATAGTGTGTGTAACAGAGAACTAAAGTTATAGACATAGAATTAACAAGCAGTGGCTCCGGGTAGCAAAAGCCGCGTAAATATAAAGCAAGCTAGTTAAATCTACTCTACAGAGCTATTAAATTCGTGTAAAACAAGTTTTTCAAAAAGAAACAAAATCTAAATAGAACGCACCCACCTATTACTCGTATTTTACATAAATAACGCAAGTAGAAAACTTTGTCAATATCATTAATTCTTAGAAAACCACTTATTTTGCTTCGAAAAGTTGTAGTACGAAAATATTTTCAAAGCAAAAACAGAAAACCTGGTACTCAACCTACTCATACTCAACCAACCCACATAAAATAAACCTACGTTATTAGCCTTGACGTACAGTCAATGGCAACGATCGCTGAACATTGATAATATTCAGAAACACTTACCTTACCGTGACATTTACCAAAGCTCTTCAGTAGGGGAATTATAATTCGTCGGAAAAGCAGTCGGATTTGATATCGGAAACTTCTGACAAATCAAAATAGCATCCTTAAGTTCCGTCGGAATAGAATTCAAATTCGAACCTGACGTTTTCGCTTTGGAAACGAATCGAATAAATTAAAACCCCTGCAGGTTTTTAAAAAACATCTGAGCGTCTAATCAAAGCAACGCTTGTATAATAAGGCTACTGTAAATATAACGTATTAGGTGGGTATAGGTACCTACAATACATGCTTATAGGGTCGCTTCTGCTTAATTCTAAAGTTCTTTGGTTAGTTTACAGTATGGGTATTTTCTGAGAAATTAAATAATATCCCAGAAATATATACTTTTTAGAAATTACCCATACTGTAAACTAACCAAAAAACTTTAGAATAGGGTTATAATATGCATGTGACTTCAAAAAAGCTTATTATTTTTTTAACGTGTTCTCTATTAATATAGAAATATATCTGTATACATATTTATTTTTGTATTTTCTAATCTTTTTATTGTGAAATTTCATCATTGCAAGGTAGCCCTTTTAAATCTCAACCGCAAAATTTCTAAACGCAACGCTATTGGCAGCCGAACCGTGACGTCTCTTGTACATTTTTGTATGGTCATGAAACTTTGACATTGAGTTGACCTATGTAGGTGATTCGATAAAACCTGATGTCATAAGATGTAATGGCTAACATGGCAGCGTTTTTGTCATCCGAAACTGAGTGCAGGTTTCTTTTACCAAAATTGTAGATGATACATTTTTTCGGTTATGTATTCACCTAAATAATCGATTACAGAAATATAAACAATCCATGCATTATTCCCTATTGTCTAGGCACATATCCAGCAATAATTAAGAAGGTAGACCCATACACAACGTTCAATGATTAATTTCTATCGTTGACTGTTCCTATACCCACTCATTCAGAATTCGATTGCGTGGTACCAGAAAATAAATAAAGTACGCCATAGTACGTAGGAGGCAATACTTACGTAGGTTGTAGAGGAAGTTTCGTTAGACGCCCACTGTTGCCACTGGCCCATACACCAGAGAAAGTGGCGCTCCCAACTATTTTATCTTATTATTACGTTAAACACAGGAAGTTTTAAAAATCCATCGTTCAGTTTGTGGTATCTATTATAAGTTATTTATTAATGCCTCTGTAATAGTTTCATTTTGTAAAGCTTAGGCAGAGATACGAAGTTGCGCTTTTTGGCCACCAAACTCTATTTTCGCATTATAAAAGCGAAAGTTTGTATGGATGGATGGATGGACGTTTGTTACTCCTTCACGCCAAAACTACTGGACGGATCTGGCTGAATTTTTGCATATAGGTAATTCTAATCCTGGAATCAAACATAGGCTACTTTTTATCCCTTAAATCAGTTCCCGTGGGATGAAATTCACCTTTAACGTTTCCATAGGAAAAACGCGTGCGAAGCCGCGGGGCGCTGCTAGTTTATTATAACGTTAACACAGGGCATTTAAAGAATCCATCGGTCCGTGAGGTACCGAGGCTCTTCGGGTCACATACTTTTTGTAGTCGGTTAATAGCATACACGCTAGAAAAGCCTACCCTCACGCGCGGATAAAAAGTAACTGTATATCGATGACACTTCTTCGGAAAGGTTTCTGAAACTGGCAATCCAATCAAGCAACAATCAGACCGTATTCTCAAACTGGGTATAAGGGACTAGCCGCTTGGGCCAACTGGGCGAAGGTAAGTGAAAACCGGTCGTAAACACTACGATAGGAGGCGGGCGTGACCGGAAACTCGGATGAGTTAGTGGGACTTTTAGTTTTTTAGCAGGGTCTGGCAACATTTTGTAGGTGAGAACTAATAAATAACTCCTCAACCTCAACCTCAACAGCCTGTATGTGTCCACTGCTGGACGCAGGCCTCCCGCTGATAAGCGCCTTATTCGCGTTTATCTCATGGAGGGTAATGCTCATAATCCCCACGCGGGGCATGCGGGTTGGGGATTGCAGTTCGGTTCTGCAAGTGGCACTACCGCCCGCTCCCAGTGGATATCCCTTAGTCGCCTCTTACGACATCCGCGGAAAGAGTTGGGGTGGTGCAAAAACTAAGCCAGCACCACACAGCTGATTAAATAACTATTAACTATGTAAAATATTACTTTTGAATCCATAATGATTATTAACACTATGTCATTACAACGGGATATTTATAGGCAGAGATTATTCCGTGATCATGGAGCACGAAACTGTGCCGAAATAATTGTAAACATAGAGTTTATAATGTATGTATAGTAGTAGCCATGTAAAGCTCAAAACTCAAATCATGGTAAATGTACTGTTGTAAATGACTCTAGTATTGAATAATAGAAAATTACAACCAATTAATGAATATAAATTGGAACCAGTGTTTACAATTGAGCGAAATACAGACTGACAATCTACAGGTAACTCAACTGGTCCATACCACTACCACTAATACGAAGTCGGAAGCATTCCCAAGACGGCTGCATTGCCTCGCTGTATGGAAATGCTGATGCGCTGCGCCATACTCACCAGCTCTAGGGTCACGAGTTGCTTCGACCCACAGCCGAATTCCAACCGAGCGATCAGGCGCTCTCTCTCTCTTTTCGCTTTGCCTCTTTTTCTAACATTTCGCTTGATGAAACAACAAGCTTTTCTCGCGTTGACGATAGTAGGACCGGGAAGGGAACCCGGGTGTTTGATTGGTTTTTGTTGCTCGTAAACTGTAGTAAATCGAATTTCTATTATGTGTACATTGTGTTAAATATGTGAAACATTTTATACATTTTACCTACCTGTGTGAAATTTGCAGGCACTTTGTGGCAGAATGTAGTAGAGCTAACTTATAATTATAAGACCTACTGTACCTATATTTCATTTGATTTGAAGGGCCCCCACGTCGGAGTTAAAAATAGGCAAGTTAGGTAAGTAAAGTACCTACTATAATATATATAATATTCTACTAATGGATGGAGCCAAAGGTTGCTCGCCTCTATAGAGAGCCATAGGATCGACAGGTAATCCAGGCTGGGTCGCAATTTGAAAGGGTCTCTCAGTCCCTTCGTATACGTATTGGGACAAACTGGGAATCAATGTTATTCCAAGTGGATTTAGGAGCAAGATTTCAGGTGACTTACTGTTATCGGGTGCTTAGATCTTGAATGTTGAACTTGGCTATTATAACCTATTTTATTTTATGTATTTATTTTCAAAAAATTGTTCTTACTGTCGGAAAAATTACAAAAAACATCTATTATTTCCTAGGAGTAGGTACCTAATATTTTGAGATTTTTTTATTTGCTAAGAAATTTTGATTTCTAAGATATTTTCGGCCTTGACGGAAATCGAACCCGCGTCCTCCCCTCAGTACGGGGATGTTATATTTTAGGGGAATATTTTTGGAATTTTAAGTAAAACTAATCATAGTGTAATACTAAAACAAGCAAAAATCTATAAAAAAAAATTAAGCTATTGCATAGCTTCTATCGCGGGCCTTGAGCGCGGGGACCTAATCCAGAAATTCCGTAACGAAAAAACCTTGACGTTTGTCTCTTTAGTTCAGCAACTCGCCTCTAGATGGCATTGCAATAGCTTTACCGCGGCAGTCCCCGAGTGCCACACGTCTTTTTTGTTGTTTAAAATAGGAACGAGATGGGCCCCTAAATTACCCACTCTTTTCTTATTGGCATAAGTTAATTTTAAGTTAGCCATTGAACCTACCTCTATTTTACTTTGTTAAGATCGTAGGATTTGCCGTGAAATTCAAAATAACTCAAAACATCTTGAAAATAGATGAGTAATACGAGTAAAATTTATGTGGGCGTTCGTTAATACCTACAGTCAAAGACAAAAATCCTGAATATTCGCGTTTACTCACACCTGTTCTGTTGACTGAACTACTTGGAATTTTCTCCATTTGTTCTGTTCACTGTACCTACCAATCCGTTACCCGTCTTCTTCAAATAAATGATTTGATTACTTGTATACTTGTCTTGGGTGTGTTAGTAGGCTAGGAATGGCTTAGCATTCGTACACGGACTAATTTAAAGAAGTGGCTTGTAGGGAAGACTTGTTTTATGAGTCGACTAAATTTTAAATTATAAATAACGTGCATCAATTTAGTTTTTGATGTCTTATTTTGTTAAGGAAACAAATTGTGACGTATAATTTGACAAATATATAAGGTACCTAAAATGTTTGTCTGTTTAGGACGTTGTTGTCTCTCTTCCTTCATAAAGATGATGGAAAGCCTGACTTTGTCTTAGTAAGATGCCAAATTTATAATAATAATTAAATAATATGTATTATCTTAAATAAATAATTCACACAGCATTATCTAGCCCCAAAATAAGAAATTGTTATGAAATGCTTATACATATAATTAATTATTGACAGTAAGTACTTCCTAATTATATTTTTATTTGAAATTGAATCGAATTGTAACTAAAATTAAAGTGTGATCTGAAATTTATACAAGGTAATAATTGTTAATATTTAACTTACATTTAAAACGTGACTGATCTATCTGATCCTGACATCTAGTTTAATTTATTTTTATACACCTTTTTGAATTTACATACAATGTTACCTATGTGAGTAGCGAAATTATAATAAGAATTTCTGTACTAGTTCCATAAATACATATTTTACTGTCATTGACTGTACCAACCAAACTTAATCACCGTAAAGTGTTTATAACAAAATACAGCGTTTGCCTGTTTATGTAGGAAAACCACAAGCATCCCAAACAGGGTACAGAATAACAATAAGCCTACACGGCAATCTAATTCTAATTCCATAGAACACAGGAATTTAATTCCCGTGACATGGTTGTGACAAATGTGATTGGATACGGAACCCGAGCGTTTGTTGCGGTACCCTAAACCTTGTTATCTTGCGATACGATGAGACGTGAGGCGGAAAACTTTTTAGCTTTCCAACTGCCTTTAGAAATGTGGAGTTTTTTTTGTTAAAATCTTCATGTTTTTAGGCAATATTTGCAATCTTTTTTTATTTACGATAGGCACACTATACCGTATCCATCGAGCATGTAGAATGTTAGTAAACTAACGACGACACAAATAACAAAAACTCAGTTGCTTGGCGTCGAGTTTCAGATGTACTTAATTGTAAGAAGGATCTCACATCGACAAGTAATGTAAATCTATATCTATTTATATTATTTTATATAAAAGAAACTTGAAAGCTTTGAACCAGGAGACGGACATAGGATAGTTTTTATTTCGTTCCCGGCTGAACGAATCTTGATGAAATTTGGCAGGGAGGTAAACGGTATCCCGGGAACGGGCATAGGCTACTTGAATAGAGCGTGCAAAGCCGCGGGCAAAAGCTAGTTACGTATAAAACGAAAGTGAATTTTAGGTTAGGTATAGGCAGTTTGTTTACTTACATTCTACATGCTCGATGGATACGGTATAGATATATATAGTTACTCTCGTTAGAAGCGTGCGCGATGCTTAACAAATAACATGTTTTTTTTTTTACTTTTACTTACTGTCTATGGCCTACTTTTGGGATCCTCATTACGGACCGCACGTGTCCTATACACGCACGGCAACTGCATCAGTCGACGGTAGACGAAACTTCGGCGCCGGCAGTTGACGGCAGCTTTAATACATATATAAATATTTCATACATATTCAAACGTTTGGCAAGAATGCGTTTGGCAAGAAACACGGAGCGGCCTCATTCGTTTTTACATGCGTTTGTTTGCCTTGACGCGTTGCACGCGGCGTGCACCGCCATTATGTACGCCCCGCCATTCCGTAAACATTACCGTACATTGCGATATGTTTGTGTTTACGCTTGCGATGACGGGGCCGCTGCACACCCCGTGTCTCTGTATACAAGGCCTTAGGTACCTCTACCAACTTTTTTTTAGGTTTCAGGTTTTTAACCTACCTTTTTTTGTGAAAATGTTATGTATGAATTACTATTGTATAGTAGGAAATTGATTGACTGTTTTAAAATTTGTGTTTAGATTAGATTATTAAAGGGGGGTTAAGTTATTTTAAGAACAACAAGTGTCTAGTTTATAAGATTATAATAAAATGTAAGTCACTCCTCAAGGGCCCTGCCTGAAAACCAGCGCAGTGTTGGGCAATTGCCTCTCTCTCTCTCTTTACCAAAATATTAGCTAGATAAACAATATCTGCCTCTGCAGTAGTCAGGTCTAGTCATTCTCCTACAGCTATTGTGCTCTGAAAATCTGTTACAACCATTTTAAGCTTTATGGAATCAAAAATGAACCTTATTCAGTCGCAATAGGAGCTTGATTCCTTAGTTTAATGCAAGCGGCGATATGATACCTATCGCTGGAAGAATTGTGCTCTAAAGCTCGACGGTGACGTGCTTTGTTCACTTTTCATATATTCTGTAGTATTAGAAGCTTATGGACTATTTTTGCTTGATTTTTTTGCCAACTTCAAAATAAGGAGAAAGTTCTCAATTCGAGTGTTTTTTTGTTCTCTCAAAACTTTTGCCTGGGTGCTCCGATTTTCGTGATTCCTTTTTTATTTAAAAGCTCTATAATATAAATATTTATATTTTAATAATAATAATATAAATATTTTACTGCAGCAAAATAATACAAATGTAAGACAGATAAACTTAACCTATGAAATCGACGAATTTTAAATTCGCTCAGCAAATTATATACAAAATTTCCTATTTGTATTTAATTTGCAGATTTTTTTTAAAATTCGTAGATTTCCTCCCTAGGCTAGGCCTGTATCGAGGAAGCCAGACTATAACTATATCATTGAAGTAGGTTTATAGTTTTTTAAAAGAAAATAAATCAATTATACAGTAACGGCTTAGGGTTCTTCACGGACAGCAAGGCAACGGAACCCGTCACCTGCAGTTGGACTGCAGTCAACGATTTCTAACTAAGTGCGCCCCGCGGCTTTGCAAGCGTTGATTCTATTGATTTCTATCCCACGGGCATTGATTTATGGGATAAAAAGCCTATGTTTGATTCCAGGATTAGGATTACCTGTATGCAAAATTTCAGCCCGATCCGTTCCTTAGTTTTGGCGTGAAGAGGTAACAAACATCCATCCATACAAACACAAAATTTATAATTATTAGTGTGATTAAATCGGTCAGCAAGTAATGAGATGTAAATTGATGTAAGGATAAGATAAAGTTCAATTATTTGCTTAATCATGTGTAGATACAAGATTTTATAAACAAGTATGCAGGTATCAACATGTTTTACCGATTACGGTGTACTGAGTAAGAGCTGGGAGAACGTAACCTATCTTCCCTTTTTAAATCAATGCATGCAACAGACAGCTAAAATAATAATTTAGTTATCAGAGGTATAATGGATTCTAATAATAATTTTATACATTTCCATAAAAAGTTAAAACTTATCGTTTAGAAAGTCGTCAATCTTATAATAACATTTTTCAAATAACAGTTTTTTCAATTTATTTTTAAATTAAAGCTCAGAAGGATTTATTTTCCGCGATGTAAAGGAACAGTAAATCGTGATTGCATTCTTAAAAAAAAATTGTATTTGATAGTAAAGCTTGGCCCTAGTAGAAATACCTTGAGGCAATTTAATTAGAAAATTCCTTCGCTTCATAGAACGAAGTCAGGTACGGTTAGGTACTACCTGTTGCGCTTATCCATCATCCAACGATAGTTTAAGGTTACGCCAGTGGTAGGCATGTGTAGTTCACGAATGAATCCTTCAAATATACCTACTTCATACCTCCTTCAGTTCCTACCTACTATATCTATCCTACCTACTTCAGTTATGCAACTAGTTCACTAACTTTTTAATTCAGATGTCTTCATTCAAGGCATTCAAGGCTACTCGGGGATACGCAACTTTTAACCTTTATACCATACTCGGTTCTAGAAACTACGATTTCATTTTGCGCATACACGAGTGAAAGTGGTGCCACCTTTTTTATATTACGTTAAACAAAGTTTTAAAAATCCATCGTACAGTTTGTGGTATATATTAAAAGTTATTTATTTATACCTCCGTAATAGTTTCATTTCGTAAAGCTTATGCAGAGATACGAAGTTGATGGTAAAAGTTTTCTCGATAGTTTATTTTTTTGAAAATAAGATGTTTTGCACACATATTGCTATTTATCTCAGGAACAGCATACTTTTTTCTTCGGTTTTTGTTTTGCTAAGACACCTAGAAGTATTTTCTTTTGTTGTCTTTTAATTTTGGTTTGTTTTGGTTTTTGATAGTTGTTTCATTAACTTGTAATTAGGTAGAACAGTTTTGGCGCATAGAAAATTCATTGCACTTCTCTGCTCTGTACTTCTCACTCGCGAGAAAACCATATCATGTCATCCCGTTTCCATCTCGTAGCGGCGTTATTGGACACTGTTAAGCACTGACAAGCAAATAAAGTGATATATTTAACTTTTGTCGCTTTGGTACTTAGACTCAAGTAAAGAAGCGAAAAAGAAACATTCAGCCTGTTAGTGGTTATATTTCGAGTTGGAGCAAAACCCGTCTCAAGCTTTTTATCCTCTAGATTACTCTAGATTACTAAATAATACTTCCAGAAATAAGTGACAAATGGTTCTTCCATTGCATTTGATAGCGAAGCTTGCTTCAGTTAGATTATCTGGCCTTTGTGGAAATACCTTTAGGCAATTTAATTAGAAAATTCCTTAGCTTCATAGAACGTAGGCAGATACGGTAATACTTGTTGCGCTGCAAATGAGAATTATATTTTGTAGCTTTGACGACTTTAATCGAATCGGCTTCGATACAACCGAAGACTAATCTACGGTTAACCTGATAATACTTTATTATTAAATAAGTTAATTAAGGCTACGTTTACGGATATCATCAAACCTTAGACAGAAATAAGTACATATGGGATATAAATAATTTAAATTTCAAGTACATATTTAGTGACAATGCGGTTATACACTTCTACAATAAAACTTCAAGTTGTAAAAACTATCAATATACAGGGTGGAATTTTGAAATGCCACCTAGACTGTAGATAGAAAATTTTACTGAAAGAAAACATTCCCTTGTCATGTCAGGAGATTTTATCCATATAATTGACCCTAACGATCGATGCAATACAAGAACAGGGTGTAATTGTTTCGATTCCTTAGTATATAATTTTTGATTTGGAATTTGATTTTTTTGATCTTGGAATGCATTACAAAATTCCACCTGGTACATATAATATGTCAAATTGTCAAAGATATCCTTTGTAAGAAGGCTTACCTACAAAATTTCAGATCTAGATGATAAAAAAGCTTGGGACGAGTTTTGCTTTAGTTCAAAAATGAAACTTCTTTAACAAGCTTAAGGTTTATTGTTCGCTTTTATTGCCTTAAAAGATTGAAGCGAACCAAAATTTTTTTTCCTAGATTTACTTATGCTATTTGCGTACGATCTGCAGATATTTGTTCAGGGCGTTCTGGATGTTTTCTATGTATAGTAAAAAATATCTATCTATGTAGTGTATTGTATTAAGTATATCAGTTATCTAGTACCCATATCACAAGCTCTGCTTAGCTTGGGGCTAGATAATGCTGTGTTAATTGTCCAACATTATTTATTTATTTATTATTATTTAAATTTGTGGCGTGTCCCCCAGCCCCACCATGCCCAGCGCGTGGAGATTATGGGTATCACCTCCTTGAGATAAAAGCCAATTAGGTCCTTGTCGGGGGAGGCCTGAGTCCAGCAGTAGAGTCAGTCAGAGTCAGAGTCAAATCGTTTATTTGTTTAGACTTACAAAATAAGCACTATAAGTAAAATGTTTACTATATAAACAGCTTGATCTAACAAGAAATAAGGCAATTGACTCTAATTCTAATTCTAATTCTAAGTGGGGGAACTAAGATCTGCACGGACGTCTCGCATAGGAGAGTCTTGTGCATTATCCCCCTGCCTAAGCAGGCCCTAATCAGCCCAGCTCCTTGATGTATCGGAGCAGGACTTTAGGTGACTGACAGCTTCATTTCAGCTTTTCTGTGGGTGTGGATGGGGTTGATTCCTCAATGAGGCGCTTCAGCCCTGTTTTGTGTCTGGCCTCCTCTGTGTCCGTGCAGTGTACCACGACGTGTTCCACAGTCTATTGACTCTAATTCACTTAAATTTTTTGTCCACTAGCTGAAGAAGTGAAAAAGAAACCACTAGCAAGTTTATCGCATATAAACTAATACAATCATAGCATAACTAAGTCTAACTGTTCTTACTTACTGTTGTCGGTGTGGAACTGGGCGAGATCTGGCCAAGCATTAACATCATTAACGTCATCATCTAAGCCTTAGATCTTATCAAGGAAACCTATTAATCCTCAGATTCTAAGGAGTAATAGGCTTCCTTGATAAGATTTCGTTTTATATTACCGTTTAAATTTACGAATAGACCTGTTGTGGATGAGGATGTATAACAGTGGATGTATCTGTGCTAAAGTCCTAAGCTACATAGCGGAAACGGGAAGCAGAACTTAGTGATCTGTGTCGAGGAAGAATGGTCTAAAATACGCATCCTGTCACACTCTCTGTCATATTGCGCTTCATCAACCGTTCAAGGATTTTAAGCTATTGCATAGCTTCTATCGCGGGCCTTGAGCGCGGGGACCGAATCCAGAAATTCCGTAACGCAAAAACCTTACGCTCCCCACTCCGCCGGGCAAGGAGGCAAGGACGTATTGTACGACTCTACGAAACTCGCACGAATCGAGAAGAGCTGCTCCGAAATCGGACGAATACATAAGCAGCTGTTTATGAGAAAGTATATAGGTGTATAGGGTCACCACGCTCAAAAAGTGTAACTTGAATTAATATCAAAGAAAAAGCAATACTGCATGAATCAAATAAATAAATAAAATTATAATTGCATAAGTTGATACAAAATGCAATGCAATAGCTTTACCGCGGCAGTCCCCGAGTGCCACACGTCTTTTTTTATGAGAGTACGAGAATATTCCTCAAGGATCACGCTCCCTCCAGATCTGCTATGAGTTTTTGCTATTTTCTTATAAACTATTTTAGCAATTACAAACTGTTATAGGATCTTGGATAATTCTTCTTTATGTAAGATACAAAGTGATACAGAGTGCACCTGAAATATCTGTTCCTTCATTTTCATAATCCGATGGGTCGGCAAACAGACTCGACTGAAAAAAAAACATATATCAACAGTTTGACCAATTTTTTATAAGAAACAATACGCAAAATTCTATGATCACTTCAAAGTCACGTTTCTACTGTATTATTCGATGCAAAATGTAATACAAAACCTACTTAAAACTAATGACAACATTCTAATAAGTTATACCTAATATAAACAAAAATAGGCCTTAGTGTGATTATTAAAAAGATTAAAACATTGAACTGCAAACAATGCGGCTGCATCAGCAGCATCACTGTGCAGTCAACTGCAAGGAAGCTGCAGGCATCAACGAACACAGCTGATGGTCTCTTTTCTCTGGGACCAGTGGCGTGGGTGTGGGATCAATAAGTATAAAGGCGCATATACGAGCCAATATGACAGCGCCACCTATTTTATCTTAATATTACGTTTAACATAGGATTTTTTTTAAATCCATCGCAGTTTGTGGTATCTATTTTAAGCTATTTTAATACCTCTTCACTTTCAATTTCATTTCAATTTTTTTTTACCTCTATAATACTTTTATAAAGTTTAGGAAGAGATGCAAATATAGAGTTTGGTGGCCAAAAAGCGCAACTTTGTATCTCTGCCTAAGCTTTACAAAGTGAAACTTTTACAGAGGCATTAATTAATAAATAACTTATAGTAGATACCACAAACTGTACGATGGATTTTTAAAACTCCCTTTGTTTAATGTAATAATAAGATAATGTAACTGGGGGCGCCACTTTCAAACTGACTTGACATGTCGATGTTACCTTTTCACGCCAAAACTGTACAAATTGGGCTTAATTTTGCATGAAATTTTCATCCCACTAGTCAGTTTTCATGGGATAGAAATTACCATTAATCGTTTCCATAGAAACAACTCATACGAAGGGGCGGAGGGAAATCCGGCAGTCACAGAATTCACGTGAAATGGACAAGTGAGACCAATCCACAACAGAAACTCTGCGTAGCTGACTCTGCGATGCTGTTAATTTTCCAGCGTTATTTATATCTCTAAAACAAGGAATGGAACTCGCTCCCTGCCTCTGTTTTTCCAGCCAATTACAACCTGGGTCTCTTCAAGACAGGGGTGAATAGGTATCTTCTAGACCTTTGTGATACACCGTCGGCCGCATCTTCGCTTTCCATCAGGTGAGATTGCAGTCAAACGAAGTCAAAGTCAAAGTCAAATCGTTTATTTCTTTAGACTTCCAAAATAAGTACTTATACAAGTCAAATTTTTACTATATAAACAGCTTGATAAATAGTTATTACTATCAACAAGAAATAAGGTGCAATTGACTTTAATTCACTTCGATTTTTTGTCCACTAGCGGAAGAAGTGAAAAAGAAACCACTAGCAAGTTTATCGCTTATCAACTAATACAATCTTAGGATAACTAAGTCTAACTGGTCTTACATACTGTCTGTATGGAACTGGGCGACATCCGGCCAAGCATTAACATCATTGACGTAGTCACCTACGGAATTTCTATTTACCGTAAAAAATAAAACAAAGGCTAGTTTATAACTGATACTTTGCTGTCTTTTTTCTAATTGATTTTATTTTAAAAACTATAAACCGATTTCAATTATATAGTTTTTTCATGGATCCCATTGTCAGAACTGGAGAAAATTAAAATAAGACCACAGGTTAAGTCGTTTAAAATATGTCTTTTATGAGAACAAACCGATATTTATAGAACAAATGGGTTAGCGAAAGAATATTGTATGTATATTATTTTATAGGTTAGGTAGGTACATATGATGTTTGGTATGATGGGTCCGAAACGTAGGTTAGTATCTAATATTGGACCTTGTATACTAAGTACCTAACGATAGAAATTGATAGATTATATTGCACCTGGTAAACGCATTTTAGGCGTAAAAATAATGTTGTTACTACCTTGTAAAGAAAATGAGACGATTTGTGTAGAGCTTACGTACCTTGACGAAATAATATAACTATTATTTTCCTACCGGACCGGTACCGATGTATAAAAATAGCTTTTTCCCTGTAGGTATTAACCTATTTTCCCCAAGGTGAAAGTTAATGCAATATAGGTCAAGATTCTGCGACTATTCCAGAAATAATTAACCTAATTTTGATTTAACTTTATAATGTACCTACACAATAAACCTATAGAGAAAAGAATAAAGAATTATTTGACTTAGAATTTTGACATTGCTTAGATTAAAAGCTATAAAAGAATATCAGATTTATGAATTTATCGACTTCAAACATTTTTATTCTTATGTTCAGCTTATTCCATATTTTCGATCCACTGTGGGTACTCCTAGCCGAATTTCGGCTTAGCAGCACACCATCACACAATTCCCCACACTCGCCGTTATATTCAACACCGACACAAGTAAGCTTAGATGCTTATAGTGATCTATTTCTTCAAGTGTGTACTTGAACAGGTTCCCTGTCCCCATACAAAGGTCTCATTGAAAGGTTCTACGCTTACTTATTCATTTCAAGATTCTCTTTTGTGTCAAAACAAAAGTTGTATATAAACACTAGTCTAAGAAGATTTTTGTGAAAAAAAAAAATCACGTGATTCATGAACGTACGGCAAAGGATAATATAATTGAGCTAATTGAGCTGTTTCAATGACAACCATAAAACTGATGTGTGTTAAAATATAGTGATTTCGTATGTGATTTCGATTATAATTACGTAAATAAAACTATGTGATTTGTAGAATAAAATGCCTTTTATTGCCAGCAAAATTGACCCCCATGCACTAATAAAAACAAAAATTGCCAGATTTTATTTCGTCTATTTAATTTTGATGATGTGTCCTGTCACGTCCCATACAAAAAACGAAATTAGCCCGCCACGTTCAGATACAAAAAAACATCGGAACAAGCATCAAAAATATATGATTATATATAATTCATGAGCGTAACAGACCGAGTACAAAAACGCTCCAATGGATCATATACGATTCATTGGATAGGGAACCTGTTAACTATAACCACTGTATACCTACACTATAACTTTTGTATACCTACACTATAACCATGTACTGTGACTATAACCACTGTTACCTATTAAACTCTATTCTTGTTGTTTTTAAGTATTTTTAACCAACTTCAAACATTTTTTGTTACCTTAGAACTTTTGACTGGGTTGTTCGATTTGCATGATTCTTCTTTTATTTGAAAGCTGAAGTTTTTTTTGGCCCTATTTCAATTTGGTCCAGTTCTGAAATTGGGTCTGGGATCCATGAAAACACTGTATGATTGAAGTCGTTTTATAGTTTTTTCAAACAAAATCAATTATTGTATTCATTAAGTTTATGTAAGAAGCCGTCAACTTACTTTGTATTATAAAATCGTTCAAGTATACCTATGTTAAGACTAGGTTTTAGATATGCACTTAATATTTAGGGAAAGCATAGAAACACATCACAGCATTAAAATAACAGTTTATTTTCTTTCTTCCAACATCAAATATTAACAAAATAATTTATTTTTAACCCTTTAGTTCGCAGGTGAAAAAAAAATGAAATTATTGTTTTTTTTGTATTCATCGGGGTAAGTTATGGTTCTAGGATGCCTATTACCGTAGAAAAAAAAATCTAAGGCCCATAGATTTTGAGAAATCATATGTTTCTCACGAGCAACACTGCCCATTCCTCGGAAAAATAGGTAATACAAACTATGTTGCTTGCTAGCGACACTGCGGCTGCGTCGAATGTTTGCCTCAGATAAAAATAAAACAAAATATTAAAGAGAACCAGGTTTTTATTATTTAATTAACAATATAAAAAGCACAAATTGGTAACGCGCAGAGTTTAGGCAAATACGAAATAGTATTGGCATCGAATGGAGGCTGATACTCAGGTAATTCGATGGTAGCTGCGCGTAATAAAACTTTCCGGTTCTCCACTTAGATGCTAAAGGTTTCTTCACAAATTTCTTAACTCTCTTTGCCACATGTTTTGGTGCAGTAGTAGCCTTTTAGATCTTGTTTTAGCAGCGGGTGTGTTATTTAGCAGGGATACAATACAACTGATGATACAGAATGTAGCATTAGGGAGCTGCTCATGAGGGTCGATAGTTGGTTTGGTTATCAAGCTGTTTAAATACTAGTAAAAATTTGACTTGTCGAAGTGCTTGTTTTGTAAGTCTAAAGAAATAAACGATTTGATTCTGACTCTGACTCTGAAGTATTTCGTTTATAAACGGTGACAATGGGATGATATCTTCATCAGACAAAACTCGGTTGAATGGAGCTGGTTCTGGATTGGATGAAGCTGGTGTCGGGGTTAGGTTGAATGGAGTTGGTGGAGAGTTAGTTTGCGTTGTACAACAGGCCCCTTCATCGTCAGAACCTTCATAAATGTCCAATTTATTTAGAAAAGAGGGATAGGACCTTGTTTCCAAACTGTAGTAACGTAACAGTGGAGACAGCGATGCCACGTAGGTAACGTGGCATCGCTGTCTCCACCGTTACGCGTCGTCGTATCACTTCGTCGTCTGATTCACTGCTACATCGGATGAAGATGCAATTTCTGGAGGCACAAGTGCCATAATCATACGTGTCCTTTCCAATTTTGTCTTAGCCTGAAGCAAGCAGATAAACACAACATGCAAACCACACCCAAACCATAATAAAATAGGCACTTACCTACATATACCCAGTAAGAACCGACTGCCGTTATACCTTAGAGGACCTGATTATATGTATACTAAACATCGAGATAAAAGGGCAGTAAGTGAGATGTAGGTAGGTAAGCAAAACCAACAAACGGTTAGTACAATTTCAGCTTGCTTTTTATACCAAGTCCTCTACCTAGGTAGGTACTTGTGCAAAATAATTATTGCCCAGTGTTAGTACAACACATGTGTGTGTTGTTCTAACACTGGGCAATAATTATTTTGACAAAAACTGATAAATATAAATAAGTCTTCGTGAACTGTTGTTGAAAGCCATCCCAGAAAATCACATTGATTTTCATAGTCTAATGCCCAGTGTTGATTCTCAGCAACACTCAGAATCCTAATCACTTTACAGATCACTTCGCAGCGTTGCGCCTTAGCAACATACATGTTGACAAGCCGATTGTCAGTTATTTTATGATAATAAGTACATGCTTTTGACACACATTTTTTGGAAAAATATTTTAGATAGAAAGGCAAATGAAAAATAATCTACGTAGAGAGTAAAAATCAATAAAACTGATCAATATTTACCTTAGATGCACACGGTGCAGGCGGCATCGGCGCTATTTTGCGGAAAATAACTTTTTAATGGTCTGGGTTGCCAGCTGTAATTTTATTTTAGGTTGCTTTTTGTTTCTACCATGGCATGTTTTGGTCAAAACTAACAAAAGTATAGCGAAAAATGTGTAGTATTTTTTTGCTTCTTATGTTGCCCGTTATCAACACTGCGAATTAAAGGGTTAACATCAACAACTGTCGTTTTCTACAACCGGTATTGTGCCGGTTGTATCGTATTTATTTTATATTTATTGAGCTATTTATATCCACAGCAGCGTCACAATCTATATATAATTATAATTACTCAAAATATAAAACTGATAACTGTTACGAACACCAGCACTTATTATCATGGTTACTACTTATCTTTTAGGTCCTGCCAACTCGAACGCCGAACACAAAGTGCCCGAAGCAACGAACCGTTTCTGCTTTTATACGGTCGGCTAGCGTAAACAACGGAAATTTCCAAGCTTCGATACAAAAATTGCAGAACTGTCTCATAAAACCATTAAAATACTTTTAAATTACAGTTATGATTATTAAAATGACTTGACAATATTTCGAGTTTCTTAACTTCGTATTTTCTTTAAATCAGTACCGGAAGTTATTAAGAATATGGCAGTTAATGATTAAAAAGGTTGAATAATAAATTGAAAACTACTTTCTAATGTAAATAATAATAGTTCACGTAGTTTTGTAATTATTTTCTGGTTTTCCACCGTTGATTGCTTATCAGTTCGCCCATCCTGACCATTATTTGCGTCCCTGCAAATAAATGATGAAAATATAGTTATATTGTACTGTACCTCATCAGTCTTAATTTATAAAATTTGAAAAAGGTGTCAATTTTTAACTATCAACACGACACCAAACTCTTGGTGGATTAGTTCACTTTTAGTTCACGATTAGTTCACAAGTAAAAATTGACAAATTTATTTTCGCAAACACTTAACTATTAGTGACTTCACTCATATAAGCCAAATCATTGGCGACCAACAGATACATCATCTTTGATGGCTCTATAGACACTGAAGCTATGGTGGCCTTAAATTATTATCAAATACATCTTTAATTTATAAGTCTTTGTAACAACTGCTGCTAAGTTTAAAGGCGATTTCATAAAGAATTTTTCAAATACCTCTATTTTAGCAAAATTTCTACGATGCTTGTTTGTTTAACATTTACTCACATACATAATATACCCAGCAGTATATGCAGTGTAATATTTAGATTTTCAATCCAATTCGAATTACCTTTGAAATGGGTTCAACTACTATATTTAATATTTAAATTAATCTCAACATAGTACTGTTCGTACTTGCACATGTATCTAGTACAAATGTTTACCCCTTGGACTATGTTGTGGGTAGGACATTTTTTTATAAACAAATACCAATTCATTGTTTGCCCGCAATAAAATAAACAGACATCAAATTTTGGCAGCCTAATAGACACCACATCTATGGTGGCGCAACAGACACTTAATTCTCGGCGGCCCAACAGAAACCATTTTATCTATGGTAACCCAACAGACACCAATTAATTTGCACCACAACAGGCATCAAATTACTGGCGGCCCAACAGACACCAAATTTTTGGCGGCCCAACAGACACCATATTATCTATGGCGGCCCAACAGACACCATATCTATGACAGCCCGAAGGATACCATATCTGTGGTGGCCCAACAGACACCAAGTAATTTGCACCCCAACAGGCATCAAATTATTGGCGGCCCAACAGACACCATATTATCTATGGCGGCCCAACAGACACCCTATCTATGGCAGCCCGAAGGATACCATATCTATGGTGGCCCAACAGACGCCAAGTAATTTGCACCCCAACAAGCATCAAATTATTGGCGGCCCAACAAACACCAAATTCTTGGTGGCCCAACAGACAACATAAAGTACCCTGACGTTTAAACATTCAACATCTCCTAGATATGCCATTATTTCATAAGCAGTACTGATTTTTCGTTGAATTGCATCTCAAACCCTTTTAATTCGGCTTCTGAACTCTAATACTTAATTTCATACTTTGTAAACAACTGGTTTCTCTTACTGACTCCTTTCCTAACATATACGCCATGTTACTCAAGAACGCCTGTACCTCCACAGGCAACACAAGTATCCGTAGTAAAACTAACTTTACAAATATTCAATACCATCTGCTATCAGGAGACTATAAAAACACAATATTCACATAATAACCAGTCGTTAACTTTAGTCTTACTCAAACTACTGTAATAGAAAACATAACGGGAAAATATTTCAAAATTATTCCGAGCAGTGCTTACTGCTTAATCCTTTTAACTTACTTATCCATTTGCGCAATCGATTCGTGTACCCTCAACCAAGTTCCCCCAGAGGTGGAAAAATATTAAGACCTTAAAGTATCGAAATTTCAACACAGTTTATTGAACTGGTCCACAATTAAGATTCAAATTATCTTTAGTGATATTATAAACTAGCTTTTTTTGTCGCGGCTTGGCACGCTCTATCCAAGTAGCCTAAGTACGTGCCCGGGATACCGTTTACTTCCCTGCCAAATTTCATCAAGATTCGTTAAGTCGGGAACGGGATAAAAAGTATCCTATGTCAGTTTCCTTTTAAACTACCACCTCACCAATTTTCAGCCAAATCGGTTCAGCCGTTCTCGAGTTAAATAGTGTAACTAACACGACTTTCTTTTATATGTACTTATTATAAATCAGCACTTTATAGCATTTACCTCGATAGCCTTAAGCCTGTAATATTTTAAGCCTGCTTTCAAGAACAAAAGGAAAAATGATCACATTCGAAACTACCATCGCATCGGACCTATTGTCAATATTTACAATTTTTATTTTTTTATTTTTGCAAACATTTTCAAAACAATCTTAACGCTCTTATAAAAAGAGTAACGTACTTTCTTAATAACAAAATGTGTAAATTAAAAACAAATCCCTAATTATGTTTGATTTATTTGCACCAAGTTGTCACAACCCTCAACGCGAGAACGCCCATTTGCTTAGTTGTCTGTATGGAAATGACGAAGACGTTTGACTATGTGGATCACCAAATTGTGCTCAACAAACTTTTCTATTTCGGCATTAGAAGAAATCGAATCAACGGATAAAAATGAAGACTCGCCGTTTAAACGTTTAGTTCAGATAGTGACTTCACCAATAGAGAGCTGGGATCTTATTTCCGTTTATATATTCGTATCTTTTGTAATTTTATTTAGACCAATGATCGATGTATTCATACAATAAATAAATTAAACATCACTCAAAATTATCTAAATAATCTTCCTTATTATGAAATCATATAGAAGCTTACTCTGTTTTGATAACTAATAAATGACAAATAAATCAGTGTATTAAACCAGCCCATGTTGTGGTCCCCAAGGTTTATCCTTATTTGTGGTCCGACGATCTACTAATTTAAGTCTTAAATCTTTTCCAATAAACGTTCTCATTATTATTAGTACCTTTCGAATAAAAAAACCGACGTAGGTCCTCCAACCCTTGCGTTTTCTTACCGCGATCTAGAGATGTTGGACTTTTACAAGCGACATTATTTTTATAAAATGGAACGACATTCATTGAGATGAGACCCAGTTAGTTCATCGCTCACTCATTCTCAACCATAATTCTAAACTATTTTTTTATTTTTATTACGCTATGATAACCTTCTTAATGTTAAGCTTTTTGTTATAAAAACTTAATAACCTGCCGACATCCATGATGGAAACACGACTGTTGATCGGTATTATCATCATTGTACTTTGCTGAGCGGGAATCATTGTTCTAATTTTGGGTCGTGATTCGATATATTTTGTATATAATTTAATACATTAGGTAAAACTTAATAAGATATTTACAAGAAATACTACAGAAATCACGATTAGCTCCGTTATTAAACTTTGAATTTTAAAACGGCACTCTCCGAACCTTAATCGCTAAGAACCTTTGATTTTATTTACTTACTGCATTTATAGATCATACTAGGCATTTAATCTCAATGGTTTGTGTTAAGATACACACTGTTATTGCATGGCTCGTTTCAATTTAACTTAACTGTCGCTCTATCGCACATCTCAAGCACTGAATAAAATCATACCTTACCAATTTTGCAACGGTTTACAAAGATCAGTTTGCCATGCCTACCTCAACATCTTCACTGACATAATATATTAACGATCTTCTATTAACTATAGAATACCTTTATACTATTTACATCAATTAATAGAACTCCTCTAATTTTGTGTATAAATGTTCTGACTTACGAAAGCAAAATTAATGACGCCCACAATCAAGCGATTAATTGCCTGGATACCTTCTTGTTTGTAAATTTAAAGTGAACCAAAATAATGCTCTTTTCACAACTTTGTTATGTACAACTTTATACGAAAATTCGACGAATTGGAGTTTTCAAGTTTACTTTAAATAGGCTCTATATACCCAATAAAACTTTTAAATCCATCATAGTTATCAATGCTACAGTTATAGTTCAAAAATTAAATCATGATAAATATCCCGTTGTAAATAATCTATATTTCAAGTTTACATGCACGCTGTTTAAAGTTCTTAGGCATTTTGTGTACTATATAATCAAAATTACGTTTCATCTTTATTTACAAAAAATGTACACATTCACAAACGAAACCTAAGAAAAGCACGTAATATACACCTACAGAAAGCTAGGACAAACTATGGCATGAAAAATATAATGTTTGAAGGAGTACGTTTATATAATAGCCAACCTTAAAATATTAAAGACCAAAAACTCAACTCAATTTAAAACTCGCCTTAAATGCTCCATTTTTTTTTATATCCCCTAAAAATAAAAATTGTCCATATAGTATTGCACATTTTATAATCCACAATTTGTATCAGTGTGCGCGCGCCTCTACTTTGTCTTTGTTTTGCTCTGTACAGTATTTTTGTTATCTACCAACATTGTATTAAAAATTAATTTGCTCATATCGAACTACTAATAATGGATTATAAGCCTATTTTGTTTCTCACCAGTGATTACTCATCTTTTGAGAAATAAATAAAGATTTTAAACCTTTTCTCAGGGCAACTGCAAGGATAACGAGATAATGTTTAGAGCGCAAAAACGTACATCAGAACAGTAAAAAAGTTACGTGTTTAAGCGTCCTGTAAGGTCTAAAGGAAATAGAGCATTTGATATTTTACTACAAGGTTGAACAAGCATTGAAAACTTAAAACTTCTGTTTTTTTTTTCAAAATATTGTACTGTACCACCACTTTTTTTTTAATAGCCGGCTAACAAGGACAGGCTCTTACAGAAACCTAGTTATACGCGGAGCAGGCGTAATGTAAGCCGCCTATGCTCAATTGAGGGACACATAGTTTCACATCTTAAAATAAAATTACGGCGTACCCTCAAATTATTGAAAAAGATATTACTCTAGTTAAGCCTAGTGGGTTTTCAAGCTAAACTTTATCATACCATTTTTTTGTTTATTCGACTGTTGTATACCCAACCAAAATTTGATCCTTGTTTGTTATTTATTTAGAATAATGTTTAGTTAAGTTGTATTGTACTTTTAGTTTGAACGAGTCGGGATAATTTTAATTCCTTTTCTGATTCATATTGTTAACTCTATTCATTATTATATTTTTGCACATTAAAGCCTGTCAGCTGGTATGTCTTTGCACGAGACATTTTAAAATTAGTCTGCAAATAAAAGATTTTACCTTGATTTGGTTTCTATTTTAACTGTACCTACCCTTTGTTACTGCAAAACCAACCCAAATTTACCTATAGTTACGTCAAACTATTACAATAACATTAGCTTTTACAAAAGCGCAACATTTTTACAGTAAAATGGTTGGATCTTGCCTGCATTTTCCGGAATGGCACATACTGTACTCGTAGTAGCATCCTCTGCACTGTTGCTGTTCTGCTCCCCGGATGGAACTGATGGTGCTGAAGTCACGGAAATTCACAGTTTTGCATCTTTCTCCTCTCAAAGCGCATCCACTTCGAATGACTCAGACGGGGCGGCGGCACGTGGTCGTTTCGAGATCCCACTTCTGAAATTGTTAAGACTAGGTTTTAGATATGCACTTAATATTTAGGGAAAACATAGAAACACATCACAGCATTAAAATAACAGTTTATTTTCTTTCTTCCAACATCAAATATTAACAAAATAATTTATTTTTAACATCAACAACTGTCGTTTTCTACAACCGGTATTGTGCCGGTTGTATCGTATTTATTTTATATTTATTGAGCTATTTATATCCACAGCAGCGTCACAATCTATATATAATTATAATTACTCAAAATATAAAACTGATAACTGTTACGAACACCAGCACTTATTATCATGGTTACTACTTATCTTTTAGGTCCTGCCAACTCGAACGCCGAACAAAGTGCCCGAAGCAACGAACCGTTTCTGCTTTTATACGGTCGGCTAGCGTAAACAACGGAAATTTCCAAGCTTCGATACAAAAATTGCAGAACTGTCTCATAAAACCATTAAAATACTTTTAAATTACAGTTATGATTATTAAAATGACTTGACAATAATTCGAGTTTCTTAACTTCGTATTTTCTTTAAATCAGTACCGGAAGTTATTAAGAATATGGCAGTTAATGATTAAAAAGGTTGAATAATAAATTGAAAACTACTTTCTAATGTAAATAATAATAGTTCACGTAGTTTTGTAATTATTTTCTGGTTTTCCACCGTTGATTGCTTATCACCTATCTACGAAAAAAGTATAATAAGCCGTCAACAAACATGTACTGGTCTATCCAGGCATGTTTTCAATTCACCTAATTTTTTGTAAAGTTTCTCCAAACTTTTGAACTTAAAATAAAATAAATGTTTGCAAATTCTGCCTCACCTAGGTACATACCTTTTTTTATTCGGCGAAGAAATTCGTTTACAAATCAACTGGTCTGGGATACCAGAATTAGCGATCCGTTCGCGAGTAGATTCAGCGACAACTATAAATAGACTGAATTACTTACAAACAACTACGCAATAAAAGTCTGTCTTCACGCTGCTGTGGCCCGCAATAAGCAATGTATTGGAAACTAGCTGGATAAGTGAGAGTATAACTTGTAGGGTTCCGTAGCTTGACACAACATTTATTAATCAGGGTTGACCAACATAATTTCTGGGGAGGAGGTGGGTCATGCATGGACCACATTTTTTCGGTAGACTTAATGTCCTAAAAGTCATGATTGCTGAGATGCTTTGTAAGATTAGATAGCGGTCAAAATTTGGAAATTTTATATTGCAAATTCATTCAGAACAAAACATAAATAATTGATTTTGTTTTAAAAAACTATACACCGACTTCAATTTAAAAGTCTTTTTCTTTTGTCTATTTCATGGATTCCACTGTCAGACAGAACGGGACCACGCAAAGCAGTCAAAAGTTCTGAGGAAACAAACATAAAAAATACAGTCAAATTGAGTACCTTCTCCTTTCTTTGAAGTCGGTTAAAAAGTGACATAACATCAATCAAGCATCTCTGTACCACGCAATAAATCATTATTTTGCCATTAAGCATATCGTTAGAAAGGGTAATAATAAATTTGATATAAATAGTTGATTGAAATATCTTCTCAGGTGAACGGAAATTTATTAAATATGCCATAGAAATACATAAAGTCTTCCGTTGCCTCTTTTACACTTCTCCATTCACATTATGAAGGTCTAAATGGCGTTGGGTTCTTTTTTGTTAAATTAGGTTGTTCTAGCGTTGCATCACGTGTAGCATTCAATTTTCGAGAAACCCACGAACTAAGAAACAAACACAAATTGTTTTATACGGAACCCTAATAAACATCTGTGTGGGAAGGGAAGTTCCACATGGAGTGTAGAGCGGTGGTTAAAAGTTCTTCAGAAGTGGAACGTTTATTTTTGTCGCAAGAGTGTAATGGAAATAACTATCGAAAACATAAATTTCTAGTTGTTTGTAGAAGAGAAAAATTCTTAGTTTGTTAGTTAAGCAGCGTCTCGTGGTTTCACCCGCGTAGTTCCCGTTCCCGTGTGAATTCCGGGATAAAATTCAGCCTATGTCACTCCCTGAAAAGTAAGCTTTTTAATGATGAATGATTTTTTTTAATCTAGTAGTTAGTTTTGGAGCCTTTTCAAAAAAAAAAACAATCAAATCTTTCCGCTTTATAATATAAGTATAGGTTATTAAAAAGATAGATACTTAGTGCTAGGGCTGGACATGGGCCTCCCCTAATGAGCCCCATAGCTCCCTGTCTTCAACTTGACACATCCAGCACATAACTCTGTGGAGATGCGTTCATTTTTATAATGGTTTATCTCTACCTAATTTAATTAAACACGTGGTGGGTGGTTTATCGTTGCTAGACATTAATTTACTTACTATCATCATCATCATCATCATCAGCCTATATTAGTCCACTGCTAGACATAGGCCTCTCCTAATGAGCGCCATAGCGCCCTGTCTTCAGCTTGACGCATCCAGCATCTGCCTGCAGTCTATCGCAGATCGTCATCCCACATGGTTGGAGGGCGTCCTACACTACGTTTGCCGAGGCGCGGTCTCCACTCAAGAACACGTTTATCCCAGCGGTTCTCAGTTCTTCGCGAGATATAGCCGACCCACTGTCACTTCAGCTTGCTAATTCTTCGAGCTTTGTCGATAACTTTGGTTTTCTGTCGGATGTAGGTATTCGTTACGAATATTGTCCTTCAGAGAGACTCCGAGCATAGCTCTTTCCATAGCTCGCTGAGCGACTTTGAACTGGTGGACCAGCCCTACCGTGAGTGTCCACGTCTCAGCTCCGTAGATCATGACGGTAGAACGCACAGGTTGAAAATTCAAAATTCATTTTCAAGCATTGCGGTATGAATAACGAGAAGGTGGCGTATATTGCGCGTTATTTTATATATTGTTGGTCTTCGGAACCTCTACAGTTTCCTTATAAAAAAACACGTGCGAAGTCGCGGGAAGAAATTGGCTAACCCAACCTCAACAGCCTGTAATGGTCATGGTTTATCTAATGGGGGGTGATGCCCATAATGCCCACGCTGGGCATGCGGGTTGGGAATCGCTGTATAATGGTAGAATAGTACTGCAGGAAGCGCTGCTGCCTGTCCCCGGTCGATATCCCTTAGTCGCCTCTCACGACACCCACGGGAAGTGATGAAGTGGTGCAAATTCCTAAGCACCACACAGCTAAAATGACTGCTGATATTAGTTAGTAATAAATAATTCTGGGCAATCCATCTTTCTTACTGCAGACTACCAAAGGTAGTCTATGGATAGTGGATCGATCAGTTATTCGCCGCACGCCCTTGTTTTGAGCTGATAATGAGAAATACCGGGCTTTGCCTTGACTCTGATATACAGGGCCATACTAGACTAGGCCGAAAGAATACTAATTTAAGGGCTCTTATACACGTACCTACTGCACGTCTTAAATACACGGACGGCAATTTTCCCGTCGACTGCAATGGCCAAGATTTGCAGTCGGCAAATTCGTTAACCTCAAATAACTGGTCTTTGAATTCCAGTTTTCATGTTTTGCATTCTTATGGATTCCAGTACTTTTTGTGGTCCATCAAAATCAGGACAATTGTCACAGCATTGTCTAGCCCCAAGCTCAGCAGAGCTTGAGTTATGGGTACTAGATAACTGATGTACATAATAACAATACACTACATAGATAGATATTTTTTATTATACGTAGAAAAAATCCAAAACGCCCTGACGAATATCTACAGATACTAAACACATTTGTCCAGAGGCGGGAATCGAACCCGCAACCTCCTGCCTCGCAGGCTGGCCTTAACCTACCGCGCCACAGAGGTCGTTAAAGCTAAATATATGCATAATAATAAATATGTATGACAAACACGTAGCAATACGTCCTGCAGAAAACTTCATAGACCCGTAGCACATGTCAAAAGTCTACGGCGTAGAGGGTCTACGGCGTAGACGGAAGCTGACGTCAGCGGAAATGAAAGCCTGAAGGCTTCCGGCGAAGCTACGCCTTATTAATGGCGTTTCTTACGAAGCTCAAGGTGGAACGCTTCTATACTAACAGCACGTATTCACTTTATACATCATCATCATTACTAGCACTCTTAATTTCCATAAATTTCGACATGGCAATGCTACTAGCATTCCGGGCACTCTACCTTCTAGTGACTTTCATTTTTGATTTCGATTTAAAAAAAAAATATATTAAGTGTAAATACTAGTTGTAATTGTTATATTCTGTTGTGGGCTCAAATAGGATTGTTTTATTTCATTTTATTTATATATTGCCAATTATATACCTATTGGCAATATATAAATAAAATGAAATAAATTCTTCCTCATTCTTCGCTTCTAAGCGAAAAGGCCGCCCATTGTACTCGTTTTATGTAATGTATCCATGTACCTAATGTTATTTTTATGGTGTACAATAAAGTATTTTTGTTTTGTATTGTACATTGTACATAGGTTGGTAAAGTTTTTCAAATCACAGAACTATCGCGGAGAAATCATCAGTAGTACTGTCAACAGAATTACTCAACAGAACAGGTGGGAATAGTAGAGATAAAAGTCAGCTGTAAGGCATAGTCTTTTAAGCCACAGAACTAATGGGGGAAAAAATCCCAGTGGTTCTGTGTACAGAACTACTCAACAGAACAGGTGGAAGTAAACGGTTGTGATTTTCTACTGTTGTAATAAATACACTTATTCCCTTGTTCGGATTAAGGTGGATTCGATTAAGGATGGCAAAACTACTTATTCTGGATTATATCTGTTTAGGTCTGAAAATTTACAGGCATGAAGTTCTGAAGCTCGAATAAACAATGGTGTGTATTCAAATGTTGCCAAAACTAGACTAAACCAATCTGACAGGACGAAAAATTATGCCATCCTTATTATTTTGATCGTTATGACAGGGACAGCAACATTTTGAGAACTGTCAAATTCGTTTAGTTTAGTTGTGGCGACAGCTAAATAGACACCATTATCTGCATTTTATACCATCTAGACGCGTGAAGTTAGTAAAGTAGTGAATGTGCACTGAAGAGAAAAATAGGAATCGTTCCACTACTGTTACAGTATATTTTGCTGATAACGATATTGTTGGTCTCATTTCCTGGGGATTTAAGGTTATTATTATAAGCTCGGTAAGCTAAGGTAGTGAATTATTTAATTTGATTTATATTGTTGGGCATTTGCTCGAGTAGCACCTTGAAAAATAGTCTATATAAATACCTACTTATTTGTATATTTCTTGACGACATCAGTGGCGCAGCGAGTAAAGGTCCACCTATGATGTAGGATATTGCGGGTTCTATTCCCACTATGTATGCGATCTGCAGATTTTTGTTCCGGCCTGGAACAATTAATTCGTGCCCAAAAATGTCGACTTCCGAAAAACGCAATCAAGTTATAAAAATTTGTTAGATTATAACTACGATTTTCAGTTGGTTATAGTTTTGCCAGTCACGTACGTATCACAGAGGCATTTATCTATTCATATTATTATTGAGCGTGTTTAAAGTTTATATTAGAGAACCCTAGTGTCTAGATAAACCTTATTTAGGATTTAATACCCTACATTCCATAAAATGTATTATTCTTATAACAATAAATGTATCTATATCTATCCAGAATTTCCTCTAAATCATAGAATAAACAAAATAATATCTACTTTTACGAAATAATAAAGAAATACCCCACAAAAAACATAAAATGAAGCACAGAATCCAAAACAAGAGATTACTTTCCGCATTAGAACCCCTGGAACACACATTTACATCACAATCCGCAAAAACCCCAAAGTTTAGAGCTGTATAACGCTTAGGATACCGGTATTAATAATGCGACAATAGGACATAGATGTGAATCTGAAGAACGAAGCACCTTTTTTATAACGGCCGAAAAAGGGGTGTTGTGGGTGTGCCGTGTGTCCTTTTGTTCGGTGCAGAACAGATTCTAGAATGGAAGTAATTCGACAGTGCTCGACAAATCGTGAAATAGACAGATTCTTGGATTAGAGATATTCGCTACTCGACAGATGTACAGGTAAAATAGCAAATGGAACTAACATATTTTATTTAGTTTTCAATCTGTGTTATAGTAGTTTCCGATCGGAAGAACCATGAGTTCCCTATTCGTAAATCTGAACTGTACATAAAACGAAATCTTATCAAAAAAGCCTATTACTGCATAGATGATTACATTAATGATGACTGCTTGGCCGGATATCGCCCAGTTCCGTACCGACAATAGTATGTAAGAACATAAGTTGGTTGTTTTAGATTAACTTAAAAATATGATAACTATCTTATATTTAGACGTAGATATGCAAAGATTGTATTAGTTGATATAGCTATAAACTTGCTAAAGGTTAATTTTTAACTTCTTTCGCTCGTGGACAAAAAATTGAAGTGAATTAGAGTCAATTGCACCTTATTTCTTATTTGATAGTAATAACTATTTATAAAGCTGTTTAAATAGTTTTTTTCTATAAAATTGACTTGTCTGAGTGCTTATTTTGTAAGTCTAAAGAAATAAACGATTTGACTCTGACTCGGAATCTATACCACGACATAGATGATTTGGGAACAATTTTGGATGTCTCTCGATGATAAACTTTGGAAAATTAATAATATAATGAAATTACTATGATCCGATCCGATTTGGAAGCAATTAGAGGCCGCCAATGTTACCTCGTAGGCTCCATTTTTCTAGGAATTATGATGATGTCGAATAAGCATACACAAGGAGTAGAAACTAGATTTTAATAGAGATAATCTTATACAAGGAAATGAGTGTACATAACTCGGCTCGGTCCTACACCCCGGACAACAAGACCGGACTATAAATATCAAGATTTAGAACTCGAATTTCACTTCTAACCACAATATTATTCAATCCTCCAGCCATAATCTCTTTTCAGAAAAAGTTTATACGTTTTTCCAATATAGAAGTTTTATAAAAGTTTTATTATTTCGATCAGAAAAATGTACTGAATTTTGGCAAAGGCCTAAGTTACTTTATTCCTAAGGTTTATTGTAAATGACTTGCTAAATAAATACGCTCATTTCAATGATGGCTTCATTGGCGCAGTGGACGGAGGTAAGGATGAGTCGTAGAAGGTGCGGGTTCGATCCCACGCAGGACGAAATGTAGAAATTAGCAAATTTATGCTGGGATCTATGTTAGTCGTGTTTTCTATGTACTTACCAATTGGTAAAAAATTATTAGATTATAGTATTCAACTGTTTGGTTTGTTACCCATAACACCAGTATCGGATCTAGGGAGGTTCTAGCAGGGGCACTTCAACAAGGCACCAGCTTCAAGGGGGCAGCGCTATATGAACCACGAGATATAGGCATATCTCTTAGTTCATGATCTCACAATACTTATTACTTACACTTATATTACAAATGCGATAGTTTAGATGTTAAGATGTTTGGATGGATGTTTGTTACTCTTCAGGGATAGGCTGGAATTTTGTTTAGGTCTCCCCCTGATAAGCGCGTTGGCATTTATATCATGGGGCGTAGTGCCCATAATCCCCACGATGGGCATGCGGGTTGGGGATCGCATTTCGGTGGTAGAATAGTACTGCAGGAGGCACTGCTGCCCCCTCCCGGTGGATATCCCTTAGTCGCCTCTTACGACACCCACGGGAAGAGATGGGGTGGTGTAAATTCTAAGCCAGCACCACACAGCCGTTTATTCGTCGGTTGAAAATAATCCCAGATAACGTAGCTGAGAAAACAAAACCGCATCGCGGGGAAAAATAAATGAAACCTCATACCAAATGCACTTTACGAGTATATGCAAATCAGCTCGATTAAAGAGCTCTATAGCGTATGCAATACCTAAGCGTATAATTCACGTGTCGTTCTACGTTACGTACCTACTGTTATGCGCCCCCTTTCGACGCGTGTTGCTTGTTCAAATGCTCAACCGAGACTGACTCGAAGTCGCTCCAAGAGCTGTGACTGAGAGGTGGAAAATGCAACGCAGCAGTTACAAGGAAAATTCATAATATACATTGAAGGGGTATAACAGTACGTCGTTCGTACGTCGTTCTACGAATCCTATGTACGATACGATTTGTAACGAATAAATCCGAAAGTGAACCGAAGTTATCGACATAGCTCTAAGAATTAGCAAACTGCGTGTCTACCATGAGTTTTGACAATCTGTACTCGCTAGCGACTGTAGTTAATAAAATGTATGGAAACTTCTAAAGCGCCTATTAACTGTGACAACTCACTGAAGTGGCAGTCAGCCAGCCATTTTTCGCGAAGAACCGATAACCGCTGGGTTTAGGCCCATACACCAGCGAAAGTGGCGCCCCCAACTATTATATCTTATTATTACGTTGAACGCAGGAATTTTTAAAAATGCTACGTTCAGTTTGTGGTATCTATTATAAGCTATTTATTAATGCCTCTGTAATAGTTTCATTTTGTAAAGCTTAGGAAGAGATACGAAGTTGCGCTTTTTGGCCACCAAACTCTATTTTTGCATCTCCTCCTAAACTATACGAGATAAAATTATAAAAGAGGTATTAAAAATAGCTTATAATAGATACCACAAACTGAACGTAGGATTTTTAAAAAATCCTATGATAAACGTAAAAATATGATAAAATAGGAATTGCTGTCAGATTGGCTCGGGTATGCGCCTTAAACGTGTTCGTGAGTGAACCACGACTCGGCAAGCGTAGTGTAGGATGCTTTCCAAGGTGGGATGACGACCTGCGAAAGAGGCTGGAGGCAGATGCTGGATGCGGCAAGCTGAAGACAGGGCGCTATGGCGCTCATTAGGGGAGGCCTATGTCCAGCTGTGGACTAGGTTGTTGATGATGATGATGATAATGACTACGTTATGTCAATATACGTGTACAGTTACGGTAGTCTGTTCAAAAAAAGAAGAGTCGTGGGAATTTAGTGCGCTCGTGTGCCAATTTGACAACTTTTGTTGCGTTGACAACACTGCTCTGTCTAGCAAAGGAAGGAGCAAGACTAACTCCAACCCATCAAGATGTAAGTCTCTCGAATCCGCCCACAGTGGAAGTCAAAAACAGACTAAAACTTAACTCTGAAAAAAAACACCAAAAACTATGGGAGCGTCGGACAGACTGCAAGCATGCTAAATCATTATTCCCCTCTAAAGACAGGAAAACCACCAACACGATGCTCAAGATGAGCCGAGAAGACCTAAGAACGATGGTGGGCATCATCACAGGCCACTGTGAATTGAACCATCATCTTTTTAAGACTGGAGCCACAGACAGCAGTTTATGTCGTGGCTGCTTCCAAGAAGAAGAGAAACGAAGTTGTCAGTCACCAAAAGTCCTGCTCCGATACTACAAGGAGCTGGGCTGGTTAGGGCCTGCTTAGGCATGGGGATAATGCACAATACACAGCTCCTATGCGAGATGTCCGTGCAGATCTTAGTTCCCCTACTCAGAATTAGAATTAGAATTAGAACACTGCTCTGTCATTGCAGTAGGTACGGCTATAAGTGTTAGTTCACCGTAACGCCACGACTCTTCTCTTTTTGAACAAACTCTACGGTCCGACACTTTCATAAAAGCTTTTACGCTAACGTGTATTTACTTACATAATTTTGTCCGTGTTCTTTTTTCTTTCTAGACGACCTCTGTGGCGCGGTGGGCGAAGGTCTGCCTGCGACGCAGGAGGTTGCGGGTTCGATTCCCGCCTCGGGACAAATGTGTGTACGATCTGCAGACATTTGTTCAGGGCGTTCTGGATGTTTTTTTATGTATAATAAAAAAAATATCTATGTATGTAGTGTATTGTATTATGTATATCAGTTATCTAGTACCCATAACACAAGCTCTGCTTAGCTTGGGGCTGGATAATGCTGTGTAAATTGTCCAGCATAAAAAAAAAAATTTCGTTAACATTTTAACGACATTTCACACGCAAGTTTGTTTAGAGGCTCTTTTCAATTTGTATTTTAGGGTTTGGTACATATAGGGAAACGGGACCTTATTACTCAGACTCCGCTGTCCGTCTGTCCGTCTGTCACCAGGACCTATCTCTTGAACCGTGATAGTTAGACGTTGAAATTTTAACAGATGAGGTATTTCTGTTGTCGCTATAACAACAAATACTAAAAAACAGATAAATAATTATTTAAGGAAATTAATTAACATTAAAACCTAAAAAAAAAGTTCGTTGAAAATAAAAAATGCAATTTGTTATTACAAAACCGGATTTTTATGTTAGAAACGTACGTTCGTCAAACATTAAAAACGGCTCTATGAAAAATGTGAACAAAAATGTACCTATTCACCGCGTAAAAATCAATTCTTTGTCTTAAGTCCCAATTTCTTTATGATTTGTCGTTTCTGACGCCTAAAATTACCTACACTGTGTCTCCATTTATAGCATAATTACTGTTGGACATGATTATGAAAGATCCATACTGAAGCAAAAAAAAAATTTAAATCAAGATCATCATGCTCTTCCTCAACAGCCTATAATAGTCCACTGCTGGACACAAGCCTCCCCCTAATAAGCGCCGTATTGGCTTTTATCTCTTACCTATAATAATCGCCAGGCACAAGAAAATCCCAAATCAAAACAAAATAGAAAAATAAGAACATTATAACCTCTATTATGTTCTTATTTTTTTTTTTAAACATTAAAAAAAACATTTATTCTAGCCTTTTATAAACTGAATTAAACAAAATATTTCGTCGTCGGATATGAAATAAGGGCAAAAACTGATTTTATTTTTAAAAACGTATGTTCATCAAACATTAAAAACTGCTGTAAAAGAACTCTATAAAAAAGAGAACCAAAATATATTTACCTCGTAGAGAAACAATTATATATATACAGTACTAAGTCCCATCTTCATGATCTGTCGTCTCCGACGGATAAACTGACCTACAGCGTGTCCCCATTTAGAGCAAAACTGTTCGCCACGATTACGAAGTACATCCATACTGGAACAAAAAATGATATACTGGAACAAATTAAATAATAAAAAACGCTTTTTTACCGTCTTCAAAAAACGCGGAGGTGCTCAATTCGAATGTTTTTTTATGTTTGTGTCACCTCAGATGGGTGACACAAACACTTTTGATGGGTGGTCCGATTTTCATGATTATTTTTTATATGAAAGCTGGTGCTTCCCGCGTGGTCGCATTTAAATTTGGTCAATTCTGACAATGAAATCCAAGAAAAGAATTCATAATTTAAGTCGGTTTAAAGTTTTTTAAAACAAATCAATTATGCAGCATCTATTACTCCAGTAGCAGCGGATATATGCCTGCCCTAATATTCTCTATTTTCCTCTTTTTCTGGTAACACAACTCCACTGTTGGCTATGCTACATTGCTTATATCATTGGACCTTTTGTTTATCGTACTTTGGGTCTATCTGATCTCTTGCTTGCTATGCGAGGTATCCATTACGCGAAAACATATAAAAAAACTAATTTATGTTTTGTGGGTGAGAGTGTAACACCCATGTTCAGAATACTTACAGCCCTTACAGTATATTTTTATATTTGATTTCTTAAAATCGAATTTCGAGATCTTATTCCATAATCTTCATCTATAACGAATATACTATATACTTGTAGTAATATTATAAGGAGGAAAAATTTGTTTGTTTGTTTTGTATGGAATAGGCTCCGAAACTATTTCATCATTAAAAAGCTTACTTTTCATGGAGTGACAAGACTGTTTTTTATCCCGGAATCCCCACGGGAACGGGTATAACGCGGGTGAAACCGCGAGGCACCTGCTAGTACTATATACTTATACTAATATTGTAAAGAATAAAGATTTGTTTGTTTGTTTGTAAGGAATGGGCTCCGAAACTACTGGAAAATTAAAAAAAACATTCATCATTTTCATCATTCAGCTTAACTTTCAGGGAGATCTATGTCACTCCCTGAAAAGTAAGGGGATTTCGGGATAAAATATAGCAGAGATTATAGGTATTTTAAAAACTTACAACTAACTTTAAAATTTACTTTAAATATGCTATATTTTATCCCGAAATCCCCACGGGAACGGGTACTACGTGGGTGAAATCGTGAGGCCCTGCTAGAAACAAATAAGGGGAAAAATAGCTACTCAAATAAATAATATAGAAAGAAGGGGAAAAATTGCAACTCACCGAGCAGATAAATAATATAGAACATCATGCAAGCAGCACCCGTTAGCCAGTCCATGCTCCGAACAAGACATGCATCGTCCTCGTATATACATCCATGCCCAGTTTGTGGATTACCCTCAGATAAACATTCGTAAGCCGCAAGTCCGGCCAAGAAGAGCCCAAGAATAACGAGCAGGGTCATTCCCACTTCAAATAAATAGACTAGGCATTCTTCGCCCTGAAAAATAAAATCAGCATCGTCAGCAACTTTTTATGTGAACATCTCGAAATCTTCCCCTATAAGTCTATTCATACAATATCAAAAGAATCATCAATCGATTAATGATCATAATAATTGACAGAGAAATCGGCATACATAAATTACCTAATAAAAAATACAACATACAGCTGAAAATTGAACCTCCTCCTTTTTTATAAGTCGGTTAACAATAAGAATCAATGAACATACCATTAATGTGGAAATTAATAGGATCCAACCCATCACCATCCATAAAATGGCCATGTAGCATAATACGGAAAGTATGGCGAGTAACGTAAACGTTTTCTTTTCGGCATTTGTCACTATTTGCACGGGACTCAAAAAATGAGGCTCATGAACCAAATATACTAAAACAAAAACTTTTGTTATAAAGAAAACACAAACAAAGGCTTCGTTGATCTAGACAGCCATACAGAAAAAAATACATTCAAATATTATTTTATGTGCAATAGACCTTCGTTTGATCGCAATCTCACGTGATGGAAAGCGAAGATGCGGCCGACGGTGTATCAAACGAAGGTCTAGAAGATACCTATTCACCCTCGTCTTGAAGAGACCCAGGTTGTAATCGGCCGGAAAAACAGAGGCAGGGAGCGAGTTCCCTTTGCGGTGCGAATAAAAAAGGTGGAGGAAAACCGCTTAGTGCGAGTGGAGGGTACATCCATCAAGTATGGATGGTATTGCGCTGTGCGTCTGCTTGTCTATATAATTTAAAAATGTAATATAAATGTATTTAGACTTACCTAGTATAACAGTCATAGTTATAAAATGGTCAATAAATAAAATCTGAAATCTGAAATGCTCTTCACGCCTACTCGACGGATCAGGCTGAAATTTTGCATACAGATAATTCTAATCCTGAATCAAACAAAGGTTATTTTAGAACCGGAATCATAACTTTGTATCAAAACAAATAAAATAATCAAATCAGAGAAATCATAATTTTTTTGATTTTTGAACCCTGCCAGTGTGGCTGATCTGCCGCCGCTTTGTAAATGCCGCACTGACGAAAGGATAATAATATACGTATTATTATTATAAAAGAGTTCTAACGGATAGACAACGCACAACTCAAACCACTGGTTTTAGAGGATATAAGAATAATATATATAAGAATAGATAAAAACAGAGTTGTTGATAAAAACAACTCTGTTTTTATCTACGGGGCAAAAGTGGTATAAACATTGAGAGAGAATTCTAGGTTTCTAAATTGTGATTCCAGTTTCCCTACCTTATGACGTCATACATGAATATTTTTGTATGGGCATGAAGTTTTGACTTTGAGGTGACATAATAATATGGGATCCGTCCGTTGAACCGTGACGTCACAAAATGCAAGGGCTAACATGGCAGCGTTTTTATCACCCGAAACCGAGTGTAGCTTTACTTTTTGTTTTTTACCTCAATAATTTAATTTTTTTTGGCTGTTATATTTTTTTTCGTTTATGTATTTATGTAATAATTTAAAAAAAACCATGCATATACCCTATTGGGAAATTGGGGGGAGTTATCAAGGAGGTACACTGGAATGAGCTTTCTGCTATGCGGCAATGGGGTTGAACGTGTGAGCGACTATTCACTATCTTTTATAACTCTTACGTTGGGCATGCGGGTATCTTACCATTAAACGGATCATGCACCTTTGAAGCATTATAAGTTTTTACTCTAAGAGGAGTTGGAACTGCGTAATGTACATAATCTGAATTCTGTTGCATCAAGGTTAATGCTAGGGACCCAGTCATCTGAAAAAAATAAATAAAATAAATATTAAAACAGCCAAATAGAGCATGGGGTGCAGTGGTCTGCTCCTTAACCGACTGCTAACGGAGGAGGGTTATGAGGTTGACACCTTATATTTGTATATATGTATGTATGTACGTATATGTATATGTACGTCCCACGTAGCTCTGAAAGGATTACATTTGCCGGTACACCGGCAATTAGGAAGTTAGGACGGCCGGGCTCGCACGGTCTTTCGGTGTCAGCATCCTTTCTTCCTAACAGCGATTACACCTTCCGTTTTAAGGTTGCTAACTCATACCGTTGACGGTGAAACGTGAAGTGTAATCGAGCTTTGAAATTACTTGTACGATTACAACGAACGACATTATCTTTTGATTTGTCTCAGCATGCCGCTGGTTATATAGGCTCGTGACATCTGACAAAATCGGGGTTTTACGAGATATCGGCATCTACGTGGGGATTGAAAATTCCAACGTTAGTAAATATACACGTGTGGGGTATCGTTGTAAAGAGCGCATTTGATAATTACTGATAATAAGTACATTACTAAAAAGACGTAAATAAACTACAAACCGACTAGGTACGTAAAAGTTGTGAACAAGCATTCAATGATGTTCCAAATAATAAACATAAATTTTTATACTCAAGTAGTCGGAGGCCTTTGTAGGTAGGTAAGGGTCCATTAGCTTGGGGCCTCCGAATACCTCAATATAAAAAAAACATTATAGTGAGTGTGTGTAATATAGTGTCTTATGTGTTTTAGAGCTTATAATTTGCCAGCGCAAATAGCAGCCACGTGTATCTGGAAGAGGCTTAAGTCGCAGGGCCCTTTTCATATAGCACTCCCTCCATACTTCCATAGCCCGTTAGGCTACAAACGCACAGGCAGGCGGCTTATAAGCAAGTCACCAAGCGAATACGTTAGTAAAACTAATGGTGGGTACACACGTACGTACTTGCTCAATAAACTTGCTCTATCTCGAGCAAGTACGAACGTGTGTACCATGCAAGTCTCAAGACAAATGCTCGATCAAGATTCAAACGATTGCTCGAAGAGTTTCAACGCACATTCAACATGGTATTCGAGCAAACTTTTGCGTGTAGACGCAGGGCCGAACATGTCTGTAGATAGCCATGCTCGGATGAAACATGCTCATCGCGCATGTATGTACGTGTGTAGTGTACCCACCATAACGTTCGATAATGTTCGGGATCAGCCGCACTGCGCGCCCGGCGGCGATAGTTACTCGATAAGCGTCTAGTGAAACAAGTTGTTGGTTTTAGTAGGTAGCTAGAATGCAAGACACTGGCTCTAGGCGCTAAGCAAGCCTGTGCGTTTGTAGCCTATCCTTGTAGCTAGGTGCTACGGAAGACCAGCAGCGCTGCATTTGCTCCATGAGCTTCTTTTGATCTCATACTGTATTTTGTAATTAAAAAAATAGATATAGAAAATCTTTATATGTGTGACATAGATAAATTAACATAATATAATTACAACTAAGATTAAATTATGTCTAACACAAAAAGGTCACCGGATCAGCATAATGCTGATAAGGTACTATTGTATCATAGCAGCGCTGGTTTTCAGCGGTGCCAGGGAGCTAAACGCTGCGCTATGCGCTACACCAATCACACGGGAAGCATATTACATAGTAAAAATGAAATTACAAAATTACAAAATAAAAAACATAATAAAACAATGCAAAAATCAAGTCTAATTACATTTAAGTAAATAGGTTTCGTATGAGTGAGTATGTGAGTGTTTGTGTATATTTTTAATTGTATATTTTCTTCTCTTTTTCATTGTACTTTCTTGCATTATGAGCCAAATATTTTATCTTATCTTATGCAACTTGCTTGAACTACTTCATTCATAAACCAATACAAAATACAGGAAAATACTTACAATAGCCAATACCGATATGAATAACATCCCTACTCGTAATGATATGCCCATGCAACAATGCTCAACTGTTGGAAATATACACATATTTATATTTTGTTTTTCACCGCTACGAGTTCACCGGCTACTGTTGGTTAATTTGTATTTTATAGCCCATTCCAAACCGATGTTTCAAAATTTCGTATGATCTCGCTACGAAATTACTTCTACAATCCATATAATTATTAAATAAAATAAAAAGACTGAAAATATATAAATAACAATAATGTATAAATGTCATATTCTGCGAGTCGTTTATAGAGTCATTGTATTCTCTTTGGTTTATAGTTCACAAGACCAAAGAGAATACGATAAATACTTTACAAGACTATCAGCAAAGAGAAAACAATAACTATAAGTCATTGAGTTTGCTAGTACTATCTATACTCTATGCTATAAGTACTATCAGAAAAGCACTTAAAGTCGTTCCGTATTCTTTGTACACGTTATCGACAGATAGGTACTCGTAGGTATATGGTACACAGCGACCATGCTCTGTAACGGCTCATAAACACGGACTGTACCTACTACGTCTAAAATACATCTTTTTCTTTTCACTTCTTCCGCTAGTGGACAAAAAATTTAAGTGAATTAGAGTCAATTGTACCTTATTTCTTATTTGATGATAATTACTCTTTATCAAGCTATTTATATACCTACTAAAAAAAATTACGTCTAAGTGCTTACTTTGTAAGTCTAAAGAAATAAAAGATTTGACTCTGACTCTGTTGTGAGCGCAAAGACGTCGCCAGATATGACGTCACCTATGTCGTCCTGCTATTAACTGTAGACGCGCTGTAACGGACCCGGGCCTATGTGCTTGTAGGAACACCAGATTAAATTTATTAATAGCATGTACAGCTCATCTATTTGTTGAGAGCTTATATCAATGACCTTATTGAACTTTTAGACACGTACAGTTTATGGATTGATGCCGTATAGAGCAGTGTGTTTTAAGTTGTGCGGCACAGTTCTTACCCATGTAAAAGGAAGGCCCCAGTCAATTAAGCTGAGCCTCAGGTAGATTAATGGCCTTTTGATTGGTCCTTAATTCGTTCGATATGCCTGTGTCTCTCGGTTTATGGACTTTACCAGAGGGCAGCCTTACATCAATATGATGTGTATGTGGATTTATATTTTTAATTATTAGGGGGCCCCCTGCTGCTACATACGCACCGCTATGTGGGCTACGCATGTGTTACATTCTACTAAAAGTAGACCAAATCAATTTCAGTATAGATAATGCTCTTATTGACGTAGTAAGTAAGTATTCAAACAAGTATCAATCCATTTCTGTAACTCTGAGTGACTTGGCTGTCAGGAAGGCTCATTCTTTATTTAGAGTGATTTGTCCTTTGATTAAGGCTTTTAATTAACCTAGACTTTAATTGAGTAGCGTAAGCTTTACGAAATCTCTAACTTGTAGGGCAAATTAATATTAAATGTAAACAAACTGATTGACAGGAATTTAGTATTGTTTAATACATATAACACACACACACATAAATACAGTAAATGGGCAGTAGAATAGACAGAACTTAATCCTAGGATGCACAAGGAAACATACAATAAACGATTAAACAATTACAGGTTTTGATTGATTCTGCCACCCTGGTGCTGTAACTTAGAGCTTTGTTACGTGGCTGTGTAAGCACGAAACCAAGGTTTTAAGTTAATAGGCGACCCGTTCTGTCTCATTAACAGCGCCTCCAAGGCTATTGAAAGCTGAAGGCTTACACTAACCTTGTACCCAGAATCAATCAGAGAATAGTTATGTAAATTGCGAAACACAGTCGCTCTATGAACTCAGTAGAGTTTTACGGGGAAATGGCCTCAAAGATGGGCGGGATTTCTCTGTGAAGAGCACAATAATGAACAGTAAATAACACGATTGATTTCAGTAACAGTGAGTTCTGATTATGTTATCCAAATGGGCCTCTCGGGCTCTCAGTATGCTATATATTCGAGTCACCAATATCAATCGTATGGATACAACAATTATTTATTAAACTTAGCTTTTATACTCGAAACAGGAACACACGTTCAACACAGATTTTATCTCTAATGCTAAAACTACTCTTGAAATAATGTATACAATCAAAGTAAAACACTGACGTTAGATCTCTAGACCGCGTGTCAATCAACACTATCCCGAAAGCTATTACTCAGACATAACGACCTCTGCACCGTGTTAGAACCTCGAGACCTCTGTATCTCTCTACTCGATCGTGGCGTCTGTCTCGAGCTACCCCTCTCCAAGGGTAACGCAGGCACCACCCTGCGCTGGCGCCGCCCCCGCTACCTCCAGGGTACACGTTATCTCCTTGCGCCTTCTCGCTTAGATCATCAACCTCTCTCCCTCTCTCATCGATTGAGAGATCTGCCACAAGATGTCGTTACACGTCGCATAGTCCATTTCACTTAAAATAATGAAAATAAAAGAAACATTAGATAAAAGTGAAATAACTTATCACCGCAAAGATAACCATAATCTCTGTCCTTTCGTGACAGTTAACTTCCAATCTCGCCAATTGTATGGCATGTCAATTTAATAATACAGATGAGATATGTATCTTAATTAGTTTATTCATTTTCGTTGTGACGTCTCCAACGAGAATGAATAATGTTACATGCCTTATATTATAAGCCTTATATTAAATCATGCCACTAAAGTTATCATTCATTGAACCTAATTAAATGTACAATAATAATCCAACTTTCACATCAGAGCGTTGGGGTCTTTTTGAAACCCAAACACGTGTCGGTCCAATACGCAGAACTTAGCACGGTGACGCAAACAATGCTTGGTGCATCTGTTTGATATTTTATGGTCACAAAGAAAGATCCTTTTCAATAGCCAAATATCCTATGAAGCTATTTTATGGATCGCAGCTGCATTGGTCTATATGAGTCTTTTGTCTTAAAATAGGCCCTATAGAATTGATTGCCTATTGCGAGAATGTAAGTCCCGCTAAAATGCTTTGTTCCTAGTAGCTTTTTGGATTTGTTATTGACGTGGGAGAAAATTATTTATTACCAACTTCCTAACGTTCGGGATTTCTGTATAAGATAAAAAAAAATAAGGGCCGCACGGTTACCTACTTTGCCGATGGCATGTACCAACACAGCGCTAACGGATATACGGGCCGTTTTTGTGAGCACACCATCTATATAAACTCTATGGAGCACACAAATCGAAATAGGACGAAGGAAATCACCCCAGCCTCTGATCGTAGGTTCGTATATAAAACTCACTCTATGGATAGTGTAACTCAATAGTAGTGTACCTATATGCCTTCGATGGCCTCTAATGGATACGCTATAATTATCCGGACCCATAGTACTTAAATTAATATTATCTCTATAGCCGGGCCACAACAAATAACCTTGTGAAATATGACTAGTATTTGTAACTATAACTGACAATGATAGGCATAGACGTAGGTAGTAGGTTTAGTTTAGGTTATAATCTTATCCTATAACTCCATGACAAATGTGTAGCAGCCTATATTAGTCGACTGCTGGACACAGGCCTCCCCCTGAGAAGCGCCTTATTGACTTTTATCTCATGGGAGGGTATGGTCTATAATCCCCACGGTGGGCATGCGGGTTGGGGATCGCAATTCGCTGCCCGCCCCCGACGGATATCCCTTAGATGCCTCTTACGGCCCCCGCGGGAAGATTTGGGGTCGATGTCATAGAATCTCTACCAAATGAGAGGCTCTATTAAATGGTCAATTCGATGTTTTTTTTGCATACTGCCACATCACTCAAGCTACCACTGAGAACTTTGTCCCTATGTATGCTTAGGGGAAGTACGTACATAATGACATATACGGGTAAAACGGCATACCTGCTGTATTTCAAATTTGGCGGGTTTTCTAGTCATACTGGCAATTACAGCGCGTGCCTTATTTGTCTATTAGTGAGCTGTCAAAATACTGTCATTGTCAGTGCAGTCATTTTCACTCAGTCATCATAAACAAGTTTTCGGTTGTTGTGAGTTTTTTATCGCTGCGAAGAGTTTTTAAAGTTTTGGTAAGTGATTTGGTTTGAAACTTTCTGGTAACGTATTTTTTGCATTCCTTGACATTTTGCCTAAGTTATTGTGTTTTGATTTAATGAATTACTTTAGTTTTCAATAATTTTTGGGCTTTTAGGTATAAACAGCCCTGTACGGACAAAATGGCATATATATATTATGGACAAAATGGCATACCTATGCCATTTTGTCCATAATATATATATGCCATTTATAAAATTTATCCAGATATAAAATTTTAATTCTTCTTTAACATTATTATAATAACTAATAAATACTTTTTATATTACAACTTGCAGGTAATTGACATGTGAAAAAATGCCGCGCGCTTTCACAAGGACGACAGATAGGCAAAGTTGGAGCGAAGAATCCATGAAAAAAGCTATAAATGCTGTCAAAAATAAGGAAATGCGCTGGCTTTTGGCAGCTAAAACTTTCGGCGTTCCACAAAGCACCCTACGTCGTCATGCTTTAGAGCACAACAAAATACTAAAGCCGAATGGAAAAACAGCGACTGTTCAAAATGCGTGTCATGGCTTCAAAACCACTGGCCTTTGGCCAGTCAATCCAGATGTATTTCCTGATTATATGTTTGCCCCAGCAGAGACCACAAACATACCAATAGAACAAGAAACATCCGGCACTTCAGCAGCAGATAACGTTGATTCAAACACAACAAACCCTGAGCCGATTCCAGATCTTGAAATTGAACCTCAAATCTTGCCACTTGAAAACATCCAACCTGGACCATCCCACCAACAACCCAACCAACCTGATCAACCTGGTCCTTCTTCTAGTTCGTTGGCTGTTCCAATAGAAGTATTATCGCCGATTCCGACAGGAAGATTTATCAGTGTCCAAGGCAAACGAAAGCCAAAAACTCAAAAATCTTACACAATTTTGACATCGACTCCAAATATGCAAGAGGTCAAGAATAAGGCTGTTACAAAAAATCTCACTCTCTGTAACAAGAGAAAGAAAAAGGTCACAAAGAACCTGTTTCAATCGGACAGTGAAGAAGAACCTTTCGGGACCCAGCAGGACGAAAATGATGACTGTGCTTGCATTTACTGCAATGACTTGTTTTCGCGCTCAAGACCCGGAGAAGGTTGGCTACGGTGCATAAATTGTTCTCTTTGGGCCCACGCTGAATGTGCGGATTTGCCCAAGAGAACCAAAAAGTTTATTTGCGCAATATGTGTTTAATAAAGCACAAATAAATATTAGTTTAAAGTATGCCATTTTACCCATTAAGTCTATGCCATTTTGTCCATGCTATATGGACAAAATGGTTTTTCATTGATCTCTGTTCAAGGCTAATTATTTTCATTTGTTTATTGTTTTATTGTTGATTTTGCATGTATATTCTATTAATAAATAAGTAAAGTTTATGATTGTAAAATTGTACGGTTCTAGTAATAAAAATAAAAAAGTTATTAAAGAAATACAAAACAGTATGTCATTTTGTACGTACTTCCCCTACATCTTTAAAACTATGCAACGGATTTTGATGCAGTTTTTTTTAAATAGATACAGTGATTCAAGAGAAAGGTTGATATGTTTAATATATCAGCATTGAACCCATGCATAGCCGAGGCGTGTCGCTAGTACATAATAAGCTCAGTTCAATAAACATCACAAAGCTCTGAAAGACTATTTCGCAAAATAAATAAGGTTATCCACATGGAAACTTTCGTTTGAATGACAAAGACATATGAAATGTTGGGGGAAAATGCCGAATGTTATGAATTTCAGAAATCCTCGTATTTCTCGAGAGTTGTTTCGGAAACAGGTAATATTTTGTCCTTGGAAAAGATTTATAAAAGGCAAGGACAAATACGTAGGTAGTAGTTATAAGCGGTTGTCCTTTGTCATTGACATGAAATCAATAATTTACACGTCCTCTTTGCCCTCTCTTTACGTGTTTAAATAATGGGATTCAATCAGGTCGAATTCAAACATTTGACGACCTCTATGACGCAGTGGACGAAAGTCTACCTGTGACGCAGGAAGTTGCGGTTTCGATTCCCGCCTCCGCCACACTTGTTCCGATCGTTGTGTACGATCTGCAAATATTTGTTTTGGGTGTTCTGGATGTTTATCTTTGTATAACTAGCTGCGCCCCGCGGCTTCGCATGCGTTGTTCCTATGGAAACGTTAAAAGGTGATTTTCATCCCATGGAAACTGATTTATGCGATAAAAAGTATGTTTGATTCCGAGATTAGAATAACATGTATGCAAAAATTCAGCCAAATCCGTCCAGTAGTTTTGGCGCGAAGAAGTAACCAACATCCATCCATCCATACAAACTTTCGCATTTATAATATTAGTGTGATAATATAATGATTGTATCACGTATATCAGTCATCGAGTACCGTAACACAAGCTCTGCTTATCTTGGGGCTAGATAATGTCGTGTGTATTGTCCCTCATAATATTTTTTCTTTTACGTTGCGAGGTGACCTCACTTTCAATCTTATTTTTTAAGTACGCTGGTTATACTTACTACTAGACCTTGCAAACAGTTTGTTGAACTGTAGTAACTTTCGTCGAAATGTAATAACAGGATTTTATTTACAAGTTTATCAAACATTAAAAAACGCTCTAAAAAGTTTAAATACAAACATGAATCAAAATATGTTTACCACGTAGAAAAAAAACTTGCTGTCCTAAGTCTCAAAGTCATAGGGTGCTTTGATGATTCGGCGTCTTCTTATAAAATTACCATCTATCATTCGTCTCCATTCATAACATAACTGTTCGCCACCGTTATGAAGTATAGCCATACTGAAACAAAAAATAATATTTGATTAAGATAAAGATAAAGATCGTTTATTTGCCTAAACCGTGTAGATATAAGAATTTATAAACAAGTATGCAGGGTATCAACATGTTTTACCGATTACGGTGTACATTTAATTGTGAAAAATGGCATGCAACAGAGACAGAAACTAGAATAATAATTAAGTTATTAGAAGTAGGTATATAATGTCAAAAAAATCAAATTAAAATAAAGTAAGTAATAACAATAATGGATTCTAATAGTAATCCTATATAGTTTCTTTTTTTTAAGTTAAAACTTATCAATTAGAAAATTGACAATCTTATAATAACATTTTTCAACAAATAAGCAGAAACAAGAAGGAATTTCACCATTTTTGATATTTTTTCGTACCTTCCAATTCATTTGGAATAAACGACTGATTTCAGAAATATTTTTGTTTATTTCTAATTGTGAATATAATCAAAACTCTATAACCCAAGATCAAACATCTTTAGGATTTTCAACGCAGCGCGACAGAGTTTCGAATAAAAGTCTCTATCATGCATAAAAATAGCTTGAAAATGGCTCGATTTAGTGATCAAAATATGGCAAACTAGTTTTGCTCTCATTTAAAGATCTGTTTTTTTTTTAAACTTAAACAGCTATTTTTCCGATTATGTATTAATTTCGATACGATCGGGGACGTAGTTTCCAAATGAAGCGGAAAGTACGTTTTTACGGGGCTAAGGTATCCACACCGTTCTTAAGCCCCATAAATAGATATACATGCTCACCGGTGTTACGGGGCGTAGTGAAAGTTACAAAGTTTTGGTCTAAATTAAAGAATTTACGTTAGAGCAAGGAAAAGTTGGCTCTTTTTAAGGTTAGACTCGCCTTTGCCTTTTTCCTTTCTTATTTTATGTATTAAATGAAAAATGTAAATGTTAGGTACATTTACATTTTTCATTTTTTCATTTCACATTTTTGTTTTTTATTTGGTGCTATAAAGAACTAAGGTTTTTTTTAACAGCTTTATGTGTGTCACTACGGCCATCATAGACCTATTATTGTGATCCCCACTTTTTGTGTTCAGCTTCGAAGCAGCAGAGTCATAGTTCGCCACAAACCCTTACAGCTGCTAGGAACTGTAGATTTTTTAAAATAAATTAAGAAGTTTGATTTGACTCCGAGAATAATCATGATTATTATTATTTATATTTTTAATTTGAATCTATCTTTGTCTCACTAAAACGTAAATTCTTCACTGTCTATCATAAATTGTAACGCATAACTGTTAAAATGCTGAACATTAAATTACAACCGAGTATAATAATTAGGTATTTGAAAACTTTTGACACTTTCAACCGAAATTTTTGAGACCCAAGATAAAATAGAGGTTATATACATTTGACATATTATGTATGTAGGTGTAATGTGTCTCTATCTGTCGCATCGTAGAAAGAAGGAATCAAAATAAACAATTTATTCGTTCACATTACCTACAGGAAAACAGAATAATAAAAACCTAGCATGTCAAACGGATTAAGCGATTTTGAAACATCTAAATTTGTGTTCGAAAGGTGACTTGGGGGTAATCTGTGCTTGATCGAGAATATTCTGACTGTTTTTATGGTCCTGTAGGATACAAATTAGTTGTAAGGACAAACACATTAATTATGTTTAAGTACTAACTCCTTGACATAGTTATAAGCCAACTAACACAATGGATTTTATTAACTGAATAAATGAATTCAATTATTATTTTATTATTATAGTTTCTACCTCTGGAGTAAAATATATGGCGGTAATTATCGAATTTCTTAAATAAGTTTGTTTATTAACATGTTAGATCTTAGTTTGTACCTACTATAGTCAAAGAGCTTAACTCATTCCGCCTCACTCGCAAAAGCAGACCTAGAGCTGCCAATTAATTTGCAAACTGACTTAATTAAATTACACGGACGAGCTCGCTCCAGCCCTATTCAATGACCGGACGCGAAATACACATAAAACTTTTCTATTGAGTTACTTCCTAGATCCTTCTTAAAAAAATATATAAACTTGTTACACGTGTAAGGCCGTATACAGAAAGAAAGCTGGAAACTTATAAGCGCTTACCGGCGCTTGACAGCGCTGCTGGTAACCCGCGCACGAAAATATATGAACGCGCGCCGAGAAGCACTGAACGGTGCCGACAAGTGCCGACAAGCCTCAACACGCGCTGGTCAGCGCTGGGCGCTGCCATCTAAAATTAATAAACAACTGCGACAACCACCTTTCTTTGTGTAGAACGGACCAAAAATTATAAGCGCCGGTAAGCGCTTATAATTTTCCAGCTTTCTTTCTGTATACGGCCTTATCATTATGTCCTTGACATTGCAGGCGTTCATAGGCTGCAATAACCGCTTAGCAATAGGCGGACCGTAAGCTTGTTTGCCACCTAGGTAAAAAAACAAAAATTGTTTAAAAAACTATAAACGGACTTCAATTTTCATAGATTTTTCATCTATTGTTATTGTTTTTTATGGATTCCATTGACAGAACTGAGCCAAATTAAAATGGGACCACACGAGAAGCACGAGCTTTCATATAAAAAAAGAATCATGTGAATCGGACGAACCACCCAGTCAAAAGTTCTGAGGTAACAAACATAGAAAAAAATACAGTTGAATTGAGAAACACCTTCTTTTTTTGAAATCGCTTAAAAAAAAACTTATAGCAGTGCTTTTTCTCTTCTGACTAATGTCAAAGGAAAAAATAAACGACAATTAATTAGCTAGGCATTGCTTAAAATTAAAAAACTGAGCATTACTTCGTTGTTCTATATCTGTTCGTAGAGAATAAAAGAAGATAGAAGATTTAACAAGAATTGTTATTCTAGCTCTTTGTTCGTTTGGTTTACTTAGTTTAAATCTAACCCTATGTAACGCTTGCAAAAAGAATCTGGAAAAACGTTATGATATAGTAGTACATATGTACATTTATTTTAAATAGGTACCTGTTTTGTTGAAAAGTCCAGCTATACTTAACATAAACTTTCTTTCTAGTTTTTGATTTTTAAACACAAAATAATACAACGTTATGAAAGTCACATTGACACGCGGTTCGGTAGGTAGCACCTATGGACTATATTGTGGTATATCTAGGTTCAATAGGGTATATGCATGTGATTTAAAAATGGCTAAAAAAATATATACGTATTCTCTATTGATATAGAAAACATATCTACATATTTATTTTTGCATTTTGAGATGTTTTTATTGTAGAATTTAACCATTGAAAAAATGATATTTTAAATCTCAATCGCAAAATTTCAAAACGCTACGCCATTGACTAGTGCGGACGTGACATCACTGTGCACATTTTTTCTTTTTTTATTCTGCTTGCTGGACCATGATTTGACACTATTCTGCCCACTTGACATTTCGTATTGTCGATTATTTTCAGTTTTTTAGGAAAACCTCTTTCCTGAGATGATCACTACCGAGGTCGTCACCAAAGGTTTTAATCGAGTGTGTACGTCGACGTCACATAAACATGGCGCCAATATGGCAGCGTTTTTATCACCCGAAAATGATTGTAGTTTTGATTTGTTTTTTTTTACCTTGTTAATGTGAAATTCAGTGAGCGTCTTATCATTCCTCGGTTAAATAATGACCTAAAGAATCGATTAAAACAATAAAAAAAATCTATGCATATACCCTATTAAACTAAAAACGATGGTAAAGGAAAAAAGGTTTTCGAGTTTAATTAAATAAATTCGAAAATAGTTATTAATTTGATTTAATAAATTCTTTGCCATGGTTTTGTCCATGCATCAATACTCCAAGGCACACAGCGTCGGAATGGGAATTAAAAACAAAATTAAATCCTACGATGTAACAGCTTGATAAATGAATATAGTTACAAAACAAGGAGTAAAGTCTGGTCTGTCTGTTTTTGACCAATAAAACAGACTTTCTTATAAAGTTTTAATGAGGTTGAGGTTAAAAAAAAAAAAAAAAAAAAAAACCACAGAAAATATGTTTGTGTATTTATTTTATTATTTGTATTTATTTTACGCTTTATCACCGTCTCACATTGAAATATTATAATTTGGCCTAAGGTGGATTGAACATTGAAGGAAGTATTTATTACAGAAAAAGACATAGGTTTGCACATTAGGTGCACATTCGTAAATATGTGTATGACAAAATATGTATCTTAAGAAAGTCACAGATAACACCCAAAAAAGGAGAAGGGCAACCTAGTTATGACTTACAGATAGCTATCAATACCTAGATATGATAGCTGTCTGTAAAATACAATACAATACTAGTATTGTATTCATCTGTTGATTTATTCACTAGGTGAAGCCTGTATCGAAGAAATTATGTGTACCAAAATTTTAATCGTTCTATTAATTAGTTACGGAAGTGACTCCAAGATTGTACCTTACCGGGAAGAGTAACGCAGAAAGTTGGGCCCCTCTTTGCCAGAATATTAAATGGATCACGACATACTGCGAACTCGTCAAGCTGAGACTGAGACAAAAGTGACGAGTGAATCGTAGAATGAACTTGACGAATAGACAGTTAATAATTAATTTTGTTTAAAAAAACTATAAACCGATTTCAATTTTCATAGTTTTTTTCATGAATTTTCATAGATCATATAAAAAAAAGAATCATAAAAATCGGACCACCCAGTTAAAAGTTCTGAGGTAAGTAATATAATAATAAAAATAACAGTCGAATTGAGAACCTCCTCCTTTTTTGAAGTCGGTTAAAAATTAGGGCTTGACAAGAATACAGTGGGGACCAAATTTCGTGTTTCTTTTAAATTTGCTATATATCAGTTGGTAAGTCGATGCCATCTTGGCACTTTCCAGCCAGATTCCATTTTCCAACCCTAGAATACATTGCCGTTCATTATAGCATAACTTTGTAAACTTAGTTTAAATTAGCATAATTCGAATTTCAGGCACTGACAAGACATGGCACTTGTCTACCTAGGTACTTGTAATCAACTTTAAAACTAATTTAGTAATTGAAATTCTTGAAAATAGCATTCAACATGCTTATCTTAGTAAAACTTAAGGAATTTGGAATCACTAACTTATGTATGGCTTTACGTGCTCTTAATGATAAGTTGGAATATAAATAAATTTGGTAAAGTAATCTTTAAAATGTTCGCAAAGGGTGTGAAAGACAGGGTAAAGTTAATACAGTAAACTTACTAGTTATTATGTGGGGTTACATAAATTACATTTTATGTACACTTGAAATAATTTGTTCTTTTAACTTCCTTTATAAAATACTAGCTGCGCCCCGCGGCTTCGCATGCGTTGTTCCTATGGAAATGTTTAACGGGGATTTTTATCCCACGGGAACTGATTTATGGGATAAAAAGTAGCCTATGTCTTATTCCATGATTAAAATTACCTGTATGCAAAATTTCAGCCAGATCTGTTCAGTAGTTTTGGCGTGAAGAAGTAACAAACATCCATCCATACATCCATACATCCATCCAAACTTTCGCATTTATAATATTAGTGTGACTTACAATGCTACCTTATGTTCTTTAATGTGAAATGATTTTCAAAATCAGTACCTAATCAAAAAACGATCAAGCCAATGCCAGTAGGGCTCAAGGTATGACTCACACTTTTCTATTTATAATTAACTGATGACGCAAAGAACCAACTTTTAAAATATCCGTCCCAACTCATTTGACCTTTGAAAATGGCCGAATTTTCCAAACTTTTTTGTCTAATTAGAAGTTTCTAGAGCTTTCCTCTTTGGAGCTATGAGCAGGCTAATTAGCCGGCATGGGAGCGATTGGAGTTCAAACTCGAAATTAAAGTATTTTTAATACGATATAGATACAATACTTTTGTAAGAAATCTAATAATATCCCAAAAGAATCCACTTTTACGGGACTTGAGATCACAACAGTAACTAGTACGGTACGAGAGTGCGATAACTAGAGGGGTATTATGCATAATTTTATTTTTTTTATCGATTTTATTTATGGATAATAGATAAACGAAAAAAATATAACACGCACAAAATTTTAGATTGATTATTGAGGTACACTCAGTTTCGGGTGAAAAAAACGCTGCCATGTTCGCCGTTGCATTTTATGAATGTGATTCGATGAAACGTGTTGTACATAGTTCAGGCATACTGTAATCGAAGAACATAGAATTCAAGTTGTTATTATTCTCAATATGGACATCTTATGATCTTATGAGCATTTGTCTTAACTCTTCAACATCGATTGAGACATATGTCTTAGTCTACGTGCAAAGGGGCCACCGACCACAGCCACTGGTGGCCAGCGACAGCCACTTAACATAGGTACTTTTTCATATATTTTGTATAGACGCGCCGCATACGTGTAGCCGGTGGTGTCGTCGGTCACTCGCTACAGCAGTGTCCGCGACGAGCGGTAGTGCGCGAAAGCCACAAGTGGCTGCGGTCGGTGGCCCATTTGCGCGGAGCCTTACACTGAAAGTGGTCCGTAGACATCGAAGTAAGACATAATATGTCTTACTTATGTCTAACTACTACACAGTCAATTACGTTGTACTTGTGTTGCTTTTTGCATTATATTGATGAAGTGAGAATATATTTTCAATTGCATTTATGTTATACAACTTTATTACAGACAACTTCGTTGCATGAAGCCAAGCCTGAAACCATTTTGAAACAAATATAGAGAGATATACCGGGTCAAAGTTCAGCGCGCGAAATTTTTGAACAAATAATTTATTTATTACTCACCAAACAGATAAATCATATAGAACAGCATGCATGCGGAACCCGTAAGCCAGTCCATGTTCTGCACGAGGCAAGCACCCCCCGGGGCCTTATACTCTGCTATACACTCGATGATACCAGCTATGCCTAGCAAGAACCCACACATAACAAGCAGGACCATCCCCACAACAACAACCTGGACGATGCCATCCTCACCCTGAAAATAAATCAGCGTCATCAGGCTTCTAATTCTAATTCTAACTGAGATCTGCACTGACATCTCGCATGGGAGTGTTTTGTGCATTGTTCCCTAGCCTGAAAAGGCTAACCTAACCAGCCCAGTTACTTGAAGTACCGGAGCAGAACCTTTGGCGATTGTCAGCTTCGTTTCAGCTTTTCTGTAGGTGTGGACGGGTTAGATGCCTCTATAAGGCTTCTCAGGCCCCTCTTCAGTCTGGCCTCGTCCGTTGCCGTGCAGTGTACCACAACGTGTTCCACGGTCTCTTCCTTCTGGAAACAGCCACGGCACAACCTGCTGTCTGTGGTTCCAGGCTTATTCCGTTTATCGATCCTTAAACAGCCACCCTGAGGTGGAACGCTCGGAAACGCGAAAACGCGTGTCCCATCTATCTACCCTGAACGGGATGGATATTCGTAATTCATAATATCTTTCTTTCGATTTTATCCCCTGCCTAGTACCTAAAGTTATTTCCAAATACATTCCGGTCCAAGAAACTTCGTGTATATTAAAATACTTTAGATATACATACATACATACCTTCTTATTTGAAAAGTTGAAGCAAATAGTAATAGGGTTCCCTTTGCACCCTTCGGGTACTAAAAACTAAAGAAAGTGAATAAAAAAATGGTGCATCACCAAGCAAGGCCTTTCTTTAACAGCCGATAAATAATGTTCTGATTGAGATATCAACGTGCAGTTCCGATATCCCTTGGTATTGCCTGGGTTGTTTGCCCATTGACTGGCAACCACATTGTGGCCATGACAGCGCAGCTGACTATACAGGGTGGTACAATGAGATCGGTCAGTATGGGAAAGTCTGAAACTATAAGACATACTAAGATCTCTTCTTAGGAACCATGTTACGATTTAAGGTACAAGAGAAACTGCATTCATACATTTAAAAAAAAACTTGTGCTGAGCTCGGAAATAGAACACGGACGTTTTGAAAAATATAACTAACACTATTTATAATTAGATATCGATTCTGTAGGTAGGTATAAAGCAGTATAATGTTACTATGAAACATGATGTCTATAATGAATAAAATGCATAGCCACCCTGTATAGCCAGCTGCGCTGTCATGGCCACCAAGTGGCTGCCAGTAAATGGGCAAACAACCCAGGCATCTTTGGGCGCAATACAGGGGACTAGAAATATAGGCATATATTTTGTATCCTATATTATGCTTATTTATTAACCCCAGTATATGCTCGTAGATATACACGGGATAAGCAATGTAGGCCTAGTATTGACTGTAGATACCATGGTTCTTTTCCTCGCATCATGGCCACTAAATGGCCACCAGTCAATGGGCAACCATGGTATCTACGGGTATTTAAAGGGGATAAAAAATATGGGGTCAAGAAATAGGCAACAAGAAAGGTACAGAGAACAAAAAATAGGGAACTTACCACTAACGTGGAAATTAAGAGCACCACTCCCAGCACCATACAAAAAATGGACATGTAGCATAATGCAGAAACTATGATGAAAGTCATGGTACCAAGGTTTTTCATTGATTGTTCGGATTCACGGATAGCGGTATAAACTAAAAAAAAATGTTGCACAGGAATAACAATAAAGGCTTTCGCAGATTAGAAAACACAGGATGTGCATTGAAATAAGGACTGGAATCTGAGTGAACTGGAACGTAATCTAAAGTATTTGCAAGTTCTATCGGACCTAGACCAAGGGGTCTAGGTCCGATAGAACTTGCTGAACCGAACATAACCATCTGTCGGGCCGTTATTTATTATTATTATACAAGGTTTCGGTTTTATGTTTCCAACTTGCTTTCAAAAGAAACTTCTCCTGATATTAAAAAAAAAGAGTTATTGGTCCAACCGTTCTCAAGTTATAGCGTGACCAGAAGAAATAGGTGTCCATTTTTATGTGCGTTTGAAACGACTCAAAGCGTAGTTTTGCACAAAAAGTAGATTCAGCAAAACCGTTTCTCTAGACGCCTGTATTTTCGGCCTTTTCTGCCATGGAGAAACATTCTGGTCCGTCAGTAAACATGACAGATCTCTATTTCTTAATGGAAAATCTTCTGTACAAGTGAAACACCAGACTCGTGTTAATTTCAGTAGCTTGTAACAAAGATAAAATTTGAGCTTCTTGTATGCAAATGGAAAAAAACCAATTCCTGAAAAATCTACATTACGTGCAAATGTCGGCTTGAGTCGATTCAATTGCACGCGTGTGTATTTAGATTAATCTTACCCCATAAAGTCATCATGGATCTATCAAATTTTGCGTCAGAATATGCTATATCTGAATTCATTTCAATAAGACTCAATGATAAGGACCCAGTCATCTGAAAACAATAAACATTATAAATATAAAAGCGAACAAGTGCGTGTCGAGTCACGTACAGTCATGCAGCCCATGCCTCTGCCCAATGGTGGATTAGCTATATAGCAAGAGTAGCAAACACTATGGGGCCCGTGCCGCGTCTTAGGGGGCCCCGCACTTTTGTCCACCACAAAATATTATTATGTTAACCACAAAATATATATATAGTAAAAACACGTTAATTTTGCAAGGCTTGCTTCACTCGCCGGCTTTATCTCGAGATTGATCCCGTTTCAGTTCTTTCTTATTAGGTACCATAACAAATGTATATACTTGTCTAACTAGAACAAAAATGTATTGCTTCGCTGGCCGGTACGAGAACTTTACCCTAGTTTCTTAAAACTTCGTTATTGAATTTAGCTTCATCCTAAATTTGAAGCAGTAATGCAATTCAAGGGTCCTCAGTTCACATTTGCTAGGAGCCCCGCGCTGGCTTAATCAACCACTGCCTGTGCCAGACTGACGCCTACGCACGATGGAGCGATGGCGAAGCGATGCGATGGTAAGATCTTAGAGCCCTACTTACGGTAACATTACATACAGCGCTCCATAGCTCCTTATGAAACTTGAAACTAGTTAGGACTACTTTTCAAAAACCGGAAAAATACCATCGATGTAAGTTAAAGTCGGGAGATTGCCTCTCGCTTACTTAGACTCTCGAAAGTGACACGACCGGCCGGCACGGACCGGCGGCGGCGCCGTCGCCGGCATTCGTGTTTCGTATTTTGTTTGGACGCACTTCGGTCTAGGTACGTCTTTCCATCTATGTTGTGAGGTAGGTAAATTGCAAAAGATTGGAAATATCGTGTCTTTGCGTTTAGTTGTAACATAACACAGGCCATTTGTTGAGTTAGCGCTGGAAGAACTTATATCCTTAACTTATATCTATAGGAAATATATAACACAGTTTTAAGAAGGTATACAGGGTGTAACACGAGGCGTGGATCATCGGTGGCTGGATGTCCCCTACTTCATCGGTACCTATCGATTAAACCCACTTGTATGTACACAATGTTCTGCGATATTCAGTTCAAAAGTTATTTAGACTTTGGTAAAATTTTAGACAAAATCAGATTTCTGTCTGGACTTCGTAATTACAGCTAAACTATTAGGTCTACGTAAAAAAACACGACTTTTATTTTAAGCAAGCTCAATCGTGGGCCTTTTGAACTCCTTTAACAATTAATGTTTAAGATTTATAAAATTACAAATAAGAAGGTTATAAGAAAGCAAAGCTTTTTTTCAAAATCGAATATTGCATTCGGTTTATATGGTTCTAAAACAAATGTTTACCGTTTACCGTCTACCGATAAGTACCGAGGTCTCCCACCCCCCAGCCACTGATGATCCACGTTTTATGTTACACTCTGTGTAAATAACACTTACCATGGCCAACACAGATATGAACAACATTCCTACTCGCAATGGGCAGCAAAAACAACAATTCTCAAGTTCTGGCAATAGATTACACATCTTCAAATTTTGTGAACTATTTTTATTTGTTTTTCTTCACTATAAATATGTAATTTGTATTTTGTGGATCCTTACAAACATCGTAATTGCAGGTTTTTGCTATAAATTCCTCCTACAATTCCTAGAACAGCCCTAAAATATATATTCAATCAAATAATAATACTAAAATGATACTAAAATCCAAAGAGAATACAATAGTGTCTATTCAGATCATAGAGTTTATAGTACATATTTACTAGTATATACTAGAAGCTCGATGCATTATTATAAACTCTATGGCTCAATGATTGAGATGTTGCCATAGACTAAACTATTCTGACAGGAAAAAAAAAATGTATGCCATGCTTATTATTTTGATCAGTCGTAGCGAAAAGCAAGCGGCGCCATAAAAAAGAAGTTGAAGTTGAAGTTATTTGATCGTTATGACAGGGACAGCGTCATTTTTAGTACTGTCAAATTATTTTAGTTTTTGCGACATCTGAATTGTCACCATTAACTACTAAAATAATGTGTATGTACCCATGTAAAATATATATTCAACCAGCTTTTTCGTCAATGCCAGAGTTTTTTTTTTTCATTAGAATACCTTCGATCGGATAAGATGATTTCGTTCGTCCAAGGTTAATACTAATTAGAATGTCAATAATATAGCGTTAGTCACCAAGTAACAATTAACTTGTAGTTACGCCCTACGGGTTGAAGTTACGTAAAATTATCTATCTTTGCTGGATGCGACCGGCGATGCTGGAAAGTAGTATGGTGATATTAGTCACCACTTTTTTGTAAAATAATATCGGCCCGAATGGGCAAAACTTTGTATATTAATAGGCTATACACTTCGATCAAAAATTTTGCCGGCCCCGAAATTTTTGATCGATGCATGAATAACAGCTAAATAGGTTTTTATAAGCTATTTTGCTTACCTCATAAAGAACATGTAGACCAATTAGCTGGCAATTTCAGTAATCTGTAGCTGTTTACATACAGTATGCTGACGATGCTGACTGGAAATCATAATTTAGGCAATTTTAGTTATATAATTGGTAAAAATTGGCGGTGCATTTCCAGGAAAATTAAAATTTCCAGGAGATACAGGAAATCTGTAAAAAATAACACGTGAGAAATGGATTTCTTTGCACTTTTTTCTCACATCTCGCGTGTGCGGGAGAGAAAAGTGTATGGAAATGAAATAACATTATTTTCCGTTCCGCGTTTTAGTACGCCTGCAATGACGTACTTTCTCGACCGTATGTTTGTAAAAGGAATAGGCAACTTTCTGAGCAGGTGTAGTACAAACGCGCGAACTACAGCCCGCCTTTTCAATTTTCACGGATTGCTAGAAATTCATGGTTTTGTTTTGAAAATTCAGTTCTTCAAGTGACAGTGAAAGTATAGAATTAACTTCTGAAAGTATTAGAACTGACGCAAGAAATGTGATGGATAATTTTTTACTTGCATAATTCCGGAAGACAAAATATGAGGCGCTTTTATTTTCTTATAGAGGATGATGAAAAGTGGAGTGTATGACTCGGGCGCAAAATTATATTTTTGGCTCGAACGACGTAATTTAAATACCTCGCTACGTTTAGGACTCTACTAAAGAATCCCTCGCTACGCCCGGGATTCTACTCTAGAATCCCTCACTTCGCTTTGGATAAAAAAAACCGCCCTTGCCGTAAAAATATTATTTTGCTCCCATATGATACAATCTTCTATTTCTCCCGTTCTCTGATCGAAGCTGAGCCCATAAAATTTGCTCCTTACTTTTTGTGATACCCTATTGTAATATTCGAAAGTTGCTTACAGACACACAGGGCAACGAACAATGCGAAGTGTCCATATGCATCTGATTTAATTGGAGGTTTCATCGCGAAGAGTACTACGCAGAATGCGAGGTGGTTGATCAGGCAGCCCAGCAACATGGCAATCCAGATCTTGAAGAGCTGATCCGCTTGCTCACCCTGTTGATAAAATCTGATACCGCATTATATTATAATTAATTTTGTTTTGAAAAACTATAAACCGACTTTAATGTTTACAGTTTTTTCATGAATTTTCATGGAACCCATTGTCAGAACTGAACAAAATTAAAATGGAACCACGCGGGAAGCAGTAAAAAAAAAACACAGACGAATTGAGAACCTCCTCCTTTTTTGAAGTCGGTTTTTACCTTAATGTATCCAAGAAAATACAAAAATCCTAACGTAAATAACCTAACACCCCCCACTGCGACCGGCACAGCGGTGATACTTTTTAGTTTTGCATTTTATCGATGAATAGCAGAACTTTTAATGACTTATGCTATGCGATAGATATATATAGAGATGCGATGCGGCAGTCCCCGAGTGCCACACGTCTTGATAGCATGTTTCTTTTCATGGGTCTCAAATAAATATTCTCATTTAATATAAAATGTTTTTTTTTCATGTCTAACGAAGAGTTTCGGTTCCATAACAGCCGTTCCACTGCTGGACGCAGGCCTCCAAGATCAGTGCCTTATTAGCTGATAACTCATTGGGGGAATACCTAAATCCCCACGCTGGGCATACGGATTGGTAGGTAGCATCGCAGTTAGGTGGTACATTTTATATTCTGCAGAAGGCGCTGCTGCCCGTCCCTGGTATATCCGTTAGTCGCCTCTTACGACACCTGCGGGAAGAGTTAGGGTGGTGCATATTCTAAGCCAGCACAACACGGTAAGTAACCTGGACGTTCGACTCGTTTATTCCTCTGATTAAATACATTTAAAGCTTAGCGACGAAGTACCCACAAGTCTCAACTGTGTATGTCTTGTCTTGATGGTGGTGGCGACGGAAGAATAGGGTCGGCGAGTGTGTGGAATAGTGGGCTCGCCGGCCATGTATGGGAGGAAGAGGGGACGCCAGTCGAATCGCGGTAGGTCTAAATGTCCCCGTGGTTCGGCGAAAATGGCGAAGGAGGAGAGGTTTTTAGTGGGTATTACGTCCTTCCCAGGGCGTCGGGTCCCATATAATTCTGGTCCCCCCAGACCTAGTAAACAAATTTACCTCACCGAATAAAAAAAATGATCACGAGGCTTGAAAAAGAACTCACTTGAACAAATCCAGATATTGCAGCGTCCAATGCGTAGGCTGTCACAAAGTATGAAACCATGACTACGTAAAACCAATACAAGAAGTTGCAAGTGTTTATTACAGGTAGGTGCATAAGCTCTTCAAAGTAACACGTAGCTATTCCGAAGAAAAAGCTCACAACCTGTAATATATTGACCTCAATCTCAACCTCAACAGGCTACAGGCTACAGGCTACAGACTACAGGCTTGTATTGGTCCACTGTTGGACGCAGGCCTCCCCCTGATAAGCGCCTTATTGGCGTTATTTTTATGGAAGGTAATGCCTATAATCCCTCACGCTGGGCATGCGGGTTGGGGATCGCAGTTTGGTGGTATAATTATTCTACAGGGGGCGCTGTTGTCCGCCCCCCGGTGGATATCCCTTAGTCCCTCCTACCACACTTGTGGGAAGAGGTGGGGTTGGTGCAAATTCTAAGCCACACTGCTGAAATTTAATGATACAAGTTTATAAAGCACGACACAAAACATAACTACTTAAATAGGAAAACTTATAGCTGCAAATTTACGATTTAATTATAGATAAACTAAAATGATCAAGTTAAGCAAGTTAAAATCCAAATTTAACTAAGGCCTAAGTTTAGGCTTGGTTTTCTTTTTGGAATTTGGGTGACTTCTGTAGGTACAGACTTGTTTAGAAAAACATAGGATTTCACCCTTATTTCACGGCATCGCGAAATCCTTGATAGATCGCGAGACCCGGTGAGACCTAGATAATATTTTTTTTCTCTTACAGACAAAATAACAATAATAAAATGAATTCCGTTGTGGAGAGAACAACAGCAACATTTGCGCATAGCGGGCATCTTACGGTGCTTTACTAGAAAACGGTACGTAAAAATTTAAAGTATAACGTAGTGGTTTTATTTTCTTTGATTGAAAGTAAATAACCACAAATAATCATCGTAAAATGAGGTAAACAAATCAACAAAGAAAATAACTTCAACTTCTTATTTCATGGCGTGTTGTTTCTTTGCTGCCACAACTCTGCCAGTGTCCATGTCAAAAAAGTCGTAAACTTTAGTAGAGAAAAAACATAAAAATATAATTACAAAACAAAAACCAAACAATCAATAACTACGTCGTCAGACAAATCAACTTGGCAGTACCAAAAGCGCGAACCAACCTGCTGCACAAAGCACCTCTGACACGCAGCATACGCACGCTTAATCAGATTGCCGAGAGAATCGATCTATTTTACTGTTCCGTGAGCGAATTCCAAAAGGCTTTGTTTTTTATTTTATGTTATAGCAAGTAATTTTTAGAATCGTTTACTATTAATTATTGATATTGGGACATTTAAATTGTATTTTATTGTGTATTAAATGTAGTTTTTTTCATTTCTTTAGAATTAATTATTGACATAGTGACTTTTTATTGGGATTTTACTGAGTAATTAATAAAGATTTAAGTATCATTAGGATTAGTTATTGACATTGAGACCCTTAAAGGATTTTTTATTGTGCAATTAATATTAATGTTGACATAAGTATTTAGGATTATTTTAATTATTATATAATTTGAATATAAAGACAAGAATAGATTAAAACGGTACTCTCTTGCATTGGGTGTACCCGTAAGGATAGATGTACATTTTTATAAATAATTAAATAAATAAATAAATAAATTAAATTAAATAAATAAACTTCAACTTCAAAGAGAATACAATAACTTCGTAAGATTCAACTTCTTGATGGACTTCTGATTATAGAGTAACATTATTATGCATCTCCCATACATGTCCGGTTATAAAAGCAGACATCCGAGCCAAAGAGATTATATAATAATGATCCGAGCTGCGTGCTCTAAAAATAACTCTAAGCTTTCAGTAAGGCGGATAAGCGTTATGGACCTTTTTTCCGTAACCTCATAACCGTTTTGGAATAAGTGTTTGACCAACGAGAAAAAAACCTTTTATTTTATCCGTGATCGAAAGTGTTTGACCAACGATTTTTATCGATTTTGAAAATAATCTATTTTCTCGAGATACTCTCTGATAGAAGGCCAGCTGCCATACATACTGTACTACATAAACTCTATGCCAGCTGCAAACTTATTTTTATATCTATGGTTTACACCCAGCAGCAGTTATAGACACGCGTTGATATGAGATTCTTGCTACTTATGCTTGTGTTCACCAATAGATAATCGGACATTAAGGGTACGTTCCAATTCAAGCTTAAAGCGCTAACGCACTGCACGAGCTATGCGCGCACGAAGCCCCGTTCCGATTCATCTGAGCGCGTTGGCGCGCGTTGGCGCGATTAATGAAACGAAACGCTCAGACGGCACTCACAAAGAAGTTGAAGGAACGCACGAGCTGCCTTGTCTCGAAAGGTGAGGCAGTTCATGCGCTCCCGTGCGCTCGAGGGGCGTGGCGAAGTGGGCGTTGCCGTGCGCTCTGTCAGCGCGCTGAAAGTTGAAAAGAAACGACTTCATGCGCGCGTCAGCGCATTAAGCGTGAATTGGAACGTAGCCGCAGCTTCGTTGGTTAACGTCAAACGTTCAATGTATGAAAACTTGTGTCAAAAACGCCAAAACCACTGTTTAACATTTAACCATCTGTTGGTCATCTTACGAAGTTATTGTATTCTCTTTGCTGTTGGTGAACTCTGGTCTTAAGATCTGTTAAACAATGTCTGGTTACCTAGAGTATCATAGATATCTATATAACACATAAATTATTTACAGTATAAAAGTTCCTGATAAGAAACGTTGATGTGTACGATTTAATGCGACAGTTAAGTAATGTTTATCCAATGGAGTAACAAATGGCTTCTTTGGATCTAATGCAGAGCTTTATCCAGACATGTTGAAACAGACCCTTAGAGAAATAATTATTAAGTATTTATTCTGAGTGGGGCAAATTTTTCACCCCTTCAGGGTAGCTACGGCTTTGGCCCCTTCAGCGGGCCAACCGTACTTTTATTCAAAAAATTAAAAATGACAATATAAGGTTCCTAAGAACAAAACCTTATCACTACAAAAGAAACGGTAGCTACCCTTATGAGGCCAAAAATTTGCCCCACCCTGTATATTTGTTGTATTCATGTCCATAAAAAGTTGGTAACAATTTTTACGTGGGTACAGAAACTACATGAATCCTGTAAGGGCGTTTCAGCATTCTATAAAACGGTAAAATAAACGATTTACTATTGACTATTAAAATACGTTTTAATAATTATTAGTTACATTTATAATGGGTAAGATAGTTGCGTGCTGTTCAATAAAACTGCTATGTAGAATGTAACTGAAAAAAAAACATTTGGTTAAGTATATCTTAATTTTTTTCAATGTCATCATAGTTTTTCATAACTATGTTATGAAATGGGCGGTGAAAGAAAAGAAAGTGCCTGGAAAATAATACCATACAATACTTGCATGATCTTCCATCTTCTCCCTTTCATCATAGGACCAGCAGACGCACAAAAAATTACCACCTGTACCGTACCTGGTTGACATACAACAGTGTCGAACCAAAAAAATCTGCCTTGCATTGCCTTATATTAAGCACAGCCAAAGAGTGGAATGAGCTTCTTGCGTCTGTTTTCTCTTATGAGTACAATCTTGGAGTCTTCAAGTCCAGGATGAATAAGTTCCATCTGGGATAGCCTGCTCGAGCCTGGTATCATCATCGACAGCCTATAATAGTCCACTGCTAGTCATAGATAGGCCTCCCCTAATGAGCGCCATAGCACCCTGTCTTAATCTTGATGCATCCAGCATCTGCCTGCAGTCTTTCGCAGATCGTCATCTCACCTGACCGGAGGGCTTTCTACACTACTTTTGTCGAATCGCTGTCTCCACTCAAAAACTCGTTTCTACCAGCGATTGTCGGTTCTTCACGAGATATGGCCGGACTATTGCCATTTCAGCTGTCTAATTCTTTGAGCTATATATATAACTTTGGTTCTCTGTCGGATGTATTCATTACGAATCCTATCCTTCAGAGAGACTCCGAGCATAGCTCTTTCCATAGCTCGCTGAGCGACTTCAAACTGGTGGACCAGCCCTTTCGTGAGTGTGCACGTTTCAGCTCCGAAGGTCATGACCGGTAGGACGCACTGATTTGAAACCTTCGTTTTCAAGCACTGTGGTATGGATGATGAGTGATGACCAAACGGTTGACGATTACAAATAAAAAAAAATAAAAAATTGTGAAGGTCGTAGCAAGACTAACCACTAAACGCAACAGATATAGCTGCGAAGTTGATAACAGAACCGTATTTCGAACAAACTTCTTTACTTCCCCGGCAACACCGTAAGTACATTATACAGTACACCAAATGATTGGTTAGGACTATGGCACACGCAAATAAGTATATTCTGGTCATCTGTGCCACACTTTGCTTATTGTTATTCTGTAAAGAAGAAACACTGTGTGAAGTTTTACTGATAAAACTGTATGGTGCCGGCTTAGAATTTGCGCCGCCCCAACTTTTCCTGCGGGTGTTGTTAGAGGCTACTAAGGGGTATAAACAGTTCTACCTATGAACTGCGATCCCGCATGCCCAGCGTGGGTGTTATGGGCATTGCCCTTACGAGAAAAAAGGCAATGAGGCGCTTGAAACCTGCGTCCAGCAGTGGACCACTGAAGGCTTCTTCATAAAGCCTTTTGTGAGTGGAAAGTAAATGGTTTTTTATTTTATTTATTTAATACTAGCTGCGCCCCGCGGCTTACGCGGATACATTTTACAGTGAAATTATGAGTTAACCGCTCGCTTCAAGTCCGCGCGACGTTTGCTATTTTTATGCCGTCATTGTAAAATGTACCTATACAAATGTTACGAATTTAAGCTCATATTTGAATGCACATTTTTGTGTGTGCGTAGGTACTTACTAAAATATTGTACTTACCCGTTTACTCCACATAAAAGTCAAAATAAAAATAGTTCCCAACCATGCGCTATGTGTAACAACACTCCAAGTATAATATGTACTACCTTCTGGCAAAAGACTCGGGAACACTGGTATTAACACCATGATTATGAACTGAAACAAATTATCTTGACTTTTTAGAACTGTATATCTTATTATATTCACACGGATTTTTTAAAAATGTAACAAAAATCCTGGATTATTCACACTGGACTATTCATCTTACCCCAAGCTAAGCAGAACTTGTGTTATAGGCTTATGGGTACTGAATAACTGTTAAAACTAAATACGATACACTACAATGTTAAAAATAGAGTCAATTGCACGTAATTTCTTATTTGATAGTAATTACTATTTATGAAGCTGTTTATATAGTAAAAAAAACATATTTTTGTGCTTATTTTGTAAGTATAATGAAATAAACGATTTGACTTTGACTCTGACTCTGATATAAATATATTTTTTATTATATTCGTTACTATTGCAAAAAATTGGAAATATCATGTCTTTGCGTTTGATTGTAATTGTACCTCAACCTCAACCTCAACCTCAATCTCAACAACCTGTATTAGTTCACTGCTGGACACAGGCCTCCTTCTGATAATCTGGAAAATGGCGTTTGTCTCATGCCCATAATCCTTACGCTGGGCATGCGAATTGTTACATAACAAAGGCCATTTGTTAAGCTAGAGCTCTGGGAGAAAGTACCATATCTATAGAACCACAGTAACAATACGAACTTACTCCGAAAGCAATTGGTGCAAGAATAGTCCCAAGTTTTACATGCAAGCAGAAGCAAAACGTCTTCACTTTAGGTAGGTAGTATAGACACATAGAAGAACTTATAATAGTAAACTATAACGTAGACCAAAATCTTATAAATGAAAGTAAACAGTGAGATTTTTCTGCGAAAACCAAAATAAACAAACAAATACAACTAAGGGCGCGGCCGCACTGCAATATGGCAACCAGTTGGATGGTTGCTTCGATGGCAGTTTGGCGGGTAAGGCGTAACTAATATTTTATGTAAATATGCCAGTGAATTTTATCGATAGCACCATTAAGTATATTAAATCTATTTGTCCGACAGATGACGGATTTATTCATCGACTTCAAAAAAAGGAGGAGGTTCTCAATTCGACTCGTATCTTTTTTTATGTTTGTTACCTCAAAACTTTTGACTGGTCGGTCCGATTTGCATGATTCTTATTTTATATGAAAGCTGAAAGCTTCTCGTGTGGTCCCATTATAATTTAGTTCAGTTCTGATAATGGGATCCATAAAAATTAATGAAAAAAACTATAAAAATTTAAGTCGGTTTATAGTATTTTAAAACAAAATTAATTATACAATAACAACCCATAAAACGGACTGTGAGTTAATTGTAGATAAAGTAATACTAAAAAGAATTAAGTACATACCTAGGTAACGTTACTTTAATTTATTGTGTGATACTTCCCAACTTTCTTTTCAAGATTTTGTTATAATAATCTATTTTTTTACAAAACAATCAGCATCGTAAAAATTAAAATTGCCGATTCATAGGAATTTATTTTTTATGGAATGGAAGCAAGGTTACAATAAAAATATGATGAGCGGTAAATATTGAAAAACACCAATGTGGTTTTTACCTCAAATACAAAATAGGTACGTTTGTTTTTTCATCTACCATTTACCATCCAAACTACTATTTGTAGTGCGGCCGTTCCCTTATGACAAATGACGTACGCTTGTCAAAGCAAAGAGAATAGAGGTAACTAAATAAAGAGGTTCTGAAGCTTTGACATTTGAGTTGTAGCTTTATAGAAACACAGACATGAAAATTGTTTAACGAAAGACGAGGCAGTATGGCCATAATGGCTTTAGCCTAATTTGTCCAAAGTGACAAATTAAAAAAAAAAGTGTAGCTTACAATACAAATAAATAATCATTATGAATAAATGCATACTTATAAAAGGTCAAATTATACACTATACAGAGTAACAAAATATATTTGATCCAGTCGTTTACCGGTAAATATTATTAATTTCAGGAGATTTCAGTCGACCTTCAAATCAAATCTAAAATTTCAAAAATCCAACTGGAATGGAATCCTCTTTAAGCACGTATAACGGAGCGTGATTGTGCACGATTGTCCCTTGATTAATCACGGCAGGGGGCGCTGTGGTAGCCTTCAGGATAAGGACAGATAGCCAGTCAATAAGAAGCGATGTTTGATTGAAATCTCAGACGGATTATGGACGGAAAATATGACGGAAGAATCGGGACGTTGTGGATAAAGATTTTAAATAAAGGTTGATGCCGACCTGTGAAGACTAGAGTAGCTACCCTAGCGTTTCAACAGCTAACGCCGTAATGCCAATTAGGCACACTTACCTTACATTGTGGTCGTGGCCCAGTAGATTTTTATTTATAGATAATATTTAGTAAGCTCATTGTTTAAAGAGATTAATTGTAAGTACTTATAAGACACAAAACCTTTGTTTCCATACATACATTAAATGAACACTGAGAAATCAAATCATATGTCACTCGAGATATTTTTGATTTCTGTCGCTTCGGTATGTAGGATTAAGCCGTGGTTTAAGTAAAAAAAAGACGTAGAAACCTGTTAGCCTGTTAGATGGAGCAGAGTCCGTTCCAAGCTTTTGTATACTCTAGTATAACTGATATTTTATAGTAACCTTTTTTGCACAGCAAGGTTTTGACAATTTGTTTGAATTTTATTTACTTATTAATTATTGCTACTCACTAGGAGTTTTATTGTAGATGCGTATACCAAAGAGAATACAATTACTGGCGTATACGTTGCCCGATAAAATAAATAATGCTGGACAATACACACAGCATTATTTAACCCCAAAGCTAAGCAGAGCTTGTGTTATGGGTACTGTATAACTGTTAATTATACATAATACAATAGAGTTATATTTTACTTTAGGTACATAGAAAACATCCAGAAGTCAATGATCAATTATCTGCAGATCGTACAAACATTTGATACATTCGTTTTGTTTAACCTTGCTGTGGGCACAGATTATTATTAATAAATGGTAGGATGTACAATATAAACGCATATCTTTCTCTGGGGGGAAAGCCAAAAGATCCTTGATTGCGTCTACGGATGTAGCCCTAATAATAATAAATGAGTAACTCGAGAGCTGTTTATGATTTTAATTGCGGTTTCTTTACGAATATTATTGTTTTGTGGTCCTTTTATACGCAACTAAGAGATTACTGTTATTTGAGTGGTTATTCGGATTGTGGTTCGGCTGGATTTCGTTGTAAATAACAGAAATAACTTTCGTGGTTTGACGATGGATTAATTTAAAATTTTATTATTCAAATGAAATCAATCAATCGTTTATATCTGACACAATTAAATGTTAACAATATAATACAGGTTCGGTGGCATGTCAAAAAAAAGCTTTTCTTGTACGTACCTACAGAATTTTTATGGAGGGCGGCGGAACCTCGCATGGTGCTTAGTTATTCCAATTCTCTAATCATAGAAAAACTTATACCACTGCATAGAGAATTGTAGCCCCTTTTCGAATATAAGTCTTATAATGTGCGGTGACATGTGAAAAAAAAACGTTTATTTGTGGAGGGCGGTGGAACCTCGTATGGTGCTTTAGTTATTTAAAATCTCTAGGCTCCAGACAGATTACAGGACCCAAGGCTTCTCATACTAATTCAAAACATTATGGAAATGCGTAAGATAATGCTTACAATTAGGTTTCTACTTTAGTATTCCTTTTAGTTATCTAAGCACCAATTGTGTCAGACAATGCTTTATTATAAAGAGACGAATAGTTAAACCTCATTATTTGTCGTCTTCTAGATAGTTCTGCCACTAGATTGTTTGCAAAACTCTGCAGTTTGCTCAACACTTTTTATTGTCATACAGTTTTAATTTGTTTCAGATTGTCACTAGCTCTCGGGTCACGTCGTTTTGACCGTTTTGAATTGATTAACTGTTTTAAAATTTGTGTTTAGATTAGATTATTAAAGTGTAAAGTTATTTTAAGTCTAGTTATTAAAATAAAATGTATGTCACTCCTCAAGAGCCCTGCCTGAAAACCAGCGCAGTGTTGGGCAATTGCCTGATACTGCAACATGCTGAGGCAGGGACCCATAGTGTAAGTACTTAGTTAGTAAAATTATTTTAAGCTATTTACTCCATATCTGTATTGTACCTACTAATTTATGTGTTTTTGGGTAAATAAATTATATCTCTCTCTCTCTCTCTCTCATCCATACATCCATACAAACTTTCGCCTTTATAATATTAGTGTGATACTCAAGTCTACTGTTCCTTGGAGCTGTGAAAAAATCAAACATAAAAAAAAAATTCTAAGCCGACGAAATCAAAAGATACAGCCGTTTATGCCGCAAATTTTCGACACTGGCAAGAAAATCAAAACCTACAGGGTATCTACTTTCGGTGAACTCAGAATCTTGAAACGAAGGTTGGTACGAAGCAAAGTTTTATAGAAGAAAAATTGCGAAAACCGTAAATTTTTAGCAATATCATATTTTTTATAGCTAAACTTACGGAACCCTTAGTGCGCTAGTCCGTCTTGCACTTGACCGGTTTCTTTAGAAAGTACTATAATTATGTTCTCATTCTTATGTCTTAATTTAGAAATAACGGCGAAAAACGCGTATAAATTATTTTGTTTTTCATTAATGCTTAAGACCCGTGTGTGTCGCTAACGATAGCTGCGATCTCCCTGTTACGTTATACGACTGCCAGCACATTAATATTTTAGATCCCTTTAATGGCCGCTTTGCGACGAACTTACCTACACCTTGGTATTAAATGCCTCGGGAACAGAATTACAAGGAAACGCTACTTGAAGACCGCTTTTTGGTAGGTTTTTTTTTTTTTTTTTTATCATTATATAGTCCTTCGTTTGACCGCAATCTCACAATTCTCACATGGTGGAAAGCGAAGATGCGGCCGACGATGTATCACGAAGGTCTAGAAGATGGCTACTCCGGACCACATTCCGAAACACAACTGAGTTGCTTCACGGACTGGCCCAGTCCGGAGGGTGGTGACAAGCCACGGCCGAAGCCTACCACCAGAGGGTATCGCTCTTAGCACCACCCAGAGAACACGTGTAGGGTATCAGAAGGTCAACACCTACGGACGTGAGCGATACTGTCCCCCAAAAGGTAGGTGAACAAAAAAATCTGTCTGTGAGGAGTGTGATAGTGTTTGCGACACCATTTTTACTAAAACATAGACATAGACATATCATTTTTTTGCTACCACTATACACACAATATAAATGAACAATTATGAAGATTAAATACAAAGTAACAAAATAAGAACACAGGAACAATATACTGAAAAGGAATTAACAAAATAAATAGGTGACCAATGTGTGCTGCAGTAGCAAAATGGCCTAGACTCAGCATTATGCCAACTGTTGTGTACAGAAGGCGACACAACTGCGAGCATCATCAATTAGGTACTTTATCCATGTAATTCGTTACAAATAAATAAATAAAAAAGACGTGTGGCACTCGGGGACTGCCGCGATAAAGCTATCGTATAGCATTAGTCATTAAAAGTTCTGCTATTCATCGATAGATGGCACAACTAAAAAGTATCACCGCTGTGCCGGTCGGAGTGGGGCGTGTTAGGTTATTTTCGTTACGGAATTTCTGGATTAGGTCTCCACGCTCAAAGCCCGCGATAGAAGCTATGCAATAGCTTAAAAATCTCGATGCTGCTATGTATTTATATTACTAAGCCTAAAAAGGCAAAAATCACCCCATTTAGGCTTTAGTAACAGCCTTTCCGTGGCACATTGTATATTATATAATTGAATCTAAGTGTAACGTCAAAAATGAATATTAAAATATATCTATTTATTTATCAAAATATTGCATATAGTTACACATCATTACAGGCACACCTAATGCGATCGTGTACATTCTATTTAAACACCATAATAAAGAAGGGAAGGTAATAAAGTACCATAATAAAATATGTTTTAATATTTATTTATTTTTTTAATTAAATAAAAATCTTCTTTAAAAACAATAAAAGCTTTCAAGGTAAAATATTAAAGGGCTTGGGAAGACAAACCCAACAAAGAAGCAAAACTCGACGCTGCTACGTTGTTTCGTTACGAGTTCCTTTGCCTACCTTCTGTCTCCATCATCAGATCATCTCGATGGTAACATGACATTGAATTGTCACCGAACTTACATATGTTTAAAAAAATTCAGCTCAATCGGTTGAAGATATCTGCTTCAAAATTGAGATGCAAGATTCCACCCGAACACACTCCATACATACATACAACATACAAGTTAAATAAAAGCATTAAAAAACAGCCATATCTAAATCACTAAAGAATTAAAGCCAGCACATAAATATCTCGGACCCCTTTAATGGCCGCTTTGCGACGAACTAACTACACTTTGGTATTAAATGTCGTAAGACATGATAACCGCTTTTTAGTAGGTTATAAAATAAGTAGTTAAAAAAAAATTATACCGCCCCGCTATCACACCAATCCACATCACACTAATATTAAAAATGAGCAAGTTTGGATGTATGAATGGATGGATACCTCTTGACGCCAATCTACTGAACGGAATGGGCAAAAGTTTTGCATACAGGTAATTCTAATCCTGGAATCAAACAGGCACTGTGTTCGCATGTGATAGAAACGTTTCCACAAAAAAATCTATTAAAAGCAAGGGAATTACAGGGTACGATTACATAATTATAAAATGCATGAGTTTGCATATGTGTCTGTTTACTTTTTACTTTTTCTTTCCAGAACTACTGAATGGATCAGGTAGAAATTTAAATGGGTGAATTTCTAGACATTGAGTAACACATAAAGCACATTACTTTTTAACCTTTCATTGGCCGGTAGACGATAGATGGCTTCTTGGAAATTGATAGCTTTGATGTGCACGAAATTACGAAATTGATAGCAAATTGATAGCATTTGATTTATTTGATAGCATTTGATTTGATTTTTTATTTTCATAGCATTTGATTTCTTTTGATTTTCAAATTGATAGCACGAAATATGTGTACAAGCCGAATTTCAAGTAGTTCAACTTATTAGCTGAGCTTGCGGTGAGCTGTGTGGTGCTGACTTAGAATTGTATCACTCCAACTCTTCCCGTGGGTGTCGTAAGAGGCGACTGAGGGATATCCACCGGGGGCGGGTAGCAGCGCCCTCTGCAGAACAATCATACCACTAAACTGCGATCCCCAACCCGCATGTCCAGCGTGGGTATTATGGACATTACCCTCCATGAGATAAACGCCAATAAGGCGCTTATCAGGAGGACCCCTGCGTCCAGCAGTGAACCAATACAGGCTGTTTAGTTTGGTGGAAGATTTGTTGTGCAGGGGGCGCTGCTGCCCGCCCCCTGGTGGATATCCCTTAGTCGCCTCTTACGACACCCATTAAAATAATTGGTGTGGTGCAAATTCTAAGCCAGCACCACACAGCTACGGGGCGCCCGATGCTCGGTAATTTATATATTAACTCTGAGTCGCCTGATACCCTTGTGGGTTGGTGCAAATTCTAAGCCGGCATCCCGCGGTACATAGGTAATATAAATAAATACCAAACTACCCTATACTTCTTCGATAAACAAGCTTCGAGAGAGCCTGCTCTGATGAGATCAAACAATATGCAGCGATGCATATCTGATTGCACGGCAGGTCGCAGGGACGCGAATGCAGAATGCATTTTATTGGATCTGATCAAAGGAATTATGGTTTCCATTTTGATATTCGAATAAATAAAATATTAAATAAAGATAAAGATATAGATAAAATTCATTTATTTGACCAAAAGACAGAGTCAGAGTCAAATCGTTTATTTCTTTAGACTTATCAAAAAAGCACTTGGACAAGCATTGATTAATTAAGAAGAAGATGAGGTTCTAGTTCCTCAAAAATGGCAACCTCATATTGTGTAAAATTGTGTGCTCCCACCTCAGTCACCGTCGGACCGGCGGCACGGGCGGTTGTGATTTGCGTGAAATATTGTTGTCTCGGTCTCACTTCGGTCTTAGATACGTCTTCCCGTCTCTGTTCTTCTTTGTATTGCACAGGACTGGAAATATAACTGTGAGCGTATGTGTTTGCGTGTAGTTGTAACACATGCCAATTTTTGAGTACGCGCTGGGAGAACGTAACCTATCTTCCCTTTTTAATTAATCAATATAGACAAGTCAAATTTTTACTATATAAACAGCTAGATAAATAGTCGGCTGTAGCTAATTATTTCAAGGGCCGAGTGAAAACACACTCTGTGTGTATAGATATATCTGATAGATAGATAACATTACCGTGCCCTAGGAGTGATGACAATACACAAAGGTGACAACTACCCATAGACACTAGTACATTGTTACCCAAGGGATGACAGTAACTTATCGAGCCGGGGTTTGGCGCCCGAGCGTAGCGACGGCGCTTATAGTTCGAGGGACTAAATAATAATAATTTATTCAAAAACTTCTTAAGTCAAATATATAACATAAAAATAATAACAACTTTAAAACTATAAATTACGTGTGCCTGAACTAGGTAAAACCAGTATCTCAACTGTAAATGTTACTTTCACCTGAGGTAAGCACTGTGCTTTTCATTACGAATACAAGAAAAAAAAATGAGCTAATGAAACAATAAGTAAATTTTATTTTACATAAATCAACAACCTAAGTGAGATATTTATTTAAAGTATGTGGTAAAATTAGAGCAATTATTAGTTATAGATAGTGAAAGGTTCTATCCAGGTATCTCCTGAGGAGTGAAAACTTTGTATTTGTTTGGTTAAATCCATCATTTTGCCTTTTGAACGCCTTGTGAAAATGACATACATGAGAAAAATATAAAGTTGAAGTCGATTTATATTTTTTTTACAACAAACCCAATTATCTAAACAACAAATCTGAATTCGTACATCGTCAGATCCTCTAAATATTAAACACCCTGTAAAACACGGTAAAAAAAGTCATTTCTCTCTTTGAATATTTCAAATGATATTTCCGTTCATTGTCTCTACGGAACCATCGCGAGGTTTCAGAGTTCCGTAGGATTATACCCAGAGGACCGTCTGCCATGGAATGGTTATTTTCACAAATGCTAATCCTTTATAACTGCTGGAATAAGGTTCAAAATTGTATGTTTATGATCGTAGTGGTTTTTTGTACCAAAGTTTTGGGGTTTCACTTAATTGTAATGGATTGTGTTTTGATTTTGGAGATAGATGTAGGACGAAGGTTTCGTGTTTTATTTTTAGATTGAGATAGATGTATTCTCTAACATAATAGACCTTATCCAATAGAACAATTGTTTCACAGTTTTATTTCCTCAACCTCAACCTCAACAGCCTATATCGGTCCACGGCTGGATACAGGCCACCCCCTGAGAAACGCCTTATTGGCGTTACCTCATGGGGGGTATTACCCATAATCCCCACGCTGAGCATGTGGGTTGGGGATCACAGTTTGGTGAAAGATTTGTTCTGCAGGGGGCAGTTCTATTTACAGTTTTATTTATCTACTGGTAAAGAAAATAACAATCAATTAGAAATAAATTAAAACTAATTGAGTTATAATGTAAACTGGTAGTATTGTATTGGCCATGTATTGGCCGTTTTTCTATAAGCCGGTAGCGGCGCCGCGCCGGGCCGGTGCCGTCGAAGCAAACATGTATGGCTTTTTTTGTATGGCACGGCAAAATTGCATATTGTGTATTGTACACGTGGGCGTGTGTGAATGCGCGGGGCGGCCGGCTCAGTGGAAAAACGAAGAACCGTGCTGTCGCCCCACAAAATTATGGAAACTCATCTCACAGTTTTCACTGCCACGTTACGCAAGGATGCTGTGAGGTTGTGTTCCTTTGTATATTATCAGCTGAAGGCTGTTAATAAGGTTGTTTTTTTACGGTAAATAGACCTTCGTTTGACCGCAATCTCACCTGTTGGAAAGCGAAGATGCGGCCGACGGTTTATCACGAAGGTCTAGAAGTTACCTATTCACCCTTGTCTTGAAGAGACCCAGGTTGTAATTGGCCGGAAAAACAGAGGCAGGGAGCGAGTTCCATTCCTTTGCGGTGCGAATAATAAAGGTGAAGGAAAACCGCTTAGTGCGAGTGGAGGGTACATCCACCAAGTACGGATAGTATTGCGCTGTGCGTCTGTTTGTCCTGGAGTGGGAGGGGGATAGAAGGCTTCTGCACAAGAAGGTACAGTCGGGTGCATTAAAATATTCACACCCTATAACTAAGTCGTCCTAGGGCGCATTTTAAAAATAATTCATAACATACCTTTAAAAATATAAAGTTTCTAAACGAGTAAATTGATAGTTTCACTATTATCTTTAATTCACCAATGTTATCGCGGGATAGGCCAGAAAGACTGACTTCATAAATCTGCCGAGCTACATGACAGATCTAAGGCCCTCACAATTTATTTTTTAGAGCTTTTTTGTTATTTTTTGGAAACGCAACGATTTCAAAAATTCTTGGCGAGTGGAAATTATTTCTAAACCTTACTCAAGCGTGGTCCAGACCACACTTGAGTGAAGATGAGTTCAAATAAGCACTTGGTATTAAAGTTTGAAAGCGCTCTGAAATAGGCAATTACTCAAGAAATTATTGGTAGCCGTTTACGTAATAACGTGGTAAGAACGCATCTTTACTTGAGGATTACATGAGTGAGTGTAGATTTAGAGATAAGTTCCCAAGCATTGTTTTTAAATTTGTCTCTACTCAAAACTATACATAAGCATAACTCAAGCATAGATTATTGGCATAACTAAGCATGCTTCCATAATACGGGCTTTAGTGCAGGCGATTGTACTTGGCTCCTTGGCTGAAGGTTGCCTTAAGTCATAAAATCCTTTCAATTTTCTTTAATGTCGACACATTGCGAAGTAACATGATAAAAGTTTCATTGTCGGTTTAACTATCGTAAGCTGAACCCTAACCCGAGTTTAAGCTGGTCTAGACTTGACTCATATTTTTTTTATATTAACCCGAGTGTTTAAGTTGGTCTAGACTTGACTCATTTTTTTTTTATATTTTTATATAGCAAGTGGTGATTAGGAGACGGGAAGTTATTATTAGGGTGTCTGCCTCGTTGGTCAGCGGTCAACATGTTCAACCGCTGATTATGATAAAGATATAAGATAAAAATTTGTTTATTTTACCCAATATGTACGTACATGACAAAAAGAGTGGTACAATACATAAATTAACAGGTCATATAAAACGAATAAGTAGGTACTTAAATCTAACAATAGGTACATTGGGTAAAAAGGGACCCTAGCTCAGCATTTTGCAGTATAAAGCATTTGCCCTATACTACGCCGGTTTTCAGTTAGGGTCCCTACGAGTGACGACAATACAATATAGGTATAATACAGCTACATACTTAACCATAGACAAATTAAAATACAGATAGAATTAAATTAATACAAACAAAAAACATCACAAGGATAAATAACACAGACACAGCGATTACTATATATATAAAATAAAAACTATCATTAAAATGGGACAAGGCAGAAACAAAATGAAATAAAAAAAAAAATTACTGCGTCCATTCAACCAACTGGCTTGAAGCGGCCGCGCGCAATGGTAAATAAGCTTTCGAGCTGGAAACACGATTGGGTACCAACCTAAGAAATAAATTTGCCTACCACTAGGTACCAACATACGTGACAGAATTTTTGACGCCCGCCGGTTCGGCGCGGCATTTAATTTTGCTTGCAATGCAAATTAATACAGAGATAGCGGATCAGTTCAGAACAAGTTATTATATTCTCTTTGTTCAGGAATTAAAACTACGGAAGATAGTGGCGAACTGGTTTCACTTTGCGTTGCGTCAGCGTAGTTGTTGATGGATCTGTTGATGGACAAGTAAATGAATAAGTGAGATACAGACGCCGCGGTATGAGGTCCTGGGTTCAAATCCCGGGTCGAGTCTATAGACGTTGTTTTTCTATCAAGAAAAATTCAGAGTAGCAGCCCGGAGTCAGGAAGTTGGCGGTGTTACATCCCCGTACCTCGAAAAGCATGTTAAGCTGTTGGTCCTGCGCCTAACCTCCCCGGTCGTTTCGGTCTGCGTTCCCATCGGATTATCCCATAGGATCACTCATAATCCTATGGATATATCCCATAGGATTATGAGTGAGGAAATAGAGAATGCATTTGTGTTTGCGCGCACACTTGTACATGTAAACTCATACACGTAAAGACATCTAGGAAATGTCTAAAAAGTCTTGAAAACGCTCCGATGCAGTGCAGCGCTACACCGAGGTGGCACATTGTTTACTTTGTTTTGACTTTTCTGTGTACATGTACGATTTTCTAATGCCACTGTTTGCCACATTTCAGATTCCTCCATATCCCCTCCCCCTGGTCCGTGAGTTTGGTCCCTTAGATTGTCCGTGAGTAAGTAAGTGAGTTTTGAATGTAAGTATAAGTGGCACGCGCACGCATATTTTTAGTAATGCTTGGTCTGCTTTCCTTTACATGTTTGTCTGTGGATCCGCGCAAATGGGCCACCGACCAGCCACTTGTGGCTGTCGCGCGCTACCGCTCGTCGTGGACATTGCTGTAGGGAGTGCCCGCCACCTACGCCGGCTACACGTATGCGGCGCGTCTATACAAAATATAGGTATGTAAGAAGGCTACGAACCTCTCCCAAATCTCAGCGGCCGGCCCGAGCGAATTCGTTGTTGTTTCACGTAGAATCGCATCGTGTTGGCCATTCCGCGGCATTCGCCTTATTTTGGAATTGTGCTCCCTGTGTCGCATCGCCCCCCGCGTTTGAGCGAGCGTTTACAGAAATTTGAAGGAATTTCTCAATTTTTTATATATTTTCGTACTTTGCGATTCATTTTGAATAAACGACTGATTTCAGAAATATTTTTGTTTATTTCTAATGATGAATATATTTAGGATGTTTGCAGTGTGACAGATTTTCGAATAAAGGTGTCTAACATGCATAAAAAATAGCTTGAAAATTACTCGATTTAGTGGTCAAAATATGGCAAATTAGTTTCACTCTCATTCAAAGATCATAATGTTTTAAAAAAACTAAAACACTACTAACATAGCTATTTGTCATCCGATTATGTATGGAAAATTTCAATACGATCGGAAACGTAGTTTCCAAATGAAGCGGAAAGTACGTTTGTATGGGGGCTAAGGTATCCGTTCCGTTTTTAAGTGGCTGTCGCTGGCCACCTGTGGCTGTGGTTGGTAGCCCATTTGCGCGGAGCCGTATTTTGTTCTCGCCACAGAGATAATACTAGCTGCGCGTTCTACGAAGTTATTGTATTCTCTTTGGCGCGTTCTGGCGTGGGTTCTGTCCAATGAATTCTTACATACCTTATTCTTACCATAGGCCACAGATAATTAAAATCGAGACTCCCTGATTGAGGATTATAGTTTCTAAAACAAGTTCTCGCTCAGTTACAGCTTGTCAACCATAGACCAATTAGTTTACTTCTTCTACGTAGTTATTGTATTCTCTTTGCTTCGTTGTCAACAATTTGAAACTGTCTTTCTGTTCTTCTGTTATATTTGACGGCGCATCAACAAGCTGAGTGCGCCATCTAGCAGAGATAGGGTGAACTGTGGGAGCATTCACCCTCACGTAACGTTGGGGGGGCATGGTAGCGACGGCGGCCATAGAGAGAGGAAGATGGACGCCGGTCGCACCAGCCAAACGCGACGGAACGTGTTTTCTCTATTTATTATTTAAATTTCAATGTTATATCTTTGTGTTGGTGTTCTGTATTAATTAATTATTAATTACTAACGTTTATTTGTGCGATGAAGTGATTGTGACACCAACTGTGAACGATACTTTGATTTGAACAAAAACTGGTTCTTGCATTTTACCTACGTGACTTTACCTACTTGTGATTGTGTTATATCTACGTAATTAATGATAAACTAGGTGGACTTAGTGATAATAAACATTAACCGTAATTATTATCCCAGTCTTTTTATATTATCGTAAAATATCGAATTCGATATGTCGAATTCGAGAACAAAAGTCAGAGATCACGCCCGCAAATGACAAGCTCGGATCATGCGCCTTTATCAGAAGTGGGATTCAAGAACCACAGAATAATCCCAGCAGGGCACCCTCATCACCAGTGATCGGAATTAGGAGGGCTAAAATTCCTAAAGTTCATAGAACAGAGATTCATGCCGATGCAAACGTTTTAACGAACATGGAGGGAGGCGTTACTAACAAGAGTACTAGCAATGTCACAACCACAGCAGACTTCTGAAAGCAATAGATGATTGGCGCCCGCGGACGGTCGTATGTCAGTCCGGCCGTGACGGCGCATCGGCGCATTGACAAGCTAAGTGCACCATCTTTCGTTTAGCGCATCGCATCGACAAGCTTAGTGCACCATCTATTCGTTTAGCGCATCGACAAGCTGCGCATCGGCGCATTGACAAGCTAAGTGCACCATCTATTCGTTTAGCGCATCGCATCGACAAGCTAAGTGCACCATCTATTCGTTTAGTGCATCGACATGCTGAGTGCACCATCTATTCGTTTAGGCTGTGGTCGACAGGACAGTGTCATCCGGGCCAAACCCATCTGTGTGGGTTGGTCGAGAGGATACACCCGTCCGGGTCCACGTTGTGATCGAAAGGACAGTGTCGTCCGGTCCATGCTTGCTGAGCTGGTCGAAGGGACACACCCGTCCGGTTCACATAGGATGTGGTTCGAAGGGACAGTGTCGTCCGGTCCATGCCCGTTGGGCTGGTCGAAAGGACACACCCGTCCGGTCCACATGTAGGTTGTGGTTCGAAGGGACAGTGTCGTCCGGTCCATGCCCGTTGGGCTGGTCGAAAGGACACACCCGTCCGGTCCACATGTAGGTTGTGGTTCGAAAGGACAGTGTCATCCGGGCCAAACCCATCTTTGTGGGTTGGTCGAGAGGATACACCCGTCCGGTCCACGTTGTGATCGAAAGGACAGTGTCGTCCGGTCCATACTCGCTGAGGTGGTCGAAGGGACACACCCGTCCGGTTCACATAGGATGTGGTTCGAAGGGACAGTGTCGTCCGGTCCATGCCCGTTGGGCTGGTCGAAAGGACACACCCGTCCGGTCCACACGTAGGTTGTGGTTCGAAAGGACAGTGTCATCCGGGCCAAACCCATCTTTGTGGGTTGGTCGAGAGGATACACCCGTCCGGTCCACGTTGTGATCGAAAGGACAGTGTCGTCCGGTCCATGCTTGCTGAGCTGGTCGAAGGGACACACCCGTCCGGTTCACATAGGATGTGGTTCGAAGGGACAGTGTCGTCCGGTCCATGCCCGTTGGGCTGGTCGAAAGGACACACCCGTCCGGTCCACATGTAGGTTGTGGTTCGAAAGGACAGTGTCATCCGGGCCAAACCCATCTTTGTGGGTTGGTCGAGAGGATACACCCGTCCGGTCCACGTTGTGATCGAAAAGACAGTGTCGTCCGGTCCATGCTTGCTGAGCTGGTCGAAGGGACACACCCGTCCGGTTCACATAGGATGTGGTTCGAAGGGACAGTGTCGTCCGGTCCACGCCCGTGGGGCTGGTCGAAAGGACACACCCGTCCGGTCCACATAGAGCTTGTGGTTCGCAAGGACAGTGCCGTCCGGTCCATGCCCGTTGGGCTGGTCGAAAGGACACACCCGTCCGGTCCACATTTGCGTTTGTATTGGTCGAAAGGACTGTGGCGTCCGGTCTGTGCCCGTGTGGCTGGTCGAAGGGACACACACGTCCGGTCCAATGTGCTGTTGCTCGGAGGAAGTATGTCATCCGGTCCGTAACTGAAGGTCGAAGGGATACATACAGTCTCGCAATTTTCTTGTGTGATACGTTGTTTTAAGTTACAGTAAAGATATTATTGTTGAAAGCTATTTTCCTGGTCAGGATGTGGACGAGCGGAACAAGTGACGACAATGTGGCCTCTTTTGTTCTAGGAAAGCAATAGAAGATTGGCGCCCGTGGACGGTCGTATGTCAGTATGGCCGTGACGGCGCATCAACAAGCTGAGTGCGCCATCTAGCAGAGATAGGGTGAACTGTGGGAGCATTCACCCTCACGTAACGTTGGGGGGGCATGGTAGCGACGGCGGCCATAGAGAGAGGAAGATGGACGCCGGTCGCACCAGCCAAACGCGACGGAACGTGTTTTCTCTATTTATTATTTAAATTTCAATGTTATATCTTTGTGTTGGTGTTCTGTATTAATTAATTATTAATTACTAACGTTTATTTGTGCGATGAAGTGATTGTGACACCAACTGTGAACGATACTTTGATTTGAACAAAAACTGGTTCTTGCATTTTACCTACGTGACTTTACCTACTTGTGATTGTGTTATATCTACGTAATTAATGATAAACTAGGTGGACTTAGTGATAATAAACATTAACCGTAATTATTATCCCAGTCTTTTTATATTATCGTAAAATATCGAATTCGATATGTCGAATTCGAGAACAAAAGTCAGAGATCACGCCCGCAAATGACAAGCTCGGATCATGCGCCTTTATATTAATAAAAATGTAAACTATAAGATCAAATTTATATCAGTGATAGGTACTTAAATTATTGAGTGGAAATTATAGTGCTTAGCTGAATTTGATAGCTAAACATTGAAATCGCAGGATAAAAAAGTGGCAAAATGGGTTTGGCAGCATTCATGAACCGATTACCAACTGTAATCAGCTGTTGCTTTTGCTGTTTTCTTAGAGCAGGAAATATCGTAGTATCAGTTTTCTCTTTTGTAAGTATTTTTATCAGTTTTGGTTACAACAACACACAACAGAACAATAACAACAGCATCAGTGATGTGATGTTGTGTGTTGCGTTCACACGCAACACACAACATCAACACAATTGACAAGAACTACAAACACACACACAGCTTAAGGCAATTGGAGTGACCGGGTGGCAGAAAAGCCAAGAATAGGAGAGAATGACGTATTTTTCTCGACCAGTCCAAGGCCCACCCGCGGCTGTAGAGTCAAGATAATGATGATGACTTTCTGAGGCAGTTCGTATTTGTTTCCGTTATTTGATTGTAATTTTTTGTCTTCATAAAGAACACTTATTTAATAGTAAAATCAAATAATGATTAAATGAAGTAAACAAAGTACATAGCTGTGTGGTGCTTGCTTAGAAATCGCACCACCCCATCTCTTCCTGTGGGTGTCGTAAGTAGCGACTAAGGGATATCCACAGGGGCCGGGTAGTAGCGTGCCTGCAGAACAATTCTACCACCGAACTGCGATCCCCAACCCGCATGCCCAGCGTAGGGATTATGAGCATTACCCCCCACTAGATAAACGCCAACAAGGCGCTTATCAGGGGAGGCCTGCGTACAGCAGTGGACCAATGCTGTAGAGGTTGAGGTACTCACATAAAAATATAAAACTTTGTCACTAAACAAACCGCCAATGAGCATTTCTGGTGCAAAGGTGCCCATAATGCCTTCCGCATTACCTCGTTGAATAGCGATGGCAATTCTTTGTACCAATAACGACCCCGAGCGGGAGTCTATGGCCTTATTATCCTACATAATTAATTAAATGAATTACTTCTTTTTCTTCTACTTATTAAAATACTTCTAAATAAGTATGAAAATATTTAGTAACGATTCCGCGAAAAAAACCTTCTGCAATAAAGTCTAACAAATTATACAAAATTATAGGTACATTTATACAAAATGAAAGAACATTTGTCAAAGTTAGTCGTCTACTAGTTTCGGCTCTTCACGAGACATCATCAGGACACCACACCACTCGATCTTGACACTGAGAGCGCCAAACAACAACGGCAGAGTCCCACCAGAGATGTTGCCACTCCGAGCTCCGCGCGCCAAGTCGGAATTGTTACTAAATATTTTCATCCCTATATTTACAATGGATTTCCGCAAAGTAACGCCTGAATCTATTATGTACTAGCTGCGCCCCGCGGCTTCGCACACGTTGTTCCTATGAAAACGTCAAAAGGTGATTTTCATCCCACGGGAACTGATTTATGGGGAAAAAAGTAGCCTATGTTTGATTCTAGGATTATAATTACATGTCTTCCATTTTTAATTTATCAATGATCCATACCAACTTTTGCATTTATAATATTAGTGTGATGTGATTAAAATACTTCGTTGTTCTAGCTCGTTGGTTTAATCTTTGCCCCAAATGTGGCCCAAGCGAAGGGATTTTGGGACATGGATGTGATCCTCTCCAACTACAGCGCAGCGATCGAAGGAGCGATTCAGATCGTTCTAGGCGTAGCGTCTATAATGCTGTGCTTAATCAGTTTGATCCTTTTGATTGGAATTTGCTGTGTGAGTATATTTTAAACCATCAAGGCGGTTCCCCGAGGCACACTAGTGCCGCCTCCTTTTTTATCTTATTATTTCGGTGAAGAATGGAATTTTCAAAAAATTATAGGCCAATTTATGATACCTACCAAAAGCTCTCATTTAATACCTCTGTAATCGTTTTTTTTCGTATAGTTTAGAAGGCGATGAGAAAACAGAGTTTGGTGGCCACAGAGTGCAAATTCGCATCTTTTCCTAAACTATAAAAAAAACGATTACAGAGGTATCAAAAAAAGCTTATGATATGTATTACAAACTGGCCTATAATTTTTTGAAAATTCTATTATTCAACGTAATAATAAGATGAGTAGTTGGCGGCGCTAGATTGAGTCGGGGTACCGCCTTAATCATCTTTATCATCATCAGCATCATCAGCCTATATTAATCCACAGCTGGACATCTTCCTTAATGAGCGCCATAGCACACTGTCTTTAACTTGCGACGCATCCAGCATCTGCCTGCAGTTTTTCGCAGATCCCACCACAGGCCGGAGGGCTACACTATATTGGCAAGTCTTGGTCTCCACTCAAAAATTCGTACCCCTTTTTAAATTTTGATAATAATACAAGCTACAGTCCGCCGTTTAAAATAATTCCGACTTTGTGGCAGGCGACCGCAGTCCTTAAAAAGTCATGCGAGTCAAAATGTACTGATACCTCTGATCAGAGTTAATGTAAAGGCAAGGACTACACATAGCGGATATCATCCTCAGGACAATATTTATTTCTTTATTTATTGATAAATAAATGAGGAGTCTGGCTGTTGTGTCCATATTACACAGTGTTAAATTAAGTCATTGCGTCACTTTTTTGAGTTTGTTTTCGTCGTCTCTTAACCATTTCTCAAGTTTATTCGTGAAGGCGTTTATTGATGTGGCTGATATAATGTCTTCTGGTAATAGGTTCCAATTACGAATCACTCTATTGCTAATAAAATGGTGCGCTGCAAGGGCTTGAGTAGAGTCACGGGCCAATTTAAGATGGTATCCACGTGTTGAACGTCCTTCTTTCTTTATGTAGATGTCTTGCAAGTATGGCAGTTTTTATTTGTGAATGAGAATCGTGTAGGTTTCGATGAAGTGTCGAGTAGACCTCGAAGACGTCGTTTGCCAAGAATAGTTGTGCGTGTAATCTATAATATGAAACACCGAAGATTATATTAAGCCAGGTGTCAACTTTTGCAAAGTTAATTGAAAGGAAAGAGAACCAGATTACTGTGGAGGGTGGATGGACTGGATGATCGGACTATGTCCCCCATTTGGTACTTCCGAAGAGACATCCGCCTCTTCTTCTTAACCGTTACACACTTGATATAATGTTCTTGATTGTCATAGTACCATTTATCCGATTACTGGGAATCTCTTTTTTTACACGGATTATATGCAGTGCCGTAGATAGGGTGGTGGGCGTAAACCCCAGTGGGGCGGAAAAATGACCAGGGCGAGTAGTCTCGACATAGATAACGACCGACATCGGTCGCAAAGTCTTATCAGATATATTTTAACGTATTTTGATTTTCTTTGCAAGAATCAAGTTTCAAATGATACAATAACTATTTATTTCCAAAAATACAGTAGATTAACATAAAGAAAAGGTTTTTATGGATAGGGAAAAAATATCTTCCAGAGGGTGCATTTCAACAGCACTGGACCCAAATGACTGAATGTACCTACCTACATCTATTATTGCACGTATCTTGAGAGAGAAAATAGCTGATACCCCTTTTATCCTCTCCGCTGGCACGGCGTCACGGATGGGCTTTTCGTTGTCGTTTTTTAATTCTTCACACTTTATTTATTTCATAGAGGACATATGTATTGCCAGTCTACAATAATAATCCATAGAGGCATAGAGGAAATTTATTATTTAGTGATCGAATCAAAATTAAAATTTGTGTAAACAAAACGTAAAAAGTTAGTAATTATTCCCTATTTCGAAATGTTCTGGGTTGTATTTTTAGGGTTCAGTACCAAAGCCCATAGGCTAAAATAGGACCCTATTACTAAGAATTCGCTGCCCGTCCGTCTGTCACCCGACTGTATCTCATGAACCGTGATAGCTAGACAGTTATTTTTTTTTTACAGATGATGGATTTCTAATGCCTCTTATGTCTACTTGCAGAACCTTCCAATTCTAATCCTGATCTACCAGTGGGGCGCAGTCATCTACAGCAGCATCGTGTCCGTGCTGTTCCTGGTGATGATCGTGCTGTGCTTCTTCGTCCACTCCAACTGCTACCTTGCTGGCGGGCTGGTCTGCCTCATGCTGGTCTTGATTATCGCTTGTGAGTATCTCTTATACAACTTCAAAAAAAATACTTTAAAGAATGACTTTATAGAAGGACTTCAAAGAAGGACTTTAAAGAAGGACTTCAAAGAAGGAATCCAAAGAAGGACAACAAAGAAGGACTTCAAAGAAGGACTTCGAAGGACTTCATAGATGAAAGAGGTTCTCAATTCGACTGTTTTTAGGGATCCTTCCTCGAAAGGAAAACGGAACCCCTGTAGGATCACTTTGTTGTCCGAACGTCTGTCTGTCTGTCAAGACCCTTTTTCACAGGAACCCGTGGAGGTATCAAGCTGGAATTTACCCTACCTCCCTTAAAAGCGCCCCCTAAAAGCCCCTAAAAACCCCTGAAAGCCTCATAGACGCCCTCTTAATGCTCAAAAATCTTTTCCACAAAACAAACTTCAGTTGCGTTGCGACTTGGAAATTAATGAAAAAATCTAATAGTAGAGTTTAAAAGTAACCGCAAGCACTTTTCTCCTAATGAAAATGTGCAATGATTGTAAAAAGTTTGCGCGAGTAGCTTGGTGGTTTGCCAACTGCAAATTAGACTTTGCCATCTGTAGTTTGTGGGTTGAAATTTAAATGAAATAGCTTGGAACTCTGGTGTAGATGAAATTGAATCACACTTGTATTATAAATGCGAAAGTTTAGATGTTTCGAAGTATGGACGGATTGTTGATGTTTTTTACTTCTTTTTAGATGTATGAATGGATTGTTGATATTTTTTTGACGACCTCCGCGGCGCGGTGGGCGAAGGTTCGCCTGCGACGCAGGGGGTTGCTGGTTCGATTCCCTCTTCGGGACAAATGTGTGTACGATCTGCAGATATTTGTTCAGGGCGTTCTCTATGTACAGTAAAAATATCTATCTATGTGGTGTATTGTATTATGTACTTATATCAGTTATCGAGTACTCATAACACAAGCTCTGCTTAGCTTGGGGCTAGATAATGCTGTGTGAACTGTCCAACATTATTTATTTATTATTCTTCACGCCGAAACAGATAGTACTGAAATTTAGCTTACAGGGAGTTTCAGGACTGGAATGAAACAAGCTACTTTCTATCCTATAAATGATTACCCATGGGCTAGAAATAATCATAAAACGTGTTCATAGAAAGACGCGTGCTAAGCCGCAGGTATAAACTAGTCGCATCATATCACCCTTCACATCACACTTATATTATAAATGCGAAAGTTTGGATGGAGGTATGGATGGGTGGATGTTGAACGGATCGGGCTGAAATTTTGCACACAGGTAATTCTTATCCTGGAAACAAACATGCTACTTTTTATCCCATAAATTAATTCCCATGGGATATAAATCACCTTTAAACGCTTTCAGAGGAACAACGCGTGCGAAGCCGCGGGGCGCAGCTTGTTATTACTAAATCAGTGAATGGTTAAATTTATAGTCGTTAAGTTGCTCGCTTTGAAGTTATAGCTATGGCCGAAATTTACTGCACCGCGGTTTGCTCTCTATATTAGCCTTTCTGAACTGTATCAATAAATGAATAAATAATACTGTATAATCCACACAGCATCATCTAGCCCCAAGCTAAGCAGAGCTTGTGACTCTCTTCCGTAGACGTACCGTCCTTCCGTTCCGGATGCTGTATAAAGCCGCATGGATTAAGCACTCGCTTTAAGTGAGTTTCTCATCCGAGGACCGAGACACGTTCTCGGTGACCCCGTTGACCCACTCACCACCGCTAACCCGAAGGTGACGTCAACCGATTCGTTACCATACACAGCTGACCAAAAACCGACCCCGTCAGAAGCAGGGATCCCTCCTTCCGCCCGCAGGTGCATTCGTGCACCTAAGGCGTAACCTCCATGCCCTCTCGTAGCATCTGGCGACAGCCCAAGCCGAGGCTCGCACCTAAGTGGTGACCTTAAACGTGTCGCCCCAACCTAATTTTGGGCCCTCTGCGCCCGCCAAAAGTCCGGTAACGCTGTCGTAACTTTAACTGGCTACATCTTCTTGTAATTGTTTGTTTTATCGACAAAAGAAAAAATATGTGGCGAATATCTTTTAATATTCTAACTGACTTACAAATTAGAATTTAATACTCGTCAGGCCTAATTTCTAATTCTAATTCTAAGTGGGGGAACTAAGATCTGCACGGACGTCTCGCATAAGAGTGTAAATTGTGCATTATCCCCCTGCCTAAGCAGGCCCTAACCAGCCCAGCACCTTGAAGTATCGGAGCAGGACTTTAGGTGACTGACAGCTTCGTTTCAGCTTTTCTGTGGGTGTGGATGGGGTTGATTCCTCAATGAGACACTTCAGCCCCGTTTTGTGTCTGGCCTCCTCTGTGGCAGTGCAGTGTACCACAACGTGTTCCACAGTCTCTTCTTTTTGAAAGCAGCCACGACATAAACTGCTGTCTTTGGCTCTCGTCAGGCCTATTATTTTATCGTTATTTTTCATTCTGTTTCAGTGACGGCGTACTTCCTAGTAGTGACGAATAGTCTGCGAATCTCTCTCACGCTGCTGTCTCCGGAAGACTACAAATCTGTGCTTTAAAATGTGGAATAAAAGAGTGTTCATGAATTGTGGTAGGATTGTAAATTATTGTGAGAGAAATAGAGTATGTAATAAAACACTTTTTATTCAACAACGTTCATAATTGACGACCGATGTGGCTCGGTGGGCGAAGGTCGGAAAGTCCGCTTGCGACGCAGGAGGTTCATACTTGGTTCGATTCCCGCCTTGGGACAAATGTTTGGGCGATCTGCAGATATTTGTTCCGGGTGTTCTGAATGGTTTCAGATCTTAGTATCTTGATAGGTACAGTAAAAATAACTTATATTATTTAGTATACCTTAATCTCAACAGCCTGTATTGGTCCACTGCTGGATGCATTCCTCCCCCTGATAAGCGCCTTGCTGGCGTTTATCTCATGGAGGGTAATGCCCATAATCCGCACGCTGGCCATACGTGTTGGGGATCGTAGTTCGGTGGTAGATTTTTTCTGTAGGGGGCGCTGCTGTCTGCCCCCTGATGGATATCCCTTAGTCGCCTCTTACGACACCCACAGGAAGAGTCGGGGTGGTGCAAATCTAAGCCACACAACTACATTATTAAGCATACAAAAATATATTTTAGAACAGACGGTAGAGGATTGCTATTATTTAACATTTAACATTTTTGACGTATGCGTTTTCTGCTGACTATGTTAAAAATTGAAATTTGAGCTGAAGACAGGGCGCTATGGCGCTCATTAGAGGAGGCCTATGTCCAGCAGTGGACTAATATAGGCTGATGATGTTGTTAAAATTGCGGAAAATATCTACAAAATATGTAACGTTGTTTATCAAAGGGAAATATAAAAAATGATGAATTACGCACATAACAATTTGCTACAACAATAAATTATAAACGTTGTGGGCCTCTGTTTTTACATTGAAATGAATTTCCCTTTAATTTCGTAGAGCACAAGGTTCAAAAACGTTTTACGACTTATATTAGGTTATAAATCTGTACGCATAGATATGGAACTGTAGGAGGCGTTAAATTTACACGTTTTTTTTAAATGTTTGGGTTGGACTATCAAAATATCAATACCGTTTTTTGTTAATGAATTTGCGAAATTTAAGGATAAAATATGTTTAGTAGGTAAGAATTCCACGCAAACCTTCCTTTGCCGAGTTTTTACATTTTAAACTTTCTTTAAAAAACGAAGTCCTCACTATGAATTATTTATCATAAAGCTGCAAATTATGTCAATAGATACTTAACAATAACATAAATTAAAATTAACTAATTAGACTAATTGCTTGGAGTCGAAATAAAGATATAAATGGACAGATATTATAATTGGACAATATTTATTATGAAAGGATCTCAAATCACCAAGTACTTTCCATTATGTTAAAAAATCATCAACAAGAAAATAAATTTGAGGGTACTGCGGGTTTGTTTATCATTTGGTCAGGGCTTAAAAAATCGTATGTAGAAGGCAGAAAACCCAGAATGCTGGCAGCGTTGCCAAGTTAAATGGCAATGCTAATTCGTTGATCGAAATAGAAGCCAGTATTCCGATCAACTGTGGACTCTAAGAAGTTTGGTAAGATATTTTGTTATTGCGTGCGCGCCAGGACCCCAAGGGCTTTCAACCCCAAACGGTAACAAACTCGAATAGGTAACCTCGAACAAGGTGAGCGTATTTTCGATGCTTGACCCCCTCAAGCTAGGACTCCGCTCATGTTGCTGCGAATGATGCCTGCTGCTGAAAGATGTACAGGCGCTAGGAATTCAGTTGCCACGTAAAAAAATCACTTGGTCGCCTGTCTCAACAAAAAGTCGCGTCTTTTAAAATAAAAATGTCACGCCAAAGATATGATATCGGGTCGGGAAATAATTTCCAAAAATAAATAGTAAGTGTTTGCGTTCCATTCGGGCTAAGCCTCCCTTTTGCGGCTTTTCATTTTCACTTAAAGGCGAGTGTCAGCTATAGCCGATTTTTATTTTTTATCAAAACGTTTGGAATGAATAACGTATTAAGTTTAAGGTAACACAGAGAAGTTCAGTTACGTTACTTTAGTTTGAATTTCATCTCAATCGCAAAATTTCTTATCGCCATGAACAAGAGCGAACGTGACACGTCACACTTTACATTTTGTTTTGTAATGAGGCTTGCCGAGATATCGTTTTGTTCTATTTAGCGGTGGTTTGGTGTTTTCTACAAAGTATTTTTTTTTGTTTTTATCATTTATTTCTGTATGATTGTTTCTATAATTATGTTGATGAAAAATCAACGAAGAAACATTATTTCTTTGAGTTGATATTATTTGTGTGAAGTTGTACAAATCAGCGTTTTTACTTTTTTTGTTTTTTACCTTAATAATTTAAAATGTTTTTTTTAATTATTAAGTAATTAGTAAGTAATAATTCTAAAGCATATTTCGTATTCTTACTATCTTTCTATTTCTAACATTCAATCAAAATACGTACCTACCCTACTTGTTTCGTTTAATAGCGTCCTCCACGATGCAAATGCAAAATTCCAAAAAGGTTGTTCTTGTGTTTTTATCATCTAATATTTCATTTAAAATTTCTTTTTTAAGTTCTCTGTCTATTTTCATTTCTAATTCGAATGAACGAACGAACCTTATTAGTATACGTTTGATTCCTTAACGAAGGATATCTTCGTGCGTAGTGCTGGAAAGAGGCAGAACGCACGCTCTTAGAACGACACTCACACTGAACATTTCCCTTCGGAATTGAACGTTGGTGCTCTTCCAACAAAAATAAAGTTCATAGTTAGCCTGCTGCTATGCGTAATGAATTCGCCAAAGTACGATAGTTTTAACAAATATGCAACTGTTCATTTCTATACAATAAATTAAATGTTTATAAAGATATTTTTGACAAAACGATACTTTGATGGACACGATTCTTAATCCTCCTGTGGTTATTTCGAGCTTTTTCATTTTTTGAGTAAATACTCCCTTGCCCGCGAATCGTTGTCGAAATGAAAATAGCTTTATTTGATTGTCTGAAATTTAATACAGATAGAAATGTTTTGCCGTTTTTGGAGCTTTTTTGATGAAATTAATATTTTTAGTGCTAAAATTACGAGCGTTTTTCATACTTTTCATATTACTTTTTTTAATTGAACGTGTGCCATAGACAATTTACTTAAAAAATCTGTGAAAGCTTGTGCTACTTTCACATTAAGGGAAATATAACTTCGAAAGTGAAAGTTTTCGCGATAGTTTATTTTTTGAAAAATCGACGTTTTGCCATCGAGTTAGAATCCTAACTCGATGCGTTTTGCACACATTTTCCTATTTATCTCAGCAACAACACGCAAATTTTTTCCGGATTTTATTTTGCTATGAAACCTAGAAGTGTTTCTTTAGTTATGTATTTTACTTTTTAGATTGATTGTTTCATTAACTTGTAATTAAGTTAAAACAGTTTTGGCACACAGAAAATTCGGTGCACGTCTCTGCTCTGTACTTCTCACTGGCGAGAAAACCATATCTTGTCATCCCGCTTGAAATCAAAAAACTAAGTGATATTTTTTATTTCTGTACACTGTAAAGTTCTATATTCTATATTAAACAAATAAATAAATAAACACCACTTCTGGTTCAAGGTCTTCTTGATCATCCTCGGTAAAAAAATCAAGTACTTTCGTTAAGTTACAATATTTCCCTGATTTTAAATACACAAGCGTAAAGCGAAATTTTAATACCAGCACACAAAATGAAAATATACGAACCAACATTACTTTCACGGCGGTGGCGTTCCACTTTTAGTGGAGTAATCAACCCACTTCTGTAATATTTGTGTAGTTATTTCTCATAAAAGAACGTAGGGAAAATAATAGAAAAAAGTACGCGAAAAATAAACCGGGCGGGGCACGGGGGCTGAATAATAAATAAATTATAAAAGTTCAGCATTTATTTACCAACGTGGAAATCATAACAGTCATACCTTACGCTGAGAGAAAAAGGTTCCTGGGTAGTTCGTACAATTCCTAATTTGTTCAATCGATAGAAAATCGTGGTTCACACAATTTTTGTCTTGAATTCATACAATACAATACCTTCAGTTTGAAATAGAGGTCAAAACAAAACAAAACATTTCAGAAATTGCATGATTGTTGCTGTTCTTGGTGTCAAATTTAGTGCTCAAGAAGATCCTAAATCCAGCATTTTTAGCGGAATAAATCACACAGGCTGCGCTGGCTCGGCTACGTGATACGAATGGAGGAAGATTGGGCTGCAGAACGGGTTTTCTTTGGAGGATGGCCGACAACCAGTCGGTCGGCTGGGATGAGAATGGTCTGAGAATCGTTAATCAAATGATTACAATTATTTAATAAGAAATGAATATGTTCAATCATCTTTTTTTTTCATTAGGTAACTTTTTTGTTTTCACTTGCACGTCTTCCAATGTTCTGCCCCCATATTGTCAAACGCACTCTGGACCTCAAGATACAAGCATTCTTGCTTAGTTTGAGATCCGTTGGAACTGTACTGTATTATTATTGCAAGTGTTTTGTTAAAGAAATATTTATTATTATAGATACAGATGGAAGGACGAAGTGGAGAAGAACCTTCAATCTTACTATAGAAACTTTCGTAGTTTGACGAATTCATTATGAATGTAAGCGGGTTAACTACGAACCTTGTTTCTGGAAGCCGTGTCTCCATGGGAAGTCAAATAGCGGTGTAGGTATAGAGCCGGGTGTAGATACTATTAGTTCTGTGTGTACCCTGATGACAGCAACACCCGACACAGTAGATGACTCTCACGCCCTGCAGCATCTACAATCAGCGCACCCCCCACCACCCCCGCCCCCGGCGGGCACGTCACGCGCTCAACGCGCGCTCACCCGCAGTGCTCGAAGGGATGCGGAACGCGCGCGTCTAGAACCGCATTCGCCCTGAAGATGTCCCTCGTTAAGGGATGAAACGTTGGTGTTCTTCCAACACAAACAAGGTTCGTAGTTAACCCGGTTACATTCATAATGAAACCTTCAAGTCTTGGCACCTGACTGGACGGAGGCGGCGCAGGACAGTGGCCGGTGGTGATCTATTGTGTCGGCAACATCCTAATTTGGGGTCGATAGTGAGTAGTGAGTGTACTATACGCGAACTATTTAAGTTCATAGCTATGTGGTCAAACAATGACTATGAGCAAGTGGAAATGGAGCGTAGGCTGCTACGATTTTTGGATTTTATCAAAGCATGGCAAAGGTTTGTACGATCTGAAAATATTTGTTCCAGGAGTTCTAGGTATTTCTATAAAAATATAAATTATCTATCTATGTAATGTTTTGGATACCTATAAAACAAACTTTGCTTAGTTTTAGGGCGAGATAATGCTCTGTATGTTGTAGAGCATTATTTAATTTAAATAAAAAAAAATTAATTATTTAAATAAACAAAAAAAAGATATTATCTCTAGAATTAGGAAGAATTGACTTGTGTTTTCTATCTCTATTCTGTAGAAAGGTGAGTAATGAATTGACAAGGGCAATCGATCTAAACCAATTACGTGGCGTCGAGAAGTTAGGGTAATAGAGTTAGTTAATTTCAGATGGTTTTCTTTTCCCTAGTGTTTTTTGTTACTTAACCTGAAAAATTAAGATAAATAGCAATATACAAGTGTATATTGCGGCTAATGAGACAATAAAAGCCACTCTGGAACAATACCTGGGTGATTCTCCGGAAACTCAGTTTTTGTCTGACTTTCGTGGCACAATTTTTTTTGTTGAAATTACACATAATGACGAAATATTCTATATGTAGATTTGATTACTAATTTATTGGTAGTGGAGGGAACTTTATTGGGCTAACGGTTACGAAGTTATTCAATTTTAAAATTATGGTGTCCATGGAAATCAACATTCATACCACCGAAGTCAAATATACAAAATTATTGAACTTTAATGTGTTGAAATGTACGTTTTGTTTGAACTAGCCTATTACAATCATTCTAAGAAGGAATTTCGGGTAGGTTTAGAATAAAAAAGGTAGTAAGCAGATAAAAATATATTAATTTTCTTAAAACTAAGGAACAAAATTAAATATTTTTATTAAATATATAAACTAAGAGAGTATTACAAAAAATCTTACATCAATTATCACGTTTTTTCAATCACATGATCACATGAGATCAAACAATCTTATAAATAATCAGTCACGTTTCTAGATACTAACGATGGATTTATACCTAAATTACTAGTAAAATAGGCTTATCTAATCCCTCCCATATTCATTGGTTATATGTAACAGCTATATGTATTTACTTCGAGCATTCCAATTTGAGCAAAGCTGGCTGAAGTTATTTTGATTGAGATAAAACAAATTATTAACAAAAATCACAATAACAATATTATCTATGTATGAAAGTTTATATATTCAGTATCAGCTGGTCGATTAAAGATATATTCGTGAATATATATTTACTTATTTTTCCCGACCTTTCAACACACTGTCACGGTCAGGGTGTCATACCGTGAACACGACAATGTGTAAGCCGTGTTATACAATACATTAACAAATGTTAATAAGCCTGCAAATTTGATTTTCGTGGGTTTCACTGACCTTTCGTGTACTTTTTGTCCACGAAAAACATGGAAATCAAAACCACAAAAATCAGAAAAAAGTTGAAAATCCTAAATAATTTCTTAATTTGCTGGTTCATGTTACATTGATGTCTGCAGTAGAAATTAGGAACACAAAAAGCATATATTATTAAAACAATGAAAACAATAGGATTAGTGTGAACGAATTTATAGTCTACATGGTAATCAGAACTTGCGGTATACCAAGCCACGGAAAGTGATTACTTACCGTAATTTCGAAGCGACGCGGAGACATGGACACGTGCTGTTCTCACCACTGATGGATCGCGACTGACAGTTTGACTCTGTCTAACAACTATTCACGTAGTTACTAAAGTACAGTTTTTATGAATGAATTAGTGCGCGCCATGGCTATCAGAGCTAAACGTCGGACGCGAAGTTATCTAGTTGTATCTTATTAACTAAAGCTAATTTTTGCGTAGTAATAGTGTCAGTTAAGCTGGTTATTGGTTCTTCGCGAGATATAGCCAGCCCACGCCACTCCAGCTTGCTAATTCTTTGAGCTATGTCGATAACTTTGGTTCTCTGTCGGATGTTTTTGTTATGAACCTTGTCATTGAGAGAGACTCCGAGCATAGCTCTTTCTTTAGCGCGCTGAGCGACTTTAAACTGGTGGCCACCAATCCTACCATGAGTAGGAAATAAAGTATGTATTCTCATTTAAAAAAACTCACAATTTAATTTTTGTATCTGTAATACAGACTTCAATGAGCAACTTTGAACTGGTGGACCCTATCATGAGTAACAAACTTATGAAAAGTACAAACGTAACAGAAGTATAAATTTTCGCAATAGATACACCATCAAAAATACTCATGACTAAATGTTTGTGTTTATTATACAGACTCATAGTAGACTTTTTGCTGTCCGCGGCTTTACACGCACTTTTCAAATAGCTTATATGTTCGTTCTCGGAACACCATTTAGCTCTCTGCCAAATCTCATTAAGATCTGTTTATCCGTTTAAGTGTGAAAAGGTAATAGACAGACAGACTGACAGACATCAGACAGGCAAACAGAGTTATTTTCGAATTTATAATCTTAGTATGGATATTGTTATATTAAGTTTGAATCCTCGCTCCTACAAAGATTGTATGAAAATGCGAGGGATGAAAATGCCCAGCCTAACATAGATTGCATGATTTTAATTCAGATTTATGCGCATGAAGTGATTTCTTGATAGATTTTCATTTCCACGGCCGAATAAAAACTTTACAAAACTACACGCAGATTTATCCATTACGCTTACTCGAGTACGTTTTCGAGCCGACTTTGAGTATTTCTATTTATCACTATAATTAAAAAAGGTTCTAGATTTCCTCAAACATAAAATATGAATTCCTTATATAGAATAGAATCACTGTAAACAGGCATTTTAATATGAGATGTGTAGCGTAGCGCTTCGTAGACCCTCGTAGCGATGTCTCGTAGCACTTGCTACGGCGTTGACGTGCTACGCCGTGATATTTGACTTTATTGAATTTATAAGAGAACTAAGATGCATACTTTTGTCAGAATAATAATAATACTAGCTTACTTTTGAGATGGATTCTATTGTATTTCTTTTCATTATCATCATCTTTAGCCAAGTCCACTTATGGACATAGGTCTTCGCAATGTTTCGTTGAAACTAGTACCATTAACAGTTCCTCTTGATCGATGCAGTTCCATGATAGAACTACCGCTGATTTTTAAATATGTGTTCCATTTCAAAAGATTCTGAAAATGATGGAATTAATGTTGAATTTTGTTATCACTAGTTCTATTAAGATAATAAAAACACTAGAGGAACACTCAGAGGGCGTCCTAAACTACGTTTGTCAAGTCGCAGTCTACTCAAAGACTCGTTTGCGGCGCCAGTGGTTCCAAGTGAGATATATAGTAGGACAGTTGCCAATTACACTTGCTAATTCTTTGAGCTACATCCATAACTCTGTCTCTGTCTAGTACTCTGTCTATTGTATTGTATACTATATTATGTTAACTTACAATTAAAAGGGAAGCGTGACTGGAGAGCTGGTCAGTATCTGGCGCAGTGCATCAGCATTGCCATACAGCGGGGCAATGCAGCCAGTTTCTGAATGGAATCGATTTGGATACGTTGACCTACCTAAAATAAACGTTTTGGACAAGTAAACACAAATCACAGCAAGAATATGTTTCTTGGTCGAGTTTGTGAATTTGACAACGTTAAATAAAACAAAACAAATCAAACCTCTAGATTGTTTGCTCATATGGGTACTCGACTGTTTTATTTGAGGTTTTTTGAGTATGTATGGATGGATCAATGATTTTGAGGTTATTCTTCGTATCCTCATTTTTTTTTAACCAACCATTCTAACCACCAAGCAACCTTCTAGGAAAACAACACCGCGAGCAAAGGCTAGTTTCCTAATAATGAAGCTACGTTGAGCCGTTGCAGTATCATAAATAACGCGGTAAGTGACAACTGATTACACATGAGGATTTACGACGTAATAACATAGAGCCTTGAGGGGAACTGACCTGCTTGGTTGTCTACCACAGTTTTGTTTTCCTAGGAAGTTGCCGGGTCACTGGAGAGGTTTCAATGGGTATAACGACCTCTACAGGGTGTCGAGTCCCACATAATTCTAGACCCCTACACCAGTCTATTCGTAAATAACTACCCCCGCCAAACAAAAAAATAGCGTATAGATGTTATGGATAGTTGGTGAAATAATTTTGAGAGTACGAAGATTTTAAGGGTTATAAGCTTGATTTTGTGTGTGTCCAGTATTGCAACGGGTGAGACAATAACAAGAGATAACTAGTTGTACTATTTATTTCTTTATTTAATTTTTCTACTACTAACTATTTAGGAATTGCTTCCACCCGCTGAAAAACTAATACGAAACATCGCATTGGTTTTTGACTATGTTTTCGAGGATGCAATCATTTTCTTCGAAAGAAAAGTTTTTCGCGATTTCTGATTTTCCTTTACTAAAACCTTAGTTAGTTAAAATAAGCTTTAGTGAAAACGCCCAGTTTCTAGAAATCTTTAAGTTTTTTTAATCTGAATGGGGACCATATTTTTTTATAAAAAGGATGGGGATAGTTTCCTTATTTCATTTTCATGAAGCTTCAACGGTTAACCCCTGCACTTATTGCCCCGTCCTAAAATTCCAACCTGTATAGTAATTCTGTGTTGGCGTTGCGTTGGCGTTGTTTTTGCCCAAAATTCTCATACTGGCACTAATTGCCATTGTGAGATTTTAGCCTTAATTTATTAGCAGGATAACTCTAATCACCAATTACTTAACCTCTCCTAAAATTATATCTAGCTTCTTGGACGTAGCATCAGAATCAGAAATATATATACTGTCAACTGTTGTACAAAAAAGATTGTAGGTTTAATCAGTCAGTTCCAACAGCTTATCTTTAAAAGACATACAACAACAGTTGTAGGTTTATTACATTTATTAACATGCGAAGTTATTCATTGTATAAACTTAAAAACAGGACATCATTTAACGAAGAATTCCTTGAGCGAATATAAAGAATTTGATCCTAACCATTTTTTTTATTTGTTTCTCAATAGATTACTATTTAGTAACACATTAAAAAAATGGTTGGAATGGTTACAGTTATTAGTTAAATGATGTCCTATCCATCTCATGTTTTAAGTTATACGAGTATATGTTCTATGGGAAGACTGAATTTTTTAAAGGCTGTGATGAAAGTCCTTTTATCACAAAAGGACTTTCATCGCAGCCTTAAAAATTATATAGTGGAGCTTTGATCAGATGGTATAAAAGCGAAATTATTGACGTATCAAATTTGGCAAGTTACTACTTAGAGTATTGAAATCGGAGCAGTAGAAGTTTTAGAAACACCTGTTATTTACTATTTTATATTCACGTAATTAATTACGTGTACTTAGTCACGTCTTTGTCAGACTCGTCTTATTTTTTTACCAAAAAAAAATATTCAAGCAACTACAAGTAGTTCAACAGTTCAAAAATATTTAATTTCTTGAGTACTGAACGGCGGCGTTGACTGACACGCTCACGTTTCATTACGCCGTGCAATACTGGTTTGCACCCGGCCTTAGGGTTGAAATGGGTTGCGATTCGTGTCAAACAATAGTTTTTGGCTTATTTCCGACCTTATCTCATAGGACTTAGGGTTGAAAGGTGAGAGGTAAGAGTAAAGGTCAAAGCACATCTATATAGCACAGCGCACACACAGCCGCACATGACGGTCAGCAAAAAAATCGCTGCCTACGAACGATCAACATAAAGACCAACTCATATCTCTTTATTAATAATAATAAATAATAAATAAATAATGTTGGACACAATTCACACAGCATTATCTAGCCCCAAGCCTTTATTAGCACAATAATATTAATTACAGTTCTGCGAATGGTGGAAGCTGGCGGACCAGACGGCTAAAACGTGCGGGGCGCTTCCTTAAAGCTTGCGCTAAGTCTGACGTAAATCTACGAATGGGTATGTTAGGTAGATAGGATGTCACTGTATGAATAAAATAAAACGATTTTAGATGATTTTAGACCACCGTCTAACCAGCCAGTTGGCCAGTCGCAACGGAAACGAGCCATTATGCGCGGGCCATATCAAATTATAAAGTTTATCAAAAGTCTAGCAAACAGCCCTAATAGAATCTTTCTTTCTGTCGTGCGGCAGCAGTGTGGTATAAATGAGCTTCAACCTTTAGGCTTGAAACGTGCTTGACCGCTTTAATTAGAGAGCTGGGTTTTCTTTTAGTTAGTGGAGTTTCTTTGAAGAATGGTTTACATGTTGGATACAGGAACTGTGGAAGACCTTGAAGGGTTAGTGAGTCAGTGGAATCTCACAGAAATATACGTTTGTGTAGTGGACACACTACTTGGGCTGTTTAGAAGTATGTAAGTACGTATTTTGTTCATTTATTTTTAGGTTTACAGAACTTTATTTGTCATAAAAACTTTACACTTTACTTTTAACTTAAGATGAGATAAATTTAAACAGTAAATGTGCAGTAAATGTAAGTATAAGTAGGTAAATCACTCCTGGGCTCGTAGGTTTTACCTAGAATATTAACTATTATTAGTTAGTACTTAGACAAGTCAAATTTTTACTATATAAACATCTTGATTAATAATAATTAATATCAATAAAAAATAAGGTGCAATTGACTCTAACTGAATTCAATTTTTTGTCCACTAGCGGAAGAAGTGAAAAAGAAACTACTAGCAAGTTTATCGCTTATCAACTAATACAATTTTTGCACATCTAAGTCTAAATTTAATGCGACTTAAGAGTAGATAGTTGTCATATTTGTAAATATAGTTAAGGCCCATACACCAGCGAAAGAGGCGCCCCCAACTATTTTATCTTATTATTACGTTAAACGCAGGAATTTTTAAACATCCTACGTTCAGTTTGTGGTATCTATTATAAGCTATTTATTAATGCCTCTGTAATAGTTTCATTTTGTAAAGCTTAGGAAGAGATACGAAGTTGCGCTTTTTGGCCACCAAACTCTATTTTTGCATCTCCTCCTAAACTATATGAGATAAAATTATAAAAGAGGTATTAAAAAATAGCTTATAATAGATACCACAAACTGAACGAAGGATTTTTAAAAATTCCTATGATAAACGTTAAAATACGATAAAATAGGAATTGCTGTCAGATTGGCTCGGGTATGCGCCTTAAATCCAACACAAGAAATGGCGTAGCATGCCCGCTAGGTGTCTCTCCGAGCAAAGACTCATAATTAGGTATAATAAACGAAGTCTCAGACGAAAGGTAGGTACTTCTTCAAACTTTTATTAAATTCTATTCATAAAAAAAACGCAAATATTTCTTATATCCAAATATTTGAAAGCACCTGCGTTCTTCGGATCTTAACAAAGTTAATAATGAAATTTTTTGATAATCGTAAAATCCAGCTGATTCCAACAAGAAGACAAAACATTGAGATTTACTTGTTAGAAGTGAAATAGTTAAATTATTTGGACTCCTTTTAATTTCTATACTGGTATTTATAAAAATAATATTAAACCTAACTGCTGCCCACGTATTCACCCGCGAACTTGTAATTTTTCTCACCTAACATAGTATTGGTCCACTGCTGGACGCAGGCCTCCCCCTGCTAAGCGCCTTATTGGCATTTATCTCATGGCAGGTAATGCCCATAATCCCCATGCTTGGCATGCGGGTTGGGGATCGCAGTTTGGTGGTAGAATTGTTTTGCAGGGGGCGTTGCTGCCCGCCCCCCGGTGGATATCCCTTATTCGCCTCTTACAACACCCAGGGGAAGAGATGTGGTGCAAATTCTAAGCTAGCACCACACAGCTGTCATTTCTAGCCAATGTAAATGTTAAGTAAGTCTCTCCGTTATCTTTTTGGTTCTTTTCCGTACGTTAGTTAGCCTTCGCTTACTCTCGCTCCAGCATTATATTCAATCATTTAAAAACCCTGCAGTATTTAAAGTCTTTAACTACTGATTTTACTAACCGGCTTTAACTAACTGGGTCATTTATTGTCATGTATTTTGCGTATAACTCTACCTAGCCCATTGAAGTACTTTAATCAGGTGCTTCTAATAGATTATTGACAAGCAGTAAGGCAAGGACAATCAATACCTTGGGTTTTGAGGAAATGCCCTACAAAGAAGAAGAAGCCATGCAGCCTATTATTTAAAAAATCTAAATAAGTTTATCTATATGTATTAATTGATAGCTTCTGCCTAATAATTGTACACCCAAACTCGAGCTTTCTTCGATCTAACTAAGTAACAGAAGTTGTTTCCTTTTGTGGAAGTTATGAAAATTAAGATGAATGGACGGTTCTTCGTTGCTGTGTCGTTTACACCTACCGACACGACCTAATGTCGCAATAACATTGCATGAGCATAACAGAACATAAAACAGTTTCGTTTTAGATTGCGGAGATGACTTTCGAAACTAAATATGAAGGTATAATTTAAAAAAACGATCTATGTAGTGTATTGTATTATGTATATCATTTGTCTAGTGGCCATAGCACAAGCTCTGCTTAGCTTGGGGCTAGATAATGCCGTGTGATTTGTCCCACACTATTATTATTATTAAATCTATTCTAAGCTGTATTTAAACGCACTAGCGTTTGAAAAGCGACACAAAACACACGTTACCTTCTTACGAAGTAGTCATATCTACATTTTAATCCATTATTCGAAGTTTTCTGGTAGACTTTCAAAAATCACACATCAAAACAAACCTACAAAAGACAGTCTATAAATAAAATACGGTGTCGGTTGATTCCCTGACTAATTATAGCTCCAACCAAGTGGATTTGTTAAAATGACTAAGTAGGCATAGACCTTAGTATTTTTTTAGCCTAGATATCATATTTTTTGTAATCACGGGATCCCCGTGGCAAAAAACAAGAATTACATAAAATTTAACATTTTTCTTTGGTTCGTTGGTTGTGAAAACACGATTCATTAAAAAAAACATGAAAGAGCACTGTTTAGCACCTAATTTGGTCTAGAAATCAGGAACCCCGCGGTCAATAGAAAAGATTTTTGTTTAGATTCGTAGGTTGTTTTAATTCTTTGGTTTCTCGGTTGGGTTTTTTCATAAGAGGTGTAGTTTTCTTGTAAATATACAAAAACATCATTTATGCACCTACGCTGTTGTAAAAACGTATGCTCTATTCCACTCCTATTTTTTTTTTGAATTTTCGTTTGGATCTTGGGTGAACAGAATTACCACCACTAGTTTCTGAGCTCTACATGACGACAAACTCTACCTCCACTCGCTCGTTCTCGAGTCGTATCGTGTAAGCAAGTTTCTTCGCTATCAATCTTGTATTAACTTGCTCTTTGGGTTATTTTATGAGGAAGCTAATAATAATTGTGTGTTGTATTATAGGTGGTTTTTGGTTGTATGGGATAGTAAGTATATTCAGCAGTGATACTATTATTATATGTATGTATATATGAAAGTTTGGATGGATGGATGATTGTCACTCCTTCACGCCCAAACAACTAAACGGATCGGGTTCGAATTGTGTATACAGTTAGTTCTAGGCACAAAATAAAACATAGGTTACTTTTTATCCGGTAAATCAGTTTCAAATAGGATATAATCAACCCTAAGTGAAAACGTCCTTTAGAAAAAACGCGTGTTTATTTTTTTTCTTTTGGCATGACTTTGTCACTCATTCGATTAAGACGATTACAATTTATTTTTATAATATTTTACTTCTTCGTCTTAACTCAAGTTTCATCGATTTTCTGTGTGCAAGTTTTTGACAATTTGATCGAGTTTATTTACTGATAATTTTAGCAACTCACTAGGATAGGTAGGTTTAGATACCCGTATCTCAGTATCAAAAGTTTTTTAGTTAACAGACTGCCATGCTGACTTGTTAGCATCCTTTTCATACAAACTTTTACTTCCCAAAGCACCTTCGAGTAGGTAAGGTATGTTTATAATGAGACAAACCCTTAGAATATGCTCCGACGTTCTTCAAAACTTTCTAGATCTTGACTCGAGTCTTTGCCTCATTGTCAAAACAGTTACTTAGGCAGAAATATAAAACAAGTGTGTAAATTGTAGGACCATTAAAATTTTGCAGGAAAATAACCAATAAACTGCACCTTACAGAGACTCCCTCTTATTCATGATGGTTTGCTAACATAAAACAGCTGCTAAGTAGTGCTATTTTTCAGTCTGACATATGTCAATAGAAGAAGACAGAGCGAGATTTAGCAGTGTGCTAAGTTAGCAGACTATTATGAATAAGGGGGGATCCAAAGTCTCGAACACCGCCACCAAGGTTGCTTGTCTGTCGATCTGTTATGGGATACATTTCGGAGAAAACTCAAAGGAACTACTTAACCTGAACCCACTACCCTCCTTCCACTCCAGGATAAGAAGGCGCACATCGCGTACCATCCATACTTGGTGGATATACCCTGCACTATATCCGGTTTTCCTCCACCTTCATTATTCGCAACGCTAAGGAATGGAACTCACTTCCTGCTTCTGTATTTCCGTTTTTAAACCGACTTCAAAAAAGGAGGAGTTTCTCAATATTTCTTTTTTATGTTTGTTACTTTAGAACTTTTGACTGGGTGGTCCGATTTTCATGTTTCTTTTTTTATATGAAAGCTGGTGATTTCCGTGTGGTCTTATTTTAATTTAGTTTAGTTCTGACAATGGAATCCCTATGAACATTGAAGTCGGTTTATAGTTTTTTAAACAAAATTAATATATTTTATTATACCTACCTACAAAGAAATACCCAGTATAGCGAATTGGGATTCATAAACATTATTAGTTTATAGAAAGCGGATGGTGGTCAAGCCCTGACGTCTCATTTAATTAGACAATTACAACTTAGGTCTTTCTAAGTCAAGGGTGAATAGGCTCATTCCTGATACACCGTCAGGCACAACTTTCCATGAAATTGCCATCGCCATCAAACGAACGCATATAAAAGTCACTTATACAATGACAAATTAGCATACATACAAACTTAAAACTAGGATAGTGCCCTGGGTATGGTAGGCTCGCCGGCTAAGTATGGGAGGAAGAGAAGACGCCAGTCGGATCGCGGAGGTTATATGTTCCCGTGGTTCGGCGAAAACGGCGAAAGAAGGACACCGGAGAGGTTTTGAGTCGGTATTACGCCCTTCTCAGGGCGTCGAGTCCCACATAATTCTGGTCTTCCCCAGACTAGTCTATTCGTAAACGAATTTTCCTCGACGAAGAAAAAAAAAAAAAAAAAAGTATAGAGGGTAAAAAAAAAAAATATTCTGATCCGTTAGTGCATGGTATAATAAAACACGTTAGTGGAAGTCCGTTAGTATGATTAACAGAACATATAGAACAGTTATTTTGTCAATCAAACAAACAACAAAAATAAAGCGCGTCAAAGTTTGGCAGAGTAGTGACGTCACACCTTCCTAAAAAGTGTCGCCGTAATCAACGAAGAAAAAATATGTGTCCAAATATCTTCTCATAATATAACTGAGGAAATAATAAGTCTGTTTTAGGCAACAAGCATATTGTATAAAAACGGCACTAAACAAACTTAATTTGTTAGTATAGTTCAAACTACCTTCGAATACCCTTTACTAAACAAACATGGAATAAGCTGATCCAATTCTGATCCCTTCATTAAGGTTGCATTAATCAGGTGTGGAATACCAAGCACCTCTATAACTATGACGAACATTAAGGGTCTAGGTCCATGTGAGCATGATCGATGCTTTAAGCCATTTTATAATACAAATAAATAAATATGCTGGACAATCCAAGCAGCAACACCCAGCCCCAAGCTAAGCAAAGCTTGTGTTATGGGTAGGTACTAAATGCCTGATATACTTAAAACAATACATAATATTTTCGACAGTCGTAATTTTGATTTTTAATAGACCTACAAAGGAATAACCAGAATAGCAAATTGGGATTCATACACATTATCAGTTTATAGAAAGTAAACGATGGTCGAGACGTGACGAGTCATTGACAGAACTCATTTTATTTTACTGTAAAAACGTTCATAGTTTGACAAATTCATTATGAATGTAAGCGAGCTAGCTACGAACCTTGTTTGCGTTGGAAGAACACCAATATGTCGTGCGGTTCTAGACGCGCGCGTACCGCATCCCTTCGAGCATTCGTCGCACGTCTAGAACCGCACTGGCCCTGAAGATGTCCCTCGTTAAGGCATGGAAGGACGCACCGACGGAGGCGTAACAAAATACAAATACAAAATAACTTACAAAATAATAACAAGGTTCATAGTTAACCCGCTTACATTCATAATGAACGTGACGGATAATATTTATATGGGATTTACGTAATTTCCTGTCCAAACGATAGAGTAGGCAAGATAGGTTGAACCAAATCCCATAGAAAATAGAAACGTTACGCACGATTTATTCTCGATTCTATCATCAACCGAACTCAGGGCTGTGAACACAGGGTTTTATACGTTTGCTTAACTGTGATGGTTAAAACTGAAGTTCTACTTAAGTTCGAGGTTGCCTGTGCATTGACGAGGAGCGAGGCAGTAGAGTAGAGTCAGGAATAATGTCGACTGTAGTTCCGGACTCTGCCTATCCAATGATGCGGCTCCCAGTTTTTGTATGAATTTCGCTTCCTCGCTTTGCTTTTCGGTAGTAATTTTTTACCTAAATCGTATCCATTTTGAATGGAGCATAAACGTAAACAAACCGCCCATACTTAACATAAAATTCACTTTGTAGGCACGTCCTTCTATACGTAATTTACATTACTCAAAGTCAAAGTCAAAGTCAAATCGTTTATTTCTTTAGACTTACAAAATAAGTACTTAGACAAGTCAAATTTTTACTATATAAACAGCTTGATAAATAGTTATTACTATCACTACTTGTACTATATTATCTACTACTTGTCGATTTTAGATCCAATATGATAAAAATTGCTTACAATTATATCTGAAACTCGACGCCAAGCAAGTGAGATTTTGTTATTGTTATTTGTGTACTAACATGCTTCATTCAAAATGGATAAACCATAGTTCGCAAATCCCTGACCACTACAGAGGAGCAGAGATTTCGTGCAAACGAAGGGAAACTGGTTTCACTCGTGGTCCTGCTAGTAGGCCAAAATAGTAGGACCAGGAGAAAACGGCGCAATCGTATATTCAGCAGAGAAAAGTGGTGTCTGCTCCACTCTTTTCTTTCCCGCTCCAGTCTAAAACTTGACGGTAAGCTAAAGGCTAGCTATTTTTTTTTTAGATATTTTTCTAAAAATTTGAATGGACCTTTCGATTATAGGTAGAGATATACCATTCTTAGAATGAGCGCGTCTTCACAGAATCATACCAGTTTATTACTTTTTAGCGAGAGGCGTTGAAATATAACTTTAAAAAAGTCTGCCTGCTTGGTAAAGTACTATCAAGACCAAAAAGAAAAATCTTCATTTTGCTGACAAAAGAGTAATAAACCAGTACTTAACTCTGTGGAGATGCGTTCATTTTTAGAATGGTTTATCTCTACCTAATTTAATTAAACACGTGATGGGTGGTTTATCGTTGTAGCTAGATATTACTTACCTTATAATTATAACAGACGCGTCGTAAACTGTTTCGCAACATTAAAATATCTATCCGATGAACATAAAACGGTATCGTCGAAACCAATGACATCGATTTGGAGATCTTCCAACTCAAATCTACATAACAGCACGTTGTCTATTCAATTTGTCACTAAGTATATCACCAAGAAGGTTGCGAGTTCAATTTCCGACACGGGTCAAATGATCATTGAAAACATGTCTGGATATTGCTCTGATATTGCTATCTATAAACTATTAATTGTGAGACTTCGTCTTGTCAACCATGGATGAGATAGTTTTAAGGTGCCCGAGCCAAATGACAGCAAAACCTATTTTATCATATTATTACGTTTAACAAAGTAAATTTTAAAAATCCAAAGTACAGTTTGTGGTATCTATTTTAAACTATTTTTTTGTTCCTTTGTAATAGTTTCGCCACTCTCACTCGTGTATGATTTTACAACCATTTTTTGAAATGAAGAAGGGTCTGTGTAAAATAATACAAAAATACATTAAAAAAACATTTAAAGCCAATATTATAGCTTTATTGAATAGCTTTCAGATAAAGTGAACTGAATCACCCCACTCAAAAGCATTCTATAGCTAGACGTAAAATAACACGCAAGCGCGCGACGCCGCATTCGCGCCCAAAAACTTGCCGATTTGGTTGTCTACGCAAAAACGGTGGAATTCAACAGGTTAAATGGTCTATTTTAGCTTATCCTTGAAGCTTTGCACCCAGCTACCAATACCCTTTACATTTATTTATCATCATAACCGACCGGATATGATCATTTCAAGTTTATAGACAAAGGGCCTGGAACCACATCTTTGGCCGTATGTTGACAGCGGTTTGAATGTTCACCATAATTGATAACGATGTTACGTTATCAATTAAGGTAGGGTGGTGGTGAACCCATGTCATTTTAATTTGACCTATGTAATTATGTGTTACGTTCGTTACGTTCAAACTTACCTATGGTCACAGAATAAGTTTTATAGTACCTACGGGCTACGGATTCATAAAATTTTTGGCTTAGGTATACCGTATCCATCTATCATGTAGAATGTTACTTAACAAACCACAACATCCTCAACTTCAACCTCAACAGAATGTATTGGTCCACTGCTGGACGCAGGCCTCCCCCTGATACGCGCCTTGTCGGCGTTTATCTAGTGGGGGGTAATGTCCATGCCCGTATCCCAGGGGGCGGGCAGCAGCGCCCCTGCAGAATAATTCTACCACCGAACTGCGATCCCCAACCACGACATAATTATCAAAAATTCACTTGCTTGGCATCGAGTTTCAGATGTACCTAATTGTAAGCAATATTCATTGAAAGAAGGATTTCAAATCGACTAGTAATGTCAATTACATACCCGCGCCAATATGACAGCGATACCTATTTTATCATATTTTTACGTTTATGATAGGAATTTTTAAAAATCTATTATATATAGTATCTATTATAAGCTATTTTTTAATACCTCTTTCATAATTTTATCTCATATAGTTTAGGAGGAGATGCGAAAATAGAGTTTGGTGGCCAAAAAGCGCAAATGAAACTATTACAGAGGCATTAACAAATAACTTAAAATAAAATCACAAGACATATAAATAAATAACAATAATAATTTCAATTACGATGTCATGAAGATGTTAATATAATGAGCAAATTTAATTTTATAAATGTCAACGTTAAATCAAAGTTATTGGGTTATTAAATTATTTTGGGAGGTCAATTGATTTCATAAAATTACCCACAGTAAAAACTATATTAACCAAATGCCTTAGTTATTGTGTTATCTACCAATAAGCGACTGGCCATTGAAACTAAACTAATGAATGAGGAATAACTCATATTTACTTACATAAATTTGCTCACTCCTACTCACTCTTAGCCGATGCTATTTTCGGGGGTACTGAAAATAGCGTCAGCTATAGCATCGCAATAAAAAACAAAAAGAGTACTTACAAAGGAATCCGAACAAAAGACTTGAGATCTGAGCCCACTCTTACCAACCTACCTTAGGGGATTGAGAAATGATCAACTGCAGAAGATCGCAGAATAAGTATCAGTTACTATAAAGCTCAACAGATTTTATAGACGGGCGATAAAGAAGCTGCAATGTTGTCGCAACATCAACTTGGAATGGGATCATCCCCGGCTACCTTCTCCTAAAAAATAATTAAGGCTAATTATTTTTTAAGAGAAGGTAGCTTTCTCTGATGGCGTGACATGCGTGTATTTCCCCACGAATTGACACGTGAGGAGATCCAACAAAATGCAATTAACGTGCACCGCCTCCGCACGAAAATTGCATTTTGCTGGATCTTATCAGAGAATTTACGCAGAATTGTTACTAAATATTTTTTATCCTATTATGTCACTAAGCATATTAGTAAAATAAATATTCATTATACAAGCTGACAACAACCTGCGATAACCAAGCTTCTTTTGTTTTTATTTTTATACGTGATAACGTTTATTAAATCGATTCAAAAGAGTGTACGTTGTTGATGATGTTGTCATGATGACTGAAAAACTAAAGATTCAAGTTCTTATTTCGTATAATAGCGTTGATAGCTAGCTAACACCAAAATCGTTAGGTATCATGTAAAATTATCGTTCCTAAACCGACTTTAGAGACAACCATTTTTTTTATCTTTCACTAATTAGCAGTGAGGCGGGGTAATAAAGTTACTGAGCAATCACATTTTGACTAGTGAATATAGGTGCAGTTTGATAACTCGAACCTATCTACACCAAATATTATACATACGTTACCCATGTAGCTAAAATAAGTACTTACATACCAACATTCAATTCCCTGGCCGGAGCATATCTATTTTTTGTTGCCGGTGAGTGGCCCTGAAAGTTGCTCGAAGTTGCTCGTCTACAGCATGCCTTATCCTCGGATTGCTTTCCAATTGTTTCTTCGAAGTAGTTATTCGCGAGTTGAATTGCGTTCGTAACTTGGTGCTAAGTTTGTTCTTATCATGCTGGCTGTCGTTTTCTGCCACCAAGCAGAAAATGGCAGAATGCTGTGCTGATTTATAGGCTGTTAGTTTAATCTTCTCCAATACAAAAACTTTAAAGAAAAGTGATGTGTAACGTGTTAGGTTGGGCCTGAGACGTCCATCGCCGCGCAACAGAAAAATGTATGTAAAGTTAACTAGTGTTTGTCCAAGGCTTCTTTCATTATGTTCGTACTTGGATGATAACTTAGCTTTTTTTGTCAACGTTTGAACTATTTTATCTAATTTTATCGATTAACTTGGTCGTTCACCCCACTGCTGCACAAAAACAATCTGTTAATTATACCATTACATATTGCTTATCTTAATAAAATTGATTTGGTTTCATTAAATAAAATTATTTTTATCGGTCAGTAAATCATTTGGTATGTAGGTAGTTAAGATAAATCACAGCACTGTTTCTATGTAGTCAATCGATACTCAATAAATTTATTGCATCAAAAGAAAAAATAAATAAATAACTATTACTACTACTAATAACTAGCAATAGTTATTTTAATTTTTTTTCTGATATATCTTAATACATTTTTGAAACAGTAATAATTGCCAACAAGTCTTTTATTACTTCAAAAATAAACGACAGTAAACATGAAACTAAAATAAATATACGTGTAAACGATAACGTAACGTTGATCGTTGGAATAATTCACAAGTCCGATGACAATGATTATAATTCATATTTTTATCCAAGTACGGTCCAAGTGAGAGAAACCGTGGACAAACGCTAGTTAACTTTACATACCTACATGAATATTGCTAAACATTAAAATACAAATAAAATAAACATGCTACATCAGTAAATATTTTATTTAAAATCTTTACACAAATCTCGCACATCAATTTTAAAATGTCCACGTTATTTATTACAATATCAATTTAATTTTTACTTAGATAGATCATCATCAATTAAATTACTTTATTACGCTAATTTATATATACAGGTTCATAAAAATATTTATTTAATAAAATACATTATTTGTTTATATTTGAACGTTTGATGTACGCTCTATGAGCATTTAGGTTATTGATTTGTTTTCTAATTTACAATTAAAAGCTACTATAATAATCCTACGTTAAGACTTCACAATTTCTAATTAGTTTTATCAACACAAAACTATTTTTGTTTGACCTCCAAAGAGTTTTAAAGATTTTTGTTACATCGGCCACAACTTTGTTTTCTATCTTCTATTTGTGCTGGAAGAACACCAACGTTTCATCTCTTATCGAGGGACATCTTCAGGGCGAGTGCGGTTCTACATAAATACGGTACATCCGTTATGAATTCGTCAAACTACGATAGTTTGTATAAGAAATTAAGGTCTTCATCAAATTATGTTTCTGAGATTATTCACAGATGAAAATAATGTATTGCTCTAACTTTTTAGGGTTCCGTACCCAAAGAGTGAAATGGGACCCTATTACTAAGCCTCCGCTGTCCGTCTGTCTGTCCGCCACTGTCATCTAGTCAATTGAAATATTAACAGATGATGTATGTCTGTTGCCGCTATAACAACAAATAATAAAAGTAAAATAATGTTTATATTTATTTATTTGTTTGGATAAAAGGGGGGCAATCGTATAAGGAAGACAACGTCACGGCAACGTCATTTCCTTGAGAACCGATCACCGAGATTAAGCAACGTCGGGCGCGGTCAGTACTTGGATGGGTGACCGCGTCATGTTGACTTTTTGTTTTTTTACGAGGAAAGTTTTGTATTTTTTGATTTTTATAGATAATGGCACGGAACCATTCGTGCATATACATCATTATATATCAATATCTCAGAAACCTGACTCTTCAGTAAATCATGTTGCCCTTCACTTGTTTATGTGTCTTCTATCCAAATACATTATTATATATGACTCACTAAGGGCCGAGATAAAGAGAAAAAAAAAGTGGTGGCTGATACCGGGGCCAGGACGGGGACTAACTGAACATAACTAAAAATCGCATCTAGTTATCTACGAAATACGGAAAATAGAGCTACAAAGCAGAGGAACAAAAAATATACCCCATCTCGCAAATGTCATTGAAAAACTTAGTTTGGCTCATTTCCATGCACATTTTCATTATTAGCTGCCAAAATACCAACTTCTGCAATACACAAAACTTGTAATTAGTGTAATGCATGTCAGCTTTTTACCCGACTGCCCAAAAAAGAAGTCTAGGGCTCATGTTTTTTCCCGCGTGGCTTAGAATATGCACCACCCCGACCCATCCTGTGGGTGTCGAAAGAGCCCCCTTCAGAACCATTCTACCACCTAACTGTGATCCCAACCCGCATGTCCAGCTTCCCATGAGATGAATGCTAATAAGGCGTTTATCTCTTATTAGGGGGGAGGCTTGCTTCCAGCAGTGGACCAATTGAGGAAGAAAGGTTGAGGTGTTCAAAATTGGATGAACTGGAACTGGGTGAAATACATTAAAAAAAAATTATAAGTATTTTTTTTAGATAATTACTGATAGGAGTACTTACTATTATTTGCACCTAATAATGTTTTGCCACCGCTAGAATAATCTCAGAAACGAATGGTGTAACAAAGAGGATGAACTGCACCTACTGTGGCCACCAGTCAAACGTGGTAATTATAGAAAAACTTTCCTTGTTTAGGGGAGGCAATGTCTAAATGATGTATACTTAAGTGTACTGATTCGCAAAGCGGAGGCCTGAGGGCCTGGACAATGTCACAACTCTACTTATAACTCTACTTATGCTTTCGACATCGAAAGCGACAGTAGAGTTAGTTGAGTGAGAGAAATTAAAAAATGTATGGGTATGACATTATGCCTTGTTTATGTATGTCACATAATCTGTGTCGAATTTTTCGTTTTTTTACTGCTGTACGCAAGCCTCCCCTGATAAGCGCCAAATTAGCTGTCATAAAGTAATGGCCATAATCTCCATGCTGGGCATGCGGGTTCTAGCTCAGAATCTATTGTCAGCATCTAACTACTGATCCTGTACAACTGGACTACTGACCTTTAAACCTCCACTCGACTGAATTAGTAACTAGACATTCATATGTCTAGTTACTAATTCAGTCGAGTGTGTGTCGAGTGTTAAAGTATCAGTACTACGCATGGTAAAAGAATAATAAAACGATATCGTTCCTGAAAATAAATTGATGTAACCATAAAAACTCCATTTCGGTCTACTATTGATCGATGTTATTCTACAAGAGTGCTATTGGATTTGGCCTAGTCACCTGGCAGAGAGCCAAAAGGTGTGTGTTATATCACAGCTGAAGTTCTACAATTCTGGGTATATTTCTCTTTTATACATACCTATAAAGGTATTCATTTTAAACCTAATAAGAAAAACAACGGTAACTCGGGGTCATATTTTGTGCCTTAGAACTAAATTATAAAACTTGATCAACTATTCTTATTTTATTTGTCTTGGAGGAACAAGATTCCCCAACACGTGTGTTATGTAAAAGTAAAGTAAAATTAAAAGTGATAAGGCGCTTATTTTGCAACCATTACACATAAGTCAATAAGACTTACAAAAAACTTGGGTACACAAGATTAAGGTTACAAAAATGGCCAACGTTTATTTCTTTTACGCAAAAGGAAATATTATATACTGTTATATTAATTGTAAGTATGTATTTAAGTTAGAGAAATAAATTATTTGGTACATATCCTCTCAGCTGGCAAGGCTCCACGGATGGGTTTGTCAAAACAACTGAGGATATTATGTATTTCGGTAGGTTGTTACTTGTTTTTTAGTTTTCTTTAGAAAACAATCAAAATCCGGACTACACTTGACTATTAGAAAACTAATTTTAGAGAAAAAAGCATGCCCTACCTAGCTATGTCTTTTGATATAGCAAGGGCATTTGCAAATATTCTGTTGGCGTTTAGTTGTCATTTTAAAATATGTTATTTTACGGGCAATAAAAAATATTAGAAAATTATTGTAACTTAATAAAATTTTAATATAGAACCAAAATTACTTTTCTAATAAAACATTATTAGTACCTACGACTATTAAATTCCATTAATAATTTAACAAGATAATATAAATACTTGGCTTTTATAAATACTAACGAGAATAATTTGCAATGTTGAAAATGTTGCATAAACATAGGTCTAGACAAAACTTAATTTTAAATTTTATGTTTCAAAATGGAGACAGACTAGGTGACTAAGAAAATCTGTATCAGTTAAAAACTGAGCTTTCTATAAATAGCAAACACTCAGAAGAGATCTCTACCTAAATAATAACACCTAATGAAAAACAAAATAATTAAAATCCAAGTCCATTGTCTATGCCATTCCCTCCCTAATTATATATGTACCTATGTTGATTCTAGTTTCCACAATACAAAGCTTGGCCTAGTGTGGAGACCGCAAGGATATTACGGTTTAGAGATATATAGTGTTACAAAATCAATATTTTTTTTAACCGGCTTCAAAAAAGGAGGAGGTTCTCAATTCGACTGTATTTTTTTATGTTTGTAACAAAGTCAAAGTCAAAGTCAAAGTCAAAGTCAAATCGTTTATTTCTTTAGACTTACAAAATAAGTACTTAGACAAGTCAAATATATAACCTTAGAACTATTGGCTGGGTGGTCCGATATTCATGATTTTTATTTACAAGCTGGTGCTTCAAATAAAAAATAATGCCTTGTGGTTCCATTTTAATTTGGTCCAGTCCTGACAGAGGAATCCATGAATAAACTATATAATTGAAGTCGGTTTATAGTTTTTTAAAACAACGCTAATTATTTTCTAAGTCCGTTAAAATGGTAGGATTACTCAACCACCAATGACAAACGAGTCTTTCAAGTTAGTCCAATTAATAAAATTGGTCCGATTACATTTAAAAAGCTTCATAATAATTTAATCATTTAGTTATAATAATTAAACTACCACCAGTTTAATTATTACTTATCGGGTATTTATCGCGTACCTAACTTTGTTTTTATTTAAACAATGGTACGCGATAAATGCCCGATAAATATTTATTTAATTATTTTAACAAATCGCGAAGCAAACTTTTATGGTCAGAGTTCATACCATATTTATTTCTCAGAAAGCATTTTACCAATTATTTCTTCTTGCATGGACAGGAAACTTAATATCTACCTTAATCGGGCTACATAAAGTTCATTTTGTATTGAAAACTGATGTTTAGGCTTCAAAGTTTGACTTTATAAATTGGTTTTCCTAGGCCATTCAACGCCTGGATGCCAAACATTGATATTTTTTTACAAAACAAAATATCTGTTTGGTTTTTTAGATTATATTACCCTATTTATTCGATGAAGACATTCGATTTATGTCGTTATCATCAGCCTAAGTTAGTCCACATATGGACATAGGCCTCCCCTAATAATATGATATTGAATAGGTACTGAAGCTGTCTGGCTGTATATAATGTACGCTGATTTATCCGTAAATAATTATAGAGTGATTTTTTTTCTACTATATAGAGAATTATTTTGAGATGGTCCCATAAAAATTTAAAACTCTGCATCACTGATCTCTTTTATACAAATACGCTGGAGGGAATATTTTATACGCAATGACAGTTGCTAAACATTTATCATTGACGAAAGTTTCGGTTCTAAGATAAATTATTGGGGTTTTTCTTGTATGCAAAGGCTTATCAACACATTTTTGTTATGTAAACACGGCCCTTTATACCACTAAAACTCTATTTTCGTATCTCTGCCTAAACTACGTATTAACTAAAAAATTTATATATACAGTGGTATTAGAAAATATCTTATTATTGGTATCACAAACTATACGATGGATTGTTAAAATTTCCTGTTTTAAACGTAATATTAGGATAAAATAGGTGACGGCGCCACTTTCACTCGTGTATGTGCCTTAATCTCCTTTGGCATCTAACCAACAGACGTGCGACTTCCATATCTGCTCAATAATTCAACCAATCGATAGCTTTCAATGTTGCATGGTTTATCCAATAGCATCGATTCGCAGAAGTATTCGAACTTCAAATTGTTGACGGGAAAAGAATGGAACTTTCGATTTGTGAAGTTGTTACTATGTATGCACACTCGATTTTCGTTATTTTGATCACACGAAGCTTTTATCTCCGACGAAAGTAAGGGTGTGTTACTATGGGAATTCGATTGTTTTAATTTCGAACACACGAAACATTTTACCACCGATGAAAAAAGGGTCCTACAAGTTTACCGCGAGTCAGTATGTTTTTATCTGCTGTATGCGGCTCAACCATTTTTAAGCTATTGCATAGCTTCTACCGCGGGCCTAACAAAAAAAAATAACCTAACACCCCCCACTCCAACCGGCACAGCGGTGATACTTTTTAGTTTTGCCATCTATCGATGAATAGCAGAACTTTTAATGACTTTATGAAATATCACGCTTGTCTCTTTAGTTCAGCAACCGCCTCTAGGTGGCAAAAAATGCTATGCAATAGCTTTACCGCGGCAGTCCCCGAGTGCCACACGTCTTTTTTTTTCCATCTGTGGCGTACGGACGAACCAGTTTTGATTTAAACTTGAAATAGGTAACTTCATCAAGCGTTATTTGTTGTATTAGAATGAAATATTCCAAAAAGTAACAACTCCAGTGCGGGACTTGAACCCGTAACCTTTTTACTCTGTAAGTATTGCCAATTTTACCACCGAGTCATCTGAGTTGATGGAAATTTAAGCAAACAGCGATTTTACTTTGATCGGTATGTTTTTTTTTAACTAGTTTATTTTGTGTTTTTGTAATGTCCTGTGGAATATAAGATACACACACACACGTCGTCAGCTATTAGCACTAAAAGCACGAAGAAGTACAAGCTAAAATTATCTTAATTTCGTTGCATCTAGAATCTAAAATGTATATCATCCAGGCGACAGGAGAAAAACGAATGTAATTTAAAGGCCCTAGCTTGATATTCGGATTCGAGTTATTATCGAGATTACGTAAACGCCAATGGTAATAAGATACTTAGATACGCATGGAATGCTTCGTCCAAAGGATGTACCAGCAGGCATGCGATTCATATAGTGGATGGTAATTGGAAATATCTCGACTCTTCTGGAACATTCGAACTTGAAGGAAGGTCGGTGGATTATGTAAGGTCTAGAGGTACCAACCTATAGTTAACCGACTTCAATAAAGGAGGATTCATGTTTGACTGTATCTACGTAGGTTTTTTTCGTAAATTTTGGACCGATTTTAAAGTTTTTTAGAGTTGTTTTAAAGAGCTAGAGTTATTTCTTTATTGTATGTATTGCTTGCATTGCAGCTATTTATATCACTAGTAATTAAGTCACCTACCTATCAAAAATAAAACTTAATCTAAATCGGTTCATCCGTTTGTGTACTACTAAACCACAAGAATCCAACGGGCTTAGAATTCATAGTGGTTTTTTCACTTAAAACAGTTGCTAAGCAGTGTTGTTTCTCACTCTGACTTATGTCAATAGAAGAAGAGGGAATTAGGAATAGCAAGGCTTTTACTAAGCAGACTATTATAAATATGGGGGTAATGCATCGATCAAAAATTTCACGGGGGAGGCAGCGAAATTTTTGATCGATGGGGTAAAGTTAAATAACAATAAGTTTGTAAAATAATTTATGCAAAAATTTAAAACAAACTAAACTATAACTATTTTTCTGCTTTGTTTAATGTATTCCGTTGTTTGTAGTTTTCAGTTTACTCAGCTTGTTCACAATTTTCATGTAACTATTATTATTTTAACCGTGAAAACCTCTTAATAGCCTACTGTTTCGATTATTTGTTTTTAATTTGCATGTATGTGCTGCTGGTTTTCCTTAAAATAAATAAATAAACACCATTTTTTGTCGGCCCTTACAACTATAGACATTTAACAAAGAAAATTACAATCAACATAGAAACAAATAAAAATAAATATTATTAATAATTAAGCTAACTGAAGACTGTTGCAATCTATGGTTTATCCATCCAGCATGGAGCATGTTAGTAAATAAACCACGATACAAATAACAAAAACTCACTTGCTTGGCGTCGAGTTCAGATATAATTGTAAGCAATTTTTATTGAAGGGAGGATCTAAAATCGACAAGTAATGTAAATTACGTATAAAAGGACGCGCCAACAAAGTGAATTTTAGGTTAAGTATGGGCGGTTTGTATACGTTTATGCCTCATTCAAAATGGACACGGTATAGAGCTAGTCCTCAAGAAGCTGCATTGCCCGCTGGCGAATGGCAATGCTTATAAAAGTTTTCTATCGTCTATTTAGAAATGATAAAGTGGTTCCGCATATTCAATATCAACCCGACCTCAATTAGAGCAATCGTAAAGGTGCAGACCAACTGCGGTATACCATATCGATTCAAAGTGAGAACAATGAATGACGAGAATCCTTAATTTGTAGTGTTTCAAAGGACTAGCTTTAATTTTAACTGACTTTAAAAAAGAAGTTACCTTAGAACTTTTGACTAGGTGATTGATATGAAAGCTGGTGCTTCCCGTGTGGTCCCATTTTAATTTGGTTCAGTTCTGACAATTGGGTCCATGACAAACATCCATCCATCCATCCATACATCCATACAAACTTTCGCATTTATAATATTAGTGTGATTAGTATAGATTAAAGTTAAAGCTATTTTTTATTGCGCCACTTTCACCGGTGTATGAGAATTATTTTTTTTTGCACGTCATTGTTAAGTCCAATTTTCTCATCAGCACACATACGCCCGTCCAATACAGAGCACACAAAGGGTGGTTTTAACATAGTCTGTCCTATCCTAACATAATTGTCACGTTTCGTCCTAGAACCGCAGTGGACTAGCAGCTTAAGTGCTCCATTAATAGATATTGAAATTTTCTCTACCTTTGTACTAAACGTTTTGTCCTTTCATAATAACAAGGTATTAATTTATTCATGAATATTTAGATTTATTTTCAAGTCTCTGTATAAAGGACGTTAACAGTAATTTGGTCTCCTTTTAATTACTTCATTTTTAATTTTTTAAGAGAACATGTAACATTGAGATATTTTAATAGCCTAGTGCGGGAATCACAGTTTAACATTATACCCACCTAAATTAGTGAAATTAGAATCTATTTAATCTTTCAATTAATTTATAAGGGGTTTACCCTTATAATAGCTGCGTGGTGCTGGTTTAGAATTTGCACCACCCCGACTCTTCCCGTGGGTGTCGTAAGAGGCGACTAAGAGATATCCACCGGGGGCGGACAGCAGTGCCCCCTGCAGAATAATTATTCCACCAAACTGCGATCCCCAACTCGCATGCCCAGCGTGGGGATTATTGCGAAATTCGCGAAAATTAAATTATAATGTCTTCCTTTCTTTGTGTAGGCATGTTATCAATTCTCATGACGTCAAAACTAAACCTTACTAATTAAATAAGAGGATTGAAAAGCATCCTTATCTTTTTCAGTTGATAGATAGATAGATAGATAGATTATGTCTTTATTGCACCATCAATACAAAAAAAGAATTAAAATAGGACTTATTGCTAACTAATCTAGTGTGGTACAATCGGCGGCCTTATCGCTAAAAGCGATCTCTTCCAGGCAACCTTTGTATGGATAGGATCGGTACGTATAGAAGCTGACGGTGGCGTAATTGATGACGTATTAATATAAGTAAGTACCTTCCTACCTAGTCATTTGATCGTTAATAAAAGAACTGCACCAATTTTTAAGCAGGTCTTCCACCGCAAGCTGAGCGGACCCATTCAGGACTCCGTTTAACTCGTAAGAGTAATTTTGTGCTTTTGTTTTCTCATCAATAAAATAGTCGAGCGAAAAGAACCGAGCGAGCAGTAAGTGTTGGAATGAACTCCGCCCTGATCTCTCATTTCCCGCTCATTACCCTTTCGCGGTAAAAACCCGGTTTTAGTGTTATCAAATTAGTTAAGTTTTGGTGACCATTTAATAGAAAATTGACTGCAAAACTTTGTTTATTATCTACAGTTAAACACAGGTACAACACACAGCAGCAACATAACGTTTACTTTTAGCTTTCCTAGTCGGGTAAATAAATACATATCCGTACAAAGAATGTGTTGTGTATCCCCATTTATCCGTGTCGAATTAGAAGTGTCCCAAATACCAGGGGGTCGATTTTGCGATCATCTGATATTATATCGAGTGATACGCAATTACGCTTTTCCAGCCTGTAACATATTTGCAGACGAATGGATGGACCGACCTAATTTTAGTTCGTCGGATTTCGTATATTGAAATAATTATTGACTATATATCAAGGTAATAGGTATCTTATTAAATTGTCAAAATAAAGTAATAATTTTATTAAATTTTATGTAATACAATTTACATAAAATTTAATAAAATTATTACTTTATTTTGACAATTTAATAAGATACCTATTACCTTGATAAATAGTCAATAATTATTTCAATATACGAAATCCGACGAACTAAAATTAGGTCGGTCCATCCATTCGTGTTTAGTTTTTTGTTTATAAATTATAATAAATAGACTTAGATGAACGTCTCCCGCTATTAATAAATGATCTTAATCACAGGACAAATATCAAGCAATAAATATCGAGCTTTCAATAATATAATGTATGTACATCGAATTCCGTTAAAACTGTATTCTCGTGCGACTTGTCGAAGAAAATCCCTCGATAATTGCATATTGAATTGCTGATCCAATTGCATATTTTGAGAAAGCGCATGCTTACGAAGCAATCACTCGATATTTTGACAGTTCTTGCCGTATTTATCGAGTAGGCGGAGCCTGTATATTTGTTCTCTTTGAAGTCAAGGACTCTTTGGGTTTTAAAAAAATATCTGAGCCTCTGGTCGAAACGACGCGTGACCCGCGAGCTGGTGAGTATCTGGCGCAGTGCATCAGTATTGCCATACAGTGGGGCAGCATTGCAATGCAGCCAGCGTCTTGGCGACGCTTCGATGTGGATCAGTTGAGCAGCCAGTAGACTGTTTGCAATGCAACCGTCTGCTCAATTATTTTAACTGTAAATACTAATTCTTATATATCTCTATTTTTTTTTCATGTAATAATAAAATCACACTATTTCTCTCTTACAAAGGTTAAGCAATATTTATAAATAAAAACATAACCTATGTTTGCAGGAAAGTGATCCACTCTAATGTTAACCTGTATTGTGATAGACTGATGCCTGAATGGCGTAATGAAACCTGTATTACAGGTGACCAGTATTCTCGCTCCACGGATCTAATCAAAAAAGTTCACAATTTATTTTTGATTGTAAATTTCTTTGTCCAAAAAGATGTTCTTCGTGTAGATATATCGCCAGAATTGCTCCCCGGATAAAGTCAAAGTCATCTGTATAATGTTTGACGTTTTGGAATGTATGTAGTTCTGTAAGTCAAGTTTGAATAAATAAATAAATAAATAAATAAATAAATAAATATAGGTTTGCATTAGTCGGATGAATACCTACCAATGCAAAGAAAAAGTGAAATATCATAATTCTGTATCTGGCGCAGCGCATCAGCATTGCCATACAGCAGGGCAATGCAGCTCCAATTGATATTGTTATGAGTCAATATCTGAGGACATTCTTTATTATTAGCTGTGTGGTGCAGGCTTAGAATTTGCTACACTCCAACCCTTCCCGCGGGTGTCGTAAGAGGCGACTAAGGGATATCCACCGTTGGGCGGGAACAGCAGAACAATTAAACCACCTGTGATCCCCAACCCGCAAGCCCAGCGTGGGGATTATGGGCATTACCCTCTATGAGATGACACACCAACAAGGCGCTTATCAGGGGGAGGCCTGTGTCCAGCAGTGGATCAATACAGGCTATTGGGGAGGTCGAGGAGGAGGAAATTCTGCAGTTAGCTGAATAGTAAATACTAGTTCTAATTTGTTTTTAATGTTTGATTGTAATTTTCTTTGTTAAAGGACTTTTGTCTGAAAAAAGGTGTCCAAATGCCAAATAAAAGCTGTCTCTCGAAACGTCCGATTCACATAGCGTTCACATTCAACTTACAAGTGTTGGTTACTTCACAGCTCAAGTTGTTTGTCATCGCACTTCCATTCGGATTTGGAAAGGATTATTTGAGCACAAGCTTTTGAGGTTGTACTTTTCCAGTTTAGAGATGCCTTTTCTAACCATCTACTGAAAAGAATAGGGGTTTAAATTTGGTTAAAAATGGCTCATAAGATGAAACAAAATATGAGTCAATAAACCGATAATATCCTAAAAAATCGATTTCGACGGGATTTGAACCCGCATCCATCCCTTAGTATCATATTATGTTAACCAACATGAAAAAAAAATTGATTTTATTGGGTATAGTGTGACTAGCTGCGCCCCGCGGCTTCGCACGCGTTGTTCCTATGAAAACATTAAAAGGTGATTTTAATGTTTTATGGGATAAAAAGTAGTTTTGGCGTGAAGAGGTAACAAACATCCATACATCCATCCAAACTTTCGCCTTTATAATATTAGTGTGATGTGATGTGATTTATCGCATACCTTCTGTTTTTATTTCCCCTAAGTTTCTACCGCGTTACGCGTTACAAACAATCGTGGTCATGAGGGGCGACTAGATTTACACGGAGTTACAGACGAGAATAGACGGCAGTATCCACGACTACCCTAAATTCGTCTTCAGAATCAGAAATGTCCAGTTCACATAACGAGACTGCACACTAACTGTGTCAGATTGCACTATAGTCGGATCACGATGCAGACATTTATTGATTGACTAGCTGCGCCCCGCGGCTTCGCACGCGTTGTTCCTATGAAAACATTAAAAGGCGATTTCCATTCCACGGGAACAGATTTATGGGATAAAAAGTAGCCTATGTTTTATTCCAGTATTAGAATTACCTGCATGCAAAATTTCAGCCAGATCCGTTTAGTAGTTTTGGCGTGAAGAGGTAACAAACATCCATCCATACATCCATCCAAACTTTCGCCTTTATAATATTAGTGTGATATTGATATTGATTCCACGAGGAAAACAGAAAACCCATCTTCATGATTAAATTCCGGGAAACTACATCAAATAACGAGTAGGAGGCGAAAAACTTTGCAAGTTCCTTCCGACTGTAAGACCTTGTTTACGAGGAGCAGGGCGTCCGCACTAAATTCAAACATATGGCATTGGTAGAGTGTGTTTACGGGGAAGCAATTTCATACGCGTTTGTTTGATTTGACGCGTCGCACGCGGCGTGCAACGCCACTCTCCACGGCTGCCTATTCACAAACAACCACATGCATTGCGATATGTTTGCGTTTACGCGCGTGATGACAGGACACGCCCCGCTGGCTGCACGCTTTGCGTCTCCGTAAACAGAGCAAAACGCCCAACGCGCCGCTGCACGCCCCGCGTATTCGTGAATAAGCCCTTACGCCGTTGAAGGAGATAATACTCGTAGTTAGGGCTTACGCACTACAATATCAAATCATTAATATTGTTTTAAAAAACTATAACCGACTTAAATTTTTATAGTTTTTTTCATGAATTTTCATAGATCCCAATGTCAGACTGAATAAAATTAAAATGTATTAGAGGCACCAGCTTTCAAATAAAAAAGAATCATGAAAATCGGATCACCCAGTCAAAAATTCTGAGGTTAATATAAGAATGATATATTAACCTCAGAATATATCATTCTCATAAATATTAAGTAACAATTCCGCGAAAAAGTTCTGAGGTAACAAACATAAATAAAAAAACTAAAAAAAGTACTTACTGTCGAATTGAGAACCTCCCCCTTTTTTGAAGTCGGTTAAAAAGACTCAAAATATTTTGTACCCATGGCGTATAGATAAGCTAAGATTAAATTTTACAACTTCCAGAAATATGTTTATACAGGGCGTCCCACGGCCATGCCACATGGAGGGAAAGTACCTTAAATATTGAAGATAGAACTTTTTACTGAAAGAAGACTTTATTTTGATTTAAAAAACAATTCAAACTGAATTCATAGATATTTAAATAATTACATTGTTGAACCGGGAATCGAACCCGTTACACGAGAAAAATAATCAAAAAGCTACAGGAGCTTTATCATACCGATCGAAAGGCTTCACCATATGGATTATTTTTTGCTAGATAACATAGTGTCAGAAATAAAAGGAAGACCATGAATTTTAACATTTTAATACAAAATCAATCAATTTATCAAATGCTCAAACCGAGTCACTTCCTGTTGAATACAAAGACGCACTCTTATGATTGTTTTGTCCCTGTCGATTTTTTGATCTGTTTATGGTGGATATTTCTGTGGATAAAATGTATTTCTGTGGATATAAGTCTTCTTTCAGTAAAATGTTCTATCTTCAATATTTAAGGTACTTTCCCTCCATGTGGCATGGCCGTGGGACGCCCTGTATATGGAAATATCTTTCAGTATATTACTCGATTCGATGGAACTGATTACCTTCATGAATTTCAGGTATCTTTCCGAGAAATCCACTTTACTTTTCAATCTTCCAAAAGCCACGGCTTTGAATTCTTGTGATTTTGGTTGCATGAAATAAATACTAACTAGAAAGCTCCGATATTCGATCGTATCTATTATCGACCTTTTCGACCCCAAAATAGTTAGTTACCGATATAAGCGTAACCCGCTTACGAATCTTATTTGTGTTGATCCCACTATCAGAACTAAACAAAATTCAAATGGGACCACACAAGAAGCACCAGCTTTCATATAAAAAAAGAAACATGAAAATCGGAAGACCCAGTCAAAAGTTCTGAGGTAACAAACATTCTCCTTTAAATGAAGTCGGTTAAAAATAGTGTAAAATGGATCGACTCTGTACGGTTTGCATACCATACAGCGTTGCATGTTCCCGCGGGACAGCCTAGCCGTTCACGTCACGGCGTACAGTCGCAAACAACTGCTCTCTGGGCAAAACGTCACGGCGTACACTCGCGACCATAAACTTAACATCAAACTTACGTGCGAATAAACCGTGAAACTTAACATTCATATAATCATCTTCTTCTGGAACTTTAGATGTGCTTGTGGATTAATATTTTATATTAATATGTTTACTTTGGACCTACTGTGTATTAGTTTATTATATTATTAGGTTATCTTGTATTGTATGTAATTAAGTATGTTTAATATGAGTTTTGATTTCACTACTGTACACTATCGACCCTTTTTCTTCTTCTTATATATTTTATTTTCATACCAAAGTTGCCTGGGAGAAATCGCTCTCAGCGATAAGGCCGCCTTTTTACCACATTTATTTATTATTTAGATACTATTAGTTCAATAAAGTGTTCATTCATTCATTCATTCATTCATTCTTACCAAACTCTTTTAACTTACAACTCTACCAACAACTTATAGGCTTGTGGGGTGCACAATCGCACCCTACAGACTTGACTTAATGCTTCACTAAACTACTTGACTAAATTGTTGTGCTTCGCAAACTTTTAGCCACTAAATTTCTCAGTACTCTACTAAATTACTAACCAAGTCCGAACCATCCTTCTGCAGGGGTATTTGAAGTCATTCGATTCGTTTCCGAAGGGAAAACTTCAGATTCGAATTTGAATTCTATTCCGATTGAACTTTAGAACGGTATTTTGATTTGTCAAAAGTTTCCGACGACCTTTCCGACGAATTAAAATACCCCTGCAGGTCCAAATGGGTGACATATTTGTCAATTTTCAATTCCTTATTACTCAAACCTCTTGAGAACTAGCACTGAAAAAACACTGAAGATGAACGTACAGATAAAAACTAACGAAGTAACTTTATGCACATAAAACTGTGCTCAAATAACGGTCCGGTCCTTCAAGTTCCAAACTGATTTCCATTTCTGCGGCAAACATGTACAGTCATCTGAGAAAATATGTAATACTAGCAGCGCCTTGCAGTTTCATCCCGGTTGTTCCCGTTCCCGTGGGAATTAGGGATAAAATATAGCCCATGTCACTCCCTGAAAAGTAAGCTCTTTAATCATTGATTTATTAAAAACGAAGATGAGGCACTGGTTGCTCGAAAGTGGCAACCTCAAATTGTGTAAAATTGTGTTCTCCCACATCAGTCACCGTCTGACCGGCGGCGGCACGGGCGGTCTTGATTCGCGTGAAATATTGTTGTCTCAGTCTCACTTCGGTCCTAGATACGTCTTTCCGTCTTTGTTCTTCTTTGTATTGCACAGGACTGGAAATATAACTGTGAGCGTATGTGTTTGCGTGTAGTTGTAACACATGCCAATTTTTGAGTAAGCGCTGGGAGAACGTAACCTATCTTCCCTTTTTATATCAATGTCTTTAATGGTTTTTTTTAGGGTTTCAGTAGTTTCGGATCATACAAACACTACAAACAAGCAAAAAATCAAATCATTCCTCTTTATAATATTAACACACGACGTCGTACGACCTCTGTGGCGCAACGGACGAAGGTCCGCCTGCGACGCAGGAGGTTGCGGGCTCGATTCCCGCCTCGGGACAATTGTTTGTATGATCTGGAGATATTTGTTCTGGACGTTCTGTATGTCTTCTATGTATATTAAAAAATGTCTAGGTACCTATGTAATTTATTGTATTATGTATCAGTTATCTAGTATCTACCCATAACATAATCTCTGCTTAGCTTGGGGCTAGATAATGCTGTGTGAATTGTCCAACATTATTTATTGTTATTTTCAAAATGCGGTAAAGAGCCCATAACCATTCTACCAAGTCCGAACCATCCTTCTGCAGGGGTATTTGAAGTCATTCGATTCGTTTCCGAAGGGAAAACTTCAGATTCGAATTTGAATTCTATTCCGATTGAACTTTAGAACGGTATTTTGATTTGTCAAAAGTTTCCGACGACCTTTCCGACGAATTAAAATACCCCTGCAGGTCCAAATGGGTTACATATTTGTCAATTTTCAATTCCTTATTACTCAAACCTCTTGAGAACTAGCACTGAAAAAACACTGAAGATGAACGTACAGATAAAAACTAACGAAGTAACTTTATGCACATAAAACTGTGCTCAAATAACGGTCCGGTCCTTCAAGTTCCAAACTGATTTCCATTTCTGCGGCAAACATGTACAGTCATCTGAGAAAATATGTAATACTAGCAGCGCCTTGCAGTTTCATCCCGGTTGTTCCCGTTCCCGTGGGAATTAGGGATAAAATATAGCCCATGTCACTCCCTGAAAAGTAAGCTCTTTAATCATTGATTTATTAAAAACGAAGATGAGGCACTGGTTGCTCGAAAGTGGCAACCTCAAATTGTGTAAAATTGTGTTCTCCCACATCAGTCACCGTCTGACCGGCGGCGGCACGGGCGGTCGTGATTCGCGTGAAATATTGTTGTCTCAGTCTCACTTCGGTCCTAGATACGTCTTTCCGTCTTTGTTCTTCTTTGTATTGCACAGGACTGGAAATATAACTGTGAGCGTATGTGTTTGCGTGTAGTTGTAACACATGCCAATTTTTGAGTAAGCGCTGGGAGAACGTAACCTATCTTCCCTTTTTATATCAATGTCTTTAATGGTTTTTTTTAGGGTTTCAGTAGTTTCGGATCATACAAACACTACAAACAAGCAAAAAATCAAATCATTCCTCTTTATAATATTAACACACGACGTCGTACGACCTCTGTGGCGCAACGGACGAAGGTCCGCCTGCGACGCAGGAGGTTGCGGGCTCGATTCCCGCCTCGGGACAATTGTTTGTATGATCTGGAGATATTTGTTCTGGACGTTCTGTATGTCTTCTATGTATATTAAAAAATGTCTAGGTACCTATGTAATTTATTGTATTATGTATCAGTTATCTAGTATCTACCCATAACATAATCTCTGCTTAGCTTGGGGCTAGATAATGCTGTGTGAATTGTCCAACATTATTTATTGTTATTTTCAAAATGCGGTAAAGAGCCCATAACCATTCTACAAACTTCCTGATTTCACCGTTGCATTGAACGCGATCAACATAATTTAAGGCCCCGTGTGGAGGCGGTTTAGAATTTACAACCTTTTTTTTTAAACCGTAACACAGTGTTTCACTAGCGCGGGTGGTATAGACTCTAACTTGTATGCATTGATTAATTAAAAAGGGAAGATAGGTTACGTTAGGTACTCAAAAATTGGCATGTGTTACAACTACATACGTGCAATACAAAGAAGAACAAAGACGGAAAGACGTATCTAAGACCGAAGTGAGACCGAGACAACACTATTTCACGCGAATCACGACCGCCCGTGCCGCCGCCGGTCCGACGGTGACTGAGGTGGGAGCACACAATTTTACATCGAATCATCAAAATCGGATAACCCAGTCAAAAGTTCTGAGGTAAAAAAACATTTAAAAAAAGTCTAATTGAGAACCTCCTCCTTTTTTGAAGTTTGAAGAAAAGGGAAGATAGGTTACGTTCTCCCAGCGCTTACTCAAAAATTGGCATGTGTTACAACTACACGCAAACACATACGCTCACAGTTATATTTCCAGTCCTGTGCAATACAAAGAAGAACAAAGACGGAAAGACGTATCTAAGACCGAAGTGAGACTGAGACAACAATATTTCACGCGAATCACGACCGCCCGTGCCGCCGGTCAGACGGTGACTGATGTGGGAGAACACAATTTTACACAATATGAGGTTGCCATTTTCGAGAAACTAGTACCTCATCTTCCCTTTTTAATTAATCAATGCTTTTATGCTTAAAAATATCTGACCTACCGCAAAAATTGCGAACAAATTGTTATTCCTAGATGATACGAGTACATACCTACATTCTGTTTTCCACCTCTTTTTAAATAATTAAAGTTTTTGTTCTTTTTGATGTTTAAGTACCATTTTTATAGTTTTAAGTATACATTATTTCTTAGAAAGCTTATTATAGTTATTTCTATGTCTAAAAATTTTTTTGAAAACCCCTACTCTTCCCGCGGGGTCGTACTGAGGGATATCCTTAGGCGTTTCTCAGGGGCCTCCTCCTGTCAAACGCCTCCTGGCCGGCGTTTAGTAGTGGGCTGGTAAAGGTTATAAATTAACTTTAGCTTAACTCAGTTCAGCGCTTTGAACGAGTTCAGCGCCGAGAGCTAGTTAATCCGGTTCAAGATCAAGTTAGTTCTTTTTAATAAACGCTTGATTTGGAAATTGGACCTAAAATAGAAAATTTTGAGTACATTTTTCGCTGACTGTATCTAAGTTACTGGCTTCCTTCCTACTACAGTTATTCAAGTGGGTAAACAAAGTCGTAAGCCTAAGTTATCTTTTTTTTGACTACTGCTCTTTTAACCAACTTATATTTATGTATTTGATTGTCCAACATTATTATTTATTTATTTATTACAATGAAAACTAGATGCTTTTTATATACAGAGTTACAAATACAATTGGGTTTGTTTTAAAAGAACTATAAGCCGACTTCAATTTTATGGTTTTCTCATCTCTATTCAAATTTGTCACTGGGACAAATTTGAATAGGACCACACGGAGACCACCAGCTTTCAAATAATAAAAGAATCATCAAAATCGGATAACCCAGTCAAAAGTTCTGAGGTAAAAAAACATTTAAAAAAAGTCTAATTGAGAACCTCCTCCTTTTTTGAAGTCGGTTAAAAACAGATTCCGCTGCAGTAACGCCTGAAAACGTTACTGAAGCGGCATCGTTTTTATCTATATATTTTATTTTTTTGCTTATATTTGAGTACTTCATGAGCCGAGCAGCGGTATTTGTGCGCCATAGACAACGTATCCGTAGCAAGCCAGCCATAATCCGCCCAGAGTTAGGTACCTTATATTACGAAAAAGAACAAGGCAGTATTAGGCCGTAAACTGAATTGCCTGGAACTTGGATGGTTAATAAAAAGTTTGTATTAGGTGGTGGTTGGTTTATGAGATATCGGCAGTTCCCGCTGCAGTAACGTTTTGCAAATGTCTTTATCTTCAGAACGGCGTCTTAGACCTTGTTTTGTGCTATGCTAGTTACAAAAGACTTCAACTTTTTGTCAATTAGTTTATGAATGTTCTCAAAAGAAAATCAAAAACGATATTCAGAATGAACAAAGAATTGAATCGAGAGCCAATGGCGCGGCGGCGGCGGGCACAAAAGCTGGTGACATCACACCACTGTGACGTCACCAAACAAATCCAACCCGCGCATAACTATGGTTTATCCATCCAGCATGGAGCATGTTAGTAAATAAACCACGATACAAATAACAAAAACTCACTTCTTGGCGTCGAGTTTCAGATATAATTGTAAGCAATTTTTATTGAAGGGAGGATCTAAAATCGACAAGTAATGTAAATTACGTATAAAAGGACGCGCCAACAAAGTGAATTTTAGGTTAAGTATGGGCGGTTTGTATACGTTTATGCCTCATTCAAAATGGACACGATATAGATGTCGCTACAAAACGTGACCGAGCTCTAGATCGCGCTGACGAAAACGCACGGTTCGGAACGACCCATAGGAACGAGCCGAGGTCGTTCCGTTGACTCCACGTATGTTATTCTGCAGCTGCATTGGGGACCTCGTGATCGATCGTAAAGACGGTTCGGTCTCTCCAGAGCGAAGCCCAACCATTGCACTGTGGTGGGTTGACCTCTGCGAAGCAGTTTTACTCATTGGTAATACATAGGTACATTCACAATGCTTAATTTTTGACTGTGGGGACTGCTGTTGCGTCATGCGCGCTTTCCCCTTTAGAAATAATTTGATGATAATCCAAACTTACAATGTGAATTGTATTGTACAAAGTATTGTACTACAACACTTTCCACAATGATCAAGTCGCTCATTTTTTCATACAAACGTGGAAGGGTAACTACAAGCCTATCCAAAACTAATCAATTTAAACCGTCATTAACTATGTTTGTTTGTATACAAATAAAACAGTAAAAAAAGTATACGTTTGAAAAATGCAAGCTTCTAAACTTTTGTATTTCAACACGAATTTTAGCTTAACTTTGGGCGAAAATAAATAACACTTGGGGAAAGAACACTCTTAAATGAAGGGTTTACCAACATAGTTTAGTCATTACTAAGATAAAATAATTTTTTTTTAAGAAATACATCAATAGTTTGTCTATGGTAACCCATAAGCTAAAGTCTGTTCGGCGGCATAAATCATTGTGCATTTCATTCTATCGCGCGGGTATGTCTATAATGTAATGACAGGTGAGATAGCATGCATTTAGGCCGCGCTCACTGATGACAAACAGTGTACTCTTAAATACCTACATTGTGTCGCTTAACTTCAAATTCGGATAAATCCAATTCTGTTCTGAGATTTTTTAATCAACTCTAAAATTCATCTCTCTGAATTTTTAAGCTATTGCATAGCTTCTATCGCGGGCCTTGAGCGCGGGGACCGAATCCAGAAATTCCGTAACGAAAAAACCTTGACGTTTGTCTCTTTAGTTCAGCAACTCGCCTCTAGATGGCATTGCAATAGCTTTACCGCGGCAGTCCCCGAGTGCCACACGTCTTTTTTTAATCTAACTAATAACTAACAGATTTTGGTGAAACTGTTTTATCAGTTGTGTATAAATCCGCATGGTCTTGAGAAATTAACGGTCAAAATCATAATATTTTATCAAAGTCATATAGATCCATATAACAGGTTTTTTGAAATGAAGTTAAATTCATGCGAGCCAATCAGCGAATTGCGTTTGTTCAACATGGCCGTCTTTAGCGTAGCGTAATATTCTCTTTGGTTCTTTCATCACACGTAGAGATGGGTTTATGCCGGGCATTTACGGGCGGATTGAATAAATGACAGGGCAGAAACTACGCTTGTAGTTTTTAAACATTTTGTTTTTTTTCAATTTATGTTATTACAAGCTACGCTACGTACGTACTTACGTATTAATGTTTTATTCTTAAGACGTTAAGTAGGTACATGGTTTTTATTTCTTCAAGGTACCACTTATTCATACTTACTTAATAATACTATAATATTGACTCTCAGACATCACGAAGTAAACCTTATAATACTTTAAATTGAAGAAAATTCTTGAAAAAAATTCAAAATGTTTATAGACTAGAAGCGTAGTCTCTGTCCTGTCATCGGGCATTTATAAGGCATAAAAAGACGTTTATTAGGCATTTACTCAATCCGCCCTGTAAATGCTCGGCATAAACCCATCTCTAATCACACGGCGTTTCTCTTCATATTATTCAGAGTCAATAAAGTCGGTCACCTAGCAACGCACCGCGCTGCCTAGCAACGGGGTCCATTGCCAAACACGCATAAAAAAGTACACTATTACATAACGTAACATTAATTACAGCGCCCCCTCGTGAGCAAACACCATCACGACTAGCCAACGCCACCAAATTTCGAACCCGAAACTGAAAACCGTACTAAATCGGTCAAGCCGGAGATAATTAGGAGCATTGGTGCAAATTTCACATACATACATACAAAGAACATCAAACCCTTAACGCATATAATACCATCTCCTTTCCGTCGCGGTTAAAAAGGGAACGCGCGCTTTGAGTGATTTTAGTGAATTGAATTGAAGCTATAGCCCATAGATTAATAAATAATTTTGTTTTAAATAACTATTGGATTTTCATGGATCCATTGTCGGGACCACACGGGAAGCACCAGCTTTCGTATAAAAAAGAATCATGAAAATCGGACCACCCAGTCAAAAGTTCTGAGGTAACAAAAAAACAGTCAAAAATTGAACCTCCTTCTTCTTATTTTGAAGTCGGTTCAAAAAGGTACATTTATTTTATAAGTTGTTTAAAAAGGCACAGTCATATATCACACATATCAATATTTTTTTTAATATACTAGGTTTTAATGTTACGTAGATACGAGTAAACCCTATATTTTCGGAGGTATTATGATTAAAACCTCAACCTCAACCCCAAAAGCCTGTATTGGTCTACTGCTAGACGCAGGCCTCCCTTGATAAGCGCCTTGTTGACGTTTATATAATGGGGGTAATGCCCATAATCTCCACGCTGGGCATGCGGGTTGTGGATCGCAGTTCGGTGGTAGAATTGTTCTGCAGGGGGCGCTTCTGCCCGCCCTCGGTGAATATCCCTTAGTCACCTCTTACACCCACGGGAAGAGATGGGGTGGTTCAAATTCTAAGTCAGCAACCACACAGCTCGAATGGTATAAACAAATATTAAAACAAAAATACAACACAACAAAGCATCCCTTTATCCCATACAACAAATAAATTCGTTCGAGCTATTCGAGTAGCAGTTGTACATAATAATTTAAGTAAATTGGTTCAGAAAAGCCCATATTCTTTGCAGGAAAAACGTCAAAATTACTCTACCATACCCTCATAAAATACATCCTCCCAGTGTGTCGTATTTTACTTCAAAAGAAAATAAAGTACTGTAACATTTATTTATACCTATAGGCAATATTTACACTTTACTCGCGGCTTCTCTCTCTGAGATAAGTACGCTATTTTACAAGGTTTTATTTAACACTAGCTGCGCCCCGCGGCTTCGCGCGATTATCCCGCGGGAACTGATTTATGGGATAAAAAGTAGCCTATGTGATATTACAGGCCTAGAACTACCTGTATGCGAAATTTCAGCCCGTTCCGTTTTTTGTAAGAGAGCAACAAAAAAACATACAGACATGTTTACTTATACATAGAAAACATCCAGAGCGCCCTGAGAAAGGGTCTGCAGGTCGTACAAATATTTGTAGTGTGTACAAATATCTTAAGTTAAGCTCTTAGTAAATAAGTTTATTTTTATTTTATTTTGTTTGATACTACCTGGACTGTAATTTCTCGTCTCGCCCGCGGAGTGAAGGGCCTGGTGACCTGTACCACAGGTTTTTTCTAAAACCTATCACAGGCACCAGTTCTCTCACAAAACAGGTAATTAGCAGATAGTCTGGTTATTAGGAAACACAGGTGGATATAGTTCTACAAAAAGTTTGCATTATATACCTAACTAGGCCTTTAACTAGGTTCCTACTTTAGTGTCCTTTTTAGTTTTTACTTATAAGCACCTATTGTGAGAGACGAATAAATGCTTTATTATTATTATTATTATGTTTACTTGTTTGTACGTAGGTTTGCGAGGGAAAAATCTTAAAACTGAATTTTAGGCCAGTGATCCTCAACCTCATCTAATCCAGCTGTGTGGTGCTATATACTAATTATCTAATGGAACCCCCCAATAGATAAACGCCTGCGATAAGAGCGCTGCTTCCCGCCCCCGGTGGATATCCCTTAGTCGCCTCTTACGACACCCCCGGGAAGAGCTGGTGCAAATTCTAAGCCAGTTCCACACAGCTAACGTTCTTACTTAGTATTCCAGAAAACCCCATGCGAAGCCGTATAATGAAACTTATCACACTAATATTATTAGTTTGATTTTGTTCTGTGAACTTTTATTAAAACACCCGAAGATCCAATTTTATCCACATCATTACAACTTGGTCGAATCCTCAAAGATATCAAGCAAAAATTGCTTTTGATGACAAAAGCGTTCAACTGCTTTATCTTTTTATCGCATCTTTATCCGAAAAGTTTGGCAAGGTACGCAAGAATGCACGATAAAAGTGATAAGTGAATTCACGGAGAAACTCACTTATAAAAATTGAATATTGAGTAGGAGAGTTCGGGGTAATGGTGCTTAAACCTATTTAATATCTAAGCTGACAACTTATTATTTAAGGTAGGTACTGACGTAGTAACGTCTAAATCATCACTGTCGACCCACAAATGTCCAATGCTGGACACCTGCCCTAAACAACCCCACAAATAATAATCCTAAGCCACCAAAATTCAACCTCCCTGCGACCGCTACGAGTTCGTCGCTCGAGGTCATGATTAGTTATTTCAATTGAAAATCTTTTTATCTGAAAACAATGAGCTAGACATGACAAAAGAACTTTAAATTACAAGTACAAATTATATTAGAATTCCACTTAAACTATAAAGAATGGATTAACGAGATTAAACTTAACTAATTTCAATCAGTGAAGCTGTATTGAAAAGTCTAGGTGGGGAATCTTAGTTCTCCAATTGAATTAGATTATACTTATTATCTTCCAAGCATGAATAAAGATACCTACCTATGATAGCATGTTTATGTATTGTATATTTTTATGATACAACTAGCGCCCCACGGCTTCGCACGCTTTGTTCCTATGGAAACGATTAAGGTGGCCACGAACGTCTTCCAAATCTCAGCGGCCGGCCCATGCGGATTTGTTGTTGTTTCACGTCGAATGAAATGGGGCGCGCTATGAGTGAGAAAGCGCATCTAACCATCAAATACAAAGCTGTGGATGTGTGTGTGTGTGTGTGTGTGCGCTCGTGCCCAGTGACGGCACAGAATAGGTTCTAATTAGTACGTAGTCGGTTGATGCAATCATTTACAAAATAGGTAGGTACCTATAATAGGATAGGCAAGTATACTGGTCTACCAACTACTAACTTTATTTTTGTGACATGTTTGAGACTTTTTGGCGGAAACTTGACGAGTAGGTATAGGTACCTAACCTATACCTACTCATCAAGCTTCCGCCAAGTTAAAAAGCACTCGTTAGGTAGGTAGGTAAGGTACCTACCTAACGTGTGCTTTTTATGTTATGAACAATATTCCAATTGTTTTTTTCATGTATTTTATACTTACCTAGGTACTTAGTTCCCACTCCCACCTACCACTACGTAGGTATCAAATCAATCAAGTGTAGGAAGGTAGAGATAAACCAGATGGGGCGTGCATTTTTACAAAAGTTTATCCGTAGGTACTACTAAATAAAGGTACCTAACCACCCTTACTTACCTACCCAGTGTTTTTGTTTCTTTTGGTTTTTTCCCTACTGGCTGAAATTTTGCATACAGGTAATTCTAACTTCAACGCGTGCGAAGCCGCGGGGAGCAGCTTATAAATAAAAATGCATCGCCGAACGACTGCACCAAATTGGATAATTCTTTTTGTTTTATAATATATACTGCTAGATAATCTCGTGTGGATTATCCAGCATTATTTATTTATGTGTTCGTTATTGTTAGGACAAGGTTTGTAAAGAAGAAAAGTTAAAAAAAAATTATATATTTTTAATCTCAAAGTGAGTGAACTAGGGCAGAACGAAGTTCGCCGGCCCAGCTAATTACCGGAGGCGGGCAGCAGCCCCTTCTGCTGAACAATTCTGTCACCAAACTGCGATCCCCAAACCGCATGCCCAGCTTGGGGATTATGGGCATTACTCTCCATGAGATAACAGCCAATAAAGGTGCTTATCAGGGGGAGACCTGCGTCTGTGGACCAATATAGGCTGTTGAGGTAATAATTTACTATAGTTTGACCGAAACTCCTGTACCGCGCCTGAGGTATGCGCGCGGCGAGACGGGGGGGAAAGTCGTAAGACGCACACGAGATAAATATCCAAAGAGCGCTATCTCGTGATATCAAGACCATCATTTTTAAAGTGGCCGAAAGAAAGCTCTCAGCACTCTTGCTCTTTTTTTCCCCGGCCCCCACCTCGCCGCACTTTCCTAAGGAGCGGTGCAACAGTTTCGGAAGACTGTAACGTAGCACACTGCTACTTCTCACTCTGTCTTCTTTTATTGACATAACTCAGAGTGAGAGAGAGCACACAGCTGTCAACATTATTTTCCATAACGTTTTGCGAAAGACTGCAGGCATATGCTGGACGCGGCAAGCTGAAGATAGGGTGCTATGGCGCTCATTAGGGTAGGCCCAGGGCCGGATTTACCATAGAAGCTGAAAAAGCTAAAGCTTAGGGCGGCGAAACTAGGGGGGCGGCAAAATTGACCCCAAAAAAAATTAAGGTTGCGGACACGAGGTGGGGTGGCGGCGGCGGCAGCAGCCGCTTTCCCCACTCTTGCCGCCTTGGGAGGGCCTGCTGCTGCCGCTTCGACTGCCTTCGTGTCCGTTCGTTAGGTACTTAATATACATTATAATAGTATACTAAAAAAAATTGGTAAGTAGGAAAAATTACTAAACATTATAATTATTTAGAATATGGTATTATTTATGTAAAAAAAAACAATAGATATTGTGTTTACTAATGAAGTTTCAATTTGAAAATAGAAATTAATAATTTAAGTACGTATTAGACATGTGCACCGTTGCTCATTTCACCGGCGGCGGCGGCGCCCGGCATCGAATTGATTGGCGAGGGCGGTGTCATCAGCGTAATCGGCGCGTATGTGAAAATAAGTAAAAGACGACTAAATCCTTACTGAACTTTTAATTAACCACTCATATCAACAGTGGCGAATTGTCCACAGGCAGGAGTAGCAAAAGCTACGGGCCAAAATAATAAAAGTTTAAAACATTTTATGTTCTAAAACTATTGCAGATACTCATTGCTATTTAAGCAGTCCTAAATCTTTCAAAAACATCTTCACAAAGCACCTTTAGCATCATCCAGCGCAAGTCGACTTGTGTTTCATTTGACGCACCATTGTACATTTTTGGATGCATACCTACCTGGAATGTTTTTAGTTGGTAGCTCTGCGCCAAAGACAGATTTTAATAAGTAGTTATTTTTAAAAACCTTTACAATAAATCTTACAAAACTTTTATTTTTACTTTATTTCTAGAGCTGCTACCATTCTTGTCTTAGAAGCGAGTAAAAAGTTTTTTAATACAAAAGAATTAGTCTCAATCAGATTCAGATTTGTGCAGTTCACTTTGCTCACCATTGTCTTAGCTATTTTATTTGCTGATTGCCGTACCCAAACTTCTCATATGTTTTTTACCGATCGCCCCGCTCGCCGTTCTTATTTTGTGTTTGTTTCATTCATTATTGCTAGAAAAGTGTGCCTACAAGTCGTTTATAGATAGACGTTCACTAAAATCTTAACAAAAATAAACGCTTTTTTTCGCGTTATGTGGCTTTCTTTTTTTTTGCCAGCAGCTGTAAAAGTCTGAAACTTGTGTGCAATTTTGCTTTTCTTGGTCTTAGATACGAGTTAAGCTAGCTGGAACGTTGAATGGAGCATGTGAGTAAACAAAATACGACACAAATAACAAAATCTCACTTGCTTGGCGTCGAGTTTCAGATATAATTGTAAGCAATTTTTATTCAAGGGAGGATCTAAAATCGACAAGTAATGTAAATTACGTATAAAAGGACGCACCAACAAAGTGAATTTTAGATTAAGTATGGGCGGTTTATTTACGTTTATGCCTCATTCAAAATGGACATGCTATAGGTAAATAACACGTAAATTTTGCGATAACATTTGCTTCCGCCTTTTGCCTCAAATTCGATCAAATTTCAGTTCTTTCTTACTACTACAAATAAAATGTACCTAAAAGAACAAAAATGTATCTTTCCGCCTGCCGGTACTAAAACTTGCCCTGGTTTAAAGTAACTTTGCACAAATTTTCATTTTTGAACTAACGTTAAATTTGAAACAGTAATGAATTCAATGGCCCCCAGTTCACATTTTGCTACGGGCCCCGCGCTGGCTTAATCCGGCCCTGCATATCAACAATATTTGGCACGCTTGCATCATAGCATAATAGACGTGACATCAAACAAATCACATCTTTAATTATGACCGACAATTAATTACATTTGTAAAATCTAAATTTCAAAAACTTAAAAACCTCTACGTCATGGCGACAAACTAAATCAAACCACATAGTACAATAAAATGTCAAGTGCGATTCGGACTTGAGCACCAAGGGTTTCGTATAATTGTAAGACCTGGTTTCTTGCCAAATATCAAGATTCTAGCTCAACGGGAAGTAGGTATAGGTACCTCTAACTATAGTGATTGGACTATGGCTTGAATAAAATATTTGTTTTTTGTGAATAAGCTACAAATTTTAGTCCTAGATTTTACATGATTCACTTGTTAACTTCAAAATATTCGGACATAAACGGTTGTAACGTTTGATCGCGTTGACATAGAAGTTTTATTTATATCACGGCTTCCAGAGGCTATAACCTTTGAGTTTTTTGAGACCAAGTACGAGCAACTTTTGGATATTTTGACGTTGACAGGTGCATGGTTACCAGTATCTGGCCTTACCTAACCTACTTATCTTCCTTAGCCCACCACACCTTATAAGTAGTGTAGTAAAAACAAACCTTTGCTTTGCTTTTCTTAACTTAAAATTAAACCCAAAAAGTTGTAAAAATAATGCAAAAACAATATTTTTTCCTAAAATAATTGATTTTGTTTCAAAAAACTTCAAACCGAACCCGGTTTGAATTATATAGTTTTTTCATTAATCCCATAGTCGTAACTGGACGAAATTAAAATAGGACCACAATCAAATAAAACAGAACATGAAAATCGGACCACCCAGTCAAAATTATAATAATAATAATAATAATAATGTTGGACAATTCACACAAAATTAACCAGCCCCAAGCTAAGCAGAGCTTGTGTTATGGGTACGTAATACAATACACTACATACATGGATATATTTTTTTTTGTACATAGAAAACATCCAGAACGCCCTGAACAAATATCTGCAGATCGTACAAATATTTGTCTCGAGGCGGGAATCGAACCCGCAACCTCCTGCGTAGCAGGCGGACCTTCGCCCACCGCGCCACAGAGGTCGTCAGAATTATTAGGTAAGAAACTTTTAAAAAAATACGGTCGAATAGTGAACCTTCTCCTTTATTTGAAGTCGGCTATAAAATAAATTTACGTTATTGTGAACAGTGTATCTAGTTTTAGAAAACTTACACAGAAGTCGGTAGGAGCGGCAAAAAATTTAAAGCTTTGGGGCGGCAAATGTGTAAATCCAGCACTGGGTAGGCCTATGTCCATTGCTGGACTAATATAGGCTGATGATGATGATGATAATTTATCGTTAGAGGAACACTAGAAATACGCCCTCAGTCAAAATTTATAATGCCTAACCATTGATTGATTTAAAAAGGGCGCGTTTTTAATAAATCAATGTGCCTAACTATCACGATTCATAAAATGCAGCCCGCTGATAGACAGGAGGCTTAGTAATAGGTACAAATTTTGAGACCCTTACGCGTACAAAACCCTAACAATATCATCAGCCCAGAACTGATCTTCCTTCGTTCTATGCTATCCGTCTTCATTGATACTTTTTGGATAGGTATCCTCGCATCAATTTTATAAGCCTCTTGTTATTACGTCCGTTGCCATGGGGATCATGGAGATAAATTATTAGTAACTAGCTTTTACCCGCGGCTTCCCACGCTCTATTCAAGTAGCCTAAGTCCGTTCCCGGGATACTGTTTACCTCCCTGCCAAATTTCATCAAGATTCGTTCAGTCGGGAACAAAATGTCCATTCTATGTCCGTTTCCTGGTTCTAAGCTACCTCTCCACCAATTTTCAGCCAACTCGGTTCAGCCGTTCTTGAGTTATAAATAGTGTAACTAACACGACTTTCTTTTATATAAATAGATAAAGATAGATTAGTGAAATTATCATGAGAAGAGGATGTTTTAGATAGGTACTACCTACTTTTATGTTTCAAACTTTAGACAGTAAAGAAAGAATTATTAAACTTCGATCAGACTTGGCGAAGATGTCACCCAAAATGTAGTTTTTCTGAAGTAGGTAGGTAGGTACCTACCTATTTGGTTGTTTTTTAAGCTTGACGGGATAAATACTAATCCTTCGATTGTAAAACTTTTATGTGATCAATTCAGGACCATTTTCTATAAAACAGCAAAATAATTCGGTCCATAATCCATAGTAGGTTAGATAGGTAGCTTAGCTAGGTACCTATTTACTGGATGGGTCCATTTTTGCTGGTCATTTGCAAGTATGTTCGTAGTTTACCAAGTCAAAGGCAAAATCCAAATCCAATACACAGGCCAAGTCGTAAGTTTTCTAAATAGAAATTATAGGTACCTACCTAGGTATCTCGTTTGATTACGTCTAAATAAGGCAAAATACTAATACGTGTAGCAGAAATAAATAACTAGCACAGAATAGCCGACGACGCCCGACCGACTACGAAAAGATTCGTCGCCGCGTCGTCGGTCGTCGTCATCGCATCGTGTCGGCTATTCGGCGATGTTCGCCTTTTTTCGGAATTTCGCCCCCTGCGCGCCGCTTCGCCCCCCGCGTGCGAGCGAGCGGTTGCAGAAACTAGAAGGAATTTCACCAATTTTTGATAGTTTTTCGTACTTCCCGATTCATTTTGAAGAAACGACTGATTTTAGAAATATTTTTGATTATTTCTAATTGTGAATATATTTAGGATGTCTGCAGCGTGACAGATTTTCGAATAAAGGTGTCTATCATGCATAAAAAATAGCTTGAAAATGACTCGATTTGGTGGTCAAAACATGGCAAATTAGTTTCGCTCTCATTTAAAGATCATAATGTTTTTTAAAAAACGAAAAAACTACAGACATGGCTATTTGTCATCCGATTATGTATGAAAAATTTCAATACGATCGGGGACGTAGTTTCCAAATGGAGCGGGAAGTACGTTTGTATGGGGGCTAAGGTATCCGTTCTGTCCTTAATGGTGATTTTTATCCGAGTGTGGAATAAGCAATTTACTTCGAAATCATTTGTATCTCCGAATCTGTCAAAGTCAAAGTCAAAAATGCTTCATTTCCATAATACAATAAATGTACCTACACTCAGAAAAGGAAAATAACGTGGTATTTTTGCCGCTTAGGTATGTAGACTAAAGTAAAGAAACGACGAAGAAACCTTTAACCTGTAAATTGTTATTTTTCGAGCTGGAGCAAAATCCGTCCCAAGCTTTTTTATCCTCTAGAATCTAGATAGATACTTACTTTATAGTAGCAGGAGAAAAGATGCCAAGACATCGTTATGAAGAGAGCTGGTCCTCACTGGATGACAAAGGCGAGAGATAGAAATATGTGGAAGGCGCTAGGGGTGACTTGGGGTGACTTGGTGAAACGAGACTAGTAACTATATCAATTTTTTTAAATAGATTGATTACATAAGAAGTAGAAAATAAAGGTAAATTTTATTTTTTACAGGGTCCGTCACTCAAACCCAAAACCAATTGAAAATGATGTTATTTTGTTAATTGAAGTACGGCTTATTGATTTTTTTACTAAAATGCAAAAAAAAACATTGGATTTTGAGACAATAAAATTATTGTTATTGTTCGATATAGCCTTCTTTCGCCCGGATGGCATCAGCGATGATGGCCCAACACGATAATTTTGTTTGTTTACGTACAGCAAACACACATCGGACAGCAAACATTTTTTCGTAAGAAAAAACAATGTTTTTCAGATCGCCACGTTCGGTGTAGCATTGCTGGCTACAAGCAATGCTTTTACCGAATGACTTGGTGCCAAAGAAGGCTACTCGTATATCAAACAATAACAATAATTGTTAAAAAAATATCAGAAATTACCAATAATGTAAAACTATAATATCTAAAACAATAATTGTCTTAAAATATAATATTTTTTTCGAATTTAGCTAAAAAAAAATAGAAAACCGTACTTCATTAAACCAAATAACATCATTTTCAATTGGTAACACTTCGAGTGACGTAACCTGTATTAATGATTTGACATGGGTCACCTCTTTCTCTTGATAGCAATTACTATTTATCAAGCTGTTAATACATATAGTAAAAATTTGACTTGTCTAGGTGTTTATTTTGTAAATCTAAAGAAATAAACGTTTTGACTCTGATTCTGACTCTAGCCTCTTGCGAGTGGCAAAATGAAGCGTGTAAAAGATGTTGGGAGTTGGCGAAAAACATAAATTACAAGATTTTTGACAAGACAAGAAAACCACAAACACGATTCTCAAGATGAGCTAAGACAATCTAAGAACGATGGTGGGCATCATCACAGGTCAAGAAGAAGAGGAGACTGTGGAACACGTTGTAGTACATTGCACGACCACAGAGGAGGCCAGACATAAAACGAGGCTGAAGTGTCTCATTGAGGCATCAACCCCATCCACACCCACAGAAAAGCTATAACGAAGCTATCAGTCACCTAAAGCCCTGCTCCGATACTTCAAGGAGCTGGGCTGGTTAGGGCCTGTAGGCAGGGGTATAATGCACAATACACTCCTATGCCAGATACTTCAAGGAGCTGGGCTGGATAGGGCCTGTAGACAGGGGTATAATGCACAATACACTCCTATGCCAGATACTTCAAGGAGCTGGGCTGGTTAGGGCCTGTAGGCAGGGGTATACGAGTAATGCACAATACACTCCTATGCGAGATGTCGGTGCAGATCTTAGTTCCCCTACTGGAATGAGAAGTTTTTTAGACAGTGCACTCGGGGTAGTTTCTGAATCAAATAATAAAATGTATGTAATACTATTTGTTAGTTTTTTCACTATGCCCGGTTTATAGGTTTATTAGAGGGTTTATTTTTCCAGCATTGCAAAAACTGCCCAACAAGTTAATTTTTTTCTGTTCTCGGAATTTGCTTCCCTCGGTATTATATTAGTTCGTACTAGGTTGTAATTAGATTTTTTTCGAAAAGGCGTCTCCTGGCATCAGAAAAAGAATAATTTAATTCTAAGTTGGTTAAAATTTGTTGAACTTTAACAGGGTTTTAGTAAAGTTGAGTTTATATTGACCGTTACAATTGAACGCGTTTACGTTGCAATAGTTGGCGTTCATAAGATAAACTCAGTTTCCACCGACATGATCGGGTTCAAGCGCTTAGCTGAGTTCAAGAGCACAATACACAAATTACGAATTTAAACTCGATCAAGCTGAACTTAGTTTAGTTGATATTAGTTTTGGCAGCAAACAGTAAAATTGGTACCTAAGTTTCTTTTGCGTATTTAATGGAATTATTATAAAAATACATATTATTTACAACATTTATGTATTGTCGACTAAATCGAGTAGGTGGTAGGTATGGGCACAAAATAATTATATAGGTAGTACTTACGGATCTAAAATGTCTAACGTAACCCTTGATCCCTTGATCATTATGCAGTATGCTGCGGTATGTGCTATGCGATGCCGGATACATACATAATCGTATGAGAAATGTTATACTCCGATTCATAATCCAAGATATTTTATGTCAACAAAGACATTCATCGATGAAAACTTAACAAAATCTCATAACAATAATAAAACATCATGGTGCATTAACAATACATAATCTCACATGTGCAGAGAAAAATGTTTAAATTTGAATTCGAAAACGAAAGAAAGATCAATAAGAAAAACTGTATTTCCCCTTGAAGATTTTTACTCAAAAGGGAAAACTTAATTTGAAATAACAGTTTGCCCCCTTAGGGGGGGTTTGTCAGAGGGGAATATTGGAATAGCCCAATTAAATGATTTGCTTTTTTTTTCTAATCCAAAAATTGGTTCGAGTCTCTGTGCTAAGCTTAGATGATAACAATGTCGTTAAATATTTTTCACTAATATTCCTTACGTTTTGTAACCTCTTTGTATGAAAAATATCCAGGTTTTTGAATCGGATATTTTGTTTCGCCAAAGCCTGCGTCAGAGGGGCACGTTGCAGTACGCAGTACGCAGCGTACTGCGTACTGCAACTTGATCAAGAGACTAGGGCGTTAGAGAGGGTCTGGTCCACAAAATGTTTAACTTAAAGGGTCTAGTCTACTAAAGCGTAACATACATAAACTTCTAAGCGTATTTTGCTTTTCACAACCATACATAACACACAGGATCTAATGAATCACAACCTAATGTCTACTCTAATAGGGTCTATTTTATTCTAACGATGACACTTGAGAAAATATATCTACTTAGAACTAATACACACTGTGATCATATATTTATTTCTAATACCTGCACATTTATTTCTAACATATTTACATTTATTTTATTTTTATTTAATTATACATTGTGCCGCGTAACACGTGTACTGAGCCGAAAGAGGGTTATTTTGGACAACGAGGGAATCAAATTTTGTACAATTTTTTTTCAGTGTTTCCTTACCGGTCTTGTGCACTTTTATGGCATAGGTAATAAATGGTTAATTCTCGTCAGGGTCACGTAATGCTGTTCGAACAGCCTCAAGTGACCCGCAACACGCTTGCATTACTGTAATTTTAAATTGGTACTATATTATAAGCTATCAGCCTACTTAGATGAGCTTTCAAAAGTTCAAAAGTTACAGCTACCTATGTAAATAGTTCACTTAATTGAAATAAGATGTCGCTAGTTCCGAGAGAAACACAGTACCCACAGCGTCAGTTGAGATGACCTTACATAGTAGTAGAGAAGCGGCGCCGCAGGCTAACAGATAGCGCCGTTCAAAGTAATTATTATCACAAAGAACAAAATTCCCACTTGTGTTGCCTTAGTACACCGGAAAAGTGTGCGTGTAGTTTCCACATCTGCTGGCACTCCCGGAGTGCAACCCGTTTATTTTTTACGTCCTTTCAGCTTAGTACACATGATTCGTGGCACCAAGTTTTACCTCCTTATTTTGTTTTCTGATTAAATTTTGCACGAGTCCTATGCCCGTATTATATAAGCTCTTCAGTCTTTGATCTATGCGTGAGTAACGCTTTTGTATGCCATAAACGTTACTCAAGCATACACGGATGAGTGAATGAGCTTTATAATAGGTATAAATAATACAAACAGATTGCTACTTAAGCCTTTCTCTTGAACACTAATAAAGTAAAAGTATAAAGTAAAAATGCGTTGAATTTGTAACCAATACACATAATATTATTATTATAACATACAAAAAACAAGATTAGGGCATAAGATATAGGGCACAACTTCAACACTCAGCAGATGCTATGACAGGAAATCCTGCTATAGCGCTGCTCTTCCGTGGAGGCCAGGATGAGAATGCCATATCATAATCGTATGGAAAACGTCTAGAGTTATCTTTTGTTCCATCGAAGTCTGCGTCACCGGTAAGCAGCAGTACGTTGCGTACTGCGTGGTGATCAAGAGACGAAGGCTTTAAAGTATCAACTCGTCTCAAACCAGTATTAAGGAGGTAAAACAGACTAAAATTACATTAATTTTAAAGTCTCCGACGAATTTAAAAACACTGACTTTGATTTGATTCACTCTCACTAAAACAGCGTTCATTTTGACACTTAAAGTTTCACTTTTGTCGTTCAATAACGAACTTTACCCACTGGCCTTAAGGCTCACGTCCCAAAAACAATTTCATCTGGTTTAGACGACGACGCCTGTGCTCTGAGTAAATCCGCTGAAGTCGACTTGATGCAGTTGTTCATGTGTATATCTGAGATACAAAGATAATTTAACGTAAAAAATAGTTATTTCAGTTGAAACTACAAAAAATCTATAATTAAATTAAATTTACGCTTTAATTTAATTATAGATTTTTTGTAGTTTTATTGAAAACATAATTTTGTAAGCAAATTTCTTCAGTGATTAATTTTTTCTGAAACTAAAAGTCGGTATTTTATAAACGGTTTTATTTTATCTTGACCAATTTTTTTGTTTGGGTCAAATCTAGTAATTCAAATTTGACCCTCTTTCTGCTGACGAATTGATCTGAAATTTGGTATGCACCTTTCGTTTTCATGACACTAAAATAAAACCGTGACCAACTTAAAATAATACTTACTTTCACTTGTTAATATTTCTTCCGTGGTCAAAGTTTAGCGCTCGCGCAAGTATTATTTTAAGTTGGTCACGTAAAGTTTAGTCCTTAGTTTTTGTTACACCCTGTTTATGTAAATCTTAGGCAAAATAATAAAATATAATGTGATAATAAATATTCACGATAATTAGTATAATACATACTCAAAATAAACAAATTTAATTTAATAAATATCAATATAAATATACCTGAGGACGCGTTGCTATGGTGGTGATCGCGCCGCGGCCGCTGCCAGCAGTACCGGCGGGCGATGTCGCCGCAGAGCGTCCTGGGGAGATTGAGCCTTTTGAAAATGGAAATAGGGTTGGTTATTGATGAATATGGTTGTGGGACTTAAAATATAAAAAACTAAAGATTTGTGTTTTTACGAATAAACTTAAAAACTACTAGAGAAATTTCAAAATTTTACTGAACCGTTGAAAAAACTTAAAAACTACTAGAGGTATTTCAAAATTTTAATGAAACGTTTTGGATATAAAGCACAGTTATAGAAAAATACACAAATACAATTACACATATTTATATCCATATTTAGTCACAATGTGACAATACGCACTGACGAGGAGATAAACGCTTACAGTTTAGGATGATTTCAAGTGTCGTTGTCGATTATTTTCGTCTAGATTTGGGAAAATTAATAAAAAAGTAACGCTGGATTCACATGCAATCACCTTAACAGCCTCTATTGGTCCACTGCTGAACGCAGGCCGCCCTGATAGATGATGCTATTTAGATGGATAAGTAGACATTTGAAGCAAATAAACTTTGTACTTACAACAGATTTTTTCGAAGGAAATCCTAAAAACCTCGTAAAAACTACAAAAGTACCACGTTAGATACAATCTAAACAGGTTTATTGACAGTTTTACAACCTAGTTAAACCTACGAGACTCTTTCTCCAAATAACAAACTGTAGTAACTATTAACAATAGGATAGTGTTCTAGGCATTGATTTATTAAAAACGAAGATGAGGTACTGGTTGCTCGAAAGTGGCAACCTCAAATTGTGTAAAATTGTTTTCTCCCACATCAGTCACCGTCTGACCGGCGGCACGGGCGGTCGTGATTCGCGTGAAACATTGTTGTCTCAGTCTCACTTCGGTCCTAGATACGTCTTTCCGTCTTTGTTCTTCTTTGTATTGCACAGGACTGGTAATATAACTGTGAGCGTATGTGTTTGCGTGTAGTTGTCACATGCCAATTTTTGAGTAAGCGCTGGGAGAACGTAACCTATCTTCCCTTTTTAAATCAATGGTTCTAGGTAAAAAAATATTATTCTATTTTATCCGTCAGATAGCAAAACCATAGATAAACATTTGCCTAATGTTTAATTTCACGTTAAATCGGAACAATGTTTTTATTATGTTAATATAAAAATATTTGGGTAGTTCATAAAAAGAAGATAAGGGATGTTTTATTATAAAACGAAATTGCAATCAAATAATAGCAATCAATTAAAACAAGTATTTACAATTGAAACGATTGAGAACTGCACAGTATTTATTGCAAACAATCTACAGGTAGCTCAACTGATCCATATCAATACCAGACGGAAGCGTACCCAAGATTTTGGTTGCATTTCCCCGCTGTATGGCAATGCTGATGCGCAGCGCCAGATACTCACCAAAAATAAATGTGTTATTCTTTAAAAACTTTATAATCCGTCGCTCTTGTTGGGGCACTCGTTACGTAATTATGCGTATTTATAATAACGTAGGGTAAAAACGAAATTGTACTTTTAAGTGCGCCAGTTAAATTATTTTTAAAACATTAATGGACACATATTTTTACTTTTGTGAATCAGAAACAAAAAAAAACAGAGGACGTCACGCTTTGCTAAAAAGTTTACGAAACTTTTTCGCAAAGCGTGACGTCTCTCTTGCGTCACTACCCCGACTGCGAATATTTTTAGGAAGGCGTGACGTTTGTCGGATCATTACTATAAAAGAACCTGGATGACCGTTTTTTTTTTGGTAAATTTTGTTATTTTTAGAAATAATAATATTCAGTTTAGTGCTTAAGTTGATTAGGATAAAGTTGATTATTGAAAACACGAATATAATAGTATTAGGTAACTATTCGCTAGTAGATGTCAGGAAAATAGATCATTTTCGATTTATTGCCTCCGAAACCTCTGTGTACTAAATTTCATGAAAATCGTTGGAGCCGTTTTCGGGATTCAGATTATATAATATATCAAGAATTGCTCGTTTAAAGTTATAAGATAAAAAATAGGTATCCAATATCTTCTGATAATTTAAACTGATAGATTAAATTATGATTAATGTACCTACCTATTATTAGCGATCATTCTAATCTGTTGTCACTCAAAGTTAATTCTGTGTTTCTCGGTACAATATATGCTTGGTACGCAAATATAATGCTTGGATCTGTTCGCTAACCCCAATCGGATAAGTGACAGAATACCTAGTACAGGGTGTCTCAAAAGAAGGTTTATATTTATTTAGTTTACTGCGTGAGCGCAACGAATCCGAGGAGGGGATTATGTCAGGTTATCGATTGACTTAACCCATCGACCCTCGGATTCATTGCGTTCACGCAGTAAGCTCAACAAATATAGACTTTCTTTTGTGACACCCTGTATTTATATATATTATTTGATTGTAATTTTCTTTTTAAAAAAAGTCCTACTGAGTGTTTACCGTTTGACTTATCAGCCAAAAACCCAATTTCAGTGTCGTGTTTAGCCGGTCGATTATAGCTCTGAACAAAATGATTTCATCAGCAAATTCAGAACTCGAAGGCAAATCATCCGGGCGAACCTAAGTTGTTTCCTTTCCTAGGGTGCTACATCGGCTTACAGTGATGCCAATTTAAGTTTTAACTCTCATCCATTTTCAATAATTGCTTCGTTTGTATTTTGTAATTACCATCAAATTATCTTTCATATTTAGGAAGTATTCCCTACATGCCTATTGTATTTATTCAGTGATAATTTTCTTAAATATTTATTTTAGATGAGCTACCTAAATGTGGTAATGGTAAGCCCGTTCACACATCTATCCTCTATTTATAATTTCATGTGAATAAGTATAATCTGTTTTATCCTTTCCGCTCGGTTTCCGCTAAGTTCTAGCGGCCATTTGATATTGTAATCACACCCGCTTCAACGCGCGTCCTATAGGACGCTCTATAGATAATATAGCACAGTTATTTTGTATTTTTACCTTTAGAAAACCATCCATTGCCCGGCGTATACTATGCCAACTTCTTAAAAAGTATAGCTATATAATTAAAAATCTCATGGTTTGGAAAACATGATTATAAATCAGAGAAAAAAAACCTGGTTACATACTAGTCCGATTGGAGTACCTAATGAGTAGGTACCTTTCTTAGATAAGGTAATTTATCTGCAGTACCTCAAAAATGTGAGCCTGCGTAGACCTCTTAGAATGTGAGCACTATAAAATGATTTATCAAAAACCGGCAAACACGGAGAGGTAAGCCGTAGAGACAGTTTTGCGTATTTGTGCCTTTTGATAATAATGTACTGGTGCATTAGGAAAACTTTTTGAAACGTGTCAGCACTGACACTACTTTACCTTTAGGATCTCCCTAATTTAACTTTCAATGAATCCGCTGATGAGTTTCAGATAGAGTCTACCCGCGATAGCTAAGTAAATAGCGATAATTATTGTTTGTGATAAATAAATGCCTTTCATTCCATTCGGTAACTTTAATTAGTTTGTAAAGTAAATAAATAAGCAGACTGCTTGGAAGGAACCAGTTAAAAGTTACATCAAACAGTGTTCAGCTTGTGCTTACAACATTGAAGTGTGTTCTGACGGGAGTTTCTTTGAGTTGCGTTAATAAAGCCGGCCTTCTGCGAAACAGAGTATGCTAATGGAGCGTACACACTGAAACTTGGCACCAACCCGCAGGATCGCTGATATTGGTGTGTAGATTTTACACAAACCAGAACACGGCAGTAGGCGTTTCTTTATTTACCGGTAATCCTCAACAGCCTGTATTGGTCCACTGCTGGACGCAGGCCTCCCCCTGCTAAGCGCTAGCAGGGGGAGGCCTGCGGAGCTGGAGCCTTTACAACTTGATCTTTGTCTCATGTGTCATACGGGTTGGTAGAATTGTTCTGCAGGGGGCGCGTAAGAAACAATTTACAAATGAAATAATTATAACCTAAGTGACAATTGGCGGTCTTATCGCTCAAGAGCGATCTCTGCCAGACAACCTGGCATGGATAGGAACATCAGAAATACATGGGGTAATATCTGTGTGCATGTAATATGGTACCTAGTACTTAAAAAATAAATACTTACATACACATACTTACAAAGAATATAATTCATAGACTCCTATGTTTTACTGTTTTTGTTTTTCGTTTATGTATTTTTTGTTACTGTTTTTGTACCGGTGTCCAAATAACTGTTATTTTTTCCTAATCATTAGCTATTGTTTTACACATGTTAATTAAAATAATTTAATACAATTATGTACGTAATTGTCGAAGACTAAAAATTTAGTGTTCTCACTTAGATAGTTTCATCATCATCATCATCATCATCAGCCTATATTAGTCCACTGCTGGACATAGGCCTCCCCTAATGAGCGCCATAGCGCCCTGTCTTCAGCTTGACGCATCCAGCATCTGCCTGCAGTCTTTCGCAGATCGTCATCCCACCTGGCCGGAGGGCGTCCTACACTACGTTTGCCGAGTCGCGGTCTCCACTCAAGAACTCGTTTACCCCAGCGGTTATCGGTTCTTCGCGAGATATGGCCGGCCCACTGCCACTTCAGTTTGCTAATTCTTTGAGCTATGTCGATAACTTTGGTTCTCTGTCGGATGTATTCGTTACGAATCCTATCCTTCAGAGAGACTCCGAGCATAGCTCTTTCCATAGCTCGCTGAGCGACGATAGATAGATAGTTTTTTAGATAGTTTAAGATGATTCTATTAGCGAATGCCTATTATTAGCTTTCTGTGACTATTTTAGTTTCTATCGTAATTAGTTAAGCTGATGGCAATCCGAATTAAATAAATTAATAAAAAAAAAAAAATTTCTATTCTATTCTATTATACCTGCAGCAAGAATCCAACGTCTTCCTAAAAGCGGCCCTGAAGTCTCTGTTGAAGTATGCATAGATGAGAGGATTCAGCGCAGAGTTGAAGTACCCCACCCAGAAGACGGCAGCTACCACGGGAGGGGGGGAGGGACAGACGCGGTCGCCGCAGAGGGCTGTTATTATATACCTGAGGAAGAACAAGAAACAAATTACTATTATATCTTATTATTACGTTGAACGCAGGAATTTTTAAAAATCCTACGTTCAGTTTGTGGTATCTATTATAAGCTATTTATCAATGCCTCTGTAATAGTTTCATTTTGTAAAGCTTAGGTAGAGATACGAAGTTGCGCTTTTTGGCCACCAAACTCTATTTTCGCATCTCCTCCTAAACTATATGAGATAAAATTATTAAAGAGGTATTAAAAAATAGCTTATAATAGATACCACAAACTGAACGTCGGATTTTTAAAAATTCCTATGATTAACGTAAAAATATGGTAAAATAGGTATCGCTGTCATATTGGCTCGGGTATGCGCCTTAAAGATAAAGACCGCTTTTGCTAAAAGACCTAAAACTCCTACAAAATTCTATTGGTGCAAGAATCAGAGTCTTCTAGATAATAGATAAAAATTTGTTTATTTTACCCAATACAATAGGAGTGGTACATAACAATAATTAACAGGATACATAGAACTAATCAGTAGGTACTTAAGTCTAACAATACATACCTTTGATGACTCTCATAACATCTGAGTAACAGACTTTATAAAATATGGATTTGAATACTCTCCATCAATTCAACTTTCATTATCATCATCCGCAGACGACCCACCGCTGGGCTTTATTGACGTGTGGTGCCGGGATAGAATTTGCACCAGCCTAACTCTTCCCGCGGGTGTCGTAAGGGGCAACTAAGGGCGGGCAGGTTTAAGATTACCTGTATGCAAAATTTCAGCTCGATCCGTTCAGTAGTCTTGCCGTGAAGATGTAACAAACATCCATCCATGCATCCATCCATCCATACATCTATACAAACTTTCGCATTTATAATATTAGTTTCTAAGAAAGCTGATAAAATTGCTATAGTACGTTATTTTGATATATACATATATTTACATTATATTTTGTATATTTATATGTAAAATATATTAAGTATATTGTTTATAAAGTTTCGAAAAAAAAGTGTGATACTTAGTTTTGCAGACCAGTTAGTTTAATACAAGAAGTTTACCATAAGAAGAAAGGCAGCCAACACGCCAGGAAAGCCGACATGATGATGCCGAGCGTCCGAGCTGCTTTCCGCTCTCGCTTCATCTTGTTACTGGCCATAGGCTGCATCTGTTAAACAGAGAGTTTAAAAAAATACAATAAGAAGTATGCCTCATAATCTTCTCATAGTAAAGTAAACCTTAAAGTCTTATAAATTGAAATCAAAGTCGACACTGCTCATGGACCGGATCCGTTCCACGTGATGCTTGAAGGCAGGACAAACTAATGGACCGTATCCGATCCACGTAATCCCTTAGGAGTTAAAACTTTTAAATCCGTCATGGTTATTAATACTAAAGTTATTTACAACGGGATAGTCGTAACATTCGTAGCAGAGACTGAAAATGAGGGTAGATCGATATATCTGCCCATAATAGTTATTCCATGATCATGGCGCATGAAACTGTGCCGCAGTATTGGAAAGCTCAAAACTCAAATCATGGTAAATATCCCGTTGTAAATAACTTTAACATTTATTTATTTGCTTGATGGTGGTGGACCAAGCTTCAAAATAATTGATTCTGTTTTAAAAAACTATAAAACGACTTGAATTTTAATAGTTTTGTATGGATTTTCATGGATCACGTTGTCAGAACTGAACAAAATTAAAATGAGACTACACGGGAAGCACCAGCTATCATATTAAAAAAAATCATGGAAATCGGACTACCCAGTATAAAGTTTAGAGGTAACAAAACAAAAAAAGAAAAAAATATTCGGTCGAATTGAGATCCTTCTTCTTTTTTTGAAGTCGGTTAAAAGGGAGGAGGTTTTCAATTCGACTGTATTTTTTTATGTTTGTTACCTCTTACTTTTGTCCGATGGTCCGATTTCGATGATATTTTTTATATGAAAGTTGGTGCTTACCGACTGGTCCCATTTTAATTTTTTGGTCCAGTTCTGAGAATGAGATTTTTGAAAATCCATGAAAATATAATTGAAGTTATCTTTGATGTAGTGACAGCTGCCGGAACCTGGCTAAAGGCGAACGAGGGCTCTCGTTTGGGCTTGCTTTCCCAATGACGTCCAGGCTGGTGCTTTCGCGTTCAATCGTTAACCTTCGCTTACTCTCTCTTGCTTCTAATTCTAATTCTAAGTGGTGGAACTAAGATCCGCACGAACGTCTCGCATAGGAGTGTATTGTGCATTATCCCCCTGCCTAAGCAGGCCCTAACCAGCCCAGCTCCTTGAAGTATCGGAGCAGGACTTTGGGTGACTCACAGCTTCGTTTCAGCTCTTTTGTGGGTGTGGATGGGGTTGATTCCTCAATGAGGCACTTCAGCCCCGTTTTGTGTCTGGCCTCCTCTGTGGCCGTGCAGTGTACCACAACGTGTTCCACAGTCTCGCTAGTTTGGACTGTGCCCGGTAGAAGACGCAAAAATACGATGGAAACCGGTATACGAGTAAATGCATAGCTTTCTTACTTTCTTTATTGACGTAAAGAAAATTTTAAGCAAATAATAGAAATAAATTAGAATTAGTACAATAAAATCAAATTTCTTTACTACTACAATTCGTTCTTTACATGGATAGAAATATAACAACATTATTTGAAGAAATTTTTATGCAAATAATAAAAATAAATTAAAGGTAGTAGAATAAAATAAAATAAAATTTATCCACTGAAAGAACAAACTGTAGTCCTAAAGGACTACAGTTTGTTCTTTCAGTGGATAAAAAATAACAATAATATTTTAAATATTCACGGGTGTTTTTCGTGTTCATTTACCTGTTTTCATAAGTGTCTATTGGGACATAATCCCAATGTATTTTGTCCGAATCGACAGCAAGTCTTTTTCCTTCCTTTTAAAAAGACTTGCTTTCAACAGGTTTACAAACTGCTGAGGGTAAAGAAAAAATGTAAATAAGTGCGTTAAACACCCGTGAATATTTTCAAGTGTTTTCTGATCTTGTACGTTTAAAACACTTTAAATAACAACATGCACAGGACCAAACATAAGAAGAGGGAAAACAAAAAAGAGGTAAACGGAGAGAGGACCAAAAGAGGTGTAAGAACAGCTTACCTGTATACTTTGCCGCTCCCTCATCACCTGCCCCATTGAGATGCCGTTGATTTGCAGGTGCTTGTCCAGAAGCAGTGCTGCTACTTTACTCCTGAGGAACAGAGGACCAACTTTATTAAAAGCAACGAACAAAAAAGGTGACGATATGGATGTTGCAAAAATAAAATTAACTAATTTAAGAGCCGATTAAATGCTACGTGGCTTACCGATCGAATAAAAATTATGGAATCAGTTTCAGTGCTGTCAAATGAGTTTGATAGTCACACTGTAGTACCTAACAAATGTGTTATAGTTTGACCGCAACCGCTGTACCGCGCCTGAGATATGCACTCGTCGAGACGGGGGAGAAGAAGTAAGACCCACACGAGATAAATATCCAAAGATGGGTCGAGCGCTATCTCGTGAGTCGTGATGAAGACCATAATTTTTAAAGTGGCCGAATATTTTATGAAAAGGAGAAAGCTTTGAATAAAAAAGTGATCGCGATGGAAGATTTAATATTATTTATCGATACAATAATAATAATAATGCAGAACGACTCCGATTCAAGTTCCAATGTCGAAATGGAAGATGAAGTTGAAGCAGAATCTATGTCAGAATACCTGTAGATAATTTAGTTATAAAATAAACATTTTGTTGATCTCGATATCCTAAGATCTATCCGACAATATCGATCTCATGTTTACTCTTGCTCTTTTTTTCCCTGCCCCCCACCTCGCCGCATTTTCCTAAGGAGCGGTACAGCGGTTGCGGTCAAACTATAATTCAGAAGTACTACTTTGAAAAACAAACGATGTTGACGAATGACGTCGCATCGCACCATACGAAGGACGGCCGATCCGTTCTTTCGATGATTAAATATGAAAATGATTCGCATCACGTTATTTTTAGAAAGGCTATAAGTTTGTGAAGGGTGTTTGTTACTACTTCACGCCAAATCTTCGGAACGGATCAAACTTATGCAAACTGTCTCACAGCCACATTCAGTGATGATAATGTTTACTTAAGGCGCATACCCGAGCCAATATGACAGCGATATCTATTTTATCATATTTTTACGTTTATCAAAGGAATTTTTAAAAATCCTATGTTTAGTTTGTGGTATCTATTATTAGCTATTTTTTAATACCTCTGTAATAATTTTATCTCATATAGTTTAGGAGGAGATGCAAAAATAGAGTTTGGTGGCCAAAAAGCGCAACTTCGTACCTAAGCTTTACAAAATGAAACTATTACAGAGGCATTATAAATAACTTATAACAGATACCATAAACTGAACGATAGATTTTTAAAACTTGCTGCGTTTAACGTAGGTATAATAAGATAAAATCGCCACTTTCACTGGTGTGTAAGTAAAGATTTTTTTTTAATCTTTAATAAGTTTAAGTAATCATTAACGGGTGCAGCTGTTAAACACAATAAAACTATTGCTCATACACTACACTTCACAATTTATAAACGAATACCAAAAACATTTAGCTGCATCATTTCATACCCGCAACAAAAAGCCACCAATTCTCCACACTACTTAAAAAAAATAAGAAATTACTCCTCACTGGCCCAAAAAACTAAAATACCATACCTATTTAGCATAGACCTCATAATTGGCTGAAAATCAAACTCTAAAAAACTTGGACTACTTACTAAAAAGTTATGCGGTATATTTTTTTTATGTACTACATAGAAAAAATATACCCAACAACTTAAGAACCTCCTCCGTTTTGTTGTTGGTTAAAAAGTAACAGGTCACCTTTATATTGTATCTTATTGCTTTGAAATATTTATTCCAATTGAACATAACTTTCCAGACTTTACGTTTCTTGTGTTTTTATCACTGTTACAAAGCAAAGATATCCATTTAGCTTAGGTAAATATCGTTGAGCCGATTTCCAAGTAAATTTAACTAATTGACCCATTATGGAGGATTTCAAGAATGAATATTATTATCTACGAATACTTTGCTAAAATAATGAGAGTGCTCTTTGTATAACAGCATCTTTATCGTTGGTTTCTCATAAATATTTTTAGGATAAAATGTTGTGGATGATCACTGACAGACAAAATGTACCTCGGTTTTATTTAGTATATCTTATCCAGCATGAAACTTTTAGTTGCTCGCCCTTTTGACAGACAGGCGTAGGAGCTTACGTGAAAGCATCTTTGGAATAGGTACTTCTCTTTGAATAAACATTATTTTGTTTCAAATTTTTTCATAATATTAAGTTTTTATGGTTGTTAAGATGATAGGATGGATTTTTAGCTGGATGTTTGTAACCTCATCACGCAAAACTAAACGGATCGAGCTGGATTTTTGTAAATAGGTTTGCTACGTTTGTTGGGGTAAGGTGGCAGAGTGATAGGCACAGTGGATTTTGGATAAAACATATTAAATGAACTGAGAAAATAGTAGGATACAACGACACTTGAGACGGTTGAGAAAACCGTAATTATCGTAAACAACATGTCACATGGAATTTTTTTTTTTTTTTTTTTTTATCAGAAATTGTCCTTCGTTTGACCGCAATCTCACAATTCTCACATGATGGAAAGCGAAGATGCGGCCGACGATGTATCACGAAGGTCTAGAAGATGGCTACTCCGGACCACATTCCGAAACACAACTGAGTTGCTTCACGGACTGGCCCAGTCCGGAGGGTGGTGACAAGCCACGGCCGAAGCCTACCACCAGAGGGTATCGCTCTGAATCTGTTCAAAAAGAGAAAAGTCGTGGGAATGGAGGGCGCGCTTGTGCCAATCAAATTTTTTTGGGATGACAACACTGCTCTGTCTTTGCAGTACGACTCAAAAATCTTACTTCAAAGAAAGCACTACGACTCTTCTCTTTTTGAACTGACTGTAATAAATCTAGACAGATATCAAAGGTTAACCTGTGTACCTATTAATGATAAGGTGTAGAGCATAAAGGTGTTTCTCCAACAACGTAATCCTGTGTCACAATCCGATCTCTAGATCGATAATAACTAGGCCGAAAGGGCATGGTTCCGAACCCTCAGGGACAAATATTTGTTCTACTACTTTTTAAATTTCGATTTTATTAAAGGGTTTTTATTTTTAATTTTTATATCATGATTATATCTAAAGATTTACATAATTTTTTTATAACATTATTTCATGACTAAACACTGACTGGTTTGGGTTGAAATGATACAAGATAAAAAACAAGCAAACAATATTTTTAAACGTAAGAACATAAATTGAAAGAAAAACTTTTTAGCAAAAAAAATATCTTACGTTATTAGAAAAATTACAAAGTGATCCCCGCGAGTTTCCCATGTTAACTAGCTGCGCCACTTCACAGGCTATCCCACGGGAACTGATTTATGGGATAAAAAGTAGCCAATCTGTATTCCAGGCCTAGAACTACCTGTATGCGAAATTTCAGCCAATTAGTTTAGCTGATGGCAATCCGAATCAAATAAATAAATGTAACGTGGTACCATTTACCTGTAGTATTAAACCTGAAGTAACAGACTACTTTAAAGAAAACCGCAGGCAGAAGTTTTATAATTTGAATTTACTGGAATAGCTCGTACAAGTTTTAAGTCGGCCATTTTCTTTTCGCCGCTCGACACGAGGTTTTCTTAAATTTTAAGGTTCAATTTGAGAGGTTAATGTAACTTTTATAAGAAAGCGTTGGACATTTTAATGCTTCAGGCACTTTTGTGGTCCCAGGGCTCTCAAACTGCGTTCGCAAACAAGTTCATAAAAATAAATGTTACATTAAACATGCGTTCATTTTGTTTCTTTAAATAATACTTAATAAAGTAACAAATTAAAAAAAACGGCCAAACAAAGAACCTTCTCCTCTTTTAAGTTAGCTGAAAATCGAGGGGGTGGCAAATTTCTTGATCGATGGACATAATAATTTAATTTTAGAGGTGACAAAAGTTAATCCGCTTCAAACTATTTTTTTTTTTTTTAAGTTTCCTTATAATTCGATAGATTATATTATATGGATAGATTTTTATAATATGTTAGCTAAGCACAGGTATTTGTCAACACAAATAAGGACGACTCCTTTTTTTTCTTCGCAACTAGACTCGCTGAGATAAAATTTCATAGAAACTCTCACTGCACCTTCAGTTTGCCAATTTTTTAAGGTATGCCGATAACTTTTGAAAACATCAGTTGAATTCGTTATTTAAAAGCACTATTTCCATTCCATTTTAAGTCTACAATTCCACGAAAGCGTTAACCTACGGATAACCTTCAATGTCACTGTTAGTTCATGCGACTGACAAGTGAGCTAGGTAAAGGAATATAGCTAGCTTTATGTGAGCACGAGAGCTGAGATCTTAAAGCTTTACTAGTTTCTGGCCGCGACTTCGTACGCCTTTTTTAGAATAAAATGTAGCCATGTCTTACTCAAGACGTGGACACTCACGATAGGGCTGTTCTACCAGTTTAATGTCGCTCTGCGAGCTATGGAAAGAGCTATGCTCGGAGTCTCTCTGAAGGATAGGATTCGTAACGAATACATCCGACAGAGAACCAAAGTTATTGACATAGCTCAAAAAATTTGCAAACTGAAGTGGCAGTGGGCCGGACATATCTCGCAAAGAACCGGTAACCGCTGGGGTAAACGAGTTCTTGAGTGGAGACTGCGACTCGGCAAACGTAGTATAGGACGCCCTCCGGCCAGGTGGGATGACGATCTGCGAAATACTGCAGGCAGATGCTGGATGCGACAAGCTGAAGACAGGGCGCTATGGCGCTCATTAGGGGAGGCCTATGTCCAGCAGTGGACTAATATAGGCTGATGATGACAAAAACTCCCTCGAATACACCAAAACAAAACAAATGACAAGACATTTGACAACGGCCTATGACGTTTGACGTTTATCGAACGATAATTGAACGAATGGTAGGGTATGTTTTTATACGTCATTCACTTAACCAGTAAGTTGTTACTCGAGGCTCAATTTTTGTTTGTGAAATGAACAAAATATACTCGTGACTTTTACTTGCCAATTAACGTTATCTAAGAAGTAACTACTCAACACTTTACTTGGAGATCGTGAACGAGGCCCTTACACAAGCAATATGTTGTATTGTAATAAACGTTTGCATGAAGACTAACACGTTCACGAAGGCCTGTATGTAACCCTCCCTAAGCTGACCGTAACTCATCGTGGAAATCAATTACTTTTCATGTGTAACATCATTCATGTAAAGACATTCAATTCATTCAGCATTCGTTCTCTTGCCTTATAGTTATTACTCGTGACGAAGCTACATCGCTTTTTTAAAATTCTACTAAAAGTCTTACACATGCCAATGACGTTGTATTGTAATAAACGTTGGCGCGAAGGCCTGTAAGCCACACTTAACTGACTGTAACTCATGGTGCAAATCGATTAAGAGATTCAAGACATAAATTCTTGTACCTAGAGGTTCATCCTACTTGCCACTCAAAAATCACTTTATTTTCATTCTCTACAATTCTCAAGACAACTGCAATTTTCCGCCTATCCGTTTAGATTAGCTCGCAGGAGGAACGATTCCTTTCCATCCGCTTTCACAAGTTAACTGAGGAGAGTATTATTTTTTCTTCTTTTCAAGACCAAGCCTCAACCTCATCCTCAACAGCCTGTATTGATCCACTGCTGGACGCAGGCTTTCCCCTGATAAGCGCCTTATTGGGGTCTATCTCATGGGGGGGCAATGTTCAAAATCCCAGGCAATCCCCGGCATGTGGATTGGGATCGCAGTTCAGGGGTAGATTTTTTCTGCAGGGAGCACTGCTTCCCGCCCCCCGGTGGATATTCCTTAGTCGCCTCTTACGACACCCACGGGAAGAGTTGGGCTGGTGAAAGTTCTAAACCCACACAGCTTTTCCATGAACAAGCTACTAAACCTTTAATGGGAGGATGGCGAACGGGAACCCAGTGTAGATGTACCTATAAGGAAGTTTTCATTTTTAATTCTCTAAACTTTTAGTGCTTGAACGGTGATCATTAATGCCTACAGGCTATTACAAATATGCATTACTTAGGTAGGTCGCGTCACGGTCTCCACTTAAGAACTCGTTTACCCCATCGGTTGTCAGTTCTTCGCGAAATATGGCCGGCCCACTTCCACTTCACCTTGCTAATTCTCTGAGCTATGCATCGATCAAAAATTTCGCCAGCCCTCCGAAATTTTTGATCGATGGAGCTATGTCGATAACTTTACTTGTAGTTGTAACCCACAAATTTAAAGTTACTTTATTTTTTATTATTGCAAAAAGTAAAATGCCACTATGAAGTACGACGTATAATTTAGTTTTTTCTATTCTCTCACTAACTAAACTTATAATAATTCAGTTAATGTTAAATTATCGTTTTTTATTTTATCGTTTTTAATACTTGTTTGGATATATAATGCAAAAAGGCTTAGTAAAAAATATCAGATTAAAGGTTTCTTCGTCGTTTCTTTACTTTAGTCTACATACCGAAGCGATCGAAATCAAAAATACCACTTTATTTCCGTGTCAGTGTATTTTTTAATATGATTTGACCTTTTCTCAGTATAAATTTATTGTATTTATGGAAATAAAGCATTTTTGAGTTTGATATATTATTTTTATTTTGTGTCTGTCTCGAGTAGACTGCTTCTCTGTTAAGTGCATTTCTTATATTAATTATTAATTAATCTACGTTGTCAGCCGCTTAAACACGATACTGATTGAAAACTTAGTACCAGAAACCTGTACGTTTAACGCATATTTTGTAGTAAAAAAAAATCATTTTGTATTATTTGCTAATGTTCTAAACTTGTGAGAATGTGCGCGGAGGGGAACAAAGGAAATCGTTCCACCTCAAATGCAAAGCACCGTATATTAGCTCCCAATGGGCCTGTCAGACAGAGCTTTGACTTTGACAGCTAAGCCCAACGCTTTACTTTAATATTATAAATGCGAAATGGATGTTTGTTACCTCTTCATGCCAATACTACTGAACGGATCGAGCGGAAATTGTATACAAGTACTCCTTAACCTGGAATTAAACATAGGATACTTTTATCCCATAAATCAGTTCCCGCGGGAAAGAAATCACCTTTAAACGTACTTTTATTTTCCATACGCCTTCCAATAATTTAGTGTCGACAAATCCCCCATCGAAATATCTTCCATCGATAACCTTCTAGAATCTTTTTATAGATATCCACATATCCACATCCACATCCACAGCCTGTATCGGTCCACTGCTGGACGCAGGCCTCCCCCTGATTAACGCCTTATTGGCGTTTAACTCATGGGGGGGGGGGGGTAATGCCCATAATCCCCACGCTGAGCATGCGGGTTGGGGATCGCAGTTTTGTGGAAGATTTGTTCTGGGGGGGCGTTGCTGCCCGCCCCCCAGAAGTTATCCCTAAGTCGCCTCTTACGACACCCACGGGACTATGCCGCCGGCACCACACGGCGATATATTTTTTAGATATATTTTATTCTAATTTTAGCAACACATCGTGCAAAGCCGCGGGGTGCAGCTAATAGGTTAGGTATATAAAATCACTTTTAGCGTACGCTCGACCTGAGCTGTAAGGTAGCTGGCACATTATAAGTATAGTATTATATTATCTGTGGCATTGCTATACAACGGGACTATAGCAAGCTGTGGTGCTAGCTTACAATTAGCACCAACCCTATTCTTTCCGTGGGTGTCGTAAGAGGCGACTAAAGTCCCACCGGGGGGCGGGCAGCAGCGCCCCCTGCAGAACAATTCTACCACTGAACTGCGATCCCCAACCCGCATGCCCAGTGAAGGGATTGTGGGCATTACTCACCATGAGATTAACGCCAATAAGGCGTTTATGGGGGGAGGCCTGCGTCCAGCAGTGGACCAATAAAAGCTGTTGAGGTTGGGGGACAATACAGTCAGCGTCTTGGGAACGCTTCTGATAGCAATTGATATTATGATCAGTAGAGCTACTTCTTTATCTGCATTTAACTTAACTGTTTGACAGTAAATTCGTACCTACAAGTTGTTACTTTTTCTTATCTATAATTGTATTATTTTGGTAACAAACATGATGGGGAAAACTGGAATTAAAAAAAAAACAGTTTTCCCCTTTGATGTTTTTTCTTAACGTCGAGGGGGAAAAATGGACTTTAAAAAAACATTGAAGTTTTACCCTTAAAGGGGGATTTGTCAATGGGAAAAACTGGAATATTTGATATTTGATATGTATAAAGTATAACATTTAAATGGTTCTGCGACCATTTAAATGGGTCTGTACTTATACAGACCCATTTAAATACCAAGTGAATGTTAAGTTATCCAGTGAATGTGCACAGATGAAAGAAAACTAAGGGAATCGTTCCACCTCAAATACAAAGTGTCGCAGAGAATTGGCCGTTGGAAATCTCCCAATGGGTTGTCAAAGAAGCTTTGACATTGACAACCAAGGCAAAAACAAAATTACTTTTACCTTGCTTCGTTGAATTTTACAATCAAATATAATAAAGATATACAATCAAATTTAGTAAAGATAATAATATTTTAACAAGTTTTTTTATTAATTCTGAGAAGAAGCAAATATTTGTGAAGATCAAGAAACTTGCGTAGGTTACTGCTCTAAATTAAAAGGAATACCATTAATAATTTTAATTTACAAATTCTTTAACAGTTAAACAAAGATAAATTTATAGAATTACTAGCTGCGCCCCGCGACTTCGCACGCCTATCCCACGGGAATTGATTCATGGGATAAAAAGTATGTTATTCCAGGCCTAGAACTACCTGTATGCATTTCAGCCCGATCTGTTCAGTAGTTTTTGCGTGACGAGCAACAAACAAACATACCTCTCAACAGCCTGTATTGGTCCACTGCTGGACGCAAGCCTCCCTCTGATAAGCGCCTTAATAATCCCCAAGCTAGGCATGCGGGCTGGGGATCGCAGTTTGGTGGTATAACATCCATACATACATGTGTACATTATATGTACATGTTGACAAACTTTCGCGTTTATAATATTAAGTAGGTTTAGCAAAGGGCTCAAATAAATGGACGGCTAGTTGTAGCTGTGTGGTACTGGCTTAGAATTTGCACCCCCATGTCTTCCCGTGGGTGTCGTACGAGGCGACTTAGGGATATCCGCCAGGGGGCGGGCAGCAGCGCCCGCTGGAGAACAATTCTACCACCAAACTGCGATTCCCAACCCGCATGATCAGCGTGAGGTTTATGGGCACTACCCCCAACTAGATAAAAGCTAATTAGGAGGCCTGCGTCCAGCAGTGGACCAATGCAAGCCTGTATGTTGAGATTGAGGTAGTTGCCGACTGCATGGCTCGACTGCAGTCAACAACTGCCGTCATCTACAGTCGACTGGTACAGTTGCCTTGCAGTCCGTGTATTTGAGCTCTTAGAAGGCACGTTGGTCACAGTAAGGCCTTGATTACAGAGACACGGGGCGTGCAGTGGCGCGGCCCGCACTAGATTCAAACATATGGCGTTTGTGGAGTGTGTTCACGGACAAGCGTTTTTACACGCGTTTGTTTGATTTGACGCGTCGCATCTCTTCACGCCCTGCCTATTCATAAACATCAACGTTATGGCTAGACCTGATTTTTCACTTAGATAGGAAAGTACCAATTATTTATACCGCTGGGACTCGACTACTGTACACGCTTAGAATATGTTTCAACATTTAAATCCAACGGTTTATGTTTTTCTTTGTTACGAATATTTTGTATTTCCTTTATTATTAGTGTACCTATGTAAGGTGTGTGGCTACTAATAAACTCTTATCTCTTATTTTCTTATTTCTTATGTTTATGTTTGCGTGTGCGACGCGGCATCGCACGCGGCTTGCACCGCCACTCTGCACGCCCGCCTATCCATAAACGTCACCGTACATTGCGATATGTTTGTGTTTACGACGCTGCGCGCCTCGCGTTTCCGTAAACAGTGCAAAACGCCCAACGCGCCGCCCGACGACGCGACGACGCCACACGCACCGCTCCATGCCCCGCGTGTCTGTACACAAGGCCTTAGTCCTGCGTCTGTTCTCTCCCCGGTTTTATCAGTCTACCGTACCACTGGATTATGAGAGTGAGGCAAAAGACACCACACCTGCGTTTTCCTACACAATTGAACACTATAATGAGCGCACTTGAGCATAATATGTCCTGCCGAAATTCAGCTAAGCAAGAATATCGTAGGTACAAAAAATACGTAAAAACCCCCACCGTTCGTGCAAAATGATAGTACGTTAAGATTTAATGTAGGTGGTATCCAAGCCTTGCGAAATGTCCAAGATTAAATATTTAAGTGATTTTTCCCTTCCTCATCTCTCATATTAAATGAAACGCCAAAAATACACAGAGTTTTATACAAAGTTATGCACAATCACGCTAAAACGAATCCATTGAATAATGTACGTTTAATCCTGGAAAGTGCCAACTCGCTTAGTAGACGTAGTCGCTGTGTTTTTTTTTATTTGTTTAATATTTTCGAGGTTTCAGGAACGATTTAAATCGTTAGATACATTGACTCCAAATACTGGGGCGTTGTCTTTGAATCCGTGTGTTAAATAATTATAATTGTTTTTGTTTTAAAAAAACATAAAACGACTTCAATTTTTACAGTTAATGAATTTTCATGGATCCCATTGTCAGAACTGAACAAAATTAAAATGGGACCACACGGAAACCACCAGCTTTCATATAAAAAAAGAACCATGCAAATCGGACCACCCAGTCAAAAGTTCTGAGGTAAGAAACATAAAAAAAGAGACGAATTGAGAACCTCCTCCTTTTTTTGAAGTTGGTTAATAAAATAGCGACGCAAGCATTCTATGAGTAAGTAGTAAAACAAGTAACAAATCCTATTTTTTTAAAAGTTTAATGGTTTTTATTTATTGTCATCAGAACTAAAGGTGCGTACGAAATTTCAAATCAATTTGTCAACAGGAAGAGGGATGAAATTTGACAAGAGAGGAGTGAAATTTGAATGACTAGATTTGACCCAAATAAACAGGGCGAGCTAAATTAATCCGATTAAAGTAGTGTTTTTGCAAATAAAGCTAACTGTTATTACTACCATTTATTGTTCAACCATATTGCACGAACTTATGTCAAAAAACACACCACTTAAGGTTAAAGGGAACTAGCCACTCATTTTTTCTTACAAACGTGGAAGGGTAACTACAAGGTTGTTTGATTTTGAACATCCAAAACTAAGGATGAAATCAATTTATACCGTCATAAACTATGTTTGTATACAACTAAAACAGTAAAAGAAGTATACGTTTGAAAAATACAAGCTTCTAAACTTTCGTATTTCAACCAGAATTTTAACGAAAATAAATAACACACGGGGAAATAACACTGTAAAATGAAGGGTTTACCGACATAGTTTAGTTATTAATAAGTTAAAATAAATTTATTTTGAAGAGATACATTCAATAGTTTTTCTATGATAATCCATGTGCTAAAGTCTGTTCGGCGGCATAAATCATTGTGCATTTCATTCTATCGCGTGGGTACCTATGTCTATAATGACAGCTGAGATAGCATACATTTAGGCCGCGCTCACTGATGACAAACAGTGTAACGTGAGATCTGTTGACTTTGCCATGACACAAAACTTTGCCACTTTACTTTTTTTCGGACTAAATGTTAAATTATGGGTTTTTAGTAAACTATTTTCGTGTATTTTCCCCTTTATTGCATATTTTAATTATTTAATGGCAGCACTAAATACCAAGTGTCAACCATAAACGTCATTTTTGTCCGTTAAATTTTTCTTATGATGGTGGTCAACTATTTAGTGCGCCGGAACTTCATACAATTTAAGTAGGAAATACACTGTCAACTTACGTGAATCATTGATATTTCGTTGAACTATTATTCTTTTCGGAAATAATTGTTGTTTTATTAAAGTAGAAGCTGTATACAATCAAAAAATTGATTTGGAAAAGTCACCATCCCGTATTAAAATGTTGTGATGTCGAGTTTGCCATGTTTTGGTTGGAGTTAGGGTTGTCACAGAAGGATTCGCTGCTATGTGACGTCACATGAAGATTTAATAATTCGTCTACGTTTGTATAGAAACAAGGTATGCAAAGCCGCAGGAAGAAACTAGTTTTATCTGATTTTATAGAACTTTACGTTACAGATAAAAATCAGAGCAAATAAAAATAATAATTTACCCAAATATATCATAAACCTACTTAATGTAATTCAAACACCTAAGTGTATGCTCAATGTTGATTCTACTACTTAGATACAATATGTATATTTTTAGCAATTTTTTGTTGATCGCACAATTTTTTTCCTAAGTTTTTATTTCATGCGCAATGTTGTTTTTAATATAAGATAAGAACAATATGTATATTTTCAGCAATTTCGTGTTGATCGCACAATTTTTTTATTTAATTTAATTTAGATTTAACTACAATGTATTGTGACGAACCTGACCTACTTTTCTATTTTGTATGGAAAATTATTTAAAAATTGGCGATATTGCCACGTGTATGGAGAAATTCTTTACTACAGCTAAATATCGTTATCTTTTGACATTGTTCTGCTGGATAGAAGTAGAACAGCACGTTGCTCACTTTATTAAGCGTTCAATTATAATATTCCATTTTCTTTTTCATTTGGCAATCTTGCCAGTAGCGGCAGTTGACTTTACTACTTTTGTTTTATGTTTACAATAATCTTGCATATGAATATGTGGGAAATATACGAGTATCAAAGCAATGCCAATTAGATATGCCAGATTTAGGAATAGACTTAACACAGTAGAGTCATACAATTTTTTTTATATAATTTAATTTGAACTTTGTTTAGCCCAAAAAAGTGGCAAAGTAACCCACTTTCACGGTACTCATAAACACACAATACCCTGATTCGAAATAAACGAGCTATCTCATTTTGCTTGGCAAAAAAACGGCACGGTCTCCTACGGAAAAGGCATATCTATGGTTTACAGAAGGTAAAACAGAATTTATAAAGATGTATTATTTTTTCAACTCTGAAAGGGTCTTATAGACTGACGCGGCATGCGATGACGGGCAGTATAATTTATTATTAAATGGAGGGTACCTTTTATCAATAGTTCAGGAATTACGACCTGAGGGCGTAGACAATGTAATAATCGATGTCGAAAGCGATAGTAAAAAAGTCCAAAAATGTATGGGTTTAACATATGCCTTCGCTTCATAGCGAATGCCGGTTGTGTACGCCCTCTGGCGTCTTCACAAACGTTTTGGTGATAATGGTCAGAACCAGCAAATCATGTAGTATCTTTCATTACCAATAACCCTATCAAGGTTACTCTAGGTCCATGGAGCCCAGGCGCATACGCAATCTTTCCTCTTTATAATACTAATAATATTATAAAGAGGAATGATTTGATTGTTTGTTTGTATTGAATAGGCTCCGAAACTTCTGGACCGATTTAAAAAAATCATTCATCATTAAAAAGCTTACTTTTCAGGGAGTGACATAGGCTATATTTTATCCCGGAATTCCCACGGGAACGGGAACTACGCGGGCGAAACCGCGAGGTGCTGCTAGTAATAATAATATATACAAATATTATAAGGAGGAAATATTAGATTGTTTATTTGTATTGAAAAGGCTCCGAAAGTAATGTACCGATATAAGAAAATCTTTATTTTATTAAAAGCTTACTTTTCAGGGAGTGACATAGGCTTTATTTTATTCCAGAATTCCCACGGGAACGGGAACTACGCGGGTGAAACCACGCGGCATTGCTAGTATTATATAAAGATCTTACAAAATTGCTCATATCGAAAGTTAACAGGTGATCGAAATGCTGGCTTCTATTCCTGACAACGAATTAGCATTGCCATCCAACTCGGCAATACCGCCAACATTCTGAACATTCTGGCTTGATAGGCCTTAGCACAGTGATCGTTGTCTAGGGTAGAATATAAAAAAATACGTCACTTTGACATCATATCTGCGTATAATGTTAGAAATTCATTCCTTCAACTTCAATAATTTACGCAATGTATGACGATGCGATGTCATTTTTCTCTATTCTACCCTAGACAACAATCCACGTGCTAGGCCAGCTGGGTGACGTCTTTTATTTTTATTATATAAATATAAGTGAATATACTCGTTATAATTTCTTTATTATATTATTTTTATTTTTTATGTGCTTAGCAAATGTAACATAACCCTTTTATACCATTTTCTTCTTGGTCGCAGCGACTCATATAAACTTTAGCGGCATTCCATGATGATTCTGCCGTCGTGTGCAGAAGCCTAATGTACCAGAGCCCAGAGGGTAGTTCCCGAGGTGTTGGAAAGAGTTGTTTATGCAAATTTTTCATCTCGCCGCGATCCACTCCTAATGAAATGTAGCTAGAACCTTTTTAATATTCTCTGGGAGGATTAAATTGGATTCTTTGTTGAATTTTACGCGAACGCTTATGTTAATTGTAGGTTAAAGAACTACGTACAAGAAGGCTGCTTACTTTAAATATAGTAGGTGAATAAAATATAGTAGTCACATCACATCACATCACATCACATCACATCACATCACATCACATCACATCACACTAATATTATTAAGGCGAATGTTTGTATGGATGTATGGATGGATGTTTGTTACTTCTTCACGCCAAAACTACTGGACGGATCTGATTGAAATTTTGCATACAGGTAACTCTAATTCTGGAATAAGACATAGGTTACTTTTTATCCCATAAATCTGTTCCCGTGGGATGAAAATCACCTTGTAAAGTTTCCATAGGAACAACGCGTGCGAAGCCAAGCAATAAAGTAAAATTCGGGTGATAGGGTAAGTACTAGCTTGAAAGTGAAAGTAGCTTGCTGTGTGGTGCCGGCATAGAATTTACACAATTCCAACTGTTCCCGCGGGTGTCGTAGGAGGCGACTAAGGGAGATCTACCGGGGGCGGGTAGCAGCGCCTCCTGCATAACAATTTTACCACCAAACTGCGATCCCTGACCCGCATGCCCAGCGTGGGGATTATGAGTATTATACCTCATGAGATAACAGCCATTAAGGCGCTTATCAGGTGGAGGCCTGCGTCCAGCAGTGGACCAATATAGGTTGTTGAAGTTGAAAGTGGAACGTTCAAATGGCTGGCTCAAAATGAGACGTCTCGATCACGTTTCGTTACTAACATCAAATGGACACACTCCTCAGGTACCTTTACAGCCCTACAAAAAAGAAAAGAGGGTAAAAACCTGTCCATCATTGTCCAATCAAAAACATTAATATCCGTAGCTATATGACCACATGTGGCCATCAATGTGATGAAGTATCGAGCGTGGAATTCGACCGGGAAATATCGAGAGCGATACAATTACTCAGTTTATTGACAGGTACCACAGATAAAATTTGACGTTGCCTAGAGTTGCCTACAGTTTTTTTAAGTCAAGAGAGAGGTGTTCGATTAATGTGCGCAGAGCGTTAAATTTTCTCACCTTGGTAATACTCACGATTGAGTATTTTTGAGAATATGATAAAATTAACCCGAATACTCGAGCGCAACTCACGCACATTTAAAGTGATCGAAAACTGTAAAAAAATCAAACCTCCAACGTTTGAGTATTTGGGCGATAGGGTTGGTTAGGATGCCTTCGTCTCTCTTGATGGATTGCGGCTTTCTATTGTTTAGTTGACGATACCTTTGCTGATACAAAATTCTTCCGTCAAAGTGGCAGGAAATTTCAAAAATCTATCGTACAGTTTGTGTACCTATTCATCATCATCAGCCTATATTAGTCCACTGCTGGACATAGGCCTCCCCTAATAAGTGCCATAGCGCCCTGTCTTCAGCTTGACGCATCCAGCATCTGCCTGCAGACTTTCGCAGATCGTCATCCCACCTGGCCTGAGGGCGCCCTACACTACGTTTGCTGAGTCGCGGTCTCCACTCAAGAACTCGTTTACCCCATCGGTTGTCAATTCTTCGCGAAATATGGCCGGCCCACTGCCACTTCAGCTTGCTAATTCTCTGAGCTATGTCGATTACTTTGGTTCTCTGTCGGATGTATTCGTTACGAATCCTATCAGTGCGTCCTACCCGTCATGACCTACGGAGCTGAGACGTGGACACTCACGATAGGATACCTATTATAAACTATTTATTAATGCATCTGTAATAGTTTTATATTGTAAAGCTTAGGCAAAGATACGAAGTTGCCACCTTACTCTATTTTCGCATCTATGCCAAACTATACAAAATCAAACTACACTCGAGAGCAATGAATCCGGGTCACTTAAAGAATCCTAAAAATCGTAAATTGGAGTATTGAAGATTGGTCAAAAGTTATGTTCTCCGACGAATCAAAATGTATGCTCTACAAGCACGATGGAAGACACAGAGTGTATCGAAGACCAGGGGAAAGATTCAAGCAAGCATGCATCGACGAAAAAGTAGCCTACGGTGGTGGGTCTGTACTTGTGTGGGCCGGAATTTCTTCTGAAAGTCGCACAGAGCTGGTGATCATAGAAAACGGCTCTTTAACTAGCGTAAGATATGTGGAAGAAATCCTCAATGATCACGTTGGTCCATTTATGGTCAATTTAGGTGAGGATGCTATATTTATGCATGACAATGCCCGACCTCATACAGGTAGGATTGTGAATGACTACCTTCAAGAGATGAACATTACTCGTATGGAGTGGCCAGCGCGCAGCCCGGATATCAACCCGATCGAGCATGCTTGGGACGAGCTAGGCAGATGCGTAAAACAACGAAACCCTCCCCCAATCACGCTTTGTGAGCTCAAAATTGCTCTCACAGAGGAATGGGAGAATATTCCCCAAAATCGTATAAGGAACTTGGTGTACAGCATGCCAAACCGCGTAAACGCAGTAATGGAAGCACGAGGAGGCAATACGAAGTATTAAAATTCAAGAAAATCGTAATAAAGTTCAAAAATTTCATGTTTCCTATTTTTGTTTTAAGGAGAGATCAGCAGTTTTTTTCTTTATGTAATTTTGTGTTAATAAAATGTATGGTGACTCATATTTTTTTTACTTTCATTTAAGGAGTATTACATTGTCTATTAAATACAATTTATTGCATTAACCTATCATTTTTAGTTTCCGAGATTTTTAACATTCTTTAAGTGACCCGGATTCATTGCTCTCGAGTGTATTACAGAGGTGGAGGAGGAGGGATTTATAATAGCTTTTAAGAGGTAACACAAACTGGTTCGTTATCTCTTATTATAAAGATTAAAGATTTGATTATATGTTTGTTTATTATTAGATTAGTTTTAATTTTTGTTGACTTTTTAATAACTTCTAATGTCTTATTTATTTCTATTTAATTACAAATTTCTGTAATGAATTTAATGTGTAATGTGAATGTTTATTTTTAAAACTTTGTACGCTTTGTATACGTTAAAAGGGTAATGACATGTAAATTGGCTTTATGAATAAATTTTATTTCTGTTTTTTTTGTATTGCATAGACTCCGAAACTACTAGACCGATTTAACAAACAATAAAAAAGCTTACTTTTCAGGGAGTGACATGGAATATATTTTATCCCGGAATTTCCACGGGAACGGGAACTAAGTTGGTGAAACCGCAAGGCGCTGTTAGTAAGAATTATTTACATAATTTCACTATATTTAATAGAATCATATCAAATAATACAAATTTAATATAATAATATTCAAGTTGACTTGAAATTAATATCACCAGCTGATGCAAATCACTTGGGACACGGCGACCGAGCTGAATTACCATAAAGATAGGCAATAGGTAAGGCTGATACGTCTACCATGTCTATGTAAAAGCCGCATAAGCAGCCAATGGTGTCTATTCAGATGTCGCCAAAATTAAACAAGTCCAGTCAGACTAGTTTAATCTAGTTTTGGCAACATCTGAATAGACAAACTTTGGGGGACTGTATCGCTCACGTCCGTAGGTGTTGGCCCTCTGTTACCCTACACGTGTCCTCTGGGTGGTGCTAAGAGCGGTACCCTCTGGTGGTAGGCTTCGGCCGTGGCTTGTCACCACCCACCGGACTAAGCCAGTCCGTGAAGCCACTCTGTTGTGTTTTGGAATGTGGTCCGGGGTAGCCATCTTCTAGACCTTCGTGATACATCGTCGGCCGCGTCTTCGCTTTCCATCAGGTTAAATTGCGGTCAAACGAAAGTCTATTTCCGATAAAAAAACACTAATTCCATATTAAACCAATTATTTATTGAGTATGTACCTAACCCATATTTACTTAAATTAATGAGAGAGTCCTGGAAAGTCTTGAGAAAATAAATAATTATTAATAATAAAGCACTGTAATAATTCGATATTTAATTTAATTTTGTTTGGTATTTACCAAAGGAAACTGTCTGCTACAACATAACTTATACACTCGGAGATCAAAGATCCAAAAAAGTCGCTAATTTACCCGCCAATTTTTTATTAAGTGCCTACACCAAGTTTCATTAAAAGCGGCCACAAAATCATTTTTATTCATAAACAGACCTAATTTAATGAAGTCCCCAGATTAACGAAACTTTCCGGTGTTTGATCGCATTTGACTTTGAAATCTCAGCCCCGAATTTGGAATCTTTCTCAAAATTCGTCATATAAAAACTCTGCCAGACGAGCAAGTTGAAGGCATTCGCTGAGTGAATAAAAGTTGTCTCGCCATCCGTTGGCTACATTCTGAATATGAAATCAAATAATATCCCAAAAATGTTCTACTTCGACGTGACTCAGCAAAATCAATAGGTACCTCTCGTCAAACAAACTAAATGTAACTTTAGTCTTCTTTTCTTTTCTCATGTAATTGTGTCTTTTTGAGAATAAATATCTTTAAACTAAGTGGTAAGTAGGATGGGATAACCTTCAATGTGCCCCCTGTAGGTAGAGTCCGTACAAACGCCAAGAAGAGGATGCTGGAAATGCAGCCAGCGTTTTGGAAACGCTTCTGACTGGAATTGATATGAATCAGTTGAGCTGCCTGGAGATAGCTGAATCGTTTCAATTGGTAATACTACTAAGTTCTAATTTATTATGATAAAACAATGAAGAAAACAAATTATAGTTTCGAACAGTTCTAAATCGTTCGCCAAGGTCGGGGCTGAAGTTTCTAGGTCGAAGGGAGATTCTTAATTGTGAATTTACACTTTTTGTTTTGATTTTATCATTTCTTTGAAACAACTTTTTGTCATACTAAAAGGAAGCTCATTTTACCTGACGTCAAATCTTATTTAGAATAGAAAAAACTGCTTGAAAGCCAGTTATTCTAAGATTTGGGGGATTCATACGAATACCTGGAATGAGGTTTTCATGAGATCATTATAAAGATTATCTTCGGTACAACTGAGAAAAAAATATCTAAATCAGTCCATAGATAACGGAGAAATCGATATACCTAAAAAAATAAAAAAATATTTTAAGAAATCCGAAGTTAGTAAAATAGTAATAGTAATTACGGTTAATAATGTCCGTGGTCAATAATGGCTGGGTTGCGGGCCACGATGATGATTGTGGACCAAGGCTTGTAGCAGTATAGTGCTTTACTCAAACAATGTAAGTAATTAAAAAAAAACATTTAACTGGATAATTTTTTACAATTCATACACGAAATTTTTAAAAAATTAACATGCAATTATACTTCACCGCAATGTTCTTTTTTCAGTTTTCCGCGTTTCCTTTTTTTTAACCAGCCAGTAAAACTTTACTGCTCATTATGCATAGAACCTTTATGCACCTGACTATTCTCAAAACAAAATGTAATTCGAAATTCGAAATACTTTGCGGGCCGTATAGCACGACCGTAATGAACCTTTAACGCTCTTGAGTAGGCTGGAAAAGCCGACTTTGCTCAAAGAAGATTGTCATATAATGTACAATTTAAACGATGTTTGAGTAAAGAAATAAAAATATAGATAAAGATAACATTATTCCCACCAAACTTGTACGCGAGGTGGCGGAATAAAGCTTCTACCTACCTACTAATAAATTATGAACTTGCAAACTCGAAGCTTGAATTTTGTATGAGACGCGGGAATTCTCAGAAAGTTGTTGTGAATCTACTGTTTCGAAGGAATCGCAGATAACAGAGTTTTTCTATCTGTTTTTCTACAACAACTGAAAACGGTTTAAAAAAAAATGTCATGGAAAGTACAATTTATTTCTCAATATCAAAAAACAAATAATGGATAAGGTGGAAATTAATTTGAGATTCACGGAATTGTTTGTAACAAACGTGCTCCAGTTATGCGTCGCACCTGCCTCTTGGCCGTTTCTAAATGGGAGTCAGGACATTGCTTGCAAGCATGTCCTTAAATCTATAAAGTAAATGCTTGCAAGCAATGTCCTGACTCCCAACACTGGCACTTCAATGGGTTCTGTAACTTACATGTCTTCGCTTGGGTGCAATGTGTTGCGAGCCACATCAATGGCAGTGCACTGCTGTTGAACAGCTTGGTCATCACATATTATCCCTATGTAGCCTATTTAGCTTACTAGGGCCGCTATTTTCGACCCGAATGGCCAATTGCATGACGTTTGACGTGACTTGGAAGTTTATTTTTTTATTTTAGGATTCGTTTATGAAATCCTTTCAAATCATGAGACTGCTACACCCCGCGGCTTCGCACGCCTATTCCACGGGAACTGATTTATGGGATAAAAATGCCTATGTGTTATTCCAGGATTAGAGCTACCTGTATACAAAATTTCAGCCCGATCCATAGTTTTTATGTAAAATAGTAAAAGAGCGTTTATAATATTAGTAGAATTTAATGACCTCGTTTCCCCAACTGAACAGAAAAAAAACACCCTTCCAAACCCACCTACCTACATTCAATTAATTTTTTTATTAAAATGATTAAGAAAATTAGAAGAACATAATAATGATGACTGATTTTGTAAAACTGTTCTATAATATTCCATATCGTATCCAAAACATAAATGATTACTTACTGCAATATAACTACAAAGGTTTTCGAAAATAAAATGCCATTTTTAACCGGAGAAAAGTTGGAGTTTCTCAATTCGACTGTATTTTTGTTATGGTCAGATTTTCGTGATTCGTTTTTTATTTAGAAGCTGGTACTTCCCGTGGGGGTCACATTTTAATTTGGTCCGGTTCTAACAATGGGATACATGAAAAAACTTTACAGTTGAAGTGGTTTATAGTTTTTTTATACGAAATTTAAAACAACATTAAGTAACATTCACATGTCTTCGGTTGGGTGCAATGTGTTGCGAGCCTCATTAATGCCAGTGTGGTTCTGCTGTCGAACAGCTTGGTCATCACAATGTTTCGTGGCCTATTGCGTGACGTTTGATGTGACTTGGAAGTTTATTTTTTTATTTTAGGATTCGTTTATGAAATCCTTTCAAATCATGAGACTGCTACACCCCGCGGCTTCGCACGCCTATTCCACGGGAACTGATTTATGGGATAAAAATGCCTATGTGTTATTCCAGGACTTACCTGTTTACAGAATTTCAGCCCGATCCATAGTTTTTATTTAAAAGAGCGTTTATAATATTAGTAGAATTTAATGACCTCGTTTCCCCAACCGAACAGAAAAAAAAAATACCCTACCAAACCCACCACCTACATTCAATTATTTTTTTATTAAAATGATAAAGAAAATTAGAAGAACATAAATAATGATGACTGATTTACGACTCAATTCGACTCAATTCGACTGTATTTTTGTTATGGTCAGATTTTCGTGATTCGTTTTTTATTTAGAAGCTGGTACTTCCCGTGGGGGTCACATTTTAATTTGGTCCGGTTCTAACAATGGGATACATGAAAAAACTTTACAATAGAAGTAGTTGATAGTTTTTTTAAACGAAATTAATTATATTTTATTATTACGTTTTTAAATTCAAAATCAGACAGAAAAACACACGAAAACAATAATATTGGAATTCCTACTAACAGTCAACCAAAATTTATACATAGAATTATACAGATTTTTCACTTTAACCCACGGTAATCAGAAATGATCAAGCGATTCAGAACTCAGATTCAATAATCGAGTTGTCAAAGTGTTGGCCAACTCTAAATCCGTTCAACTAAACTAAACCATTCACGTCCATTGAGTTAGTCTAACTTTATGGTAATCCATCCAACCTATTCGCCATGTCCAAGTGATTTGCATCGGGAATTGGTGCTGGATAATAGTCTCAATTTAGTTGAGGTCAAGGTCCAAATTCAATTGTGTAGGCTAGTTTGCTAAGGTGGTCATATCGTTTTGATCCGTTTATGTATAATTAGTTTTGTAGTGAAGAAGTATAAGGGATTGAAATTGTTTCACAGAGTTAAGTACCTGAAAGTGCGTCCAGAATAAGTATCAAAACATGTTATAAAAAATAGATTTTAAACATGTTAATAATCTAATAAACTTGTTTAAAACCTATAAACAGGGTTATTAGTAATTCGACGTATTCCCGTTAGGAGGTTTTTCATAAAAAAATGTTGCCTTTTTGACTTATTTTGAGTAAAGTAAAAAAAACATGATAACTTAAAATTGCACTTTTGCATTATGCGGGATAAAATCATCGCAAATGGTCACCCCTATCAACTCCTAACGGGAATACGTCGAATAACCAATAATCTTGTATAGCATGCCCAAGTATGAGTAACTCATACGTGGGCAGTGTAGACTACTATGGATGATTATTTTATTATATTAAACTATCATTATAATATTTATGGATGTGGTTTTTATTTGGGTAGTAGTCTCTTTACTATAAAAACCAAAGGTATGAGGGTAACAGACTGATTTCGCTGCGAGTCGTCGTGCTGTACGGACGTGCACCCTCGAGTGCGTATCGTTGGTTAAGTACCTTAGTGTGGTTCATTATCATGAGCCTACATTGGTCCACTGCTGGACATAGGCATCCCATATCAGCTAGTGGCTTAGTGTGGTTGATGTATTGAATTTCTTACTGTCTTGGTTAATTCAGTCGAGTCTTTCGAATATAATCCTTGTAGCTTGTGAAAATGGTGTTTCTTTTAAATAAATTGGCCTTTGATTGCTAAAAATATATATGAAGGACTCGCTCATTTTATTATTTCCTGCATTCCAACTGAACAAACAAAGGACCAATGAGCGGCGAAAATAGTACGAGCGAGTCTCACTAAATGACAAATAAACCACCTAACTTGAGAAACAGAAGATGTGATCTGTGCACTCACCTGTACAACATCCTTTCTTGTCGATCCGCCTCCATATAAATTCTATAGTACATATATATCATTATAACCCCCGGAATCCAGAAACTAATACTACTGGATATCACTGCATAAACCCTGTTCACAGTAAAACTGCACACTTTGGGAAACCGCATCCGAAAGTCCAGGTGATCTTCCGTCGTATACCAACCCATAAAGATTGGCAAAAATGACACTAAAGCCGGGCTGCACCAGACTACCGCTAGCATGATCCCAAGCTTTGCAGTAGTCATTATCAACGGGTAGTCCAATGGTTGAACTATCGCGTAGTATCGATCTACGCTGATGCAGCAAAGATGTAGAATACTCGCTGAAGAGAAGTACACGTCAAGAGAGTTCCAAACGTCGCACATAAAATAACCAAAGAGCCATTCTCCGTTCGTTAATTCCACGGAGAAGTTGAAGCACATAGCCCAGATTGCAACCAGCATATCAGCTAGAGCTAGAGACACCACGAAGTAATTCGTAATCACTCGTAGTTTTCTGTGCCTCATCACCGACACTATCACCAATAGATTTCCGAATATAGCAGCGATGATAATAAACAACATAATCAAACATTTTATGACCACTAAGAACACTATAAACGGATCGTCATTATATTGGTTGGAGAAAAAAACTTCTTCGGTAGTTTGGTTGTCGAGGGTTTTGTTGGCGAAGCCATCTGTTAGATACATCGAGGTGGACAGATCTCGGAAATCCAATGTGAAGTTGTCGATACTGAATATCACTTCTTGCATGGTTCATAAGCTCTCACATTTTCGGCTTTACACTTTTTTCAATAGCTACGATTTTATCCGATTCTCGGCTTAAATTCGATGGTTCTGCTTTCATTTATATTCGTCTTTATGGTTTTCTGATAAAGCACATTTTTAAGCTGCTTTTGTGTTCGTATTCTTCAAGTTTTGAAGTCTTTGAATGGGATATTTTTCATGAGGTGTAAGCATCTTCGTCCCGCCATTGTTGTACCTGAAGCAAAAGGGATATCTTGAGATTCTTTTGTGGTTTAAGTAAATCCTTGCGGACGAGATTTTGGAGAAATATCTGTTTACAATAGAGTAGAATTTGGGAAAAATAAATGACGCTGATACTATAAACAATATTTACTGGTGACAATAAAAGAAAGAACATTATTTTACTGTACACATAAAATAAAATAAAGACCTATTTAGCTATATTAAGTTTAACATTCGAAAAAACTAGCGTTATTTTAAATACTGTACGTTTATACCATAAGTAATTCTTCCAATTTAAATGTGCATTTTAATAATAATTAGTGTAACCTTCCTATTTCCTTCAATAAATGTCTTTTTTCGCTAAAATCTTTATTTTTCTTGTATGTCATTAGTATATTATGCAACTCTTTTATAAAACAGATTTATATAGAGAGCCATTAATCACTCGCGTCGTTCAGAATCCTAACACGGAAAGAATCCTTTACTTGCTCATGAATCATGATTCATCTATGATCCTCGCTTTAAATCCGTTTTTTGTTGCCTAACTGCGCTGCCTTCTTGTAACACAGTTTTAAATAAAAAAAAACTGGAGACAGAGCTGCCCAAAACTTTGTTCTTTGTTATTGTGGTTCCAAAAATAGATATTTTCATTTCATAAATACTATTGTGAATAGATCGACACCACAATCAAAATGTTTATACGAACATGAATGAAAATAAAAATTCTAACAAAAAATGCATTGTACCTCGTTACTTTTCTAACTTTATTAAATTTCATAAAATATAGCCCATGTCACTCCCTGAAAAGTAAGCTTTTAATGGTGTTTTTTTTAAACCGCTACTGTAGTTCGGAACCTATTTAATACAAACACACAATGAAATCTTTCCTCTATAAAATATTGGTATAGATAAAAATTTCACATGATTATTTACCGTAGGTAGGTATAGCATATATCATAGGCCTTTGGTGCCCTTATTCAGCCGTAAAAATAACCTAACACCTTGATCAAAGGCGCTGCATGTTCCAGCACGCCACAAAACCTTTGTGGTCCCCATTTTTCGAAGGGTTCCGCAATACGTGGAGCGTCACTGTTGGGGTCCGAGGAAGCACTCCCAAAAGTCCTCGCGTTCCCTAGCTAATGAGCCTGGAGTATAACGAGGGTACCAAACCAAACAACGAGGTTTTTATCAATAGGAGTGTGACATAATCTTCCACCTAAGGACTGAAGATATCCAAAAAGGATTTCCGCACGCAAAAAAGGTATCACATAAGTTAACTCTCAGATTGCGTCAAACACTGTAAACAAAACTCCAACTCTATTACACAAGCTTTGAATAAAAGTTTGTCAGTCGCGAACGCGCAAACAATCCTGTTTCCGATTTTACACTCCATTGTGTAAGTGCTAAAGCACATTTTACATTGTGTCAACTTCCGTAAGCCAGTTAGAAACATGCTGTGACTTTTTGTCCTTACCCTTTGTGTTTTGTGTTTTCAGCGCCGAATTTCTGTGTATTTTTGAAGGGGCGGTGTAAAGATAGACTAGGTTAAAGTGGAATTTTTATGGAAGGGATCGGAAGGTTGCAGAGAAAGGTAGGAATCCAACCTTTTTTTATAACTTATTGATGAATAAGTAGGTTACCTACTTGATTTGGAAATGTAGGTAAAATCATCATCTAAAATATAGCAATACCTCGAAGTACATTTGGTTGTCAAGCGAGATAGAGCATGTGGTACGCTACATCTTCACTTTTTAATAATTATAATCACTAGCTGCGCCCCGCGGCTTTGCACGCCTATCCCACGTGATTTTGCGTGAAAGAGTAACAAACATACATACAGACATAACTACAAACTTTCGCGTTTATAATATTAGTAGGATTCATTTCATACAACTTAGAACAGTCATAAGTTCTGTACTTGAGTTTAGTAACTAGAATCCTGAACTTTTGATGCTCATAAAAAATTATCATACTAGTAAAAGATCTTGTTTTTTTTAAGTTATACGGTTTTTATATATTGTGATCAGAACTAAATGTACCCTAACCTACCAAATTTCAGATCAATCCATCAACAGGAAGAGGTTTAAATCAAATAACTAGATTTAACACAAACAAACTAAACAAGCTAAATAAAACCGTTAAATAAACAATGTTTGTTTACCTTAAAATGGATTTCCGGTACGGATTGATTACCCGAAGTGGGTCCCAATACTTACTTTTTGACTAACGACTATGTGAGTTTTAGGACTCACTTCCCCAGAAGATAAGTTTTACCTTCAATTATTTATAACAAGTTAAACTCGCGGTTTCGTACGAGTTGTTTCTATGGAATTGTTTATGTGATTTCTATCCCACGGGAACTGATTTACTAACCTGTAATTTGTACCTATAATGTGTCGTCGTGTTATGTAATGGCTCCAAATAAATGTATTTTCTTTTCTTCTTTCCTTTCTAATTTATTAATTAAAAAGTGCCGTGTGGTGCCGATGGCATAGAATTTGCACCACCCCAATTCTTCCCGTGGATGTCGTAAGAGGCGACTAAGGGATATCTTCTGGGGGGCGAGCAGCAGCGCCCCCTGCAGAACAAATCTTCCACCAAACTGCGATCCCCAACCCGCATGCCCAGTGTGGGGATTATGGGCATTACCCCCGTGAGTTAAACACCAAAAAGGCGTTTATCAAGGGGAGGCCTGCGTCCAGCAGTGGACCGATACAGGCTGTGGATGTGGATGGATGTGGAATTAAAAAGTAGCATTTGATTGATACCAGAATTAAAATTACCTGTATGCAAAATTTAAACATCCTTTCAGTAGTTTTTCATCCATACATATAAAAGCCTTTATAATATTAGTAGGACTATTATGTATTTCAAATTATGTGTTACTCATAGAGGTATATTGAAAACTAACTGCGCCCCGCGGCTTCGCACGCGTTGTTCCTATATCTATCCATACGTTTAAAGGTGATTTTTATCCCACGGAATCAGATTCATGGGATAAAAAGTAGCCTATTTTTGATTCCAGGATTAGCATTACCTGTATGCAAGCCAGATCCGTTCAGTAATTTTGGCGTGAAGAGCTAACAAACATCCATCCATCCATCCATACAAACTTTCACATTTATGATATTAGTGTGATGATTTGGTTCCAACGCGTTCCTGAAAATCCTATAGCTACGCGTGCGTAATCTTCCTATTCCAAAGAAGCTTCAACCGTGCTTTGGAGATGACCTCGACGTGCTTGTCCGTTGATACAAGGGCTTAGAGTGAGATTAAAGTAAACAGCCACACCACACTATCACAAAGAACCGTATGAGGTGATTTTACGAAGATCGGCGATAATGTAGAGGTAGTTTATCTTAATAATATAACCTATGTGTCTAGCATTTTTTCTGGGTATTTTCTGTCTCGTGTATTGTATTAGGTATATCAGTCATCTAGTACCCATAACACAAGCTTTGCTTAGCTTTGGGCTATACACGATAAAGTAGGGCTGCCATCTATTTTATCATATTATTACGTTTTACACAGGAAAGATTAAAAATCCATTATACAGAGTGTGGTCTCTACTAAAAGTTACTTATTAACGCCTGTAATACTTTTAATTGTAAAGCTTATACGAAGTGGCCCTTTTTGGCTACCAAACTCTATTTTAGCATCTCTGCCTAAACTATACAAGATAAAACTATTGCAGAGGTATTCAAAAATAGCTTACCTATACATATACGTAATAGATACCACAACAGTATATTTTTAAAATTTTCTTTGTAAAGCGTAATATTATGATAAAGTTAGGTGGCGTTGTCATAATATTGGCTCGGGCGTAGTTCTTTTTCAAGGCGTATACGCCTTGAAAAAGAACTACAATCAAATATCTGAGAGTCTGGTCGAAGCAACGCGTGACCCGAGAACTGGTGAGTATCTGGCGCAGCGCATCAGCATTGCCATACAGCGGGGCAATAATAATAAGAAATTCTTTATTTCCAGACATGACATCCAAACACACAATACAATTCTACGCACACAACACATAAAAATAAAAATACAAACTGAGGTACATAGGGTACCTAGTTCATAAAAAAAACCCACCGTTTAGACATATCTGAGAAGATCAGACGATCTGCCATACTCCTGATAGTAGCAAAGCAGCCAGCGTCTTGGGTATACTTCCGACTGGTATTGATATGAATTAGTTGAACTACTATAATTACGTACACAACCGAATTGATTTTGTGCTGATAAAGATCGATCTTTGCAAAGAAATGTATTACATAAAATAGAAGGAAAAAAAGTAAAAGAATTTTAATAATTTTAATTAATATAAATTTATTTTAATAATTATTTTTAATAATTATATATTATAATATAATGTATGATAACTATTTTAGCAGAAAAATGGAAATTTTACACAGGTACTTACATTAACCATTCGGGTTAATTTCTATCAAAGTGCAAGATATAAAAAAAACTAAATATGCAGCTTTAGATTTTTTATAAATCGAGGACATGACTCCTTTCACGATTTTTCTTTAAGGCCCATACACCAGTGAAAGTGGCGCCACGAACTATTTTATCTTATTATTACGTTGAACGCAGGAATTTTTAAAAATCCTACGTTCAGTTTGTGGTATCTATTATAAGCTATTTATATAATGCCTCTGTAATAGTTTCATTTTGTAAAGCTTAGGTACGAAGTTGCGCTTTTTGGCCACCAAACTCTATTTTTGCATCTCCTCCTAAACTATACGAGATAAAATTATAAAAGAGTTATTAAAAAATAGCTTATAATAGATACCACAAACTGAACGTAGGATTTTTGAATATTCCTATGATAAACGTAAAAATATGTTAAAATAGGAATTGCTGTCAGATTGGCTTGGGTATGCGCCTTAAATCGCGTGGTATCAGACTTATCCATCACCGCCCTTCTCAAAAAACCACCCTGTAAAACAAAGAGAACTAACACATCTATTCTGCTTAGCTTTATTAACTTACTAGCTGCGCCCCGCGGCTTTGCACGCCTATTCCACGGGAACTGATTTATGGAATAAAAGTAGCCTATGTGTTATTCCAGGCCTAGAATGCAAAATTTTGAATGCAAAATTTCAGCCCGACCAGTTCAGTAGTTTTTGCGTGAAAGAGCAACAAACATTATGTACATGTTAACAAACTTTCGCATTTATAATATTAGTAGGATTATTTACTTATCAAATGCAAATAAAAATTTCCTCTTCTATGTATATAAAATAAACATATATACATATATATACAACAAATATGCAGTTTTGTGCCGGGGTGGGGCCGACTTGTGCAAAATCTCCTACTTCTAATAAACGGACTAACTTGACAGATGATTGCTGACAGTTACGTCCACTGGGAAATTAGTCCCGATTACTTTATAATATTTCTTTGAACAAAACTTTGAAGGTGAGAATTCCCAACAAATTGCTTAAAAGGTTTCTTAACTTTGCACCATAGAATAGGAAAAGAACAAGCAGCAAATGAATTAAGAAATAATTCGGGGTTGATACTTTTAGGTAGGTAATAATAATAATAAATACTGGACAATTCACACAGCATCATCTAGCCTCAGGCTAAGCAGAACTTGTGTTATGATAACTGATATACTTAATACAATACACTACATAGATAGATATTTTTTATTATACATAGAAAACATTTATAACGCCCTGAACAAATGTCTTTTTTGAAGTCTTTTCAAAAATGCCTGGTGATTTATGATACCAAAGTATTCCGCTTACAAGCACATACATAAAAACCAACCCCAATTATAAGTTATCTTTGAAACGAGGGTCCAGCCAGCATTATCACCAGCTTCCCGCAACTCAACTTTAGGGTTACAACTTTGCTCGTCAAAAACTTAGCCTGTAAAGCCCGTAGCTTATCTGTGTACCTACTTACTTACAGTGGTCATCATATTTGAGTCAATTTATTTTTAACCGACTTCAAAAAAGGAGGAGTTTCTCAATTCGACTGTATTATTTTTTTTATGTTTGTTACCTCAGAACTTTTACTGGGTGGTCCAATTTTCATTATTATTTTTTTATATGAAAACTGGTGCTTCCCGTGTGGTTCCATTTTAATTTGGTTTAGTTCTGACAATGGGATCCATGAAAATCCATGAAATTAGTAAAATATAAAAATTGAAGTCGGTTGAGGTCCACTGCTGGACGCAGGCCTCCTCCCGATAAGCGCCTCATTGGCGTTTATCTCTATGTATTAATAAATGGTATAAAATAATAATTATTTTTGTTTTAAAAAACGAAGCGACTTCAGTTATATTTTGTTTTCATGGATCCCATTGTTAAAACTGGACCAAATTTAAATGGGACCACACAGGAAGCACCATCATCACATCACACTAATATTATAAATGCTAAAGTTTGTACGGATGGATGGATGTTTGTTACCTCTTCACGCCAAAACCACTGAACAGATCAATCTGAAATTTTGCATACAGGTAATTTTAATGCTGGCATCAATCATAGGTTACTTTTTTCCCATAAATTAGTTCCCGTGGGTTAAAAATCACCTTTAAACGTTTCCATAGGAAAAACGCGTGCGAAGCCGCGTTTCGCAGCTAGTTTCAACTAAAGAATCACCAACCATAAAACTATGAAGACACTGAACAACTTCTTAATAAGCTATTATCTCTTCAAACTCCTACAAAATCACATACCTTATCCTCTTGTTACGGGATGTTAAATGTTAAACCATAACCAAACTCTACATTTTAATTTTAAGTATTGAGTTGTATCGTATATAATACTAAATAATCAAATAATCATAATAATGGATATGATTACCACCATAATCATTATTTGTATACGTGTACGATAGGCTAATTTTGTTTACTTAATGCTAATATGTATATTTTTTCCTATTTACCCTTATTTTTTTACAAAATTTATCAATTTGTACCTGATAATGATACGCTCTATAAATTATTTGAACAACTTTGCCCAAGCGTCAAGTCAATGTGAGGTATTGAGCTCTACCTTGACGTAATACAGTTTATAACTAGTAGTAGACATGCAACACAGCAGCCTTAAAGTAAAGTAAAGTAGGTACTTAGTTTTAAAGCCCATATTTATGTTACCTGTTTGTACAAAGATTAAGTGTTAACTTTAACTTTAAGGCCAACTTGTAAATTTTGAAAAAAAAAGCATTATTCTTATTCCAAAATCGGATCACCAAGTCAAAACTTATGTAGTTACAAACATAAAAAAACGCTGTCGAAATGAGAATAACCTAATTTTTTTTTAAAGTTAGTTGAAAATTGATATGATTCCTTTTAATTTTGTATTTATAACCATGGTATTTTTTTATGGTATCATTTTTTTAGGGTCTCGTAGTTAAAAACAATATAAGGGTTTGTTGTTTTTTTAAGTCTTTTTTTAAACATGTCATCATGTATAAATTATTAATCACGCAACTACAAAACCCTACTGTTCGAGTGGACCAACACACATTTCACCGTTTTATTTAGTTTTAGTCCTCTAAATAAACCAAAACCGCAAATAACAGAGCAATGGCGATCGAGCCTTTAATTAAATCGTTGGCGGGGGTTTAACATTATTTAAATTGTTCAAAGGTAGTTACAGTAAATTTAACATTCAAATTATGTAGGTGGATGATTCTCAATAGACACAAAATCTTATTCAGCGATTAAAAAAATAAATAACGAAAGTTTAGATGTTTGTAACACATTTACCCAAGAACTACTGAACGGATCTGGGGCCTAATTCCACTATTTTTTAAACAAAATGCTATAATGGCGTCATAATGGCGCCATACGATTAAGATAGAGATTTAGTCGTAAATTTATTTTGGTATTCTATTACCATACGATTACAATCTCTATGACTTATAGTAGCGTGTCAATAATGTGGTGGGGCATATAATCATAATCGTAATAGTCATAGATATGGCATAAACAAAAGAAGATCGTGCTAATAGAATACCAAAAGGTGTTGGTCAAATTGTTACGCGATAATGAATCGATAATATTGTCATAGTGAGGCGATTGTGTTAGTGCAGGGTTTCTCAAACTTTCAGCACCACGTACCCCTGTTAAAGTTTCCAGGTGACAGCGAACCCCTTAATTAACTAAATACCCGTCTGTATCAAAAGATTTCCTTTTTGGCATGTATGGAAAGCATTTGAATTAGTGTCATTTGAGCGCTTGGACAGAAAGCATGCCTATCAAAATTACAAAAATCACACGACCAAGACACAAAAAAGACAGGGTTTCCTATTTTCAGTAAAGTTTTAATGCATTTTTATTACTATATTGTGCAATTATTGCCCTTACTTCAAGAAATCGGCGTTGAAAAATATTTGTTTGTTTGCATATGTTACGATTTTAATTTGTTATAAATTTATAAATAGAGAGGCAATTTTTTATAAATATTTTAATTTTATGTGTTCTTGAGTTTATTATTTTTAGTCTAAAAAGACTAGTTTTCATTAAATACTGATTCAAAAAAAAATAATGAGATATTTTGATTTAGATTTTTTTATTTTCTTGTTGCACTATATTTGTTATGTATTGACACAGAAACAGTTTTGTGACTTCTCATAACCATCTACATACCCAACTATTATCTGTCCGAAATAAAATATTTTTATTTATTTTATTAGTAATTAGAAGGACCCAAATGAATTTAAAAATGATAATTACAAGGTAACGGTATGATTTACAGATTGTTCCTGTAAAAACGCAGTTTTATTATTTTCAGTTACCTACCTACTTTTAAAATAAAATAATTACGATTCCACTAATCTCTTGTTCCGTATGCAAAAAACATGTCAGGCTCTGCGCAAACTGTCTGCGTCAACAAGTCAAGACAAGTCGTAGACAATTTTGAGTGTTATTTTTGTAAGGTTCTAGGTATCTACGGGGAAGGCCGCGAAAAACCTGATCGATGTGCACAGTGAATACACTGCACGTGGAACCTTGCATCGAAGCATTCGTTTCATTGAGACACGAAAAAATGACAGCTAAATATGTTACCTACTCTATTAAGCAAGGTTTCATCTTCAAATCGGAATTTAAGGTTGAAGTCACTGTCTTTCAAAATATATAGATTTCGTGACGAAGTTTAACAAACCGGGCTAATATCCTGTCTTTTGACAACCAGCGTACTTCACAGTGTAGAAGTAATGAATTATGTTCACGTACCACCCATGTCTCGGCATAATAATGCGAAAAGTCTTGAAGCTTAGGTAACTAAGCGGACGCATTTTTATGTAATTTATTATTTTTACGACTCCTGAAAGTTCTGTTTTTAAATCTTCAGGTATTTTCTTGCTCGCTATTGGCTCTCTGTGCAATGCACAATGCATACTTTTGACCTCAGGAGCCTCAGAGTCCTCTCGCCACCATTACGTAAATCCGGTCGCGAACCCCCTGCCGTCGAATGGCGAACCCCTAGGGGTTCGCGTACCCCACTTTGCGAAACCCTTAGTGGAATCAGGCCCCGGGTTGAGAAAATTAGCATACGGGTAATTGTAATACTGAAATTAAGCAATGGGTACTTTTTGTCCTATAAATCAGTTAATTCACATACCCGAGTGAAAGTGGCGCCGACACCTATTAGAAGTTTTGGTGGTTTTAGATCCTTTTGTTTCCAGTGGTGTGTAGATTGCTGTGTGGTGCTGGCTTAGAATTTGCACCACCCCAACTCTTCCCTTTTATAAGCTATTTATTAATGCCTCTGTAATAGTTATAGCTTAGGCAGAGATACGAAGTTGCGCTTTTTGGCCATCAAACTCTATTTTCGCATGTCTTCTAAAACTATTACAGGGGTATCAAAAAATAGCTTAAAATAGATACTACAAACAGTACGATGGACTTTTAAAATTTCCTATGTTAAACTTAATAATATGATAAAATAGGTGGCGCTGTCATATTGGCTCCAATATGCGCCTTAAGCGTTTGCCTAGAAAGAAAAAGTGCGAAACCACATAACTAGCAAATAATAATGCAGAGGATAAAGTAGCGAGATGCCAACTATTGGACTAAGTTGATTTTTAATTATTTATTTGCAGTATATTAAGTAGCTTATGGACATGAGGTGGACCGACGATGTATCGGTTCCGACGCAGACCACTACGACGTAGAACGGTTACGTCGTAGACCTGCTGCGTCGTAGACCTGCTACACAAATTTAAGGTATGGCTTATCGAGAGGGCGTACTATAAGGTTGAGGATTTCCTTAACAAAAACGCTGTGATGTGGTAAATTTATTATTTTATTTCTCAAGTTATATTTACTCAAAATCAATTTACATAAGGTACTAAGAAATTATTATTTTACCGTAATTAATTTAATTTATTTTCTATATTAGGTACAATAACAATTTAATTATTATTTTAGTATGTTTGTAATTTTTATTTTATATTATCATGTACTAATTTTTATGTTGTAAATGTGATTTTACCAATAACTATCTGACTATCTACGATCTCGACCAATCGCTTTCAAACTAGCCGCTATACTTCTGCTACGTCGTAGACCTGCTACGTCGTAGACCTGTTACGTCGTAGACCCATTACGTCGTAGACCTGCTACGTCGTACACCTGCGTCGTCGTAGTACCTCTACGCTTTAGACTAATTTTTGCGCAAAAAACATAACCCAGTTTAAAAATAAAAGCAAAACTAAACCGTTACAAACGATATCACTTCAATACCTTCATATCGATTCATAAGCTCATTACGTTACCGCTGCTTTCAAATTAAACTTTATGTATATTCCCTTAGGGATAAAATGCAATGCATGGTTTTGCAAGTGGAAATTGGAAACAGCTTTCTAGTTGACAAGTTTATTGGAAAAATATTGTTTTGTTCCAGTTATCATCTTGTGTTAAATTAATGTAGATACCACAAACTGTACGATGGATTTTTAAAATTTCCTATGTTAAACGTAATAATATCATAAAATAGGTGGCGCTGTCATATTGACTCGGGTATGCGCCTTAAATCAAGATAAATTTTATGCTGAATATATGTTTCTTTTTTACAATATACCTGATTTGGGGCATTCTTCCATAAATCGGCCTCTTACCCTGTTATTACCTATATTTCCCATGGAGACGAAACAGGAACCAAATAGAAAAGGTTCTGATAAAAAATGTACTGATAAGCGAAAAGTAAATCGACTTTGTCTACACCATTTGGCACTGAGCTCGCAATTTACTTTTAAATTATACTGTAGGGCCATATTGTAGCTGTTTTAGGCTGGCACGTACAGAGTAAAGTTTTGGCTCGGTGAATATTTTGTTGTATTTGATTTTATTATGTATGACATTTTATTATTTGTACAATTTGGGGAACAGTATCGCTCACGTCCGTAGGTGTTGACCCTCTGTTACCCTACACGTGTCCTCTGGGTGGTGCTAAGAGCGGTACTCTCTGGTTCGGCCGTGGCTTATCACCACCCTCCGAACTGGGCCAGTCCGTGAAGCAACTCTGTTGTATTTCGCAATGTGGTCTGGAGTAGCCATCTTCTAGACCTTCGTGATACATCGTCGGCTGCATATTCGCTTTCCATCAGGTGAGATTGCGGTCAAACGAAGATCCACTTCTGATAAAAAAACATGGTATATGGATTGTGAATCCGAATTAAATGATTTAATAACAATAAATACTTATTTGTAAAAGAATATCAAATTCAACAAATTGGAACTAGTATTAACAATTGAAACAATATAATAATAATAAAAAGTTATGTTCTGGTGCGTCCAGATTAAGTTATAAAATTTGTTATAAAACATAGTTATTTATCTTTTTTTTATGTCGACGTGTTTTCATTTAACATTTGCGAGTAGTTTTGTATGTATGTGTGTGTGTTTTTATCTAGCTAAGTCCATATTCTAGACGCATATACAAGATTCTTTATAATTCTGCCTCTTCTGTACCGACTGAATTTAAATAACTTTCTCAAAAAATGCCATTAATTCAGTAGAAAAAGACTACCTGAAACGACATAGGTACCTAAGCGTGTGTTATCCACAAAACCGCATGCAAATTAGCAACCAGAGGCTAGTCTGGTTCACAAAAAACTTGTTTTCCTACCGTGGGAAACCAGCTTTTGGTAGAATCAAGAGACGCGTGTAAAATTCACTTATGGTAATCTTTTTTTCGTGCGGAAACCTTTTTTTCGCGGCCATACTTTTTGAAGCGCGTTGAAAGTGTTGCCTTTGTGTGGATATTACTCGTTTATTTATGTTTGGATTGGACAAAGCAGGAAATACGTTTTTGGGGTCAAAGCGGTGCTGGGTTTTTTTCTTTATAATCAACCCTGTAAAAATCTATGCAGATATTTGTATATTGAAAGACCTTTCCTTAATGTGCAGTGTGTGATATTTTGGGCACAACAAATTCACGAAACATCATATTCAGATAGTATCTACCCACATTTTTCCTATTTTTTTTTTATGTTTTGATATTTACTGTAGGTACTTAGGTATTTTTATACACACAATATTGTATACTTTGATATTATGAATATATATGTTTTGAATAATTAGGTAATCGGGATGTTAGGAATTGCAAGCTTAGGTTTTTCACGTCGCTGTTGTATCATTTAAGTATTTGAAGTATTTATTAGGTATTGTATTTATAGGGGTTTTGGACATCGGCGTTTTAACTGTAAATATTTTGACATTAGGTAGGTATGTGTATTTTACGTAGTTGCCGGATGTAAGCGTATGAGAAAAGTTGATAAGGTTCGTCGTTAACCATTAATATTTTTCTTTCTTTCTAACCCGCCTACATCCATAACAAAACATATATACCTATTGATAATGAGGGCATCAATTCAGATGTCACAAAACTAAACTAAACTAGTTTGACTCCACCAAATATTTTGCCTTCCCTTTCGTTTAGTTTTGGTGCAATCTAAATTGATACCTATCGATTCTTTAACTAATTTACTCCGTATCACGCTCGTCGCCAATGGTACATTACGAATTTATGACCCGTTACACCGGTCAATATCTTGCTTTAGGGGAATCTGCAAATGCGTAGACCTTCGAATTACTTATCTTCTTTTATCGAACTAATAGGCACACGAATAAGTCCGGACACAAACCACTATTCACACTTTAAATGCAAAAGTTTAAATGGAATAGAATATAAAAAACATTTGCTTGGACATAAGAACAAAAAGAGTAACAAAAATAAACAAACGAAACAGTATAACATGGATGTAAGTGACATGAAAGGGTGGGTAGTAGTTTACACTAAATATGTGGGTTTGCCTCCACATCCCTGTGCCGAAATAGGGGTTGGCTCAGCGTGTACTGAACATAATATGCTCAGCGCTGTTTTTCAGCCAAAGGCCTTATTATTTATTGACGTTACGGGCGGCAACCTGGCGAAAGATATAAATAAATATCATTTATCAACAGTTATGACCTACCTGCAGTTTGTTTGCAACGGTTTGCTGTTAGCTCAATTGTTTCAATTGTTAATATTACTTTTTATTTTATTTGATTGTAAATTCATGATGGATGATTCTCGTCACGTCAAAACTACTAGGTAAACGGATCGGGCGGAAATTTTGCATACAACTAATGCTGGTATCAAACATAGTTATTTTTAAAGTAAAGAATTCAAGATTTCTTTATTGATAATTATATTATATAAAGAAATCTTTATTCATAACTAAATATACACGTTGTATACATACATACATGGAAGTGAGTTGCTTAGTAGAGTGAGTTAGTTATCCACCGTAAAAACTACAAGTAAAACAAAAAACACTAATCAATTATAAGGCTTAATGCTATTAAATGGCGTCCGACTCAGCAGTTCATCAAATTGGTTCTCATGCAATAGAAAACGTTTCCCTAGAATCAACGCGTACGAAGCCGCGGGCAACTGCTATTCACACTAATATTATAAATGCGAAAGTTAGTATGGTTGTATGGATGGATTGATGGATGTTTGTTTTCACGCTAAAACTACTTAACGGATCTGGAAGAAATTTTGCACACAGATAATTCTAATCCCGGAATCAAACATAGGCTACTTTTTATTCCATAAATCAGTTGCCGTGTTATATAAATCATCTTAAACGTAAAATAACATAGGAACAACGCGTGCGAAGCCGTGGGCCGCAGCTAGTCTTCCATAATAGCCTCTCCGCAATAATGGAGAGTATTACGTGACAGACCATCATCCCCAAACTGGGCGCTTCCATTATCTACATAATTTCCGTCCTTTCAGAGGGATTATCCTATGTTTGTCGTCGGAACAATCTGTTGCCAGTTTGAGTATATCATGTTGGAAACATTCATTGATGTATAGAACTCATGCGTGGATAGATAAATAAATAAATAAATAATGCTGGACAATTCACACAGCATTATCTAGCCCCAAGCTAAGCAGAGCTTGTGTTATGGGTACTAGATGTATGATAACTTTAAATATAAACAACATTTAAGCCCTAGATATAAGTTAATTAATTGCATGCTATAGAATAGTTAAACATGAGCTCAAAACTCATAACCAACCTGTATACCATGTTTTACGCAATAAATATATCATTTTCATTTCATTTCATTATGATTTGGTTGACGAGTGGCGGGTGAAGGATTACCTGCTATGCAGGAAGTTGCGGATTCGATTTTCGCTTCGGGACATATGTTTGTACGATGTGTAGATATTTGTTCAGGGTATTATCTGTGTACTGTGTCTGTGTATAATAAAATTGTCTCTGATTGTAGCGCATTGTATAAGGCAAATTAATCAGTTATCATTGTGTTATGGGTAGCATATATAACATAAGCTCTGCTTAGCTTGGGCCTAGATAATGAATGATGTGTGAATTTTCCAACATTATTGATTTATTTGAGGTCGTTTCTGGCCGCTTCACACGCTTAAAACTATAAATTGAAAATGTCCTAGTAGCCCAAAGATTATTACATAATATCAACAAAGATCGAGTTAAAACATTCACTGTCCAGCCTCGCAGGGGCACGTCTGCGTCTTGGGCTATGATAGTGTTAGGAGCCATAAGCGATTTACTTCATAATAGGGTATATGCATGTGACTTCAAAAAGCTAATATTTTTTTTACCTATTCTCTATTAATATAGAAATATATCTGGATATTTATTTTTGTATTTTAGATGTTTTTATTATGAAATTTAATCATTGAAAAGTAGATATTTTAAGTCTCAACAGCAAAATTTCTAAACGCAACGCTATTGGCATGTGAAGCGTGACGTCATACTTGAACATTTTTGTATGGGCATGAAGTTTTGACTTTGAGTTTACGTATGGGACTCGATGATCCGTGACGTCATAAAATGCAATGGCTAACAAGGCAGCGTTTTTATCACCCCAAACTGAGTGTAGTTTCACTTTTCGTTTTTTACCTCAATAATTTAATTTTTTTGGGTGTTATATTTTTTTTCGTTTATGTATTAACGTAGATAATAGATTTAAAAAAAAACCATGCATATACCCTATTGTACTTCAAAATCGTTATTTATCTCAGAATCTTTGAGAGCTACCACTATCTTATTTAAGGAAATGTTTATTCAATCTTTTATCTTGAACGACGTGTTTTAAAAACACGATTAGTGAAAGTTTTCTCAATAGTTTTTTTTTAAATAGATGTTTTGCACACATTTTGCAATTTATCTCGGGAACAGAACACATTTTTTTATCGGTTTTAGAAACCTAGAAGTATTTCTTTAGTATTAGTCTTTTAATTTTTCGATTGGTTGTTTCATTAACTTGTAATAAGGTAAAAACAGTTTTGGCGCATAGAAAATTCGGTGCACGTCTCTGCTCTGTACTTCTCACTCGCGAGAAAACCATATCTGGTCATCTCACTCGAAATCTATCTCGTAGAAGCGTTATTGCACACTCTTAAGTAATCTACATAAGTAAATCAGTCATCTAGTACCCTTAACACAAGCTCTGCTTAGCTTGGAACTTTGATGCTGTGGATTGTCCAGCATTATTTATATATGTATGTATGTATTATGTATGTACGAGTATATGTACATCAATTGTAAGGAAACGTTATTTATATTCTTTGGAAACTGTCAGTCCAAGTTTGGACTTACGTTCATGCAAACCCGCATGCCCAGCTTGAGGATTATGGGCAATACCCCCATTAGAAAAACGCCAACAAGGCGCTTATGAGGGGGAGGCCTGCGTCCAGCAGTGGACCAAAATAGGCTGTTGAGGTTGAGTTTATGCAAATCTCCAGCCTGATCCGTTCAGTAGTTTGGGGTTTTTTGTAACTACTGAACCTCAACCTCAACATCCTGTATTGTTCCACTGCTGGACGCAGGCCTCCCCCTGATAAGCGCCTTATTGGCGTATATCTAATGGGGAGTAATGCCTATAATCCCCACGCTGGGCATGCGGGTTGGGGATCGCAGTTTAGTGGTAGAATTGTTCTGCGGGGAGCGCTACTGCCCGCCCTCCGGTAGATATCCCTTAGTCGCTTCTTACGACACCCGCCCCTTACGAGATCGGGTGGTGCAAATTCTAAGCCGGCACCACACAGCTGCTACTAACATACGTTCTACTAGAAGAACTATCTTATCAATTACCTAACTTTCCTTTGGGAGGGTAATGATAGTTTTCTTTGAAAGCAAGCTAAAAACAAGCTAAACTTCTGTTAAAAACTTGTATCAATATAATATATTGTTCGGTTATCATATTGAAGAACACATTTCAATTAATATTAAAAATTATCTGTTTTATTTTGCCTGAAATAAACTAATTCGATATATTATTTTTAAAATTAGATTTTATATTTACTCAAACGTTTAATAAGATTTAATCTTACCTTTGATATTTGCCTCAGCAAAGCGGGTTATTGAATATCACGCACTCAGAATTGCTGTTCCCACGCTAAGCTCCAATTGCAAACACATTATCATAATTGATGTACGTCAGTTCAATGATAATTATTGGTAACTGATATCTACTAATATAGAGTCTGTTCAAAAAGAGAAGAATCGTGGGAAGTTAGGACGTTCGTGTGCCAATTGACAACTTTTGTTGCGTTGACAACACTGCTCTGTCATTGCAGTCATAGGGATATGCTTGAGCGACATTTATGCTATAGAAAAGCGTTACTCAAGCAGAGATTGAAGACTGAGCAAGCTTTCATAATACGGGCCTTAAAGTGTTAGTTCACCGTAACGCCACGACTCTTCTCTTTTTGCACAGACTATGTAGGGTTATCGGTAATTCACTGGCTATGCAAGAACTGCAGAATCTGTTCATCATCAGAAACGTGTAAACGCCAGGTCGTAATTCTTATTTTGTTTTTAACCGACTTCAAAAAAAGGAGGAGTTTCTCAAGTCTGTTTTTTTATGTTTGTTACCTCAGAACTTGTGACTGGGTGGTCCGATTTGTTTGATTCTTTTTTATATGAAAGCTGGTGCTTCCCGTTTGGTCCCATTTTAATTTTGTTCATCTCTGACAATGGGATCTATGAAAATTCATGAAAAAACTATAAAAATTAAAGTCGGTTTATAGTTTTTGAAAACAAAATTAATTTTAATTATTTTAAATCACCTCAGTCACAAAATGAAAAACACGATTTTTCCGAAACCATTGACTTACTTAATATCGATCATTCACTACCACACCCACGGTTATTCGAAGCAGCGGTATTTTTTAATTTAGATTCAAAGAAAGCTTATTATTAAGGCCCATACACCAGCGAAAGTGGCGTCCCCAACTATTTTATCTTATTATTACGTTGAACGCAGGAATTTTTAACAATCCTACGTTCAGTTTGTGGTATCTATTATAAGCTATTTATTAATGTCTCTGTAATAGTTTCATTTTGTAAAGCTTAGGAAGAGATACGAAGTTGCGTTTTTTGGCCACCAAACTCTATTTTTGCATCTCCTCCTAAACTATATGAGATAAAATTATAAAAGAGGTATTAAAAAATAGCTTATAATAGATACCACAAACTGAACGTAGGATTTTTAAAAATTCCTATGATAAACGTAAAAATATGATAAAATAGGAATTGCTGTCAGATTGGCTCGGGTATGCGCCTTAAATTCGTATACTAGATAACTGAAATCACATCACATTATCACCCTAATATTATAAATGCGAAAGTTTGTACCTATCTATGGATGCATGGATTGGATGGATGGATGTTTGTTACTTCTTCACGCCAAAACTACTAGACGGATCTGGCTGAAATTGTGCATACAGGTAATTCTAATCCAACATAGGCTATTTTTATCCCATAAATCAGTTCCCGTGGGATGAAAATCACCTATTAACGTTTTCGTAGGCATAATGCGTGCGAAGCCGCTATAGTACTTAATAAAATTCACACAGCATTATCTAGCCCCAAGTTAGCTGAATAAATTAAGTGTGTGACTGCACTTTTATAAGCACTTGAGTGAAGTATGTACGATATCACAGGCAGATAATGGTTGCCACAGAGCTCAGGGGGCTGAGTCTATTTGATGTGATACTGACGTCTGCTTTTATGTGGCATTGGCGTCTATTCAAATGTTGCCAACCTCAACACCTATATTCGTCCACTGCTGGACGCAGGCCTCCCCCTGATAAGTACCTTATTGGCGTTTATAATGGGGGTAATGCCCATAATCTCCACGCTGGGCATGCGGGTTGGGGATCGCAGTTCAGTAGTAGAATTGTTCTGCGGGGACGCTACTGCCCGCCCCTGGTAGATATTCCTTAATCTCCTTTTACGACACCCACAGGAAGAGATGAGATGGTGCAAAATCTAAGCCAGCTTCACACAGCCCGACTAGGCTAGATGTTGCCAAAACAAGCCTACACTAATCTGACAGGACTAAAAATGATGCCGTCCTTATTATTTTGATCGTTATGACAAGGAGAGTGATATTTTTAGTACTGGCAAATCAGTTTAGTTTTGGCGACACGAATGGACAGCATTGTCTTTGAATGCGTGCGTTAGCAAAATGCCGATGCACGCACACTATAAATAGTTAGAAATTATGTTATGCGACCATAATATGGTCTATTTAGACTAATGTTTGACGAAACGCAATTTTCGGCATAGTGCGATCACTTGTATGGAAATTTCAAAATGTTGTCCTTGCGCTACATACTGCAAGTAAAAATTAAAAAATGAACTAAGTGCGATAGTAGGCATCTTGCTACTACCGTGTGTTTTATTGGTAAAATTAATTTACAGGTTTGCTTAAAAAAGTTGTAATAACATTGTTAATACCTACATAATGTTGGGATACCTACACTTTGTATACTAAAAATTAACTAATATCAGCATTTGAAAAACAATAAATTATAAATTTACTTTTCAAGCAGTTCGTTCACAGAATAGAAGTTCTGCTCGACAAGCTAGCGTTTCAACTTGATCTTGAAACAACGTAGACTACCAGCAGCTGTGACAGAGTCTGGTAGTTTATTGTACACTGCCATGCCCATAACATGTGTCATCTTTGAGGACTTCGTGAGGGAGTGGGCGATGGCAACAAGCCTGCCTGCGTTTCGCGTCCCGTATGTGTGGGTATATTCGGACAGGGTGCTTCAAAATAACGTGTTCTAAAATAAGGTACAAGGTTTCTCCATTTTTATCGCGCCGCAAGCAAAATGGCAAGAATAGAGTGAAAAATATAATAGAAAAAACATTTATTTGGACACAGGTATATAAAGAGTTTCAAAAATAAACAAATGACAAACAAAAACAGGAGAGTGAAAGTTATTTTTACGCCTTATTTTTATAGATGATTTAATAACAAAGGTTGATCCGGGACATTCAAACTATATATATTTTACATAAATCTTTAGCTATATAACATGGTTACCTATTTGACTTAGAAGAAGCATTAATGGGCGTTTGTTTCGGGAATAGAACTTTTGAAGTTGAGGCAAGAAGGTAGAGCTACCTGTAGATTGCTTGTAACAGTCTGCAGTTATCTCAATTGTTTTATTGTAAACTAGCTGCGCTCCGCGGCTTTGCACGCGTTGTTCCTATGGAAACGTTTAAAGGTGATTTTTATCCCAAGAGAACTGATTTATGGGATAAAAAGACACTCATAATATTAGTGTGATGTGATACTAGTTCTAATTTATATTATATTATTTTGATTGTAATTTTCTTTTTAACAAAGACATATAATTTATTTAATATATTACCTTGTTTTCGCTTATTATTATATTTTCTGTAACCGCAAAACATCATCCGCTATCTAAAGAGTTTTCTTTTTGGATACCTGACTTCAAATAGCTAAACACACGTACCTACTTAATTTGTTTTGTACTAAACCACATAACAGGGAAATTATTAGTCCAAAACATAGAGCCACCTTGTATTATCCGTTCCAATTTAAGCCTAATTTTGTCTCCGCCTCAAATAGGTCAACCGGTAAATTTTTCGAGATAAATTAGATTCTGTTGAATATTTGAGGGCTGACCCAACGGGGTTCTAAATATAATCTATATGTAAAATTTCTATTTCAGGGTTGTCAATATGCTCTACATAAGTATATCTTTTTAAGAATAAAGCAACAATTATTTACGATACTGACATTAAGGCCCATACAGCAGCGAAAGTGGCGCCCCCAATTAGTTTATCTTATTATTACGTTAAACGCAGTTATTTTAAAAAATCCTACGTTCAGTTTGTGGTATCTATTATAAGCTATTTATTAATGTCTCTGTAATTCTATGATAAACGTAAAAATATGATAAAATAGGTATCGCTGTCAGATTGGCTCGGGTATGCGCCTTAAAATATCATATCAAAGAATTTTGACGGACTCAACATATTTTTTTATTTGTTTGACATATTATTTTATAATTTGACATGTATACCTACTTATTTCAAATGTGCTAATATTTTTGTTGTTTTTAAGGACAAATGTTTGTTGTATACTAATAGTCTTAGAATTATGTATATTAATTTTCTAAAACTTAATTATTGTCATGCAAAAATAAGTACCCTATGTTCTTTATGATACTTGCTCATAGAGTTGATCTGGAACCTATCATCAATATCATCATCCGCACCCCGACTTCATCCACTGCTGGGTAAATAGGCCTTTTTTTTGTGCCACTCCTCTATTAGGTACCTATAAGTTATACCTACCTAATAAGTTATTTTTATTAAGTTTTTATTATAATATTAAAACGTCTTATTCTTGTTTTCATTATCTTAATAATAATAAAAAACCTAAACTTACATCTACTTATATTTAAGGGAGTGATTATCGCCTGTATACTAATTTACAAAGTAAGTACCTAGTAAGTAAGTATTTTAAGTCGCGACCTTTTACGACGCGCTGAGAAAAACCTATAGTCGTCGAGTTTATATCCACATAAATCCTATCCATCTGAGCATCAATGTAGTTACAAAATAGCTACACATCCATCAAGACCAGAAATTGCTTTTAGCTTGACACGTTATTTTGATGTCACTAGGCCAAGTTGAGACCGAGTGCGCTTCAGTTAGTCTTGAGTCTTGACCCTTTCCGAGTCTCGACTAGTTAGTGCTAAAATAGACAATTGTGCGCGGGTAAAGAATATCCGATATATTATTTTTGATGTAGAAAAGAATAAACATTATCTATATTAATATTTTAAAGAGGAAATATTTGATTGTTTCTTTGTTTGAGAGTCAGAGTCAGAGTCAAATCGTTTATTACTTTAGACTTACAAAATAAGTACTTAGACAAGTCCAATTTTTACTGTTTAAAGAGCTTGACAATAGTTATTACTATCACATAAGAAATAAGGTGCAATTGACTCTAATTCACTTCAATTTGTCCACTAGCGGAAGAAGTGAAAAGAAACCACTAGCAACTTTATCGCTAATCAACTAATACAATGTTTATATCTCCATCTTTATAACTAAGTCTAACACTACTATGTTCTTACATACTATTGTCGGTGTGGAACTGGGCGACATCGGGCTTCTTTGAATAGAATATGTAATTTATAAGAATATTAAAAAAAATCATTGAGCTTACTTTTCAGGGAGTGATATAGGTTATATTTTATCCCGGAATTCCCACGGGAACGGGAACTACGCGGGTGAAACCACGAGGCGCTGGTAGTCGAGAATACTTTTGTATTATCAATTAAGCTAGGAAGCTAGTTTTAAAAAACCTAAAAACGATTTCAAATCAACACAGTAAGTTTTACGAGAAAAAATATTGGGTTGGACCTAATGGAATAACTTGAACCAATTTTAAAAGTGTCACCCGCTTGTAAAAAGTAGATATATTTTTAGAAAAGGGTATATTAATAAATATACCCTTATGGCGCATACCCGAGCTAATATGACAGCGCCACCTATTTTATCATATTGTTACGTTTAACATAGGAAATTTTAAATATCCATAGTATAGTTTCTGGTATTTATTATAAGCTAGTTTTTAATAACTCGTAATAGTATGTAATAAAATGAAATAGCTTTATCTTATATAGTTTAGGAAGTGATGAAAAATAGAGTTTGGTGGCAAACGCTTTACAAAATAAAAATATTACAGAGGCATCAATAAATAGCTTATAATAGGTATCACAAACTGTACGATAGATTTTTGAAATTTCCTGCGTTAAACGAAATAATAAGATAAAATTGGCGGCGGCGCCACTTTCACTCGGGTATGCGCCTTAATCTGTTAAGATATGGAAAACATCTCGAATGGTGTTCAGAATCTCGCTCTGCATTACCTCGAGTTTAAAAACAGCGCGCTAGTTTACGCCGCGCGAGAGTATAGTGAGCGATTTTGATTCGAACTTTATAAATCCGCGTGCTCACAAGAGTGAGGCTTGGAACGGTGCGGTATATGAAGTCGATTCTAAGAACGTCGCGTCAGTAGAAACCGCCTGCAGTTGCCGCGACACTGAGCGAGACTCTTTGTAGTTTTAAGCGCCGTTTAAATTTAAAAAGCAAATTCTTTTTGAGAATTAACAATGCGGACGATAAAATAAAAGTTATTTCATTAACTCGCAATACCTACGAGTGAAATGTTACACCTCTGGCTTTATTTGTGTTTCTTGAATTTTTGTTGCACTTTCGAAAGGCACACGTCATTTTGTATCACTATAATACTGCTCGCAAACATCCTTCACTACATGTCCGGCTAACACTGTGCGTAGAAGTACACTGAGTGCAGGTTTAAGCAGGCGTAAGGTTCACTTGGACACAAAACGGCGCGGTCTCACTGAGGTAAGGGCATATCTAACGATTTATATCTTTGATTATGAGTCCTCATCTCACATCAGAACTTAGGATTGGTGCAAACGAATCTCAAACCTTGAGTGTTGCCACTAATTATTTTTAACCGACTTCAAAAAAGGAGGAGGTTCTCGTTCGACTATATGTTTGTTACCTCAGAACTTTTGACTCGGTGGTCCGATTTTCATGATTCTTTTTTTGTATGAAAGCTGGTGCTTTCCGTATGGTCCCATTTTAATTTGGTTCAGTTTTGACAGTGGAAACCATGAAAATTCATGAAAAAACTATAAAAATTTAATTCGTTTATAGTTTTTTAAAACAAAATAAATTATAAATAAAGACTACAATACAGAACCTAGTGAGGTTCTGTATTGTAGCTCATAGGAACGAAACTCAACAGGGAAGAACGATGTTCGGACTCAGAACGTTTCGGAAAAAAATGGCGGATCTGTAATCAGTTGAAAAACACAGATATGAAAATTATTTAACGAAAGACAAGGCAGTATGGCCCTAATGGTTTTAGCCTAATTTGTTCAAAGCAACAAATTAAAATATAAATAATAATAAAAAAACGTTTCGTTCTTTCTTGTTGCGTTTCCGGGCAAGAGACGAAATCTCAGGGACACTTTTGTCAATGGCGGAATTTGGAGAAACTGGTAAAAAAATAATTTGGGAATAAATGTGATTGCCTAAAATTACAATATTATTTAATAATATAACGTTTTGTTCTTCCCTGTTGCAAGCTGCATCACATCATCATAACCATCATCATCAGCCCGTAAACGTCCACAGCTGAACGTAGGCTTTCTCCAAATGACGACATGAAAAGCGATCCTGCAGGTTCTATAAACTCATTTCGAACCTCACTAAGCTGAATCCACAGTGAGTTTGAAGTTTTGTATTCTGTAAAACTCCATAATGCTTGTAGCGCTTCAGCGCCGAGCTTGGTAATGACGTTCGAAGTGAGCTCAGTCACTCACATTCGAGTTCGAATTAAAACTTTTACAGAATGAGTCTACTGAGCCGTCGAGACAACAGGTTGTTAGGTATTTAGAGAAAAATAATGCATATTTTTGTGTAAATCGGTAACCATTTGTAAAAAATAAAACGAATGATTATTACAAGAAAAATATAAAATAGTATATTGAGAAATAAAATAAGTACCTTCATATTATTGTTGCACGCACGCGATAAACAAATAAAACCGGCCAAGTGCGAGTCGGATTCGCGGATGAAGGGTTCCGTACCATTATCTTTAAATTTTACTATAGAAACTTCCATAGTTTGACGAATTCATTATGAACGCGCGCTAGCGCGCAGTGCTCGAAGGGATGCCGAACGCGCGCGTCTAGAACCGCACTCGCCCTGAAGATGTCCCTCGTTAAGGGATGAAACGTTGATGTTCTTCCAACACAAACAAGGTTCGTAGTTAACCCGCTTACATTCATAATGAATTATCTATATATATATATTCATCATCAGAAACGTGTAAACGCCAGGTCGTAATTCTTATTTTGTTTTTAACCGACTTCAAAAAAAGGAGGAGTTTCTCAAGTCTGTTTTTTTATGTTTGTTACCTCAGAACTTGTGACTGGGTGGTCCGATTTGTTTGATTCTTTTTTATATGAAAGCTGGTGCTTCCCGTTTGGTCCCATTTTAATTTTGTTCATCTCTGACAATGGGATCTATGAAAATTCATGAAAAAACTATAAAAATTAAAGTCGGTTTATAGTTTTTGAAAACAAAATTAATTTTAATTATTTTAAATCACCTCAGTCACAAAATGAAAAACACGATTTTTCCGAAACCATTGACTTACTTAATATCGATCATTCACTACCACACCCACGGTTATTCGAAGCAGCGGTATTTTTTAATTTAGATTCAAAGAAAGCTTATTATTAAGGCCCATACACCAGCGAAAGTGGCGTCCCCAACTATTTTATCTTATTATTACGTTGAACGCAGGAATTTTTAACAATCCTACGTTCAGTTTGTGGTATCTATTATAAGCTATTTATTAATGTCTCTGTAATAGTTTCATTTTGTAAAGCTTAGGAAGAGATACGAAGTTGCGTTTTTTGGCCACCAAACTCTATTTTTGCATCTCCTCCTAAACTATATGAGATAAAATTATAAAAGAGGTATTAAAAAATAGCTTATAATAGATACCACAAACTGAACGTAGGATTTTTAAAAATTCCTATGATAAACGTAAAAATATGATAAAATAGGAATTGCTGTCAGATTGGCTCGGGTATGCGCCTTAAATTCGTATACTAGATAACTGAAATCACATCACATTATCACCCTAATATTATAAATGCGAAAGTTTGTACCTATCTATGGATGCATGGATTGGATGGATGGATGTTTGTTACTTCTTCACGCCAAAACTACTAGACGGATCTGGCTGAAATTGTGCATACAGGTAATTCTAATCCAACATAGGCTATTTTTATCCCATAAATCAGTTCCCGTGGGATGAAAATCACCTATTAACGTTTTCGTAGGCATAATGCGTGCGAAGCCGCTATAGTACTTAATAAAATTCACACAGCATTATCTAGCCCCAAGTTAGCTGAATAAATTAAGTGTGTGACTGCACTTTTATAAGCACTTGAGTGAAGTATGTACGATATCACAGGCAGATAATGGTTGCCACAGAGCTCAGGGGGCTGAGTCTATTTGATGTGATACTGACGTCTGCTTTTATGTGGCATTGGCGTCTATTCAAATGTTGCCAACCTCAACACCTATATTCGTCCACTGCTGGACGCAGGCCTCCCCCTGATAAGTACCTTATTGGCGTTTATAATGGGGGTAATGCCCATAATCTCCACGCTGGGCATGCGGGTTGGGGATCGCAGTTCAGTAGTAGAATTGTTCTGCGGGGACGCTACTGCCCGCCCCTGGTAGATATTCCTTAATCTCCTTTTACGACACCCACAGGAAGAGATGAGATGGTGCAAAATCTAAGCCAGCTTCACACAGCCCGACTAGGCTAGATGTTGCCAAAACAAGCCTACACTAATCTGACAGGACTAAAAATGATGCCGTCCTTATTATTTTGATCGTTATGACAAGGAGAGTGATATTTTTAGTACTGGCAAATCAGTTTAGTTTTGGCGACACGAATGGACAGCATTGTCTTTGAATGCGTGCGTTAGCAAAATGCCGATGCACGCACACTATAAATAGTTAGAAATTATGTTATGCGACCATAATATGGTCTATTTAGACTAATGTTTGACGAAACGCAATTTTCGGCATAGTGCGATCACTTGTATGGAAATTTCAAAATGTTGTCCTTGCGCTACATACTGCAAGTAAAAATTAAAAAATGAACTAAGTGCGATAGTAGGCATCTTGCTACTACCGTGTGTTTTATTGGTAAAATTAATTTACAGGTTTGCTTAAAAAAGTTGTAATAACATTGTTAATACCTACATAATGTTGGGATACCTACACTTTGTATACTAAAAATTAACTAATATCAGCATTTGAAAAACAATAAATTATAAATTTACTTTTCAAGCAGTTCGTTCACAGAATAGAAGTTCTGCTCGACAAGCTAGCGTTTCAACTTGATCTTGAAACAACGTAGACTACCAGCAGCTGTGACAGAGTCTGGTAGTTTATTGTACACTGCCATGCCCATAACATGTGTCATCTTTGAGGACTTCGTGAGGGAGTGGGCGATGGCAACAAGCCTGCCTGCGTTTCGCGTCCCGTATGTGTGGGTATATTCGGACAGGGTGCTTCAAAATAACGTGTTCTAAAATAAGGTACAAGGTTTCTCCATTTTTATCGCGCCGCAAGCAAAATGGCAAGAATAGAGTGAAAAATATAATAGAAAAAACATTTATTTGGACACAGGTATATAAAGAGTTTCAAAAATAAACAAATGACAAACAAAAACAGGAGAGTGAAAGTTATTTTTACGCCTTATTTTTATAGATGATTTAATAACAAAGGTTGATCCGGGACATTCAAACTATATATATTTTACATAAATCTTTAGCTATATAACATGGTTACCTATTTGACTTAGAAGAAGCATTAATGGGCGTTTGTTTCGGGAATAGAACTTTTGAAGTTGAGGCAAGAAGGTAGAGCTACCTGTAGATTGCTTGTAACAGTCTGCAGTTATCTCAATTGTTTTATTGTAAACTAGCTGCGCTCCGCGGCTTTGCACGCGTTGTTCCTATGGAAACGTTTAAAGGTGATTTTTATCCCAAGAGAACTGATTTATGGGATAAAAAGACACTCATAATATTAGTGTGATGTGATACTAGTTCTAATTTATATTATATTATTTTGATTGTAATTTTCTTTTTAACAAAGACATATAATTTATTTAATATATTACCTTGTTTTCGCTTATTATTATATTTTCTGTAACCGCAAAACATCATCCGCTATCTAAAGAGTTTTCTTTTTGGATACCTGACTTCAAATAGCTAAACACACGTACCTACTTAATTTGTTTTGTACTAAACCACATAACAGGGAAATTATTAGTCCAAAACATAGAGCCACCTTGTATTATCCGTTCCAATTTAAGCCTAATTTTGTCTCCGCCTCAAATAGGTCAACCGGTAAATTTTTCGAGATAAATTAGATTCTGTTGAATATTTGAGGGCTGACCCAACGGGGTTCTAAATATAATCTATATGTAAAATTTCTATTTCAGGGTTGTCAATATGCTCTACATAAGTATATCTTTTTAAGAATAAAGCAACAATTATTTACGATACTGACATTAAGGCCCATACAGCAGCGAAAGTGGCGCCCCCAATTAGTTTATCTTATTATTACGTTAAACGCAGTTATTTTAAAAAATCCTACGTTCAGTTTGTGGTATCTATTATAAGCTATTTATTAATGTCTCTGTAATTCTATGATAAACGTAAAAATATGATAAAATAGGTATCGCTGTCAGATTGGCTCGGGTATGCGCCTTAAAATATCATATCAAAGAATTTTGACGGACTCAACATATTTTTTTATTTGTTTGACATATTATTTTATAATTTGACATGTATACCTACTTATTTCAAATGTGCTAATATTTTTGTTGTTTTTAAGGACAAATGTTTGTTGTATACTAATAGTCTTAGAATTATGTATATTAATTTTCTAAAACTTAATTATTGTCATGCAAAAATAAGTACCCTATGTTCTTTATGATACTTGCTCATAGAGTTGATCTGGAACCTATCATCAATATCATCATCCGCACCCCGACTTCATCCACTGCTGGGTAAATAGGCCTTTTTTTTGTGCCACTCCTCTATTAGGTACCTATAAGTTATACCTACCTAATAAGTTATTTTTATTAAGTTTTTATTATAATATTAAAACGTCTTATTCTTGTTTTCATTATCTTAATAATAATAAAAAACCTAAACTTACATCTACTTATATTTAAGGGAGTGATTATCGCCTGTATACTAATTTACAAAGTAAGTACCTAGTAAGTAAGTATTTTAAGTCGCGACCTTTTACGACGCGCTGAGAAAAACCTATAGTCGTCGAGTTTATATCCACATAAATCCTATCCATCTGAGCATCAATGTAGTTACAAAATAGCTACACATCCATCAAGACCAGAAATTGCTTTTAGCTTGACACGTTATTTTGATGTCACTAGGCCAAGTTGAGACCGAGTGCGCTTCAGTTAGTCTTGAGTCTTGACCCTTTCCGAGTCTCGACTAGTTAGTGCTAAAATAGACAATTGTGCGCGGGTAAAGAATATCCGATATATTATTTTTGATGTAGAAAAGAATAAACATTATCTATATTAATATTTTAAAGAGGAAATATTTGATTGTTTCTTTGTTTGAGAGTCAGAGTCAGAGTCAAATCGTTTATTACTTTAGACTTACAAAATAAGTACTTAGACAAGTCCAATTTTTACTGTTTAAAGAGCTTGACAATAGTTATTACTATCACATAAGAAATAAGGTGCAATTGACTCTAATTCACTTCAATTTGTCCACTAGCGGAAGAAGTGAAAAGAAACCACTAGCAACTTTATCGCTAATCAACTAATACAATGTTTATATCTCCATCTTTATAACTAAGTCTAACACTACTATGTTCTTACATACTATTGTCGGTGTGGAACTGGGCGACATCGGGCTTCTTTGAATAGAATATGTAATTTATAAGAATATTAAAAAAAATCATTGAGCTTACTTTTCAGGGAGTGATATAGGTTATATTTTATCCCGGAATTCCCACGGGAACGGGAACTACGCGGGTGAAACCACGAGGCGCTGGTAGTCGAGAATACTTTTGTATTATCAATTAAGCTAGGAAGCTAGTTTTAAAAAACCTAAAAACGATTTCAAATCAACACAGTAAGTTTTACGAGAAAAAATATTGGGTTGGACCTAATGGAATAACTTGAACCAATTTTAAAAGTGTCACCCGCTTGTAAAAAGTAGATATATTTTTAGAAAAGGGTATATTAATAAATATACCCTTATGGCGCATACCCGAGCTAATATGACAGCGCCACCTATTTTATCATATTGTTACGTTTAACATAGGAAATTTTAAATATCCATAGTATAGTTTCTGGTATTTATTATAAGCTAGTTTTTAATAACTCGTAATAGTATGTAATAAAATGAAATAGCTTTATCTTATATAGTTTAGGAAGTGATGAAAAATAGAGTTTGGTGGCAAACGCTTTACAAAATAAAAATATTACAGAGGCATCAATAAATAGCTTATAATAGGTATCACAAACTGTACGATAGATTTTTGAAATTTCCTGCGTTAAACGAAATAATAAGATAAAATTGGCGGCGGCGCCACTTTCACTCGGGTATGCGCCTTAATCTGTTAAGATATGGAAAACATCTCGAATGGTGTTCAGAATCTCGCTCTGCATTACCTCGAGTTTAAAAACAGCGCGCTAGTTTACGCCGCGCGAGAGTATAGTGAGCGATTTTGATTCGAACTTTATAAATCCGCGTGCTCACAAGAGTGAGGCTTGGAACGGTGCGGTATATGAAGTCGATTCTAAGAACGTCGCGTCAGTAGAAACCGCCTGCAGTTGCCGCGACACTGAGCGAGACTCTTTGTAGTTTTAAGCGCCGTTTAAATTTAAAAAGCAAATTCTTTTTGAGAATTAACAATGCGGACGATAAAATAAAAGTTATTTCATTAACTCGCAATACCTACGAGTGAAATGTTACACCTCTGGCTTTATTTGTGTTTCTTGAATTTTTGTTGCACTTTCGAAAGGCACACGTCATTTTGTATCACTATAATACTGCTCGCAAACATCCTTCACTACATGTCCGGCTAACACTGTGCGTAGAAGTACACTGAGTGCAGGTTTAAGCAGGCGTAAGGTTCACTTGGACACAAAACGGCGCGGTCTCACTGAGGTAAGGGCATATCTAACGATTTATATCTTTGATTATGAGTCCTCATCTCACATCAGAACTTAGGATTGGTGCAAACGAATCTCAAACCTTGAGTGTTGCCACTAATTATTTTTAACCGACTTCAAAAAAGGAGGAGGTTCTCGTTCGACTATATGTTTGTTACCTCAGAACTTTTGACTCGGTGGTCCGATTTTCATGATTCTTTTTTTGTATGAAAGCTGGTGCTTTCCGTATGGTCCCATTTTAATTTGGTTCAGTTTTGACAGTGGAAACCATGAAAATTCATGAAAAAACTATAAAAATTTAATTCGTTTATAGTTTTTTAAAACAAAATAAATTATAAATAAAGACTACAATACAGAACCTAGTGAGGTTCTGTATTGTAGCTCATAGGAACGAAACTCAACAGGGAAGAACGATGTTCGGACTCAGAACGTTTCGGAAAAAAATGGCGGATCTGTAATCAGTTGAAAAACACAGATATGAAAATTATTTAACGAAAGACAAGGCAGTATGGCCCTAATGGTTTTAGCCTAATTTGTTCAAAGCAACAAATTAAAATATAAATAATAATAAAAAAACGTTTCGTTCTTTCTTGTTGCGTTTCCGGGCAAGAGACGAAATCTCAGGGACACTTTTGTCAATGGCGGAATTTGGAGAAACTGGTAAAAAAATAATTTGGGAATAAATGTGATTGCCTAAAATTACAATATTATTTAATAATATAACGTTTTGTTCTTCCCTGTTGCAAGCTGCATCACATCATCATAACCATCATCATCAGCCCGTAAACGTCCACAGCTGAACGTAGGCTTTCTCCAAATGACGACATGAAAAGCGATCCTGCAGGTTCTATAAACTCATTTCGAACCTCACTAAGCTGAATCCACAGTGAGTTTGAAGTTTTGTATTCTGTAAAACTCCATAATGCTTGTAGCGCTTCAGCGCCGAGCTTGGTAATGACGTTCGAAGTGAGCTCAGTCACTCACATTCGAGTTCGAATTAAAACTTTTACAGAATGAGTCTACTGAGCCGTCGAGACAACAGGTTGTTAGGTATTTAGAGAAAAATAATGCATATTTTTGTGTAAATCGGTAACCATTTGTAAAAAATAAAACGAATGATTATTACAAGAAAAATATAAAATAGTATATTGAGAAATAAAATAAGTACCTTCATATTATTGTTGCACGCACGCGATAAACAAATAAAACCGGCCAAGTGCGAGTCGGATTCGCGGATGAAGGGTTCCGTACCATTATCTTTAAATTTTACTATAGAAACTTCCATAGTTTGACGAATTCATTATGAACGCGCGCTAGCGCGCAGTGCTCGAAGGGATGCCGAACGCGCGCGTCTAGAACCGCACTCGCCCTGAAGATGTCCCTCGTTAAGGGATGAAACGTTGATGTTCTTCCAACACAAACAAGGTTCGTAGTTAACCCGCTTACATTCATAATGAATTATCTATAAATATAAAAAAATACAAAAGTCAACGTGACTCAGTCACCCATCCAAGTACTGACCGCGCCCGACGTTGCTTAACCTCGGTGATCGGTTCTCGAGGTGGTAATGACGTTGCCCCCTTTAATATCAAAACTATTTAACTTTTATTATTTTTTGTTATAGCGGCAACAGAAATACATCATCTATGAAAATTTCAACTGTCTAGCTATCACGGTTCATGAGATACAGTCTGGTGACAGACAGACAGACGGACAGCGGAGGCTTACGAATAGGGTCCCGTTTTACCCTTTGGGTGCGGAACCCTAAAAAACAATGAAACAAGATATGTTTTAAAATCAAAGAAGCTACGAAATGTGTGAGGTACAGCAGAATTTACGCCTCTCAATGCCATTCTTGCTTCGTACTAAATTCCTTATCCATAGTTTTATCCATTTGTAAACTGCCATATAAACCTTTGTCACTAAAAATAATGAAACATTTTATTATTATTTTATTATTTTTAGTGACGCTCAAGCTCGGCGCTGAAGCGCTACAAGCATTATCGAGTTTTACAGAATACAAAACTTCAAACTCACTGTGGATTCAGCTTAGTGAGGTTCGAAATGAGTTTATAGAACCTGCAGGATCGCTTTTCATGTCGTCATTTGGAGAAAGCCTACGTTCAGCTGTGGACGTATACGGGCTGATGATGATGATGATGGTGATGATGATGATGATGAACCTGTCATGTAGCTTGCAACAGGGAAGAACAAAACGTTAGATTATTAAATAATGTTGAAATTTTAAGCAATCACATTTATTTATATACAAATATGTAGTTTTTTTAACAGCTTCTCCAAACTCCACCATTGACAAAAGTGTTCCTGACATTTCGTCTCTTGTCCGGAAACGCAAAAAGAAAGAACGAAACGTTTTGTTTTTTTTTTATTATTTATATTTTAATCTGTCGCTTTGGACAAATTAGGCTAAAGCCATTAGGGCCATACTGCATCGTCTTTCGTTAAATAAATTTCATGTCTGTGTTTAATCAACTGATTACAAATCTGCCATTTTTTTTCCAAACATTTCGTTCTAGGCTACAATACAGAGCCTAGTGATTTATAATTTATTTTGTTTAAAAAACTATAAATCGACTTAAATTTTTATAGTTTTTTCATGAATTTTCGTGGATCCCACTGTTAGAACTGAACAAAATTAAAATGAGACCATACGGGAAGCACCAGTTTTCATATAAAAAAAGAATCATGAAACTCTGACCACCGAGTCAAAAGTTCTGAGGTAACAAACATATAGCCGAACGAGAACCTCCTCCTTTTTTGAAGTCGGTTAAAAATAATTAGTGGCAACACTCAAGGTTTGAGATTCGTTTGCACCGATCCTAAGTTCTGATGTGAGATGAGGACTCATGATAATAATCGACCGAATAATCGATCGGTTTTTTCAGTCACATTTGGAAGATGGAGAGGAAGGTAGATTTTGAGATGTTTTCCATATCTTAACAGATTGCCTTAATCTCATACTCGCATACCCGAGTGAAAGTGGCGCCGTCGCCACCAATTTTATCGTAATATTTCGTTTAACACAGGAAATTTCAAAAATCTATCGTACAGTTTGTGATACCTATTATAGGCTATTTATTGATGCCTCTGTAATATTTTTATTTTGTAAAGCTTACCTAAGCAGAGTCTAGCTATCACGGTTCATGAGATACAGCCTGGTGACAGACAGACAGACGGACAGCGGAGGCTTACGAATAGGCGGGACCCTATTCGTAAGCCTCCGCTGTCCGTCCCGTTTTACCCTTTGGGTACGGAACCCTAAAAAACAATGAAACAAGATATGTTTTAAAATTAACGAAGCTGCGAAAAGCAGAATTTACGCCTCTCAAAGCAAATCTTGCTCCGGACTAAATTCCTTATCCATACTTTTATCCATTTGAAAACTACCATAAACCTTAAAATTATGAAAGATTTTATTTTTATTTTATTATTCTGCGTTGTAGCAAGTGGTCATAAAATCTCTGAGGTGTTTCCCCCTTGCACCATCGCTTTTCGTTGTAGGTAGGTATCTATTGGCAGGACGCCCCGCTCAATTTATCTTTATTATCGGAAGCCATTATTAATATTCTATCATTAATACGACTGCCAAATACAGCGGGTTGATGAATCATCGCGAAATAATAAAGCATGTATTTATTATGAATATAGGCATTAGCTTTTGCCGGCGGCTTTAGACGTGTTTTCTCTACAAATTCTGCGAATTGGGACGGCTGTGCCATGATATTTTTTTTTAATTACTAGCCCCGCGTGCTTTGTTCTTATGGAAACGTTTAAATGTGATTTTTATCCCACGGAAACTGATTTATGGGATAAAAAGTACCTATATTTGATTCCGGGATTAAAATTACCTGTTTGCAAAATTTCAGCCCGTTCCGTTCAGTAGTTTTGGCGTGAAGAGGTAACAAACTCTATATCCATCCATACAAACTTTCGCAATTATAATATTAGAGTGATTTTAGAGGAAACATCGAATAAAGACTTTTTAAGTAAATACAGTATTTAGCACTAAGGTGACCATTAAGAAGTTCCAACAAATAGCTGCATACTAGACACAATGTATACAGTAAAGTAATACAAACCTACCTTAGTTAATTATCGCTAGGAATCATTCAAATTCATAAACAGATTACACGCAAACAATGCAAATATAACTAGATAAATTATCTGATATGAATCCGTTGAGTTACCTGAGTTTACAACAGTCTGCAGTTAGCTCAACTGATCCATTACATTATTATAAATATTCACGGGTATTTATCGCGTTTATTTACCTATTTTTCCCGACGTTTCAACAGGTTTACACTCTGTCGTGGTCACGGGATGACTGGAGTACTGGAGCTACCGCCTTTGCGAATTGATCCATTACAAATACCAGTTTAATTTATTTATATGATTTGATTGTAATTTTGATTTTTAATCAAGATTTCATATCTTCTCGATGCCTGCGTCCCTTGTAGCGTCGTCGGTCGACTGGTGGCTACCGGCTGCGATTGGTGGCTGTGTCTTGACTGAGCCACTAGTGGTTGCGTTTAGTGGCCCCGACTATTGGCTTAATGTACAGTTAGACTAAGACCCGTATTATGAAAGCATGCTCAGTCCTCGACCTATGCTTGAGTGACACTTATGCCATAGAAAAGCTTTACTCAAGCATTACTCTATGACGGCCGCAACGCAATGATGAGTGTGAGCGCAAACACTGGTAGAGTGCACATTTGTGTGACACCCTCATAATCCGATGGGACGGAAAATCGACACGAACGGAAGAGGCAGAGGTCAGCAGAACCACTTAAAGCACTTTCCGACGGACAGGAAAATAAGAATAATTAAGAAATATTTATTTGTAAGATTTAAATTTGAACTTTATCTAGTAACTTAACTTAGGTTAACCTATGATACGTATACGAACAACATAAAGACTTTGCTAAATTAAATGGAAGAAAATGTTACAAAATGGCGTCCGACTCAGCATTTGTTGTGATAACTCGCCGGTGAGCGTAGGTTGAATTCATTTAGGTATTTTCTAGCCCTAAAAGTTAAGTTTGTCAACATTAAAGTAATAAATCCACTGTCGCACTTGCAGTATTCAACATTGGTTCTTCATAACAAAATTGTAGTACTCATTGTTGTAGTTGTACATTTTTGAAGGATTTTGTCACGATGATGGTTTGTCGTTTGGTCTTTGTGACAGTTACTCATTAGTACACATTTTTACATTGTACCTACATTTTGACAAAGGTGCAATATAACCACGGTACAAACTGACTTCCGCACTTTATGTACCGGGTGTGTCACTGTCAAATTCCTGACTCCGATCGAGCTTGCCTCAACAGCCTGTATTGTTCCACTCCTGGATGCAGGCTACCATCTGTTAAGCGCTTTGTTGGCGTTTATCTTATGGGGATTAAGGCCCATAATCCCCATGCTGGGCATGTGGGTTGGGGATCGCAGTTCGGTGGTAGAATTGTTCTGCAGGGGGCGCTGCTGTCCGCCCCCGGTGGATATACCTTAGTCTCTTACGACACTCACGGGAAGAGATGGGGTGGTGCAAATTCTAAGGCTGCACCACACAGCTGTTGCTGTGCACTAGACTTGAAATTACTCACACTCAAATTTCCAGTGTGACATGACATGGCTCTAAGGATAAAACATTGTATCTTTCAACGCAAACAGTCAACACAAAACACAGTTCGTAGCTCGCTCATATTCATTTATTCATAGTATTTTTATATGAATATTTCTACATTCATCACTAACTAACTATCATCAGAGAAATAAATAATCCGTCACCATAAACGGCTCTTTCCCACGGCCGTTTTACTGGATCCGGCAAAAATCATTCGCGTAGCAGGTCTTACAAAACCTATGCCAAATAGATTCAAATGAATGAGCCAGCTAACAAACCTTACAACACCTTTTATTGAACGAATTTCACTATTAGGGTGATGGAACCACAGTAAGCGACACTTTGAGGCATATGGGTAACTTGATTTCAAATAACTTTTTTTTAAACGAAGATATAAAAACAGTTTTTAGTTTAAACTGCAGGTAACATTATTGAGTAAGGTATGGCTTTCGTATGTTTTATAGAAAAGCTGCAAGATGGAAATTACAAGGTAAAAAACGAAATTACTTAAAATCTCCAATAATCTATACCAAAAATCCAGTAATGAACCCCCAATAGTCGACACTCTCCAATTATTTACATCCAGTATTTGACACTTACCCAGTAAATAACACCTAGTAAGTGACACAAATCCAGATTAAAGTTTGCCAGTTACAGAATTGTAATAGCTTACCTATACCGTGAAAAGGTAGTTATGGACTATAGAAATAAATAAAAACATGAAAAAGGTAAGACAATTAGGTATTCATTATGATTGTAAACGGGTGAACTACGAACCTTGTTTGTGTTGGAACACAAACAAGGTTCGTAGTTAACCCGCTTACATTCATAATGAATTCGTCAAACTACGAAAGTTTCTATAGTAAAACAATTAGGTATATTGAATAAAAACACTGTTTTTACTACTTGATCGCAGGTACATATTTATGTATACCTGCGTAATATCAAGCCTATAAAAGCCATATAATAATTAAAAAACAATCTAAATCAACTTATAGGTATTATAATAAATAAATTCTGTCTCAATCATAAAAATGCATAACAGCTGACTGTAGAACTGGTTCTTTTTTCATCCTAAAATTTGTAATTTCCAGCCATTTATAATTTTTCCAAAAAACTTTCAGGGGTCTAAATACTGATAGATCCAGCCTCCATTGCCGTTCTCATCTGCGCCGGTGTATATAGTTTTCTAGGACAAAATTGGTGAAAACCAGTTAATTACTACACTTTTTTACCCAGTAATCGACACATTGTTCTTTACTGGTATACGACTTCTAATCAGTGTATTTCAAATATATACTTAACCAACAAAATAATTAGAGCTAAGTTTGCTTAGCAACCAAAAAAGATAGCAAAAGCATGTAGCAAGTATGGACAGCTGTCGATTTTTGGAGTAAAACGCTTTCTCAGTATCAGTAATGAACATCCTGACTAAAATAAACAAAATGGGGATATTATACAATTATATCTAAATTAATTTATCTTTACAAAAAATCAAACAAAATACAATAAGATTATAGACTGACTAAAAATCATTCTAACTGTGCATATAGAATACAAGTCCTTTAGTGTATAATGTACTCGTATAACGTATTCACTGCCCAGCCCCTGCGGTGCGACCCGCAGGGGCGCGCCGCAGCTACACGTGGTCTGGCACCTGCGTCTTAGGCCATGAAGGTGTTAGTGTTTAGTTTTTAAGAGACGTCCATTCCGTCAGAGTATCGCGAGCAAATTCACACACAGTGTTTGCATCTGATTTCAAAATCCGAATGACAAATTCGAACATATGCCTTTTCTGCAGGATAACGTTAACAGTAGGTATAATAAAATAAATAATAAATAAATAATGCTGGACAATTCACACAGCATTATCTAGCCCCAAGCTACTAGATAACTGATATACATAATACAATACACTACATAGATAGATATTTTTTATTTTACATAAAAAACATCCAGAGCGCCCTGAACAAATATCTGCAGATTGTACAAATATTTGTCCCGAGGCGGGAATCGAACCCGCAACCTCCTGCGTCGCAGGCGGACCTCCACAATATCTATGTGTACTCGTCTGAATGCTAATATAGAACACGTATAACTACTAAGTACTGTTTTTTAATCAGAAATATCCCTTCGTTTGACCGCAATCTCACCTGATGGAAAGCGAAGATGCGGCCGACGATGTATCACGAAGGTCTAGAAGATGGCTACTCCGGACCACATTCCGAAACACAAAAACAAAAACCTTAAAGGTAGAATAAAAGTAATATAGGTATTTTGAAATAATGAATTAACTCAGAATAGATTGAGGATTATCATAATTAATTACTGTCTTTTGTTCGCTGCTTTGCTTGCGTGGCTTCAGGAAAAAGAGCAATAATGAAGGTAGATAATTCGTTGTTGGTTATATATCTACCTACTCAGGGGGAAATGTTCAGTAGGTATGTGTGAACTGCCATCGATTGCCATGCCGTTTACTACAAAGTTTTGTTTCTCTATTTTCAATGATATTGTGACATTTATGTAAACTTCCCGCACATTTCCATACACAAAAATTTACCTTAGTCAAGTTATTTTAAAAATAGCTTGTGTTTAGTAGTGAGTGAAAGAAGACACGCAATTGCGTACTTTGGAGAATTAATATAGTCATCCTAGTCGACATACCAAATTTGGCTTTTCTTTTTGATAGAAGCACCAGCAGAGAGTGGAATGAACTTCGTATGTCTGTGTTCTCGGTAAAGTAATCTTGGAGTCTTCAAATTCAGAGTGAATGAGTTCCTTCATGGAAAGCGTGCTCCATCTTAGGCGCTGCGCAAACATTATCTTAACCCAAAGATTCTAGGATCCTACGTTCTTAGGTCGCTGTGTACTTTAAGGGACGCAAGTTTTTTTTCAATGACCTTTGTCCCGAGTTAGCAGTCAATGATGCGGGATAGGGCTCTGGGTATATATATACATATACACACCCCTTTCAGCTACTGAGTCGCCACACATTTATTTATTTATTTATTTATTATTTGAACCACCAACAGTTAATACACAGCAAAGTTACACAATGGAATAGAGTAAGGTTTAGAGCGCTTGTGCTCAACTAATTATATTATATATATATATATATATATCATCATCATCATCATCATCATCAGCCTATATTAGTCCACTGCTGGACATAGGCCTCCCCTAATGAGCGCCATAGCGCCCTGTCTTCAGCTTGACGCATCCAGCATCTGCCTGCAGTCTTTCGCAGATCGTCATCCCACCTGGCCGGAGGGCGTCCTACACTACGTTTGCCGAGTCGCGGTCTCCACTCAAGAACTCGTTTACCCCAGCGGTTATCGGTTCTTCGCGAGATATGGCCGGCCCACTGCCACTTCAGTTTGCTAATTCTTTGAGCTATGTCGATAACTGTGGTTCTCTGTCGGATGTATTCGTTACGAATCCTATCCTTCAGAGAGACTCCGAGCATAGCTCTTTCCATAGCTCGCTGAGCGACTTTAAACTGGTGGACCAGCCCTATCGTGAGTGTCCACGTCTCAGCTCCGTAGGTCATGACGGGTAGGACGCACTGGTTGAAAACTTTCGTTTTCAAGCATTGCGGTATGGATGACGAGAAGACTCACAATAAATGTAAAATAGGTTTCACAGATTTAACACAGACTTACACAATCACATATCGGGAATCTGATTTACGACAGTTTACAAGCAACAAAAACCAACCAAATACCCGAGTTCACACATTGTTTTTTTTATTAAATTTAAATTTGTCGCTTAGGACAAATTAGGCTAAAGCCATTATGGCCATACTGCCTCGTCCTTCGCATATCTGTGTTTCATCAACTGATTACAAATCCGCCCTTTTTCTTGAGTCTCGTTCACACAAAGCCCCATAAATAAGAATAAAAAAAATAACAATCATTCAATAAAAGAAGGCTATTTCACCGTATAATATAATGTCAATGAAATAACTTCAACTTATTTCATTGGTCAATGAATGACGACCTCTGTGGTGCAGCGGGCGAAGGTTCGCAGGAGGTTACGGGTTCGATTCCCGCTTCGGGGCAAATGTGTGTACGAATTACAGATATTTGTCAGGGCGTTCTGGATGTTTCCTATGTATAATAAAAACATATCTTTCTATGTAGTGTATTGTATTATGTATTATCAATTAACTAGTATCCATAACAGAAGCTATGCTTAGCTTGGGGCTAGATAATGCTGTGTGATTTGTCAAACTTTTTTATTATTATTATTATTATATGATTTTTCAGTTAATAATGTCGTCAAAGTACTTTTAAAAATATTTAGATTAATGTAATAGTGGTGTCAATTCAGATGTTACTAAAACTAATCTAAACTAATTTAACAGGACTAAAAATGTCGCCGTCCCTGTCAAAACCCTCAAAATAACAAGGATGGCATCATTTTCAGTCTTGTCAAATTAGTTTATTCTAGTTTTGGCTACAGCTGAATAGACACCACTACCATTCTTTATAAAAACGGCTAAGAAATCATGTCTGTTCTATGACATATTTTCTTCTAATATACATATCAATGATATTGTCTTTTAGTAAGTATTTGTTGTTGTAGGTTATAGCGGCAGTTATATTAATACCTTAACCCCAACCTCAACAGCTTAATAAACCTATTCGTCCACTGCTGAACGCAGGCCTCCCCCTGGGTGTTTATTTCATGGTTAATCCCCACGCTGGGCATGTGGCTTTTGGATCGCAGTTTGGTTGCTCTGCGGGGGGCCTAATCCAAATCCTGGAATAACACATAGGCTACTTGTTATCCCATAAATCAGTTCCCGTGGGATAGGCGTGCGATGCCGCGGGGCGCAGCTAGTCATATATAAGTCCATTTAAACAAGTACAGGATAAGCCAAATGTATCTTTTATAGGATTTTTATACCACAATATTATTATTTCTAAAGAAGAAGCGAAATCATATCAACGACGTCTCCATATCCATTATCAGCCATCATTACAATGAAATAGAGGCTGTATTTGCGCAGTCTATTTGCCAAGATATTTCACTAGATAATATAGAATAATCATAGTTTATTGCTTTGTCTGAACCCAGTTTCAATAAGTGGAATTATGATCGTCATAATATCTAATCTAAATTATTTATAAGTTGCCGCGCCCCGCGGCTTCGCACGCGTTGTTTCATTTTTATCCCACGGGAACTGATTTATGAGATAATAAGTAAGCCTATGTTTGATTCCGGGATTAGAATTATCTGTGTGCAAAATTTCAGCCAGATGCGTTCAGTAGTTTTGGCGTGAAGAGGTAACAAACATCCATTCATACCTACAAACTTTCGCATTTATAATAGGTATTAGTGTGATTTATTTTTTCTTTAAAGACCTCTTCAATGAGCACCACTTTGTCGAATCTTCTGCTTCTCAAATCCTCATACAACCCCAGTATATCCTACACTATAGAGGTTGGGGCAAATTTTTGGCCCCTTAAGGGTAATTTAAGTAGATGTAGGTAGATGTACCTTTGTATACTGCTTACTGAAATAAAGTTTTTTTTTTATAGTTGGAAGGTTTTGTTCTTAGAAACCATCTATTCTATTTTGAAGCAAAATATATCGCCATTTTTAGTTTTTCGAAAAAAAGTACTTACTCAAAAAATGACATTTGTCAAAAAAAACAAGTTGGTCTTCATCGACTCTATTTCCAACCAGGAACACTCTTCCCAAAGTAACATACCAAATCAAATCGTAAGTCTTGGCAATAATTAAAAAAAAAAAAACAATTTCCATAAATTTTCTAGGAAAAAACGAGTAACTGAAACCCCCCACTCTGTATATACCGAGTCGCGGTCTTCAAGCACCCGTTTACCCCACGGTTATCGGTTTTGCGGTCAAACGCTATGTTACAGTCAAACCAAACAGCTTGACTTTAAACCAATACCATGTACCCTTAAAGGGCCAAAAATTTGCCCCACACTGTATATACCGAGTCGCGGTCTTCAAGAACACATTTTCCCCGCGGTTATCGGTTTTGCGGTCAAACGCTATGTTACAGTCAAACCAAACAGGTTGACTTTAACCAGTTGTTATAGCATGGTTCCTAACAATATTAAACACACGGGACCACGTAGATTGAACAGAAGATCAATTCGCATACCTCAACCTCACCAGCCTATATTGGTCCACTGCTGGACACAGGCCTCCCCCTGATAGCGCCTTATTGGCATTTATCTCATGGCGATAGTTCCCATAATCCCCATGCTCGGCATGCTGGTTGGGTGGACCAAACAGTGACGTCATGAAAAAAATGAATGCCTCACCCCTGGGGGTCGAAATAGACCCGAAATTCAAATAACTACATTTTTGTATGTTCCCCGATTTTACGTTGTTTTCGAATTATGATTCTTTAGAGTTTTAATATTTAGAATAGAATAGAAAATCTTTATTTTTGTAACATGGATAAATTAAGATTAATATTTTAATTACAACTAAAATGAAATTATTTCTAACACAAAAAGGTCACCGGCTCAGCATAATGCTGCTATGGTACAATTGTATCACAGCAGCGCTGGTTTTCAGCGGTGTCAGGGAGCTAAACGCGCTACACCAATCACACGGGAAGCATATCACATAGGTAGTAGGTAAATATTTGTCGTTTTAAGTTTAGTCTAGTAGTATTCCATTCTTAGATATCTTTACAGAATAGTTTTAAGGACGCCAAACATTTCAGCACAGCACAGATGTCTCCAGATAGCCTGCTATTGAACTGGGCTCGTTCGAAAGTAATCGTCTTTTTACCCTGTTGAGTTCTAATCGTAGGCAAAATAAGATGATCACCAGTTAGAGGTAAACATCTTATTTTGCCTATGTTAATTTGGGCTAACTTTTGTGCTTAGTGTCTGTGTTTAATTGGAGTAATTCCACCCCGCTCCAAATCCCATAGTATTCATTATTAAAATTTTCATACATTGGTTTATTTTTTTTGGTGCTAGATGATGTTGTGTGAAAACTAGAGTGCAGCATTATAATCTACAGTAATATTATAAAGAGGAAAGATTTGATTGTTTTTTTTTGAATAGGCTCCGAAACTAGACCGATTTAATATAACCTTTCACTATTAGAGAGTTTACTTTTCAGGCAGTGACAAAGCCTATATTTTATCCCGGAATTTCCACGGGAACGGGAACTACGTACGCGCTACTAGTATACAATAAATAGAGGTATTATTACCAGGTAGTAGTCACTAGACTGTAGCATTTTTTTATTCCTTATTATTTAAATAATTGTGTCTTTGGTGTGACAATTTCAGTCCCGTATTTTAATCAAGTAAACTTCTTATAGCATATTATTATCTTAGTACTAATTTAAATTTAAATTTGTAAAAATCTACAATCGACAATCAACGACAGCATGTTGATGGTATAACAGAATTCAAAAATAATAAATTTATCATAAATTTATATATAAATTTTAAAATTATACCGTGTTCAGTATTTTTTTCGAGGCCTACCTTAATTATGAATGGGAAAGCGATACGCTTTATGTGATATCCATTTTCATATCCGTCATTAATCAATTTCACAATTTCAGGAGATGTGAATAAAACAGAGAAAATATTATCTACACACAATGCCTTTGCAGGTAAAGAAAAAGAAAATTTAATCTACATACTAGAGTAGCTAGGTATTGGGTACTAAACGTTTTCTTCATGGCCATTGAAAAAAAATTTGGAAGCAACCCTTTAAATACTTTGGAACATTACTAAAATAATAATAGTATCTTAATCATACTTCTACGAGAAAAGATTTTTATTATTTTAAGACTTTTTCCTCTACTTACCACTAAATAAGCCAGTGGGACCAATCACAATACGAATACACACACACTCACTGTTCCGTCAACTTCGAATCACAAAATCCAACCGCATGCACACGACCGCTCTCGGCAACGCGCGATCCGCGACTGAAAACCCTGCAGTGGAACGAATATCAGAAAAGGCGCAGATTTCGAAATTCGAACGATGCAGTATACTACCGGGAATTTCGAGGTATATTCATTAAAATTGGTGGAAATGGAGGCATTTAGAATATTGGATCACAGGAAATAATTATAGCAAGATTGCAAAGATTGTAATGAAAACTCGAGAAGGAAATGTGAACGTTTTTCCTGTTTTGTTATTTATACGGATTTATTTCTTAATGGGATTCTTATGGTTTCAGGATAATGTCGGAGGAAAATGTGGGACATTTTTACATATATGTATTCTTGGTTTTAATCAATTTGTTGTATTAAATGTTATCGGTGTGGGACTTTAATTAAGATAAATAAACAATGTTAGACAATCCACATAGCATTATCTAGCCCCAAGCTAAGCAGAGCTTGTGTTATGGGTACTAGATGACATATTTACTTATTAGCAAATATTTAAATCGCTAGATACGCCTTACACCCAAAAACTGTAGCATTTTCTTTGAATGCTTTCGTGAACAAAATGGCAACACACGCACACTATCAGTAGGTAGATAAAATTAGTGTTTTCGTCAATAAACCTTAAGAGTTTTTTATTGCGCAATCACATAGCACGAACTTTTGTGAACAAACACACCGCAAAAACATACAATTCACTGATTCCAAGCGACAAAGACAAGCTTGTGAGCTCACAAACTTAGTTTGGCAACAAACACGGCCTATCTAATGATTTAAATCTTTGCTTATTACTATTACAATACATTCTTGGGTACGGATCCGACTGGTAGGTATTGGTATGGATCTGTTGAGTTACTCATAGATACATACGTATACATAGATGTAAAATTCTTATACGAGTATGTTACGTTCTCCCAGGACTAGATCAATAAATGGTCTTTGTTCTGTTACAACTAAACGCAAAAACATGTTTTTCTATTCTTTTGCAATACACCTATTTATGAAGAACATAGATGGAAAGACGTACTTAGACCCAAGTGTGACCGAGACAACAATTAGCACGCGAAAAACGACCGCAAGCAACGCCGTTATGACTATGACTGAGGTGAGAGGACACAATTGAACACAATTTGAGGCTGCCACTTTCGAGAACCCAATGCCTCATCTCCCCTTTTTACATCGATGGTTATTTATTATTTTTCGAGTTAAAGCTATGAATCTCTGTAATGAGATTATTTTATTCATAGTTTAATTAACTGTAAGCCTAAATGGCCTGTTAACATGCTCATAAAAGGTACACGACCGAGTATACGATTACTAAAATCGTAAAAATGCTAATATACTTAAGTACCTACCCTAATGCGAGCTCAACTAGCAACAACTATTTATTTATTACTAGCTGCACCCCGCGGCTTCGCACGCGTTGTTCCTATGGAAACGTTTAAAGCTGATTTTTATCCCACGGGTACTGATTTATGGGATAAAACGTAGCCTATGTTTGATTCCGGGATAAGAATTACCTGTGTGCAAAATTTCAGCCAGATCCGTTCAGTAGTTTTGGCGTGCAGAGGTAACAAACATCTATTCATCCATACAAACTTTCGCATTTATAATATTAGTGTGACTAGCCGCGCCTCGCGGTTTAACTCGCGTAGTTCCCGTTCCCGTGGGAATAGCGGGATAAAATCTAGCCTACGTCACTCCCTGAAAAGTAAACTTTTTAATGATGAAATAATTTTTGAATCAGTCCAGTAGTTTCGGAGCCTTTTCAATACAAACAATCAAATCTTACCTCTTTAGGTAGGTATATTATTAGTATTGAAAATCGCGAATGTTATTGTATGCAATAGCGTTAAGTTTTTTTAAGCTATTGCATAGCTTCTATCGCGGGCCTTGAGCGCGGGGACCGAATCCAGAAATTCCGTAACGAAAAAACCTTGACGTTTGTCTCTTTAGTTCAGCAACTCGCCTCTAGATGGCATTGCAATAGCTTTACCGCGGCAGTCCCCGAGTGCCACACGTCTTTTTTTTTAATCTGGCAGCGAATCATGATTATGAGATACCATATGGGCACTACAGCTAATAGGGATTATCAGGGCTTATGCTGCGTCCAGCAGTGGACCAATATTAGGCTGTTGAGGTGAAGTTGAGTTATATTGTTATACTAGTTAAACTATGGTTTGTCCATTTTGAAGTTATATTGTTATACTAGTTAAACTATGGTTTGTCGGTTTGTTTAAGTTTATGCTCCATTCAAAATGGATACGATATAGTTTATACACTCCTTTAAAATTCGCAAAAACTATTTGTGGCAAAGAGAATAAACTCATTACGGTTGTAAGCGGGTTAACTACGAACCTTATTTGTGTTGGAAGAACACCAACGTTTCATCCCTTAACGAGGGAACGAATTGAGAATAAACTCGTTGCAGTGACTAAATCGTGGATTGCATATTGAAATAGACCAATAGGACCAAACATTGATTTATGGAAATGGAGATTGCTAGTTCGATGCCTGCCGCTTGATAAAATGTTATTTTGTCGATTGTGGCTAGGCATCGAGCTAGCAATGTGTATTTGTGTCACAAATTGTGGCTGGGTTTTAATAGTATTATGTAATTATTCTTCTACTCTTCGATTGTGATATTCTTTGTTACTACTTAAATAATGTCTAAACCTACTGTTTTTTTATGTTCCATGTTTTCGGATGCAGCGACATATGAGCCTCCAATACATGTTGGCCCAACGTTGCCGGCACGTTTTTTGACGTTAAATAGACCACCGTTTGACCGCAATCTCAACTGATAGAAAGCGATGATGCGGCCGACGATGTATCACGAAGGTCTAGAAGATACCTATTCACCCTTGTCTTGAAGAGGCCCAGGTTGTAATTGGCCGGAAAAACAGAGACAAGGAGCGAGTTCCATTCCTTTGCGGTGCGAATAATAAAGGTGGAGGAAAACCGCTTAGTGTGAGTGGAGGGTACATCCACAAAGTATGTTATAAAAATGTGTTATTATGTGTTTTGTTGGCATTGCCTTAATAAATAAATAAATAATCATGTATGGGCTTAATTATGGTCAAACTTCACTCAATATAGTATTATATTATCTGTGCTCAAGGTAAGTTTGTTTAACCTGCACTGAGATTTAGCGTAGATATTAATCGCCCGCAGCAGAAACGGGTTAAGTGAGAGTTTGCTCACTGAGTCGGAAGGCCAGTGCTATCGGTGCAACGCCTTACGTTGCCTAAGTGTCTACGTCGAACGTAGATTTAGAGATTTACGTGACGTAATCCAATAGCTAACACAAAGGCAAAAGTTTGCAAGGATTTATGTGAACATGTTACGTAGCAAAGATTATCTAAAACTGCTGATCAGATTAATTTAGAATGACATTTGATGAGTTACGGATTTAGATGGTTTGAAGGTTTTATGATTTGAGTGATTGTGTGTGATATCTGTGATTCAAAGTTTTTGTTAAACAATCGGTATTTGATTAAAGGCGCTGAGAAAATAGTGAAATCGTTAGAGGAAAACGTTTTGTTAATATATTTTAAGACTTACAAACCTTCAACATTATGGCGTGTATTATATTTAAAAGACAACACACAATGTACATTCAAAGGATTTCGAGAGACTAACATCGTTTCTCAAAAGACAAAATGATGGATTTAACCAAAAAAAATATAAGGTTTTCACAAGGTAGGTCCTGAAAAACCTTTCAATATCTATAACTAATAATTGCTCTAATTTTACCATAGACATTAAATAAATATCTTACCTTAGTTGTTGATTTATGTAAAATAAAATTTACTAATTTTTTCATTAGCTCATTCATATTTGTATTTTTACTTTCCTTGTATTCGTAATTAAAAGCTCAGTGTTTACCTCGGGTGAAAGTAACATTTAGTCCCTCGAACTTTTAGCGCCCTCTCGCTACGCTCGGGCGACCTTAGTTGTTGATTTATGTAAATAAAATTCACTAATTTTTTCATTAGCTCATTTATATTTGTATTTTTACTTTCCTTGTATTCGTAATGAAAGGCACAGTGTTTACCTCGAGTGAAAGTAACATTTAGTCCCTCGAACTATTAGTGCCCTCTCGCTACGCTCGGGTGCCAAACCCCGTCCCGGGACTAAATAAGTTACTTTAATTCCTTGGGTAACAATGTACTATTTAACGTTTCCCTAGGAACAACGCATGTGAAGCCGCGGAGCGCGGCAATTTTTCTCAACTACCGTAAACCTACTAAACCATAGATTTGGTGCAAACAAAGCGAGAGCGGTGTATGGTGTCTTATGTAATAAGGGATTTTATGTGATAAGTGGGAATAGAACTCGAACCGGGTTCAAGCCCCGTCGATATAAAATAAAGGAATTAATAGAATAGACATTTATTTAGCACACACAGGAAAGCCAAATACATGACAAATAAATGACTATGACTAAACCTAAAAAATAAATAGCTCTACGAGACAGTCTGAAGAAAAACATTGGTCATACCCACAAATATCAGAAGCTAAGGAAATATGTAATGGGGGCGGGGCCGGTGTCACAGCAATATGCCCAAAACGTGAACGAACACATTGCTAGCGGCAGTAATAGTTTCATTTAGTTGAAGTTCGAACGTTGGCCACGACGGATTTCCACGTTGGCGGAAAATTTTCAGCCTCAGGTAGGACGGAAATAACGCTGGTTTTCAGTCTGAACCCCTGAGTGACGTCACATTACGAGTTACACGTGATTAGGTACCTTACAAAAACCAAAGAGCAACATATCTGTAAACAACTATTACCTACTACTACCTTACTATAATAACAACGTACTATGATAACAAAAACCTGTAAAAACGTTTTAGACTATTAAGTAAAATTTTGTATTATACTAATTCAACGTACTTACAAGTCAAACTTTTTCTCGTTTCCGTTTTAACCGCTAGATTAAGAATTCGTGGGGCTGGCCTCAATCAAGGGGATGATGAGATCTTAAGGTGAAACCCCTATTTTATATCGCATATCTCTTTAGAAGTAGGTATTTTTGTTTTCGATCAGTTCGAGCCAGTATACTTTATTGAATTACTACAACGCAACTTATCTGAAAATCTTAATCTCTCTCTTATGTTTAAGTCAAAGAGTCAGAGTCAAATCGTTTATTTCTTTAGATTTACAAAATAAGCATTTAGACAAGTTTTTTGTAAGCACTTATGCACTTAGACAAGTTTTTTGTATTAAGCACTTAGACAAGTTTTTTGTAAATTAAGGCGCATACCCGATTCAATGTGGCGTCGCCACCCATTTTATCTTATTATTACGTTTAACACAGGAAATTTCAAACATCCATCGTATTTTAAGCAATTTTTTAATACTTTTGTAATAGTTTTATTTTGTATATTTTATGCAGAGATGCGAAAATAGAGTTTAGTGGACACAAAGGGCAACTGCGCATTTGCTCGAGTATGCGCCTTTTTATATATTTTCATCAGAACGAAAGGTGCATACGACATTTAGGATCAATCCTTCAAAAGGAAGACATTAAAATTGGTATTACTACATTTGACTCAAACAAATATACAGGGCAAAAAAAGCAGCGACAGCAATTCACGCGTAACCACTGCTCAACCACTTTTTGTTGCTGCGGTGATAGGTGTTAATTGTTCCTTGTTCGAGTACACATTGGACGTTGGTCGTAGTTGCAATGATTCTTAAAACGTGCATTGGCAAAGCACGCGATTAAATCGTCTAATGTATCAGCTAAGCTACCAAATCGTTACACACTAATACAATAGAAAAATTTAAATAAAATACAAAATGCTTACCGCCTTGTGGATAAAAAAAAAATACTTGTTTTTTTTTTATCAGAAAAAGACCTTTGTTTGACCGCAATCTCACATGATGGAAAGCGAAGATGCGGCCGACGATGTATCACGAAGGTCTAGAAGATGGCTACTCCGGACCACATTCCGAAACACAACAGTTGCTTCACGGACTGGCCCAGTCCGGAGGGTGGTGACAAGCCACGGCCGAAGCCTACCACCAGAGGGTACCGCTCTTAGCACCACCCAGAGAACACGTGTAGGGTAGCAGAGGGTCAACACCTACGGACGTGAGCGATACTGTCCCCCAAAATATTACTTATAGGTATAGTAAGTAACACCAAATGCTCCAATTTTCTGAGTTACGAGTTTGCGCTTCAAAACGTCTAACGTAATATATTATGTACAATCACAAATATCAGAAACTAAGTGTACAATAGACACACTAATACCTCACCCTCGACCGCCTGTATTGGTCCACTGCTGGACGCAGGCCTCCTCCTGATAAGTGCCTTATTGGCGTTTAAGTCATGGGGGATTATGCCCATCAATTCAATTCAATTCAATTGCAATTTAATCACAGTTCGGTGGTAGAATTGTTCTGTCGGGGGCGCTGCTGCCCGCCCCGCGGTGGATATCCCTTAGTCGCTTCTTACGACACCCACGGGAAGAGTCGAGGTGGTGCAAATTCTAAGTCAGCATACAGCAATACAATAGAGGTCTATTTAAATCAAATACAAAAATACTTTCGCCTATGATTAGCAGATCTTAAAAAACTTCCTTACACATAGCTTTCCCTTAAACCAAGGAAAAACTTAATTAGTAACACCAAATGCTTCAATTTCGTGAGTTACGAGTTTGCGAAATGCGAAATTTTTCGTCTCAAGTTTTCGACGAATTGTGGGTAGAGTTTTGAGCTATTTTTATTAACGGCGACGTCGGTGAGCACCGACCAGTGGCCTATATAAAAATAAGATACCTTACTGGAGTCATATTTAGCAATGGAGCAGTTTAATTATGCGTATCCAATTAAAGATAAAGATATTTATTTGCAAAAAAACATGTGTACAAAAAGGTGACAGATAGTGAGATAGAAACAACATGCTTGACCGTTTGCGGTATGCAAAAAATGATCCTTTGTTTGACCTTTATCTATAAAGAATAGGAAGAAAAACGGTTTCAACTTTACCCAAATTACGCCGATTCATCTACGCCTTAAGAGATGACATGCGGCGTTAAAAACTTTCTACAATTTTCATTAAAAAATTCGTCTAGGCTATTGTAACATTTTGAAATTAACATTATTATTAAAAATATTAGTAATTTTTGCAGCTCAGTATTGGTTTTGTTGTAGAAGCGTATACATTGCCCTTTAAAAGATACATTCGTTTTATGTAGCCTAGTTGTGGGTACAGCGAGTTAATGTTTATTTCTAGTTTTGAAATTATGTATATTGCTATTTTTTGGGAAACTTGATATTTTTTTGTATACAACAAGTTTTCATAAAAATAAAGCGCGTCCAAGTTTAGGCCCCACTCCCAAAATTTTAGTGTCAAAATTCTAGTGACGTCACCACAGAAATCGTAATAATTATTATTAGGAATTATATGGACGTCATCTTGTTAAAAAGTGTCGCAAAGTATGATGTCACGCGGAACTTTAACAGGCTATAAACATTATCTCGAGACCTCGCTGTTTCATTTATTTTTCATCATTTTAATCATAAACCATTATAATAATATTAGATACATTAAATTAATTAACACAATATTTGTTTTGTTGGAAATCTTATTGTTTATAATTATATCCTATTAGAGGATGCTTGTTTTGCGCACCATATCAGAGCGCCGACGCGACGTGACGTCATCGACGCTAGGTCTCGAGATAATGTGACCGGGTTGTACCATCATTTTTAGGGTTCCGTACCCAAAGGGTAAAACGGGACCCTATTAATAAGACTCCGCTGTCCGTCTGTGTGTATGTCTGTTAGTTTTTACTTTTTCTAAACTGTCTGTCTTAACTTGTTTAATGCCGCATGCATTTTTTATTATTTTATTACATATTATTTTAGGTTTTTTTTTAAATTATATAAGCGTCAGGTCGAAGCGACACGTGACCCGAGAGCTGGTGAGTATCTGGCGCAGCGCATCAGCATTGCCATACAGCAAGGCAATGCTGCTAGCGCGTCTTGGGGACACTTCCATTAAAATAGTACCTGGATGACCGAGCTTTGCTCGGTTTTTTTTGGTAAATTTAGTTTTTTAGACATAGTATTATTATTCGCCAATAGATGTAAAGAAAAGTAATATTTTTCAGTTTAGTGTTTAAGTTGATTAAGATAAAGTTGATTATTGAAAACACAAATAAAATAGTATAACTTTTCGCCAATGATGTCAGGGAAAGTCAATTGATTAAGATAAAGTTCTTGAAAGTTAATTGAAAACACGAATAAAACAACATTTTCTAAAAAATGAATCCTAGCTAGATCGATTTATCGCCCTCGAAACCCCCTGTGAACTAAATTTCATAACAATCGTTTTAGCCGTTTTCGAGATATATATATATACAAGAATTGCTCGTTTAAAGGTATAAGAAATTATTATAATAAATAAATAAATTTATTTCTATTTTTTGATTGTAATTTTCTTAACGAGGTTTTAAAAAAAAATCTTTATCTATAAGGAAGAATACATATTTTTATAGACTATTCTCAATGACTGCATCTATACCGTATCCATCGAGCATGTAGAATGTTAGTAAACAAACCGCGACACAAATAAAAAAAACTCATTTTCTTGGAGTTGAGTTTCAGATGTAATTGTAAGCAATATTTATTGAATGGATCTCAAATCGACGAGTAATGTGATATAAAAAAAGACGCGCCAGCAATGTGAATTTTAGGTTAAGTATGTGTGGTTTGTTTATTAATATTCTACATGTTCGATGGATACGGTTTAAGAATATTTTATCACCATTTATAGCCTTATTAAAAAGGAATAAAAAAGACTGGACACAGCTAGTTAGATAAAAAATATATGAGCTATTTCAATATGCTTTATTTATATATTTTATTGCGTTTTCTGTATCTTCCTACTTATTTTATTGCAAAAAAAAATGTTTTATTGGGGAAAAAGTTTTTTAATCATTTGTGAGATTGGTACCTAACTACTGTTAACCATGTTTTCGCATAACAATCAAAATAATAATGCTGGACAATTTACACAGCATTATCTAGCCCCAATCTAAGCAGAGCTTCTGTTATGGGTAGGTACTAGATTCTTTACCTAAACTAATATACTGAGTACTAGATAACTGATATAGGTACATAATACAATACCTCAACAGCCTATTATTGTCTACTGCTGGACACAGGTCTCCCCCTGATAAGCGCCTTATAATGGCTTTTATCTCACGAGAATGCCCATAATCCCCACGCTGGGTATGCGGGTTGGGGATCGCAGTTCGGTGGTAGAATTGTTCTGCCGGGGGCGCGTTACCTCCAATAGATTACCCTTAGTCGCCTCTTATGACACCCACGGGAAGAGTTGGAGTAGTGCAAATTCTAAGCCAGCGCCACACGGCAACTACATGAAAACCATATAATTGAAGTTGGTTTATAGTTTATAGTTTTTTAAAACAAACTTAATTATCACTATCATATATTTTTAACTCTAGGGCAAGAATTATGACAGTCAAAGGTTTTCATGGTTTATTTAGAAAATAAAGAAATTACAATCCAGTCACATACGAACAGCCAGGATTTTATATGAGAAGAGCATCGAGCAATCCAAAAAACTAATAAATAAACTCCAAAAACTAATCGATTGACAAAAGAAATAAACTAGCTCCAGTTTCCGAGTCTCCATAAACCACACCTGTCCTAATCTACTATACTTATAAATCTGTGGTCTTAATTTTCCCGAGCAATCCTTCAAGAATGTCACCGACGCCTGTCAACCCTTTCTTTTCTAATTCGAACTCCTTGGCTGCGGCAGCCAAGGAGTTTGGCTTATAATATAACTTTATTGTTCATACGCATCGAGCTTGTAGGTATACTATATAAACTCTATGTTCATACGTCTAATCCAGATACCTACTGCTTTATCTCTCTCAGGTTTCAAGCATTCTATTTTCCCGTAGGCTAGCTACGAAAATAGATGAGCTCTCGCCAATCCTGAAATACATGGTAGGTAGTGTTTTATAAAAGAGGAATGCCAATGAGCAAATGTTTCTCACACGGTGTCTAGCAACGAACTAAGCTGAATTTGTGTTTGAGTACCTCATAATCATCTTCATCATCTATCAGTCCACAGCTGGACATAGGCCTCCCCTTATGAGCGCCATAGCGCCTTGTCTTCAGCTTGACGCATCCAGTACCTGCCTGCATTCTTTCGTCGATCGTCATCCCACCTGGCCGGAGGACGTCCCACACTGCGTATGCCAAATCGCGGTCTCTAATCAAGAACTCGATTACCCTAGCGATTGTCAGAGACCGCGAGATATGTATGAGTACCTACTGAAAGGAAAATATAAGACTAATTTTAAAATCACACTCACTCAGGCGAGAATATATAAACTCATTTTAATGTATGTGTGTGTTACTGCTGCTAGCTATTCTGGTACCAAAAATCATCCAAATCCGTTCGATTTCAATGATTTTGGTACCAGAATAGCTCATACCCTTGTTTATCACATAGGCTCCTTAAGATCCCGAAAAAGTATATGGTGCTCTGGATCTCGTGTCATGATCAAATAATCCACTTATTCACCGCGAGTCACACCGTCATCCAATAAATAATAATAATAATAATGCAGGACAATTGCACACAGCATTATCTAGCCCCAAAATAAGCAGAGCTTGTGTTATGGGTACTAGATAACTGATATACATAATACAATACACTACATAGATAGATATTTTTTATTATACATAGAAAACATCCAGAACGCCCTGAACAAATATCTGCAGATCGTACAAATATTTGTCCCGAGGCGGGAATCTTCTCATTTCATATAGATACACAGATTTTTCGCCTTTGCTCTTTAATATAATAAGAAAAGAAATATTCTGAATCATTTGAAATAGAAAATTGAAAAGCTAACACACTTTAATTGAGTAAATAATCTTGGTTCTCAAGACTTAGAAATTCCATTCAGTAGAAAAACAAATAAAATTTACAAAGAAACTCAAAGCCTACAGAATTGTAAATTGTAACGTCATAACTCCATTGAAACGTTTGAAAAGTAAACAGTTATGGTTGAATACACAAAGGGAGGAATTTTAGAGTACATATTCGTAATAATATGGTACAGCGAGCAGTAGGTACATTGATTAAATGTGTATAGAACAGAAACTAGCTGAACTTACAACTTACGACCACTGCAGGAGCTATAAGAATGATAAGACGAGAGAGGCATGGTGGAATTAAACTCACGGATCTCGATTACATACTGTCCTTATTAAATTAATAAATCCTTTTTATAATATTTCTTATTATTAGAGGTTGGCACTCTATGTACGTGTGTATATATGTAGCCAAAATGAGTCGGTAGTTGAAAGCACCTAACCTCAAATAGCTAAGGTACAAGCAGAAACAAAAACCTCCGAATAACTAAGAAAAAAAACAGCGGGTTGCATTACGGGACTGCCGACAGAAGTGAAAACTACACGCACACTCTTCCGATGTACATAGCACCACAAGTGGCAATTTTGTTCATTGCGATAGTAAATACTTTGAACGGCACCATCCGTTAGCCTGCGGCGACACTTCTCTACTACTATCTAAGGTCATCTCAATTGACGCTGTGGGTTCTGTGTTGCTCCCGGAACTAGCGACATCTTTTTAACTTAGTGATCTATTTACACAGGTAGCTCTAACTTTTTAACTTTTGAAAGCTCATCTTAGTAGGCTGCTTGCTTACAATATAGTAACAATTAAAAATTACAGTAATGCAAGCGAGTTGCGTCACCACGGTCACCTGAGGCTGATCTAACATGTTAGATCAGTATCACGTGACGCTGACGCGAGTTTACCATTTATTACCCAGTTTTAGAGTACGATAGCGCTGCTAAAGAAGTTTTCACTTCAAAAATATAGAAAGAAATTATAAGGAAAAACGGAGGCAACACGTCACGATCAGTTAATAACGTTAAATAGACTGACCCCTCTGAATTCTAGATTTTAAGATGCTATATTTTATTTGTTGAGTTTTACTTTGACTTTGAGCATCTTTTGTGTTTGAGAATTTATTTGAAAAATCTGTAACGACGTATCAAATTGTCGTCTAATGTACTCACTCTACAAAAAGCTAGCGCTAGCTTTACTATTTGAGAGTTGATACGAGTTTTACATCTACATTCATTATTTCTCTAGCATACTGCTTGCTACGCTCCAGTGCTACGCACAACTGTGTAGCAGCGTGGCACTGCTACGATGCTACGCCGCTACGAGTAACGAAACAAAATGGTAATAAAATGGTTGTTGCTAATCAATGAGTGAACAAAACTATAACTATAAACGTTTAAAGGTGATTTCTATCCCGTGGGAACTGATTTATGGGACAACAAGTAGGTGGCCTATGTTTGATTCCAGGATCAAGGTTAACTGTATGCAAAATTTCACCCTGATCCGTGTAGTAGTTTTGGCGTGAAGAGATAACAAACATCCATCCATACATCCATACAAACTTTCGTGTGATGTGATAACGCCGGGCAATTCACGCAGCATCATCTCCGCCTAATAACGGCCTTTGACAACACTTATTTCAAGCCACAGATTTATATTTCATTCATCTGAGTGATGAAACTCAGATGAATGCAGCTTACGGATATTCGAGCTGTAAAAAAAAGCCATTTGTAAGGTGTAGACCGAGAATATAGACAACAAAGAAGTTATTTTATCTTTATCTCTTTGCACAAATGTATGTACTATACTTGTAAGTGTACTTGTACTGGCGATGCTAAACTTTTTTTTTTCATTTTGTCTTTAGACAAATAAGGCTTACGTAGTTTTTCTCTTTGCCGAAAGATATTCGTTTACAAACTATAATATCTCTATGTTTTACAACCTGTAAACAAATGTCTGGGCGTCTCTGGGCTACTCTGGGCATAGATAAAAACTTCTTGTTGGGCTATAGATAGAAGGCAAAGAGAATACAATAACTACGTATGCGGCCATAGAGATTATTATACCTAGTACTAACCATAGGGAGACTCTAAGGCCTGTTTCTCCCAATGCCCAGCGGAGACAGGAGAACCTAATTGACACCTGCAATGGGATGGATGGATGGGCAATTATGCGTATCCATAAAATAAGTCGATACAATTCAATTCTTGTGAAATTGAGTACGTACATGGTAACTATGGTAAGTCTTAAAAACTATAATTGGTAAGTATCAATTGTTTTTCCATTCAGACTTTCAGACATAGGTACTGTCTTATTATAAAAAACTTACAGCCGATTTCTCGAACGCTTGTCACATTGAATGGATAGTCAACTGCTTGTTATATACGCACTGCGGAATCTCACAGCGGGAATTTTAATCTCTCGGAATATAACCTGCGTAATTAACTTAACTTACACGTACGACGAATAAAATTCCTTGCTATTTTAGCTACCTACAACTTTATAGTGCTCCAAACATTCATATTTTTCCGCTAGTGCAGAATTCTGTAACTTAATGGAAGGTCCATTAAGTTACAGAATTCTGCAAAAAAAACCACGCGAGTAATAAAAGCAGTGCGTGTACAGCCCTCAACAATTTGTCAAAATAATAAGCGTTCGAGAAACCGGCTATTAGTTAGCAAAAGCTAGATCAAAGGAAAATCTAAAGTCAAGATATGGGTAAATATCTTTATTTCTAGGAATAGGTACAATACATGTACACATAAGAAAATAAAACACTTTAAATAAAAATTACACATAGAAATAATGTTTTATTTCTTACTTCTGTAGCTTCAAGATGTAGACTAATGTAGGACAAAGAAACCTTTAGCCTGTAGGTTTTTGTTATTTTGTAAAATATTAACCTTCCTTTAGGAAACATCCCAAAAAATATCGACAAAAATGCCGACAACATCCGATAACTAGTGAAATCGGCAGGTTGCGGTGAAATGCGTAGTCCCGCGTCCCACGCCTGTTTCACCCCCGTGAAACAAATTTTTATTTAATTATTTTAGGGTAAAAAATTGCTAACCGGTGGTATGTGATGCGATAATTTAATTAAGTTAATTAGTCCCACTATCATTTTTACATAGATTTATGGCACATTTTACTATTTTTCAGCCACGAAAAATAAATCTGTAATGACAACGGTTCACACAGCTGGTTCTCACATAAATAATTGTCATTCATTTGACAAGTCAATCATGTTCACACTTTGTGTCCACTCAATCAAAGCGTGAACAAGCGCTTTATGTATGCGGCATATTTCCAAAGACATAAGATAAAATAATGTTTATTTACGTTCTACATGCCAAGTTATTATATTCTCTTTGCTACCAAAGAGAATACAATAACTTCGTAAGATTTGCTACATGCGTTAGCATCAAGTACATCTGTGAGTTCTACATAAGTTTTCGGTTATTTCATCATTAATTCATTAATTACTCCACATCAAGTGGAGTAATTAAAATTGGGAATAATTTTAGTATCTTGACCTACCACAATAATACAAGATACATTAAATTTCTTGGTAGGCATGATTTACTTTTCAGTACTTCGCTTGCAAAATTATGGGCAATAGGTAAGTACAGAACGGAAGGTGCTTTGATAGCGTGCAATTTTTGCCGTCGTGGATGTTGACGGAATTCATCACACATGGATGTTTGTTACCTCTTCACGCCAAAACTACTCAACGGATGGCTGAAATTTTCAGGTTTCTTAGCCGGGAATCAAATATAGGCAAATATATGGGATATAAGTTACCTTCAAACGATTCCATAGAAACAACGCGTGCAAATCCGCGGTCAGAAATTCCTTTAAAATAAAACGCCTTTGAATTTGTTTATTGTATACTAGCTGCGCCCCGCGGCTTCGCGCCGTTCCTATGGAAACGTTTAGAGGAGACTTTTATAGCACGAGAACTGATTTATGGGATAAAAAGTAGCCTTTGTTTGATTCCGGGATTAGAATTACATGTGTGAAATTTTTGCCAGATCCGTTCAGTAGTATTGGCGTGAAGTCCATCCATCCGTCCATACATTTATAATATTAGTGTGATGTGATATTCTAACATTTTTTCTTCCACCGCTTCCAGGGTCTCCAACTGTGAATGCTGCAAAGACAGGATTGACATGGAAGAATTTCAGGAGAAACCAAACATGTGTACTCCCATAGACCGGCTCGGGTACCCAGAGAGGTGCTGCTATTGTTGCAGTCCTAAGGCCGTAGCTATTTTCACCTGTCTTCTGTCCATAGTGAGAAACCATGAGAAACTTCTTCATGAGCGCATACCTCAACCTCAACCTCAACAGCCTGTATTGGTCCACTGTTAGACGCAGGCCTCTGACAAGCGCCTTATTGGCGTTTATCTTATGGAGTGTCATCATCATCATCATCATCAGCCTATATTAGTCCACTGCTGGACATAGGCCTCCCCTAATGAGCGCCATAGCGCCCTGTCTTCAGCTTGACGCATCCAGCATCTGCCTGCAGTCTTTCGCAGATCGTCATCCCACCTGGCCGGAGGGCGCCCTACACTATGTTTGCCGAGTCGCGGTCTCCACTCAAGAACTCGTTTACCCCATCGGTTGTCAGTTCTTCGCGAAATATGGCCGGCCCACTGCCACTTCAGCTTGCTAATTCTCTGAGCTATGTCGATAACTTTGGTTCCCTGTCGGATGTATTCGTTACGAATCCTATCCTTCAGAGAGACTCTGAGCATAGCTATTTCCATAGCTCGCTGAGCGACCTTGAACTGGTGGACCAGCCCTATCGTGAGTGTCCACGTCTCAGCTCCGTAGGTCATGACGGGTAGGACGCACTGATTGAAAACTTTCGTTTTCAAGCATTGCGGTATGGATGACGAGAAGACTCGACGTAGTTTTCCAAACGCAACTGGATCCTCCTCTTGGAGTCCTCCTTATGGAGTGTAATGCCTATAATCTCCACGCTAGGCATGCGGGTTGGGTATCGCAGTTTGTTGGTATAATTGTTCTGCAGGGGGCGCTGCTGCCCGCCCCTCGGTGGATATTAGTCGCCTCTTACGACACCTGCGGGAAGAGTTGGGGTAGTGGAAATTCTAAGCCAGCACCACACAGCTATGAGCTATGAGCCCATAATAGTCCACTGATAATGGCTTGCTAGAGTTTATGCACTCAGGTGATATCACCTGAGTCAATATAAAATAATTGAACAGCCCATAATTAAATAATTGAATTTATTTATTCAGATAATTTTACAATCCATTTTGTGTTAGTTGGCTTATATTATAACTGAGGGTTAGTTAATACATCAAATTATTGATTGGCACTTCACACTAATATTATAAATACAAAAGTTTGGATGGATGGATGGATGTTTGTAACCTCTTCACGTCAAAACTAATAAACGGATCGGACTGAAATTTTGCATACCTACAGGCAATTTTAATCGTGGAATATAGACTTTTTATCATATAAATCAGTTCCTTCCCGTGGGATAGCATAATTATCACCTTCAAACGTTTACATAGACTGCGTGTACCGCGTGTACGCCTACGCACGCGCGAATTGCCTTGCATTGCATGTGATGATGTGATATTGCAGGTGCGGTTCGCGTGCGCAAGACATACACTTCTACGAATTGCCTTGATTGCATGTCACATTGCAGGCGCGGTTCGCGTGCGCAAGGCATACACTTCTACGAATTGCCTTGCATTGGGTGTGACATTGCAGGTGCGGTTCGCGCGTGCAAGACATACACTTCTACGAATTGCCTTGCATTGCATGTGACATTGCAGACGCGGTTCGCGCGCGCAAGGCATACACTTCTACGAATTGCCTTGCATTGCGCGTGACATTGCAGGTGCGGTTCGCACGCGCAAGACATACACTTCTACGAATTGCCTTGCATTGCATGTGACATTGCAGACGCGGTTCGCGCGCGCAAGGCATACACTTCTACGAATTGCCTTGCATTGCGTGTGACATTGCTTGTGCGGTTCGCGCGCGCAAGACATACACTTCTACGAATTGCCTTGCATTGCATGTGACATTGCAGGTGCGGTTCGCGCGCGCAAGACATACACTTCTACGAATTGCCTTGCATTGCATGTGATATTGCAGGTGCGGTTCGCGTGCGCAAGGCATACACGTCTACGAATTGCCTTGCATTGCGTGTGACATTGCATTGAGATTTTTTCGGGCAATTTTCTGGGCATAAATCAACGTGGTTCGAAGAATTTAGGGAAGTCGCCGTGCAAAGGGTATCAAAGTCAGTTTTCAGTTTTCTCATGTATATTTTTATTTCAGCTATGGTCAATCCTGGAGCTATGCTGGACACAACGGTTCATAGCATCCTTCCTATCCAAAGAAGATGACTTATTCTCCTTGTGTAATATAATTTACATTGTGATGTGCTCTGTCTTCCTAGTTGGGAGTGGCATTCTCTTCCTTGGAATTATTTTGGTAAGTCCACATAATATAGATAAGAGATAGAAAATAATTTATTGCAAATTGCAATGAGTACATCGAAAGAAACAATACCTACAACAAAATACCTAACAAACGTAAGTGACAAGTGGTGGTCATATCGCTCAAGAGCGATTTCTAACAGACAACTATGGTTGGGATCATTGGATGGTACTAGAGGAGATTTTGGATAGGATTGTAATAAAACACATTATCACACTAATATTATAAAGGCGAAAGTTTGTTTAGATGTATGGATGGATGGATGTTTGTTACTTCTTCACGCCAAAACTACCGGACGGATCATGCTGAAATTTTGCATACAGGTAATTCTAATCCTGGAATCAAACATAGGCTACTTTTTATCCCATAAATCAGTTCCCGTGGGATGAAAATCACCTTTTAATGTTTCCATAGGAACAACGCGTGCGAATCCTCGGGGCTCAGCTAGTTAACTATATTTTTTTTAAGTTGTCTGAACAATAAAATAAACTATTAACTTAGGCACACACACACACATAGCTTCAGGTATTATGATGGACTTCCTTAGCCGCCACTTCCAGTTTAGTTAAGGTTTCACACCAAAGATCAAATCGTGTGTAATAAGTACGTTAGTGTTAACGTGCGTGCGTTAACACTTAATTCTTCAAAGAGAATGCCACAGTTATTGGGCGTAAGGGTGTATCTAACAATTTAAATCTTTGCTTCATACCATGTTTGAAGCAATCAAATTAAATAATCATATATCATATTCCATTATATTCCAGAAAAGATACGAACTCATAACCGTGTACGTGTGGTCAGCTTTTATATTCTATGATTTGTACATCATCATCAGCATAAGTTCCATCGTCTATAAGGCGGTGGTGACAGAGACGCTCACCAAAAAACGGGCCGCCTTGAAATTGATTGTCCATGTCGCGTGGGGATGCAGTAAGTGCATTGATTAATTAAAAAGGGAAGATAGGTTACGTTCTCCCAGCGCTTACTCAAAAATTGGCATGTGTTAGGTACAACTACACGCAAACACATACGCTCACAGTTATATTTCAAGTCCTGTGCAATACAAAGAAGAACAAAGACGGAAAGACGTATCTAATACCGAAGTGAGACCGAGACAAAAATATTTCAGGCGGATCACGACCGCCCGTGCCGCCGGTCAGAACGGTGACTGAGGTGGGAGCACACAATTTTACACAATTTGAGGTTGCCACTTTCGAGAAACCAATACCTCATCTTCCCTTATAATAAATCGAATGAGTAAGTGTCTTAATTTCTTAAGGCCTACCCGAGTCAAAGTGTCGACGCCACCTATTTTATCTTATTATAACGTTTAACACAGGAAAATTCTAAAATTCATCGTGCAGTTTGTGAAATATAAACATAAGCTATTTGTTAATGCCTCTGTAATAGTTTTATTTTGTAAGGCTTAGGCAGACAAAGTTGCCCTCTGTGGCCACCAAACTCTATTTTCGTATCCGTGCCTGAACTACCTATACAAAATAATTTTACTACAGAGACATTAACAAATAGCTTAAAAAATTATAATACATAGATATCATAAACTTTACGATGAATGCATGTGTTAAACCTACTAATGAGATAAAATAGGTGTCGGCAGATATTTGTCTGGGTGTTCTATGTATAATTAAAATATCTATCTATGTAGTGTATTGTATTAATTTTATCTAGTTATCTAGTTCCCATAACACAAGCTCCGCTTAGCTTGGGGCTAGATAATGCTGTGTGCATTTTCCAACATTATTTATTTTATTTTATTACCCCCTACGAGATAAAAGCCAATAAGGCGCCTATCACTGGGACTCCTGCGTCCAGCAGTGGATCTATAAAGGCTGTTAAGCTGAGTTTAGAAGACCTAGTTATTGTTTTTTTTCTTTTCAGTGTTTATCTACTGCCTTATAATGGTTAACAGCTATAGGCTAACGTTATGGTAAAAACACCTTTAATATTACAAAAATCGATATTAAATACGTTTAGTTACTCAGTTTTTACTACGTTTAGTTACTCAGTTTTGGTTCTCAGTTGACTCTCTAGAGGTCTCTTTTTGCTAGCTATTTAAATATTAATATAGGTTTTGGTAATTGGAATATATCCTACTCACTTATGTTATTGCCTACCAAAATATTTTTCTTATTATCTTAGTTTTCTTATTTCTTTGCAGGTTTATAAATATGGGTGCGGTTTAAATGTTCCTAAAAACCCTAGGACCCTAGAATCTAGGAACTGGTTTTTTTTAATTCCATGTTGACATATATCCTTCATAGGTTGGTACATAAGTATTTTTTTCTCTATTTTAGACGGTTGTATTATATTTTATACTACACCTGCTCAGAAAATTGCTTATTTCTTTTCCAAACAAGGTAGAAAGGTCTAAAGGCTACGTCATTGCAGGCGCACTGAAATGCGGGATGGAACACTGTGGAATTTCATTTTACTCACGCGTTTACCGGGTGAAAAAAGTGTGTGAAACTTCATTTCCAACGTGTTATTTTTCTGAATATCTGGTATATCAGGTTTATCATTATAAAAATATATATAATGGTACCTAATTGGTATTTTTTACAACACTTTCTTGCCTATATGTAATGTACATTGAATTAATGGTTAATTAGTTAATTTAAACATAGTTGTGATAAATGAACTCGTTTTCTTCCAAGTTTGAATCTCAAAAGCTGTTACGTGTTGTAAAAAACCAATTTTTTTTTTGTTTTTTTTTTTGTTCAGTGTCGTCAGCGAAAATACAATTAACCCTGTATACATATATTATATGTAAACCTGTATACGTGTATAGATATTCTCGGCTGCCATCAAAACGTGCTCAAAACCAAAGATTATAAATCTCAATTAAGCTATGAAAACAAGCAACAAGCAACTCCCGATTATTATCGAGGACTCTAAGATAATCTCCTGAGCCAATATAATCTTGAAACTCTGAAGGTCAACAATCATTAAGTTTTAGATGGCGTTTTGGGGTTTAGTTAGTTAGTACCTAAGCTAGAGCTCTTCGGTGATTACCTAACCTGGGTTAGATTAGGTTATGATAAGGTTAACAAAGTTTAAAAGCCCATGAGACCTAAAACCATATTTTATCTTCCTAGGCCAAATTTGTAGATATTCTGTAGTAGGGTACCTACGTACTAGGTCTAGGTAATTCGTTGCACATCTCTGCTCTGTACTTCTCACTCGCGAGAAAACCGTATCTTGTCATCCCACTCGAAATCCATCTCGTAGCGGCGTTATTGCACACTCTTAACGCACACGCTCTTTCTTACTACACACATTAAAATAAAATTTTGTTTCGTAGACCTTTGTAGCACGTGCTACGAATTCTGCGTGAGTCAGACGGCTTGGGGCCAATCCGTATTAATAGTGAAAATGATCTTAAAAAACTTACAAACTAAAGAATAATCTTCTCGCGCAAATGTCCACTCTCGCAAATGTCTTGTCGCGCAAATGTGAAGACGCGCTCAATTTAAGAACGGTTTATCTCTACCATAGGCTCTACCATAGGGTACACTTGCGCGACTCGCGCAAGTGTACCTTTATGACACGCCGAGACCTCTTACGACACTCACGGGAAGAGATAGGGTGGTGCAAATTCTAAGCCAGCACCACACAGCAACCCTATTTGCGGGAGCATATTCTACACGACGTGTGCCGAGATGCGGTCTCCACTTAAGAACACGTTTACCCCGACCTACGTAACCCAGTTCAAAACTAGAGCACGTAAGATAAAGCTAAACATAGCAACCTACTCATGAATCTATAGCTAATCCAACAGATGCCCCATGTTCACACTTTAGTGTCTGGGATCGGAACTTCATAAGTGATTGTGTGCTTACGGCTACACAACTTTTAAAGTTATGCTCGCACCAAATTTATCGACACGGAATGGCCAAACCAGGGACCTAATTCTGCTAAGCCAATCGGTTGATAAGTAGAGATAAACCGTTCTTAGATAGAATGAGCGGATATGTTATAGAGATTGTAATCTTATGGAATAGATAAGATTACAATCTCTATGACTTATGCGTGTCAAAAATGTGGTGGGGCATATAATCATAATCGTAATAGTTATAGATATGGCATAAACAAAAAAAGATCGTGTTATTAGTCAAAAGGTGTCAATGGCGGTGATCGTTACGTGATAATATTGTCATAGTGAGGCGATTGTGTTAGTAGCCCTTCGGTCTGTTGTGTCCACCGCCACAGAGTTCTACCCTTGAAATGAGTGGAATTAGGTTCCTATACCTACTAACCTTTATGTATATTTATTTTATACTGCTCCTAAGTGATTTTGTAGCGATAGTGTTTTCCTACTGTGTTTATAGTGTCGCAGTTGTCGCGTTTTATACCGGTCTCTTAAGTTCGTGCCTATTTCCGGCAATCGAATCAACCACCACTTTAGGTTAGTGGTTATAGTAAGGGAAAGTGGTTGTAACATAAAAAGGCCTTTTAAAGAAACTATAATATTGGTACTTTGAGTTGACCTATTCGTGATTGTGACCTACGAGGCTACGATTAAGTACCTAGGGTATAGTAAACCATGGTAGTAAACTGGTCTACCTATAAATGCATACAGTCGTTTGACTCAACTAAAGTGTTTTCCTCTATTCCGAAAAGTTAACTCAAAGTTCAAAGAGTTAAACTAATTTGATTTTTGTGGAAGTGGCACCCTCAACCGCGACGAAGAACCGTCGAGGAAGGATGGGCGGAGGCGGGAGGCGTTGGGGTCTGCAGGAGCTTGTACAGCACGCGTGGGTGCCAAACACGGTCGAAGGCCTTCTCTACGTCGTCGAGAAAGACCCCAACGGTGGAGCGCCCGGCGTTGTGCTCGACTGCGAGGTGGAGCAGGACCCTGGTAACCTGTAGCGTGGTGAAGTGGCCACTCCTGAAGCCGAATAGCTCCGGGTGCGGCTCGATGGTTGGAGCCAGCCTCTACCTACCTACAATCCACTTCATACAAGGTGTATGTAAAGTGTTTTGTATTGATTAATAATAATAATTTTTAATAATTAGTTTAGAGATACTGAGATACGCAACAAAAAGTGAATATTTATCGTTTTGTTAATTTTTACTAATTCACCTTAAGAAATAAGTTAGAAATTTTATTATTAGCTTTAATTGTTTTGAAATTTATTGAATTAAAAAAAAACACTAGTTTTGAACATTAATTTTAAAAATAAAACTGTTTTTTTCCAACCCTGATTGTGAGCGAGATAAACTTACAAATCATACTAAAACTAACTAATGAAAACTAAATAGGGTATATGCATGTAACTTCAAAATAACTATTTTTTCTAGTGTTAGAGAAATATATCTGTATATTAATTTTGTATTTTATGATGTTTTTATTGTAAAATTTAATCATTGAAAAGTAGATATTTGAAGTCTCAACTCAACAGCAAAATCTCTAAACGCAACGCTTTTGGCACGTGAAGCGTGACGTCATACTTGAACATTTTTGTATAGGCATGAAGTTTTGACTTTGAGTTTACATTTGGAACTCGATGATCCGTGACGTCATAAAATGCAATGGCTAACAAGGCAGCGTTTTTATCACCCGAAACTGAGTGTAGTTTTAGGTGTTATATTTTTTTTCGTTTACCTACTAGATCTATGTATTACCTAACCTAAATAATCGATAAAAAAAATAAAAAATTAATCCATGCATATACCCTATTACCAAATACAATACCTAACCTACCTTCCAAAAAATAAATATTAGGCAGCCATAAACTGCTTTCCAAAAAATTAAATAATAAGCGTTCTCGTTAGCGCGATTCAGCCCTCGGCCTCGTCCACGTTACTAAGCGACATCTAGTTATAATCTCAGACGGTTTTAGTCCTAGCTCAGAATCATAGATGGCGTAACCAGCACTGTGTTCAACTTACAGAAGACTATAAAACAAGAATTTTTCCAAATCATTATGTCATAATTACATTAGGTAAACATTTAATTACACTACAGATACTATGGCACAAACACACTGTACATTCGCGCCATCTACTGTTGCCTAGACTATCACGAGACTGGTGTCCCCAGCAGATCCAACACACATTAGGTATTCCATAGATTTAAATCATTAGATAGTTGTTAGATAGGCCCCGACACCGAAAACTGTGGCTATGCTGTTTTTGAATGTGTACGTACAGAGAAAATAGTGTCATCTCTTTTTCTCTCACATTAGTTGCAAACATTACTTTTGCTTTCGTGCACTCGCAAAAGGTAGGTAGGTAAGTACTTGCCATAAAGTTATTATCGTAGAAGGAGAAACCTATCTATATCAATGGTTATTATAGTCATTTTAGAAAATGCAAATTTCCTGCTGGAACGCAGCGCGACGCCTGATTACCGGCACGCCGCCGTCGACTAGGTACTTACGCTTCAACTTTTGGTTACTAGTTCCGCCCCGCGTTTCCGTAAACAAAGCCTTACAGAAGTTACAGACAGACGGCGGCGGCTTACCTGAATGAATCGCTAACCTAGCCGGTAGGTCCCATTTGTTCTATGGAACATGATGTAATTAACAATTTGAGAAAATATTGTCCCTATTTGTATAATAGGTGGTTCTATGGTACAAATAGGGACAATATTTTCTCAAATTGTTAATTACATAAGTACCATAAGTACCAGTTTTTGCTCAATTAACAATTTGAGAAAATATTTTCCCTATTTTTGTACTATAGAACAAAATACCAGCTTTTGCTCCTGTTTTTATTTGTCTGTAAATGCACAGGACTAAATGGGAATCGCTTTTCCCAAATTCTTCCATGATGGATGAGATAAACCTAATACCTAAGACGTGAACAACTTTCATCACTGACGTTAATAGGTACCAGGTAGTTCACTGTCAAAAAAATTAATATAGGTACTCGCTAAACAATATTATTATTTTGCAAAATAAAAGCAAAACAGCAGTTTAACTTAACTTATTAGTATAGTATTATATTACCTGTGGTTAAAGTTAACTTAGTTTGTTCTATGGAACAATTTCAGACAAAAAATACAAAATGTTCTATAGTACAAATAGGGATAATATTTTCTCAAATTGTTATATTACGTCATGTTCCATAGAACAAAATGAGACCTACCGAACCTAGCCGCCTACCATCTTGCAGTACGGCCGTGATTTATCATTTCCCTGTGGCATACGTAAGTTACACTTTAATTAAAACAACAGATTAAGTAAATTCCTTGTATATTTTATAATAGCGAGCGAGGTTCTCGGCTACATTATTTACATTGTACAATTGCTAATCCTCCAATTATGTGTTTAGACATTCTTTTTCTACGGACAATCTTTAGAGCTAATCAGTTGGTTCTATTTACATACAAAATGAAGACATGAAAATTCACTCTCGGTGATTATGACGATTCCACCAAATATAATAGTGTCATCGATGTAAGTTCAGGAGATAGGGTACTAGCTTCTAGAAAGTGGAACACACAAATTAGGTCCACCCACTTCAGTCATAGTCGGACTGGTGCCGCCGTTCGTGTTACGCGTGCATTGTTGTCTCGGTCGAACTTCGGTCTAGTTGCGTCTTTCCGTCTTTGTTGTTCGATAGGTATATTGCAAAAGATTGGAAATAGCTTGTTTTTGCGTTTAATTGTAACACAACACAGGCCATTTGTTGAGTTAGCGCTCTGCGAGAAAGTACCATATCAACAGAATTTTACTTATATCTATGGCTGGAGTTAACTAAGGCCCGTAGCACACCTCCGCTGAGAGACTATAACAGAGGAACCGCAGTAAATTCGCCAATTCTTGTCCGTATGTATGAGAAGAAACTAGCTAGATAGAAACTGCCTGTTCTAACTCATAGATTTGACTATAATTCTATCTCTTTCCCCGCGCAGTTTTGTCGATCTGCTCAGACGTCAGCCATACTTCCACGCTCCGGCCGACTTGTGATTGACTCGCGTGATGTTCCGACGGCCAGTTTCGCTACTCAAACTACACTTGATCGCAGCGGAATTCACTCAGCGATTTCGCTACTCGTATTTCGCAACGAAGGTGTACCTACTGCGGGCGTAAAGATTATCCGACAGCTTCATTATTGGGTGAACTTAGACGTTTGGTATGAAAACTTCTCTCAAAAACTGTAACTTGTCGACTAACTATTTGCCGAATACATGTTTAAGGCGTTAATGATTAATTATTTTACAGACGTCAATGAAAATCCCTTTGTATGAAGTAAGACCAACTAAGAAACTCATATTACAACTAAACTAATAATGTAATTATTCCAAAACACAAAAGATTTGGCATTAAATATACTTTTGAACGTAATTAAAACTATGATTTCTAACTTATAAATGTAGTAATAAAGTTTAATTATAACAACACTATTCATTTGATTTAATACCACTAGTCTAAATAGGCAGTATTAGGCAGTGTGGTCATTAATTCTATTAATAAACTAATATTTACAATGTTTAAACATAATTACATTAAAATTATACTAAAATGTATTAGTCGATTTAATCATGTACAAAAGGGTTTATTGTAATATTCAAGAAAAAAACTGAAAAAAATCTTTCTTCTGCTACCAATTTAATGTACAAAGTTATCAACTTAAATCTGTACAAAAATATTAGTTATTGCAGTATTGTGAGAAAAAGCATAACATTGTCCAGCAATAACTAAAATAAACTTCAACATAATCAGGGATAAAGTTAACTAAACATAACTAAATATTCAGTAGGATACATAGCACGCTTAGCGCTTATATATAATAACTAAGTGTACTTTTATGTTGGTAACATGATTGATACTATATTCTTTAACATTCAATTTTGATCTATTCATTAAGGGCTTCACATACACAGCTACATTACATTAGTTCATATTTCATACATGTAAAAATATACATTATAGCTTCCGTGTATGGTCTCTTGATGATTTCTATGAAAAGATGTATTGAGATGTATCGTGCCATTTTTAATTAACTTTTCTGTTGATCTGTTTTTAAAACTTTCACACAGAAACTTTTATAATTCACTTCAGTCACCCACTTCTATTCTTTTATCAAACTTAAGTCTTTTAACACAAGGTTCACTATTCATTACCACTGAATCCATTGTACTAGAAGCCTTTCTCTTCATTGCTTTACACTCTATACTAGAGTCGATTTTCTTCTGCAATTTAGGTTCTATACCATTCAATATTCTAACTTCTTCCGTTGTATTAGGGTCTAGTTTTGTTTTTAGGACTTTATCCTCATTAGATATTGTACCAGTAAATTTCAGGGCGTCTATTGCAATCGTTTCTTCTATTTTACTAAATAATTTGCTCTCTTCGTTTGAAATTGCATCTTGTGTAGTTGTATTAGAGTCGTTTTTCTTGTCAACAACACTCGGTGGTCTAGATTCGTCACTATTGGGGGTTGCACTTTTGATAATAAGCAGGTCTTTTTCAATTTCTGTTAGTTCTTTTGGTGTTTTTTCTTTACGCGGTCTCCCTAAGGGTCGTTTATTCTTGATTTTACTCGTGGACGGCGAATCTTCTGTCTCTTTCCGTTTTGTGTATTTTCTTTTCCCCGTCATGCCATGTTTCTTTCTCTGAGATTCGTCCTGTAAAAAGAGACATTATTAACTGTCGTGTATCTACACTCGCGTGCAATAGAATCGGCTCAAGCCGATATTTGCACGTAAGGTTCTTTTTCGAAAATAAAATTTTTAGGGAAGTTAAAATACGATTTTAGGGACCCAAAGGGTAAAACGGGACCCCACTACTAAGCCACCGCTGTCCGTCTGTCACTAAGCTGTATTTCATGAACCGTGATAGCTAGACAGTTAAAAATTTCACAGATGATGTGTTTCTGTTGCCGGTATAAAAACAAATAATAAAAGTTAAATAATTTTAATAATTAAGGGGGGCAACGTCTTTATCACCTTGAGAATCGATCACCGAGGTGACCGAGGGGATCGTGATCGGTCTCGGTCTAGACCGATCACGATAGAGAAAAAGTCCAGGTGACCGCGTCACGTTGACTTTTTGTTTTTTTACGAGGAAAGATTTGTATTTTTTTATTTTTATAGATAATTAAAGGTACGGAACCCTTTGTCCGCGATCCGACTCGCTCTTAGCCGGTTTTAGTCTGATTTGCATGCGGAGGAGCGGGTATATTATTGTTTAAAATCAATGACTAGTCGCTCCTATATGGTTATTTTAATTCATTCGATTTCTTTCTGATGTTATCGCTTCGGAAACGTCCGAAGCGATCCGATTCTAATTTGAATTCTATTCCGACGGAACTTTCGAACACTATTTTTATTTGTCAATAGTTTCCGATATCGAATCCGACGGCCTTTCCGACGAATTAAAATAACCCTGTTGAACTTAACATGGGTACACGACTATAGAAGATTTCAATTCCATTCAGCAATGGAGATCCGTCCTGTTTACTGACGGACCAGAATGTGTCTCCATGGTAACGACAGAAGAGGCTGAGGATACATAGGTAGATAGGCGTCTAGGCCAACCGTTTTCCTAATGCGGTTTAGCTGAATCTAATTTTTGAGCAAAATTTCGTTCGTCGATTCAGTTGCACGCGAGTGTATATCGTGAATTTATGAAAAATTGAGTCACGTTATTTTTCTATTCTACGCTAGACAAAAATCTTGGCTTCACTTGGCAGGCGGATTGGTAATCAGGTTTTCTATTTTAATTCATTCGATTCGTTTCCGAAGCGAAAACGTCGGATTCGAATTTGAGTTCTATTCCGACGGAACTTTAGAACGCTATTTTGATTTGTCAAAAGTGCCCGATGTCGAATGCAAAGGCCTTTCCGACGAATTAAAATACCCCTGCAGATCACAGTAGTATTGTAAAATTTTCACAAAAGAAATCTGGTACCTAAGATAAGATAATACCTGATACCTATCGGGGGAATGTGTGCCATGTGTTGCCGGCTTAGAATTTGCACCACCTCAACTCTTCCCGAGGGGGTCATAAGAGACAACAAGGAATATCCGTCGGGGTCGAGTAGCAGCACAGAGCAATTCTACTACCACCAAACTGCGATCCCCAACCCGCGTGGTGATTGTAGACAATACACCCCATGAGATAAGAAGTATGTCTCCAGACAACGCCTCTCCAAGGTGGAGGCTGCTCTTGAGGAGCAATTCCACACTGGACGCCTATTAGCGTGCGTTTCCAGCCGACCAGGACAGTGCGGCCGTGCTGATGGGTATGTGCTTGAGGGCAAGGAGTTGGAGTTCTATCTAAGAAAGATCAAGTCCAAGAGGGCTAAGTAAGGACAATGTAAAATAAACATAAAAGCCAAAAAGGCGCTTATCAGGGGAAGGCCTGCGTCCAGCAGTGAACCTTTATCGGATGTTGAGGAGGTGAGGTGGGGTAGGGGAGATTGAAGGGAGAGTACATTATGAATGTAAGCGGGTTAACTACGAACTCTTCTAGACGAACGGTTCTAGACGCGCGCGTACCGCATTCCTTCGAGCACTGTGCCCGAAATAAATAATGAATAAATATAAATAAATATATAATGCTGGACAATTCACACAGCATTATCTAGCCCCAAGCTAAGCAGAGCTTGTGTCATGGGTACTAGATAACTGATATACATAATACAATACACTACATAGATAGATATTTTTTTATTATACATAGAAAAACATCCAGAACGCCCTGAACAAATTTCTGCAGATCGTACACAAATTTGTCCCGAGGCGGGAATCGAACCCGCAACCTCCTGCGTCGCAGGCAGACCTTCGCCCACCGCGCCACAGAGGTCGTCATGATCAAGAACAGCATTCGCCCTGAAGATGTCCCTCGTTAAGGGATGAAACGTTGGTGTTCTTCCAAGACAAACTACGTAGTTAACCCGCTTACATTCATAATGAATTCGTCAAACTACGAAAGTTTCTAAAGTAAAAAAAGAAGGGGGAGTACTTACCAATTGCTTAGGTTTAGCCCCGATATACCCGGAGCAGCGATTAGCGCCGCACATACATCGCTTCTTCTCTATCCCCGTGCATTCCAGGTTGTAGTTGAAAGTCACTTCGCTATTCTGTAACCAGAAATACAGTACATTTAGCACATTAATCCTGCACCTTACCTCTCCCCAGTCGTGTCAGTCGTCGTCCCATCAAATCATGAGAGCCGTAAGTTTATTATAAACCTCTATTTGTTATGCGATTAGATAATGACAGAGCGGGTAGTAGGCTGTCAAAGCCGCGGTGGGTTCGTGGAAGAGAAACCGTTCCCATGTTCCCACCACAAGCGGCAGAGGTGGAAGCACCCTGAGGGTTTTAGTGGTGTTGGAGTCCCACATAATCGCACTGTCTCCCCGTGGCAGTGCGATATGCGTGCGCATTTCCCTCAGGATAATAAAAAAAAAAGGCTGTCAAAGGCGGCTTTAAGAGGTCGGTGCCGAAACAAATTATTGACTGTTGAATCTCATTCAGTTTATTAATAACAAAGAGAACCCGGGGAGAGGTTCGGCGCAGGACTAACGGCTTAACGTGCTTTCCGATGCACGGGGGTGTAACACCGCCAACTTTCTGACTCCGCAGTGGCTGTGAATTTTTCCAGCTTGAAAAGCCACAATATCAACTATTGGATTCGGACCGGCCCGGGATACGAACCCAGGACCTCATTATCAACGGTTGAACAAGCTGACCGCTAGACCAACGAGGCAGTCTATGGGTATACGATAAGTACGTATGAGTATAAGATAAGATGAACGAACATACCGCTTTGATATCATCTATTGCAAACAACCCGACTCTGACGTCTCCCAGCACGGTCCACTTTTGAGTTTCACAGTTCGGTTCACAGCAGTGATTCATAAACCTGGAATAGAAGTCTATAAGTTAGTACTTATCAAGTTTTACTTATATGTCGCAAAAAAATATTTATTTATTTTGCTCATATGTATAGTCAGCTAAAATTGTGCCTTACCACCACTAGGGTGATTTTTCTGTGAAGTGAATAGTTGCCAACCCCAGCTTGCTCGATATCTTTTGTTTAACGCAAAGCAAAATAGTTTCAAATTGGATAGGCGTTACGTTTGGCGATGGTACATGGTATCATCAGACAGCTTTGTGGTGCTGGCTTAGAATTTTCACCACCCCATCTCTTCCCGTGGGTGTCGTAAAGAGGCGACTAAGGGATATCCTCCGGGGGCGGGCAGCAGCGCCTCCTGCAGAACAATTCTACCACCGAACTGCGATCTCCAACCCGCATGCCCAGCGTGGGGATTATGGGCACTCCCCCCCATTAGATAAACGCCAACAAGGCGCTTATCAGGGGGAGGCCTGCGTCCAGCAGTGGACCAATACAGGTTGTTAAGGTTTAGGTTGAGATACATGGTATACAGCTTAGGTGTTAATGTATGCTTAGGAGCAAAATAATTTATACATTTAAAATGGCAGAATAAAATTAGATAGGATAGGTAGATATTAGATAATTATTTCACACACAAGGTCAAGTAATTTAAATTAGAAAGTTGAGGTGGTTTAATTATTATCACATAGGTAAGATATCGAGTCATTGATCTAATTTTATATTATGCAGTAGTTTGTCGGATAGGAATTCGTAATTTAATAGATATCATTTTAAATCTTAGAAACTAGTATCGAGTGACATATAGTACATTTAACCCGAGTGGTTTAAAGTGCGATTCCTAACTCGTGTCGTCCGAGGGTCTCAAATAACGACTTTGATATATTAGCTAATCAGTCACTTTCTCCTCTTGGTGACAATGTACTATTCTTACATCTACAGCGGTCCACTGCTGAACGCAGTTATCTGATTACCACCTAATCACCTTATTATTTTGATCGATATCGATAAATTTATATTATCTGATATTATCTGAGTTTAAGTCCATAAGAAGCGCTTGATTGTACCACCTCTGTCCTTGTTCAGAGTCATCATATTATTATAATTAACTTACCTTTCTAAAGAAAAAGAAAAAAATATATAGCAAAAAAATTGACTAATTTTGTAAGTCAAATATACGATTTATTCTCTGAAATTTCCCTTCGGTCAAGTATCTATCATCCTCTTTTTATCCAACGTTAGGAAATATAAGTTCTCCTCCCGTAGCTTGTGTTTCACTTCAACCGCCACTGGAATTCCTCTTCATCTATCATCAATAATCATCATTTAATTAACTAGCTGCGCCCCGCGGCTTCGCACGCGTTAATACTATAGAAATGTTAAACGGTGATTTATATCCCACGGGAACTTATTTATAGGATAAAAAGTAGCCTACGTTTGATTCCAGGATTAATATTACCTGCATGCAAAATTTCAGCCCGATCCGTTCAGTAGTTTTGGCGTGAAGAGGTAACAAACATCCATCCATCCATCTATCCATCCATACAAACTAGTGTAATTTACCTTGCTAAGTTTCCCTTCGGTCCAGCATCTATCATCCTCTCTTTATCCAGCGTGAGAAAATAGAAGTTCTCATCCCGTATCTCGTGTTTCCTCTTCATCCGCCACTGGAATTCCTCTTCATCTATCAGTTCGCCGACGTATTCTATCACGAATTGTCCTGTTACGGGAAAAATGGTCTCGTAAGTATTTTTTCATATTTATGTAGCCGACTAGATGTGGCACAGGATTCGACAGAATATAATTCGAATCAGTCTCGGTTGAGAACTTGATCAAGCAACACGTGTCCATAATTTGTCTCCGGGCTCAATTCTTTTGTCGTCCAATCGGTCCACTGCTGGACGGAGGGCTCCCTCTGTTAAACCCTTTTAGCTTTTATCTCGTGTGAGGTATTACCCATAATCATGCATGCATAGAATTTGCACCACCCCCACTCTTCCCGCGGGTGTCGTAAGAGGCTACTTAGGGATATTTACAGGGGGCGGACATCAGCGCCTCTTGCCGAACATTTATATCATGCTCAGCGTGGGGATTATGGGCACTATCCCCCATGAGAAAATAGCCAATAAAGGCGCTTATCTATATATAGGCTGTTGAGGTTGATTGATTGATTGAATTGTTCTTCAGGGGGCACTGCTGTCCGCCCCAGTGTATACAGGGTGGAAAAAATCTATGGGCCCTGGAGGGAAACTACCTTAAATCCTTTAGTTAGCTCATTTTACTGAAAGGGGCGAAGGGTTTCTTTTTATATTTTTTAGTTGGTTCGATTCCCAGGTGAGACAAGATTTTAAAATTTTTAGAAAATCTTTGAATGCGATTTTGTTTCTTTTTAAAAATAAAGGAATGTTTCCTTTCAGTAAAATGAGCTATCTAAAGGATTTAAGGTAGTTTCCCTCCAGGGCCCATAGATTTTTTCCACCCTGTATACCCTAGTCGCCCCTTACGACACCCACGGAAAGCGTTAGAATGGTGGAAAATCTACGTCGGCACCACATGGACCTATACCGTGTCCATTTTGAATGAAGCATGTTAGTAAACAAACCTCCCATACTTAACCTAAAATTCACTTTGTTGTCGCGTCCTTTTATACGTAACTTACATTACATGTCGATATTAGATCCTCCATTCAATAAAAATTGCTTACAATTATATCTGAAACTCGACGTAGGACTTGTTTCACAGTTTGTTTACTAACATGCTTGATTTAAAATGGATAAACCATAGATACATTTTTTCTTCCGGTCCTTATCCCACGCTAGGTGGGGTCGGCACAACATGTCAGTTTCCTCCACTCTGCTCTATCAGCCGTCATCTCTGTACTTACACCTTTCTTAGCCATGTCCTCTTTCACACAATCCATCCATCTTTTCCTCGGTCTTCCTTTCCCCTTATATCCCTCCACATTCACATGGACCCAGATACCTCGACCTCAACCTCCTCAACAGCCTGTTTTCGTACACTGCTGGACACAGCCCTCCCCCTGATACCTAAGCGACTTATTGGCATTTGTCTCATGGGGAGTAATGTCCATAATCCCCACGCTAGGCATGCGGGTTGAGGATCGCAGCTCGGTGGTAGAATTGTTCTGCAGGGGGCGCTGCTGCTCGCCCCCGATATATATCCCTTAGTCGCCTCTTACGACACCCACGGTAAGAGTTGGGGTGGTGCAAATTCTAAGCGCCACACAGCTAGACCTATGGTTTATCCATCCAGCATGGAGCATGTTAGTAAATAAACCACGATACAAATAACAAAATCTCACTTGCTTGGCGTCGAGTTTCAGATATAATTGTAAGCAATTTTTATTGAAGGAAGGATCTAAAATCGACAAGTAATGTAAATTACGTATAAAAGGACGCGCCAACAAAGTGAATTTTAGGTTAAGTATGGGCGGTTTGTATACGTTTATGCCTCATTCAAAATGGACACGGTATAGATACAACTTTTAAATCCATCATGGTTATTAATACTAAAGACATTCAGTTATTCCGTGATCATGGCGCATGAAACTGTGCCGAAATATTGGAAAGCTCAAAACTCAAATCATGGTAAATATCCCGTTGTAAATAACTTTAGACCTAGATACATACCAGCTTTAATATCATCCAGAGTCTTCAACCCCCAGCCTCGATGCGACGCCCGGTACGGCGTCAGTTTCGGATACTGTCGCTTCTCGAACGCTCGGTTATTGCAACGTTCACCAGCACGACAGGTTGGCCCGCATTCTGTTAGTAGTACCCTGGAATTAAGTGGTTTAATGAATAAATAAATAATGCTTGACAATTCACACAAGCTAAGCAGAGCTTGTGTTATGAGCACTAGATAACTAATATTCTTAATACACTACATTAATTTTAGTTTAGTCATAGTAAGTACCAGTTTTATCCAGCTTTTATTGATGTGCATAATGTAATTTTATTTGTTCTGTGTTTTCCTTTCCCTCTGTGTTGTGTTTCCTTGTGTGTGCTAAATAAATGTCTATTCTATTCTATTCTACATAGATAGTTTTTTTTTTATTATACATAGAAAATAACCAGAACACCCTTAACAAATATATGCAGATCGTACATTTGACCAAGCGCAAAAACCCGCATCCTTCTGCGTCGACCGCCGCGCCACATCGGTCGCCAATTAAGTGGTTTATAGGATAATTAAAAAGTACATTTTAGCAAACAACTAAATTCATTTTGCCAACGGTTTCGAACGGCATTTTTGGGGGTAAAAAGATGTTATTTGAGATCCAGATTCCGGAACTTCATACGTGTAAAATGTCAGACTGATCTGCTCAGTACTTTGGCGTTGTCTTGTGGCAAAGACACATCATATTAAGACGACAATTCAACCCCGATTTCGTTGTTGTCGTTCGGTCTATAATGTAGTCTTTCCTATCAAAACACTGCGAGTTCGGTCTCTAATGTACTTGTCTTACCTTTTGAGACACTGTAAATTCGGTCTTTGAAACACTGCGAATTTGGTCCATGGTGTCCTTTTACCTATTGAGACCCAACAAATTCTATCTACAGTGTACTCTTATCTATTGAGACATTGGGATTTCGGCCCACAAGGCTCTATATCCGCGCGGTTACATTTGCACTGCGTCAGTGATAGCAAGGGGTCATCAATCTTGCGTCCTAGCAGCGACTATGTAACTGTCTTATCTTATGGTAACTGTCTTACATATTGAGACAGATTTCTGTCTATATTGTAGTCTTTCTTATTGAGACACTGCGAATTTGGTCTATAATGTACTCTCACCTTTTGAGACACTGTAAATTTGGTCCATGGTGTCCTTTTACCTATTGAGACCCTACAAATTCTGACTATGATGTACTCTTACCTATTGAGACACTGCGAGTTCGGTCCACAAGGCTCGATTTCCGCGGGGTTACATTCGCACTGCGTCAGTGACAGCGAGGGATCCTCAATCTTGCGTCCTAGCAGCGAACCAGTCGGTTTGTTGCTCTTTAACTTGACATAGTGTGGGGGGAGTAGGGATGAGTTGATTTCGAGTGATTCGTCTTCGTCGGGCTGAGCGTCTGCAATTAGAAATATTTACTTAACAAAAACACTAACACCCATATTCAAGAACAGTACTTATGTAGCAAAGCCAAGTGCAGATTTTCGACAGTTTTCCCATACAATAGAACCGGATTTACCGACCCTACGTTCGTGTGCACTGTTGGATCTCATAGTATTGTTTTTGAATACGGGTGTTATGCCCGTATTATGAAAACCTGTTCAGTCATAGCATTGCTTAGTTGTCTATGCTTGAGTGACGTTGATTTCATGAAAAAGCTTTACTCAAATTTTGACTTCGAAAAAAGGAGGAGGCTCTCAATTCGACTGTTTTATTTAATGTTTTTATATGAAAGCTGGTGTTTCCTGTGTGGTCCCATTTTTATTTGGTTCAGTTCTGACAATGGGATCCATGAAAATTCATGAAAAAACTATAAAAATTGAAGTCGATTTGTAGTTTTTTATAACAAAATTAATTATATTTCTAAAAGCGGTGTCATCTTGACAAATCTTACTTCTGCAACAGGGTTGTGATGTGAATTCACTAATTTCTGTCTTCGGCTTTGCACTTGTTTTTCTTGGAAATGGGCAAAAAATCATACATTGTGTAAATTGATGAAGGCGAAGGAGTTAATTTTAAATATTTTACGCAATCGACCACGATTCGAAGTAAGTTTTGTCTGTACTTACTGTTTTTTTAACCCATATATGCCCAGAAAGATTTAGGTCTCCGATTTTCTTGAATTTTGGATATGTTGGTCCCTAGGAGTTGCAATTAATCTACAAAGAAGTAATTTTCAGTTTCAGTAAGTAGAAGTATTTTTTTTTCAATGGGTCGAAATCGACCCCTTGGTCAAATATGGTCCAGCAATGGTAAGAAAAACATAGGTAAAATAAAAAATGTTTTGTATCATAATAAGAGCTCTTGTATTCATTGTAATTACTTTATAACTAAGAATATATAAATCAACAAAGTAGGAACGTTATTATTTGGCATCAGGCAACTTACAAACATAACAACATTAGGGTAATAATAACGCATTAGGCATGGAACTTCTCAAAGCATTTGTCATGGAGATTTACTCCACATGAACGGCACATTTTTATTGTTTTATTTTTGCAGTAGGCACACCTTCTTCGGTTCTGACCAACCATGATCATATGATCAGCTGCATGTCTTCGCACGGACAATGGCACGTTTGACATCACTTTTAGAGGAAGTCCAGGATTCAATCTCGCAGTCCCATATTTTAATAGCAATGTTCTTGCAATCGAGCGTCTAAACTCCAGCGTATCAACGTTGGTTCCCAGTGATCTGGCCAGCAAAGCGGAGTTATTGACTGTCACGTCAATCAGCCATGTCAGTAGACACGTATACCATTTTTTCCCCCTTATAGCAATGCGATACGCACCTACGTTGGCATCTAATCTATCTACTCCGCCCATGAATCGGTTGTATTGGGCGACCACATTTGGCTGATCGATGTCGATCCTTCGTTTCACAGCTGCTGAGTATCTGTTCGCTTTTTGGATGGGTTGGACGCCAAATTCATTTGATAATAGAGTTACAACGTTATTATCATTCCAGCGAACGGCACAAATGCTATCGTTTCGATCAAACCGATAGTCGTAAAATCCTCTGGGTTCCTTCTTGAATGACTTCACATCAAGAAGCGGACATTTGTCCACTCTATTCTGGCGAGCTGTTCCAGTGATTTTAACGTTCTTCCCTTGTAGGCTACTCAGCAGAGAGGGCGACGTGAAAAAGTTGTCACAGTATACCGAGAACGCACAGTCTGGGTATACGTTCTGTACAGCCTGTGTTAGCTTTGTGACTACGTGCTCGCCAAGCCCAGTCTCACGTACTTCAGACCGTCCTTCGTAGAGATCTGCTTGCAAGCAGTAGCCTAGACTAGTAGCTGCCACCCATGCCTTGAAACCGAAACGGATAGGCTTACCGTGAATATGCTGCTTGCACCCGTGACGACCAAAATACAGAATCATAGACTCATCTATACTCATGTTTTTTTCAATGGGCGCATATATCAAAAACTTTTCATTCATCTTTTCAAACAATGGGCGTACTTTTGCCATCTTATCCCCTGGGCGCAGATTGTCGTTATCAGCCACATGAAGGTATCGAAAAATCTCTTCAAAACGGTTGCGTCGCATGGATTTGCTGATAAGAACGTTATGCGTGTCCTCGTTCAGTTCCCAATACATTCGGCGTCTAGGCAGTGGAGCGTAGCCAGTGAGGATGAGTATACCTATGAAGCAGTAAATATCGTCGGTAGATAGAGTGAAGGTCGTGTTCGGGTTTTTGCTCATAGCATAGATTACTGAATGCCGAACAATGTGTCTAACCAACTCCTGATCAAAAAAAAGTTCAAAGAACTCAACAGGCTCACTTTCTGCCGATAGTGTGGTTACTGATCGTGGTGGCGGTGCTGACCACTCAACTTCTGGCTCACGAAGATCTCGCTTGATCCATTTTCTTGGTCTGGGTTGAGTAGTACTACGTTGTTGCCCCGACGAGGAACTGCGACTAGTGGAGGGTGCAACATATGGATTTACTCTCACAGGTACCTGAATCACTGGCTGTTGAACCTCTAGATCTTCCATTTCGCTGATGACCTCGGGCTCTTCATGATCTTGCGAGTGCTGTAAAACCAGCTCGGCGGGGGCAAGAAGTTGATGACGGTTAAAACTTGCAATATCGTTGCCATCTTCTTCCCCTGAGTCACCGTCAGATACCGTACCTCCACAAGGCGGCTCTAAATATACGTCGGCGCCACGATAATCTTCATCATCAGCCAAATTCTCCAAGAAATCAGCAATTTCATTCGTAGAAAGTACGCGACGTGACCTGAGATAAAGAGTTACACTCAGTATGATATTTGCCCAAAGGGTCGATTTCGACCCCAACAAATTTTCGTTTCAATAACAGCGAAATCAACGAATCCTGTACAGATTTTATTAGTTGTATTGATGCTAAATATATTCATTTTACTAATTTATAAACAATACATGTGAAATACAAAGAAAAAATTAAATACTTACATTTTCGTCACCAAGGGTACACAATTTTTGTCGAAAAAAACAAGTCCCAACTTGCATGCAAACTTTTTAATTCAAATTGTTCTAGTGTAGCTAGTGCACTCAGCTTACAACTTAGCTAAGTCTTTGAACAACTCATAGATGGCGTTAAACTTAAATATTTATGAATAGTTTTGATTTACGACGCTTTAGAACAGAACGTGTACTCTTGGGTCGTTTGAGTGCTCCTGGGCATATATGGGTTAATAACAAAAAAAATTACATGTACCTATCGATTTATTTATCGGGCAAATCGTTATGTAATTTTCCTTTATATATTTTTTCTTATATAAATAGCGCGTACCTTTCGTTTCCTCTAAGATAAAAAGAAAGAGAAATATTTATTTTAAACCACATAATGCAGACTTGTATAGATACTAAATCTGAAATAAAAAGCTATATTAATAAAACGTCAAATGCGAGTTGGAGGCGCGCACCGGGAGTTCCGTATAAATTATAAGACTTCGCTACATGAAAATTTTATGATTCTAAGTCAACGGCAAGTACCAGGTTTTGGTCCATGGCGAGAATCAACCATTTTTTTTAAAATGATTTAACTAAAAATTGACTGTGCTATAAGACCATAAATTGAAATTTTATGGTTCCATGTCAACGGGAAGTACCCGTCAGGTTTTGTGTATGTAACTCCCATAAAAAAATTCATAATATTTTTCATAAACCGCTGTTACTTTTGATAGCGTTGACTTAGACGTTTTATATAATCACGTCTTCAAGAGGTTACGAACTTAAGTATTTGATGTTAATTTCATTTCTCCACGAATTTCAGAGTAAAGAGGGTTGACAGATAGTTAGACGGACAACAAAGTGATCCTATAACTTATATGGGTTCTTATTTTCTTTTTGAGGAACCCTAAAAACAATAGTGGTTATTATAGCAGGTACAAAAATAGGGTAAAAAAGCAGCCCTGCTGTCTGTAAGTACTCATTTCAAAATTTCATTTCATTTCATTTCATTTCATTTCAGTACTACATGTACCTATCGAAACTAATATTATAAATTAGAAAGTAACTCTGTCGGTTTGTTTGTAAATTTTTCACGCCTAAACGTATCCTAATAACATTTTGCTGGGATGTAAATGGTAACCCAGAGACGAACATAAGCTACTTAAAATTTTGCAGGATGTAAATGGCTATCCGGGGACGGACATAACTACTTGTAAATGGTTATCCGCTGACGGACATAGGTTACTTGAAATTTTGCGGGATGTAGATGGTTATCAGGGGATGGACATAACTACTTGCAAATGGTAACCCGGGGATGGACATAGGCTACTTGAAATTTTGCGGGGTATAAATGGTTATCCGGGGACAGACATAGGCTACTGGAAGTTTAGCGGGATGTAAATGGTAATCCGGGGACGGAAATAACTACTTGTAAATGGTTATCTGCTGACGGACATAGGTTACTTGAAATTTTGCGGGATGTAGATGGTTATCGGGGGATGGACATAACTACTTGCAAATGGTAACCCGGGGATGGACATAGGCTACTTGAAATTTTGCGGGGTATAAATGGTTATCCGGGGACAGACATAGGCTACTGGAAATTTAGCGGGATGTAAATGGTTAACCGGGGATGGACATAGGCTACTTGAAAAGAGCGTGCGAACGCGGGCAGCAGATAATGTAAATATAAGCTTTACCTAGATGATCCTGAGGTGTAATAAAACTTACTTTTCAGTATTCCGTAAGCTCTCTGCGCATGCTCCATAGCTGTTGTAAAAGCGGCGTCGATCTTGGACTTTTGACCCGAAACTCTGCCGGAGTCGCCTGGAAATAAGATTTTTTTTGTATTGTTTTGGCCGATGAGTAGTTTATTATGTATTGATCACCAATACGGTCATTTTTTTCAAAATCTTTTTATGGTTCTAAAAAGATGTTTTTTTTTTGAACTACCATCATTTTTTTTTCAAAATCTAATGACATTAGCTTTTTATGGTTTTACAAAGGTTTTTTTTCTGGAACCAATCTTAAAAAGTGGATTTCATGAACAAAATTCATTTGGTACTAGGGTAATTTGGGAAAATGTACCTGGGGAACCTTAGTAAGGTAACCCAGCCACTGATGATCCACCCCTCTAGTTGCACCCCTGTTTAGTGTGTTATATTTGTGTTATAAATAAATCTCTTTCTATTTTACTATAGAAACTTACGTAGTTTGACGAATTCAATATGAATGTAAGCGGGTTAACTATGAACCTTGTTTGGGTTGGAAGAACACCAACGTTTCATCCCTTAACCAGGGACAGAACCACGAATTCTTCCAACACAAACAAGGACAGAAGTTAACCCGCTTAGGTACATTCAGAATGAAAATTTCTTTCTATTATATTCACACATAACTAAGAGAAAGTTTATAGATTTATCCAGTAGCATAAGTTTTCGTTTTGTGTGTATGTTTTCTTTTTAAGGTAAAAAAAAAACATTTTTCTTTCTTTTCTTTCATCTTTCTTTATATTCAAACGAACAAGGCTACTTACCTTCTTGATAAGGAAACACGCGGCCCCTGTTCACCCAGTAATGATCGTACTGTCCAAAGAATCGAACCACGAACTCTCCCAGTCCGTGTCTGACCGCCATTATGTTGTCTGGGATCTCCGAAGGGTGGAGGATTACGCCGGGCCACCATCTGAAAAGATATGTCTTACATATCAACACTGACTGACTGACAAACCATCGCCAAACATATCGCCTATCCAGTTTGAAACTATTTTGCTTTGCGTTAAAAACAAAAGATATCTAGCAAGCTGGGCTTGGCAACTATTCACTTTACAGAAAAATCACCCTTGTGGTGGTAAGGCGCAATTTTTGCTCACTATACGTGTATTCCATAAGCAAGGGCGATTTTGCCAATATCAGCATGCTTGGCTAGGTGGGTTGGTAAAAGTAGCAGTAGAAGTGTTAAAAACACAGAAGGTAGCTGTTGCCCTTTCTCTAGTTCTTTAAGTAGGCTCTTAAGGCGCATACCCGATCCAATATGACAGCGCCATCGTACAGTTTGTGGTATCTATTTATTATAAGCAATGTTTTTTATACATACACTAATATTATAAATGCGAAAGTTTGTATGGATGTTGTCTGAACGGATCAGGCTAAAATTTTGCATACAGGTGATTCTAATCCTGGAATCAAACATAGGCTATTTTTTATCCCATGAATTAGTTCCCGTGGGATAAAAATCACCTTTAAACGTTTCCATATGAACAACGCGTGCGAAGCCGCGGGGCGCAGCTAGTCTGTAATAGTTTTATCTTGTGTAGTTTAGGCAGAGATGCGAAAATAGAGTTTGGTGGCCAAAAAGGCAACTTCGTATCCCTATGAAGCTTTACAAAATAAAAGGCACCACAAACAGTACGATGGATTTTTAAAATTTCCTGTGTTATACGTAATAATAAGATAAAATAGGTGGCGGCGTCACTTTCACTCGTGTATGCGCTCAAATTGTTGTGGGGATAAGCTGGCTGGGTAGCCCGCTGGTTCTTGCCTTCCTGTCCGGCCTTCGAGGTTTCTTCAGAGAAAGACCGTTCCTTTTTGACTGTTTATTATTCACCAGTTAAGTTACAATCTCCTATCTTTAACTACACCCTACGACTGTCAGACATTGGGCGTTTCTTCATTGGACGGCACGGCCTGGCAACGTACTCAACGACATTGCACCGATAGATACATTCTTAATTTGACCGACACGACACGACGGCTTTGTAATTCCACAGAGACCTCGCATGCACACCCCACATAGAAGCTTAAACATATCTCCAAAACTAGCTTGTTCTAGAATATAAATCTATATGTAAAGTACAGATCTTACCGATAATGTCCAAGTTTGACCCACACCATCTCTCCGTATAGCGGCAGACGACCCGTTTCGCAGTCTTCACACATGTAGTTACCTGAAAATAATAAATAAATAATAAACAAATAACGCTGGACAATTCACACCAGCATCTAGCCCCAAGCTGCAGAGCTTGTGTTAAGGGTACCTACTAGATGACTGATAAACACAATACAATAAATTACATAGATAAATATTTTTAACTAGACATAGAAATACCCAGAACACATAAATATCTGCAGATCGTAGAAATATTTGTCCGGATGCGGAAATCGAATCCGCAACCTTATGCGTTGCAGGCGCCTTCGCCCGCCGCGCCACTGAAGTCATTGTGAACAAACGTCGTACCTTAGGCGAATTTGTTGCAAACATTGAATTTCACGGCATCGTCTTTAATCAAATAAAACATGGACAAAACTTACCTTCAGGTGGTTTTATGTTCAAACACTCGGCATGGAACGAAGTTGGGCAGTATTCACAGCAGATAAGGGATCCACCTAGCGCACAAATGAAGCACCACCCGGTGTTCACGTGGCAAGGGACTTTGCCGGGCCTGTGGAGGGAAATGAAAGAGATAAGGTTCATTATTCTGTAATGTGAGAGTGGCAGTCACGTTGGCGAACGAATCGAACTCAATCTGTTTATTTTGTAAAGGCGACTGTGGGAGTCTAACAGAAAAAAGGCAGCAGCTTCTTCTCAGCCCACAGACGCTAATTAATTAGCGCTTCTTGTGCTTAAAGTCAGATTCAGAGTCAAATCGTTCATTTCTTTAGACTTACAAAATAAGCACTAAGACAAGTAAAATTTTTAGCGCGTCTTGTTGCTTAAAAAAAATCAAATCGATTTGGCTTTTTTTAAGCTTCGCACAAGACGCGTAAAAAATTTTACTTGTCTGAGTGCTTATTTTGTAAGTCTAAATAAATTAGTTTCTTCAAAAGAAGCAATGCCGCGGAAACGCCTCGTACAAGCCGCGGCGACAAAATAGCGGGAGTGTGCGTCAACGTATGCGTTTTAGTACAAAATGTACCTACTGCAAGCAAATATCGCAAAATCGCGCGACAGAATTATAATTAGCGCCGGTGTGAGTAGGGCTTGACACTTGCACTGCGATCACAACCGCCTGACAATCGATTATGGCAGCTCCAACCTTATGATGGCAATTATTCGTGTCACCTCACTTCACCTCGCAGCCTTTAATAGTCCACGACGCAGGTCTTCCCCTGATAAGCACCTTATTGGCTGTTATCTTATGAGGGTAATACCTACGGTAACGCCCATAATCCCCAAGCTAGGCCTGCGGGTTGGGGATCGCAGTTTGGTGGTAAATTTTTCTGCAGGAGGCGCTGCTGCCCGTCTTCGGTAGATATCCCTTAGTCGCCTCTAACGACACCCGCAGGAAGAGTGGGGGCGGTGGAAATGCCACACGGCAATTATATCATATATTTGTGTCATTGCTAGGGGAAATCCCATGATCAGCAGTGTACGTATACGTATACCTATGGGCACTGCTAGGTCGGATAGGGCTACACACTTTGCCACATCCAATGCCTTTACGCTAGCTTATCCAGATTTGTCCAACGGCATAAATCCTATGAATATTATAAACGCGAAAGTTTTAAACGTGTATATATGTTTGTTGCTCTTTCGCGCAACTACTGAACGGACCGGGATGAAATTTTGCATACAGTTCTATGCCTGGAATAAAACATAGACTACTTTTTGTCCTATAAATCAGTCCCCGTGGGATAAGTGTGCGAAGCCGGGGCGTAGCTAGTAGTAAAATGATAGACTTACCTGTGCTCATAATGCCTCGGACAGATGATTAACGACGCCGTCAAAATCTGCGTTCCCGCCGGCAGACATTTGTTGAACGAATGGTAGGTCGCCGGACATCGTACGCACTTCGCCAACTTATCTCCGCTAAACCGAGTCTTGCAACCTCTCGGGTCATCCGATACGCAAGTATGGCATACGTGTCTGGGGCAGGTCAAAGCTTCTTGCTTCGAGCTGTCGGTTTTTGTCTTCGACCATTCGCCCGCGTTAAACTGCGTTTGAGGCCAGTGGTCTAAGCATTCGAGATGATAGTAGCCATGGCAGTGAGCGGCGTTACATTTCTGTCGGATTTTAACGCCGGTTTTAGAGACGGCTGATTTACATACGAAGCAGATTGGCCTGTCGTATATTGAACAGTTGTTGCATTTGAAATTTGAAATGTCTATAGGAGCGCTTCGTTTTTTTAGTTTTACGTCGACTAGTTCGCATTTTCCGGGGACAGTTTCTGTCCAGTCTATACCATCGTCGCTTGAGTAGGAATCGTAATCGATTTGCTCTTCTTTCTCCATGATTTCTTTCATCTTAGCTTCAAATTCTGATTCAAGCGTCACCGCATCTATCGTCAAACTTTCCGTTTCTTCGATAGATATATTTTCTTCTGAAACATCATGCTCGTCATTCGATTTTCTGCCGTTCAGTGGCTTTTTCTTCTTCTTTCTGCCTCTTGTTACGCACGGTTTCTCAGTATCTGTTACTTCAATAACTCTATTCACGCATTCATAGTGAAACATTTCGTGGCAGCCTTTACACTTTATCAGGTTAGATATATCTTCGCAAATGACACAAACCTTTTCACGTATAAGACCTTTGAAAACGCTGGGTTTGGGAGACACTAACTGCTTGAAATAGAGTTCAACATCGTCCAGTGTGTTAACTTCCTCACATATGTCTTCAACATCGTTATTGAGAACTTCTTCAGATTTCGTATCAGTTTGACGTTCTTTCTTGGGAGAATCTGGTTTCGATACAACTGTTATTGCCGTCTTTTTTGTTTTGAAAATCTCGAACACTTCTAATTCATCTTCAACATCAGAAAGAAGTTCTTCATTATAATAGTGCGATAAAGTTTTTCGCTTGGGTTTTTCTTTAGGAATTATTTCGTCTAGGTCAACTTTCTCCACTTTTGGTTTTCGCTTTGCCTTCCGCTGCGGTACAACTGGTTCCGGATTTAGGCCTTTGACTAGATTCGAAGACTCAATTTCATCAATCTTTTGTATATCTGATTTAGAATCTTTTTCATAAATCCACGTTTTGTATAAGTACGCCGTCATTTCATTTTGCGATAGGTGAGGATTTTCATCCATCAAGGCGTCTTGTTTCATTTCCAAGTATTTCATAAAGTCCGGATCGTCGTAGGAACCTTCAACGCTTTTGTTTTTCGCTGGTTTGATTATGGGTTCCTTCTCGGAACTATGAGACGTAGTGTTTTGGACTTCATCTTTCAGTTCTAAAATTTCTTTTTTCAGTGCGTTGAGTTGTTTCTCCTGAGCGACTTTGGATCTTAACTGACGCAAAGGAACCACACTTCCTAAGTCCATCGATTCCGGTTCAGTATTTTCAGGTTTTATTTCAATAACTGCTTTACTTTTTTCAACTTCTTTATTTTGTTCAACAGTTGTGTTTACGTCTTTTGTGTTATCTTGTTCACTATCACATGGAAGAGGTTCAGGGTCTCTTTTAAATGAAATATGTTTTTTCATAGGGCTTATTACAACCACAGGCACTCTTTTTTCCATCGAATCATCAGATTGCTTTGTTAAGTTTGACTCAGGACTTATTACAACTACAGGCACTCTTTTTTCCATCGAATCATCAGATTTCTTTGTTAAGTTAGACTCAGGACTTATTACAACAACAGGCACTCTTTTTTCCATCGAATTAACGGTTTTCTTTGTCAAATTAGACTCAGGGCTTATTACAACGACAGGCACTCTTTTATCCGTCGAATTAGCATTTTTTATTGTCAATTTTGACTCGCTTCCCAGAACTCTGGGTGAAATAGTTTTCGTCCGTAGTCTCCTTGGTGTTCTAGGTGAATTTAGTTTGTTTGTTTCATTTATTATTTCAGTTTTAATTTCTTTAGTCACTTCTGTCAAGTCTTTAGGTGTTATTGATTTATTTCTTCTTTTAGATACAGGCGTGTAGACTTCATTACTATCTTTGCTATTTCCTAAGCCTGAATCTGAATCTACAGGTGAAACCACCAGAGTTTCTCTCTTAGGTGTTACTTGTTCATTGCTTACAGATGGTCCAACAATTTCTGACCTTTCCCTTTCAATTTTTGTACTCTTATTGATTTTTTCACGGAAAAAGTTTTCTATAGTATTCTTAGGTTGCTCGTGTTTTTTAGACTTTTTACGAGGTGGCGTTGGTGTTTCTTGTTTACCAATTTGATTTACTTTATGAGGTGATTCTTCCAGTTTGACTTCAGGTTGCAAGTTCTGTGAATAAGTGTAGGTTTTATAAAGATACAAAACTATATCGTCCCTGGTTAAGTCAGGATGTTCTTCCATTAAATCATCTTGTCTTAGTTCCATGTAAGCTAGGAAGTCTGGATCTTCTAAGCCAACCTTTCTATCCGGTTTGGACCTAAGACTTCTTCTAGCTGGTATATTGTTATGCGGTAGGGAAATCTCGCTATCTTCCGAGCTTACAGACGCGTTGTCGATATCAAAATCGACGTCTTCAATTTCAGGTGTATCTATTTCCTTTTTAAATTCATTGTGTACTATCCCAGGGATGCAGACTTCCCCGTTTTCAATCGGAAGTCTCTTGGGTTTGTTTTTTATTATTTCTTCTATTTGGTCTATGGTTTTATACAAAGGATTAATAGTACTCTCATTGACCATAGAAGTTTCACATTCATCTACTCTAGATTTTAGTTTATCTTTCTTTAGAGACAAACTGTATCTCTTTTTGTCGGATGGGGATTTTAAGTTAATTTCTACTGAATTCGTGACGTCGGTGATGCTTTCTAGAATTTCAGCTTTAACCTCTTTATTTTTACTCATTGCAGTGATTTGACTAGACTCATGCTTGTCGCTTTCGAGACTGAGCCCTGATAGAATTATTTCGTCCTTGACTGTTGTATCAGCTTCATTAATTTGTAGAGACTGTACGTGACTGTTTTTACAAATATTTAATTTAATATCGTTAAGTTTGAATTTTGATTCCTCAAGCACAGCAATATCATTGCAGACTTTGACCAGTTGTGCATCATCCTTTCTGTCAGTTATGTTATTTTCAATACAAATCATGTGCTGGCGAAAATCCTCCTTAATTTCTTCTTCTAAAGGTTCAAATTCTGGTGATGGTTCATCGTCGGAGTCTTCAGCATCATCACTATTACTCAGATCGATTTCACTATCTTTCTGACAAGGAGTCAAATCTGGAGGTTTTTTCATATCTTCTGCGCAAAAAATGTTATCCCTATTGACTATGGCTGAGTCAACACAATCAACATTGCGACTATCATCTAAAAAAGGATTCGTAGTATTGCGTTTATCCGAGTTTTCGAATACTTTATTTTTAGATACTTCAATATAAACTTCACTGACACATTTGGTTTTACAGTTTGTAGCCGACAATGCATTGCCAGCCGGTAATGGATTATCGACAGGTTTTGAAATCAAATCAATTATTTCACTGTCAATTTGAAGGATAGATGCTGAATCACCACTTCGATTTAGCAGATCTTTCTCAGCCATTGAGACATCTTGGTCTGCAATTTTGTCAAAAGACATATTTTCTTTTGGTTCATCAGTCGTTTCAATTTGATCCTCTATTTTATTAACTGAAACGTCATTAGTATCAGGTATATGTAGCTTATCAGTCGTATCCAAAACATCATCATTTATTAAAGTTTGTTCGCTCAATGTATAGTTACTTTTAGTTTGTTCAAGATCCACTAATCTGCGGTTTGCTACATCAAATGACGTCACAGAGTTGCTTTCATCATCTGTCATGGTAATGTTTTCAGGTATTAACACCATTTCATTGTTTTTGAGAGGCGATGATTTTTTTTCAGGAGTAATCGTAGATTTGTTAGATATTTCGATAACTTCTTGTGTAGAATAGGAATTGGACTCAATAGATACACTAGTTTCGATCGGTCTTTCAATTTTAACTGGACTTACACCGTTCAAAGTATTAGTAGGTAGCTTTCCGCTTATGAATGGATCATTTTCTTTTTCAATTTTGACTGGACTATCAAGATCAAAGATTTCCGTATCAGCAGATGATTTAACTGCAACTTGAATACCACTTTCTTCGTTTATATCCACGTCAATTACTTCTGGTTTTATTTCTACGATAATGACTTCTGCACTGGATTTTTTTTTAGACCTAGTTCTCGGTGTAGACATTTTCTTGCAAATTGTTTGTTTTTTTTTATCTGGTGTAGAATCTTGATCTGATACATTTACTGCGTCCATAGCTTCGTTATTATTAACACTTTTTTTGGGTTGCTCAGTGAAGTTTTTTTTTTGCTTAGCATCACAAGTTATTTCTTTTTTTATATGTTCGTTTCTTGTTGAATGTACATCTGTAACTGTAATTGTGTCATTATCGTCAATGTTATCGTTATTTTCAGATTGTATAAATGAATTTTGAGATTCATAGGACCTTCTGAGGCCATATACTTTTGTAATCTTAACCTCTTTTGGAGGTAACTTTCTCTTTTTATTATTTTTGACAGGTTTTTCGACATTACTGTTATTACTGTGAACTGTATGTGTAACAACATTTGGGCCGGCAATATTATCAATAGGTTCTGTTTTTGGAATGACAATAGGTGTTTTTACTGGGGTTTGATCGTTTTTTGTTTTGACTTTCTCTGGCGTTTTAGATTTAGCTTTTTGTAGCCATCTATCCATATGAGACTGTCTTTGAATTTTGATGTTACCTGTCTTAGCCGCTATATTGTCTAAACATGCAGTAACAATTTCAGATACATCTAGCGACAAATTTTTGGTCCTATTCCTCGTGCGAATTGAATCATCTTTGCTATCATCTTCGGAAAACAGCGAATCGTATAGGGTTTCGCTCAATGACACATCGCTGTCAGTTCTACTAGATACTTTGCCGCTTTTTTGTTTCTTCGATTCCCTTGACTTATAAAGTATGTCATAGAAAACGTCGACTCGAGTTCTTTTAGGCTCGCGGTTTATCATTTCTGCTTCTGCAACAGACGCATTCCAGAGGCTTTGTTTCTTCTCTGAGATGAAGAAGGCTGCATACAATCTCGGATCTTTTTTCTTGTCCTGGAAAGTTTTTTTAACTTGAGGATTTAAAAGATATGCAATAATTATTCACAAACTGTAAGTAGATGGCGCCACGAGTAGACATGCAGTCCGTATATAAGAGCGCTTAGAGGTCGTCGCATGCATTTGCATTGCGTGCACATTTGCAGTGCATGTAGAGCAAATCTAGCATTTAATAGTAATGTAAATTATAATGCTAGACAATCCACACAGCATCAACTAGCCCCAAGCTTGTGACATGGGTACTAGATAACTGATAATTACTTATACTATACTCATAATCATCATTAGCCTATACGAGTATTATTAGTGCACTGCAGAAAATGAAATGAAATAGTATGTAGGAGATGGACATAGGCATTAGTTTGTAATGAAACCATAATGTTACATAAATGATGAATAAACTAAACTTTACACTATCGGCGCCATAACGCCCTTTTTTCAGCTTGCCGCATCCAGCATCCGCCCATTAATACATTACACTTAGTCCAAGCACTGACTTATACACTATAACTATAGCTGCAACATGTTAGTTAAATACAGTAGCTATTTAGATATTTATTTATTAGGTCTTGGGTAGGTATGCTTCCAACTAGTATTGATATTGATCAGGTGAGCTAACTTAGATTGTTTGCAAAGCCTGCAGTTAGCTTTTCAATTGTAAATACCTACTAGTTTTAATTTATTTCAATTATTTGATTGTAATACGAATAAAATTAAATAAATTATTAGGAATTTTACCTCAGCTGTGAATTTTTCCCTTGTAGAGATAAACTCGTCAAGACCTTTGTAAAGTTTGAGCATATTGTCAACCACCCAGCTACGTCTGCCATTGTCAGCGAAGAATGTTACATGGAAGATATTGTGTACCACTCGGCCAAACACTGAAAGTAAAAGTAATGGACTTGTATTTAACTTGTAGGTAACAGACACATAAATAAATACTTTGCAATATTTATTACAGCATCTGACTGTAATGAGTGATTACAATTTTTTTATAAAAATCCTTCGCAGTTTAACTTTTAAGGTATTCTAGAATTTCCAGCCATTGCCTTGCAGTGGGGTGACAGACTAGCTGATTTAGAAATCAAATTGAAATATTTAATTTCTCTAAATAATCAAAATGTCTTGAATTCAAGTATTAAAGTATTCTTAGTTTTAAGTGTGTAGGTAAATGTGTTGATTAATTTCTATAGGTAACATGAATATGCTCAGTAAATTATTAATGCTACAAATAAACATTAAAATTTATTAAATTACCCCAATAAATCACTGTGAGGACAAATAATCAGAAAAACCTTACAAATAAACTTACACTTATTTCTAACAAACATGTTGTTAGCTGGATCTCTAGTTATAATACAGGGCCAAAAGGGAAATGTGCCCATATGGGCCCAAGCCAAGTCCCCTACTTGATATGGGCTAGCAGCTTCTATTTCAAATAGCTTATCAGGAGCTGGCCTTTGATTAATCTCATCTTTCTTTTTTTTGTTACCAGTAGAGTCACCTTTGTTACCATCGGAAGAAATTTTGGTACAATTTTTTTGTTTGTTAAGGAAAAAATCAGTTTTGTTTTCATCAAAATCTAATGCTTTTACAACTGATACATTATCAACATTGACACATGCAATTTGCCCATTTTGTTTTTTGGAACTTGATTGTGTTTTTTCTGAAGATTGAAATGGCTTCATTCGTTTTCTATTTGATTTTGGAGTACCCTTAGATGCACTTTCAGGTGAAAACAGATCTTTGATTAGGATAATATCATCATCATCGTCACGGTTTTGGATCAGATCTTTTTGTATGTAGACTTTTGATGACTTTGATGCTGAACTTTTTGCAACATTCTCCATGTTAAAACGACTTGAAGTTTTGTTCTTTTCGTAAATGATGTCAATATTGTGGAAGGAATTCTCAAATGACTTAGATGGGTCTGTCTTGAAGGAGATTCTCTCACTTTTATTGGCAGTAGACTGTCTCACAGGGGATTCCTTGACAGGAGTGTTGTCTGAAGTGGGAGACTTTAATGATCCTATAGAAGTATTATTATCATCTTCCCAATGTTTTATACGATGAGCACGTCCATATCGACTGGTGCTCAAACCATCAGCGACAGTGACAGGTAAAGTTATACGAGCTGTCATGTTGGTCTCAAGTTCACGTTCCACCAAGGAACGCTTCTTTGGTTTCTTGACCGCAAACGGGTTAAGAACTTTTTTTCCATGACCCGTATTCATTTTTATATTCGGGTCATCCATTTTGATGCAATACAGATTAGTTAGATCTGTTAATATGGCGCCGACGTAACGCTAGCAACATCGTAAGTTGTAAACTGAAATAAGAATATTTCATACAAAATCCGAATTTAGTGTGTTATGTAGTAAATGTTGGTATTATTTAGGAACGCAACGTTCTATTTATAGAATCCAATCATCAAAAGTCTGGTATCTTGCCACACTGAAACAAAAGAATCAAAATGAAGTTTCGTTTTGCAAGGCAAATAGGTTAATCCAATATTTGTACAAATATCTCTTTGTATCGCGAAAAACTAGCGAAATTATGAATTAGAATCATTAACTGAGGACTCACCGATACGATACGTAGATTGATAGCGTCACAAGGCGTAATTTGCACTCGCCTGTAGGTACGATAGGCAAGCAACCACGGTTCAGACCAATCGTGATAAATCGAAAACTTGGTTTCTTTTTTTATACAGAATTCACAGAGGCTAGGTAGTTTACAACCACATTTTTGGAATCCTCATAAAATACAGGTCCAGAAAACTTTACTCGATTTTAGAGCGTCCGAAATCTGCACGAGCAAAGTTCCAATTTCAACGATAATGCTTCCAGTCACTGGTACAGTCAAACGCGCGCCATTTTTTCCACAGCAAAATTGTAAGGATTTTCGAGCTTTTAGCCCATTGACGATATGCAATCGATTTATTTACGGCTTTAAAAGTTTTCACAAATCACTGCAGAAATGAGTTACAGAATTTCTTAAATTCTTTCATTTTTTTTGAGTTCATTCACAGACGCTCACGCTTGGCTCAAGTACCGCGAAAACACACACAAACAAACAAATGTCAAACTAAAGAGTGGTTGTGTCATGCATGTCATAGTATAGTAAAAAAAAATGTAATTATATTGTATCGAATTCGTATGTGTGCTCAATTTAGTAATCGTTGTGTTTGGTTGGGGTTATTTATTTATTTATTGATTTGGACTACCAACATGATCCATCAATTTATCAAATTCAATAATAAAAATTGGGTTTGTTTGAAAAAAAAAACGATTACCTAATCGGCTTGAATTTTATGGTTTTCTCATAGATGCCACTGTCAGAACCAAAATCACCAAAACCAAATTGAAATGGAACCACACGGGAAACACCAGCTTTCAAATAAAAAAGAATCATCAAAATCGGATCACCCAGTCAAAAGTTCTAAGGTACCTACCTACAGTACCTACATAGCAAAAATAAAAAATACAGTCGAGTTGAGAACCTCCTCCTTTTTTAAAGTTGATTTTAAATACAATGACAGACACATAAGCCGGCCTCTCAAAGTAGGGAATTACCTATATTCAAACCAAATTTGATGTAAAATGTTTGTAAACAATCCACAACGGGGGGAACCAAAATTTGCGGCCTATAATAGGTTAATGGTAAGCTGTTGTCATAAGACAATATTGCATGTTATGTGAAAGTGTTTTTTTTAAGAAAACTATTAATTGTTCAAATTAATTACAAATAATGCATGAACAAGTGACATACCTAATAATTAATATTCTCTATTCATTCATATCATAACTAACACACGAAATCAAATGTTTACTAAGATTTGGAATAAAAGGCTTATTATATTATTACTAAGCTGTTATCTATTAGTGAGCAACATGAAATTGTAGTGTTCGTAAATTCCTACCATCAGTACCTAACCCGTGTTCGTCGTCACAAATACAATACGGAACCACTTCGTAAATCCATTCGAACCATAGCTCGGACGAATCAATCAAAAAACCCAAGTAGTAACGCACACACGCACAGTTTTCATCTTCTTTTTTATGGCCTATTTGAGCAAATATATCGTGGACGGAGAAAATCATCCTTTTTTAAGATGGTTTCATGGTATGTAGTTTAAATCATTGTGCCGTGCATAGAGTTTATATAAAGTACTATAAAAACTCGATGGTGCCGTGTCTAAAACCCTAAGCAATATCTTTTTAGTCTATTTAATTATTACACATTTTATTATTATACTATTTACATTGTATAATAATAAAATATTTACCTACTCTACCTCCTATCCATTATTTGCCTAATATGTTTATGCTGTAATGGACATAATTATTTTGCCGTTATTGCATAAATATTTTTAAGTTTATTTATTTATTGACGTACAAAGTGATTTTCTATGTGGTCAAACCATTTAGAAAAAAAACAAGTGTGGCTCTCGGGGATTGCCGCGATGCCGCGGTGAAGCTATTGCATATCCCATCCCAATGCTACCTAGAAGCGAGTTGCTGAACTAAAGAGACACGCATGATATTTCAAAAAGTTATTAAAAGTTCTGCTTTGCATCGATAGATGGCAAAACTAAATAAGAGCATCGATCAAAGTTTCGACAAAAATCGCCTAGGTACAGGTACATTTTCATAGTATCAACGCGTGCGATGCGAAGGCGCGGGCAGAAACTAGTTGGTTAAAAAATCGTTCAACCAGTCTGAAAAGAGGGCGTAATAGTGCCCTCCTATTATAAAAAAAAAATATCCTATCATCCCTAAATAATTTTTTTTGAATAATTATTATTCTGACATTTTTTCAGTTAAAATAAATAAAATACATTGACAACAAAGGTATATGTAAATATGTATAAGAACAACAAGTACTGCCATTACATTAACTTATATTAGGCTATTATTATGGTATACTGTTGGTGAACCTTTAATGATTAGATAAATATTTATATTATATATTATATATATATATTGTTGGATTAATTATCTCAAGAATTGTTTAAATATAATTATTAATAACTAGCAAACCTATTTTTATATAATTTATATAAAGGAAATAACAGCATGAAGACTGAAAATAAATTAGTATTTACAACGACTGATTTTCTTAAAACTGTTAAAAGTGTTCGTAATAAATTGCTATATAGTAAGATATTATTATAGTGTAAGATTACAGACACTAAGATATATATAGTGTAAGATGATAGACACTAAGACATTGCTATACCAATCTAACATGGTGTATGTTCCAACTTTAGCTGTAATTAGAACTTAAGCTACCTATCAATGTACATACTGGCAATAAATGATTTTGACTTTGACTTTGACTATAAAGGCGCATGATCCGAGCTTGTCATTTGCGGGCGTGATCTCCGACTTTTTGTTCTCGAATTCGACATATCGAATTCGATATTTTAGGATAATATAAAACGACTGCGATAATAATTACGGTTAATGTTTATTATCACTAAGTCCACCTAGTTTATCATTAATTACGTAGATATAACACAATCACAAGAAGGTAAAGTCACGTAGGTAAAATGCAAGAACCAGTTTTTGTTCAAATCAAAGTATCGTCCACAGTTGGTGTCGCAATCACTTCATCGCACAAATAAACGTTAGTAATTACTACAGAACACAAACACAAAGATATAACATTGAAATCAAAATAATAAATCGAGAAAACACGTTCCGTCGCGTTTGGCTGGTGCGACCGGCGTCCCTCTTCTTCCTCTCTATGGCCGCCGTCGCTACCGTGCCCCCCGACGTTACGTGAGAGTGAATGCTCCCACAGTTCACCCTACCTCTGCATAGATGGCGCACTCAGCTTGTTGATGCGCCGTCACGGCCATACTGACATACGACCGTCCACGGGCGCCAATCTTCTATTGCTTTCCTAGAACAAAGGAAACCACATTGTCGTCACTTGTTCCGCTCGTCCATACCCTGACCATGAAAATAGCTTTCTACAATATGATCTTTACTGTAACTCAAAACAACGTATCACACAAGAAAATTGCGAGACTGTATGTATCCCTTCGACCTTCACTTACGGACCGGATGACATACTTCCTCCGAGCAACAGCACATTGGACCGGACGTGTGTCACAGTCCTTTCGACCAATACAAACGCAAATGTGGACCGGACGAGTGTGTCCTTTCGACCAGCCCGATGGGCATGGACCGGACGGCACTGTCCTTGCGAACCACAAGCTCCATGTGGACCGGACGGGTGTGTCCTTTCGACCAGCCCAACGGGCATGGACCGGACGACACTGTCCCTTCGAACCACATCCTATGTGAACCGGACGGGTGTGTCCCTTCGACCAGCTCAGCAAGCATGGACCGGACGACACTGTCCTTTCGAACACAACGTGGACCGGACGGGTGTATCCTCTCGACCAACCCACACAGATGGGTTTGGCCCGGATGACACTGTCCTTTCGAACCACAACCTACATGTGGACCGGACGGGTGTGTCCTTTCGACCAGCCCCACGGGCGTGGACCGGACGACACTGTCCCTTCGAACCACATCCTATGTGAACCGGACGGGTGTGTCCCTTCGACCAGCTCAGCAAGCATGGACCGGACGACACTGTCCTTTCGATCACAACGTGGACCGGACCTCTCGACCAACCCACAAAGATGGGTTTGGCCCGGATGACACTGTCCTTTCGAACCACAACCTACATGTGGACCGGACGGGTGTGTCCTTTCGACCAGCCGGTCGAAAGGACACACCCGGCGAATTCGACATTATCGAATTCGATATTTTAGGATAATATAAAACGACTGCGATAATAATTACGGTTAATGTTTATTATCACTAAGTCCACCTAGTTTATCATTAATTACGTAGATATAACACAATCACAAGAAGGTAAAGTCACGTAGGTAAATGCAAGAACCAGTTTTTGTTCACATCAAAGTATCGTCCACAGTTGGTGTCGCAATCACTTCATCGCACAAATAAACGTTAGTAATTATTACAGAACACAAACACAAAGATATAACATTGAAATCAAAATAATAAATCGAGAAAACACGTTCCGTCGCGTTTGGCTGGTGCGACCGGCGTCCCTCTTCTTCCTCTCTATGGCCGCCGTCGCTACCGTGCCCCCCGACGACGTTACGTGAGAGTGAATGCTCCCACAGTTCACCCTACCTCTGCATAGATGGCGCACTCAGCTTGTTGATGCGCCGTCATATACCTTGCATTCCGAGTTGCGCCAATATCGATATTAGCGCGCTATCAAGCGTTCCGACATACCGTGAGCGCGACAACGATGTCTCGTGTGACGTCATAGATGACGTCATTACATGCGCCATTTTGCGATATCAGTGACCATCCTACAAACAGAAATCACTGTGAGCGCGCTGTCAAAACTGACAGTTGGCATTTATTTTCTTCGCCATCCTGACCTCCTTCCACGAAGAGTATTTATTTATGTTCCCTGATATTGTCTGTTTGATAACAAAACTTATTTAATTGCAAGTTTTTTAAAGAGAAATGGAAATTCATATAGATGACGAAGTCAACGGTCGGATAATAACTTTAATGCTCTCTCAAGAGCAGTACGAGAGGGCACAAATTGGATTGGTCGCTGTCCCACTCCTCAATCGAGTCATCGGAATCATTTGATAATAAACAAAAAGTTCGAATTTCGGCCATTTTTACCGGATTTCGAATTGTTGGGCTGTGTATTTTTTTTATTAACAAGCATCTGACCAGCAATGAAGCGACACGTGACCGTGAGCACGTTCATTGAGTGTTCCGAGATAGGATAGCACTCAACTGTCAATAATCGTGAGAACTAACTCGGAACGTCAGATATCGTTGAGTACGCTAACATCGCTAATAGCTTATCTCGGAACGCACGGATACAAAGGGTAAGTACTTTGACAGTGGCGAGCTATTATGTCAGTGTCAATGTCAATTGAGTGAATCGGTGGATTGCATTCCATTCCAGCCTGGATTTTTATTTTCTTTCAGGGAAAGGCTAAAGAAAGGACAGGAAATTCAGAAAACTGTGAATGTGAAAGCCGTAACTTATCAAACAAAATGTCTGTTACAAAAACAAAGGACAATAAGCCTGAGCCTATAGCTTATAGCGAGGCGGCGCTGAGGAACAATGCTGTGGTTGTGGAATACTGCCGAACATCCATGGCAGCGATATCTGGATCCACTGCTGGTAAGTTCGCTGGGTATTTGTTCCAATAATCATGATTCACTTCATCTCACTCCGCGAACACTTGAGTAAACCTATTACTTTTCATTATATCTTTGTAGCTACTTTGTCTGTCCAGTTAAAAAAGATCACTGTTAATTTGTTTTAATTATGTTATTGTGCACGCTGAGACATCCGAAATTATAGAGCCACATAGATCTAAGAACCATATTACTTGCTACTAATTATGTTGTGTGAACTCATGTTGGATGTCCTACTTAAATAAAAAATAAATACACTGCGCACCAGCAATCAGCAGACCATTGCTTTTCAAAAATTCTGAAATCAAGCAAACTTCAATGGAGGAAAGACTGTTTTGTCTTTGTTTTGACTGAAATTAGCACTCAACCTTACCCCAACTTATAGTTTTGAGGAACCAATTTGATTACAATTTACTCCCATAATAATCTGAAGGGATGGCAGACCGACAATATACTTAGGTAACTAAACACTGAGGTGACCACAGCTAAAAGTAAGATTAACCTACAAGGGATTCTTACTTCATTAGCTTTTATCCATCAAGGATTGCAGATAGCAGCACTGCATACAAACTGCAAAAAATTATGCATCAAAAACCAAAGATTTCTCGAACTTCAAAACTTTAATACCCATAGACAATCTTAGGTAAAATAACCGTTTGTGCCTTCTGAATCAAATGAGACATTGATTTCAACCCAAAGTAATCTGGCTTAAAATTGGTCTGAGGCATTGGGCCCCGTGTGGGCTTCGTAATACTTGATGGTAAAAAAGGTTGCTCTCCTGCTCCGGACCTCTAAATCCCTAAAAAGTTAAGTAAAATTTACCCAATAAGCACAGTCAGCAGTTAGACCATTGATTTGTTTGATTGGCATTAGAGAAACTGGTGGTTTACACACTCCAGTTACCAAGAAAGAGAATGATAACATCCCTATACGAAACCGACACATTATTGTGTCCCAAAGAACTTCCTAAAACTATCATAGTTTGATGAATTCATTATGGATGTAAGTGGGTAACCTCAACCTCAATAGCCTGTATTGGTCCACTGCTGGACACAGGCCTCCCCCTAAGCAAGTGATAAGTAAGCGGGCTAACTAGGGAATATTTCATAGTTCCTTGCAGTAGAGATAGAATGATGGCCTAACTTCAACAGACACTGAGGTTGCAACCTACCACCTGGAAGCCCAGTCTTCATGAAAAGTCATATAGCAGTATGGGTATTGAGCAGGATAACTATTACAGAGGCATTAAAAAAAAGCTTATAATAATGTATGACTAACTATGTAACTATACAAAGATTTTTAGAAATTTCCTGTGTTAATCGTAATAATAAGAATAGATGATGGCGCTAGTGTGCAAAAAAAACAAATGACAGTTGATAAAAATATTGTCATTAAATAATTATTATTTTCTCTTTATTTTCAGGAGTCCTAGGCTTGACAGGCTTGTACGGCTTTGCCTTCTATGTCTTTGCTGTGATAAGTCTCTGGGTAATGTTCTTGGGTAAGGCAGGTCCAGCATGGAATAAATTCTATATCTCTCGGCAAAGTCTTCTGACGAATGGATTCTTCGGAGCATTATTCACTTATGTATTATTCTGGACATTTATATATGGGATGGTACATGTGTATTAAGTTAGCTTAACTTTGATAACTTATTATTTTTAATGTTTTTAATAACTAATATCAGTGAATTTAAGAATGAAGAGATCAAATACTTATGTTATAAAGTGGTAGGGTTTATACAAAAATTCTGGAATTAGTTACTAAAAAGAAGTATAGTTAATGTTATGTGGCCATTGTATACTGTTTATGACAAAATGGCTTACACCTACTATATTATGTTTATTATTATGAATTAAGTTATGTATTTAAATGTATGCAGAGGATAATGTGTTTGTTATGGGTGGATTCTGGAATAAAATGTATAGTAAAGTATTCAATTGTAGTATATTTTAAAAAAGGGATGTAAAAGGTAACATTTTACATAAAATTTAAACATTCTTAACTTTAGAGACAATTTTATTTGTCTTTACTGTTTGACTATGCAGAGACCAGAAATGGAACAGCAATAGACTATCAGTTGTATTCTAAATAAAGGTGCGTCCAGATGTTACTTGATAAAGAGACATTAAGTAATTAAAACAAAATATTTTCTTCACAAAAATAACCATTATGTAGGTTTAGTAAAAGCTGTGTTACAGGTTACCAATAATATTATATAGGTGCCTCCATTGAGACTACAAAATAAAATGCTCTTCCGTTTGTATAGAAAAATGATAGTCGCATGGCGTACCCGAAAAGGTAAATCGAAGTTTCGGTTTCGTGTACAAAACCAACTCTTATGTCGCTTGCATAAGATTTGCGTTTGTACATGAACGAATCGGAAACTTTTATTTCGTTTTAGAGAACAGGGGCCCTGATATTGTAGGTACAAGGGAAAACTCTGAATCGAACACTTTCGTTTGTTGGGACGCCAATTTGGTGTCCAAAATATTTCGACTTAGGACAAGGGTCTTGAACCCGCGTTTATCCCAGTAGGGGATAATATCAGTAGGGGAATGTGATAATGATAACCAACACACCACGAAATCAAGTGAAATAAAAGAGTCAAAAATCTCTGAGACTTCATACGGACGCAAGCGCCATTAAGCTCCACCTACAGGGGAAACATTGAAGTTTATCCTGTTCAAAGACTATAAAGTTACTTTTTGTTTTGTTACTTAATCTGGACGCACCTTACTATGATAGGTGGTTTTTCAGACTGTTTCTTATCCAATCAAATTTGATCCCCTGGCGACATCAGTAGCTTTCAAATCGTAAAAAACTAGGCTTATCCTGAAACAAAAAGGTTATTCAGGTTGGTTAAACAAGAGGCCAACAGATTGCAGTTCTTTTGTTTGGCAGATTAAATCTTATCAACTTCATTATTACTAGATAGACGCCGCCAAAATAATAAATAAAAACCCAGTTCTTGTCTATTCTTATATACCTACTCATGCGTCCGTTGCCGAACCCCACCTCACCTCAACAGCCTACATATTGGTCTACTGCTGGACGCAGGCCTCCCTCTGATAAGCGCCCTGGCTTTTATCTCATGGGGGTAGTGCCCATAATTTTCACACGGGGCATGCGGGTTGGGGATCGCAGTTCGGTGGTAGAATTGATCTGCAGGGGGCGCTGTTGCCCGTCCCGGTGGATATCCCTTAGTCGCCTCTACGACACCCACGCACGGGAAGAGTTGGTAAAATTCTAAGCCGGCAACTGAGTGTTGCCAGCTACTGCTGGACGTGCCTCCCCAAACAAGTGGGAGTTTTCCCTAAACACTACGCTTGACATGTGGTGTTAAAAACACACAGAAGGAAGGTACTGGCCTTCCGCGCCAGAATCCGTAACACTACATAGATGACTTTGGTAAAATATGACACGTTCGACGCTGATAGGTGCAAGGGGTTGCATACTATTTCATACAAAGATTTGAAAATGCGGTGACTTTGACGCGTGCGGCGCGGACATGTGCACGACCAGCTTAAGTTGGCTATTACGACATCCACAGATTCCACATGCTGAGTTGGAGGTGCCGCGAGGGCTCATCGTCTATCGGGTTTGGTTGCCAAACTAAGGCCCGTATTATGAAACCTTACTCAGTCATAAAGCTATGCTTGAGTGACGTTTATGCCATAGAAAAGCGTTGCTCAAGCATATGACTGAGCAAGCTTTCATAATACGGGCCTTAATGACGCTCATTACCTACGCTCTCATAAATTTATCAAAATATCAGTACCTAGGTACCTATGGCACTCACTAACTGAATGTAAGAAAGCATTGTTTTGTATTTGTTATCAACTTTTTGATAAACTTTGGACAGCTCAATCTATCAAGTAGGTATCTATGTATTTGTTGATTACGATGTAAATGGCGTAGGTATTCATCTTGTTACCTCAATATTTGGACGTAAGCCTTCACCTCAGATGAATAAAGTAGGTAGGTACCTACCTACCCTTCACGTGACTAACACTGGGTTTCAAGCTTGTATCAAGACATGTCACAAAAAACATAGTTAAAAACTGTCTTCGGTCTCTACCTTTTTTGGTCAACACCAAGTTCCCGCTCGATGAAATCAGCGATACTCTTCGCAATGACTTTGTTTTCCACAGGTCCAAGATGGCCGATGGACTCTAGGGATGCCATGATCAGAGGTGTCTCTCCATCGCCGTTTATGGACTGAATGCAGTCCGTTGTTATTGACACGACAAAATTCTGAAACAGACAGATGAGGCTTATTCTTATTTTAACCGACTTCAAAAAAAGGAGGAAGTTCTCAAGTCGACTGTTTATTTTTTTTTTTATTTATTACCTCAGTAGGTATACCCACCTACTCTTGACTGGGTTGTCCGATTTTCATGATTCTTTTTTTTGAAAGCTGGTGCTTCCCGTGTTTTAATCGACTTCATTTTTTATAGTTTTTTCATGGATTTTCATGGATCCCATTGTCAGAACTGAACCAAATTAATATGGGACTATACGGGAAGCACCAGCTTTTATGGCGGGAATCGAATCCACAACCTCCTGCGTCGCAGGCGGACCTTTGCCCACCACGCCACAGAGGTCGTCAAGAACCTCATCCTTTTTTTGAAGTCGGTTAATAAAAAGAATTTGGTTCGTTAAATTAAAAAAAAAACAGTAGGTACCTACGTAAGGTAACTATTTATGTTATTTAATATGTAGTTATTTTATGTTATATATTCTAGGAATTTAAACTTCACTCGCCTAGTATACAATCGGTGTCAATCTAAGAAATTCCAATAGGTATTAAGAAACTACTACCTAGTATTAGGAAGACTTCATCATCAGCCTAAACTAGTCCACTGCTGGACATAGGCCTCCCCTAATGAGCGCCATAGCGCCCTGTCTTCAGCTTGACGCATTCAGCATCTGCCTGCAGTTTCGCAGATCGTCATCCCACCTGGCCGGAGGGCGTCCTACACTACGTTTGCCGAGTCACGGTCGATAAGGAAGACTTATCAAGTTATCAGTAATTAAAGGCTATTTTATTTATTTATTTATGTCTCTTACCTCAACTGGCTTGTTCACAGATTTCGCCAAAACAGGCAAGATTTTTCCCACAAAATCTTTGGGAATCTTAGCCCTTTGCAAGTTCGTGAATATTTTTAACATCGGCATTGTTCGTCACTGCTAAATACTGACTGACAAAGTGACTTGAGTATTTTTATTTACCCACTGCCAAAGAGATAAGTTATCTTTGCCCTTGATATATAAATTATATAATTCATTAACTCTAATGTTGCGGGACAGTGCGCAGTGTGGTTAACCAATCATTAAGTAAGTTTAACTTAGGTATTTTTATCAGTTAACTTACACACAATACCTACAGGCACAGATTAGTTAACGTTACTTTTTAACCGACTTTAAAAAAAGGAGGAGGTTATCAATTCGACTGTATTTTTTTATGTTTGTTACCTCAGAACTTTTTACTGGGTGGTCCGATTTGCATGATTCTTTTTTTATATGAAAGCTGGTGCTTCCCGTGTTGTCCCATTTTAATTTTATTCAGTTCTGACAGCGGGATCCATGAAAATTAATGAAAAAACTATAAAATTGGAGTCGGTTAATAGTTTTTAAAACAAAAATAATTATCAGGGTACCGATTGATACATCTATGAGTGTACAACAAGTTTTCATAAATTATATTGACATGGTACTGCCATTATATCACACTAATATTATAAATGCGAAAGTTTGAATGGATGTACGGATGGATGGATGGATGGATGTTTGGATCTGGCTGAAATTTGCATACAGGTAACTAACCTAACTTAACCTAACCCTGGAATCAAACATAGACTACTTTTCATCCCATAAATCAGTTCCCGTGGGATGAAAATTTTAAAGTTTCTATAGGAACAACGCGTGCAAAGCCGCGGGGCGCAGCTAGTTTATTTATATGAATTTGACGACCTCTGTGGCGCGGTGGGCGAAGGTCTGCCTGCGACGCAGGAGGTTGCGGGTTCGGGTGTGTAGTGTACGCGATCTACAGACATTTGTTCAGGGCGTTCTAGATGTTTATGTACCTATAATAAAAAATATCTATCTATGTAGTGTATTGTTATTACTTACGTTGTTTATACCTACGAATTAAGACCGTAACTGTTTATTGAATTCGCTTACTCATCCTTTCCAATAACCATTAGGTAACACACCCGCGGAGTGGGGGCACTGGTGACTTGTAATACAGGTTTTTTAAACCTACCTCAAGCACCAGCCTCTCACAAAACAGATCAATGATGTTATCCTAGAACTAAATAATATTATGTATGTACACAAATATTTCTTGGCCTTTTGTGAGTGGAAAATAAATGGTTTTTATTATTATTGTATTATGTAAGTATAGATATTAGTTATCCAGTAGGTACCCATAACACAAGCTCTGCTTAGCTTGGGGCTAGATAATGCCGTGTGAATTATCCAGCATTATTTATTTATCATTATTATCTATCTGCAAGCTTGGGCTCGCAAACTGTTTATTATTTTTGTTTTCGGTCGAGCCACCAGTCGATTCGCATAAATAAGGGTTTTGGCCTTAAATTTAGGTGATAATTAAATATTGAATTATCACCTAAATTTAGGACCAAAACCCTCTTTCTACAAACGTTCAAAAGGGAACTTTCAGAGGAAACTTACATGGGATAAGGAGTCAACGCCCCGATTTTACGGCAAAATGTCGTTTACGTCGAAATGTCCTGTTTTTGCGTTTACGGCATGTAGGACCTTCTACGGCTGAAGGCAGACGTAATGGGGCATACATAGAGGACCCTATTCTAATCCTTACTTCAATATCGGGTAGATATTCTTAGAGATAGATATTCTTGGCTCGTAAAACCCACTCGACATGTATGTCTACATACACGTCGAGTGGGCTTTACGAACCAACGATTTTTATCGAACTACAGCCATAAGCACCGATTTTTTTCTTATTCTTTATTTTTCACCGAATTTCTTCTATTTTTATGCTAATACCGAGGATTTTTTCTGTTTTTTACTAAATATTCAACGCTATTTGGCCATTGTTCAGAAATTTGATAATTTTCAATTGTTCCACATACAAAAACGCGTTTTGCGTTATGTATCTATAGGTACATATAACCTGTGTACTTAAAGATATTGTATAAGATTGCGGTTGCCTGGGAGAAATCACTCTCAGCGATAAAGTTGCCTTTTGTAATATATTTATTTATTATTTATATATAAGACTTTCATGTATATTAATTATTACTTATTAGTAAGTGCAATAAAGTGTTCAGTGTGTCTTGATCATTAGAATTCGATTTAAACGAGACAACATGATAGATCAATCCCATAAACATTCTAGTACCAAGCTTGTTACATATCCTTGAAAAATAATTGATTTTGTTTTAAAAAACTAAAAACTACTTCAATTATTCGTATAGTTTTATTGAAGTAGTTTGTAAGTGTGTTGTGTGTGTGTTTGTGAAGTGTTGCAGTAGTGAAAAAACTTTCAAGGATCCCACTGTCGGTACTGGACCAAATTAAAATGGAACCACACGGAAGGCAGCAGCTTTCAAATAAAAAAAGAATTATGGAAATCGAACTACCTACCCAGTCAGTAGTTCTGAGGTAACAAACAAAAACTTTGTTCCTTTTTTGAAGTCTGTTTAAAACTTAACGAAGATAACAAACATCGAGTCAACTCTACAGCAATCAAAATGTCGAATAGTGTACTTAAGTGAAGTTTGTCGATTACACGAGAATAGGGTCCAAGGCAAACAGAACCACTTACAAAAGTATTTTTCAGGAACTGAAGGAAAAACATGGGTCAGTTACTCGCGTAGTAAGAAATGGGTTAAACTTGGTTGCTGGTTGGTAACCTCTGAGCTGTGTGGTGCCGGCTTAGTATCTTTACTTGAGTAGTGTTTATGCCATAGGAAAGCGTCACTTAATCATGGATCGATGACCGAGTTAGCTTCCATAATAAAGGCCTACTCTATTCCCTCTCTCTCATAATCCGATGGGACGGCAGACCGAGGCGAACGGGGAGAGGTTAGATGCAGGACCAACAGCGAGGCACGGGGGTGTAACACCTCCGCCACCGCTCACCGCCAACTTCCTGACTCCTGGCTGCTACTGTGAATTCTTCTTGCTAGAATAACCCCAATAATAACAATAGGGTATATGCATGGATTTTTTTAATTTTTTAAATCGATTATTTAGGTTAATACATAAACGAAAAAAATATAACACCCAAAAAAATTAAATTATTGAGGTAAAAAACTAAAAGTAAAACTACACTCAGTTTCGGGTGATAAAAACGCTGCCATGTTAGCCATTGCATTTTATGACGTCACGGATCATCGAGTTCCATGTAAACTCAAAGTCAAAACTTCATGCCCATACAAAAATGTTCAAGTATGACGTCACGCTTCACATGCCACGTTGCGTTTAGAGATGTTGCTGATGAGACCTAAAATATCTACTTTTCAATTAGGTATTAAATTTCACAATAAAAACATCATAAAATACAAAAATAAATATACAGATATAAGTATTTCTATATCACTAGAGAGTACAAAAAAAATATTAGCTTTTTCAAGTCACATGCATATACCCTATTGGCTCGACCCGGGATTTGAACCAACGACCTCATATTCAGCGGCTGAACATGCTGACCGCTAGACCAACGAGGCCAGTCGCTCATTACTACCATGGCAGTAGGTACCTAAGTGCTCTTCACTAGACATAAACATGGGCTCTCTAGCATAATAGCCCTATTTGCATATTAATTGGGAGTACTACAAGTACAGCAGAGTCTACAAGTACAGCAGTCCAGACCAGACAATATTAAAGCTTGTGGAATGGCCGAAATTCACATAATTGTTGGGGTCGCCTAGTAATTGCCTTACTTTTGTTGGTACGTAGGTACTTACTATGTATACTTATAACGTAAATATGCCTACAGCATACATAGGTAGGTATAAGTATCTCTAAGGTAGGATGACCTCTGTGGCGCGGTGGGCGAAGGTCTGCGACACAGGAGGTTGCGGGTTCGATTCCCGCCTTCGGTAGAAATGTGTGTACGATTTGCAGATTTTGTTCTGGGTATTCTATACGTTTTCTATGTATACTCGTAATAACAGAACAAATCAATATTTCTTTAAAATGTTGATACGAATCTGTCGACAGAGGGAATAACGAGAAATTACTGACCAGATCACCCATTGTAAGTTTCCATCGCTTGTCTCCCAATCTTTTTAACCGACTTCAAAAAAAGGAGGACGTTCTCAATTCGACTGTTTTTTATATTTTTTTATGTTTGTTACCCCAGAACTTTTGACTGGGTGGTCCGATCTTCATGATTCTTTTTTTATATGAAAGCTGGTGCTTCCCTTGTGGTCCCATTTTAATTTGATTTAGTTTTGACAATAGAATCCATGAAAATTCATGAAAAAAACTATAAAAAATAAAGTTGGTTTATAGGTTTTTAAAACAAAATTAATTATACATAGGTACATTTCGGAGAATGTTGACTGGAACTACATACGTCATGTATGTAGTTCCAGTCAACCATCCCCCTTCCATCCAGGACAAGCAGACGCACAGCGCATCGGAGGGTACGTCCATAAATTATGGATGGTATATCCATAATTTATGGACGTACCCTCCACTCGCACTAAGCGGTTTTCCTCCACCTTTATTATTCGCACCGCAAAGGAATGGAACTCGCTCCCTGCCTCTGTTTTTCCGGCCAATTACAACCAGGGGCCTGATTCCACTAGCACAATCGCTTCACTATGACAATATTATCGCTTCATTATAGCAGCGTTACAATCACCGCCATTGACACCTTTTGGTATTCTACTAACACTATCTTTTTTTGTTTATGCCATATCTATGACTATTACGATTATGATTATATGCCCCACAACATTAAATAAAATAAATAAAATAAAAAATAAAAAAGCCTTTTATTCCATAACCTTAAAAAATAGTATCAATCATGCTTTTGAAAATAATATCGTAATTTAAAAAAATATATGTATGTAGGTATAATGTAATTGTATGTCAGATTTCGTTGAATGTCAATATAATAATTTTAATAATGAATTGAATTTTTTATCGATTGATTAGTATTTGTATTTGTCAGTAGTTAGGACCCCTCTCGGGTAAAGGCCTCCTCCAGTTCTGTCCGCAAAAACTGGCCCCACAACATTATTGACACGATATTATAAGTCATAGAGATTGTAATCTTATGGTATTGGAATACCAAATAAATTTACGACTAAATCTCTATCTTAATCGTATGGCGCCATTATGGAATTTTGTTTAAAAAATAGTGGAATTAGGCCCCTGGGTCTCTTCAAGACAAGGGTGAATAGGTGTCTACTAGACCTTCGTGATACGCCGTCGGCCGCATCTTCGCTTTCCATCAGGTGAAATTGCGGTCAAACAAAGGTCTATTGAATGTAAAGAAAAAAAAACAACGGGTTGCACTCCAGGAGTGCCGGCAGAAGTGAAAACTAACACCACAAGTGCATTGATTAATTAAAAAGCGAAGATGAGGTACTAGTTTCTCGAAAATGGCAACCTTGTGTGCTCCCACCTCAGTCACCGTCGGACCGGCGGCGGCAAGGGCGGTCGTGATTCGCGTGAAATATTGTTGTCTCGGTTTCACTTCGGTGTTAGATATACGTCTTTCCGTCTTTGTTCTTCTTTGTATTGCACAGGACAGGAAATATAACTGTGAGCGTATGTGTTTACGCGTAGTTGTAACACATGCCAATATTTGAGTAAGCGCTGGGAGAACGTAACTTATCTTCCCTTTTTTAATTAATCAGTGCCACAGGCGGCAATTTTTTTCTTTACGATAACGCTATCTGTTAACCTGCGGCAACACTTCTCTAATACTATGTAAGGTCATCTCAACTGACACTGAAGGTTCTGTGTTGCTCCCGGAACTAGCGACATCTTCTATAAACTTAGTAAACTATTTACACAGGTAGCTTACAATGTAGTACCATTTTAAAATTACAGTAGATAATGCAGTCATATTACGTTACGTCACCGCTGATCTAACATGTTAGATCAGTCTTAGATCAGCATCTGCGCGAGTTTACAATTAATTACATACGTCAAAAAAGTGTACAAATAATAAATAAATAATGTTGGACAATTCACACAGCATTATCTAGCCCCAAGCTAAGCAGAGCTTGTGTTATGGGTACTAGATAACTGATATACATAATACAATACAATACATAGCTAGATATTTTTTTATTATAAATAGGAAACATCTAGAACGCCCTGAACAAATATCTGCAGATCGTACACACATTTGTCCCGAGGCGGGAATCGAACCCGCAACCTTTGCGTCGCAGGCGGACTTTCGCCCACCGCGCCACAGTGGTCGTCAAAACCGCTAAAGAAGTATTCACTTTTAAAAAGATGTGTACAGTGCCTACTCGACAGATGACGGGATATAATAGGTGGTTAGTCAGTAATTTCATGTGATTCCGCACATATTTCATTTTGCGTCATGAATACGGTAATTTTAACATATCACTTCACTTTCGTAGTTTGACGCGGGTTTACTACGAACCTGGTTTGTTCCAACACAAACAAGGTATGTAGTTAACCCGCTTACATACATAATGAAAATCACTTTACATTATGCGATCTATCAGCTTATGGTGTTCTCGCCTCGCTCGACAGGGCCCTTACACCATTGATTTAAAAAGGGAAGATAGGTTACGTTCTCCCAGCGCTTACTCAAAAATTGGCATGTGTTACAACTACACGCAAACACATACGCTCACAGTTATATTTCCAGTCCAGTGCAATACAAGGAAGAACAAAGACGGAAAGACGTATCTAGGACCGAAGTGAGACTGAGACAACAATATTCCACGCGAATCACGACCGCCCGTGCCGCCGGTCAGACGGTGACTGATGTGGGAGAACACAATTTTATACAATTTGAGGTTGCCAGTACCTCATCTTCGTTTTTAATAAATCAATGCCTTACACATAGGTTCTTATTCCGAGAGTACGCGTATGAAGCCGCGGGATGAAGCTTGTTCGTAATAAAGGAACCTACAGACTTGGTATCTAGCACACTGCCAAAGAGGCCTTTGAGGAAAACGTACGATAAATCCCTAAGTCTCTGTCACGTCCTAACTAAACATCCTGCCAACAGGCATATTTGATTTATGTTCCCAACTTCCTGAGTTTAGGGCAATAATATTTTCCTTGGATAACTATTCCGGGCAGGGATGTTGACCCTTGGAGATTTACTTTTGACCACATAAAGTTAAGAGTACAGATTGCTGGCAGCATTGCCACGTTGAATGGCAAAGCTAATTCGGTAGGTACTTACTTAATTAAATTATATTAGAAATAAATTATAACTAAAATTACAAATTCTAACTAGTATTTACAATGGAAAAAATTTAGCTAACTGCAGACTGAATACATAAATTTATTGATGTCAAAAAATATAACACTCTTTTAGCCATCCATGTAAAAAAGGGATGGAGGCACTAAGCTTCTCGAAAGTGGCAGGCTCAAATTACGTCCAATTGTGTCCTCTCACCTCTATCATCGTCAGACCAGGTTATATCGATGCATTTAGCCAATCATTATTTCTCTTGAAATAGCAATAGTATACTTAGTTACGTGACTAATTTTGCCTCCTTTAAGTAGGTTATGTTTCCCCTAGAAGTCACAGAAACAAAGCCCCTACAAAATCTCGACTGAGCAAACACTAGAAGCATTTTCCGCGCAATAAACAGCTTACAGGGTCCGGCTGCCTACTCTGAAACTGGATCGCGTGGGGTGCGCTCGTTATACGAGTAGCAGTAACACTATACGGCACGGGTGGGTGAGATGGGCTACCGTGAAATTCCATGCATGGATTCAGAATAATCTTTATGTTTATTTCATAGGACTGACAATCGTGACACTAATGCGTGAGTGGCGCGAACATCGCGTCTTGGTAGGTACAGCCAGCGAGCGAGAGCGAATGCAAACGAGTGGGATTCGACAATTATCTTGACAAGCAATGTAACAATCGATGTCGAAAGTGATAGTAGAAAAGTCCAAAAATGGATGGGTTTGACATATGATAGAATAGCCTTAGATATGTCACGTGTTCTGTTTCGAATTTATCCCTACGAATCTTTCAATTGTTGTCGATTCGCTTCATAGCAAATGCCGGTTGGCTACGCCCTGAACTAGGTATCTTATTTTTCTTTGATGTGGCGACAGCCGCCGGAGCATGGACGAAGGCGAAGGAAGGCCCTCGTTTGGACTCGCTTGCTTTGACAAAGCACTGGTTCTTTCGCGTTCGTTATCATTCGCTAGCTCTCGTTCGTTTGGTCTGCCATACGTGAGGGATCTTGACGGTGGCCTGTACCACGCCTATACTCGCACATAGAATCCAAAATAAAAAATAGACGTGTGGCACTCGGGGCCTGCCGCGGTAAAGCTATTGCATAGCATTTTTTATCAACTCATGCAATGAGTGTTAGTGTTAGCTTATTTTTGTTACGCAATTTCTGGATTCGGTCTCCACTCTCAAGGCCCGCGATAGAAGCTATGCAATAGCTTAAAAAATATATAGGCTGTTCGATCGCTTCAATAATATAGGTGGTGACACTTGGAAAACAAATAACGATTTCACAATTATCTACGTTCTACGAGTACATACTTAGGTCTAACCTAAAAATAATAATAATGTTCTACAATTTACACGGCATTATCTAGCCCAAAGCTGAGCAGAGCTTGTGTTATGGGTATGGTACTAGATAACTATAATACACTACATAGATAGATATTTTTTTATAACAAATAGAAAACATCCAAAACGCCCTGAACAAATATCTGCAGGTCGCACACGCATTTTTCCCGAGGTGGAACCGAATACGAATCGAATTTTGCGACCAACATTCTAAAAACTGAAATCAGTGTTGTCCACGTTTTACGTTCAAGTTTCACAATTTCTCGGTAGCACTGAAACTGTGCTTATTGCTTTCGCCAGATGAACAACAATACTGCTTGACCTATAAGGCAATATAAATCTAACTTACCCACATAACACATACTGCCAGCTTTCTTTAGTTGCATTTATTTTTTGTTATCAAGATCCACAATAGATATAGTATCGTTCAGATAAATGATTTATGTATCGCCAGTCACTTCATTCACGATCTAAGTACCTATGTAGGTATGCGTACGAAAGTCAGAGTAAAAATTATTTATTTCCATAAATACATTATATTATGTACACTTAGAAAAGGTCAAATTATATTTAAAAAAGACGTGTGGCACTCGGGGTCTGCCGCGGTAAAGCTATTGCATAGCATTTTGTATCAAGTTATGCAATTATAATTTTATTTATTTATTTTATTCATGCAGTATTGCATATTTTTCTTTGATATTAATTCAAGTTACACTTTTTGAGCGTGGTGACCCTATACACCTATATACTTTCTCATAAACAGCTGCTTATGTATTCGGCCGATTTCGGAGCAGCTCGTCTCGATTCGTGCGAGTTTCGTAGAGTCGTACAATACGTCTAATCGCACGCACACAACGCCGTGTCGAAGACTGCCGAACTGAAACGACGTTAGACGATGCACGGCCTTCAAGCCACACCTCCTTGCCCGGCGGAGTGGGGAGCGTGAGGTTTTTTCGTTACGAAATTTCTGCATTCGGTCCCCGCGCTCAAGGCCCGCGATAGAAGCTATGCAATAGCTTAAAAATTACAATGACGTTAGGAGTTTTGTTGTAGAAACCTATACAATATACATAGATCTAAATGATTGGCAATTTGAATAACCTACTTGGGATATATTTTGATTGTATTCAAAAACTAAAAACCAACTTCTATCCCTTAGTTTTAAACTGCTTTTTAAAGTTTTTCGTTCGTACTGTGAGATCCTCCTGTACGCATAGGCATATAACCATAAGGCATGGAGTGTACAGGATGTTGTAACTCCGAGCACTCGGAAGTCAACTAGTTATTACATCCGCCCTTACTTGTTGTAACCTTTTGCCCTTGACCTTCCGGTCGAGGTCAATGTTCTTATGTAGTTTGGAAGTGCAAGGTTTCGCGTATTAAAGGTCACGTCCATAAAAATCTGGTATTAGTGTTACCAACCTAATTTTTTTTTTTTTAAATCTTTATTTAATGAGCTTAACGAGGAGCGACATAATCACATTGCGATTATGTTGCTCCAAACCTAATAACCTAATTTGTTCTTAGGATAAGTATTTATGGTTAAGATAAGTTTTTAGTTATAGGAGCAAACGTTTTCTTGAGAAGAGTTTAGCAATCATACTGTAGGATAGCCTTTGAACGTTTCCACAGAAACAATAAATGCGAAGCCGTGGGTTGCAACTAGTAGACTTTAATATTTGTCAGTAAGAATAGATATTTGATTCCACTTTTCTGTCTGCTCCGATCCTTTATTAGATTGCGATGTTCCGTATATCGAATTTTAGCTGTCAGTTATCGTAAAAACTAGTTTTAAGTCCGTGAAGTATTTCCGCCGAGGGAATTTCAAATAATACTGCCTTTGGACAGTTAGGGACGCGGAGGATTCTGTAATCTTGAAGTTCCAGCTTCTGTAACACATCTGGGACGAACGAGGTTCGAGAAATGAATAATGTATTTTAAGAGTTTTATTGATGATCGTCATCAAACATTTCAAAAAATTGCACTATGTATAATAAACATACCTTAAGGCCCATACACCAGCGAAAGTGGCGCCCCCTACTATTATATCTTATTATTACGTTGAACGCAGGAATTTTTAAAAATCCTACGTTCAGTTTGTGGTAGGTATTTATTATAAGCTATTTGTTAATGCCTCTGTAATAGTTTCATTTTGTAAAGCTTAGGAAGAGATACGAAGTTGCGTTTTTTGGCCACCAAACTCTATTTTTGCATCTCCTCCTAAACTATATGAGATAAAATTATTACAGAGGTATTAAAAAATAGCTTATAATAGATACAACAAACTGAACGTAGGATTTTTAAAAATTCCTTTGATAAACGTAAAAATATGATAAAACAGGAATTGCTGTGAGATTGGCTCGGGTATGCGCCTTAAGTTTATAATATCTAATGCGTATAAGAACTTCCTAGAATAACTATAATTCTTGTCATCGAACAAATGTATGTATTCCAATTAAATATTAGGTAGGTTAAGTACCACATTTATTTAACAAAACTTTATTTTCTGGTGTAGCTAAATAAACTTTAAAAAAGTAGGAGCTTACTCACTCCATAAAAAAAAACATATTTTATTCGTGAAATAACAAATTGCTGTTTTGATTGGTAGACATTTTCGTAGCACAGCGTAGAGGTATCGTAGCTGAGTGAAGACTTTTCGTAGCACAGCGTAGAGGTATCGTAGCTGAGTGTAGACTTTTGGTAGCACAGCGTATAGGCATCATAGGTGATTGTAGAGTTTTCGTAGCACAGCGTAGAGGTATCGTAGCTGAGTGCAGGCTTTTCGTAGCACAGCGTAGAGGCATCTTAGGTGAGTATAGACTTTTCGTAGCACGGCGTTGATGCATCGTAGGTGAGCGTAGACTTTTCGTAGCACAGAGCGTAGAGAACGAGGAAATTTTCTTTACAACATATGCAAATAAATCAGAACCTACGGAATGTAACCTCGAAAAAGCGATGAACGAGCGGCTTCTGTTGTCTTGAGGGCTTAGCGTGTGGTTCAGTCTTTTCTGTTTCTTTGAATTTATACTGGAGTATATATAGACTGTACATATGTAACAAAAGGTGTAAAAAAACAACGGGTGCAGGCAGAAGTGAAAACTACACGCACACTCTTCCGATGTACTAAGGCACCACAAGTGGCAATTTTGTTCTTTGCGATATTAAATACTTTGAACGACGCCATCTGTTAGCCTGCGGCGACACTTACCTACTACTATGTAAGGTCATCTCAACTGACGCTGTGAGTTTTGTGTTGCTCCCGCAACTAACGACCTCTTCTTTCAACTTAGTGAACTATTTACACGGATAGCTGTAACTATTGAAGTTTTGAAAGCTCATCTAAGTAGGCTGCTAGCTTACAATGTAGTACCAATTTGATATTACAGTAATGCAAGCGCGTTACGTTACCAAAGTCACGTGAGGCTGATCTAACATGTTAGATCAGCATCACGTGACCCTGACGCGAGTTAACCATTTATTACGCATGCCAAAAAAGTACACAACGCCGCTAAATAAGTTTTCACTTCAGAAACACACCCGTGCAAAGCCGAGACAGGTCGCTAGTGTATCTACATAATATATATTTCACTAATACTAACGTATGGCTATAACAAAAACGATTCAACCTAGAATGTTTCTTAGTACACAATCCTAAAATGCCTTTCCACAATCTACATCAGTACCCAACGGTTTATGTTTGCTTTATGAAGAGGGATAGCCTATAAAATTCTCGTATTTTCTCGAATATTCTCGATTTCTCTTGTATATCCTCGAGATCGTATGGGCTGGCAAATAAACCATTTTATTTGGACATTGGTTTCGGTGAAGCTAAAGAGATTGCTTTGGAAAAGGGTAAATCATTTTATTTTTTCGACTTGCTGGATACTCTATACTTAGTAAATATTAAATGTTACCGATTCTAACCGTATCCACTATTTTATATACTAATACTAGCATTTACTACATTTTACAGTGTTCAATGAATGAATTATTGAATGAACCCATTTATTGTACCTACATACAAAATTAAATAACTTATATATAAATAAAAACAAATTAAATAACAAACGAACAATAGGCGGCCTTAGCCTACATTATCTTGGTTAGCCATATTATCTAAGTTAGTTCTATATTTAAGCCAAATATCATCGCCATCTGGTCAGTAGTTTCGAAGATCATAAGGAATAAAAGAAAATTCAGAATTCACAAACTTTTGCCTTTGATGACGATGAATTATATTATTAACCAATTATAAGTATCTAATTAATATCTAATAGGTATTTTTTTCTATTATTATAAGTTTTCAGATCGCGTATCTATTTGACTTGTCTAAGTACTTATTTTGTAAGTCTAAAGAAATAAACGATTTGACTCTGACTCTGACTCTGACTCTGACTCCGTACCTACGTTTAAGAATGTTAATTAGTCTGTCTGTATTTCTGTCTGTTACCTTTTCACCTAAAATGCGGTGAATGTTTTTCAGAGAGGAAGACGGATACAGATGACAGGCACATAGGTTCTTCCACTTGTATAAAAACCTCTTTTCTACAGTTTTGATGTTATTTTTTTCACAAAAGTTATTTGACTATGATCTTTTTGTCATAAAGCTGCAAATTATGACAGCAGATTCCAATAGCATAATTTAAAATTCACATTGCTTGGATTCAAGATAAAGATATATAATTGGACAATAGTTATTGAAGAAAGGATCTCAAATCAGCAAGTACTTTCCATTATGTTTAAAAATCGTGCACAAGAAAGTTAATTTGAGGTTAAGTACTGCGGGTTTGTTTATCATAGATAAATAGATAGACAATGTCTTAATTGCACCAAAAATAAAAATATAAATCATCATCATCATCATCATCAGCCTATATTAGTCCACTGCTGGACATAGGCCTCCCCTAATGAGCGCCATAGCGCCCTGTCTTCAGCTTGACGCATCCAGCATCTGCCTGCAGTCTTTCGCAGATCGTCATCCCACCTGGCCGGAGGGCGTCCTACACTACGTTTGCCGAGTCGCGGTCTCCACTCAAGAACTCGTTTACCCCAGCGGTTATCGGTTCTTCGCGAGATATGGCCGGCCCACTGCCACTTCAGTTTGCTAATTCTTTGAGCTATGTCGATAACTTTGGTTCTCTGTCGGATGTATTCGTTACGAATCCTATCCTTCAGAGAGACTCCGAGCATAGCTCTTTCCATAGCTCGCTGAGCGACTTTAAACTGGTGGACCAGCCCTATCGTGAGTGTCCACGTCTCAGCTCCGTAGGTCATGACGGGTAGGACGCACTGATTGAAAACTTTCGTTTTCAAGCATTGCGGTATGGATGACGAGAAGACTCGACGTAGCTTTCCAAAAAAAAAATAATAAATATTAAAAAAATATAAATATTTAAATATAACTTATTGCTAACTATAATCCAGTGTGGCACAATCAGCGGCCTTATCGCTAAAAGCGATCTCTTCCAGGCAGCCTTTTATCATTTGTGTAGGGTTTAATAAAATCGAACATAGGTATTTACTTCACCTTAACAAGTGTGATGTTCCAGACTTTGACCTCCAGTGACCGTTAAATGTAATCCACTTCACCCTTCCAGTACGTACTTTAGCTTAAGCGCTTATTATGCAATTCTAGCCTTTTCCTACCAGGCTTTAGAGGTTAAAACTCAGTAAGCAAGATGTTGGCTCTCTATAAAACGGTAGATAAGTTTCTATTGCATATTTACGACGGTTTTTAACAGGTTTTCAAATGTGTGTTAAGTTATGGGGGAGTGTTTTATAGGGAACAGATTTTTAGGTTATACTTTTTGCGTCATATTGATTAAGGCGCACAAGTGAAAGTGGCGCTCTCACGTATTTTATCTTATGATTACGTTAAACACAGGAAGTTTTAAAATTCCATCGTGCAGTTTGTGGTATCTATTATAAGTTATTTACCTCTGTAATAGTTTCATTTTGTAAAGCTTAGGCAGAGATACGAAGTTGCGCTTTTTGGACAACAAACTCTATTTTCGCATCTCCTCCTAAACTATATAAGATAAATAATAGCTTATAATAAATACTGCGACCCGTACGACGGATATTTAAAATGTCCTGTGTAAAACGTAATAATATAATAAAATAGATGGCGCTGACATATTATTACTATTTATCAAGCTGTTTATAACTATTTATCAAGCTGTTTATATTGTAAAAATTTGTCTTGTCTAAGTACTTATTTTGTAATTCTAATGAAATAAACGATTTGACTCTGATACTGGCTCTATTAGCTCGGGTATGCGCCTTAAATATTAGCACGTAGTAAGATAGTTAAGCTAGTTTCTGCAAACGGTTTCATGGCATCATTCATCATTTTAAGTTTTGTCAAATTAGTTTATTTAAGTTTTCGTGCCACCTGCATTGATGCTATTGGCAATTGCATTAATAAATTTAAAATTGTAATATGGTGGTAATAAATGGTTTGTATGGTTTGTAATATGTATGCCCAGCATGCGGATTGGGGATCATAGTTCGGTACCAAAATTCTTCGGCAGGGGGCGCTGCTGCCCGCACCCGGTAAATATCCCTTAGTCGCCTCTTACGACACGCGCGGGAAGAGTAGGCGTGGTGCAAATTCTAAGCCGCCCTCACCACACGTCGAATCCATTCCATGCATTTTGTAATATGTACCTGTTGTATTTTTGGCTTATTTTTGAGCATTAATCGTGAGTACCGATTCGAATTTTGAGTTTGCCGTGTATAATATGAAGATATTTTAGAAAAGATAGAGAATAGATTATTTTGCTTTCGCTTTTCGATGCGATAAAACAATTTCGCTAAAACTATTATGGTAAAAGAATTTCTGACCAAGAAATGGTTACAATTTGTCTGCGAGAACTCCTTTTACCTTACGTCCTATTGAATAAAGGGCGAAATATACATCTTAGCGTTTGAGAAAAGTAAAACTGACTGTGAAAAATCCTGTAAAGATTTTACTTCTATAGGCCACCATCTAATATACTGAGGTCCATAAAAGCCACATCGAATTGTGCTTTATGTTTGTTATAAAGTCGAGTCCACGCATGATAAGTTTAACGTTGTCTGAGATAAAACACAATAATGTGATGTTTTTTTATGATTTTGTAAGATTAAGTCCATTGACTGTTTGGTCGACGGTTTACCTAAAGTCATCGCTTCTGAGGAACGTCTTAACGAAACGCTCGATTTACTTTAAAATTTGCTCATCGATATTAAAATAATAATCATTGAATTCGAATAACTTAGTATTAATCCTTACAATTTGCCTGCCTGAATTAAAACCCAAGTGGGTTTCGTGTAGCATACACTCCTGCACATTACTCGACCCCGTACTGAGATCGCGTTGACCGCATGAAGTCCACGCTCTGACCGTGCGGCGACGCTTCCAGCAAACTCGCTGTCTACGCCAGCTCTGCAGAAAGCACCGCTTCAGCACCACTCCTGCACATTACCCTCCCGCGCACCTAATATCGTGTTGATCGCATGGTGTTTACGCGATGACGCTACCAACAAACTCCCTGTCTACGCCAGCTCTGCAGCAAGCACCGCTTCAGCACCACTCCTGCACATTACCCTCCCTCGCACCTAATATCGTGTTGATCGCATGGTGTTTACGCGATGACGCTACCAACAAACTCCCTGTCTACGCCAGCTCTGCAGAAAGCACCGCTTCAGCACCACTCCTGCACATTACCCTCCCGCGCACCTAATATCGTGTTGATCGCATGGTGTTTACGCGATGACGCTACCAACAAACTCCCTGTCTACGCCAGCTCTGCAGCAAGCACCGCTTCAGCACCACTCCTGCACATTACCCTCCCTCGCACCTAATATCGTGTTGATCGCATGGTGTTTACGCGATGACGCTACCAACAAACTCCCTGTCTACGCCAGCTCTGCAGAAAGCACGCTTCAGCACCACTCCTGCACATTACCCTCCCTCGCACCTAATATCGTGTTGATCGCATGGTGTTTACGTGGCGACGCTACCAGCAAACTCGCTGTCCACGCCAGCTCTGCAAAAAGCAACGCTTCAGCACCACTCCTGCACATTACCCTCCCTCGCACCTGATATCGTGTTGATCGCATGGTGTTTACGCACTGACGCTACCAGCAAACTCGCTGTCCACGCCAGCTCTGCAAAAAGAACCGCTTCAGCACTACTCCTGCCCATTACCCTCCCATGCACCCAAAATCCAGAAACCGTGTTGACCACATGGTGTTTACGTGGCGACGCTACCAGCAAACTCGCTGTCCACGCCAGCTCTGCAAAAAGCAACGCTTCAGCACCACTCCTGCACATTACCCTCCCTCGCACCTGATATCGTGTTGATCGCATAGTGTTTACGCACTGACGCTACCAGCAAACTCGCTGTCCACGCCAGCTCTGCAAAAAGAACCGCTTCAGCACTACTCCTGCCCATTACCCTCCCATGCACCCAAAATCCAGAAACCGTGTTGACCACATGGTGTTTACGTGGCGACGCTACCAGCAAACTCGTTGTCCACGCAAGCTCTGCAAAAAGCCATTATGATCGCACAACTTGGTAAAACGAGCGGTCCAAGAGGCAATCACGATTATCGCATTGCTTTAAGAGAGAAGCAAGGCGTCAACTAAAGAATGGCTTAACTATAGGTTGTGGTAAGCTCGCGCCATTTTCTTTACCTATTTAATTTATTATGTTCACAAAACACATAACAAGCAATACTAATAGCTCTAGACACAATAAACAAAGGAAATAAAGTATGGCTTGAGAACACACAACTAATAATGTTATTGGCGACGCGCGTTCTTAGTAACAAAAAAACTAACATATAAAAACTGGGATTTGCTCTAAAAAAGAAAAAAGCAAATAGCATATTTTAAGAAATACACGATATCAATTCAAGATAATCCATAACACAATGCATGCATTTTATCCCTGTAGACTGCTGGCGTTGTAGCTGCTGTAAGCTAATACAAAATTGACGTTTGATAGCGATGATGCCTGTTGCAAACCCGTCGCAAGATGCGTAATCAGTTTGCGGTTTTAATATGACCGTGTCGCTCATCTTTGCAATACGAGTAAAACATAGACTCTAAGTGGACATTTTAAGTAGATAGAGTCATTCGGGGTAAAAAACCACAGTTTTGTCTTCTTTTGTTGTTAATACTTTAACTGTCACGATATTAGGATCACATTTTTGCGTTTCCTATAGCACATTTATTATATATCCAAAATGCATAACGTTTTAGGCGATATCTAAAACAGCTTTTTATATTTGAAGAAAACAGTGAATTGGTCGGAGTCAGAGTCAGAGTCAAATCGTTTATTTCTTTAGACTTACAAAATAAGCACTTAGACAAGTTAAATTTTTACTATATAAACAGCTTGATAAATAATTATTACTATCAAACAAGAAAAAAGGTGCAATTGACTTCAATTTTTGTGTATTTTTTGGTTACATTTTTTCCATTTGGAGTGCGACCCTTTGGTGGGCGTTACCTATTGAAGTGGGTAAAAATACGCAGTCATTTAAAAAATTCGTCACTTATAGGTATTTTGGTGTACTTATTGGTCAGTAATTCATGATGGTCAGTATTCATGATGTTATTTTTACGGGCGGTCAACGTGCGTTTAAAGGAATGGCACGCACCCATATTTGATTACTCATTTTTGTACTATACGGCAGCGAGGTGGAACGTGTGTGCTATATCCTTTACCCACTTGAAAACTGAATGAAATGCACCAGAATATGACGCAGAAACCGCGAGCCTCGGGTGAAAGGTTACAGAACTGAGCACGAATCAAATTTATTCGAGGTCGTGTTGGGAATACTTTCGCGACATGAATATGTTTCTCATGTTTCACTTCGAGGACACGATCGAGCGAACTGTACGTCATCATCATCAGCCGGTATCTGTCCACTGATGAACATAGGCCTTTCCTAAACGACGACGCCACACCATGAATAGCGGTCCGACGTATAGCGGAACGCATGGACTTGACTATTGACTAGGAAATTTCATAAATCTATTGTACAGTTTGTGATAGGTACTTTTTGAAGGTTATTTAAATTTATTAATGCTTCTGTAATCGTTTTATTTTGTAATGGTTATGCAGAGATACGAAGTTGCTTTTTGTGTCCACTAAACTCTATTTTCGCATCTCTGCTTAAAATATATAAAATAAAATTATTACAGTGGTATTAAAAAATAGCTTTTTATAGATACCACAAACTGTACGAAAACATTTTTAAAATTACCTGTATCAAACGTAATATATTATAAAATAGGTGGCACTGCCATATTGGTTCGGGTATAAAGGATGTGGAGAAATTATGACACTAAAAAACGGTGAAACTTGACTCGACTATTGACTCGACAATTATTTTATTTATGCCGGTATCTTTCACAGATCGTCGTCCCGTGAGGCGGTGGTGACAAATATTTGTCCACTCTACAGATATTTTTTCAGAGCGTTCTGGATGTTTTCTTTGTATAATAAAAAATATCTATTTGAGTAGTGTATATTGCGTTGCGTATCAGTTATCTAGTACCCATAACACATGCATAGCTTGGTGCTAGATAATGCTGTGTTAATATGAATTATCCAGCATTATTTATTTATTTATCTACTTGTTCATTGGATTTACGACAAAACACTATCAAAAATATTTTAAAAGTCACTTTCTACGTCATAAGTACCTATCTACTTATAAACTCCACAGGGAGTCGTCTCGATTATCAGTGTCATACCTAGAAGTATCGCGAATTCGCCAAATGTCTCATATCAAATTCTTGTATTTAAAGTGAATTGGCAAAAAGCCCACCTTTAAGAATGCCACTTTCCTAGAATGGCAAAGTAGATGAAAAGAAACGACGTAAAATGTGCGTATTTGATTGACGTTGCGAAGATTGCTTTTAAAAAGTACGTTCTTGATATGTCTCGTCCGATTTCGGCTACGGACTATCTGACTGAGCATTCACTTTGCGTCTCGAGTCCGGTTGAAAATAGTTTCGAGACGTGATCGTGACGTCACGTGGGATTTGCGAAGTTCACTGTTGGCATGATAGAGACTTGTTTTCAAGTTAAAAGTGAATAGGCATCTTCTTGAGCTGTGTTACATAGTCGGCCGTATGACTTTCCGTAAGGTGAGACTGTGGACAAACAAACGTCCACCGCCAGTAAACAAATGAATAAACGTCAACGTCTCGATACGACTATCGTCAATCGGACTCAACCCTCAGGTTACGTACATTTGGGCGCTCGTCAGGGCCGTCCTATCGCATACAATAATTTGGGGTCCTATCGGAAAGTAAAATAAAACCGGCCAAGTGCGAGTCGCTCGCATACGAGTACCGGTTTCGTACCATCTTATTTATCTATTTGAAAAAAGAAGTTTTATAAGAAACAAACAAAAAAAACAAATTACTTTTTTTATGAAATGAAAAATATCTATCCCAAGAATTGTCGGGTTCGACCGAATTCTTAGAAATTACCGGAGTGTGACGGCTTACGCACGAACACTAACAAAAGCATATTTTTGATAGATTGGATTTTTTAGGCTTTACCACATCATTATTATCAACAACCTTATTAGTCCACGGTTGGACATAGGCTTCCCCTAAGGAGCGCCATAGCGCTCTGTTTTAGCTTGACGCATCCAGCATCTGCCTGCTGTCTTTCGCAGATCGCCATCCCACCTGGCCGGAGGGCGACCTACACTACGTTTGACGAGTCGCGGTCTCCACGCAAGAACACGTTTACCCCAGCGGTTGTCGGTTCTTTGCGAGATATGCCACTGCCACTTCAGCTTGCTGATTCTTCGAGCTATGTCGATAACTTTGGTTCTCTGTCGGATGTATTCGTTACGAATCCTATACATCAGAGAGACTCCGAGCATAGCTCTTTCCATAGCTCGCTGACTTTGAGACTTTGAATTGGCGGACCAGCCCTATCGTGAGTGTCCACGTCTTAGCTCCGTAGGTCATGACAGGTAGGACGCACTGCTTGAAAACTTTCTTTCATTTAGCTTTACCACATTTTCAGTTCTGTTTCAAAATTAAAATGTAAATTTAGCGATAGTCTAAATATTATGCATAAGAAGTCATACTAATTCTTATAATTAACTGGCTAAGAGCTATTTATGTGAACAATCTAGATACCAAATAAATCTATTAATAGAGGCACCAGAAACTGAGTCCTAAATCATATTTAATGGTGTCAAAGGTCTTACGTATGAATCCAACTAATTGCTTCATATATCTTATTAATATATTTGAGAGGTATTTATTGGGCAATGGGTTGGATTGGGCAATGGGTTGAATTGGGCTTTGGTTAGATTAAATGGTGTTCGGGAATCGGTTTGGGTAGTTCGACAATTGTTTGTAAATAAAGCCCAAAAAAGTGTATTATTAATAAAACGCAACATATGAAATGAAGCATCTAGATATAAGATTATGTTTTAAAAAACTATAAACCGACTTCAATTATATAATTTATTTTATGGATCCGATTGTCAGAACTGGACCAAATTAAAATAGGACTACACGGGAAGCAACAGCTTTCAAATAACAAAATAATCATGAAAATCGGACCACCCAGTCAAAAGTTCTGAGGTAACAAAGACGAAATGTCGAATTGATAACCTCCTCTTTTTTTTTGAAGTCGGTTAAAAATATGTGATCTTTGACACTATAAATAACACTAAGTATATATAACTTTCATATTTTTTTTTAAATTATTTATTTTATTCGACTCAGAAACAACGATGTAGAACTTGCGCAGTAAAAAACTTAGAACATTTGTTTTGATGAAACTCGTTGGGGCATTTGTGTCTCATTTTGCTAACTTACTCAAAGTCAGAGGTCAAAACTTTATTCTGAGGCTTTGTTTATATTTCAAGTACTTAAAACCTTTATTTATAAAGAAAATTAGAAACTTTAATAAAAATGAACTAGAATTGGTGTTTATTTAAATCTTTATTTAAAAACTTAACCACATTGCAATTATGTCGCTCTATTGAATGAATTTGTATTTACAATCGAAACAATTGAGCCAACTACAGATTGTTGCAAACAAACTACAGGTAGCTCAAATGATCCAGATGAACCAGTCCAAAGCGTCAGCCCAGTCGCCCAGTTCCACACCGACAATAGTATGTAAGATAAGAACATAAATTAGTTCTGTTAGACTTAGTTATGCAGAGATTGTATTAGTTGATAAGCGATAAACTTGCTTGTAGTTTTGTTTTCACTTCTTCCGCTAGTGGACCAAAAATTGAAGTGAATTAGAGTCAATTACACCTTATTTCTTGTTTGATAGTGATAACTATTTATCAAGCTGTTTATATAGTAAAAAATTGACTTGTCTAAGTACTTATTTTGTAAGTCTAAAGAAATAAACGATTTGACTCTGACTCTGACTCAGACTCGGCCCCAGGAAGCTGGTTACATTGCCCCGCTATTTCAAGTTGAAGATAATCGAGTAATACCTACCACCCTACTTACAAAGCTGTCATATTTAACCCGTGGTTAAGGCGCATACCCGAGCCAATCAGGCACCGCCACCTATTTTATGATATTATTACGTTTAACACGTAGTAGTTCACGTCCGTAGGTGTTATTCCTCTGATACCTACACGTGTCCTCTGGGTGGTGCTAAGAGCGGTACCATCTGGTGGTAGGCTTCGGCCGTGGCTTGTCACCACCCTCCGGACTGGGCCAGTCCGTGAAGCAACTCTGTTGTGTTTCGGAATGTGGTCCGGAGTAGCCATCTTCTAGACCTTCGTGATACATCGTCGGCCGCATCTTCGCTTTCCATCAGATGAGAATGCGGCCAAACGAAGGTCTATTTCTGATAAAAAAAACACGGGAAATTTTAAAAATACATCGTATAGTTTTTTTATAAGTTATTTATTTATTAAATAAGAAAGCTTAAACAGTTCTAGTTTTGCATTAGTGGAAACACGTCCTAACACCTTTACTGCGGTCACCAATGTATCTACCAAGCGTGGTTATTATGACAAAACACTTCATTTTTAGAGTATGCACGTTCAGCAGTGAACATCAAAGTTCTGAAAGGAAGCTAAAACAAAACTAAAATTCCTTCTTCCTAAAGTTTTTTAGCGTTTCTCTACATTGTGTGGAACGTCAGACATTTTTCCATTAAGCGCTTTTAGAACGCTACAATCTAGCGCTTTACGCGATGTAAAGCGCTTCTCCTACGACCCCCAGTAATCGATGTAAAGCGCTTCTGTACGACGCCAGGGAGGTTACTCTAGAAAACAACACCAAATCCAGCGCTCAATGACAATTCCACTCGAATTTTTATCCTATTTATGGATCAGTTTAGTTACCTGTACATTGTTTGCAACAGTGTGCAGTTATCTCATTTGTTTCAATTGTAAATACTAGTTTTTATGTATATTTTATTATTTGATTGAAATAAGTGAGAGAGAAAAGAAAAATGGCTGAACTGTAATGACGTGTAATTCTGATATGAAAATTGTTTAACGAAAGACCAGGCAGTATGGCCCTAATGGCTTTAACCTAATTTGTCCAAAGAGACAAATTAAATAAAAAAAAAAGTAAGTTATAGTTAGTTAGTTATGAAGACAATCGTAACTGAATTAAACTGATAGAGAACAGCGAGGGCCGAATTGAACTAACCATCGCATAGAATATGACGAACAGTGTGTCTTGAGTGTGTCCATGAGTTTTCACAATCTTTACCAAGGCCCGTATTATGAAAGCTTTCTCAGTCATCGATCTATGCTTCAGCAACGCTTTTCTATGGCATAAACGTCACTCAAGCATAGATCTATGACTGAGCAAGCTTTCGTAATACTGGCCTTACTCGCTAGCGACTGTAGGTAAAAAAATGTATGGAAACTTCTAAAGCGCCTCTAGCGGATAGTCAGGAACTGAAATGCGCTGTATGAGTCGCGTAGGCGTATTTACGTTGCTACTGTAGTAACGCCAGGCGATCTAGGTAACTGTGACAACTCATGATAGACACATTGGTATCATTGCAGAATCGTCCATACGTAGAGTCTGTTCAATAAGAGAAGAGACGTGGGGAATTGAAGGCGACACAATTGACAACTTTTGTTGCGCTGTCAACACTGCTCTGTCATTGCAGTACGACTAAAGTTCACCGTAACGCCGCGGCGTTACCTGGTACGCTCAAAGTCAAAATTGTTTCAAAATCGAACACGACCGACTCGCCGTACAATCCGGAGAAAAGAGTAACCCGCCAGTAATCCGTTCGACATCCATCGTAAATGATTTTCAATCAAGTCGAGAATCGTCCACCGGCCATTCAGTGCAGTTTCCACGATCCGGAGCTATCAAAGACGTAGGGATGAGATGGGCCATCGATTTATGCTCGTAGGATCGATATCGATTAAATTTATATGCAGGCGTACTATCGCAGTTATACATAAAGTCAAAGTCAAATCGTTTATTTCTTTAGACTTACAAAATAAGTACTTAGACAAGTCAAATTTTTACTATATAAACAGCTTGATAAATAGTTATTACTATCAAACAAGAAATAAGGTGCAATTGACTTTAATTCACTTCAATTTTTTGTCCACTAGCGGAAGAAGTGAAAAAGAAACCACTAGCAAGTTTATCGCTTATCAACTAATACAATCTTATGATAACTAAGTCTAACTGGTCTTACATACTATTGTCTGTGCGGAACTGGGCGACATCCGGCCAAGCATTAACATCATTGACGTAGTCATCTACGGAGTAATATAAATACTTACATACTCGTATATTGATCGGTAGGACAGTAAGTTCTAATGTATGCATGAAATTCACTGGGGAAGCAATGACACTTATATTATACTAAGTAAGTACCTACTTATAACTATATACAAACTGGTGTTGTGTGTATATAAGTACATACATACTTGGCATGTCATGTTTGTAAATAATGTTTGAATAAACATTACTATTATTTACTACTTCATTCAAAAAAATCTTTATAAAAATCATTCATTTTATTCATTTTACCATAATGAATGAACAAAGTACCACCTACTTACAAACAAGAAAAAACCTGTATTTAAATCTAAATTATACTTAGCACAGGAGTTAGTCTTATCGCTGAAAACTGTTTCTCCCGGGCAACCTTGTTGCGCTTCCTACTAATAAGAAGGCATCAGCAATGTTGTAGTTTCCCTAAATATAGGGGTTTTCAAATTAGTGTACAATACGGAAGCCCCTGCTTCCACAAATGAATATGCAGTGAATAGACCAATCCGCAAACAATTTTTGAAGTGAAAACTTCTTAAGTGGCGTCGTGCACTTTTTTTGGCATGGGTAATAAATGGTATACTCGCGTCATGTTAGATCAGCCTCACCCTCACCTGACCGTGGTGACGTAAAACGCTTGCATGACTGTTATTTTAAATTAGTACATTGTAAGCTAGCTTACTTAGATGAGCTTTCAAAAGTTCAAAAATTACAGCTACCTGTATAATTAGTTCACTAAGTTCATAGAAGATCGCGCTAGTTTCGGGCGCAATACAGAACCCACAGCGTCAGTTGAGATGACCTTACATAGTAGTAGAGAAGTGTCGTCGTAGGCTAACAGATGGCGCCGTTCAAAGTATTTACTATCGCAAACAACATAATTGCCTTAGTACATCGGAAGAGTACGCATGTAGCACTTCTGCCGGCACTTCCAGAGTGCAACCCGTGGTTTTTTGAATCGTCATGTAATAGATACAGTTTATTTTTGTTGAATATTTTCTAATGCTATCGATAAATAATAAGGCATCACACATACATCACTATAGTAGTAAGACGACCGGATAATGACAGTCTTTGACAAAATGATACCACCTCACTGCCCAAGACTACCCGATTCTCGTGAACTGAGCTGGTAGGAATGTCGCTAGTTTTTTCTACTGGAGTCAACGAGCTAACTATCTACTTTGATCAGCTTTATTTTCCTAACCTTTTGTTGGATTTTAATGAAGTATAGGTAGAATATTACAGAAATAATTTGATTTCTCTTCAGTTAAATTTAATTGAAATTTACTGCTTCTGCTTTGGACATTGATTATTATATTAGTTAAGTTGTGATATTTAAATAAGTTACCAGGCTCTTCATTTCACCATTACATCCTGCCCTTAAGGGCTCTAACAAGCGTCTTATTACTGTCGTTATTCTTAATAAGTAATAAGCCTTAGTGATATTTTAAAAGACCTTTAAATTATTATAAAGTTACTTATATACTATAACTTAATTGAAAAATAAAATTGCAATCACTTAATAGAAATAAATAAGAACTAGTATTTACAGTTAAAAAAATTTAGCTTACTGCAGACTATTAAAATAATCTACAAAATTATAAACGTACTTGAATGCAGCATAGGTCTGACTGAACATTTATTGTTTGCGTAGCTCAATGTAATAATAATGTACGAGATTTACCTTTTCAAACTTTATTTCTTATCTAGCCCGTACTTCACACGCGTTGATTCTATGACGTTTCACTTTTTTTTTCATAAATTGTACCTATTACTAAGCCTCCTGTCTGTCTGCCAGCGGGCTGTATTTTATGAACCGTAATAGTTAGGCAGTGGAAATTTTGACAGAGTGTGTATTTCTATTGTTGCTTTAACGATAAATCATCATCATCATCAGCGACAATGGCATCAATGAGAAAACCATAAGATTGAAGTCGGTTTATAGTTTTTTTAAAACAAGCCCAATTAATTTTAATATTAGTGTGCTAATAAGTCATTCACAGTAATAGTAGTGGTAATAAGTAGTAGTAGTAATAAGTAATAGTAGAAATAAGTCATTCATAGAAAACTAGCGACATTGAACTGACGGAAAAGTGAATAGAACCCAATTAAAGAACGCGTCGTTTGAAAGCAAACTAAAGAACCTTTTACGTCTGCGCGTGACTTGTATGCAAAAGAGCAGTTTTGCAAGCGATCTCTTCGCTATTGAATTTAATGTTTCCATTTAGTTCTTCTAGCATCGGAATATATCTATACAGGGTGCCACAGAAAAGGGGTAGTAAACCGAAAGCCACCCCCTTTTCGGCCCATCCTTATTTGCTATCTTTTTTAAATTATTTTTACTCTTTCTGTTCATCGAGGAGATCAACTTGTAAATAACGATTCTTTTTTATTTCGATTTTATTAAAAACCAAAAGGTAAAAGAGTACAAAAATAAAAGTTATTTATTTTTGTACTATAAATATTTAATATAATAAAATATAATAAATAATTTTGTGGCAAAAGAGTACAAAAATAAAAGTTATTTATTTTTGTACTCTTTTGTGTTCTTCTAAACGCATTCTTGCATTATTAATTATAAAAAATATTTCAGAACTGTATTTTTCTTGTTTGTTCGTGTCATCAAAATAAATTATATCTTTTAAAATTTCAAAACAATAATGATAAAAGAATACACGTAAAAGAAAACGACAACAAATAAAAAGTAATATTTTTTAATAAAGTAAATAATATGTTCATAAAAAAAAAAAAATTATTTAGATATAAGTATTTTATTTTGTATGTACAATAAAAGTGTTCATTAATTCATCCGAAAAATGATGATGATCATCTAGTAATAAGCGCCACCATGAATAATTCATGGTGGCGCTAGTGCGAGTCTGGGTAGCGCCTTAATAAAACGAATGGCACTGCAAAAACAGATATCTCATTCGGTCAGTTTGTTCACACAAAATCTACAGGTGTAATAATAATTTTGAGTTATATTCGTGTTCGCGCGATAAAATTGATTTGCGCGTCGAGAGCGCGAATAAAACATTTCGCACTTCTAATCTTTATAGTGGATTCGCATTAGGCTGCGTTTACAATAGTTCCCTACAAACTTTTTGCGATTTCACACACCCAATGTCTTAAATTCATTAACTCTGCTTCGATAGATGTCCAGTATTTGTGTTAGCAATTAGGAGTTAAAGAATTTCAGAAAAATAAGAAGCGTAGAGATTAGTTGAGTACACATGGTATTTTCGGTAATAATGTTTTTATATGGTAATAGTGTATTTTCGGTAACAATGGTATATGTTCGGTAAGAATTTGAAATTAATTGAACGCTTGTTAACAATTAGCGTAGTCGAGCTTTATTTTAACTCGCTACATTTATTTTAACTGACTAATCACACTGGCGATTTTGAAGCTATTTTAAAGTGATGCGATTGCGACAAGATGCGCTGCGTCGTCGCGACGTGCTCGCTGCGTAATCGCATCGCTTTGAAATCGCACGCAAATCGCCTCTGTGATAACTGTGATAAGGCTCCAAGAACTCTTTGTTCTTTACTCTCTGTGTGAACGTTTTCGACTCATGTTAATTAACACACTAAAGATAAATAATTTTATCCTTATATCTTAACTCTCTTATCACCTTATATTAGTCCACAGCTGGACATAGCCTCCCCTAATGAGCGCCATCGCGCCCTGTATTCAGCTTACCGCATCCAGCATCTGTCTACAGTCTTTCGCAGATCGTTACCCCACCTGTCTCCACTCAGAAACACGTTCACTCAGCGGTTATCGGTTCTTCGCGAGATACGTCCGGCCCACTGCCACTTCAGCTTGCTAATTCTTAGAGCTATGTCGATAACACTGGTTTGCTGTAGGATGTATTCGTTACACTTTGCAGGTTAGATGTATTCAATATCGTCATCTTTCTCATAATTAGTAATTCTTTTTTCCACAAAATAATATCAAAATATGGATAAAAAATTGGAAGAAAAATAATGGCAAAGGCGAGTTTAATTAACCCTTAAAAGAGTTCTCTTCACTCTTGAGCCTCAAAGCAATGAGGCCGCCCTTTTTACTTCCTTGATTCTGTACATTTCCTTCTGTATTGTATTTTATATTTATGTGGCTAAATAAAGAGTTATCTATTTATCTATCTTCATTATCTATCTTCAATTTTAACCAAATCATTTGTCTACACCCAGCCTTACCCTTAGGATAAGCTTAAAATAATATGTATCACACGGCATTCATATCGCGCTGTGATTCATTGGCCGCTATTCCTGTAAACACATGCATTCGTGAAAAGTAGAGCCCGGACGATTCAAGAACATATGATAAGCAGAACAGAAGATTCGAGAAGAGCAGGGCTTTCCGAAGATTCAGAATTTTTCATAAGATTATACTTTATAAGATATATTTTTCACCTTACATTACATTAAGGATACATTTTTCAGAGGATTCTGATTATTAGATTATTCAGAATTCAGAAGATTCGAGAATAGTAGTGCTCGAAGCTATGATAAGCAAAAGATTTAAACTTGTGAAAGTTTTCTCGACTAGACTTGTATCTGGAGCCTAATTAGCTTAGTTGTTCCTACTGAAGTATGTTTATGCAGTGCTACATAATTTTTTTTCATTTAATTCCATATAATATGAGCATTCCTAGACGAGGTTTGCTTATTGAGATGGAAGTAGATGGCTAAAAATGATGGCCTTTTAAACCATTGCTGCAAAACTAATTAATGTTATTGCTTGTATAAGCATAGACAGTTGCAGTCCGGAGTCAGGAAATCGACGGTGTTACATACCTGTACCTCGGAAAGCAAGTTAAGCTATTGGTCCTACGTCAGACTTCTCCCCGATCGTGTCAGGTTAGTCCGCGCGCTGGTTTAGTGAGCGAGGAAATAGACAGTTCACCTGTGTTTGCGTACCTATTTGTTCACTATGCTAAAGCATACGTCATTATTATAGTGCGCAATGCGCGTGTTGCACTTCACTTTAATCATGTCATAAATGACTTGACTATGGTGTATACAAAGACATTTTCACATAAAATAAGTACAATCTGAGCCTTTTCGCTCAGAATCGAAGTCTTCCAAGCTAATTTATTCGTAACGTCTAGCAATTTAAGAGGTTAAACAATTCACTCTAATTAAATAATAATATTAATAATCAAAATATTTATTTATGGATAGGTTTACAATTTTTCAAATGATTACTGTCTAGTACAAACATACTTAATATATTAGGTCCTTACATATGAAATTGGCGTTTTTCGTACTGGCCACTTTAATCACAAATTTCTCCTCTTTGGTAAGGAATTCCAAATTCAAATTTGTACAGCTATAGACTCATGTATTTGTGCTTCGATGATCGTCATTCATTTGTTTTTTTTCTTCTGTTTTTTTCTGTTTGCGTCACTCATTTTACAAAATGGAAAACTTAAAATATCGCATTATTTACGAGTACGAGTTCCGCCGTGGCACTAGTGCTGCGGAAACAACTCGAAGGGTGAATGATGTGTATGGCGGTCATGTTGCAAAAGAAAACACAGTTCGTTTTTGGTTCCAACGTTTTCGTTCTGGAAATTTCGACCTGCAGAACAAGCCCCGTGTACGGCCTGAGACTCAAGTTGATAATGAAGAGTTGAAGGCTATTGTGGAAGCGGATCCATCGCAAACCACGTCCGAGTTAGCTGCTGGCTGCGATGTTAGTGATAAAACTGTTTTAATTCACTTGAACCAAATTGGGAAGATTAAAAAGCTTGAAAGGTGGGTACCTCACGAATTGACTGAAGCAAACCGGCAAACGCGCGTCGACTGCTGCGTTACATTACTAAACCGGCACAATAATGAAGGTATTTTAAACCGAATCATTACCTGTGATGAAAACTGGGTTCTTTACGATAATCGGAAGCGCTCAGCGCAATGGTTGGATCCTGGCCAGCCAGCCAAATCCTGCCCCAAGCGAAAATTAACCCCAAAAAAGTTACTTGTAAGCGTTTAGTGGACTAGTGCCGGTATTGTTCATTACAGTTTTCTCAAATCTGGCCAGACTATTACGGCTGATGTCTATTGTCAGCAATTGCAAACCATGATGGAAAAGCTAGCGGTTAAACAACCTAGGTTGGTCAATCGCTCCACGCCACTGCTGCTCCACGACAACGCTAGACCAACACTGCGCAACAGACGGCTACTAAATTAGAAGAGCTTCAATTGGAAAGTCTAAGACATCCTCCGTACTCCCCGGACCTTGCTCCAACTGATTACCATTTTTTTCGAAATTTTGATAACTTCTTGCAAGGGAAAAAATTCAACTCCGATGGGGCAGTCCAAATCGCCTTCAAAGATTTTATTGATTCCCGTCCGACTGGTTTTTTTAGTAAAGGGATCAATGAACTACCTATAAGATGGCAAAAGTGCATAGAAAATAATGGTTCATACTTTGATTAATTAAATATATTATATTAAAAAATATTCGACTTTTTGTTCCTCCCATACAAAACGCCAATTTCATATGTAAGGACCTAATATTAACCTACTATGTCAAAGAAAATGACTCCTCGCTCTCACTAAGTTAGAATAACTTGTATAGAGACACGAGGGCTCCTCCCTTCGGCTACAAATAAGTTAACGTAAGTGTAAGTGTAAGTAAACTAACAAAGACGAGTAAGCAAACCGTGTAAATATTTAATACAATACAACTAAATAGAAGGAATTTATAACCTAAGAAATACATAAAATAACAAGTTAAAGTAAAAAAAGTTATTCCCATAAAAAGCAATCATGTGAAGTAAGGTCATAGTGGGCTTAGGCCCAAATCTATGGTCACAGATTAATAATGATTAGTGCTATGGATTAACCAAAGTTATCGACATAGCTCTAAGTATTAGCAAGCTGAAGTGGCAGAGGGCCGGCCATATGTCGCGAAGAACAGACAACCGCTTGGGTAGCACGTCTACCGTTCTTAAATGGAGACCGCGACGAGTTGCGGCCTGTCGAGGCAAACGTAGTGTAAGAAGCCCTCCGTCCAGGTGGGATGACGATCTGTGAAAGATTGCAGGGTGATACGGGATGCGATAACCTGAAGACAGGGCGCGATTGCGGTCATTAGGGGGGCCTATGTCCAGCAGTGCTTCTTCCGCTAGTGGACAAAAAAAAAAAATGAATTAGAGTCAATTGTGCCTTATTTCTTATTTGATATTTATTACTATTTATCAAGCTGCTGCGGTAAAAAAATATTGTCTAAATGCTTTTTTGTCAGTCTAAAGAAATAAACGATTTGACTCTGACTCTAACTCAGCGGACAGGTAGAAGGTAATGATGATGACACAGGATAGGTTGATGATGAGTAGACGGAACCATAATTTTTTTCCTCTTGCCCTTCAAGAGGTACCAACTGATTGAAAGAAATGAAGGACAATGACCTATTATTCTATAGGTCATTGTCCTCCATTTCTTTGGAGTTAGAACATGTTTGAAAAAAAATCGATAGAAATTAAAAGTTATCTACCTATGTTATAGAATTATTTCATATTTTATTTTCTGATAGACCAAACATTTAGAGCTGTCAAATGTAATATACTTTAAGAAACGAATAAAGGTCCTATTACTATAAAATGCTGAGTAGGTATGTGATTTTTTATCCAATCAATAAAAAAAAGTGTCATGAAGAAATTAAACTAAGGATTTAATCCTACAGTAGATAATCTATACTAAGATTATAAAAATGAAAGATTTGATTGTTTGTTTGTTTGACTCCGAAACTACTAGACAGATATAAAAAAATATTTTATAATTAAAATAGCTTACTTTTTAGGGTGTGACATAGGTTGCTATTAATATTACCAAAATACGTGAAAGAACGAGAAAGCTTGTATTTAAGGATGTAGGTGTATTTAAGGATGGATATTGGATGAATGGATCGAGCTGAAATTGTACATACAATTTTAATCCAAGAATCAAACATGGGCTACTTCTTTTTATCCAGCATAAAGTTTATAAGTTAGTTATAACATCATAAAGTTTGTTAAACATAACTTTACGACACAGGATTTATCCTAGTGTAAAGTTTGCCTATGTATGAACTAATAACCTAAATAAGCTACCTACACTTACCCTTATAAATAAGTATGTCTAAGCTGTTTGTGTCTCAAATAAATGATTTATTATTATTATTATTATCCCATATCCCTACGGCTTTTTATCCCATTAATCATTTATCGTGGGATAGAAATAACCTTTAAACGTTTATATAGAAACAACCCGTGCTTAGTCAAATAATGGCAAAATGCAGTTATTATTAGTTTAAATTACTTTCCTATAGTAGCCTAAATGTTCAGCTCTTGCTAATTAAAAACGCAACAAGTTTAATCAAAGCTCGAAAATTATATTACACTCCAAAATTGGATGCTCATGAGGCAGTTTCAATTACACTGATAGTGATTATGGTGATTTGTTCGGGGAAACTCAATTACGTAGGGTTTGTGATGAGAGTATTTATTATATACGTGCATTATATTCGTCTACGTGTGACATCGTAGCCAGGTAACTCGAACTAAGGCCTTGTTTATGGAGACGCGGGGCGTGCAGCGGCGCGGCCCGCACTAAATTCAAACATATGGCGTTGGTAGAGTGTGTTTACGGAGAAGCGTTTTTACTCGCGTTTGTTAGATGTGACGCAATGCCGGCGACGCACGCTGCGTCGCACTCAGCGTGCACCGCCACTCTGCACGCCCCGCCTATCCATAAACATCAATAGTGACATGTTTGTGTTTACACAGAATTCAAACATACTTGTATAGCGTTGGTACCTTTTCTATTCTACGGAAAGGGCTTATCTAACAAGAAGATCTGTAAATGAGATTTATATCTTTATTTATTTATTAATAACAGAATCCACAGCTTTTAGAGAAAAATCTTAAACTAACTTACCTACAGCCAAGAAAGGATTTACATTTTATTAGTTAACATGAGTAGACTATCACTAAATCGAACATTTTACTTAAAATCTAAGCAAGTACATACAGTTCTATGAATAATTTTAAATGTTTTTTTTTCAAATCATAGAATAGCTACTTAATTAATTAACTTTCACATGCGGTGTTCTGCTGAGTGTATCATAAAACACTTATAAAAATTTGTACACAAACTAGGTACAATAAAAAAACACACTGACTTTACAATGTCTATAAAACTATAACTAAACGTTCTTCTACTAAACAGCTACAATATCAATGGCTTTTCAGGCCTCCTCATTTATCATAATTTCTGGCTCGTTGCGCTATTCCGTCAAGTGCCAAACTCGGCCCGCAAGGATCAGCGCCATCTATCAATCTGGGGTCACTTACTGCTGGATTGACTGGTGTAAGTAATAGACTAGGAAACTTCCTATTGCAGATCCCTAGCTTCTATAACCTATTATGATATTAATAATCCAAATGTACAATACGGTTTTCACCGTTTAAATATTTCTCTCAAACGAATCTATTCAACGTATACAAAAACGAAACGAATCACAAAATATTTTCTTTAAAATATCTCTTTATCAATATACGACAAAAAATGTTGGAATTTTTGGACACATATTATATTGCTACAATTTTTCCTAAATTTTTTCCACGTTCCTTTAAAACAAAAATAAACTCATTTATGTACGAAAATTTCAGGTTCATAAATTGTTTTTTTTTTAATTTATTATTACTGTATTGAATCTTATAATAATTAAGAATATCTTTTTAGTTTAAAGAAAAGATATGATATACGATCATGAAAGATATGAAAAGGCAGTAGACTAATTATTTGTTTTTTAATTTCGTGTTTCCTGTTTACTGTGGGGGTTAAAACCCCGCGCATTTTTTTGTGTTTTTAATAGTATTTTAATATAAGACTACAAAATATTGTCAAACGAAATATTTTATCGTGTAGATCAGATATTGGTCATATTTTGTGATTTGTTTCAGTAATTTTGTTATGAAGAAGTATCAAAAATCTCACCATTGTTATACGGGAACGTTTTACGGCTCTTTCATTTCTAAGGGAGCTCATTTATGGGATAAAAGGTATCTTTTGTTTTATTCCAGGTTAAAAACTATGTCTATTTAAAATTTCAGACCGATCCGTATAGTAGAAGTCGGCGTGAAGAGATAACAAACATCTATCCATACAAACTTTCGCATTTATAATATTAGTGTGATAGTGTGATGTGATTGTTTGGATGTTTAGATGGATGGATGGATGTTTGTTAGCAGTGGACGAAGTGTGCTGATGAAGAGGATAATAACAGTATTTTTTGTTTCATAAAATAGGTACCTACTAGTTGCGCCCCGCGACGACGTTACACTCGGCAATTTTCAATTTTTTCTCTTCATAGGAACCATTTGCCGTTTCCGAGTTTTGATAATAGTACTTAACATATTTGGCGATAATTTTATGTTTTTCGATAAATATGTGGGATGTTAGGTACCAACACTATTTTTCGTGATATTAATATCGATGATATCACATCCCTAGTAAGTACATTGTTTTACGCATATCGGTAGATATCAGATAACCCTGCCTGGGTGCGTGCCAAAAACACAAAGAATGCGGTAATGGAATAAACGATTTATTTTTACATCTGAAAATGCCATCAAAGTAGATTACCTACCAGCCTACCTACTAGAGGACAATAATACGAAATAATAAAAAAGCTTGGGACGGGTTTTGCTCCAACTCTAAAATAAAAACCAACAGGCTAAAGGTTTCTTCGTCGCTTCTTTAGGTACTTAAGTCAACGTACCGAAGCGACATAAATCAAAAATATCACTTTAATTCCTTGTCAGAGCTTAATTTTATAATTTGACCTTTTCTAGGTGTACATTTATTACATTTATTGTATTTATGGCAAGAAATAATTTTTGATTTTGATTTTGAATTTTTGAAATACAATCAAAGCGAATACAAGAGGAGCGCAAGGGGTTTGAAGACGAGACGGAGCTCTCATATCAGTTGCGATTTAGTTTTTTTTAACTAAATTACGACTATGAAAATACTTTTTCTATACCGATCAGACATATTTAACCTACTCCAAAAAAAGAGGACGTGCTATATTCGTCTACTTTTTTATTGAAAACGAAATGAATCGAATATACGAAATAAGGCGTTTTCAAAATCATCAATCAGTGTACTTGCATACTATGTATTTAGTTATTCAGTGGTAATTGTATATCGATGGCTCTACCTTACACTACTATGATTATAGCAATCGATCATCCACAGCAATCTACACAAAACAATGGATGGGTTCCATGGTTTTGTTTTTTTTTGTGAAAAATACCAGATGCTTAAAATTAAAACCCAAAAATACATTACCTAATTATAAAATGTCGAATTAATAATTTCTGTCGTTATCGTGTCTCTCTCAAACTGCGATCCCCAACCTACATGCCACCATGGGGATTATGGGCACTACCCTCCATGAGATAAACGTAAATAAGGCGCTTATCACGGGGAGGCCTGCGTCCAGCAGTGGACCAATACAGGCTGTTGAGGTTGAGGTTGAGGTATCGTGTTTCTCAAATTTATTTTCTTTAATTACATTTCTATTGAGGTCTAAATACTAATTCCTGTTCTTTTTTCAATGCATAACCGCGTACAAAAGCTAGTAAAGATAAGAGCAATCGATCATCCGCAGCAATCAACTGATCTAGATTGTAAATTCATAGATCATACCCGCATCATAAATCGAGATGGATGACATTGGATGACATTATCGGCGCGTCAGGATGACACTAGGTGGTGATTGAACGACTGTTATAGCGTAGAATGACAACAGCTGTGTTCTAGCCTAAGCCGAAAGTTTTCGGACATCAAAGGGGTCAAAGTTTGTTCTAAGATTTTTTTTAATTATTTATATTTTTGTAATAAACAGACAGTAGTTTGTAGACATTTATTCGTTTTAAGTATTCTTACATTTTAATTAAGGTTTTGAAATTTTACAAGGTTTTTTGCTTTTTTATTTAACAAAACCAGAGTTCAATTATGTACATTCTAAAAAGAAATAAGAATACAAGTAAAAGAACACCAATACGAAAAAATCCGGCTCTATTTTCAAAAATTGCAGCTCTACGAAATCGTGGAACAAACGTTGTTTTTTTTCACGATTTTTTTCAATTTATTTTCACTTTGTCTAAATCACCCACGTTCTTAGTAAAACCCTTTCCGTGACACCCTGTATAGGTACTAAGTACACCAGCTATTCTACAGGGCTGTTTCTGAATAACAGACAGTGCGGTCGAGTTATACTAGAAATGAAATCGCTTGGACAATTTGGACATGTGACGTCGACGACGACAATTCATGACCCCCATAGCTTGATTAATGGTGGATGATCAAAATTAATGGCCTATCGAACTGTTTACATTTGGTTTAATCTTGCTGAAATTAACAACTTCACATTTTTTTAGTGTCATGTCAAAATCATAATATCATAATCATAATCATGTAAGTATATGTAGACGAAAGCGACATGTTCAAATCCTTTGTAAACCACCAAAAGTGGACCAACAAATGGATTTATATTAAATTTCTAAATAAGTCCCTCAAACGGAAAAATACTCTTATCTTGACCGAGGTTACCTATTTGGGCCGTTTCGGCTGGAAACCCTAGGTTCTTGTGGCACACGCAATTTATAAAGATCTTACAAATCTCCTCATAGAGTCCACAAGTGATCGAAATATTGAATATTGCATTCTGGGCACTCATTCTACCTTCTGGTGACGGCTGATACTGAAATGGTACTCCAGTATACTTCGTTCGTTCGTAGTACCACGATCAACAATTTCTTTACACGAACTTCAACTTCTTTTTTTCAAGACCAGCTTAGCCCGAAGGCGCCAATCACATGACGTGAATATTTATTTTCTCGTCACTAGACTTGACGACAACGTAGAGCAACGCAGTGTCGAATGTTGAAGACCACTTGATGAAGTGTAGCTAAACCAATAATCCGAGCAAATTTCGACGAAATCTTATTATTCAATAGAAATCAAAATCGGACTTTGACGGGTGCGTCGTCATAATTTGTTCGTTTTTAGTCAAAATATTCAATTGCATGGCAAGTAAATATGTATGGTAGGAAAAGCACCTCACGAACCAGTTTAAACTGTTTTTGCGACCTAAACAAAGCATTTACAATGAACCGAGTTACTCGGCCGAGTACTCGGTTTAGCAAACATCAAACCGAGTAAACTCGGCTCGGTACTCGGTTAAACCTATACTCTTGTTGAATTGTCATCCGTTTATTCTATTATTCTAATTTTCTATAAGCTAAATAAACGTGTAATTTCTAAATCTCACTTAAACGTCCAGTATCTACCAAAAGAAAACTATTTGATTTAGGAAATAAAGCGCCACTTAGTAGAATTTTGTAGTCAAGATGCGAGAAAGAAATCTCCACGAAGAAAAAACAAAAAAGATAAAACAAAGAGACAATCATTGATTAATTAAAAAGGGAAGATAAGTTACGTTCTCCCAGCGCTTACTCAAAAATTGGCATGTGTTACAACTACACGCAAACACATACGCTCACAGTTATACGAGTATTTCGAGTCCTGTGCAATACAAAGAAGAACAAGACGGAAAGACGTATCTAAGACCGAAGTGAGACCGAGACAACAATATTTCACGCGAATCACGACCGCCCGTGCCGCCGGTCCGTAGTGACTGAGGTGGGAGCACACAATTCTACACAATATGAGGTTGCCATTTTCGTGAAACTAGTACCTCATCTTCCCTTTTTAATTAATCAATGGAGACAATAGATAGATAAGATCGTAGGTATATATTCCCCGAAATTAGTTCCGAATTTCAGAATCAACAAGTGTCTACATAAAATACACCCGGGAGTGGGTACGGCCCGACACTGACTAATGGTCCTTAGAACTAACAAGCCAGGCATGGCGGGGCATACCGAGACCAAGTACTGATTACTTTCAATTATTATTATCTTTTGTTGGTGTTGGAACTTAGGCTTTGTGAGGAAACAGCCTGATCTAGATTATGTCAGAGCTTTTCAAGATAAAGTTGTGTTTGTTACGTGGGATCATCGTGATACTTCATCAGCCAAAAAGATTTAAAGATACACCCAACATCAAAAAATGACGTGTGGCACTCTGCCGCGGTAAAGCTATTGCATAGTGTTAGGTTATTTTCGTTACGGAATTTCTGGATTCGGTATCTACACTCAAGGCCCGCGATAGAAGCTATGCAATAGCTTAAAACTGTGGTATTGTCTTTGAATGCATGCGACGATATTTTCCGACTCACGCACTCTAGTATGTTAAATTTTAAAAATAGTATTTTTGGCCACTAAATATATTTCTTAAATATACTTTTTATTGTGCAATTATTATTGCACTAACTTTTGTAAAAAAAAGACGTGTGCACTCGGGGACTGCCGCGGTAAAGCTATTGCATAGTGTTAGGTTACGTTTCGTTTTCGTTTTTTGTATTTTCGTTACGGAATTTCTGGATTTGGTCTCCACGCTCAAGGCCCGCGATAGAAGCTATGCAATAGCTTAAAAACGCACAATATACTGATTCAAAATGAGCGAGTTATTTTATTTCGCTTGGCAATATCAAGTGAGGTTGTGGTCAAACACTTCTTCTATTTTTGCACATTCATCACAAACGGGATTGCATGTTCCGGATAGTTGTAAACCTTCTTCACGGTTGAAGTTCCTGTGTTTGTAATGGTCAATGGCCTGTTCCAATCTTAGTAACTATGTAATGTCGCTCTGTTGAGATTACATATTCCAGACTTTATTTTATTCCGTGATCATGGCGCATGAAACTGTGCTGAGTTATTGGAAAGCTTTAAACTGAAATCATAGTAAATATCCCGTTGTAAATGACTTAAGGGTTAATTTAAAAGTTTTCTTGATTTTTAAATTTGAGATAGACTGTGCTTATTATATTTTGAAACTATGAATATATTAAACTATGAAATTTTCGAGCCTTACATCTCTTTAGACACCCATATCGTCTGCATATAGGGTATATGCAGACGATATGGGTATATTGGGGCTTTATGACCAATCAATCAATAGGTAGCTCATTATTTGAAATCGAGCTAGTAGTTTCAGCGCTAAGTGGGATACATAAAAATCGGCTACATACATACAAACAAACATAGGCTGATAAGATCATAACCCTCCTGCGTTGTAAGTCGGGTAAAACATAGATTGTGTTTGATAAAATCGGGCCCTAAAAATACCGGCATACACTACACGTCAAAAGCAAACTAAGACCGACAAATAAAAACTTCGTGGAAATGGGTTTGCAGTAAAGAGCTCTCGAAAACGCTTTAATTATTTCCAGAGTCCAGAAAATGGGACAGCAACGGAAAATAGTTCAAAAAAGTTATTTAAACTTTAGGTTCTGTGAAAATTAGAGGAAACTCGGTCAAAACAAACGGAGTTTTTAATCATAGGACCGTATTTTAGAACGGATTTTCATTATAAGACTTTATTGTACTAATGACGACGGATCCAATCACAGATCACAGAAACTAAGAAGATATGAAAAGGGGGCGGGGCCGGTGACGCAGTAATATGCTCAAAACGAGAACACATAGCTCACGGCAGTAATATTGTCATTTAGTTAAAGTTTGAACGTTGGCCACGACGGATATTCAAGTTAGAGGGAAATGCCGTATTGTACAATAGTTATTTGCAAAAATAGAAGTGATATTATGAACTTTAAGTCGAATGGAATCACATATCATCGGTAAGTACTGAATATAATATGTTTTTCATACTAAAGCTTAAGAAATAATTATAAAGTTGATTGATGTCTTGATTTCGCAACGTCTTTATTATGATGACTGTTAGCCAGTCGCGATATTTTTGTAAACTGTTTACAATGCTTGCTCTGTAGGTACTAATGACTATTCGAACGTTGAGTTCCAATGCCGCAATGGATAATTAACATATTGAAGCTCACAAAATACGTTCAACCGCGTGGTAAGACCACTGCTCGTAGTCGTGAGTTAGTGATGTGATTCGAGTGTGTTCCTTGTCGATAAAGATTGTCATTTTTGATACCTATTATTTATTATATTGGCGGCTTATCCTTACGCATTTGGGTTTGACCTTTGTACAAAAGTAGGTCTAATATTTACGCAAATATATAATATATATTATAGTGGTACTATTATTCCAAATCAGATCTATATCCAACTCTTCCCACGAGTGTCGTAAGAAGCGACTAAGGGACATCTTCCGGGGGCGGGCAGCAGCGCCTCCTGCAGAACAATTCTACCACCAAACTGCGATCCCCAACCCGCATGCCCAGCGTCCTATATTGGTCCAATGCTGGACGCAGGCCTCCTCCTGATAAGAACCTTTTTTAGCTGTTATCTCGTGGGGGATCCCCATGAGATATGGGGGATATACTATAGTCCCCACGCTGGGCATGTATATCAGATTATCTCATGGGGGATTACCCCTCCATGAGATAATCTGATATTTTGTAATCTATGTACCATTTAAATTTGTTAGCCTATTATTATAATTATTCAGTATTCATATATTTTTTAATAAATCATTATCCACAGATCTGTATTTCATTTTATGATAACGTCTATTAACTCATAAAAAAGATAACCAATGTTTGTTTACTGACTTCATCACCATGAAATCATGTTTACTCAATTAGTGAATTACCTATTAATTTTATTTCAATTCATAGCGTAAAAACGATGACCAAGTCGTTTCACGTTTTATCGACAAGCAATCCCTATCGTAAACGCATATTTTTGTGTCTATAGTGGTGCTGTACGAACGTCACTTGCAACATTGTGTGCGAACGAATAGTTGCACTCCATGCGTTGTGTGCATGACACGCACCGCACACCACGCGAAGTATTGTTTTTATTTGGTTAACTGTGTGTGCGTGAGCTTGGATTGCGACCGGAGGTTTTCTACTTATCGCACAGGACTGCCATCTCTCTATAGCTCTGTGGATCCAATCTTTCCATATACCTTCAATATCCGTCTTACAGTTAAAATCTTTATAAAAAAACACATTAAAAACAAATTGCTTAGGTACAATTGAAACAGTTCAGTTAACTGCAGACTGTTGTAAAACCCAGGTAGGAGAAGTATAGGGTGACAGAAATGACCATCTGGGCACAGCAGTCGACATTACGTCGACACGTAACTTTCTGTGTCCCAATAGAGGAGAGAGAAGGTGACGGAAGAATGGGGTCCGCGAGTGTGTGGAATGGTGGGCTCGCCGGCCATGTATAGAAGAAAGAGGGGACGCCAGTCGGATCGCGGAGGATTTAATGTTTCGGTGGTTGGGTGAAAATGGCAGAAGAGGGTCATTGGAGAGGTTTTACTGAGTATAACGTCCTTCTCAGGGCGTCGAGTCCCACAAAATTCTAGTCCCCCTTATTAGAACAGTCTATTCGTAAATGAATTTACCTAGCCGATAAAAAGGTCTACAGGCAGGAACTTAATTGTAAACGATGATGACGTACCTACAAAAATGTTCAATAAAATGTTATATGGAGGTAGAATTTAATTTCCGAAAATGATTTTGCACAAAAGCCTCGATATTGTACTCGTAAAATGCGTAATAAACACAAAACTGCCATAAATACCGGGACATAGCAGTTTTATTTTAGTTCCCGCTGGCAACTTTAAGCCGATGGGTATTGAAGAGTTTTTGGCAAAAAGGCAAAACATAGAGTAATAAAACCGGCCAAATGCGAGTCAACTCGTACACGGAGAGTTCCGTACCATCGTGCAAAACTACTACCCGATAGAAAATCTAATATCTGTTTTTATATGGATCGGAAAATAGCAAAAACTCTACCTCCAACCTTAAGTCCCGCGCATCTGCCTGTAATTTTCCGCATGCCCTTCATAACATAGCTGCATTTCTGCAACACACTGTACACACTTACTATAAAATCTCTATAAAACATAAGAACCTTATTAGCTCGTCACGAAAATATCCTTAAATGGTTGAATTCACTCAAAAACCTGCTGTTTATTAGCACCTACTAAAAGCGCACTCATAAAATCAAAATATTAAAAATTTCAAATAATCTTATCTTAATACTTACATGAGATTGCTGAGGTGCCTATTTATAAACTGTAAGTAAATTCTGCTGTTGGTGAATTTTTGTTCTGCACTTAGGTACGCGGCAATCCCTACCTAGAATAGAATAGAATAGAATAGAATCATATATTTACAGAAAACATGAGAAATATTACAAAGCTGTTGTTGTATCAGTGGTATGTAATACAGTGTGTGAATTTAAAAAAACCTACCTAACCTACTAATACATAATAATAACGACACTAATATTTTAAATGCGAAAGTTTGTATGGATGGATGGATGGATGTTTGTTGCTTCTTCACGCCAAAACTACTGGACGGATCTGGCTGAAATTTTGCATATAGGTAAATTAGAATTACCTGTACCTGGAATCAGACATAAGCTACTTTTTATCCCATAAATCTGTTCCCGTGGGATGAGAACCACCTTTTAACGTTTCCATAGAAACAACGCGTGCGAAGACGCGGGGCGCAGCTAGTTAAATTATATATGCCTTGTCTGTTTAAAATTAAAATATTCCTCTTCCCTATAAAAACAATGATTTAGTAACCATTTACTAAGCCTATTTTTAAATAATGTCATTGATTGGTAACATATTGAATTTCTTAATCGCCATGCAAAACGAGTTTCTGGCGAAAAGTGTGGAGTGTTGATTTGTGATTAATATCTTATTTTTATGTCTAGTATGCCTTGATAAAACTTGTTCCTTAGTTTAAAATAATATGGGTATTGTTTTACGAATATGCAGCTTTCTCTAATGTACACACATGGCATGGCAAAACTTTATTTTTGTGGTATCGAAGTCCGCGTCGTGGGTATGCGGTAAACCTATTGTCACTACAATACTTAGCCACCGAAACTATGGTTTATCCATCCAGCATGGAGCATGTTAGTAAATAAACCACGATACAAATAACAAAAACTCACTTGCTTGGCGTCGAGTTTCAGATATAATTGTAAGCAATTTTTATTGAAGGGAGAATCTAAAATCGACAAGTATTGTAAATTACGTAAATAGGACGCGCTAACAAAGTGAATTTTAGGTTAAGTATCGGCGGTTTGTATACGTTTATGCCTCATTCAAAATGGACACGGTTTAGTAACACGATTCTAGTTTAACACGTGCAGTGCCCATGAAAATGTTTATGTTCGTTTCGAAGAAGCACTCTACTGCGCAGAGAAGAGGCTCGGCAGTGAATAATCACACGGATTTAAGCGAAAGTTTTTATGTTAAGATGTATGTAGTGTGGATGTTTAGATGCATGGATGTTTTACCCTTCACTCCAAAACTACTGAACGAATTGAACTGATAAACATAAAGGTAATTCTTATTCTGGAATCAAAAGTTGGCTCCATTTTATCCAATAAAACATTTCCCAAGGGATAGAAATGAAAACTATGATATAGCTAAAATTTACGTCCTACATCGAGTGCGAATAAATATAAAGTAACCTAGTTAGTTGTTATATACTCGTAGATGTTTATATAAATTAACTAATAAGCTGATAAATAGAATAAGTACCATCTTAATTTTAATTAACCTAGCTACTATTAAAGTAACATCATGAAGTTTGTTAAACATAACTTTACGACACAGGACTTATACTAGTGTAAATTTTGCCTATGTATGAACTAATTACTTAAATATATAGGTAGCTTACCTACACTTACCCTTTTATATGTATATAAGTTCATATGTCTAAGCTGTTTGTGTCTGAAATAAATAATTTATTATTTATTTATTATTTAATTTTTATTTAAGAAATGGTTTCCATAGAAACTACCTACTTGTGCGAAGCCGCGGGCAGAAATACAATTCAATATTATGTACCTACCACCTTCATCGTTGTTCGGTTTTTAGTCTCTAAGGCCCGTATTATGAAATCATGCTCGGTCATCGACCTATGCTTGAGTGATGCTTATGTATAGTTTCGAGTAAATATTAATTTTAAAACAATGCTTGGGAACTGGTGTCAAAATCTACACTCACTGATGTGACCCCGTAACGACGCCTTTTTACTACTTAATATTATGTAGGTATTATGGAACGGTAACCGAGCATTACTTGAGTAATTGCCTATTTTAGAACGATTTCTAACATCAATCTCTTCCTAGTGATTCTTTGAACTCATCTTTACTCAAGTGTGGTCTGAACCACGCTTGAGTGATAAGTAAGGCTTGGGGAAGCATAATACGGGCCTAAGTGATTTTTACACTTGCGTGCGAAGCCGCAGGCCCAAGCCAGTTTATTTTATATTTAAAGTTCCCAAGAGAACTCATTTGTAAGACATTAAATTGTTTTGTAATCGTGTTGATACGATTTTAATGTCTGAGCTTTTTGTTAATTAGGTACATTTATGTTTACTACACAAAGCGAAAAGATGTAGTAACCGACAATAGTATGTAAGAACTGTTCTTAGTTATGATAAGATTGTTTTAGTTGATAAGCGATAAACTTGCTAGAGGTTTCTTTTTCACTTCTTCCGCTAGTGGACAAAAATATGCATGAGCAACGCTTTTCTATGGCATAAACGTCACTTAAGCATAGCTCTATGACTGAGCAAGCTTTCATAATACGGGCTTTAGAGTGAATTGCACCTTATTTCTTATCTGATAGTAATTACTATTTATCAAGCTGTTTATATAGTAAAATTTGTCCAGTCTGAGTGCTTATTTTGTAATTCTAAGAAATAAACCATTTGATTTTGACTCTGATTCTAACGAAGACCTTCAAAAATCATCATCATTGCAGCCCTCAAGTTACCCATTGCGGAGTACAAAGCCGGATGATGAACTGTGCAGCGGTGTTGCGGGGCGTATTGTATTGTAACTATTAAAACACAGGTGTCTTGATAGGGCGAAGGTTTTATTGGATATACACAGGATTACAGGATCAACGGCAGATGAGAGAAGAGACGAAAAAGAAAGCGTTCACTTGATCTGTGGTATGCCAGAGAGAGAGCGGTTCAACTTCTTGCACTAGACTACTGTCAATCGAGAATGACAGCTGCCTGACAAAAACCCTACAGTGACAGCTCTATAGTTTGACACTGACTTTATATACTTGATATTGTGTTTACATTCCAACAGTAAGTGTTCCTAGAGTCTGTTCAAAAAGAGAATAGTCGTGGGAAGTGAGGGCGCTCCTGTTTCAATTTGACAACTTTTATTGCGTTGACAACACTGCTCTGTCATTGCAGTACGAATAGAAGTGTTTGTACACCGTAACGCCACGACTCTTCTCTTTTTGAACAGACTTTACTGTCTGCTAACCGGTGTTACGGGGCGTAAAATAACGTGCAACTATGTTTCAAAGCGAGCGATCGTGCAGTCAGTACGGGGAAAAAAGGCGCACGTTTACCCTAGCAGTTGTCAGTTCGGTTCTTTAGGACACACTGAATTTCTGTCCCGCCCTGGTGGGGGCACAGAGAGAGGCCTCGTGGCTCGGCCTCATTACCCCGGCGGCATCTCAAAGGGCGAAAGCCCCTCGGTCAATGGGCTAGGCGCAAAGCTCTTTTTGCGCAGGCAATATGTTTTTTTTTGGGCTGTGCATATTATTATGTTGTTTGTATTTTTTTTTAGTTTGTGTATATAGGAGATGACCTCTTCACTGCCACTTCAGATTTCCAATTCTTTGAGTTATGTCTTACGATATTTTTTCATGTCTTACTACACCTTTTGGTTTACAAAATATGACTTAATTTACGAAGTCACTTATATTTACGGCTTAATTAATTCATTCGAGATTATTACCTCCCAAAGAAATATCCTACAGATATTTTAGCATCAACAGTGAAGTTTTGTAGAAATATTTATTAAATTAGGTACTTAGTAAAGTAAAAGCTAAAGTTAAAAAGTAATTAATTCTTGGTCATATTATTATGACGATGACTCTAGTGGCACGGCCGGCGAATATTCTCCAGCGACGGGTTCGAGTCCCGCCAAATGTTTGTACCTCAACAGCCTGAATTGGTCCACTGCTGGACGGAAGCCTTCCCCTGATAAGCGTCTTGTTGGCGTTTATGTAATGGCGGGGTTATGTCCATAATCCCCACGCTTGTTCTGCAGAAGGCGCTGCTGCCCGCCCCCGGTGGATATCCCTTAGTCACCTCCTACGACACCCACGGGAAGAAAAGGGTGGTGCAAATTCTAAGCCAGCATCACACAGCACAATGTTTGTACTATCTTCAGATATGTTTTTTGAGTGTTCCAAGGTAATAAGTAGCATGTATCCCCGTCTTATCAAGACAAGGGTGAATAAGTATCTTCTAGACCTTCGTGATACACCGTCGGCCGCATCTACGATTCCCATCAGGTGAATTAGCGGTCAAATCCATCAGATGAATTTGCGGTATTGTCAAAGAAAACGATTTATACATAATATATGTTTATCCGCAAAATTCGTTTAGATTTTAATTCGCTGTAGAGGTTTTTTTTATTATTTTAAATTTATTTTAGCTGTCTAGTTTAGGCGTGAAAAGGTTACAGACAGACATACATTTCATGACATTACTTACGAATGTATAATAATTAGTATGAGTCAGAGAGTCAGAGTCAAATCGTTTATTTCTGTAGACTTACAAAGTAAGCATTCAGACAAGTTATTTTTTTTACTATACATAAAAACAGCTTGATAAATAGTAATTACTATCAAATAAGAAAAAAAGTGATAGGTATTGATTCTAATTCACTTCAATTTCTTGTTCACTAGCGGAAGAAGTGAAAAAGAAACCACCATTCTTATTTCATCCTTTTCTAATTTGTTTCTATTCCTTTATTTTCATTTGTCAGTTAAGTATTTTTTCACTATAAATAAATACAGAATTACTGAAAACAGTATTTCAGCTAAGCTGCACCGAAAAAACCCGATTACCTACAAAACAAAAGTAGCCCAACAAAGCGGTTGTTTTTCGTTACTTTCCCGGTTGTTTAATCCACTTTACAAATGAATTAAGCAGGCATTAATCGTCGGAAAAAGCCTGTGGTTTTGTGAAAAACCTTTTACTGAAATGGATAGGTACCTAAGGGAGGAAAATTTTACCAAAACGGAAGTATTCAAGGAGCTTAAGGCGCATACCCGAGCCAATCTGACAGCAATTCCTATTTTATCATATTTTTACGTTTATCATAGGAATTTTTACAAATCCTACGTTCAGTTTGTGGTATCTTATCGTATCATTTTTTAATACCTCTTTTATAATTTTATCTCATATAGTTTAGGAGGAGATGCAAAAATAGAGTTTGGTGGCCAAAAAGCGCAACTTTGTATCTCTTTCTAAGCTTTACAAAATGAAACTATTACAGAGGCATTAATAAATAGCTTATAATAGATATCACAAACTGAACGTAGGATTTTTAAAAATTCCTGCGTTCAACATAATAATAAGATATAATAGTTGGGGGCGCCACTTTCGCTGGTGTATGGGCCTTAAGGCTTTGCACACCATCCAACTCCGCTACGCAACACAAAAATGCGCATGCAAAATATGTCTTTCTTGTTCCCGGATATGTCTTTTCTGCCGGCATTCAAAAAACAACTAAAACACTGGTTTATTGAGAAATCTTTTTATAGCTACGAGTTCGTAGCATATAAGAGTTAAATAATGTAATGCTGTTTGAATTTTTATATAAATGTAATTAGTATATAAGATGTGACATTAGACTGCTATTTAAATTTTTAGGAACGCTATTCAATTATTTTTTTTTTATTTATTATTTAGAATGTTGTATTATTAATAATGTAAAACATAAATTTACTAAGCTTAGGTACAATGTCCATTGAAAATTTATTTTATTATTATAAATATTCACGGGTATTTATCACGTTTATTTACCTATTTTTCCCGACGTTAGAGAGTCATCCCGTGACCACGACAGAGTGTAAACCTGTTGAAACGTCGGGAAAAATAGGTAAATAAACGTGATAAATACCCGTGAATATTTATAATAATGTGTTCTGATCGCGTAAGTTTAAAAAAAAAATATTTTATGCAATAGTTTAAGTATACATAGCAGAATATGTATACAATACGTGACATGTAATAATTATTACCAATAAAAACTATTATGACTAATATTATTATTATTATGACTATTATGGGCTAACACTCGTTATCTTTACAACATTGACAGAATCACTTCCCACAAGCTTAAGGCCCATACAGCAGCGAAAGTGGCGCCCCCAACTATTATATCTTATTATTACGTTGAACGCAGGAATTTTTAAAAATCCTACGTTCAGTTTGTGGTATCTATTATAAGCTATTTATTAATGCCTCTGTAATAGTTTCACTATGTAAAGCTTAGGAAGAGATACGAAGTTGCGCTTTTTGGCCACCAAACTCTATTTTTGCATCTCCTCCTAAACTATATGAGATAAAATTATAAAAGATGTATTAAAAAATAGCTTATAATAGATACCACAAACTGAACGTAAGATTTTTAAAAATTCCTATGATAAACGTAAAAATATGATAAAATAGGAATTGTTGTCAGATTGGCTCGTATGCGCAATAAGGCGCATACCCGAGTTATAGTGTCGCCGCCACTTATTTTATCTTATTAATACTAGCAGTGCCTTGCCGTTTCACCCACGTAGTTCCCGTTCCCGTGGGAATTCCGGGATAAAATGTCATTCCCTCAGTAAGTTTTTTAATTATGAAATATTTTTTAAATCAGTCTAGTATTTTCGGAACGTATTCAATACAAACAAACAATCAAATCTTTGCTCTTTATAATATAAATAGAGATATAGATTCAAGGAAATTTCATAAATCCATCGTTCAGATTGTGATACCTGGGTGATAAGCTTTTGAAGGGTTTATGAATGCCTCTGTAATACATAAACCCAGGTTTAATTTTGTAAAGCTTAGGCAGAGATACGAAGTTGCCCTTTGTGTCGACCAAACTCTATTTTCGCACCCCTGCCTTAACTATACAAAATTTAAATATTACAGAGGTATTAAATAATAGCTTAATAATAAGTATCACAAGCTGTACGATGAATTTTTAAAATTTTCTCTCATAAACGTACTAGCTGCGCCCCGCGGCTTCGCACGCGTTATTCCTAAGCTATAGAAACGTTAAAAGGTGGCACATTGGCTTGGGTATGCGCCTTCCATAAGTGAATGCACATTTTTGTTCTGTGCTGCGGTGCTTTTCAGGTCTGAGTCCCAAGCTTTAGACGTTTTTATGATGCTTGAATACTTTTTGCTAAACTTAACTGAACCACAACAAAATATTTTTTACCGAGGTATTGTCAACTGTACCTTCGCTTATACATAGTTTGTGAAGAGTTACAATAACCATGCTGCTATGCTGAATGTAAACTGCCTCACTGTCACACTATCACATTATCACATTACATCACACTATCACACTTCATCACACTAATATTATAAAGGCGAAAGTTTGTATGGATGTATGGTTGGATGGATGGATGGATGGATGTTTGTTACTTCTTCACGCCAAAACTACTGGACGGATCTGGCTGAAATTTTGCATACAGGTAATTCTAATCCTGGAATAAAACAAAAGGTACTATTCATCTCATAAATCCGTTCCCGTGGGATGAAAATCACCTTTTAATGTTTCCATAGGAACAACGCGTGCGAAGCCGCGGGGCGCAGCTAGTTTATTATAAACTTTGCGTTACTATATTTACTATGAAAATGTAACAGCGCTCCAAGCGGGAAGTGTGCATAACTTTCAGATATCCATAGAAAATAAAGTTTACGCAAACTTAACGTAAACAGTATGGCAGTACCTACATACTCAACATACTGAGCAATAAGAGCTATGCACAGAAAAAGTAATAGGTAAAATACAATAAAACAAGTTATCATTGTAAACACATTTAATTCATTTCACAATAAATGGCGTTACAAGTTTAGGTACTTCATGTAAATTCTAGAATCTAATTTTTTGTTCCTTTCCTCGGAATTTGGCACTATCCTTTTACATTCATTATATCAGACGACCCTAGAAATGGAGGAACCTATTACCTACCTACCTAACTAAATAAATATAATTAATATTGTGTATATTATTGTATTTCTTTTTATTAGTGTGTTTTGGTTTAATTAAGCCACTTGTTCGCGTTACGGATAAACTACTCACAATACTATATTATATTGTGAGTAGTTTATCCGTAACAAGAAGGCTTTGTCGGAAGACCAGCGTTGGATGCTAGCTTGCCAGTCATTCAACTCATGCTGAGTCAGACATTGATAAATTAAAAAGGGAAGATAGGTTACGTTCTCCCAGCGCTTACTCAAAAATTGGCATGTGTTACAACTACACGCAAATAGGTACATACGCTCACAATTATATTTCCAGTCCTGTGCAATACAAACAAGAACAAAGACGGAATGACGTATATAAGACCGAAGTGAGACCGAGACAACAATATTTCACGCGAATCACGATCGCTCGTGCCGCCGCCGCCGCGCCGCCGGTCCGACGGTGACTGAGGTGGGAGCACACAATTTTACACAATGTGAGGTTGTCATTTTTAAGAAACTAGTATCTCATCTTCCCTTTTTAATTAATCAATGGAGTCAGAGCCAATTTTGTAGACGGGCCTAGGTACACTTTTTTCTTTGCTCTAAAATTAAGTTTTATGTATACCTAAGTTCTGTCTTTAAAATAAATATATTTTATTCTTCATTCTATTATAATATTATATAGTATTCGGCTAGGTAATGCTGCAAGCATTATGGGCACTTTTTCACCAGGTATGTTCAAGGCAGGTTATTCAATTTCTTATTTTTATGTATTTATATGAATATGTATTGATAAATGTAAGTAGGTACTTTAAGTTTCGAAGTGAATGTTTATTTTAAAATTGAAAAGTTTGTGATGCTGTGAAATTTTATTGATTCCGACCATCGATCAGGTATTTCGCAACCTTCCCCGGCGAAAACTTTGTTCGATGATTCCGACGCATTTAATAAAATGTTAGTGACATCAAGTTAAAAGCGTCAGAACGAATAGTAAAAGTGAACGAGCTCTAGATTTTAAAATAAAACCCTGAAATAAATCTGTAAGTTGCTATCTTTCTAAGGCCGTCTGTACCTTACATAACATTACACACCCTATTTATAATTTTGTTAGTCTTACTAACATTAACAAAGTCAAAGTCAAAGTCAAATCGTTTATTTCTTTAGACTTACAAAATAAGTACTTAGACAAGTCAAATTTTTACTCTATAAACAGCTTGATAAATAGTTATTACTATACACCATTGATAATGGAATGATTATTCATAAATAAGTTTATTATATTCATAAGTAGGTAATAATTTTAATATTTTACGGTAGCAAATAAAATATTAAACCTTTCATAATAAAATACAATGGAGCTTCGTAAAACAATATTATTTGATTACGCTTCGAACCTAAAAATTATGAATGTGAAAACTTTGGCAATCTGTTTTCGTTTTAAACAATTATTTGCTGTTATAGCTCAGATTTGTTTTTACTGAAATTGTTTTAGAACAACTAAGGAATCGTAAAAAATGTGGTGAAGACTTATAGTCTGACATGAATCAAAATCTTTCAAGTCGTTTATCAAGTCGAAGCTAACACACGGCCTCATACTGTGGTTTGTCAGCAAAACGTAATGGAGTCTAAACACTAAAGGTTGTGGCACACTTGGAATGCCAGCTGCAGTACAGCACAGAAATACATATACATACATTCAAATATGGACTTAAACTTGAAACATTTAGATGAATTTTATATTGACGACCGACCGACCGCTCGCGGGCCACTTGTTTGTAGCTTGTTGGATAGCCATTTTGTTAACAAGATTAGGTCCGTATTTAAATGCACGATTTTATGCCGCGTGGTAGCCGTATTGGATTAATGAGCGATGAGCTTAAAGTCAGCGGGTCGCCTACAAGTTTGTTAGTTAAGTTTTGTATTTTACAATCCTACACAAAAATGTCGCCCCTTGTGATGCCAGGCTGTGCTGTTGACCTTGGTGTGTAGGCTCCATTACATTTAGTAAAATCTATTAATACAATAATGTTATATACATTGTTAGGCCCTCAAAAATTTCCTCATTGAACATAAATCAGATATCGAATCCTTTTATTCGATTTTTACCAAACGAAACGTTGAATAAATTGAGTGAAAACCTCATCTTTATTTGAAGTCAGTAAGAAAAGGAATCAAACCACGGTATCTTGCCATGCAGTAAACAATTCAACATCTTCAGCACCAGACGCGTTTAAATGATTACCTACTCCTAAATCATCCCGATCCCTAAATGCATTGATTTTCTTGGCCAACTGCCAAATCCGAGTAAAATCTTATAAAAAATCTTAATCCTAAGTAATTGACTGAACGCGATCATCCAATTCATCATTTGTCAGATTGTGTACGATCTGCCTATTTTCATTCTTTTCTCTCATACTGTATAGTGTTGTGGGGAGCGTATTGTTTAATTTAAATGATTACTTACTTATCAGAAGCAGAGGTTCAGTATATTTCATTTGTGACAGGGTTATACTAACATGTAGGCGTTCTGTTATTATAAGTTCTGTTTTTGGTTAACAAAAGCTATATTTGTAGGCATTGATCTTATTAACTTCCTTAGACTTTTCGCTCCCAGTCAATATAACAATCTACACAAAACTCTCTTTACTCATATAATCGTATATAAATATATTCTTACTGTCTCTATGAGCTGGTACACATACAAACTTATTTTTACCTTCCTCGCTTACATCTAACGTTATTGAATACACATTATTTGTTTTAACATCTAAATTTAATATTTGTATTTGTTTATTGTTCTCAGTGGCAGTGTCGTTTATTGCTAAGTCATCGAATTCTTGTATCTCATCGTCATTTATTTCGTTTAGAGCAGCTATTATTTTCATACTGTTTCGTCTAGTATTTTCAACGTTTATTATTTCACCTACTTTGAGTAGTTGTGCGGTTTTATCGTCCTTTATTTTCTTACTTTCTTTGAGTATATTCTTTTGCGAAGAAGCTCTGTTGCTATACCTTCTCCAGAAAGAATCAGACGTGTTCTGGCTGCTCGAAAAACCTGTAGAAGTTGTTGTGTTAAAAGTATCCCTCCTTTGCATCGTTTCTCTCAATGTCCTGCTATATCTCATCAACTTATGAATCTTTAGCAGCTTTACAAACCCTTCCCTGAACTTCGATGACATCAAGTTGTACAAAATCGGATTTATCGCCGAGTTCAAGTACAACATTACTCTACAAAAATACAAAAGTATGTAATACCCATCTATACCTAAGGACATTATTGTCTCGGGTGGAAATACAATGATCCACAGCGTTAAGGCTTTGAATGGCAGTAGACAGATGAAGAAAGACAAGACAACGGTACCAAGCATAAGTATAACCTGCTTTCTGTATCTGATAACGTTACCGCTGTTACTGTTTTTGTTTTGGGTGATGATGACGGGATTTTCCATGAGGTTCTTGGCAATGACGCTGTACAAGACGAGCAGAACTGCGAGTGGAATGATGAAGAAGACAGCGATGGTCAGGATGAAGAAGAGGGCTGACCAGAAGGTGTCAGCTTGCGTGAGGCACACGGGGTTCTGCGAGCCGTCTTCGTACTCTTCATACTCGAAACTTGCGACGCCGAGAATGGGGCTGAAATAAATAATAAAATGGTTAAAGGTATTGGACATTATTTGAGTAATTACAGATATTTAAATTCGTTTATTAATTCAGGTGGAATTACAATGGATTTCGTCAAACGAATGCTGCCTGTCTATTGAATGCAATATAATTTTGGTATTTGGTATTTATTTTCATTCTTAAGTTATGATTGCAGGATTATTCTAATTCAATAGTTAAGTTAATTAAATTTTAACTTGAGTTAGGTCCATATAGACATAATCTACGTATGGTTTTATTATATTAGTATATATTTGAGTAAATCAAAGCGTGGTCAATTCATTATCATCATCATTATCCATATTCAGGTGTTACCTACTGCTGAATACAGGTCTCCCGTTTGTGCCATTTAACACGGTCCAGTGTTAACCTCTTCCAATGGCCGTTTCTCCGACGATAAATTATCACTTGATAAAAAAAATAAAAAGGACTTTTTTGTAAAAAAAAATCCTGCCATTAATGAATTCTCAGTACATCTTACATTTCACTAGAATCGGTGACACAAAAATTGTATAATATTATATGAATATGATGATAATAATAATAATAATAATGCTGGACTATTCACACAGCATTATCTAGCCCCAAGATAAGCAGAGCTTGTGTTATGGGTACTAGATAACTGATATACATAATACAATACACTACATAGATAGTTTTTTTTTTTTATTATATATAGAAAACATCCAGAACGCCCTGAACAAATACCTGCAGATCGTACAGATATTTGTCCCGAGGCGGGAATCGAACCCGCAACCTCCTGCGTCGCAAGCGGACCTTCGCCCACCGCGCCACAGAGGTCGTCTGTCGATGATAATGATACCATACTAAATCTCCCGGACAGAGTAAAATTCTGAGAAATATCACAGTACCAGTTCAGAATTCCAAAAGTTTCCGGAATTTAACTCACATCTCTTGCATTTAACTATGCTTGTACACAATTTGTACTGAACCAGTTCTATAGAAAGTTTGCCTACGCCGTAGCACTCCGAAGCACTTCGTAGCTCCGTTGAGGATTCAACTTAAGCTCGTTACTAATCTATGGATGGAGTGCTAGGGCAGGTTTTTGGTGGATAGCAGGAGCGGACGCGGGACCAGATTTTTGAAGCTGTTATCGGAAAGCAACCCTAAGGGCTTTTTTAAGATATTAATAGCGTTTTGAACCCTATCTACAGTATATAAGGACATACGAGGTCCCCATTCAGTCGAGGGTGCACATAACAATTCAAGCGTAGTTGCGGTAAAGTTTGGCTGGACATAGCCCTCCCTGAAACATATTTCTTGCTCCTGCTAAACCAGAAAGTACCTTGAAATTTTGTGACTGACGGTGCATAGCGAAAGCTAAATCCACGACGTCCTTGCACGCCATTTCCCGTTTCGCGAAGCCGCAGATTCCCCTTTGCCTGTTATGATTACTCAACATAGTAGGGGTTTTCCTTTTATGCAACTCATTTGGTGCCATTGCACAACTCAATAACTAATTGCCAAATTGAGCCCCTGCTGGTTGTTAAGCTTATTTAAATACTAGCTGCGCCCCGCGGCTTCGCACCCGTTGTTCCTATGGAAACGTTAAAAGATGATTTTCATCCCACGGGAACTGATTTATGGGATAAAAAGTAGCCTATGTTTTATTCCAGACCTAGGACTATGTCTATTTTAAATTTCAGCCAGATCCGTTCAGTAGTTCTGGCGTGAAGAAGTAACAAACATCCATACATTCATACATCCATACAAACTTTCGCATTTATAATATTAGTGTAAAATTTGAATCCGCTTGCGCTTTAGTCTATGACTAGTACCAACCTTCTATCCTTGGCGCTCGTTATGGTTTAGAACCGACCACACCAACTCCAATTCTGGAACCTATCGGGAAGATGGCAGCTGGAGACTTCGTAAAAACAAAGAAATAGAAGGTCTGCTTGGTGTGCGAGCCGAACATCATAGGAGAAACCAAACCTTCGAGATTTCGATGGATTGGACATGTAGTCCGAGTGGGAGAGGATCGGGCAGATAGCAGAGCGTACATGGGTCGCCTAAATGGCCGAAGTCCTGTTGGTCGTTCGAGGTACCGCTGGAGCGACAGAGTTGAGAAAGATCTACATGAGCTTCGTGCAGTCGACTGGACTGAGGCAAGGGATCGGGGCAGCTGGCTGGCGATCTCTAGTGTCGGAGGCCAAGATCCACTTCGGGTTACTGCGACGGGCGGGTTACGGCATTATGTAAGTAAATAAGTAACACCAACTCAGCCCGTGTGTGTTCAGGTAACATTCTGAAGAAGGGCTACCATTCTGTTTGTAAGACATCCACTGTGATCGTGATCACCAACCCGCCTGCCAAGCGTGGTAATTATGGCAAAATCACCTTTATTTTCGGGAGGCACGTTCAGCCCTTGCTGAACGTGTCTCCCAAAAAGAAAACAAAGGTGAAGTATGTGCTAAATGGTATAAAATATCACTTTGTTTCCTTGTCATTATTTAATTTTATAATTTGACGTTTTCTAGTTCATTGTATTTATGGAAATAGAGAATATTTGATTTATATTTTGATTTTGTATGTCCCAATCTTAAAAACACTAAAGATTTGATAATTCATTTTATTTGCAAGTTATATTAGTTATATTTGTAATGTATTCCAGTTTTCCCCTTACAAAAAATCTTGAAAGAGGAAAAGGGAAATTAATGGTTTTTAAGTCTACTTTTCCTCTTACGGAGGATTGTGTTTTTGCTTGGAGCAAAAAAAAATGCTGAGCCTGTAGTTCCCGTAATCCACGTTGTCTACTCATGCGGGTTGGGGACCTAAATAATTAGTTTTATTTAGATCCCCATTATATCAGTTTCGCATCTAATTCCTCACAGCTTGCAGTGAAGAGCTGGCTTTATGTTCAGGAGCTGATACCGACGTTTTATGAATAGATAACGAACTTCATGAATACTAATTGAGCTTTCAATGAGTCTATCAATTCAAACAGCGACTGTTGACTTTAAATTATGGAATCTATGATGGGGGCCTAGCTAGAGATCTCTCAAGTCTTTTTTCCACCGCGAACGGAACGGATCTATTTTAACCCACTAGGTAGAGTCTGTTTAAAAAGAGAAGAAACGTGGCATTTTGGTGAACTAACACTTTTAGTCGTATTGCAATGGCAGAGCAGTGTTGTCAACGCATGCCAGTATCTAAGTGGCCGTAAGTATCAAAGCCGATAACTATTGATCCAGTTACATACCCCATTGCTTCATTTCTGGTCAAGTGTGAGTCAGGGGGATAACAAGTACACGCAAATTCCTTGTCGTTCCCCCAGGGAAACATCTTGGAGGACCACGAGTCACGAGTGAACAAAAGTTGTCAAATTGGCACACGATCGCCCTCACTTTCCAAGACTCTTCCCTTTTCGAACAGACTCTAGTAAACTTGATACTTGTTTTCCAAAAAATAGTTGAACGGACGTGAGCGAGCGAAAAGCGCATAACCCGCTCATAGCCCTTTCGCGGTGGAAACCCTCCTTAACAGATTGTTTTAGATTCAGATTCAGATTTATTTATTGCAGACATATACAATGAAACATAGTTTTAGCTAGATGGTAGCAGTGGTGACGGAAGAATGGTGTGTGGAATGGTGGGCTCGTCAGCTAAGTAAGAAGAGGGGACGCCAGTCGGATCGCGGAGGTTATTATGTTCCCGTGGTTCGGCGAAAACGGCGAAAGAGGGACACCGGAGAGGTTTTAGTGGGTATTACGCCCTTCTCAGGGCGTCGAGTCCCACATAATTTTGGTCATCCCCAGACCAGTCTATTCGTGAACGAATTTTCCTCGCCGAAGAAAAAAAAAGGCAGTGCTAGTTAGCTTATAGGTACACTTACACTGTAAGGTCGCAGCAATTGGTCTAAGGCCTTGTTTACGGAAACGCGGGGCGTGCAGCGGCGCGTCGGGCGGTTCGTTGGGCTTTTGCTCTGTTTACGGAGACTTCTACCTCAACAGCCTGTATTGGTCCACCAAGCCTCCTTCCCCTGATAAGCGCCTTGTTGTCATTTATCTTATGAGGGGGTAATGCCAATAATCCCCACGCTGGGCATGCGGGTTGAGGATCGCAGTTTGGTGGTAGAATTGTTATGCAGCTGACGCTGCTGCCCGCCCCGGTGGATATCCCTTAGTCACCTCTTACGACACCCACGAGAAGGGATGGGGTGGTGCAAATTCAAAGCCAGCATCACACAGCTACTACTCTGTTACCGGGACGCGGGGTGCATTTTACGAAAATCCTCAATAAAATTAATATTGACGCCATGTAGGTCTGTAGGTACTAAAAAGCAACACAAGTCAATACACCAGCAAAATACCAGCCACTTCTCATTACAGTCCAAGTTCCTATTAGTGTTGCCGCTATAACCACTAGAAATACTACGGATGTAGAGCCGGTCTTCTGAGAAGCGGTGGCCTGTATGTGACGTACGTTTCAGGGCCGAACAAGTTGAAATTTCACGCCGGCATGAAGCAAACCTAATGTATCCCGGGGGTTCCTAGCACCCTCTACATAGGGCTACATTAGGCTACACATCATTAATCAAAAAGTTACGGCACTCATTAGAGGAGGACTAAAATATGCTGATGATGATGATAGCGATGACGGAGAAAACAGTCAAAAGGTTCCTATAACTCTCATCTTTAGAGTAGGCGATACTGCTCGCTGGTCCTGATTCTGTTACTGCGTTTTGTGTAGATTTTATGTTTTTTTCCTTAGGCCCCTTTTCGTATGTTCTTAAACATAATTATTCTAAAGATAAGGAAAAAGCTAGCTTGAACAAAAGTTCAATTGAATAAAGTCAAAGTCAAAGTCAAAGTCAAATCGTTTATTTCTTTAGACTTACAAAATAAGTAGGTACTTAGACAAGTCAAATTTTTACTATATAAATATTTGTAGTCAACTGCTGCTCATTGAAAATTTACCCTCAGTCATTTATTTTTCATACTTAGATACCGGAGGATTTCCGTCACACGAAGATATTTACCATGATTTCAGTTTGAGCTTTCCAATATTTCGGCACAGTTTCATGCGCCATGATCACGGAATAACTGAAAGTCTTGCGAGTGAGTTATTATTGGCAGATATATCGATCTACCCTCATTTTCAGTCTTTCGCTACGAACGTTACCACTACCACCGGTTTCATTATCGAACGCAACTAGCACGATACACGCACTGACGGTATCACCAACGCGTTTCGGTTAGTAAAAGTAAAAGTAAAAGTAAAAAGGCGTTTATTTGCAACCATAACACATAATTAGACATAGAAAAAAGATGGGTACACAAGATAAAGGTTACAAAAAATGACCAACACTCAGCAAATGCTATGGCATGATGTGTCCTGCCAGAGCGCTGGTCTTACGTGGAGGCCATAGTAAAACGCGTGAGTTACGGCGCAACTCACACAAAAATAATACAATGTTAAAAATAAAATACACAAACCTAAGTAAAACAGAGAAATAAACACATAAATTAAACAGAAATACAATTGAACAAATCAAATAGAAAAACAAACAACTAAAATAAATACATTAAGAATCAAATAGAGTGTACAATAGTTTCAACTTTTATGATGGGAAATTTTAATATTGGTAGGTACCTAAAAGAGGTACCGAATGAAAAAAACTAACTAGTTGGAGTAGTAGTGAACGGATTGTGTGAAGGCCAAGAACGGCTGCTTACCATAATTAGAACAATATTTTTGAGAGTCATTTAGATATTTTTTTAAACAATTTTTGAAAGACCAAAAAAGTACATAACTTCTTCTTTTTTTGGACATTCTCACAACAGGGTTCTTCTTCTCGGTTGCATTAAACATGAAACTGTGCCGAAATATTGGAAAACTCAAAACTCAAATCATGATAAATATCCCGATATAAATAACTTTCGTAAATTCATACAAGACTGTCAGAGACCGCTCCTTAACTCGGTCGGTTACTCTAATTGCTGCATATTTGGCGCTTGCATGTGCAATTTCAGCATATTGCCTTCCAGTCGGCAAACGGTAGCTTTTCTTGTCGATATGATGGATGGTTAACGAGGCCCTGGCTATTATTGATAAACTAACAAAAACCTATATTTTGAGAAGTAGTTTGCGTTTATAACGTTTTTTGACAAAGAAAATTACAATCAAATAATAGAATCAAATAAGAACTAGTATTTACAATTGAAACAATTCAGCTAAGGGCAGACTTTTGCAAACAATCTACAGTTTTTATTATAAAAACTATCGTAGTTTGACGAATTCATTACGGATGTAAGCGAGTTAACTACGAACTTATTTGGGTTGAATCTACAGGTAGCTCAACTGATCCATATCAGTAGCAGTCGGAAGCGTCATCAAGACGCTGGCTGCATTGCCCCGCTGTATGGCAATGCTGATGTGCTGCGCCATACTTACCAGCTCTTGGGTCACGAGTCGTTTCAACCGGACGAACAGGTAATTTAAAAAAAAACCAAAGAGCCTTGGTACCCTTAAGTCTGTGGGTTGCTAAGGCTCTTCGGGTTTTGTCTAGACTACAAAGGGAGCAAATGTGTAGGCTGTCAAGATCTGCGTATGCATCAGTGTCTTTTTAACCGATTTCAAAAAAAGGAGGTGGTCCTCATTTTTTGTGTGTATTTTATTTTTGTTTTTACCTCAGAACTTTTGACTGCGTGTCAAAAGCTCTGAGGTGAGAAAAAACATAAACAAAAAATGTCAGGTCCGATTTTCATGATTCTTTTTATATAAAAGCTGGTTTCCTGTGTGATCCCATTTTTATTCGGTCCGGTTCTGACAATGGGGTCCATGAAAATCCATGAAAAAAGTATAAATATTGAAATCGGTTTTTAAAACATAATTAATTATGCAAGTAGGACTTTATTGTTCTCAATATCCTCTTATCGATATAAAAATCCTACTCATATTTAACAGTTCACGCAACCCTAAAAAAAGAAAATCGACAGCAAATCATAATTACTCCCAGAAACTTTCGCCGCCGTCAAACTGGACGTTTTTACGAGTGATCTCGAACTAGATTAAGTTTGTAGGCAATATTTTACTATCCACAAGTGCTTTATCTATTTTAGGGGCAATTACATTAGACACGGTAGGGCTGCCAAAGAAATTTTGCTCTCAATTTTTGTTTACTAACCGAAGAGACAAAAGTTCTGATAAATGTCGATAGCAGTAGATTTTCGTAGTAAAGTAATAATAATGCTGGACAATTCACACAGCATTATCAAGCCCCAAGCTAAGCAGAGCTTGTGTTATGGGTACTAGATAACTGATATACACAATACAATTCACTACATAGATAGATATTTCTTAGTATACATAGAAAACATTCAGAACGCTCTAAACCAATATCTGCAGATAGTACAAATATTTGGCCGAGGCGAGAATCGAACCCACAACCTCCTGCGTCGCAGGCGGACCTTCGCCCACCGCGCCACAGAGGTCGTCTAACTAGTTGACCTAGGTAGTCTCTGTTAACTAATCATGTTTACTAGGTACCTACCTACCTGCTTACATGTATCTACTATGTAGGTATGTATGCATGTACTTACTATGTAGGTATGTATGCCTTGAATACTGTTACGTTCTTTTTTGTAACTTTTCCTATGCTGTTTGTGTGTGTACCCAATAATGAGTCTATCTATCTATCTATCTGATGGCTTTTTTAACCGACTTCATAAAAAGGAAGAGGTTCTAAATTCGACTGTATTTAAAAAAATATATGTTTGTTACCTCAGAACTTTTGACAGGGTGGTACGATTTCCATAATTCCATTTTTATATGAAAGCTGGTGCTTTCTGTGTGGTCCTATTTTAATTTGGTTTTGTTCTGACAATGAGGTCCATGAAAATCCATGAAAAAACTATAAAAATTGAAGTCAGTTTATAGTTTTTTAAAACAAAATAATTATTAATTCTAAATACCTTACCTAGTCGTAGATAGGTTCATTGTGAAATAATGTTAGCGGGTTAACTACGAACCTTGTTTGTGTTGAAAGAAGTAGTTGAAGGGATCTGCGCGTCCCTGAAGATGTCCCTCGTTAAGGGATGAAACGTTGGTGTTCTTCCAACACAAAAGGTTCGTAGCTAACCCGCTTACATTCATAATGAATTCGTCAAAGTACGAATATTTTTATCGTAGATTCCTACAAATAAGGTTTTTTTGTTTTGTGTGTATTGCATTTTTTGGCTTTTGCCCTATCCAGCTATGATTTTTTCCGTTTTGTAGCATATCGAAGCTTAATGCTTTATTGGATACAAAGATATTTACTAGCAGCTGCCTACGGCTTTGCACGTGTTTTCCAGGATAAGCCTAGGTTCTGTTACAGTTCTCTTCCAGATCCATATATCTACATTTAATCAAAATTTCAGCCTGATCCGTTGAGTGAAGTGAAAACCAACATTCAAATAACTTAACATTCTGACTCGCTTTTATAATTATTAATGCATATCACAATTAACCTGTTAAAAAAGCTAATGAATTTTAAGTAATTGTTTTAAGTTTTATAGAAAACTATGTGCCTGCTCATAGCACAGATGAAAAATGTACCTACGCGCACACAAAAATGGCCAACGGAAGTGGGTCAATAGAAAAAAAATCTATTGTAATTATAGTATGACATAGTCACATTTTAGTTTTACTTTATTTTACCGTATATAATACAATACAATACAAAAATTCTTTATTGTATACCATAAAATAACATTAGCTAACTACATTACATAAAACAAGTACAATGGGCGGCCTTATCGCTTAGAAACGATCTCTTCCAGGCAAACGTTGGGTGGAAAGAATTATACTCATTTAAGAAAGGCACAGCCAGTGTACCAGAAACTGTAAAAAAGATTATACGTATACTATTTTAAATACTAAAAACAAGTTATATATAAATATAAATAAACCTACAAACTATAACAAAATATAACATAACGTATCTTCATCGCTCATATCAAACCTACCTATTATTGCAAACAAAAATATTAAAATATTACATAAAATATCATTGCAAATTACAACCCTATTTATTGATATGACGTTCGTAATATTTAACGGCGTTGTTTTATCTAACCCGAATTAATATCAGATGTCTATTCTAACTGCTCTTGAGTGGCTATTCTTTGTACGTATTTTTGTACCTTTTATAAGCATAATAAATTACATTGGCGAGCTCGAAATAAAGGCAGCCATGTATTTTAATTACCTACGTGAAAAAATAGGCCTTCAGCTAAACATTTTGGGATAACAATTTATCTTATTCATGGGTATACCAACCTGTTTCTTATGTGTCTGAAATTGGAGCCTTACTCAAGTTCTTTTTTTTGCTAGAATTAGAAATAAAATAAATAAAGAGATAATAATTAATTTTGTTTTTAAAAACCATAAACCGACTTAATTTTTATAGTTATGCTGGAATTGGAAATTAAATAAATCAAGAGATAATTTTTTTCTTTAACTATAAACCGACTACAATTTTTATTCATGAATTTTTATGGATCTCATTGAACTGAACCAAATTGAAATGGGACCACAAGGGAAGCACCCAACTTTCGTATACAAAAAGAAGCATGAAAAGAGGACCACCCAGTCAAAAGTTCTGAGGTAACAAAAATAAAAAAATATTACAGTCGAATTGAGAACCTCCTCCTTTTTGAAGTCGTTTACTGACAATTCAATTTATTTAGTGCGACCCGCAGGGGCGCGCCGCAGCAGCAACGGTTGGAGAATGGCACCTGCGTCTTGGGCCATGAAGGTGTTAGTGTATAAACAAAACGTTCAATAAGTTACCTACCTACATTATTTTAAAGGTCATTTAAATGTGGAATTCATTAGATGAAGATCAAGAATCGATGGAACCGTATCGAACAGGTAGATACAGTCAGACATTTACCTTGACAAGGTTCCGTCCCATAATGATCGCGCGCGGACTATAACAACTCAAATAAAATTGACTTTGTTTTAAAAAACTATAAACAGCCTTCAATTTTATGGTTTTCTCATGAACGTGTCTGTCAGAACTGAAATGTTACCACACGGGAAGCACCAGCTTTCAAGTAAAGAAAAATTATCAAAATCGAATCACCCAGTCAGAAGTTCTAAAGTAACCAACATTTTATACAGTCGAATTGAGTTATTTACAACGGGATATTCACCATGATTTGAGTTTTGAGCTATCCGAATTTAACAATTTTTTAAATATCCCGTTGTAAATAACTTTAGTATTAATAACCATGATGGATTTAAAAGTTTTTAGTCGAATTGAGAACCTCCTCCTTTTTTAATGTCGGTTAAAAATTAATCATAATCGCTCAGATCACAATACACCGCCCATTGCACTAACCGTGTGGCCAGAACAATAAGCTCATAACTTAAAGTTGGCCACTTGCAGTAACTTAACTCGCTTGGATGCTAATCTGACGGGTATTGCTAATACACAGTATCATTTACAGAAGGACCATTTAAATAATGGGTAACGTAAGTATTCTTGCTAAAGTTATTTACAACGGGATATTTACCATGATTTGAGTTTTGATCTTTCCAATATTTCGGCACAGTTTCATGTGCCAATAAGCTCATAACTTAAAGTTGGCCACTTGCCGTAACTTAACGCGCTTGGATGCTAATCTGACGGGTATTGCTTATACACAATCTCATTTACAGAAGCACCATTTAAATAATGGGTAACTTAAGTATTCTTGCTAAGGTTATTTACAACGGGATATTTACGATGATTTGAGTTTTCATCTTTCCAATATTTCGGCACAGTTTCATGCGCCAATAAGCTCATAACTTAAAGTTGTCCACTTGCCGTAACTTAACGCGCTTGGATGCTAATCTGACGGGTATTGCTAATACACAGTATCATTTACAGAAGGACCATTTAAATAATGGGTAACGTAAGTATTCATACTAAAATTATTTACAACGGGATATTTACCATGATTTGAGTTTTGATCTTTCCAATATTTCGGCACAGTTTCATGTGCCAATAAGCTCATAACTTAAAGTTGGCCACTTGCCGTAACTTAACGCGCTTGGATGCTAATCTGACGGGTAGTGCTTATACACAGTATCATTTACAGAAGGACCATTTAAATAATGGGTAACGTAAGTATTCATACTAAAATTATTTACAACGGGATATTTACCATGATTTGAGTTCTGATCTTTCCAATATTTCGGCACAGTTTCATGCGCCAATAAGCTCATAACTTAAAGTTGTCCACTTGCCGTAACTTAACGCGCTTGGATGCTAATCTGACGGGTATTGCTTATACACAGTATCATTTACAGAAGGACCATTTAAATAATGGGTAACGTAAGTATTCATACTAAAATTATTTACAACGGGATATTTACCATGATTTGAGTTTTGATCTTTCCAATATTTCGGCACAGTTTCATGCGCCAATAAGCTCATAACTTAAAGTTGTCCACTTGCCGTAACTTATCGCGCTTGGATGCTAATCTGACGGGTATTGCTTATACACAGTAGCATTTACAGAAGGACCATTTAAATAATGGGTAACGTAAGTATTCTTACTAAATAAAAGTTATTTACAACGGGATATTTACCATGATTTGAATTTTGAGCTTTATAATATTTCGGCACAGTTTCATGCGCCATGATCACGGGATAACTCAAATCATGGTAAATATCCCGTTGTAAATAACTTAAGTATTAATGATGGATTTAAAAGTAAGTATTCTTTACTCAAAAAGAAAATTACAATCAAATAATAGAAATAAATAAAAACGAGTACTTACAAATGAAATATTTAGATGTAGGTAATTTGTTCAGGGTGTTCTGGATGTTTTCTATGTATAATGAAAAATATCTATGTACATAGTGTATTGTATTGTGTATATCAGTTATCTAGTACCCATAACAAACAAGCTCTGCTTAGCTTGTGAATTGGCCAGCATTATTTATTTTATTATTTATATATAGCTAACTGCAGACCTCAACCTCAACAGCCTGTATTGGTCCACTACTGGACGCGGGTCTCACCCGGATAAGCGCCTTGTTGGCGCTTATATTATCTGATGAAGGGTAATGCCCATAATCCTCACGCTGGGCATGCGGGTTGGGGATCGCAGTTTGGTCGTATAATTGTTCTGTAGGAGGCGCTGCTGCCCGACCCCCGGTGGGTATCCCTTAGTCGCCTCTTACAACACCCGCGCAAAGAGTTGAGGTAGTGCCAATTCTAAGCCAGAACCACACAGCCACTGCAGACGGTTGCAAACAATCTACAGGTAAAACTTTTAAATCCATTATGGTTATTAAAACTAAAGTTATTTTCAGTGGTAGTGGTAATAAATAAATAAATAATGCTGGACAATTCACACAGCATTATCTAGCCCCAAGCTAAGCAGAGCTTGTGTTATGGGTACTAGATAACTGATATACATAATACATTACACTACATAGATAGATATTTTTTATTATACATAGAAAAACATCCAGAACGCCCTGAACAAATTTCTGCAGATCGTACACAAATTTGTCCCGAGGCGGGAATCGAACCCGCAACCTCCTGCGTCGCAAGCAGACCTTCGCCCACCGCGCCACAGAGGTCGTCGTAATGTTAGTAGTAAAAAACTGAAAATAAGGGTAGATCGATATTTCTGCCAATAATAACTCACTCGCAAGATATTCAGTTATTCCGTGAGCATGGCGCATGAAACTGCGCCGAAATATTGGAAAACTCAAATTTCAAGTCATGGTAAATATCCCGTTGTAAATAACATTAATCCACAGGTAGCTCAACTGATCCATTATCAATACCAGTTGGAAGCATACCCAAGGCACTGGCTGCATTGCCCTGTTGTATGGCAATATAATGCATACTCACCAGCTCTCGGGTCACGCGTCGCTTCGACCAGGACGCTCAGATAATTTTACATTTAAAAACATAATTTGTATCGTAGGTTTTCTTATCATCAGTTATAATGAAAATCAACAATTCTTGGTTTACATATCAAAAGGTCAATCTAAGAAAACGTTTTAGCAAACTGTCTATAACTGTAGAAGATTACTTAGGTACCTATTCAGTTGATATTAAGTGCTTTAAGTTATTTGTTGACTTAACCCAACTTGTTTGCACAACGAATTTTATATCTCCCTAAGACGTGTTTGTATAATTTGACAACTTACTATTTTTAGATAGATAGATAATCATTTATTTGCTTCTGCAACACACAGTACTTAAGTGGTAATTATAGGTAAGTACATACATTTGATCATCATCAATTATACACATTTGACAAAAATAAATATAAAATAAAGCTAACAAGAAAGTTTTTATTTTTTTTAATGATATTTTAGCTTGTTAAATTTCGGAGCTTAGGTTTGCTTGCATAAGAATATTAAATTCAAAATGGGGTTTGATTTTGTATGACGAGTGGGTATTTTTTTATTTCTAAATCGCCGCTAACAACTTATCTATTTAAAGAGATGTCCTCTATATAAATATAAAAAAAATTCGCCGACATCGTCGCCCAAAAAGATATGGCGTTAGTGCTCACGGCGGCGTCGGGCGTCATGCCAAACGAAATTCAACTGGTGTGAACTGCTGTTACTGTATATTTCTTCTGTGCTGATATGCTATTCCATTTTGTAGGAATATCTTGCATTTCGTGCTCTGTCATTTTGAGCATGAGCTATCATTTTTTTTATAATTTCTCATAAACTTACCCACTGTAAGCTTTGCACTATACTGTGCAGTGGGAGTGCCCCCATAACCCAGGCTATAAATAAACGACATCGACTCAACGGAGCCTGTTCGCACGTTCAGGATTCATTTTATAGCGATGAGCCTGAGGATTTGTTAGTGCCATCAAATAGCCTCCTTTGAAACTATGTCCCCAGTCAAAAGTTCTGAGGTAACAAAAATAAAAAAATATTACAGTCGAATTGAGAACCTCCTCCTTTTTGAAGTCGTTTACTGACAATTCAATTTATTTAGTGCGACCCGCAGGGGCGCGCCGCAGCAGCAACGGTTGGAGAATGGCACCTGCGTCTTGGGCCATGAAGGTGTTAGTGTATAAACAAAACGTTCAATAAGTTACCTACCTACATTATTTTAAAGGTCATTTAAATGTGGAATTCATTAGATGAAGATCAAGAATCGATGGAACCGTATCGAACAGGTAGATACAGTCAGACATTTACCTTGACAAGGTTCCGTCCCATAATGATCGCGCGCGGACTATAACAACTCAAATAAAATTGACTTTGTTTTAAAAAACTATAAACAGCCTTCAATTTTATGGTTTTCTCATGAACGTGTCTGTCAGAACTGAAATGTTACCACACGGGAAGCACCAGCTTTCAAGTAAAGAAAAATTATCAAAATCGAATCACCCAGTCAGAAGTTCTAAAGTAACCAACATTTTATACAGTCGAATTGAGTTATTTACAACGGGATATTCACCATGATTTGAGTTTTGAGCTATCCGAATTTAACAATTTTTTAAATATCCCGTTGTAAATAACTTTAGTATTAATAACCATGATGGATTTAAAAGTTTTTAGTCGAATTGAGAACCTCCTCCTTTTTTAATGTCGGTTAAAAATTAATCATAATCGCTCAGATCACAATACACCGCCCATTGCACTAACCGTGTGGCCAGAACAATAAGCTCATAACTTAAAGTTGGCCACTTGCAGTAACTTAACTCGCTTGGATGCTAATCTGACGGGTATTGCTAATACACAGTATCATTTACAGAAGGACCATTTAAATAATGGGTAACGTAAGTATTCTTGCTAAAGTTATTTACAACGGGATATTTACCATGATTTGAGTTTTGATCTTTCCAATATTTCGGCACAGTTTCATGTGCCAATAAGCTCATAACTTAAAGTTGGCCACTTGCCGTAACTTAACGCGCTTGGATGCTAATCTGACGGGTATTGCTTATACACAATCTCATTTACAGAAGCACCATTTAAATAATGGGTAACTTAAGTATTCTTGCTAAGGTTATTTACAACGGGATATTTACGATGATTTGAGTTTTCATCTTTCCAATATTTCGGCACAGTTTCATGCGCCAATAAGCTCATAACTTAAAGTTGTCCACTTGCCGTAACTTAACGCGCTTGGATGCTAATCTGACGGGTATTGCTAATACACAGTATCATTTACAGAAGGACCATTTAAATAATGGGTAACGTAAGTATTCATACTAAAATTATTTACAACGGGATATTTACCATGATTTGAGTTTTGATCTTTCCAATATTTCGGCACAGTTTCATGTGCCAATAAGCTCATAACTTAAAGTAGGCCACTTGCCGTAACTTAACGCGCTTGGATGCTAATCTGACGGGTAGTGCTTATACACAGTATCATTTACAGAAGGACCATTTAAATAATGGGTAACGTAAGTATTCATACTAAAATTATTTACAACGGGATATTTACCATGATTTGAGTTTTGATCTTTCCAATATTTCGGCACAGTTTCATGCGCCAATAAGCTCATAACTTAAAGTTGTCCACTTGCCGTAACTTAACGCGCTTGGATGCTAATCTGACGGGTATTGCTTATACACAGTATCATTTACAGAAGGACCATTTAAATAATGGGTAACGTAAGTATTCATACTAAAATTATTTACAACGGGATATTTACCATGATTTGAGTTTTGATCTTTCCAATATTTCGGCACAGTTTCATGCGCCAATAAGCTCATAACTTAAAGTTGTCCACTTGCCGTAACTTATCGCGCTTGGATGCTAATCTGACGGGTATTGCTTATACACAGTAGCATTTACAGAAGGACCATTTAAATAATGGGTAACGTAAGTATTCTTACTAAATAAAAGTTATTTACAACGGGATATTTACCATGATTTGAATTTTGAGCTTTATAATATTTCGGCACAGTTTCATGCGCCATGATCACGGGATAACTCAAATCATGGTAAATATCCCGTTGTAAATAACTTAAGTATTAATGATGGATTTAAAAGTAAGTATTCTTTACTCAAAAAGAAAATTACAATCAAATAATAGAAATAAATAAAAACGAGTACTTACAAATGAAATATTTAGATGTAGGTAATTTGTTCAGGGTGTTCTGGATGTTTTCTATGTATAATGAAAAATATCTATGTACATAGTGTATTGTATTGTGTATATCAGTTATCTAGTACCCATAACAAACAAGCTCTGCTTTGCTTGTGAATTGGCCAGCATTATTTATTTTATTATTTATATATAGCTAACTGCAGACCTCAACCTCAACAGCCTGTATTGGTCCACTACTGGACGCGGGTCTCACCCGGATAAGCGCCTTGTTGGCGCTTATATTATCTGATGAAGGGTAATGCCCATAATCCTCACGCTGGGCATGCGGGTTGGGGATCGCAGTTTGGTCGTATAATTGTTCTGTAGGAGGCGCTGCTGCCCGACCCCCGGTGGGTATCCCTTAGTCGCCTCTTACAACACCCGCGCAAAGAGTTGAGGTAGTGCCAATTCTAAGCCAGAACCACACAGCCACTGCAGACGGTTGCAAACAATCTACAGGTAAAACTTTTAAATCCATTATGGTTATTAAAACTAAAGTTATTTTCAGTGGTAGTGGTAATAAATAAATAAATAATGCTGGACAATTCACACAGCATTATCTAGCCCCAAGCTAAGCAGAGCTTGTGTTATGGGTACTAGATAACTGATATACATAATACATTACACTACATAGATAGATATTTTTTATTATACATAGAAAAACATCCAGAACGCCCTGAACAAATTTCTGCAGATCGTACACAAATTTGTCCCGAGGCGGGAATCGAACCCGCAACCTCCTGCGTCGCAAGCAGACCTTCGCCCACCGCGCCACAGAGGTCGTCGTAATGTTAGTAGTAAAAAACTGAAAATAAGGGTAGATCGATATTTCTGCCAATAATAACTCACTCGCAAGATATTCAGTTATTCCGTGAGCATGGCGCATGAAACTGCGCCGAAATATTGGAAAACTCAAATTTCAAGTCATGGTAAATATCCCGTTGTAAATAACATTAATCCACAGGTAGCTCAACTGATCCATTATCAATACCAGTTGGAAGCATACCCAAGGCACTGGCTGCATTGCCCTGTTGTATGGCAATATAATGCATACTCACCAGCTCTCGGGTCACGCGTCGCTTCGACCAGAGGGACGCTCAGATAATTTTACATTTAAAAACATAATTTGTATCGTAGGTTTTCTTATCATCAGTTATAATGAAAATCAACAATTCTTGGTTTACATATCAAAAGGTCAATCTAAGAAAACGTTTTAGCAAACTGTCTATAACTGTAGAAGATTACTTAGGTACCTATTCAGTTGATATTAAGTGCTTTAAGTTATTTGTTGACTTAACCCAACTTGTTTGCACAACGAATTTTATATCTCCCTAAGACGTGTTTGTATAATTTGACAACTTACTATTTTTAGATAGATAGATAATCATTTATTTGCTTCTGCAACACACAGTACTTAAGTGGTAATTATAGGTAAGTACATACATTTGATCATCATCAATTATACACATTTGACAAAAATAAATATAAAATAAAGCTAACAAGAAAGTTTTTATTTTTTTTAATGATATTTTAGCTTGTTAAATTTCGGAGCTTAGGTTTGCTTGCATAAGAATATTAAATTCAAAATGGGGTTTGATTTTGTATGACGAGTGGGTATTTTTTTATTTCTAAATCGCCGCTAACAACTTATCTATTTAAAGAGATGTCCTCTATATAAATATAAAAAAAATTCGCCGACATCGTCGCCCAAAAAGATATGGCGTTAGTGCTCACGGCGGCGTCGGGCGTCATGCCAAACGAAATTCAACTGGTGTGAACTGCTGTTACTGTATATTTCTTCTGTGCTGATATGCTATTCCATTTTGTAGGAATATCTTGCATTTCGTGCTCTGTCATTTTGAGCATGAGCTATCATTTTTTTTATAATTTCTCATAAACTTACCCACTGTAAGCTTTGCACTATACTGTGCAGTGGGAGTGCCCCCATAACCCAGGCTATAAATAAACGACATCGACTCAACGGAGCCTGTTCGCACGTTCAGGATTCATTTTATAGCGATGAGCCTGAGGATTTGTTAGTGCCATCAAATAGCCTCCTTTGAAACTATGTCCCCAGTCAAAAGTTCTGAGGTAACAAAAATAAAAAAATATTACAGTCGAATTGAGAACCTCCTCCTTTTTGAAGTCGTTTACTGACAATTCAATTTATTTAGTGCGACCCGCAGGGGCGCGCCGCAGCAGCAACGGTTGGAGAATGGCACCTGCGTCTTGGGCCATGAAGGTGTTAGTGTATAAACAAAACGTTCAATAAGTTACCTACCTACATTATTTTAAAGGTCATTTAAATGTGGAATTCATTAGATGAAGATCAAGAATCGATGGAACCGTATCGAACAGGTAGATACAGTCAGACATTTACCTTGACAAGGTTCCGTCCCATAATGATCGCGCGCGGACTATAACAACTCAAATAAAATTGACTTTGTTTTAAAAAACTATAAACAGCCTTCAATTTTATGGTTTTCTCATGAACGTGTCTGTCAGAACTGAAATGTTACCACACGGGAAGCACCAGCTTTCAAGTAAAGAAAAATTATCAAAATCGAATCACCCAGTCAGAAGTTCTAAAGTAACCAACATTTTATACAGTCGAATTGAGTTATTTACAACGGGATATTCACCATGATTTGAGTTTTGAGCTATCCGAATTTAACAATTTTTTAAATATCCCGTTGTAAATAACTTTAGTATTAATAACCATGATGGATTTAAAAGTTTTTAGTCGAATTGAGAACCTCCTCCTTTTTTAATGTCGGTTAAAAATTAATCATAATCGCTCAGATCACAATACACCGCCCATTGCACTAACCGTGTGGCCAGAACAATAAGCTCATAACTTAAAGTTGGCCACTTGCAGTAACTTAACTCGCTTGGATGCTAATCTGACGGGTATTGCTAATACACAGTATCATTTACAGAAGGACCATTTAAATAATGGGTAACGTAAGTATTCTTGCTAAAGTTATTTACAACGGGATATTTACCATGATTTGAGTTTTGATCTTTCCAATATTTCGGCACAGTTTCATGTGCCAATAAGCTCATAACTTAAAGTTGGCCACTTGCCGTAACTTAACGCGCTTGGATGCTAATCTGACGGGTATTGCTTATACACAATCTCATTTACAGAAGCACCATTTAAATAATGGGTAACTTAAGTATTCTTGCTAAGGTTATTTACAACGGGATATTTACGATGATTTGAGTTTTCATCTTTCCAATATTTCGGCACAGTTTCATGCGCCAATAAGCTCATAACTTAAAGTTGTCCACTTGCCGTAACTTAACGCGCTTGGATGCTAATCTGACGGGTATTGCTAATACACAGTATCATTTACAGAAGGACCATTTAAATAATGGGTAACGTAAGTATTCATACTAAAATTATTTACAACGGGATATTTACCATGATTTGAGTTTTGATCTTTCCAATATTTCGGCACAGTTTCATGTGCCAATAAGCTCATAACTTAAAGTTGGCCACTTGCCGTAACTTAACGCGCTTGGATGCTAATCTGACGGGTAGTGCTTATACACAGTATCATTTACAGAAGGACCATTTAAATAATGGGTAACGTAAGTATTCATACTAAAATTATTTACAACGGGATATTTACCATGATTTGAGTTCTGATCTTTCCAATATTTCGGCACAGTTTCATGCGCCAATAAGCTCATAACTTAAAGTTGTCCACTTGCCGTAACTTAACGCGCTTGGATGCTAATCTGACGGGTATTGCTTATACACAGTATCATTTACAGAAGGACCATTTAAATAATGGGTAACGTAAGTATTCATACTAAAATTATTTACAACGGGATATTTACCATGATTTGAGTTTTGATCTTTCCAATATTTCGGCACAGTTTCATGCGCCAATAAGCTCATAACTTAAAGTTGTCCACTTGCCGTAACTTATCGCGCTTGGATGCTAATCTGACGGGTATTGCTTATACACAGTAGCATTTACAGAAGGACCATTTAAATAATGGGTAACGTAAGTATTCTTATTAAATAAAAGTTATTTACAACGGGATATTTACCATGATTTGAATTTTGAGCTTTATAATATTTCGGCACAGTTTCATGCGCCATGATCACGGGATAACTCAAATCATGGTAAATATCCCGTTGTAAATAACTTAAGTATTAATGATGGATTTAAAAGTAAGTATTCTTTACTCAAAAAGAAAATTACAATCAAATAATAGAAATAAATAAAAACGAGTACATACAAATGAAATATTTAGATGTAGGTAATTTGTTCAGGGTGTTCTGGATGTTTTCTATGTATAATGAAAAATATCTATGTACATAGTGTATTGTATTGTGTATATCAGTTATCTAGTACCCATAACAAACAAGCTCTGCTTAGCTTGTGAATTGGCCAGCATTATTTATTTTATTATTTATATATAGCTAACTGCAGACCTCAACCTCAACAGCCTGTATTGGTCCACTACTGGACGCGGGTCTCACCCGGATAAGCGCCTTGTTGGCGCTTATATTATCTGATGAAGGGTAATGCCCATAATCCTCACGCTGGACATGCGGGTTGGGGATCGCAGTTTGGTCGTATAATTGTTCTGTAGGAGGCGCTGCTGCCCGACCCCCGGTGGGTATCCCTTAGTCGCCTCTTACAACACCCGCGCAAAGAGTTGAGGTAGTGCCAATTCTAAGCCAGAACCACACAGCCACTGCAGACGGTTGCAAACAATCTACAGGTAAAACTTTTAAATCCATTATGGTTATTAAAACTAAAGTTATTTTCAGTGGTAGTGGTAATAAATAAATAAATAATGCTGGACAATTCACACAGCATTATCTAGCCCCAAGCTAAGCAGAGCTTGTGTTATGGGTACTAGATAACTGATATACATAATACATTACACTACATAGATAGATATTTTTTATTATACATAGAAAAACATCCAGAACGCCCTGAACAAATTTCTGCAGATCGTACACAAATTTGTCCCGAGGCGGGAATCGAACCCGCAACCTCCTGCGTCGCAAGCAGACCTTCGCCCACCGCGCCACAGAGGTCGTCGTAATGTTAGTAGTAAAAAACTGAAAATAAGGGTAGATCGATATTTCTGCCAATAATAACTCACTCGCAAGATATTCAGTTATTCCGTGAGCATGGCGCATGAAACTGCGCCGAAATATTGGAAAACTCAAATTTCAAGTCATGGTAAATATCCCGTTGTAAATAACATTAATCCACAGGTAGCTCAACTGATCCATTATCAATACCAGTTGGAAGCATACCCAAGGCACTGGCTGCATTGCCCTGTTGTATGGCAATATAATGCATACTCACCAGCTCTCGGGTCACGCGTCGCTTCGACCAGAGGGACGCTCAGATAATTTTACATTTAAAAACATAATTTGTTTCGTAGGTTTTCTTATCATCAGTTATAATGAAAATCAACAATTCTTGGTTTACATATCAAAAGGTCAATCTAAGAAAACGTTTTAGCAAACTGTCTATAACTGTAGAAGATTACTTAGGTACCTATTCAGTTGATATTAAGTGCTTTAAGTTATTTGTTGACTTAACCCAACTTGTTTGCACAACGAATTTTATATCTCCCTAAGACGTGTTTGTATAATTTGACAACTTACTATTTTTAGATAGATAGATAATCATTTATTTGCTTCTGCAACACACAGTACTTAAGTGGTAATTATAGGTAAGTACATACATTTGATCATCATCAATTATACACATTTGACAAAAATAAATATAAAATAAAGCTAACAAGAAAGTTTTTATTTTTTTTAATGATATTTTAGCTTGTTAAATTTCGGAGCTTAGGTTTGCTTGCATAAGAATATTAAATTCAAAATGGGGTTTGATTTTGTATGACGAGTGGGAATTTTTTTATTTCTAAATCGCCGCTAACAACTTATCTATTTAAAGAGATGTCCTCTATATTAATATAAAAAAACTCGCCGACATCGTCGCCCAAAAAGATATGGCGTTAGTGCTCACGGCGGCGTCGGGCGTCATGCCAAACGAAATTCAACTGGTGTGAACTGCTGTTACTATATACTGTACTTCTGTGCTGATATGCTATTCCATTTAGTAGGAATATCTTGCATTTCGTGCTCTGTCATTTTGAGCATGAGCTATCATTTTTTTTATAATTTCTCATAAACTTACCCACTGTAAGCTTTGCACTATACTGTGCAGTGGGAGTGCCCCCATAACCCAGGCTATAAATAAACGACATCGACTCAACGGAGCCTGTTCGCACGTTCAGGATTCATTTTATAGCGATGAGCCTGAGGATTTGTTAGTGCCATCAAATAGCTTCCTTTGAAGCTATGATATCCTGGTAATTAAGGTACTTACAGTGCATTTACACGGCTAGGAATAGGTACAAATTAAGCTCTAGATTCTAGATAGCTGTGTGGTTCTGGCTTAGAATTTGCACCACCCCATCTCTTCACGTGGGTGTCGTAAGAGGCGAATAAGGGTTATCCACTGGGGAGCGGGCAGCAGCGCCCCCTGCAGACCGATTCTACCGTCAAACTGTGATCCCCAACCCGCATGCCCAGAGTGGGGATTATGGGCATTACCCTCATGAGATACGCCAAAACGACGCTCTTCAGGGGGAGACCTGCGTCCAGCAGACCAATATGCCTATATTGGTCTACTGCTGGACGCAGGCCTCCCCCTGAAACCTTGTTGAGGAGGAGGTTGAGGAAGTTCTAGATTGACTACTTAGCGTTCCCTGTCCTACCGTAGGTACAGTTAACTGGACCGCTGAGTTTTTTTGTAACAGTGTACCTGAACGGGACCTGGAGTAAGAAGCGATTCTTTCTACAGCGATAAAAGGATTTGTTGATGCGATCTTACATATAACCTTCACAGTCATGACTACCTGGTACTGCAGAGTAATTTATACTGCATTCAGAATAAGATCCTAAGGATCGGTGACATCTATCAACCTAACTCTTCAAAGTTATGATATCCTCAAGGTTCGTTTTTAACCCGCTTACATTCATAATGAATTCGTCAAACTACGAAAGTTTCTATAGTAAAATGGCAAATAAGTCATGTTTAGTAACAACTTTTGTCACGAATATTTTAGTCAAAGAGAATACAATAACTGATTTTAGTCTCGTTGAAGTTAAACTTGGAGCTAGATTGAAACAGTATTCTGACTTTTTCGTACCTAATTCCTTTTTAGAAACAGTAGAGTCATACTCCACTGTAAAAGATGCATTACATCACATTACGATAGTTTAAGTGTTTTTACAAGCTTGCTTGGACCGTTAGTATGTGTTGGACAAATGTTTTAACTGAATTTTAGACCAGTTATCTTCAACCGATTGCTGACATTTCGCATACATACTTTTGCAAGTTTGATGACAAGGCAATGTGATGGTACCATCGAACTGGTCTGTTGATGGAGACAGAAGGTGATAGATAAGAAAGGAACTCCTCAAGGAAACGAAGTAACTCCGTCAAGCTTTGGTTAAATTTATCGTCCCAAGCGCTTTGGTCCAAGTCGATAATAATAATCTCTCGAAAATGGTTTTTTATTCAGACGTAGCCAAAACTAGACAAAATTTATTTTTTTGGAATAAAAATGATGCCATCCTTATTATTTGGATAGTTGACGACCTCTGTGGCGCGGTGGGCGAAGGTCTGCCTGCGACGCAGGAGGTTGCGGGTTCGATTCCCGCCTCGGGACAAATGTGTGTACGATCTGCAGACATTTGTTCAGGGCGTTCTGGATGTTTTTCTATGTATAATAAAAAATATCTATCTATGTAGTGTATTGTATTATGTATATCAGTTATCTAGTACCCATAACACAAGCTCTGCTTAGCTTGGGGCTAGATAATGCTGTGTGAATTGTCCAGCATTATTTATTTATTTATTAAGCTATGCTTAGCTTGGGGCTAGAAAATGCTGTGTGAATTGTCCAGCATTATTTATTTATTTATTTAGTTATGACAAGGACGGCGACATTTTTATCCCTGTCAAATTAGTTCACTTTCGTTTTGGCAACCACTTAATTGCCACCACTAGCTTTTTATATGCTAGTCCTGAATTATTTTGTGCAGTACCTACCCTTAGATAATGAACATGATGCTTTTGTTAAATTTGAAGTGGTAAACAAAACTATCGCGAGCGAAACATTCGCTTATGGAGACTCTTGAAAGGCACGCTATTCCGAAGAGACGACATAGAGCGCACTAATGCCAATGCACTTTACTATCTGATGGTACCACATTGTGAAGTCCCTGGGAATTGGTTTTGCAAGGTTATGAAAATGTTGACAATAAGCTTATTTATTATTGACCTACTTTTTGAGTAGTATCAAATATACAGACAGAGAGCTCACTTTTAAAATCATTGCAAATAAAATCTTAGTCCACACACACATCTAAAGCCAATAAGAAGTTTTCAACTCGCTAAACAGCTATCTAAATCTGTGATTTTTTTTTCAAGTCTATTTGCAAGGATTTCAAATGTGAGCTCTTAGTCCACACGCATATCATCTAATCGCACAAATATTTTAATAGTGTTGACTGAATTTCATATTTCATTTATTGCATTCGAAAAAGATTCGGAATTTGAATATTGTATACGAAGTAGGTCTAGATCTCATGAAAGAAAGCAGAAAGTAGTCCCACTAATATTATAAATGCGAGTTTGGATGGATGTTTGTTACTTTTGCACGCCAAAACTACTGAACGGATCGCGCTGAAATTGGATTAATGAAGTTTTTGGCCTGGAATAAAACATAGGCTACGTTTTATCCGATAAATAATTTCCCATGGAAAATAAATTGACTTTAAACGTTTCCATATAAACAATGCGTGCGAAGCCGTGGCCCAAGTAGTAAGAAATAAAACGAACTTTATTCAATATATCGTCGTAGTAGGATTGCTGTAAAATAACTAAAAAACCATATGATAACACTATATTTTACATAATATTTTATTTGAATGAGTATTAACTTTTATTTCATTTATCAATCACATTTACAAACACGAATAATATTTTTAACTAACCTAACTCAAAATTATATAGTCTTTCTTCTTGGACTATCGTAGGTTCCTACTTGGTATATTTTCTAAATAAATATATTTATAATCAGCATAACATAAGTAGCAATATTTTGTCAAAAACTTTTGTATATTTATACGATTACACTCAGTATCTACATTTCATTGTATCCAACTACAATAATCTAATCTATACCTTGTTTTGAGAAAAATATAAAATATTTAAGGTTATATAGGTTTTGTTAAACTACATACACCTACATAGTTATGGTTACAGGTCCATACAATGCAGTCCTTATGTAAATTTTGTACATTTATAATATAACTGTATGTTTGCAAAAATTAAAAAAGATTTCAAATTTCTGAATAGGATACCGTTTTTTTTTAAATTTTACAAAAAGTTATTCCTCAAGAATATAACATCTATAGGGACATTTTAATAGAAGAAAGAAGTCATCAACATCGGACAAAACATTGCTGAGGGTGACATTCATACAAAAAATACGTATAGTCGAATCAAACCTATATTCGTTTTTCGTCGGTGGAAAAACACTCACACAAAACTCTCAGGCTCAAGATCAACAGCTTTTGTCTTCTGATACGCAACAACACAGTCCACCTTCACCTTCTGATAACAGAACTTATCGTCCGTACTTCTTGCTGCATTAATAAGAACGCTTCTCCTAAGCGAGCCATGCCTTTCCTCTTCTCTATTGGAATGAATTTTTACACTACTTTCGCCTACTGCGTCTATATTACCTTCACTTTTCATTCTATTTATAACAGCAGGCTTTGTACTTGAACAGACAGGAGCTGATTGCTGTCTCACAAAAGTCTTATTCGTGAATATCTTGGTAAACAAACTTTTGCTTTCGCCTTCTTCTTTAGACTCAGACTCTATCTCACTTTTATCTACGCTCCCTCTGTGAAAAAACTTCTTTAAACTATTAGTAGTTCTTGTCAAACTGCTGCTTGTTGTTGATCCATTTGTGATAGTTCTTTGCGTTCTGTGGTTCATTTCCTCAGATTCCTTACAAATACACACTTTGCAGAAACCAATGCGAAATTTCGACGACATCAAATTGTATAGGATCGGATTGATAGCTGAATTTATGTACAACATTACTCTGGCGAAATATAAAATGTTATACCACTTCTCTGGAGTTAGATCGTCGTTAATATCGTCTGGGGTCATGATGACCCATAGAGTGAGAGCTCTGTATGGCATTAAGCATAAGAAGAAACATAAAACTACTGTTCCTAGCATAAGAATCACTTGTTTTCTTGCTCTAGCGTTGTAAGGGTCGAAGGTCTTGTTCATGACGACCTTTGAGGCTGCTGTGATGAGGTTCTTAGCTATAATACTGTATAGGACTATGAGTATAATTAAAGGGAGAAGGTAAAGAAGGATGATGATCATGATGAAGAATGCGATGGACCAAGAGGAGATGGCCTGCGTGAGGCATTGCGAGTAGATCGTCCCGTCTTGTCGAGTGACTGTATGATGCTCTGCGATCGCCAGGATAGGGCTGGAAAAGAAAAATATTCATATAAATAACCTATTCAGTACATATCTGAGATGTTTTGCTACTATTTCCCACATTATGACAATTATTTACACTTTACAACATCCCAAAAATGTATTCTCTAGGTACAGCAAGATTCTTGAAATATTTCTAATATTATGAATTTTCGGGATGTTATAAAATTCGACACAGTATCTACACATTTATCTACAGGGTGATCAAAACTACACTACAAGGTGAACATAAATTAACATACAGAACAGGGTGAAACAACTTTTCTCTACAGCGTTTCAAGAAATGTATGACAATCATAACAAATTATTAATCTCAAGATCCGAAATACGGCCCATCAGAGTTTGGCAAGTTTCTTTATGGGTTAAATAACTGCCGATTTGATCTATGGATCGGTCACTGACCCAGCCTTATCTGTAGGCAATAACCTCCTATCGTTAAAACTGAGCACCAATTTCAGGAAACAATTTTATTGAAAAGGCTGATCAGATCGCATTAAAATGCCACAAAATCGCTATTTCTCATGTCCCAGGGAATGTTCTTTGGTACCTTAATTTTGGTGTTGATATCTATGCTTAAGAAAACCCTTTGGATTCTGAAATCCAACGCAACTGTACGCGCAGGCAGGAAATTTCAATGATTAGAAAATGTCAGACAGATTCAGTACAATATTCGTCGTGCGTCGTACCTACAGTGAACGGGTTCGCAGGTGTTCAGTGTGATTTAGTAGTATAAGGTTTTCACGAAAGCGAAGAGAAGCGGAGATGCGAATCTATTTACAAATAGAATTTCGAATACTGCTAGTCGATTCGTGTTCTTAGTGTAGTACCATCGAGATAGATCTCGATGTGTAGTACTCATATATTTTTCTGCGCAAGAAAATGCCGGCGCACTGCCGGCATTTTCTTTTAATTTTTATTCGTTATCAGATTTCAGGTATGATCTTCACATACGGCCGCGATAATCTAGAGGTATATTATGTACATTACATTCCTTCATATTTCATACATTTGAAATTATGGTTACATATCATAATAACTAAACTTGATTCAACGATTTTTCAAACAACTACGGTCGATTCACCTACTGTTTAAAATACCTCTATCCCTATAATTGCACCCAAAGCCCGATGCACAGGGCATATCGAACTCGTCTTTTAGGTATTTAAAGCATAGTGCAAACATCCAGTATATTAAATAAAATTAGTTTTATTAAAATTTGCTAAGGTAAACAGTAGTTGAGTCGTCCAATATGCGTCATAAACATAGGTGAATTGACCGTAGTTGTCGTGTGTGGTCTCCTGACGATTTATATGGAAAGATGTAGTTAGATGTATCGTAATATAATCATCTAATCATCTTTGTATCATAGCTGTTTATAAAGCCCTTTAATGAACGGTGAAAAAAGTATGTGTGACCACAGCAAATACATTGTTCTTTTGTTCTATGTTATTTTCTTTTGTACTGTATTTTTGTTGGTATGCAATAAAGTATTTTGTTGCAATAAAGTAATTGTATTGTATTGTAATACATCTGAATGGACTAGGTGTTCCCGATGCATGACGTTATTTTAGTATTATGCTATTGGCCATTTTCTATTGATCGATCTATTCTGCTGGTCAATTGATGAAATTGAGCGTTTTTCCACTGGCAGCTGGGGAATTAAAAATATAGGTGTCTGTTTTGAAAAACATGAAAACAGGAAAACCATGCCATATCATTGTAAAATATGTGTTTTAATGAAATATCTACATTATTGTTTTCACGGCTGCCGGGGTCGTGCTGGCCAGTGATAAACACTCTTTTTTACTTCTTTCTTTTCTTTATTTGATTTTTTTATTTTGCATATACACAGAAAAACTAATGTGTGTGAAAAAAATACAAGTGTGGTGGCCGATTTAAAATCTTCAAACCAGCTGCTTCACTGGATGCTAGCCCTAAAATTATGCACAGACGTCTCCACTGTTATTAGATACTTTATAGGTTTCCAAAGATAATAAGATTTACAGCGAAATAAAGTTTCTCTTATCGAAATTGTATCTCTGTGTATAAATGGTCCGTTAAAATTTTACGATGGTGAAGCAGTTGTCAGCCAATTCGAAATGTACCTACATACAGTAAAATGGTTTCCTGATACTGTTTTAGGTAATAGTTTTTAGTATCTTAATACATTTCGGTTTCAATGAAAATGAAAAATGAAAATGAAAAAATATTTTATTGTAGTAACAATAAAACTAAACTACAGTTTGTGTCTTAGTTTAAATCACACACCTCACAATATTTTCCATCAGGTGAGATTGTGGTCAAACGAATGTTGATTAAAAAAACCTGTCAAATTTGATTTAATTTATTGGTTTCGTTCAATTCATTATTATATTTAAATTAAAAAATATTGATTGCAGCTAATTATACACAATAAAGACAGATAAACTTAACCTAACACATATGAAATAGGTATTTTTGTATATAATTGGTTGAGCGAATTAAAAAACTGATTTCTTCGACTTCCTCAATAGGCTAGGCCTGTATCGAGGAATATGATTATATTTGATAACGCTCTCCTCTTTCGATCATTTGAATTAGTAATTTAACTTAATTTAGTTTGATATTTAATATATCAACTGCCAATCTTTCGATAAGGTCAATTTTAACTATTATATAGGCTGCTGCTGATGATAATGATGATGATTGAAGGTTTAACTAAGTAAGGTTATTATCTAGGTATATTAGAAACGAAAGCAAAGATGTGTTTACTCACACGCACCCACATTTCAATTATCTAAAAAGGTAAGTCAATAAAACCAAATAGACCTTTATAAGAACTCACCTTCATTCTTATTTACTTTATTTGCTTTGCGGAGGTAAAGATACCTTTTTGGCTTAGAATCAAAAGAAATGGGCTCTAGTTTATTTTATTAGCCTAGGATAAAGTACCTTTTCTATGGTAAAGTAAACCTTTGTGAGCTCAGAGGGCGTAGCTAACCGGCATTCGCTATAAAGCGAATCGAAAACAATTAAAAGATTCGTAGGGAAAAATAGAATAGATCACGTAACATAATATATCTAAAGCATATGTCAAATCCATTAATTTTTTGGGCTTCTCGACTATCGCTTTCGACATCGATTGTTACAATGATCAAATTAATCAACAGACGTAAAGTCACCCTTTTGGACCTAATTCGAGCATTCCACTTTAGAGTAGCTAGTATTTACTCTTTTACTTACAACAATACAATGGTTTTGCCATAATGAATTTGTTATTAACTATAAATAGTTTAATAGTTTGACGAATAAAGATAAAGATCAAGATTTATTTATTTGCTTCAACATAATGTCGGTTGCAGTTGTAGATCTTAAATAATAATAAATATTTCAATTATGTTCTACCTTAAAATTAGGCATACAAATATTTAAAATTGTATTTGTAATAAGTAAATTGCTTTAAAAATTAAATAGTCTAAGTTTCAGATCGTAAAATAAAAAGTCATTAACATTGTAGTAGCACTTACTTACTAATAATTGTTTTAGTTTAGTTGAGTTTAGTTGAATTCATTATGAATATACCTAAGCGGGTTCTTCCAACATAAACTAGGTTTGTTGTTAACCCGTTTTGAAGTAAATTAGAGTCAATTGCAGCTTATTTCTTATTTGATAGTATGTAATTACTATTTATCAAGCTGTTTATAAAGTAAAAATTTTACTTGTCTAAGTGCTTACTTTGTAAGTCTAAAGAAATAAACGATTTGACTCTGCCTCTGACTCTGTTTACATTCGTAATGAATATGTTTTTCTTATCTGTGACCCAGTGTACACACACCCTTGTTTTTAGATGAGTCATTTGCTTGATTCAAAGCCAAAAAGGGTAATGTAACGGTCTACTTTCCGAACCAAATATAATACCAATCGAAAGTTCATTATTTATAAGAACAAAGCTATAAAGCCAATAACAGAATGGAATCTATAAATATTTATATTGTGATGGGAAAGAAGACATTTGAATACTCATTCACGGATTTAATTTAGCTTCTTCTAGGAAAAACGAGGAAAAAACACAAAAGTTATCTTTGGTTGAATTCTCGAGAATATTAAAAATAGATCAATTGAATACCTACGCAAAAATTATATTTCCTTATTTTAGATTCCTATTTCCTTTTCTTAACTCACTTGCAAAAAAAGAGGAGGTTCTATGTTCGGCTGTATGTACGTACATACATATATGTTTTCGCCCTTTTATACCTACATATTAATATATGATTTGTCAGGGATAAAATAAATTCCACTTCATAAAAATACGCAGGATTAAATTAGTTTTACTAAGTATTTTTGTGTACAAAAATATATCAAAAAACAATGCTCTTTATTACTCCTTGGGTTATTAATAAAGACTATTTCAAGAGCACTGGTATGAGGCTAACTTTTCGTGTAAGAAACATAATACAGCCTTCCAAATCACTTTGTTGAATTTTTTTAAGCAAATTGGGCTGAGGCGTAACTTTTTTACTGATAACTCTGTTAACACCTTCATGGCCCAAGACGCAGGTGCCAGTCTCTATCTGCGTGGAGCTGCGGCGCGCCCCTGCGGGTCGCACCGCAGAGCTGGGCAGTGAATGCGTTATACACTAACACCTTCATGGCCCAAGACGCAGGTGCCAGTCTCTATCTGCGTGGAGCTGCGGCGCGCCCCTGCGGGTCGCACCGCAGAGCTGGGCAGTGAATGCGTTATACACTAACACCTTCATGGCCCAAGACGCAGGTGCCAGTCTCTATCTGCGTGGAGCTGCGGCGCGCCCCTGCGGGTTGCACCGCAGAGCTGGGCAGTGAATGCGTAACATTTACATGCCACTAAAAATTTATAGTGCGTTACAAAATAGTACTGCATAATTTTCTTTGTCCACTATCTCAGTAAGGTACCTCTTACGTACCTTTGTAGTTTACAGTTTGATCACATTGGAACTAAAAAGGTTTATTTTAAGAATGTTAGACTAAGATCAAATATTTTATATGGTTTAGTTTTTAAGAATTTAACATCCTTTACTAGACTAATGTTGCCTGAAATAAATTATTTATTATTATTTTTACTACTAGCTATACACAATCCAATCTTGATGTAAACTATTTGAAAACAAAACACGACACAAATAAAATTAACTTGCTTGGCATGTAGTTTCCGATATAATCGTAGTAATAATTATTCAAGGATGGTTCCCAATTATTTAAAATGAAGTTGTAACTGAGTTAATACGTTATATGTATGGATTTTTTTACGATTATTTAGGTTAATACATAAAAGAAAAAAAATATAACAAAAATAAAATTGCATTTTGCTGTTGAGGCTTAAAATATCAATACTTTTCATTGATTAAATTTCACAATAAAAACATCTTAAAATACAAAAATAAATATACAGATATATTTCTATATTCATAGAGAATACGTAAAATAATATTAGCTTTTTCAAAGTCACATGAATATACCCTATTGTAGGTATGGGTTGGCAGGCTGGGTACAGCCCTTCTGTCATGGGTATTAAACATTATTAAAGGTGGTGCTTTAGCTTCCTTTATTGTTAACAGAGGAACCAATAAAGAGCGAACAAACAGTTTATATTAAAAATTCTTGAAATAATGCAGTTGGCGGCCGGCTCCCGCTATTGTGAGCGCGTGGTTATTGGAATTTGTTTGGTATTCGGATAAGCAACTAGCTTTTGAAACTCTCATTTTCTCATCACAAACGAAAAAAAGACATTAAAATAATTCGAAGAATGTCGTCACTATAACCGGTGAGTTTACAGGTTCACCAATTAGAATTGAGTTGAATGAATGTTTAACATAATTATTATGGATTATAAAACATATATTAAATGTTTTTTTTTTACTTGAATCTTTATTACCTATTTATAGTACCTGAATGACCGAGCTTCGCTAGGTTTTTTTGGTAAAGTTTGTTTTTTAGTAAAAGTAATATTATTATTCGCCAATAGATGTCAAGAACAGTCATATTTTTCAGTTTTGTGTTTAAGGCCCATACACCAGCGAAAGTGGCGCCCCCAACTATTATATCTTATTATTACGTTGAACGCAGGAATTTTTAAAAATCCTACGTTCAGTTTGTGGTATCTATTATAAGCTATTTATTAACGCCTCTGTAATAGTTTCATTTTGTAAAGCTTAGGAAGAGATACGAAGTTGCGCTTTTTGGCCACCAAATTCTATTTTTGCATCTCCTCCTAAACTATATGAGATAAAATTATAAAAGAGGTATTAAAAAATAGCTTATAATAGATACCACAAACTGAACGTAGGATTTTTAAAAATTCCTATGATAAACGTAAAAATATGATAAAATAGGAATTGCTGTCAGATTGGCTCGGGTATGCGCCTTAATAAAATCATTGATTAATTAAAAAGGGAAGATGAGGTACTAGACTGGAGGACATGCCAATTTTTGAGTAAGCGCCGGGAGAACGTAACCTATCTTAACTTTTTAAATAATCAATGAATAAAATCAACAAAATGATATGATTAATCACAGTAGTCACACTAAAACAATACTTTTACTTTATCTACGAGTATACCCTACTATTACATAGGTAGAATCTGTTCAAAAAGAGAAGCGTCATGGGAATGGAGGGCGCGTGTGTGCCAATTGACAACTTTTGTTCGTTGACAACACTGTCTGTCATTGCAGTACGACTAAAAGTGTTCACGCTTCTCTTTTTGAACAGGTCTTTTAGGAATGCGAAAGCTTGGATGTTAGGATGTTTCTTTCTCGGCATACTATCGGATCGGGTAAATTTCGCATATACGTAGGTAATTTTATAACCGAAGTAAAACATGGGATACATTTTATCCCATAAATCAGTTCCGGTGGGATGGAAAACCCTTTAAACGTTTCCATAGAAACAGCGCATGTGTAATTGCGGACACTCATAGATTAATAAAACTAATTTATTAAAAGTGGACCGTGTGTGTTACGATCAATTGACAAATTAAGTTCAAGGTCGGAAATAACCAACCTACCTGCCAACCGCGGGGATCTTGACAAATCCTATTACACTCCTTAGGTGTAATAGGACAAACCCCAAACGAGTGAATGCTTGGGGATAAGTTATCAAAAAGCAATACAGGGAATGCAAAGGCAAGACAAAACACGGGGACACGTCTCCTCTTAGCGTTGCTTCTTCATAGTCCAGTCAATAATTGATTGTGGAAGGAAAGTTTGGCAGAAAGTTTGACTTCGGACCTTTATTTGAACTAATTGGAGACAAAAATTCTAAAATACCCCTATGAGGTGAGCTCTAGAGGAGAAAAAGAAGGTCCCGATTTAGCTTGCCAGTTTGTTTATTTATTTGTTTGGGACAAATCTAGTAATGAGTGGTTAATTAACAATAAAAAAAAAATGTTCCAAATGTCTCGACAGGTGGCAGGGCGTAAACTGGAAATAAGGGTAAGTATGTACAATGTCAATGTCAAATGCAAACAAACTTTTTCAAGTTTCTAGTTTTCCCACGGACGAAGGAAATCACCCTCCCCTGTTTTCCTTTCATTTGACATTGACATACCCTAATTTGCATTCTGCGCCCACTGGCACCTATCAAGACATTTGGAACTATTTTTTTCTTTTTAATATAATATAAATTCGATTTGCATTTTTTTATTTATATTAAAAAAAAAACCGCTCATTCAAATTTGACACTCTTCCTGTTGACAGATTGATCTGAAATTTGGTATTAGGTATACGCACCTTGAATTCTGATGACAATAGATAAAAACAGTTTAACTTACAAAAAAACAATCAGTTTTACTTGTTTAGTTTTATGCTGACGTCTCATAAACCAAGCGTGAAAATGTCTATTCCCGAAATGGCACTGATCTTAAATCCAACCTCCGTCAACTACAAGTCCTGCATTTTACGAGCACTTGTAAACTGTTCCGCTTCAGCAGAATGGATCATTTTACCCCGTTTTACTGGTCCGTTTATTGTTTTTATGGATGAGCCAAGTGATTTTAAACGGGTTAAGCTGGATAGGGGTTGAAGGAAGTATAGAGATGCTACTGTACGCATAAATTGACCCTAGTTTATGTTTTTGTTGGGTCACATACTGAAATTGAGTTTAAATCGGCCCTAAAACAAAATGTGACATGGCTTAGCGGACTTTACCGTTAACTCGGGTTAAGCTGGGAGAGCGAAGTTTAAGTTATAACATAAACAAAACTTGGCTTTATCCGTCGATACAATGACGACGTAGATTTTGTTCTAGAATGCCCTTAAGATGGATTTTCATTGGTGTCCGATTTGTAAACCTAAAACTACCTTCCTAATTATCTTCCCCCTTACCTTAACAGCCAATATTGCTGGATGCATTCGGCTCCTCTTGTTAAGTGCCTTATTGGCTTTTATCTAATGGGGGGCTAATGCCCCTAATTTCCACGCTCTGGGCATGCGGGTTGGGGATCGCAGTTTGGTGATGTGGCTTTGCAGGGTGCGCTGCTGCCCGACCCCTCATCGCAACCTCAACCTCAACAGCCTATATCGGTCCACTGCTGGACGCAGGCCTCCCACTGATAAGCACCTTTATTAGCTGCTATCTCATGGACGGTAATGTCCATAATCCCCACGCTTGGCATGCGGGTTGGGGATCGCAGTATGGTGATAGAATTGTTCTGCAGGAGGCGCTGCTGGCCGCCCCCGGTAGATATCTCTAAGTCGCTTCTTACGACACCCGTGGGGAGAGTTGGGGTGGTGCAAATTCTATGCCACCGGCACCACACTGCCCGACCCCAGTGGACCTAATTCTCATGAACTTACATACGTTCATTGTTGAAAATGCCTTCCCTAAACGCATATCCTAAGTATTGGCCTTAACCACCTCGATTAGAGGGCGGATTCAGATCCCAATAGACCCCTATAGCTGAGTTGGATGGGTCGATTTTTACGCTACGACCACCGTGGTGGTCGTCTAGGTACCTATGGTTTGTCCACGTTGAATGGAGCATGTTAGTAAACAAAATACGACACAAATAACAAAATCTCACTTGCTTGGCGTCGAGTTTCAGAGATAATTGTAAGCAATTTTTATTGAAGGGAGGATCTAAAATCGACAAGTAATGTAAATTACGTATAAAAGGACGCGCTAACAAAGTGAATTTTAGGTTAAGTATGGGCGGTTTATTTACGTTTATGCCTCATTCAAAATGGACACGGTATAGGTCGTCTTATCATTCTGTTATTTCATAGGTGAGACGTACCTAACGTATGTTTTTAAGCTATTGCATAGCTTCTATCGCGGGCCTTGAGCGCGGGGACCGAATCCAGAAATTCCGTAACGAAAAAACCTTGACGTTTGTCTCTTTAGTTCAGCAACTCGCCTCTAGATGGCATTGCAATAGCTTTACCGCGGCAGTCCCCGAGTGCCACACGTCTTTTTTTTTTGTAGGACGTAATTGTTTTGTTATATAGTTTTCTAAGCAAACCAAAACCGTAACGTATTTGTCTAGTCCACTTCTAAATAATATTACACTAAAACAAGTCACCATAAACACTTTCTCCTCGAAAACAAAGCGAACGCTAAATATCCAGCTAGTAGTACAATTCTGCGCATTTCAAACGGATATCCGCAGTGAACAATAGTCGTCACCTTTAGACAAATGTCGACATTTGTTTCCCTGGCAAAAACAATACACTTTTTGCCAGCGAAATAGACTTTTCTAACGCAATACGGCGGACGAAATAATTTACACTTGCGAGGAAGTGGAGTCATGGCGAGAGGAAGTAATTGTAGATGATATATTGGGGTTATGGTGATACCTTATTTTGGACTCGAATGTAACAATTCAATGCAATCCCTCTCTTGTGAAACATGGTTTCCGGATGCTTAGAGCGAAAATTGAACTTGAATTTTTGGATATTTTGGAATTTTAGGTAGATTTGTGGTTTAACCCTTTCACTGGTCATAAAAACCGAAGCTTCATTATTCCAAAAAAATGCTGCTAAATTCAGTTAGACCGTTCAACTGCCAGTCTACGTGGTATGTAGTCGGGTCGTTGAATCAGTCCGTTTGTAGGCCTATTGTTATTATTTTGCCTATTGTTTTTAACCTAGGCCGATTGAAAAACATATGATTTGTTAGGAATACGGAATTAGTTTCATTCAGCGTGAGGTTTAGACTTATTGTTAAAATATATATATAAACGTTGATCATTGAACAATCGACCAAAAATTACCGAGATGTGCAATAGGCTTAGCGATAGGCTCATCAAATAAATCATTAAGTTCAGTTACATTTTTGATAAAATCGGGCCACATTAAATAGATATTCACTTCGTAAATAGTTTAATATTAATGTATATAGATTTGGTGGTACTATTGTAGGCGTAACTAACTTACCGCTGCGCTCAGAGACTTTTAATGATTACTTAAACTGTCACTTAGTGAAGATTTCAATACAAATACCTTTACTTGGTGATAGTTTAAGTAGGCTTTAACGTCTCTGAGTGCAGCTGTAAGTGTCTTGGTTTAATAAGTAATATAACTGCTCCGTCATATACACGAGAGATAGAAACTGTGCTTAAAGAACTCTGGTAACTTATAAGTTCTAATGATGTGTTACAGTGAGCAAATATGAATATCAATGAACACATGAGCGGTGTAATGGGCTTCGAAGTTCCCAGTTTCTTTGAACAAGTTATACGCAGCGCAGGCAAATGAACCGGCGCGTCTAGCCGTTTGGCATTTCCTTTAGTTTATACATGCCTGGTACTTTCTCCTGAAAAGGTAATCTGGGGAAATGAAAGAGTTGTTTGTATGACTGTTTTTTAGGGCTCTGAGGGGTTGAATGGGGTGTATCTTTTGGTTTATGGTTGTTATTTGCGAAGAAATATAAAAATATTTTGGATTTTTATTTTTGTATGGCGCGGCTTATCCGACGATGTGTGCTTTTTACAGTGAACATGTTAAAAAGGTTACAGGAAGCATTACACACACAACAATTTAGTAGATGACAACATCAAAGCTGGTGCTCAAACAAAAATGTACAACAACAAGCACACGAATAATAACAAATCACTTACTCATATTGTAACGTTCAATTTGTTCCACCAATCACTGAAAACTTATTAAAAGCCGGGGGTTTTCACTGTTTGATTTAACAATCATTTTAGTTCACACACGAAGCGAAAATCTCAGCTTGTAAAGTTGATAAAGCTCAGATTGGCATCAATTTTCAAATAAAATTGGATCGGTAGCATCAGGTTCTAAAGAAGTCCATTCCAGTTACAGAAAAACAACGTGGGACTGCTAACTAAACATGGAATAGGCCTCTTACAAACCTTTTTGTAAATAGGTAAGTAAATATTTTAGTGTTTGGCTTAGCATTCCCGCATCAAATCCATTTTGAGCGTATCAAAAGCGTCGCTGGATTCACTCGTGTAGCTGTGAATTTCCCGCGTCTCACACACGATAGGATAAACGTATTATTTGGCGAAATTCTATCAAAGTCTCGTTAAGGGATTACCATGTCATTTTGCGTTAGTTTGCTGTAAGAATAACTGACATCTAAACCAGAGCCTGGCAAATCCCCGGGCGAAGCTTTACCTTTAATCTCCGTGGGGTGAAATTAAATCACTCAGTTGTCTAAATAAGGTGGAAAAACGTCGCTCTATCGTGGCTCGTCTTTTCCAAATGCAGAGTGAAAAAAATATATCGTGAACCTAGGTTTTATGCTGATATTCATAAGTTCAAACCTTCGATCAGATATTTCGCGGCGTCCTCCTTAATCGATGGTTCAAACATATTGATTTTTTTTTAAATGGATGGTGGTGCTTCCTCTGTTTTCGAAATGTACTAAACACCAATCAAACCCCGTTCCCTGCTAAAATTGGACTGGTAAGGTGGATGTAACGTATCACACCTGATATGCAGAGCTGGAGGTTCCACCTGACGTTCTATTAGGAACCTTTGTCTAATTATACATGGAATCTTAATGGCTTTCTTACCTGAACAAAGCTGTGAAGACAAGCCACACCAATTTAAAGTTGGGAGTGATTGTACAAATATGTACCAGATGATAGGACTTACCTGGTGAATAATGCAGTCTGAAACCAGACCAGCGCACAGATGACTGGCAGCCCGCGCTTTAGAGCAGACATACCAGGTGCATAGGAGAAAAAAGGAGATTCTACTATAGTATTATCGGACCTCGGGCTGCTTCACTTTATTATGGATCCTATCTCCTTGGATACAGAACTCACCTGGTGAACACAGATACGAAGAACCAGACTAGTGCACAGTACCTCACGTACCAGGGTCGCAGAAGCAATCAGGAGATTCTATTAAAGTCTTGTCAAACCTCCGATTGCTACACCTTATTATGGACCCTACCCCACTAGATATAAGACTCACCTGGTAAATAAAGCAGCGAAAAACCAGACCAGCGCACAGATGAGGGTAGCCCGCGTCTTCGTGCAGACATACCCGGCTCGCAGAGGTTCGCAGATGGCGTAGTATCGTTCGAAGCTGATAGCCAGGATGGTAAGAACTGATGCATGGGTGACTGTTAGCTCCACAAAGGGAACCGCGAGACCTGAGGAAAGAAAGGATTGATAAGAAATTTCATTCGTATTTTGTAAGATCCTATCTGCACAGTTATTTGGAGGGAATCTATACTTATAATATCTGGCAACACAGCCAGCGTCTAGGATACGCTTCCGACTGGTATTTATTTATTTATTTATGGCAACCTATTTGAGATAACACAAGGAATACAAATTATAAAACAAAATACTTAGAACTAGTGCTCTCTAAATTACAGGTTAGTTACAACATGCGTAAATAGAAAGGCAACTCAATTAAACATCTTATTTGATAAGGATCAGTAATTGATCTATCTACCTGTAAATTATTTGAAACAGTCTGCTGTTAGCTCAATTGTTGCATTTGTAAGTACCTACTAGTTTAAATTTATTTCTATTATAGCTTTTTTTTCCAATAAAGATTATTTTTGATTAAAAATATAAATTCGAAAATAACTCTGTATGTCTGAATTGTATGAGTCTCTCTGTTATATTTTCACTTTCAAACAGTTGAACGGATCTCAATATTTGGCAGTGTGGTAAATGGTATTCTGAGAACGGACATAGGTTAATTAGATAATTGATTTTGTTTATAAAACTATAAACCGACTTCAATTACATGGATCCCATTGTCAGAACTGGACCAAATTAAAATGGGATGCACCAGCTTTAAAAAAAAAAGAATTTTTAAAATCGGACCACCCAGTCAAAAGTTTTAAGGTAACGAACATAAAAAAATACAGTCGAATTAAAAACTCTCTTTTTTTTGAAGTCGGTTAAAAACGCGTGCGAAGCCGCGGGCTGCAGCTAGTCTGTTATAAAATATTATTGGATGGAATAATAATTTAGTATACTTAATTAAGAATAGACTATCCAGCTATTGCTAACAGCTTCAATCCAACATTTATACATTTTGTAAAAACCAAATCACGTCGCACCGATAAAGCATTTTCGCCACAAAATAAGTTGTTACTACGTTGATACAGTAGCTATTCCCTTGGCAACGCTCGAACCGCTCAACACGGAGCAGAGTGGGTGTACTGTATAATACCTATTTTCTTTGTAACATGAATGAAATCACAAAAACCCAGTGATTCCTTTTTCTTTTCTTTCTGACGTCAAGAGATGACACAGGAATTTGTGTTATATTTTACTTCGCATGTAGATATGTCATGGGGCTGTGTGGCGCTGGCTTAGAATTTGCACCACCCCATCTCTTCCCGTGGGTGTCGTAAGAGGCAACTAAAGGATATCCACCGGGGGGCGGGCAGCAGCGCCCCCTAGAGAACAATTCTACCACCAAACTGCGATCCCCAACCCGCATGCCAAGCGTGGGGATTATGGGCATTACCCCCCATTAAATAAACGATAATAAGCCGTTTATCAGGGGGAGGCCTGCGTCCAGCAGTGGACCATTACAGGCTGTTGAGATTGAGGTTGAGGTAGATATATACCTATGGTAATAGGTTGAAGTAGTAGCATGGTAGAAGCTTACTTTATTTACCTACCTATCGACACAAGCATTATAGATTCCACATTAAATGACAATATAAATTACAATCAAACAATACAAATAAATAAGAACTATTAAACGTGACACAATTGAGCTAACGCCAGACTGTAGCAAACAATCTACAGTTAATATAAAGAACTTGCTCTCAACTAACGATGTTGAATTTTTTTATGCTGAGTCCGGGAAACGGATATCAAATAAATGTTACATAAAAGTATTAAAAGCCTAGTTTCAAACCCCAAAGATGAATAAAGTTGCCATAAACAAAAAAAACTGTTTGCACGCGGTTTTGCAATTTTTTTAAGATAATTAGTTCTTTTTTTACAATTTACACAGCATTAAAAGCCCCAAAAGCTAAGCAGAGCTTGTGTTATGTATGAGTTCTAGATAAATATACTTAATACAATACTCTACATAGATAGATAATTTTTATAATGCTGTGTGAATTGTTCAGCATTATGTATTTATTTAAAATAACAGAAAACATCAAGAACACCCTGAACAAATATTTGTAGATCGTACACACATTTGTCCCGAGGCGGGAATCGAACCCGCAACCTCCTGCGTCGCGGGCGTACCTACGACCTCCGCGCCACAGAGGTCGTCAATCTCGGCTTTATAAATACGTGATACGTTTTTTCAAGTGCAAAAAATTATGTGTCATTGGATAAAAAGTCTGATAAAAAGGCCTAATGTGAGTAGGTAATATTTCAGACCGCTTCATTGAGAAGGTACTGTGTGTGTGGAAGTGGACAAAAAATTGAAGTGAATTAGAGTCAATTGAACCTTATTTATTTGATAGTAATTACTATTTATTCAAGCTGTCTATATAGAAAAAAATTGACGTGTCTAAGTGCTTATTTTATAAGTATAAAGAAATAAACGATTTGACTCTGACTCTGACTCTGTAGGCGTAGGTTACAAACATTCATCCATACGTTCGCATTTTTATTATTAGTGCGATATGTTTTCTTCAAAAAATATTATGAAATTCCCAACGAAAAAGAGCTAAGAGGAAGTTGAAATCGAACGCCAGCAAATGCTTTTAAAAACCAAACGCTAAGTGCCTTTAATACCGACATACGCCGTTCACGGCATGACGTCACAATGTGCTGAAAGGTACCCGTTTACACTACACGACACGACATTGATTTATTGTTAATTAGAAAGAAGGAATGAAATATATGTTTTTTTACCCTTTAGACATACAAACAGACTGGGTTTATGTACAATAATCTATAATGTTAAACTATACATGAGCAATAGAATTAAAGAAAAGGACATATAAGTAGAGTAAAAAACGGTCACCACCTCATCAGGTGTAGCATTCGGCTAAGCCCGATGGTATGCTGGTTTTCAGGTAGAGCCCAAGATAGGGTAAAGCAAGCAAAATGCAAGTATGGGTCTTGTAACCTATTCAAATGCAGTAGTGGTGTAGGTTTACCATAACTCTCGGTGAAGCTTTAAAAGCACCAACCTATCTATTTAATAACTAGAACAACGCATTGCCAACTGAGAAAAATAGTCGATTGATTATTGTTGAGTAATTATCGTTCACAGTTCACATAACAGTTCATGTACCTCTATAGTTTATGAAGTCTAGTTTTAGACCATTTATATTTTGTGAAGTTTTGTGCTGTGGTAAATACCTACAGGGTGTGGTATTGCGACAGACATCCCGGAGTTGAGTAGTAGGTGGCTACATTTCCCCGGTAGACTCAATATTTTAAATTCACGGTTGCAGAGATGAGTTATTAAATACCTATCATCCGAAATTTCACCTTTAAATTGCCATATGATTTGCAAGTCAAGGCGATTATAGTCCATGTCTGAGTTAATAATGTATGACAATATTAAAAAGAAAGCGTTGACGAGGCGACCTCAACGCCTTCCTAAATAATTGATGAGAAATCGCACAAGCTCGCATGGACTGGAAAGTTTTAGGGAAGGTCATAATTTGCCCAACAGTAGAACAACTACGAAAAAAAGACAACAATAGAAAATTGATCCTCTATTTTTAAGTGTAACCGCTTATTGAGCCATAAGTCTCGGCCACGGAGATTTTTCATACATTTTGTTATAGTATCGTTTTAAATCGAACGTTAGAGTGGCTGTGCTCGAGCCATACACAAGCTGCGCGGGAGTCGCTACTGGCTCGCTACTTGTGGCCACGTTTTATCGCTCGCTTCGCGTGCACTCTGCGGCGGCGACTGGTGGCCACCACCAATCGCAGCCACTAGTAAACCACAAGTGGCTGCGATTGGTGGCGGTGTCTAGTGGCTTGGCTGAGCCCCAAGTGGCCGCCTTTAGTAGCTGCGACTAAGTGACTCAATGTGCGGTTACACTTAATCGAATAGCATAGAATCGTGACGTCACTTGTAAAGGATCCCTAGTGACATCTAGCTGCAACTTCAAGATGTTTGCTCACAATCCCGATGTTTGCTGCGAGTAATGTTTTTATTCCACTCCAGTTGGCTCGGCGACTTCGGAAAACAAATGAAGAGCAGCTTTGGTTCAAGAGTTGCTTTACAAAATAATCAGTTGGAAGTTTGATATGGTTGAGAGATATCCACTTCGGAGCAACTAATTTTAAAAACTGTTGAAACTCTAGACTTAGAACTCTGGTAAAGCCCACCACCGCTGGGGTAAGCGAGTGTTTGAGTGGAGACCGCCACTTGGCAAATGTGGTGTAGGACGCCCTCCGGCCAGGTGGAATGACGATCTATGAAAGACTGCAAGCAGATGCTGGATGCGTCAAGATGAAGACAGAGAGCTAGGGCGCTTATTAGAAGAGTCCTATGTCCAGCTGTGGACTAATGTGGGCTGATGATGATTTTGAGAGCCGTATTATGAAAAACACACGGACCGACAATGGATGATGGACCTCTGTTTAGTGATTATTCTTATAATTTCATTGAAATGTTCGTGTGTCTATTCTTTTATCTATACAAATATTATTAAGACGAAAGATTTGATTGTCTGTTTGTTTGTATTGAATAGGCTCCGAAACTACTGGACCGATTTAAACTATTCTTTCATCATTAAAAAGGTTACTTCTCAGGGAGTGACATAGGCTATATTTCATTCCGGAATTCCCGCGGGAACGGGAACTACGCGGGTGAAACCGCGATGCTTTGCTATTATATTATGTTCATGTAGTTTGAGCCCACTCCCAACAAGAAAAATACCAAAATTATCTCGAAGCATAAAAATGACATTTATGACAATTCTATTGCGTAGAGATAAATATTTTTTATTGATACCAGGCAGATCGGAAATCAAACTACCAAACCCTGACAAATAGACATTTCTAGAACGGCAATTGAAGGCATAAATCTAACCCGCATAAGCATTGTTCCCACAGTCTCTATTATCTAACGAGTGGCCTTTCTAGATTTACGACATTGCTATGGATAAAACTGTTTTTTGACCTTCCATGTTAGATATTTGGAAATAATTTGTGGAAGCCTCCGTTTGACCTACTTTTTATCGTAGCATTTTACTAGACTTTAATGGTTAGGTCGACGTCCTTCTCAGACCGTCGAGTCCCGCATAATTCTGGTTCGGTTCATTCGTAAACGAATTTACTCGCCGAATAAAAAAAGAAAACAAAGGTCTACAATATAATTAATTTTGTTTTAAAAACTATAAACCGACTTAAATTTTTATAGTTTTTTCATGGATTTTCATGGTTCCCTTTGTCAGAACTGGACCAATTAAAATGGGACCAAACGGGAAGCACCAGCTTTCATATCAAAAAATATCATGTAAATCGGACCGGCCCCGTCAAAAGTTCTGAGGTAACAAAGATAAAAAAACAGTCAAATTGAGAACCTCCTCCTTTTTTGAAGTAGGTAAAAAAAGATTTGATTTTTTTTTTTAAGTAGATCAAGTAAAAGTTTTAGAGATGTTGGAATAGAAATAATGCCCAATTTTTGTTAAACCCTCCTTTCCACACGGAAGAAACATCGGCATGCCAACCCTTGCCTTGAAAGATATCTTAAAATTCTCCAAAAATAACTGATATAATAGATGCGTTGCTTTTGCCAAGCATAATGCTGCATCCACGCTCGTGTGAATCCAGCCTATTCAGCTTTGAGTTTTGGCGCCAAAACAAAACGCTCTGCAATTTGGCCGGGGCACATACATGAAGCCAAATGTGCCAAGTTGGGCCGGAACTGCCTGCTTTATTTAATAATCAGTTTAGAAACTACAGTACTATTATTTTCGCACCTACTACGTATCGCAAAACAACGTCTGAATACATTATAATTTTGAGTAGATAATTAGGTAGGTACCAACTTATTGAAAAAATACCGAAAAACACTAAAGACAAACATAATTTTTACTTTTAATTTATTATTTACTAGCAGCTCCTCGTGGTTTCACCCGCGTAGTTCCCGATCCCGTGGAAATTCCGGGACAAAATATAGCCTTTGTCACTTCCTGAAAAGTGAGCTTTTAATAATAAAATATATTTTCTATCGGACTCGAAGATTTTGGTCAATACAAAAAACAAATAAACAATCAATCAAATCTATGTCCTCTTTATAATGTTTTTATTATGATACAAAATATTTCACAAAACTGTTTATTGCTTGTTTTTTTTCAGCAAAATCACTCACAAAATTATTACAAAAAAAAAGACGTGTGGCACTCGGGGACTGCCGCGGTAAAGCTATTGCAATACCATCTAGAGGCGAGTTGCTGAACTAAAGAGACAAACGTCAAGGTTTTTTCGTTACGGAATTTCTGGATTCGGTCCCCGCGCTCAAGGCCCGCGATAGAAGCTATGCAATAGCTTAAAAATCCTTTTAAATTTCAAAACAATATAAATAATGTAAGTCGTACAAGAACGAGAATATGAAGAAAAGGTGCATTAATATTTTTTCCAAAAAGGTTACAACAAAATTACCCCTCGATGTCCACAATCACCCCGATTGTGGATATCGAGAGGTAATTTTTTTGTTTAACAATTTTTTACCTTTCAACTTAGTAGGTAGATACACCTTAAGATTTAATTCATTAGATAGTAAGTGTAGAAAGACCGCGCCGAGTTTGATGCCAAGTGAAATGAGTGAGCTCACTAATATGTAATCAGTGTGTGCTTTTTCACAAAAGTTCCTGCAACAGTTAGCTTTAGTGACATACACACTAATTTTATGTACTTATAGTGTGCGTGCGTCATGCATTTTATTAACGCATGAATTTAAAGACAATGCCACATTATACATTACACCCTATTCGTGGCACAGTATAATATAGCCTATTATTAAAGCAGCATAGGTTTTTTCGTCGTAGTGGTGATACTATCCCACTGCGACAATTTCTGTCTTCTTTACCCCTTTTAATTAAAAACGTAATTAAATTATGTATATTTTTATGTAAGGGATAGCTTAGCTACGTTGTGAAACTTAAATTTCCTAACCATTTCCCCAAATCTCATAACGGAAGCCCAGCAATAAATTCAGGATATTTGAGAGATAACAAGTAAGATAATATACAGTACAACACAACACAGAGGCTCTAGAAGTAATGTACATCAAGCTACATTGGACAACATTGTATAAATAAATAAATAGTGATAGACAAATTATCCACCGTGGGGCAGCAGCGCCCACTGCAGAACTAATACACCACCAAGCTGCGATTCCCAACCCGCATGCCCAGCGTGGGGATTATGGGCATCATCCTCCAGGGAGAGACCTGCGTCCAGTAGTGGACCAATATAGGCTGAGGTTGAGGTTGAGACAAATTATACAGTTTTATCTAGTCCCAAGCTAAGCAGAGCTTGTGTTATGGGTAGGTACTAGATAACTGATAAAGATACAAAGAAATTTTTTATCATACATAGAAAACATTCAGAACACCCTGATCTGCAGATCGTACCAACATTTGTCCCGAAGGGCGGGTATCGTACCAGCTACCTCTTGCGTCGCAAGCAGATTCAGGAGATATATTATTTACTAGCTGCGCCCCAAGGCTTCGCGCGTGTTTTTTCTATGAAAATGTTTAAAGGTGATTTCTATCCCACGGGAACTGATTTATGGGATAAAAAATAGCCTATGTTTGATTCAAGGATTAGAACTACCTGTATCCAATATTTCAGCAAGATCCGTTCAGTAGTTTTGGCGTGAAGAGGTAAACAAACAACCATCCATCCATACATCCAAACATCTATACAAATTTTCGCATTTATAATATTAGTGTGATATTTATTTATTTCAGTCACCGCCATGTCTCAAATATCTCAAACTTCGTCACCTAACGTGCCTACACTACATATTATTATGCAGAAGGCATTACAAAGTTTTTGCTTTCGCTAACGACAATTTAATGTTCTTGAACGCGTTTTGATCCCGTATGCATGTCGTAATGGAATTGCCCCTTTTGGGGAATTGGCCTTTTTTGGGGGTTGAGCCTAATGCTTTAAGGCTGTTAGGGGTTAAGTCGTTATGCATTATTATAATTTTAATTTTAACTAGCGGCTCGAGAAAAACTGGCATCCAGTAAAATGTTTTTTTTTTACTTTAAATAGACCTCCGTTTGACCGCAATCTCACCTGATGGAAAGCGAAGATGCGGCCGACGGTGTATCACAAAGGTTTAGAGGATGCCTATTCACACTTGTCTTGAAGAGACCCAGGTTGTAATTGGCTGGAAAACAGAGGCAGGGAGCGAGTTCCATTCCTTTGCGGTGCGAAGAATAAAGGTGGAGGAAAACCGCTTAGTGCGAGTGGAGGGTACATCCACCAAGTATGGATGGTGTTGCGCTGTTCGTCTGCTTGTCATGGAGTGGAAGGGGGGTGGTGGGATCAGGTCAGAGATTGGGATCCATTAAGACATGTAAGACAAGACTAGAGGAAATACTCATAAAACTGAGAGAACTGAGACTGAGAAACTGATTTATGAAATAAAAAGTGGCCTACGTGTTATTCCAGGCCTAGAACTACATATATGCAAAATTTCAGCCCGATCCGTTAGGTAGGGCTGAAATTTTGCAAAGGATGATTTGGATGTAGGTCGATGTAAGAAAACATTGGCTAGGTACGAGTAGGTACTTTTTATCGCATATATCAGTTCCCTTGAGATAGAAACAACCATGATCCAAGAAAACAAGGTCTGATATGATACCTACTCCTACAGTGACACAAATTATACGTCATCGGCGGATATGGCGGTTCTCAAACTTTTTAGTTTAAAGCAAAAGTGGATATACATAGTATAACTCGATATATAATGTGTCTGGTTACCGGTGTCGGAGACTTTGGGGGGGTGATGTACGGTAAATTTTATCGACAAATCACGATCCCTATATTTTTTTCTCGCTCCATGATAAAATAGCATACATTTTGTTTTCTTTTGCCTCGAAGCACGGGTGCTTCTATTGTTTATGCTATATCTACCCATGCAGAGGTCCTAGGTAGACGATAGAGGAATCATTTGATAGCCATTAGCCATTAGCTTTAATAAGCAATGAAAACATTGTTGCATTTTCTATTTTATAAAAGAAGAAAAGAGAATTTATAAAACAAGAAACTGGCACTGTTGTTTTTGAACGATAGTACAGAATATGTGCTTCAGACTTGCATCTTACGACTATTATCATCCTGAATAAGATAGTTTAGAAGTTATGACGATTTGAATAATACAATTTACTGTACTCCACCCCCCTCAAAGTCTACGACACCGGTAACCAGACACATTGTAGAATGTTTGTAGAATTTGTGTCACCCACGTGACCTTAATGTTGACTCGGAAAGCTTTACCTGGCCTTTACCTTTCTATAGAAAACCTTTAAACGTTTCTTTAGAAAAACGCTTACAAAACCAAACGCAGAAACAAGTAAATAAATATGAGTTGAGCTACTTGTACATTGCTTGCATCACTCTGTAGTTAGCTCAATTGTTTCAATAATAAAGACAAGTCTTAATTTATTTATATTGTATATTTTTTTATCATTTATTGAAAAAGGAAATTAAAGCCAAGTTCAAATAACTGAAACTAGTATTTACAATTGAAACAATTGAGCTAACTGCAATCTCTAGGTAGCTCAACTAATCGATATCAATTCCAGTCGAAAGCATACCATCATATTCATTGATTACCGTACGTATTATATAATTGATTTTTTTGTCAATATATTATAAATTAAAATAAACTAAAAACTTACAGAGTTCTTTCCCCAACACCCAAGTCTCAGGCCTCGAGCTGACCTCGACCAGCACCGTCGGCGTACACACCAACAAAACCATCAGGTCAGCAATGCTCAAGTTCACAAGAAAAATGTTCGTGGAATTCCGCATATCCTTCGTTTTCAATATCACGATCGGAACCATCACATTACCAATCACTCCTAAACACATTATCACTATGCAAAATGTCATAGATGTCGCTTTTATGTAATACGGTATTTCAGGATACTCGGTAAAGTTATTTGCGGGTAGTGTGATATTCGAAGTCGCATTCGACAAGTCGAAATCTCTAAAGTCTGTAGTGACATTTTTGAATGTGTGTGTTAGGTTCTCGTAGAAGTTCACATTTGTAGTTGTGTGTGTGATGTTTGAAGAAATCATGTGTGTCAGTTCATAGTTCACATTTTTTTGGCGTTAGTTTTGTTTTGTTTCTGCTCTCCGTGTCATATCAGTTTTCGCTTGGTGATCTGCAACAAGAGAAATAATAAAATTTAACGACAGTATTTTTTTAACAGCTCAGAGGGCCATTATAATGTAACAATCGATGTCGAAAGCGATAATGGAAACGTCCAAAAATGTATGGGTTTGACATTGATTAATTAAAAAGGGATGATGAGGTACTAGTTTATCGAAAATGGCAACCTCATATTGTGTAAAATTGTGTACTCCCACCTCAGTCACCGTCGGTCGGACCGGCGGCGGCGGCACGGGCGGTCGTGATTTGCGCTAATTGGCAGATGTTGTGACGAGTAAGTTACTGGTCAGATAATCATATGATTAGTGCTACTCGAACATCGTGAAATTGGCATGTGAAGTTACGGGTGACTTTATCTAGTGGTTAGCCTACTCAACACTTTACTTGAGGGTGGTGAAAGAGGCCCTTAATACTTCCTCATTTCACTCACATACTTAATTATATTTAGTTACCTATTGCTATTACAAATTTATGTATGCTATAATATTTTATGATTACTATTTATTATTATATTCTTTTTCAATATTTTAACAGGAAAAAGAATTTACCTGAAGAAGTAGGAAGTATCATTCAATAACACATAAAGACTTCCTCATTTCACATCATTATACATAACAAATCTTATCATAGCTGTGTGGGATTAGAATTTGCACCACCCAACTCTTCCCGCGGGTGTCGTAAGAGGCGACTAAGGGTTATCCACCTGGGGGCGGGCAGCAGCGCCCCTGCAGAACCATTTTACCACCAAGCTGCGATCCCCAACCCGCATACCCAGCGTGGGGATTATAGGCATTACCCCCCCATGAGATAAACACCAATAAGACGCTTATCAGGGGGAGGCCTGCGTCCAGCAGTGGACCAATACTTACATGCTGTTAAGGTTGAGGTTAATACATAACTTATTATACTAGTTCTTAAAGCCTAGTTCTAATTTATTTATATTATAGTCATTTCTTTATTTTATTAATTAGAACGGCGATTGCCAAAGAATTAAATACCTAAAACATTAAAATATAGTTAGTTTAGCATAGTTGTAATTTATTTCTAGTCATCATCATCATCATCATCATCATCAGCCTATATTAGTCCACTGCTGGACATAGGCCTAATGAGCTAATAATAATTATTTCTATTATTTGATGGAAATTAGCTTTTTCGACATATATTCTAAACCTATTAAACATTAAGGGTTCTACGACCAAAACGTGTGATAACGCGCGTAGATTTTCCTCCGGCATTTTAACATGGCCTCTATCGAGCGTAAAATACAAAATTGGGAACACGCATTAATTCTGTAGATATATTGCCGCTCACGTGAAGCCAACGTCCCGAAACACCCTGTTAAAAATGTTAAAATATCTTGTTTTTTTCACTTCGACGATATCCTCTGTGGCTGCGACGCAGCAGGTTGCAGGGTCGATTCCCGCCTAAGGACAGATGTTTGTACGATCTGCAGATATTTCCTCTGGGTGTTCGGGGTGATCTTTATGTACCTATAGTAAAAAAACAGTTTTTGGGTCTCATAGTTTTACACCATGGGTAATTTCTTAAGAAATCAATTGGATAAACTTCAATGTTTCCTCTGTAGATGGAGCTAAAGGTGCTTTAGTCCGTAAGAAGTCCCAGAGATTTTCGGGTCGAAGGCTATCTGATATGGTGGTCTAGCGGTTATGACGTCCCCGTACGAGGGGAGGACTCGGGTTTGATTCCCATCTATGCCAAAAATTTTTGCGACTTTATTTGATTTCTTAACTGTTATCTGGTACCCATAATACAAGCTCTGCTTATTTGCAACAGTTTCCCATGGGATATAAAATTTTAAAATAACCTACTAACATGTCCATTTGTCCATAGACACAACGCGTGATGGGATAAAAAATAGCCTATTTCTAGATTCCACGATTACAAATTACAGACAGACTGATCGCACGCAATGTTAATTCAGGGTAGGATTAAGCCTCTCCAAAGAACAATTATTGAACGAAGAGGGGCACCTCATATCAATACTAAAATAATGAATTGAGACCTGGCGTTTTAACCGACTTCAAAAAAAGGAGGAGGTTATCAATTCGACTATATTTTTTTTATGTTTGTAACCTCAGTACTTTTGACTGGGTGGCCCGATTTTCATGATTCTTTTTTTATATGAAAGCTGGTGTGCCTGTGCCATGTGTAATTTTGTTCAGTTCTGATAATGGAATCCATGAAAATTCATGAAAAAATTTAAGTTGGTTTATAGTTTTTTTAATTAATTTTAATTGATATGTTCGTAATGATGGGCAGAACCTGCCGTAAATTACCAATAACCTTGTATAGGCGAAAATTTGGGTGTTTGGGTGGATATCTGTTACCTCTTCACGCCAAAACTATTGACGGATCTGGCTGAAATTTTGCATACAGGTAATAGGGTATATGCATGGATTTTTTTTATTATTTTTTGGATTTTTTAGCTTAGTACATAAACGAAAAGAAATATAACAGCCAAAAAAATTAAATGATTGAGGTAAAAAACAAAAAGAAAATCTACACTTAGTTTCGGGTGATAAAAACGCTGCCATGTTGGCCCTTGTATTTTGTGACTTCACGGTTCAACGGATCCCCTATGTAAACTCAAAGTCAAAATTAAATTTCACAATAAAAACATCTTAAAATACAAAAATAAATATACAGATATATTTCTATATCAATAGAGAATATGTAAAAATATAAGCGTTTTTGAAGTCACATGCTTTTCTCCTATTCTAATTCTAGTTCTAGTGTGATAGGTACTAGTATGGATAAACGATCTGTTTGCCATCTGCCAACAACAATCAAAATTTCCTCTCACATCGAATCCTTCCTACGTGACTTTTGAGAGACGCCCTGCCTTAGCCACGACTATAATAATTATTTCCAACCAAATCCCTTAGATTAACTTGTTTGTTATATTTATCTACGAATTTGCGAAAACGGTTCAATAGCTTATTATGAGAAATGGGATGGAAATTTTATGAATATATTCTTCTCTACAAGCTAGAAATATTGTATTGTAATAAACACTTCTTGCCAAAACAAGTAGTAGTAGTTAGGTAACTTTTTACTTTTCACTTTTTTCAATTTTTAAAGTAGCCGTCAGCCCTAAACAAAAGTGAAAAGTTCTCGAAGCTCTTTGCGATACGACATGGCGGCTTCTGCAAATGCGAAGTAGTAGATACGTAAAACGCGCATGTGTTTTAGAAAAAAAAACCTGACTCGGCAAATTTCTCGTCAGTCACATTTTATCTTGTTTAGTGTGACTAGTTTTTTATTTACTCGCACAATGCATAATAAAGGATTGTATGATACACGTGCGTAAAGATGATTTCCGACCCGTGTCGCTTATTACACTCGCTCGCTGCGCTCGATCGCGAATAATATGCCACTCGTCGGAACTCACCTACTTTCCGCACATGTTGCATAAATAGCTATTTTCAAACTTTACTTGGCAATTAGGCACTATCATTGTATTGTACCTAATTGAATAACATATATATTATATTGAATTGTTAATTTCATTTAATTGTTTCTACCACTTTAGTGTTAATTTTTTCTTCATAACTCTGCAACCCTTCCTACCCCCTTTTCTATGAATTTAAATCTTCCTTCCTACACCATCTCCCATTTCCAACTCCAAGCTAAAATATTCAACTGAAGATCTCACAGCAATTCTGTAAACAACTGATACTTATCAAGCACTAACTCCTCAACTGAATTAGGCTATAAAGTTACTATCGATCGCTTTACAGTGTTGTAAAAACTTCTTTATTTGTTTCTAGACTTGAATAAAACGAATTTATGCAGATACCAAGTTTGTTGATTTAATTACGATTGACGCAAGTTATAGTTTAAAAGTATCATTCATTATCATCAGCCCATTATATCCACTGCTGGACATAGGCCTCTCCTAATGATTTCCATGGGGTCGAATGGTATTCCCGACGTCTCAAGAAAGACAGAACGTTGTGATTTACAATCTAATCCAAATCATCGATTATTTATCTTTTTTTAATAGTGACTTTCTATCAAAAACCTAAATTATATGATCATAATTTTCGATAACAGCTGTCAAAATGACAGTTCCTGTCATTAGTGACAGAAATCGTCACAAACGACATAATATATAACACAGCTACGGACAAAATTAGTCAGAAAGGTCAAAATACACACTAATGTCAAAATGTTGAATGTCAAAAATTCAAACGGCTATATACTGAAATATTACTCGTACACTTAGCATTTAAATGCTCAGATGAAAGTTAATGACAAAATCATTTTTTTCAAGTTTTCATGCTTCATCGTGACGGTGGTCAGTACCCATCAGTACCCAGATTTTATGTTGTCCTGTTCACATTTTTAAATATAATAATCTTTTCACAATAAAAAAGTAAATAATAATATCTAAAATCTAAATAATATATAAGAAAATAGTATGCCATTCATATCTTACATTTGGTGCATCGTGCAAAGTTTTCGGCCGCGAAATACCTACCTGATCGATGATTTGGTGTTTTATGATGGATGGATAGGATGTTTGGTAGTTTTTGTCTTTTTTGACTGACTTTTTTATTTATTTTTTTGGCTGTACATATACAAAATAAAAATTTATTAAACTGATAAGCACCGTGGTTTTTATTGCTTTTATTTGGTCTCATTCTCGAAAACTGTAACGGCAAAAATCGATAAGAGGGAAAACTCCAATAAAAAAAAATGTACAGTTTTTCATAATTAAAAAATATATATTACCGCCAATAAGCTTAGCGGATTATTTTACATCGAACTGTTTAATAAACTCATCTTCGACTACATTTTATATTGAGCTCATAGCACATAATTATGCTTAATATTTACATCGTCTATAAGTTCAGACATTTCTAACAGTTCAATAAACTAACACAAGCTGAGTTGGCAAAATAAAAAGAAAATATGAAAGTGGTGTTCTTAGCAAAATGTAAATGCAGATTTGCCGAAATAGCTGTAACAACTAAAGTGGTTTTCAAATAGCGTACATTGATTATCATCATAACTTAGTTGAGTGAAATGTCTTGTTTGAAAATGAAATTAATTTTGTGAATTAACGAAGTTGCTAGGAGCAGAATGGGTGCAACCTCAACCTCAATAGCCTGTATTGGTCCACAGCTGGACGCCTCCCCCTTATAAGCGCCTTATTGGCGTTTATCGTATGGAGAGTAATGCCCATAATCCCCACGCTGGGCATGCGGGCTCGCAGTTTGGTGTTATAATTGTTCTGAAGGGGGCGCTGCTGCCCGCCCTCCGGTGGATATCCCTTAATCGACTCTTACGACATGCACGGAGAGAGTTGGGGTGGTGAAAAATTCTAAGCCAGCACCACACAGCTGAATGGGTGCGCTAAGCCGAAATGGGGTGATTTTGGACCTGGTTAGGAAGGGAGAACTTATGGTCTACATGTTTTAGGGTTCCGTAGTCAAGAAGGAACCCTTATAGGTACTTTCGCCATTTCAGTGTGTCCGAGTCTTTTAAAACCTATTAGAAATCTGTATTTTAATTATGTATCTATAGATATCAGTGGCAGACTAACACATTTGCCACCAGAAAAATCATCCCCATATTTTAAGTATAGGAGCCTATTTTAGGTATAGGATACCTAAAATGGGGATGGTTTCTTATCATCTACCCCATGGTGTGGATGATTCTTGAATAGCTCGTTCATAAAACAAATCAAATGAATCATTAATAATTCGTTTTTTAAATGAATTGAAAATTTCCTTTTAACCACCCTTCCAATCTAAAAAATTTAATTTGGTTCTCCAAAAGCACTAACTCCTGAAGTGTTTGAAGTCTTCACTCTAGATCCTACATGTCTAGACGTCGCCCACGCTTTGGGCAGGGATTCTAGGACTCAGATGTAAGGCATTCTACAGGGATGGAGTCAGGAGGCCTACTCGAAAAAGGTATATGGAAGTTTGAAAAATTCTAGCCTTATAAGGCTAGAATTGTAAACTAGCGATATATCGCTAGTTTACAATTCGCGTTTGCACGAAAAGGAATCAGAAAAATCGATTTAGATTTTAAGAGTACGGGTATTTACTTATCATACCACACGTAAAATTTAAATATGAGTAGACATTTAAATTGGATATCCACCGGGGGGCGGGCATCAGCACCCCCTGAAGAACAATTTTACCACTTAATTGCGATCCCAACCCGTATGCCCAGCGTGGGGATTATGGGCAATACCCCCCATGAGATAAACGCCAACAAGGCGCTTATCAGGGGGAGGCTTGTGTCCAGCAGTGGACCAAATACCGTTGAGGTTGAAGTTGAGACATTTAAAAAACTTTGTGAGAGCGGGGCTTGTTATTTTACTTATGCCAAAATTGAGATCATTCAAGTCATCGTCACCAGGCTTTGGATGAGAATTAAATTATTTTTATTTGGTCTTCTATTATTTCAGCCCAACCTGTTTATTCGTTTTGTTTCATAAAAAAACATCTCTACAAACTTTTGTCTTTATATTATTATTGAATAGAATAATAATAATAATAAATAATGCTGGATAATTAACACACGATCATCTAGCCCCAAGCTAAGCAGAACTTGTGTTATGGGTACTAGATAACTAATATACTTAATACAATACACTACATAGATATTTTTTTTATAATCTCTAGTTATGCGCGGGTGAGATTCAACCAGGGCCAAAACCAAGTTGGCGTGCAAAAGAGAAGGCGCCCGGAAATGGTCTGTGCATTTCTGGGCCCCCCAGATAACTGATACATACTGGATACATCCCTGCCCCCGTGTGGGAGTACGTAATTGATATAGCACATTACGTGGGTGGTGAAGACAGCTTAATTAGATGTTTAAGATACGGTTTGCCACTTCTGTCTGTATTTTAACCTCTGCCTCTTGAGTGAGGTTCCTTTACATATTCAAAACATATAGAAGATCTTTCGGTGGAGACAGGAAGGATTTTTGAAAAGGGGTAAGTAGGTACTTATATAAATCCGGAACTGTGACATAATAATATGGAATAATGTAGTTCGTGGAGGTACTAAGTCATGGGGAGGGGGATGTCGTGGGAGGACTGAGCCGAAAGGGGGTATGGACCCCAAGGGTGTCCTCAACCTCACCTCAACAGGCTGTTTTGGTCCACAGCTGGACGCAGGCCTCCCCCTGATAAGCGTCTTATTGGCGTTTATTTCATGGAGGGTATAATACCCATAATACCCACGCTGGGCATGCGGGTTAGGGTTCGCAGTTTGGTGGTATAATTGGAGTCAGGAGGCCTACTTTTATTTAATTACAATTTCTGCAATAAATTTAATGAGTAATGTGAATTTTTATTTTACAAACTTGTATACGCTTTGTATACCTACGTTAAAAAGGTAATGTTCTTACAATTGCATCCATGAAAACCATATTATTTAAGTCGGTTGTATAATTTAAGTTAAGTCGGTTGAGTTTTTTAACACAAACTCAATTATTTCAAGTCGGTTACAAAAGGAAGACGACTGGAGCGATTGGCAAAAACTGATGAGAAGAGAATGATGAAAATAGACCCTAGTAAGTAAGTTAATCATTTATTTGTCACATAAAACACACACATACAATTGGTTACATAATTTAAAAGTGACAGAATTCAAAAATAACATATATAATATATAAAAACTTATAATAAAAACAAAAGTTGATGCGCCTCTCATACCAATGTACTAACTGTAGCCGCTAGGTTCCTTTTAATTATACAGCTATATGAGAAGCATGAAGCACTGTTGTGAATTAAACAGAAATACGTGTGTGTATCAGTGGCAAATGGGTAATAGCTCAGTGATAATATTGCTCTAGTTATGAGCAAACACTAATTTTTAGCTACCACCTTTATAGGGTGACAAGACAGCGAGCCGCATTTCCCACCCCTGCTATATGGCTAATCCGACACTGACCCCGTCTGATTTATATATATGTATGATTTATATAGACGTCGTCAGCACAGCGTCATCCTTAATTTCATTGTTACTAGACAATGCCCCTAATGGCCTCCTACAAAGCACTTATAACAATGCTATTATACCTCATCAGCTCCATTATTGCACTATAATACACTCTCGATGAGATGAGATCCTCTCGAGAGGATGGGATTTATAATTATACCTATTGAGGGTGGTTGGGTCATTTTAGGTCAGACTTGACACGTGTCTGTAATGATGGCCGGATGTCGCCAAGTTTCCCACCGACAATCATAGATTTAAATCGTTTGATGTGCCCTTATCGCAGTGAGACCGCGCCGTGTTGTGTCCAAGTCGAACCTTACGCATGCATAAACTTGGACTCAGTATATATGTAAGCACAGTGTTAGCCGGATGTGGACTTAGTTACGCAAAGATTGTATTAGTTGATAAGCGATAAACTTGCTAGTGGTTTCTTTTTCACTTCTTCCGCTAATGGACAAAAAATTGAAGTGAATTAGAGTCATTTGCACCTTATTTCTTATTTGATAGTAATAACTATTTATCAAGCTGTTTATACAGGGCGTCCCACGGCCATGCCACATGGAGGGAAAGTACCTTAAATATTGAAGATAGAACATTTTACTGAAATAAGACTTTATTTTGATTTTAACAACAATAAAAACTGTATTCAAAGATTTTTGAATAATTGCCTGTCTGAACCGGGAATCAAACCCGCCAAATTGAAAAAAAAAATCACCCGTTTTACGATACCGATCAAAAGACATAATCGTAAGGATTATTTTTTCCTAAGTAATATAGCCATGGCTGTGGGACGCCCTGTATAGTAAAAATTTGACTTGTCTAAGTGCTTATTTAAGTCTTAAGAAATAAACGATTTGACTCAGCCAAATTGAAAAAAAAAACACCCGTAATTTTACAATACCGATCAAAAGACATAATCGTAGGGATTATTTTTTCCCAAGTAATATAGCCATGGTTGTGGTAAAATAAAAATTTGACTTGTCTAAGTGCTTATATACATAAGTCTTAAGAAAAAAAAACGATTTGACTCTGACTCCGACTCTGCTCACGGGTAAGTTAGCACAGCGGCGCGGCTTTTACGCATTTGATGACAAAGTGACGTAATTTTTTATATTCTACCCCAGACAACAATCCCCGTGCTAGGCCTACTGTATGCAAAATATCAGCTCGATTCGTTCAGTAGTTTTTGCGTGAAAGAGCAATAAACATACATACAGACATGTTTACAAACTTTCGCGTTTATAATATTAAAAGGATTATTTGGTTCCATGAACCAGTTTCGTAGTTTTCTGGTAAATACTTATGCCAAGGATAGGCACAAGTATTTTTCACATAAATTTGTTTTAAAATACTATAATCGACTAAAATAATATAGTTTTTTCATGAATTTTCATGGATCACATTATCAGAACTGAACCAAAATAAAATGGGACAAAAAGCACCAGCTTTCATATAAAAAAAGAATCATGAAAATCGGACCACCCAGTTAAAAGATCTGAAGTAACAAACATTATAAAAAATACAGTCGAATTGAGAACCTCCTCCTTATTTGAAGTCGGTTCAAAATGGCGCGTATTGCGCTCTTAGGGTTACAATGATAAGTCGTTGTATCCTAAACACTACGGTTGGCTTGTCAGTCTAATGAATCGTCAACCCTCATCAAGCTGCGGAGACCTTGATCTGAATGTACTTACAATAACACACAGTCACTTATAGTTAGTATTAAAATTGGTATTCATGATTAAATGAGCTTATCGGAGGCATTTTATTTATGTAGCACCCATAAATACAGCAATATTCCTTAACCTCACCTCAATCGTGTCAGCAGTGGACCAATACAGGCTGTATTGGTCCACTGCTGGACGCGGAACTATTCCTGATAAGCGCCTTATTGTCGTTTATCTCATGGGGGGCAATGTACATAATCCTCACGCTGAACTTTTTTGGAAGGCTTTTAAATAATGCTGGACAATTCACACAGCATTATCTAGCCCCAAGCTAAGCAGAGCTTGTGTTATGGGTACTAGATAACTGATATACATAATACAATACACTACATAGATAGATATTTTTTATTATACATAGAAAAACATCCAGAACGCCCTGAACAAATTTCTGTAGATCGTACACAAATTTGTCCCGAGGCGGGAATCGAACCCGCAACCTCCTGCGTCGCAGGCAGACCTTCGCCCACCGCGCCACAGAGGTCGTCTAAATAAATGGAAAGGGAGGTTTTGGAATTTAAAATTTGGTATTTTGCCTCCAAATCTTTATTTTTACCTGGATAGTTTGGCTGATACAAAGATTTTGTACGTTGAAGTTATTATTATTATTAATATTTTTTATTAGATTTATCAAATAAATTTAATACCTACCACTCCTGGATTCCTTATTAAATGCACTGGAAAAGTTTTTTGGGGGTCCTGGCTTTTTAACCAACTTCAAAAAAGGGTTCTCAATTCAACTGTATTTTCTTTTTAATTTTTACTTACTTTAAAATTTTTGACTGAATGATCCGATTTTGATGATTATTTTTTTATTTGAAAGCTGGTGTGGTTGCATTTCAATTTGGTTCAGTTCTGACGATGGCATTTATGAGAAAACAATATAGTTGAAGTTGGTTACCTAATTATTTAGTTCCTACTCTAACTAAAATGGCCCACCAGTAGACGTACCTACGTACCTATTTCAACAGTATAATAAACAGGATCTATAGGCATCAAAAAAGTTTTCTTATTGATGCCTATCTATAAGAAAACTTGTGATATTCTGAGATAACTCAAGTTGTAGTTGGCCGGTAAAACAGATGCAACTTAGTTTTTTGATCTTATTTTTTTAGCAACCTGTGGAAATGGACTTGAGTATAAGGTTCCACCTAGTGCTAATAGCGTGAAGATTTTACCTAGAATTTGTTTCTTCAAGAACTTTACAGATTTTACAGAAAATGAGCTGAGCTAAGTGATCTAGCTAAGGCTATAAGCGGAGTAGAGTCTGTTCAAAAAGAGACGAGTCGTGGCGTTACGGTGAACTACTTAAATTTTAGTTTTGTCCGTGCCGGGTCCATAAAGATACTATGCCAAAATGCACTGATGGTCCAAAGGAACAAACGACAAAATGTAATCCTTAACGACAAAATGAGCAAATGCCATTAATGTATCTGCAATGAAATGCTCCAGCGTCAGAATGTGCATTTCAGTCGTACTGCAATGACAGAGCAGTGTTGTCAAGCCAACAAAAGTTGTCAATTGGCACACGAGCGCCATCAATTCCCGCGACGCTTCTCTTTTTGAACAGACTCTACTTTAAATTTCTTCTGTGCTGTAAGTCTAAACGTGCTCTTATGAATTAGGTACCCATTAAGGTACAATGAGCCTAACTTTCTACCATAAAATATGAAACACCTTGCGGTTATACTCGTAATAGGCTTTTAGCGTTGTCTTAGGCTTTTATGTAACCTACGAGAAAAGTAAGTATTTCAAGGGCCCAATTCTGCAAAACATTCGCTTGAAACGATAATGGTTTAGTTATAAAATCGAGTGCATGCCTTTTTGCACGTGATAGACAAAATTTTCAAACTTACATCGCATACCCGAGCCATTATGACAGAGCAACCTATCACATCACATCACACTAATATTATTAATGCGAAAGTTTGGATGGATGTATGGATGTATGGATGATTGTTACTTCTTCACGCCAAAACTACTAAACGGATCTGGCTGAAATTTTGCATACAGGTAATTCTAATCCTGGAATAAAACATAGGCTACTTTTAATCCCATTAATCGTTTCCCGCGGGATGAAAATCACCCTTTAATGTTTCCATAGGAACAACGTGTGCGAAGCCGCGGGGCGCAGCTAGTTTTGTCATATTCGTATAGCACAAGAAATTTTTAAAATCCAGCGTTTAGTTTGTGGTACCTAAGTTATTTATTAATGCCTCTGTAAAAGTTTTATTTTGTAAAGCTTAGGCAGAGATTGCCCTTTTTGGCCACCTAACTCTATTTTCGCATCTCTGCCTAAACTGTACATGATAAAACTATTACACAAGCATAAAAAAATAGCTTATAATAGATACCACAAACTGTACGATGGATTTTTAAAATATCCTGTGTTAAACGTTAATAATAATTATAAAATAGGTGGCGGCGCAACTTTCACTCGTGTATGCGGCTTAAAAACTATATACTTTTATTAATAAAAATTAGTTTAGGCTATAGTAAACATTTGAAAATTAACATTAATTTAATTGGCCTTTTTTTATACGTTTGTTCATTCAGGTTTCTGTACAGTTTAGGTAATTTGTTTAATATCTTAATATCATTGTCACAGTGACGCTATTAGTTTAAATAAATAAAATATACGTAGAGTCGCTAGCGAGTTTTTGGTATGACTAACCCACAAGCTTCCCGTGTACATGTTTTGGCAGTAGACTTTAAAAAGAGCTATTTTTACGTTTAGCAGAATAGGGGCTCAGATGATTTGCGTCACAATTTTATGAGCTTGAGAAAACTCGCACTTGCATTTATTTCATGTTTGTACGGGGTCTTGTTTATGCTAAGTTAAGTTTTAGCACCTAGGTTTAATGTTTATTTATAAGTAGGTGCTAAGAAGTGCTAAAATGCACTAAAATGCATTCACAGCTGACATCTTCGACCCGATAGAGCGTGAATGTGTCCATGACGACCTCTGTGGCGCGGTGGGCGAAGGTCCGCCTGCGACGCAAGAGGTTGCGGGTTCGATTCCCGTCTTGGCACAAATATGTATACGATCTGCAGTTGTTCAGGGCGTTTTGAATGTTTACTATGTATAATAAAAAATATCTATCTATGTAGTGTATTGTATTATGTATATCAGTTATCTAGTACCCTTGACACAAGCTCTGCTTAGCTCGGGGCTAGATAATGCTGTGTGAATAGGGTATCTGCATGGATTAAAAATACAAAATATATGTCATACAATATTAATGTATATATATAATGTGTATATAATGTGTAATAATACAGATGCCTTTTTCATTTACTTCATTCATTATTCAGTATTTAATAGGCTCCGAAACTATAGGTTATCTTTATCCTAGAATTCCCACGGGAACGGAAAATGTGCGGGTGAAACCGCAAGGCGCGCTGCCAGTGTTTTATAACAGATTTTAACGTTTTCTTATTGGTCAAAACAGTGTTAGACCTGATTGGGTCTGTTTCATAGATCGTGCATAGTAGAAAATACAAACAAACAAATTCCTCCTTATAATAAACCTTTGACGACCACTGTGGCGCGGTGGGCGAAGGTCCGGCTGCGACACAGGACGTTGCGGGTTCGATTCCCGCCTCGGGACAAATATTTGTACGATCTACAGATATTTGTTCAGGGCGTTCTGGATGTTTTCTATGTATAATAAAAAATATCTATATATGTAGTGTATTGTATTATGTATATCAGTTATCTAGTACCCATAACACAAGCTCTGCTTAGCTTGGGGCTAGATAATGCTGTGTGAATTGTCCAGCATTATTTATTTATTTATAATATTAGTAATGATTAGTCCTCCATTTGTCCCATTGGTCAGACCAAGCGGGTTAGTTCCGCTATGCACGAGTCCCGCTTTGCTCGGATTCTAAAATACCTAACAAAAAGTGCCTCTATGCTACGAATTTCTCAGTTCTACCTTAAACAATGGAGGGTACAACTCGTTACAAAAGTGTTTGTAAAGAATACTCATAAAGCTAGCCTCAACAATCATCATCAGCAGGATATACTATTCCACTGCCGGACGCTGGCTATATATTATAGCCTGGGCCTACATAATTTAAGGGAAAAGATTTTAGTAAATAAAAATCTCATTTTAATTTAAGAACTGCGTGTAATCATTATGATGAAAAATATCAATTAAACGTTATGAAACATAAATCAACTAAAAATAACGCGATTAAAATTAGCCATCAAAATAATTTTTAATTATGAGATCAAATAACAAGTTTCAAATTAACATTTACAAATAAAACAGTTTCTAACTACTTAGAATCAATGTGCTTGGCTCAAATTAAAATAAAATATGCAAAATAATCAACATCTTGTACTATTAACTAAATAAATAAATATTAAAAATAGAAAGATGATAGCCCTTATCTTTTAAGCTGCTCATGTGTTGCTCAAAAGTTTTCTGTACCGACTTGAAGTTACTACCTATTTCATGTTTACACCTGCATAAGGCTAGAGACACTTCATTTTTTTAAAAACTTAGGACTCAATTATTACTATGTTTATTTTCTTTTACAATTGTTTGATTTTGAGAGTCCAAAATTACACTTCCTCTGCATTGAACACCACTTCTTTTATTAACACATTGCCACAGTTTTTTTTATTTTCTCTTAGTTTATGATAAAACCAAAACTTTTCACTTGTCTTCTGGAGGACACAATGAAAACGTTAGACTGGGAAGAAAGAGGTATAAAAATCAACGGCAACAACTTGTCACACTTGCGGTTTGCCGACGATCTAATACTCCTATCCGAGACTGCTGCGGACCTCCAAAACATGCTTATCGAACTGCATGAGGCCTTCATAAGAGTTGGACTGAGGATGAACGTCTCCACGACAAAGGTTATGGCAAAAGACCGGTCATTCAAACACCTAACAGTTAATAACAATAAAATTGATGCAGTAGATGAATATGTCTATCTAGGACACCGTTTATCCTTTGGACCAAGTTCGCAAATGAAGGAGATCACGAGGCGAATCCAACTTGGGTGGGCGGCTTTTGGGAAATTGGTCTCCGATGGACCAAAGCAGTCACCGAATGGTGGCCTAGAGATATGCGGCGGCCTCGAGGCAGAACACCTGCTCGATGGTCAGATGACATTGTGGGGCCTATACTCAGCAGTGGGCGTTACCGGCTGGATAGATAGATAGATAGTAACTGTGTGCGGCATATAGCAGGGTTTTCCCACCAAGTCTACTGTCAATTATAGTATAATTTTTAGCCGGACCATGAGAAGAACTTACTTCCGACATGATTGCAGACTGCTATATATCTGTACACCGTAAAATATAATCAAAGAGAATACAATAACTTAATATAATATTAGAATAAAACGTAGTTTTCCAATTGATCTGCAAATTTTTTCTGCAAGACTTTAAAAAAAAAATTTTTTTGTTATCAGAAAAATTTACAGCGAAAAGAAAAAAACTATAAATTTTATTGCCCTCCATGTAGGCCGTCATCTACACAGACGTACTATCTATCGAACTAACCTAATTACGCTTATCAGTAGATGCACCAAAACCGCAATCCTACTATCTCTTTCTATTCAAGGACTAAAGTTAATGGTCAGGTATAAATTCCCCCTGGTTGTTTTGGTTTTGACGGTAAGTGTATTGCTGTTTACTAGTTTAATTATTGGAACTAGTAAGAGAGTATTTATTTTAATTATTACTATGGAAATGCATCAAGAAGCAGTAACATAATGTGTGCAGCATTTTAAATGTGATATTTTAACATAAGCTTTTTCTTTTCTACAGTCCGAGAATCTGATTTCGAGCATAGCGGCACTTTTATTTAGGTATTTTAGAATCCGAGCAAAGCGGGACTCGTGCATAGCGGAACTAACCCGACCAAGCGGGTTGAACGAACAGGAAAACAAGATCACTCTGATAGTTTTCTAGTTCTCTTCATTTATTATTAAATGAAAAGTCCTTGTAATTATTTCGAGAAATAAAAGCGAATAAGAGACAGAACAATGATAAAACTTAAATGAAAGAACTGTGCCGTAATGGCGTCACAATTCAATTTTACCGCAATCTTGGCGCCCTAATTCGAGAATTGAGTTATTTCATTACAAAGGATATTAGTTGACATAGTTTCTGTAGTTTGCTAGAAAAATTAAGAAGCGATGTTATAGAAAAAAGTTGAAATTGTAATCTTACAAGACAATAGAAACACTTTATTGAACACTTTAATCGTAGGTACGTTAGAAATGAACATTCACGTAATAGGTCGCGGATCTACTGCTACTGCAACGGGCAGATTGTGCCCTCAGACCAAGGAATCGTTTATTAAAAAACCAGACCTAACATTACAGAGTTCTCCCATGTGTTACGTCTGGGATCATGTCTAGGACACCTACTTGCTAGGTTAATCTATATATCGATGTCGAAAGCGATAGTTGAAAAGTCCAAAAATGTATGGGTTTCACATATGCCTTAGATGTGTCACGTCACGTGATAAGTTTCGAATTTTTCCCTACGAATCAATCGTTTTCGATTCGCTTCATAGCGTATGCTGGTTAGCGGCCCTCTGTGTGGAAACTTCTAAAGCGCACGCGGTTTTAATGAGCGAGTTTTCCGCTTTTAATAATGGGTTTTCCATCTCCTTTCGTATGCCATTTGCAAGTTTGTGCCAGTCTACTCATGTTCTTTTGAATAGCATTCGACTCGTACTGTTGTCTTTTCTTTTCATTCAACGATTTTTACTTGGTAAATTATTCTTGCTCAGCGGTGTTGGTCCTTGACAGTATTTAATAAATTTTATTCCTAATTTTTTATTGGATTAAAAAAAAGGTATCCCATCTCTTCCCGTGGGTGTCGTAAGAGACGATAAAGGAATATTCACCGATGGGCAGCAGAGCCCCCTGCAGATCAAATCTACCACCGAACTGCGATCCCCAACCTGCATTGATCCTATGAAAACATTTAAAGGTTATTTCTTTCCCACAGGAACTGATTAATGGGATAAAAAGTAACATATGTTTGATTCCAGGATTATAGTTCCCTGTATGCAAAATTTTAGCCCGATCCGTTCAGTTTTGGCGTGAAGAGGTAACAAACATCCATCCATGCATACAACCTTTAGCATTCATAGTTGATTTCTTAGTAGAAATAAGTGAATTAATGGAAATGCTATTCCATTCTTACCAAGTGTGGGATGGTCAAGTGTTTGGCTACCATTAGATGTAGCCGCTTTGATGCTAAGATGGAGTACGCTTTGCCAGGAGAAACTTTTTTACCCTGGATTTGAAGACTCCAAAATTGTACTTTATGATCATCGAGTTAGAATCCTTTCATTATGAATGTAAGCGGGTTAACTACGAACCTTGTTTGTGTTGGAAGAACACCAAGGGATGTGGAACGCGCGCGTCTAGAACCGCATTCGCCCTGAAGATATCCCTCGTTAAGGGATGAAACGTTGGTGTTCTTTCAACACAAACAAGGCTCGTAGTTAACCCGCTTACATTCATAATGAATTCGTCTAACTACGAAAGTTTTTATAGTAAAATTAGAATCCTTTCTATGATATATAAAATAGACGATATCACAAATCTTATTAACACACAAATGCAAGCTCTTAGAAAATGAATTCTTAACCACACAGATAATAATTAAAACAGCGGGAAGCGGGAGCACACGGGAGCAAACCTCAGGGACAGATTGAAGGCGTAAGTTTTAACTAAGTTTTAGTTTACCTACGGGCTTACGCGGATTTCCAAAGCAGGTTTAGGTAAGAATGGAATAGCATTTCCATTCATTTACCTATTTCTACTTAGAATTCAACTGTGAATGGGTTGTTTTCATGTTTTATTATGTACCTATAGAATAGCTTTTATTTCGACACTCAAGGATAGGTAGGTACCTACTTACATACAAAATATACATTATCATGCTCATTCATTTTGTCCTAAAAAAGTATAAACCGACTTAATTTTTAATAGTTTTTTCATGGATCCCATTGTCAGAACTAAACCAAATTAAAATGGGACCATATAAAATCATGAAGATCGGACCACCTTGTCAAAAGTTACCAAACATAAAAAAACTGTCGAATTTCTCAATTCGTCAGTTTTTTTTCGACAGTTAACCTCCTCTTTTTATTGAAGTCGGTTAAAAACTAATAAATGTTATCAAGGTTATTTATAAAAAGTTTATTTATAAAGGGCAATCTATAGGAACGCTGATACATAGAATAAAACCCCTATTAAGCTGCAAAAATTATAAGTAAATAAATTCAAACAAACTGTCAAAACCTTGCTGTGCAAAAAGGCTTTCTGATAATAGGAAACTGGACGGAGTTTGCTCTAACTCGAAAATCAACAACTAACAGGCTAAAGGTTTCTTCGTCGTTTCCTTACTTTAGTCTACATACCGAAGCGACCGAAATCAAAAATACCACTTTATTTCCGTGACAGTGTATTTTTTAATAAATTCTGATAATTTGACCTTTTCTAAGTGTGCCATAAATACAATACTTACCTAAATGAAAATATTTTATTGCAACTTAAACAGAATAAGCAAATATAGAATTAAAACTAGGTACATAATAGAAATAATTTCTGTGTAAGTAGAGATGTTTTACATAAACAATAAATAACAAAGATTCCCACACTAGGCTCAGCCTGTATCGTGGGAACCAATATGTTTAACATGTTCGGAGTAAAATCAGCCTCAGTTGACTATCGAAACTATGCTGAGTTATAAAAAATAAAAGTTTGAGAAAAAATATACAGACAATAAAAATATAAAGTAACAATTATTATCAAATCAAAAAGTAAACCAAAAATTAAAAAATAAGACTTATTATAATTAATAAAACACACACGATTTAGGGGGGGCTGAAATAAGAAGATAGCTCAGGAGACTTTTAGCAATAAGCTTTCAGTTTGTTCGTACGATAGAGTATGTAACCAGATTTGAACAGCGGATTTTAATTGGGCGACAGATATAGATTTAAAGTCTTTGCAACAGTGCTTGACAACCCTATTATAGACAAAGCATTTAATATGGTCTCCGAAACGCTGGGCAAATGTCGTAGAGACTGAGGGAACCATGATTTTGTTTGGATTGCGTTGTCTGGTTAGGTGATATTTTTGCAGAAACGAGGTTGATGAGTGAACATTCAGACAGATTTTTAGGAGGAACATCTTTCTTACCGAAAGAACACCACTCTCCTTAAAAACCAGGTCTGTTTCGTATCTTCGGGGCTTTTTTAATATAGTTTTTAGTACGGAGCGTTGAGCTCGTTCAACCTGAATTAGTACGGTTTTCCCGACAGAACCCCAGGCGATTAGGCAGTACGTGAGCAACGACTGACACAGGGCGTAGTAGACTGCCATTAACGTTTCGAATTTTGCCACCTCACGAAGCTTCTTCATCACGTGAACTACTTTGCGCACTCTGCCAGCAAGAGCTTCAATATGCTTTTTAAAGGAGAGCTTCTCATCAATTATGACACCTAAATATTTAAGTGACACAGACCTAGAGAGCTCTTCGCAGTTACAGCTCTGGCTATAGTTTTTACAGGTGTGCGTATGAAGTTTAAGGGGTGGCAGGGAAGAAGGTGGTTCTGATGCTTTCGTTTTGTAAAAGCACGCATAAGTGGTTTTTTTACCATTTAGGGTAAGCAGATTATGTTGTAACCACCTATGTACTTTATCCAGGCCAGTTTCCGCAGAGGACAAGGCTTCTGTCCACGTCTTCCCGCAAAACAGTAGGGCAGTGTCATCCGCATAGCACAAGGCTTCCATGTTGGCAATAGGAAGCTCCAGTAAGTCGTTAATGTACAAAATGAACAGTGTAGGGCCAAGGATGCTGCCCTGTGGGACTCCGTAAAGCACACGTTGAGGAGCACTGACAAATGCACCAACCTTGACACACTGTCTCCGTTCATGAAGATAGCTATTAAACCAGTCTAGTGCACAACCACGAACACCCAGGCACTCCAGCTTTCTCAGCAGAATCGGAGTGGAGACAGTGTCAAAGGCCTTCGCCAGGTCCAGGAACACGCCAACAGAGCACTGTTTGTTATCTAGTTGTGACGATACAATTGAAGTTAGTAGTGAGACAGCGTCCTCTGTTGATTTGAATTTACGGAAACCGAACTGTCTATCTGAAACGAGCTTTTTGGATTCTATGAATTTAACTAGCCTGCTGTTTACTAATTTCTCTAGGAGCTTTGAGAAAGCACACAAAAGGGAGATGGGGCGATAATTATCTACTAGGTCTTTTACACCACCTTTGTGAATTGGGCAGACAACAGCAAGTTTCCAGGCATCAGGGAACACACCTGCAGATAAACTCTCGTTGAAGATCATGGTCAGGGGCTCAACAATTGATTTACAAGTGGCTTTTAATAGAGAGTTACTTATGCCGTCGATTCCTGGTGCTTTATCTTTGGAGAGGCTTATGATTAGATTCTCGACTTCTTTAGGATCGGTTGGTTCCATGAAAAACGAATCAACGGATGTGTTTTTAATCTGGATATCTTCAGTTAGCTCGTTTTCAGATTTTGACAGGTTTATCAGAGTTTTGTTAGCTAGTTTTTGTCCTATAGTTGTGAAGTGCGAGTTACATATGTCTAGCGACTCTAAGGGGTCGTTACTGCAAGCGAGATTTAACAATTCCGTTGATTCCACTTTAACCGCGTTTATATGGCATACTGATTTAATTGTCCTCCATAACTTTTTAGGGTTATTCTTATTGGCTAGCAGCTCTGCATTTTCATATTCTAGTTTTAATCTACGTGTGAGTTCAGAAAAAAAGTTTCGGTAACGAGTGTATGAAAGCCTGATGATGTCGTTATCAGGATCCAACCTTGCTTGCATGTGCAATCTGTCACGATGACGCATGCAGCGCATAAGTCCTGGCGTAATCCAGGGCTTTATATTGAACTTAGACCTTGATAACCTTACGATCCGCGTGTGCTTATCAATAATTGCAGAAAATTCTGAAATAAAAGCATTCGTTAATTCGTTGACGTTGCCTAAGCCTAAATGGTATTGTATTTATGGTAAAATTTTTGACTTTTGACTTTTGACTCTTGTAAAGTTTTAAAATTATTGAGAAACTAAAAGAGATGTGATGTCATCCGTCTTAGACGATTTTGGCAAAAAAAGAAAGTAGCCTATACCTCCAGCTAGATTACTGTATATACCAAACAAGGTAGAACCACTCTAAAAAGTAAAAACTTGTCTAATAATGAAGCAATTCCAGCTAAATTCAAAAACTCCAAGTTGTTAATTCGGGGACCTGTGGCTTTCTACAATTCATAGGAGCGTGTTTGCAATAATTAAACTTGCAAACAGAAACAGTGCAAGTTGAACAAAAACGCGACTTTTAGTCGCAAGAAATCGATTAACAATGTCAGTTTTCTGAAAATTTAAAAATTCATAGTTTAAGTATGGCTCACGTAGTTAAGCATAGATGTATAAATCTAGTTAGATTAGGTCATAAGTAATTAGTTTAAGTAATTAGTACATTTACAACTTATCTTATGACAATTGTGTCCACGAGAGCTAACTGCCCACAAACTATTGTACAGTATGGCAGGAACAAGATAATGTAATGTACTTTTAATTTAGAAAATAAATAAATAAACATACAAATAAATAAATTTAAATTTAAATTTCAGAAACTATCCAGCTTTATAGTATATTAGTACCTGGGTGAACGAGCTTCGCTCGGTTTATTTTTGGTAAATTATTGTGCTTATTAGAAATTATAGCAGTAATACTCGCCAATAGATGGCAAGAAGAGTCATATTTTTCACTTATTTCCTAAGGTGATTTGTATAAAGTTCATTATTGAAAAACACGAATAAAATAGTATTACTATTTGCTAATAGATGTCAGGAAGAGTCAATTGAATACGATAAATCTAATTATTGATCTGGTCTGGAATACACCTATTCACCCTTGTTTTGAAGAGACCCATTTTGACCGGAAAAACAGAAGCAATTAAAAGAAGAATTTCAGTCATTTCAGTCATCGAAAATATCACTTTAACTCAACATAGGAATTTACCTTGCGACTTAAAATCGCTTCCGAAATCTCCTCCTCTAGCTTAAGTAGTAAACTTTTTACGAGCGACAGGAATATTCATTACAAGTTTCGCTGAATGTACCTGTAACATAGCTATGCCACAATTTACCCACCTGTAACATAGCTATGCCACAGTTTACCCACCTGTAACATTGTAGCATTCTAGTGCTGAGTGGCGGTGGCTTCGTGAGGAAATATGGAGGGTAATGAAATTTGAGGAATGAAGGGTAAATTAGGGAAAACTTTATGAACTGCCTTTTCAGAGAATGGGAGAAGGATTGAACACATTTACTGTTGAATTATTCAAAAATAAATTTAAAAAAACCTACATTATGACAGAAATAAACATAGTAAGTAGGTACAAATAGAGTCTACTACAAAAGAGTTTCTCATCAGAACTTTGGGCCCAAAGCTTAAGGCGCATACACCTGTGAAAGTGGCGCCCCCCACTTATTTTATCTTATTATTTCGTTAAACACGGGATTTTTTTTAATCTATCGTTCAGTTTGTGGTATTTATTATAAGTTATTTATTAATGCCTCTGTAGGTAGGTAATAGTTTCATTTTGTAAAGCTTAGGAAGAGATACGAAGTTGCGCTTTTTAGCCACCAAACTCTATTTTCGCTTCTCCTCCTAAACTACATAAGATGAAACTATTACAGAGGTATCAAATATTAGCTAATAATAGATACCACAAACTGTACCTACGATGGATTTTTAAATGGTCCTATGTTAAGCGTAATAATATGATAAAATAGCTGGCGCTATCATATTGGCTCTTGTATGCGCTTTAAGCTTATTAAGAGGGCGCATTGCGCGTCATTTTGTAAAAAGATAGTCATTGGAGCGAGAGAGCATCCGTTTTTGGAACAGCGTAGGCGCAAAAATGATGTTTTTGTATATTTACAAGAAAACTACTCCTTATGAAAAAACCCAGCCGAGGAACCAAAGAATACCTAAGTAATGACCTACTAATCAAAGCAAAAATATTTTCTATCTATTTTTTTAAATGAATTGTGTTTTCACAACCGAGGAACCGAAGAAAAAAATATTAACCTTATGAATTCTTTTTTTACCACAGGGATCCCGTGATTACTGAGATCTAGGCCTAGTTTTTTTTAACAAATTGAATAGGTTCGAGCCTTAAGCTGAACGATGCTAAGTAGTTACGGAAAAAAAACAATCGCGTTGGACCAAATCGAGCAGAAGTTAAAAAATTCCCAGTAGACCTACTAGTGGGACAGAAGGATGATAGTAGACTCAATAGGAATAATAATATAATTTGATAGTTTTTTATTTCGACTGACTCGAGTTTGATACCATTTTTACATTTTGGTAAAATAAAACAGTTTTTACTTTAAATCTTGTTAGTTTTCTCTGAATAGGGAGTAAAATAACTTTATGTGAACAATTCTCGCTGCTTTGAAATTAAATGAGAAATTACGAGTGTGTATTATTTAATTAGTAAGCAATTTCAGTTCAAAATGTATAGACGAAGTAGCTAGCAAATTATTTTCCACTCATAACTCAGATGATGAAAATGTGCATTTATTTTCTAAGAAATGTTGCGTAGAGCGTAGAGGGTGGATAGAGAAGAAAAAAAAAATTGCGTAGGTTTTATGGTATGAAATCTTTTATTTTAAGTGTGCAGTTTTTAATATAAAAAACCTCTTGAGAAAATATTGCAATGTTCATGAAATCTACTATTCGGAGAAGTATTAGTTAAATTTCCTACGTCGTGTAATGATGTTTTGATTAATTATTCAAAATTTTATGTCAAGAGACATATACCCTTTCGTAATAATTTCAGTCTGAATATGTCCGCTCACAGACTTAATATGAGCTGCGCCGTCCGTTTTGGTTTTGTCTCCTCTATAACTGATAAACTTCCTTGCTTTACGCCTGGTAATAAATTAAACCAACTCAGCGCCCCCACGCATTGGGAGACCCCCAGGATAAAAACCGCTCTACATTACGATAGTTGGCCTCCCTTTTTTGAACTTTAAAGCATTCACTGCCTGCAGTTTAACTGGGAAGGAGCGTGTCGTAGGTCAACAAAAACAAAACTTCGATTTTTCTTTTCCGAGTAGGCCTCTAGATTCGTTTCGTGCAACCGCTTATCTTATGCAAGAGTTGATTTTACGCGCAAATTACTTTTGCGTTAGTATTTTCGACGTAGGTAAAAAAATTAACCCAGAAGAAAATCGCATCTCCCGCCAACGCGAAACGATCAACCTTAATCTTGATTGCCTTTGTTGTTTTGATGTTGTCATCGAACACCGTCATTATAGTTTGCAGATAATTTATACAATGGCCCAAAAATTTAGCCATTCATAAAATCGTCTTCGATTAGAAAGTTGAAATGCTTGATTTGGCATTTTTGGTCTTTCTACTTAGATGGAGAATGTAATAAAACTCCTACGTTACGTTTGTCTGTTTATGGTAGGTACCTAGTTAGTGAGTGGAGACCAGTGCTTGGAATACTGGTATTATCAAATTCTCAAATGACCTTGAAGTAGCACCGGTAGTTTTTTGGTACCGGTACATTTTGAGTACTGCAATGGTGAGTACCGTTACTAAAATATCGGTAATTCAATAACATCGCTATTTTATTGTATGTGTGTGGTATTATGCACAAAAAATACCGGTATCAACAATTCAATTTCAATACCGGTATTTTTAGGTAAAGTAACGGTAGGTACTTACTTGAAATTACTGAAAATAAAATACCGCTATTATCAAAATAGTACAGGTATTATTGGTATTGGTACCAAGCCCTGGTGGAGACCCCCGAAAAAACGGGTTTTTACTATTTTCTAGGCTCTACAAGTAACAGATAAAAAGTTTTGCGCAGATTGTAAGCCATTTGCTATGAATCTTTGGTAAAATAAACTTTAAACAAAGGACCCAGTGACATAACGATTTTAGTAATAAATCTCATCATGTCATACATACAAGGGGTCAAATCATCCGAAGTGGATGAGATTTGCTCGGATGATGACCTACTCAAACTCCGAGTAAAAACGACAATTTCATTCGAAGATTGTTTTAGCGCGGGTTCGTAATGGTTAAAACGTGAGCAAAACTTCTTATCTTATATCTAAATTACTTGTAGAAAATAGTCAAATCCCGTATAAATAAAATAAAAAACTAAAACGTTTTTTATTTCGAGCCTCACCAAACCTCAGACGCGCAAAACTAGGGCTTAAAAGGTGCGCGTAAAAAGACTGACGTCGGACGATCCGAACTGACCGCTTTAAACGGATTTTAGTGTATTTTATATGGTTTACCATACAAGTGCGTCCACTGATCCGCACCGCACGAAGCAGACGCATCGGATTGTCAGCGTCGATTCTCGTAAGGGCATCGTTTCCGCTAAGTGCGAATGACGTTCGGATTACCGATCATTGGACACACTCGCAGGTTATTCTTTCATTCCTGAAAATCTGAATATCCGTTCTAAAGCAGTCAGTGCGGATCGTACGATGCCGGCATCGAGTTTGTATGTACCATGGAGTTTATATAGTACGAGTATTAGCCAAAACTTGATGGTATGTACACTATATAAACTCTATGGATGCCGGCCTGTAAACGCGCACCTAAATAAAAACTTCATATTTATTTTGTAGGAGAGTGTATTCCTTCAAGCCCAAAGTTTCGCGGCATTGCGGCATTTATACGCACTCAAAGATGATTAATAGTCAAAGCGAGTAGCAATTTATAAAAATTTGCTCAACTGTCAGAAGCTCTTTTTCACGCAATTACCGACGTCCATTTTCATCACTCACCCTCGAAGCACTGAAACGATTACCGGTGTTTAACATAATTTATTGGGCCACCCGCACTAAAATGCATATTTATCGCGAACTTGAGTGTTAAGTGTGGGTCTCCGTTTCCAAAGGGATGTTGGCACACGACAAGTGAGATTTCATTCAAAAACTAAATAAATTATATTCTACTTCCGGTTCCGCTGTCTACCGAAAACGCAAGCGTAACGTTACCTAATCTGTGTTCTCTCAAAAGATTTATGTTATTGCGATAAATAACTTGGCACAGACACGACAAATATCTTTGCTATTCATCCGGTCCACGAGGTCTATTCTCCATATTGTTTTCTTGCTAAGAAATTTGGACTGTCTGAGATTTTTTCGACGATACAAGTAAGTGTATTTCAATTTCTACCTGTCTACTGCAAGTAATTCTTCTAGCTCCTATTTTAAGTAGTTTTATTGGGTACCTACTAGTATTTGCCCGCAGCTGCAGTTTCACACTTGTTGTTTCCATGGAAAAGTTCAAATGCCATTTCTACCCCATTCAAACTTATTTATGGGTTTGTCAACATCTCTCATGTCATCATCTGTTGTCTCTTTTTTTTTGAGCGGCTGTCGATTAGCAATAAAAAAAAATTAGTTCCTGATTCCTAATAAATCTTGGAAGAATTTTATTCAACTTCAACTTCTTATTTCATAGCTTGCTGTGTCTTTGCTGCCACAACTCTGCCAGTGTCCATGTCAAAAGAGTCATAAACTTTAGTAGAGAAAAAACATAATTCCAAGTACTTAGTAAATCGACAGGTGACAGGGCGTCGTCAACTAGAAATTAGGATGTGTCAATGTCAAATGAAAAGAAGACAAACTTTTTCATGTTTCTAGTTTAGTTTTCCCATGGACGAAGGAAATCACCGTCCCCAGTTTTCCTTTTATTTGACATTGACATACCCTAATTTCCATTCCACGTCCTGCCACCTACCGAGATATAAAAAACATTTTTTTATCGGTATAAAATTTCAAATCGAAAACCGCTCATTCCATATTTCCTAAGTTTCTTAAATCTTAACCTATACATCAGGCCAGAACGACTGAGATTTATTCACTTTTATAATACATATACTAGGTACTTATATGGTATATAAGAATGATATTATTATATAGGTCAGTACTAAGCACAGTAGGACACGGCTACGCACTTAGCCAGTGGCTGAAAGTGTGTTAACATTGTACTGAGCTGGCAAATATTGCAGCGAAAGGGAAATTATGATTTTGCAGAATGATTTAGGTGTGATTTTTGACTAGAGTTCGGTAGGATAACTTCTAATTTGATAGTCATTGATCCTACATAAGAGAGAGATACTTAATAGATTCAGCCGGTGCGTTGTGAAATCAATTGCAAAATTTAAGGATGAAAATAATTAGTAACAATTCCGCGCTAAACCTTCTCCGCTAAGATCTTGCAAAATGTTGAAATCACAAAATGTATAATTTCCCAAACTGTTGAATTGTAGGATGTTGAATTTGCAGAAACTTGAATTCCTAAAGTGTTGAGCAAAACGTTGAATTTGCAGCACGTTAAGTCCTAAAGTATTGAATTTGCAAAGACTTGACCACACCAACTGCAAAATGAAAGGAAAACTACCAAAGCAAGTCAACTAGTTTTGTCTATAGATAAGGCGAGTGAACTATTCTATTTATGTACTTATATTTGGTTGGCTTTTACTTTCATGTGTTATGGTGTGTGGTGACGGCTTAGAATTTGCACCACCCCAACTCTTAATGATATCCATTTGAAGGCGGGCAGCAGCGTCCGTTGCAGAATCATCTACCATCAGACTGCGCTCCCCAACCCGTATGGGGGCCAGCGCCCAGCATGGGGATTATAGGTATTACCACCCATGAGATAGAAGCCAATAAGGCGATTATCAGGGGAAGGCCTGAGTCCAGCAGTGGACCATTATAAGCCGTAGAGGAGGGGGATGTTGTTCATGTGATATAATTTTATAGTTGTGTTCCTGCCTACCTACCTAATATGTGTACTATAAAGACTATTACTGTACTTTTGTTGCTTTTCCTGTGTATATATAATATTAAAAATTGTTTATTGCATAAAAAGTACATGACACTTATTTAGGACTCTCATTACAAATATAAGCTATTTTAAAAATAGCTTGTGGTTTGGTAGTAAGTGCTTCCCCTTAGAAAGATAAGACAAGTTATTGTACCAGACATAAGTATACCGTTTATAAAAAGTCTAGAAAGAAAACTGTAGTCAAATACATAAACACTACAATGAATTCATACCAACGAACTTCTCCAAATATCCGCAACAATTTTACAGCGAGTTCCGGCAATATTTTACCCTGAAATATTCCCCTGTTGTAAATTTAAGTTAATTTGTAGATTTAGAGAGAATTTGAGACTTCTGCTTATCGTAGTGGAATTTATAAATTTTGTTTGTCCTTCAAATTCTGAGTAATTCAATTTCAGAGCGTCTGAGTTGTTTATGTACCCGCTAGAATTTGGTGTCTACTACCCAGATAAAATCCATAACCTTATTATTAATAACTAGTTTCAGCCCGCCGCTTCATCCCATGGGAGCTGATTTATGGGATAAAATGTAGCCTATGTTTCGTTCGAGCCCTAGAACTACCAATAAGCCCGATTCCGTTCAGCAGTTTTGGCGTGAAGAGGTAACAAACGTCCATCCATCCAAACGTTTACCTTTATTATATTAGTGTGACTAGCTGCGCCTTGCCTGCCCGCGTGAATATTATATTAATTTATTGTACAACCCCTAATTTACTTTATTGGCAGTTTAATACAAAAATGAATCATGACATTTTGGTAAAAAAAATGAATTATTCCCGTTACGTAGCGACACGTTACGTCGCGAATTTATTTGTCGGACTTGATCTCAACATTACAGTCAGCGCGCTAAACGAAGGAACGTAGGCTCATATTTTATTTGTTGAAGTTTGTCGTCTGACCTCAGTCTTATACCCGAAAGATATCATAACCAATATGCTTACAAAATGCATTGAAAGCCAGGGCGGAGCGCTAGTTACAAATCACTGATTGATTTTCCGAGGTCTGCACAATAATTTTAAAAAGTCATCAAAAATGTAGGTGTCACACGAAATTGTAAAAAAACTCAATTTACAAAGCGCACAGGATATTCTTATCTTCGACATTTCGAGAGCTTCTTATCTTGTTACAAAAAGATATTATCGTCGGATTTCAACCTCGTTGACTTTTGTCTTCTTTTACCAGAAATAAAACACTTCGAGTCGTTTATTAATAAAATTGGTGTACTTTGGTTTAACGTTTTACTTTTGTGCTAGACCGTCCGTCTTAGTAAACTGTTTTCTTTTATCTTTTTCTTTCTGGTAGTACCTACATAGAAATATTGTTCAATGTAGGTCATAGATATAAGTATAATTTTGTAGATAATGTTAAGTACGTTCAGTGCTAACTCAATAAATGGCCTGTGTTGTGTTACAACTAAATGTAAAGACACGCTTCTTCAATTATTTTACAACATACTTACTTATAAACAACATAGATGGAAAGACGAACCTAGATCAAATTGTGATCGAGACAAAAATTAGCACGTGAAAAACGACCGCACAGGCGGCACCATTCCGACTATGGCTGTGGTGGGACACAATTAAACCAAATTTGAGCCTGCCACTTCAGAGAAGCCAGTGCTTTATCTCCCCTTTTTATATTAATGATGTAGATACTAGGTACTACCATTTAGTATTTAATTATATTTATGTATGTCGCCACCGTCTGTACCTCAACCTCAACCTCAACAGCCTATATTGGTCCACTGCTGGACGCAGGCATCCCCCTGAAGAGCGCCTTATTGGCGTATATCATAGGGAGCCATGTCCATAATCCACATGCTGGGCATGGGTTGGGGATCGCAGTTCGGTGGTAGAATTGGTCTACAGGAAGCGCTACTTTTCTTTTCTGTTTTCTGTATATTGGTGTGTCATCATCATCATCAGCCTATACCTGTCCACTGCTGGACATAGGCCTCCCCTAATGAGCGCCATAGCGCCCTGTCTTCAGCTTGACGCATCCAGCATCTGCCTGCAGTCTTTCGCAGATCGTCATCCCACCTGGCCGGAGGGCGTCCTACACTACGTTTTCCGAGTCGCGGTCTCCACTCAAGAACTCGTTTATCCCAGCGGTTATCGGTTCTTCGCGAAATATGGCCGGCCCACTGCCACTTCAGCTTGCTAATTCTTTGAGCTATGTCGATAACTTTGGTTCTCTGTCGGATGTATTCGTTACGAATTCTATCCTTCAGAGAGACTCCGAGCATAGCTCTTTCCATAGCTCGCTGAGCGACTTTAAACTGGTGGACCAGCCCTATCGTGAGTGTCCACGTCTCAGCTCCGTAGGTCATGACAGGTAGGACGCACTGATTGAAAACTTTCGTTTTCAAGCATTGCGGTATGGATGACGAGAAGACTCGACGTAGTTTTCCAAACGCTGCCCAGCCTAGCTGGATCCTCCTCTTGGCCTCCTTCTCAAAATTGTTTTTACCCAACTGCAGAATTTGTCCAAGGTAAGTGTACTCGGAAACAATTTCGAGAGGGTGGCCATGTACGACGACCGGTCCCGGATCAATGAGGCCATTGATCATGATTTTGGTTTTATCCAAATTCATACCGAGACCGATGCATCGCGAGGACAAAGCTAGGCCGTCCAGCATCCGGTTGAGCTCCTCCAGCGACTCCGCCATTACGACTATGTCATCAGCGAATCGAAGGTGTGAGATGTAATCGCCGTTTATGTTAATGCCCTTACCTTTCCAGTCCAGCGTCTTAAACATATCTTCCAAAGCGCTCGTGAACAGTTTCGGGGATATAACATCCCCCTGTCTCACTCCTCTGCGCAGTTGGATGGGTTTGGACTGCTGGTCCTGTACTTGGACACTCATGGTTGCGGCGTCGTAGAGACATCTCAGCACCTCGATATAACGATAGTCTACTTGGCATCGCTGTAAGGATTCCAGAACAGACCAGGTTTCGACAGAGTCAAACGCCTTCTCATAGTCCACAAAGGCCAGACACAGGGGCTGATTATACTCTTCAGACTTCTGTATAATCTGCCTCACTGTGTGTATGTGGTCTATGGTGCCATATCCTCCGCGAAACCCGGCCTGTTCCGGTGGCTGGAACTCGTCGAGTCTCCTGGCGAGACGGTTCGTGATCACTCGTGAGAACAGCTTATAGACGTGGCTCAGGAGTGAGATGGGTCTGTAGTTTTTAAGGAGGGTTTTATCTCCCTTCTTAAAAAAGAGAACCACCAAACTCCCGCTCCACGCCTTTGGAGTTCTCCCACTGTGAAGGACGGCGTTGAAGAGGTTTTGTAGTTCCTGTATAACAGGGGCTCCTCCGGCTTTCAAAAGCTCTGATGTTATGCCGTCCTCACCGGGGGCTTTTCCATTTCTAAGCTGCCTCAGAGCTCGCACAATCTCGTCTTGACTGATGTCTGGCAGTTCGTCGGTATAGTGGCGTGTCAGGGTGGCTCTTGAATCGTGGTCGACTCGTTGGGGACGAGGGGCATGTGCAGCGTACAATCGGCCATAGAAATCCTCTATCTCAGCGGATATCTCCAGCTTCGACAAAACGGTCCTCCCATCGTGCGTTTTAAGCTTCGTCAGGTGGCTCCTGCCAAGCTGCTGAGTGAATACTTTGGACCCTCGGTTTCGCTCTATTGCCTCTTCAATGAGGCGTGTGTTGGAGCTCCGAAGGTCGCGCCGTACCATCTTCGCAATTCGCTTGTTCAGGTCTGACCTCTCTGACGAAGTCGCTTGGGTGGTTTCCCGTCTTTTTGCCATCAGCCCGAGAGTCTCATCTGAGAGTTTGGATTTCTTGCCAGTATGCTGCTTTTGGCAGAACCTGATTCCCTCGTTCCTCAACGTTTCGACCAGATTGTGTAGGGTCTCGTCAGCGTCATCAGTGGAATCCAAGGCAGCGAATCTATTCCCGAGAAGCTGCTGGAACTTCTCGGTGCCCGCCATGATTTGGATTGTGTTAGGTCGGAGCGTGGACTTCATCAGACGGTTTCTTTCAAGCTTCAAATTGATATTCAGAGTGCCTCGGAGCAGTCTGTGATCAGATCCGGTATTGAACCTGTTGATCACTGAGACATCTCTGAATATGTGCTTGCTATCCGTCATGATGAAGTCGATCTCATTTTTAGTCACAGTGTCGGGGCTTCGCCATGTCCACTTCCTTTGGGGCTGTTTCTTAAAGAAAGAGTTCATTAAAAATAGCCCCTCTTTCTCAAGGAAGTTGACAAGCATTTGCCCCCTGTGATTCCTAACTCCATAACCATGCGGGCCTATTCGGGATTCATTGCCAGTCCGGATTCCCACCTTGCCGTTAAAGTCCCCCATAACAACGTTGAAGTGAGCCTTAGTGGTGTTGTGTAAGGCTTTGGATATGTCTTCATACATACCCTCCACTTCATCATCCGAATGTGCCGAGGTCGGTGCGTAGACCTGAATTACCTTCATGCTATACCGCTTAAATAGCCGAAGGATCAGGTACGCTACCCTGTTGGGGAGTAAGGGGCGCCAACTTACATCTTTCGGCGCCCAAGCCAATCTCACCTGCCCGCGGTGCTCCCTGCCGACCAACAAACGAGGAAATGGCAAAACAACCCACCAACACGCACTGGACCAGCGTGGTGGGTCATGGTCCAAACCCCCCTATGATTGATAGCCCACACAGATGGCCCCAAGTGCCCGGCGACACCAGCGGCTGTGCTGGCGTTGACGGGCGCCATGCCAGCCCTGGGGTCAGGGGTGCTAAGAATCCCCGGGTGAGACCCCACCGTCAAACGACTCTGGCAACGTATAACGGACGAACTCTGAGGCTTGACCATCACCTAGCGCAGTTGGAAGTGGAGTTAGAGAACATTAAATGGCATGTTCTGGGGTTATGCGAAGTCCGTAGAGAGGGGAAGGACACCGTAACCCTAGACTCGGGCCATCTTCTCTACTTTCGCGAGGGTGATAAAACATCCCAGGGTGGCGTAGGTTTCCTCGTCAATAAGGCCCTCGTTAACAACGTTCAAGAAGTCTCCAGTGTGTCGAACATATTGGTGTGTAATAATGAGTATTTGTTTTGTATTGTACCAGTTTACTAAATTGAAAAGTTACTGTTGTAAAAATCAATTAATCATTATTCCTTATTTGCGTAAGTGCTATATGGATGCCATATTCATTACAAAGTCAAGTCACTTTTAACATAGAGATTAAATGTTTTACTAATAACGTGGAAAACGTTTGATGGATTTAAGATGAAAAAGTAATTTTAACTTTTTATGAAGCCAACTGTCGGAAACAATTAAATTGAGAGAAACAGATGTACGAAACTTAATTTAGCTTTAATACGCGGGTAGTTAAGATCAGCACTGCTGGATTATAATTTACCGAAGAGCGAACGGAATAAGGAAGTTTTAATTTGAAAATTAAAGTTATACAATACAATGGTGAAGTGCTTTTTACCTAAATACTTTGAATATTGTAAATCCCATTAAAGTTTATTACCTAAGGTGATCCCTCGGAATACGGTACTTACTAAAATTTCTAACGTTTTTTTTCTTTTACGTTTACATCAGCCTTAATTTGTATATGATTAGATAGAACAAACCTAGTATTTTTTTTGTTTCCTAAAACAAAAGATTATTGGACGCTAAACCAATTTAATTTGAGATTCATTATTCTCATCGTTTAAATTTGTGTGTGACGTTCAATTATAAAAAATTATGAAGTATATCAGCAAACAATACAATCTTGTGATTATTCTTGGCAAGATAAGGCAGGTCGTTAATGGTGTCGATTCTGTTGTTTTAGGATTAGCTAAAATTAGGATTTCGGAATTTCAAATAGATTAAAACAATTCTATGGTTGAAAAATTTGACTGACACGTTTAAAATTAGGATGACAACTCTAACATGAAGCTGACGGACCTAAAACAACTCAATTTAGTTAAAATGGCTATAACCATATTCCTTGAAAAATTAAACAAACGGGTTTAAAATTAGGACGACAGCTCTAAAATTAGTTTGATACATCTAAAACAGCTTCACTTGGTTATAAGTAGCTTTAACCCTATTCTTTGCATTACATTTTAGCTATGGTTAGAAACGTCTACCTAATTTTAGCAGGCATCTAATTAGTAGGTCATGATTAAAATTTATCGATTTTAAACTAGTATCGATTTGAATTTCTAAACGATTTCTCAAATAATGGATGAACTGTTTGACCTATGTAAAGAAGTATTTTAAAATAACATTTTAGAAAAAAACATATTTTGCTCGCAGCAAAATCCCAACCACTCAACTCAGAGAGGTTTTGCGATTTTGAAAAACGTTCTTATATAGGTATTTTTAGGACCTTTATAAAGAATACAATAATTTTTAGGTCTACCTAGCATAGAAAATTTAGAAATCCTAAAATTTAGGTTAGGAATCCTAAAACCCAGAATCGATACCAATATAAACTAAAAATACGAAAGGACCAAGGATAAAACCCTGTGGTACACCCATTGTAAGTACAGACCCTTAAGAACGTTTCCCATTAACTGTCAACTTTTTGTATCCCACACTCAAATAAAATGTAAGAAGATTCAAGCAGGTGTTCCTTATTCTATAGTGATGTATTTCCCCGATTAATGTTTAATGATGTACGCAAGCGAAAGCTTTTGATAAGTCGCACGCGTCTAAAGCATCTTGCGACTTCTCCCAAGCATCAATATACCTATGTATGCGATACTAACTCTATACCGGCATCAGTAGTTGACCTGCCGTGAGTAAACCCGAATTGCTTACCATGAAGCAGGTCATTACCATGTAAATGCCTAAGATCCTGATATTGGACTAAAGTCAGGGGGGTCAAACGTACTACCCGATTTAAACAGTTATTTGACGACATTGCATTAGATCAGGAATACGTCTCAATAAATAAATAAATAATGCTGGACAATTCACATCCTTATTCTTTTACAATTTGCGAGATAAAAAAATGTTGTTTTGACGTTGACCATACATAATCCTCTATAACAACATCATCTAATCATCATCGGAAATCACCAGCTTTCATAAAAAAGAATCATGAAAATTGGACCAGGCAGTAAAAAAATCTGATGTAACAAACATAAAAAAAAATACAGTCGAATTGAGAATCTCCACCTTTTTTGAAATCGGTTAAAAATAGAGCCGATTTCTCTCGGTCACCGCATCACGCGCGAATGGCTTGGCCAATTTCGCCTAGCTGGAGGGCGTACTACTCTACGTTTGCCGAGTCGCGGTATCCACTCAAGAACTCCCTTGCTTCTTATTTACTTTAGCGTTAGTTATATTTTTACGACCACATTGAATGCATAGGAGTGATAAGTAAATAATTTGAATTCAAGTTTTTCTATTATATTCTATTACGTATCTCATCAAACAACCATATTCATCATTCAGAAACGGCGTACACTAAGATTGTAATCTCTGGCATCCTCCCAACCGTTTGATGTCGCCGCCATGATCTCAACATTGGTAGTAAATATACAGAAGCGCAATGAGAATTTTCCCACGCGTTCTCTTTTGACGAATTTCACACGAAAATTAAGTTTATAGGTTCGCTTGTTAGTTTTATTAGATCGTGGTTAGATCATTTTCAGTGGCGGTTTGGACGTTGCTATTAAGATTTTTAACGCCTTCACTGCCCTGGTTTTTGCCAGGTCACACTGCGATGGCTAGCCTACAAACTGGCTTTTGAGCATGTCCATCTGTTTTATTAGCATTTTATGTCTTCCTCTTAGTTATGAATCTTCGTTCTTTTTATTTTATTTTTTATTTATTTATTTATCCAGGGCAACCAACTAGAGATAACATAAGGAATACAAATTATAAAACAAAATACTTAACTTTTATAACATATTCCATTATAAGCCCGGAAGACATCAGTCAAAGCGATAAGACCGTTTGTAATTCCTTGATTCTCAGCATTTCCTTCTGTTTTGTGTTTGTGTGATACAAGAAAGAGATAGGTATCTCCACTAAACTCATTTCTAAGTAAACGCGTTCATATATCGAGTTAAATCTCGTTTAAAGTCAAACCGATTTCACCGGCTTTTTGGAGCTGAATTGTGATCGCGTTTATGTAAACGAACATTTACCTCAGATTTACAGATTTACATAAAATCATAGACAATAACAAAAAAAGAAATCCGACGACATTGAATTGCTAAAATCGTTTACATACACTGAACCGCCAATAACGGGTGTTCAGGATGTTTAAACGAGTTTCGCATTAACTGCGTTTTGTTCACGCTGGTGAAATGTAAAATGTACCAACTGAACTCAGTTACCTAATCCGTAAGCGAGTTTTAACGTCAATTGATCACGTTCAATTTCAACGGTTCATTGGACCTTACTGCATCCAATGTACTATGTAAACAGTTTATGGTGTCGAGCGATTAGCAATTTGCGAGCAACTAGCTTTGAATTGACTAGAATTGCAATAAATAATATCTATTCTATGCTAATCGTGTTATTAACATTGTGTATAGGTATTTATGGCTAGTACACGCCTTTCAACATACTTCGGCAATTAAATAGATAATAAGTTAGTAAGTGTCTACCATGAGTTGTCACAGTTAAATCGCCTGACGTTACTAAAAGTTACGTAAATACACAGATAGATAACTACGGGACTCATACGGCGCATTTTAGTACCCAACTATCCGCTAGAGGCGCTTTAGAAATGTCCATAATTTTTTTAACTGTAGTCGCTAGCGAGTATATTTTGTAAAAACTCATAGGAGACACACTGTTATTACCATCGATCTATGTAAAAAATTGGAGATAAGGTACCTCCTCGAAAGTGGAAGCAATTACCTACGTCCACCTGCCTCAGTCATAGGCGGACAAGCGTTCGTGTTGCGCTTGCTACGACGACGCTGTGTGGTGCTTGGCTTAGAATTTGCACCACCCCAACTCTTCCCGTGGGTGTCATAAGAGGTGACTTAGGGATATGTACCGGGGGGCGGGCAGCAGCGCCCTCTGCAGAACAATTGTACCACCAAACTGCAATCCCCAACCCGCATGCCCAGCTTGGGAATTATGGGTAATACCCCCGATGATTGGCATTTATCCAATAACACACTTATCTGCCTGCGTCCAGCAGTGGACCATTACAGGCTGTTGAGAATGATGATGAGGATTGGTTACAGGAATTCGGCCGCTGAACTTTTGTTTACCAGCCTTTAGCATTATGAATAAAATATTAGTTATGTACCTAAAAGAAGCTCCATAAATAACCCCAGGGTAATCAATTATCCAAACTTTCGAAAGGTCTTTCAGGATTCAGCTGTTTTCTTTCTCCCCTTTGTTGCTCCTGGGACAGTCACAATGACAAATTAAGTCATTTACCTATATCGATCACTAAGTTTAGCCTGTGGTTATAATCGCATGGTGCCTAGATAAATTTTACAGGAATTCGGGTTACAGGAATTCGGCCGCTGAACTTTTGTTTACCAGCCTTTAGCATTATGAATAAAATATTAGTTATGTACCTAAAAGAAGCTCCATAAATAACCCCAGGGTAATCAATTATCCAAACTTTCGAAAGGTCTTTCAGGATTCAGCTGTTTTCTTTCTCCCCTTTGTTGCTCCTGGGACAGTCACAATGACAAATTAAGTCATTTACCTATATCGATCACTAAGTTTAGCCTGTGGTTATAATCGCATGGTGCCTAGATAAATTTTATTAGTCTACTTAACCAATAAATAAATACCTCTGGGAAATCCACACAGCGTTATCTAACCAATATTATCTTAAATACATAAAATTATGTATAAAAAACTCAAGTCATTTACCTATATCGATCACTAAGTTTAGCCTGTGGTTATAATCGCATGGTGCCTAGATAAATTTTATTAGTCTACTTAACCAATAAATAAATACCTCTGGGAAATCCACACAGCGTTATCTAACCAATATTATCTTAAATACATAAAATTATGTATAAAAAACTCTCAGATTATTATGTAGATTGTAGATCATTATTATGGTTGTGTGATACACGTGCGTGCGTGCGTAATAGTACATTGTTACCCAATGGATGAAGTAGCTTATTTAGTCCCGAGACGGGGTTTGGCGCCCGAGCATAGCGAGGGCGCTAATAGTTTGAGGGACAAAATGTTACTTTCACCAGAGGTAAACACTGTGCTTTTCATTACGAAAACAAGGAAAGTAAAAATAAAAATATGAATGAGCTAATGAAAAAATTGGTAAATTTCATTTTACATAAATCAACAACTTAGATGACACATTTATTTAATGTCTATGGTAAAATTAAAGCAATTATTAGCCATAGATAGTGAGGTTAGATAGAAGGTTTTTTCCAGGTGCCCCTTGAGAAGTAAAAAAATTGTATTTTTTTGGTTAAATCCATCATTTTGCCTTTTGAGAAACGATGCAAGTAAGTCTCTCGAGATCCTTTAAATGTATTGTGTGTTGTCTTTACCATAGAATACATGTTACGCTCCATAATGTTAAAGGTTTGTAAGTCTTTGAGTTTGATTTAGGAGGTAAAAGGTTTTCCACTACTGCTTTAGCCTCTTCTTTCATAAAATCAGGCGTTAAATCTATGTCTATATCAATGTCTGAACTTCTTGCAATAATAACTTAAAAAATCCTCTTTAGAGATAGCAGAATATAGCCATGGTAGCTCTCGCTATTCAACCATGGTTGAATAGACATAGTTGAACACGGAGCACTATTCTACATACATGTTACGCTCCATAATGTTAAAGGTTTGTAAGTCTTTGAGTTTGATTTAGGAGGTAAAAGGTTTTCCACTACTGCTTTAGCCTCTTCTTTCATAAAATCAGGCGTTAAATCTATGTTTTTTTTTTTTTTTTTTATCAGAAATAGTCCTTCGTTTGACCGCAATCTCACAATTCTCACATGATGGACAGCGAAGATGCGGCCGACGATGTATCACGAAGGTCTAGAAATGTCTATTTCAATGTCTGAACTTCTTGCAATAATAACTTAAAAAATCCTCTTTAGAGATAGCAGAATATAGCCATGGTAGCTCTCGCTATTCAACCATGGTTGAATAGACATAGTTGAACACGGAGCACTATTCTACCATTAATTTTTATCATTTAATAAATAAATATTTTGCTGAAATCTGTGTTAGTTCAAAGAAATAGTTGAAAGTAAATTATAATATGTTATTTTACCTCTAATTTATTTCAATTTTACTGTAATTGAATGGCAGTATGAATTGCGTCAAACCAGACGCAAAAGCCATCTCACATGAAGTTGAAGTTGAGTGGCTGTATAGAAAGGTAGATTGCATGGTTCAATAGAAAAGTGAGGTGACATCTGTGACTACTTGTCATTACTATATATGTATATAGTATAACTTTCATCCCGCTGCGCAGGCAACTTCCAACTTTCAGAGTAGGTATGAGTAATGAAAATATGATTTCCGACTCGTGTCAGCTTATACACCTGTCGGAAATCACCTACTTTCCGCACTTGTTGTATAAATAGCTATTGCAACTCAAAACCATATCATCACGAATTCGTTATTTTCTTTCCCCTTTGACTGTACGCCTATTATTTGTTAACTCTAGATCACTTTACAACTTCTGTTTTTTATGGTCTGAATTTTGGACGCTGAAGTATTTTTTTAGAGGATTTATGGCCTGTGGCTGAGGTATTTTTATTTTATGCTAGAAGTTTTAATTGCCTGAAATATTGAACTCTTTAGAACATTTGGAGAACTCTAACGATCGGGCATTATACAAAATTGTTTGTTTTTATAGATATACAAACATTGTAGGCCTTTATATAAATCTTATATATCTTATATCTTATATAAATTAAATAATATACATATACATATGTCACAATGTACTTTACTTTAGTAAAAAAATATATAATTATAATAAAATATAAATTACTTTCATTGCTTGCTATATAATAAACCTGCGTTAAAATACAATAGTAAACTTTTGTTGAATAAATGATTATGTTATGATTATGAAATGTCGAGTTTTACATCTGCTTTAACGAAAAATGTTTTGAACACGTGTAAATTTAATACTAATAAACTAGCAGTGCCTCGCGGTTTCACACGCGTAGTGCTTGTTCCCGTGGGAATCCGGGATAAAATATAGCCTATGTCACTCCCTGAAAAGTAAGCTTTCTAATGTTGAAAGAATTTTATAAATCGGTCCAGTAGTTTCGAAGCCTATTCAATACAACCAAACAAACAAAGCTTTCCTCTTTAGGTATAATATTAGGTCCTTACATATGAAATTGGCGTTTTGTATGGGAGGAACAAAAAGTCGAATATTTTTAATATAATACATTTAATTAATCAAAGTATGAACCATTATTTTCTATGCACTTTTGCCATCTTATAGGTAGTTCATTGATCCCTTTACTAAAAAAACCAGTCGGACGGGAATCAATAAAATCTTTGAAGGCGATTTGGACTGCCCCATCGGAGTTGAATTTTTTGAAATTTCGAAAAAAATGGTAATCTGTTGGAGCAAGGTCCGGGGAGTACGGAGGATGTCTTAGACTTTCCAATTGAAGCTCTTCTAATTTAGTAGCCGTCTGTTGCGCAGTGTGTGGTCTAGCGTTGTCGTGAAGCAGCAGTGGCGTGGAGCGATTGACCAGCCTAGGTTGTTTAGCCGCTAGCTTTTCCATCATGGTTTGCAATTGCTGACAATAGACATCAGCCGTAATAGTCTGGCCAGATTTGAGAAAACTGTAATGAACAATACCGGCACTAGTCCACCAAACGCTTACAAGTAACTTTTTTGGGGTTAATTTTCGCTTGGGGCAGGATTTGGCTGGCTGGCCAGGATCCAACCATTGCGCTGAGCGCTTCCGATTATCGTAAAGAACCCATTTTTCATCATAGGTAATGATTCGGTTTAAAATACCTTCATTATTGTGCCGGTTTAGTAATGTAACGCAGCAGTCGACGCGCGTTTGCCGGTTTGCTTCAGTCAATTCGTGAGGTACCCACCTTTCAAGCTTTTTAATCTTCCCAATTTGCTTCAAGTGAATTAAAACAGTTTTATCACTAACATCGCAGCCTGCAGCTAACTCGGACGTGGTTTGCGATGGATCCGCTTCCACAATAGCCTTCAACTCTTCATTATCAACTTGAGTCTCAGGCCGTCCACGGGGCTTGTTCTGCAGGTCGAAATTTCCAGAACGAAAACGTTGGAACCAAAAACGAACTGTGTTTTCTTTTGCAACACGACCGCCATACACATCATTCACCCTTCGAGTTGTTTCCGCAGCACTAGTGCCACGGCGGAACTCGTACTCGTAAATAATGCGATATTTTAAGTTTTCCATTTTGTAAAATGAGTGACGCAAACAGAAAAAAACAGAAGAAAAAAAACAAATGAATGACGATCATCGAAGCACAAATACATGAGTCTATAGCTGTACAAATTAGAATTTGGAATTCCTTACCAAAGAGGAGAAATTTGTGATTAAAGTGGCCAGTACGAAAAACGCCAATTTCATATGTAAGGACCTAATATTAGTAGATATAGATTAGTTGCTGCCCGCAGCTTGGCACGCGTTGTTTCTATGGAAACTTTTTGAGGTTATTTTTATCCCAAAGGAACTGATTTATGGGAAAAAAGTAGCCTATATGTTATTCCATTCTAGACCCATGCATACAGGTAAGTATATCGTATCCATCGAGCATTTAGAATGGTAGTAAACAAACCACGACACAATTATCACCAATCCACTTGTTTGGCGTCGAGTTTCAGGTGTAATTAATAAAATTGTAAGCAATATTTAGTAAAGGAACGATCTTCAATACGTATACGAGCTTTGTTTACTAACATTCTACATCTACGATGGATATGGTATAGTTCTAGAACAAGTATGCAAATTCAAGCCTTATCCGTTGAGCAGTTTTTGCGTGAAAGAGTAACAAACACCCATACAAACTTTCGCGTTTATAATATTAGAAGGACGATTGTTTATCGAGTATTTATCGTCGCGTAGGAAACAAAAGGAAGTAGGTACACCTTTTTTTTTATTTCTCGTTAAATTTTGCATACAAGCCCAAAAATTTCGCTGAACCTGTATCAAACCCAGCAACCTAGCATGTTTCCATACCAAATAACTTTAGAAATATGAAGCTATCTTAGTTAACGAACTTAGTTATCGGAAGCTCAGACCTAATTCAGTTACGTTAGTTTGAAACTTCGTTGAACGTTGCCACCTAATTACCGCGGCTTACTGAGAATTTGATCCGAGCTTGAAATTCCGATAACTTGATAACTTGATGTGGTGTATCGTGCTTTGATTGAATTTAGGTATCAACTAACCACCGGTCCACCAGTTCAAAGTCGCTCAGCGAGCTATGGAAAGAGCTATGCTCGGAGTCTCTCCGAAGGATGGGATTTGTAACGAATACATCTGACAGAGAACCAGAGCTATCGACATAATTTAGCTCCTTTTAGCTATGTCTTCTGGACATCAAAAGGGTTAACGTTTGGTGTACGATTTTTAAAATTAGCAATTTTTTTGTAAAAATGTAGAGACGTTTATTCTTCATAATGGTGTTCTTTTAAGTAATTAATATTGTTTTGAAATTTCATAGGATTCAGTTCGGTAATTTTGGAACAATTACATGACATAATACTGTATTTGCTAAAGAAGAAGCAAATAACGTATGAGATATTTTTTTGAATACGCATAGAAAGAAAAGTTGCAAAAAAAACACAAGTGTACCCCTCGTCGCCGTGTGGTGCCGGCGGCATAGAATTTGCACCGCCCTTCCCGCGGATTTCGTAAAAGGCGACTAAGGGATATTTACGACTCTCTCTACGACTGATGACCTCTGTGGCGCGGTGGGCGAAGGTCCGCCTGCGACGCAGGAGGTTGCGGGTTCGATTCCCGCCTCGGGACAAAATATGTGTGTACGATCTGCAGATATATGTTCAGAGCATTCTGAATGTTCTCTATGTATAATGAAAAAATATCTATCTATGTAGTCTATTATATTAAGTATATCGGTTACCTACTACCCATTACACAAGCTCTGCTTAGCTTGGGAATAGATAATGCTGTGTGATTTGTCCAGCATTATTAATTTTTTCATTTATTTATTTATTTACCCGGGCCGGGCAGCATCGCCTTCTGCCGACTGCCGAACAATTCTGTCACCAAACTGCGAACCCAACCCTTACCCCTCATGAGAAAACAGCCAATAAAGGCGTTTAGCAAGGGGAGGCCTGCGTCCAGCAGTTGTCCTCGATGTGCAAAAATACCCCCTTTCGTTTAAGTCGGTATCCATGGCATTTGTGGATTATTTTGTGAAATATAAAACGATCGCATTTTTTTTTACAATAATCAGAACGGAACCCTAACCCTAATAAGCACGTGAAACTGTTTTTTTAAATCACCTTGCAATAAACACATCCTCTACAGAACCACTTTTGTTCCCGTCACATGCAAAATGACACCGTTTTTGCATCGTAATCATAACTCATTCATTAGATAAGAAAATACATTGACAAGGCCACTTACCTACATTCGATTTTTTTAAACCCTGCACAAATTTGAATGACAAACAAACCCGCAGTACTTAACCTCAAATTAACTTTCTAGCTGACGATTTTTAAACATAATGGAAAGTACTTGCTGGTTTGAAATCCTTTCTTCAATAAATATTATCCAATTAGATCTCTTTATCTGGACTCCAAGCATGTGAATTTTAATTTATGTTATTGGAATCTGAATCTGAAATCTTCAAGGTTGCCTGGAGAGATCACTCTTAAGGCCGCCTTTTGTACTATAGGTATATAATTATTTAGTTATAAGACTTTTATGTGTATTCGTTATAATTTATACAATAAAGTTTTCATTCATTCTGTTGACATTATTTGCAGCTTTAGATCATACATAAACACTACAAGTCAAGATACAGGGTGGCTTTTTGAGATGGCAGTGGGTGGACAAATCATCGATGTAAGAAGAATAAATTAGTACTAGTATTTACAATTAAAGCAATTGAGCTAACTGCAGACTGTTGCACACAATCTACAGGTAGCTCAACTGATCTATATCAATAGCAGTTGATGTAAGTAAAATTTGGGAGATTGGAAGATATTGCTTCTCAAAAAGGGCTGTGTGGTGGCTTAGAATTTGCACCACCCCATCTCTTCCCGGGGGTGTCGTAAGAGGCGACTAAGGGATATCCACCGGGGGCGGGCAGCAGCGCCCCCTGCAGAACAACTCTACCACCGAACTGCGATCCCCAACCCGCATGCCCAGCGTGGGGATTATGGGCATTAGTTTTAGGTGTTGGCATTTTAGTTGTAATTATATTATGTTAATTTCCATGTCACACAAATAAAGATTTTCTGTAACTGTAGTAAGCCATGGAGTGTGCAAAGACACTAACTTTTTACCCGCGACGGAACGGAGACGGTAAGTATATGCGTTTAGGGTGTGATGTTGTTTGTATGTATGTATGTATGTATGTATGTGCAAAATGCAATGTTCCCAATTATCTCCCAAACGGCTTGACCGATTACGGTGCGGTTTTCAGTTTCGGGTTCGAAATTTGGTGGCGATGATTCTTAGCTAGTTTTTATTCTCTTCCCTCACCAGGGGGCGCTGTTATATGTGTATTTAGTGAAAACCAATGTTGCCATATATCTCCAGAACGGTTTGTTCGATTGAGACACAGTTTTCAGTATAAGGTATGGGGTTCATTGGCGATGGTTCTTAGCAAGTTTTATGGTGTTTGCTCACCAGGGGGCGCTGCAATCGACGTTTTAAAAAAATATTTTTGTACAATACAATACAAATACTCTTTATTGCACACCAAGATACAGAAAAGAAAACACAAACACAAAAACAGTTGCACAATGGGCGGCCTTATCGCTAAGAGCGATTTCTTCCAGGCAACCTTTGTACCTTTATAGACGTGTTTGCCAACACACTCCGTTGCTAGGCAACGCGGTGCGTTGCTAATTTAATAATAACATAATAATTAAAATAAAATAAATACAAAAAGTCGGTATATTTTGGCTTTGCCAAAATATACCGACTGCCGGCCGGATTTTTTTGGCTTTGTAGTAATGGATAGGTGAAAAAATTTAGGAAGCTATATTTGTAAGTAAAGGTAATTTAAGTGTCTTTTTCAATTCCATTTGGTCGGGGGTTTTGCAAAAATTATTTCTTCCTTTTTCGATTAAGTACATACTATTTATTATATCCGTCGTGGGTTTTTCAAAATTTTATTTTGATTTTATTAGTTCAATTCCATTTGTTGCGATGGTAGCTCTTTTGGAGCCACCCTGTTTCAAATCACTCCTGCAACAAGCCTTATGTCCCCGTTTTCTCCTTTTCAGATGCCTCTTTTCATCTTGTTTTGGGCTTGCTCCACTTGTCTTTGCCTCTTATTATATGCGCCAATACTCAATATGCATGTGACTTCAAAAAACCTTTTTTTACGTATTCTCTATTGATATCTATAGAAATATATCGATATATTTATTTTTGTATTTTATGATGTTTTTATTGTGATATTTAATCATTGTTAGGCATTGATTTATCAAAAAGGGAAGATAGGTTACGTTCTCCCAGCGCTCACTCAAAAATTGGCATGTGTTACAACTACACGCAAACGCATACGCTCACAGTTATATTTCCAGTCCTGTGCAATACAAAGAACAACAAAGACGGAAAGACGTACCTAAGGACCGAAGTGAGACCGAGACAACAATATTTCTCGCTATTACAACCGCCCATGCCGCCGGTCAGACGGTGACTGAGGTGGATGGTGGTGAGGGAGCATGCAATTTTACACAATTTGTGGTTGCCACTTTCGAAAAACCAGTACCTCATCTTCCCTTTTTAATTAATCAATGTTGATAGGTAGATATTTTAAATCTCAATCGCACAATGTCTAATCGCAACACAACGCTATTGGCACCCGAACCATTGACGTCATGCTTGAACTTTTTTTTATGCGCATGAAGTTTTGACTTTGAGTTGACATAGGGGACTCGATGATCCGTGACGTCACAAAATGTAAGGGCTAACATGGCAGCGTTTTTATCACCCGAAACTGAGTGTGGTTTTGGTTTTTGTTTTTTACCTCAACAATTTAATTTTTATATTTTTGAATATATGTTATTTGTTATATTTCGTTTCGGCTGTGTATTAACCTAAATAATCTATTTAATAAAATCAAAAAACCATGTAAATACCTTATTGTTTTAAATCCGTAAGTTTACACGGATCCGATGATTCACAGAATAAAAGAATTGCTCAGCTTCACAATATCGTGCTAATTAGCACAGAAAGAACTTTATATTGTAAAAGTATTTTTGTGTTTGCAATGAAAACAATGGCAGGTCACTTGGCCATTTATTTCAGGATGGCGTGATGTATTTTTGATTGGGTAGAGTGAATGCTGTCTTAATTTACAATGGGTAGTGACGAAATTAAGGAAAAGACAAAAAAAAACATTTTATAAAACTTTTGAAGTTTTTGCGATTTGCTAGATTTTTTTATTAATCGGGTACCTATTTATCGCGAACCTTTTGTTTTGTTATCGCGTGCCGTGTGTGGGTTCTGGCTTAGAATTTGCACCACTCCAACTCTTCCTGCGGCTGATTGACATGTAAATTGGCTAAATAAGCTGTATTTCTGTCGTAAGAAGAGACTAAGGAATATCCACCGGGGGCGGGCAGCGGTGCGTTCTACAGAACAATTCTACCCCCAAACTGGGATCCTCAATCCTCATGACATATGCCAGCGTGTGGATTATGGGCATTACATCCATGAGATGAAAGCCAATTAGGCGCTTATCAGGGGGAGGCCTGTGTCCAGCAGTGGACCAATATATGCTGGTAAGGTTGTCCGAGTCGCGATGGACGATCGTGGTCATAGGGCGACTGGACGCGATGGAAACCTAAAATAATACACAGAAAATTTTACGACCCCAAACAACACATATTTGCACATCATACAAACATTTGACCCAAGACGGAAGTCGACACCACACTTTTCGGTAGTTTATGGCAGTTTTTTTACAAAATAAACGTAGGTACAACTTTACTAATTAAATAATAGGTCAAGCGTTCTTCGTAAACAGTCTGTTTTCCACATTTTCTACTGCTAACGGATGATTCAAAGTTTAAACTTCAATTAACCAGTTAAAAGTTGAGGAATTTATTCCAGCTACAGCGCTCGGCTTTTGCCCTGGCACAAACAAAACAAAGAACCCTACTGATGCTCCATCGCATTTGTCTCGCAAACAAAAAACCATGAACGACCAAAGCAAATATTGCAAAGATTGATTAAAAAATTACACGGAGTGTTCCGAAGTTTATCATCTTTTTGTGCTTTTCCCACAATTTTGAAGGAACCACGAAAATTGTTATTATTCCGCCCTTAACCATAATTGACGTTCGTACGTTTTAAAATAGGTGTAACCTTATCATAATTTAATTATTTTACTTCCTCTTTTTAACTACGAATACTTTCCCAGACACATTTTTGGCAATTCTACCCACAAAGAGCTATTATTATATACCGCTGATGCATAAGACGTAACGGATGTTCTAAACATACGCCATATCAAGAGCCGAGTACTGTGCACTAACGTAACTGTCAATAAGTAAGCCAAGGAGTGGGCAAAGTTAAATTAGACACTTTTAACGTTGACTAACTTTTTAGTTCAAGTCAATTTGTTGCGATGGTATCTTTCTATGGGTTTTTTTTATCAGATACCTATCTACGTAGGTAGAGTCTATGGTCAAGATGGCTAAATGGTCAGGAATTTTGTGAGTTTAGGAGAATTGGAGCTTTGGTGCTCTATGGCCTATGTCCAGCAGTAGACTAATATAGTTTGATGATTGAGAATTGGGGTCGATTCTTTTCGTAGATAAACAAAACCAATTATAAAACACTAAAAATGAAGGGGCCATCCAAAGCTGTTTTTTATATATTACAAAAAAATTAATTCCACTTAAAATGTCGATAAATAGATCGTAGGTCGAAAGGTATCACACTAATATTATAAAGGCGAAAGTTTGTATGGATGTATGGATGGATGTTTGTTACTTCTTCACGTCAAAACTACTGGACGGATCTGGCTGAAATTTTGCATACAGGTAATTCTAATCCTGGAATAAAACATAGGCTACTTTTTATCCCATAAATCTGTTCCCGTGGGATGAAAAAAAACCTTTTAATGTTTCCATAGCAACAACGCGTGCGAAGCCGCGGGGCGCAGCTAGTTATATATAAAAAGCGAATTAGTCATCAAGATCGGCGAAGATAGAAGTGACGTCTGCTTACTAAGCTTTCTACCTTACAAACGCGTAAGTAGAGTCAGAGTCAGAGTCAGAGTCAGAGTCAGAGTCAGAGTCATAATTGAAAATTCTTTTGACTTACAAAATAAGCATTGGACAGTTTTTTTTACTATAGAAACAGCTTGATAAATTCTAATTACTATGAAATAAGAAGCCACGGGCAGAAGCCAAACACTCTTTATTATTCCAGCCATTTTTATCCATTATTATTTATTTTATTGTACGTATTCCGATCGTGCTGATCCAATAAAAATAAAGTTTAGCCTATCCCCATTAAGAGGAGGCAATGCGTGCCATTTTGTTAAAAGGATGTGCATAGGATTTTTCGTTCATAGAAGCAGGACAGAGCATACGTTGTTATCAAGATTTTGCTTATTAAAACTACACAACTTATGAAAAAACTGGTTCTAAAAACTAAACACTTTTTAGTAATAAGTAACAAATTAAAACATATAAGTCATTAAGAAATATAGCTTTTTTTTCAACCTACTTTAAATGAAGGATGGATTCTCAATTCGACTGTATTTTTTTTCAACCTATCTTAGGTATATGTTACTCGGCTGAATCGCCAATAACACTCAAACCTCTGTGGTTTACTCAGTGTTATTATAAGTTTTACCTACTATTGTAATATTGGTATAAGTTGGTAAATAAATAAATTAAAAAATAAAATTATACAGTGATTTTTGTAATTTTTTTGTCAATCGTTATGTTTTTTCATATTCAATCAACCAAAGAAAAGTGTTGAATCTTATGTAAATCTAGTTTCTTACCACAGCGATCCCGTGAGTACTGAGATATCCTATACAGTATCTATCGAGCATGGAGAAACGTTAGTTAAGATAATTTAACTACTATAAATAAACATAAACTAGCTTAGCTGTACCCACAACTAGGCTTCATAAAACTAATGTATCTTTTAAAGGGCAATGTACAACAAAACCCCTACTGAGCTGCAAAAATTATCAGTTAATAAATTCAAACAAACTGTCAAAACTTTACTATGCAAAAAGGCTTACTATAAAATATCAGATTATTTAGAGGATAAAAAAGCTTGGGTCGGATTTTGCTCCAACTCGAAAAATAACAACTAACAGGCTAAAGGTTTCTTCGTCGTTTCTTTTCTTTAGTCTACATACCGAAATGATCGAAATCAAAAATACCACTTTATTTCCGTGTCAGTGTATTTTTTAATATGATTTGACCTTTTCTAAGTGTACATTCATTGTATTTATGGAAATAAAGCATTTTTGAGTTTGAGTTTGAAGTTAACAAACCGCCCAAACTTTACCTAAAATACACTTTGTTGGCGCGTCTTTTTATACGTCCTTTACATAACTTTTTGTTTTTAGATGTTTCCGTCAGTAAATATTTCTTGCTACAAGTAAGTTTTTTGTTATTTGTGTCGTAGGTTGTTCACTAACATTCTACATGCTCAATGGTATATATAATGGTATCACATATAATATTATAAATGCCAAAGTTTGTATGGATGTATGGATGTCTGTTACCTCTTCACGCCAAAACTACTGAACGGATCTGGCTGAAATTGCACACAGTTAATTCTAATCCTGGAATCAAACATAGGCTACTTTTTATGCTATAAATCAGTTCCCGTGAGATGAAAATCACCTTTTAACGTTTCCATAGGAACAACGCGTGCGAAGCCGCGGTATAACCAACCAAGATAACCAAACCCGTAGGTTCGCCCCTTAATACAAAAGAATTATGAAGGTGTAGACCTGGATCCCAATCAAGTTCTACATCAACCCTTACGTCAGCTGGGCCCTTATACCAACCCCTGTTGGACTTCACGGCTATTATACGTGATTTAGAGACCTCCTGGTTTTGTCTTTCCAGCACATTAGCTTCGTTGATAAAAATATGTACCTAAATGGGTAAATTCATTAGTGACGTAATGTTCTGGAAACGTCTGTGTAGGAATAAAATATACTACGTTATGGTTAGGAAGAGTAATTGTGAAATCACAACTAGGCCTGTTCTGATTTTACAAATACTCTTCCTCCTCTTTCTATTGTATTCGTCAGCAGTGAACGAATGCGGGCTGATGATGATGATGGTGATGATGAATTAGAATATGAAGTTTTTTTTATGAATGATGACATTTGATGACATTTTTATGGTAAGTAGCGTCTTAAATCCTAAATTAGGTTTATCTAGACACTAGGTTCTCTAATATAAACTTAGACACGCTTAATAATAAGGACAGTTACGCACACAGGCACAGCGGTACCACTACCACCGTCTTGGGTTCTACGAGATGGCGCGGTATGCAGTTGTATAGGCATATGTTTTTCAAAAAGATAATCGTACAATAATCTTTAAAAAAATATTTATAACTAGCAGCGCCTCGGGGTTTCACCTGCGTAGTTCGCTTTCTCTGCGGAATTTGGGGATAAAATATAGCCTATGTCACTCCCTGAAAATTAAGCTTTCTAATGGTAAAGGATTTTTTAAATCGGTCCTGTAGTTTCGTAGCCTATTCAATACAAACAAACAATGAAATCTTTCCATTATAATATTGGTACCTAAAGATGATAAAGGTCCTTTTGAATCCATAAGATTAAAACGGCTAGTATCTACTGATGTCCATAATGTAGTTACTAAAATTATCCAGAATACCTATACCTACTACCTGTTTAGGTATTCTAGACCTCTGGGTCTATTTGCCAAGGTGGGATGATGATCTGCGAAAGACTGCAGGCAGATGGATGCGTCAAGCTGAAGACAGAGCGGTATGGCGCTCATTAGAGGAAGCCTATGTCCAGCAGTGGACTAATATAGGCTGATGATGATGATGATCTTTGACCGAAGTCAGTCTGATGATGATGATGACTATATCGTCAACCCAAAGATTTCTTACAGCCACACCTTCGACCACCATCTTGGTGACGCTGACGAAGGTCAATAAGTGTCTCCGATGTTTTCCAAACTTCAACTGGACAGATTTATTGAGACAGGCAGTATTTATAGACTTTGCAATATAGGGTGATATACGGTAGAAAGGGAAAATTGCCAAAAATATACACCAGTGTGTCTACCATGAGTTTTCACAATCTATTCTTTACTCGCAAGCGACTGTAGTAAAAAATATGTATGGAAACTTCTAAAGCGCCTCTAGCGGATAGTTGGGTACTAAAACGTATTACTATACGCAGATCTATGTCACGTAAATGACTATTTACGTAATTACCGTAGTAACTTCAGGTGATTTGACTGTGACAACTCATGGTCGATACACAGATACCTATCCTATTGTTTATTAATTTATACACCTATTTGTACCTTTTGCGTAAAGTTCCTATTGTAAAGTACCTTGCTCTGACCATTTTTTTTGTTTTTAATGTAATTGTCTATTAATAAATAAATAAATAAGTACATAATATTATTACAATCTAGTCTAAGACTAATAAGTAATTTAAAGACTTAAACTGCTAAAATACTCCATTTTAATTATACCTACCACAGACTAATAAGGTTTTCAATTTAGTGCAGAAGGTAAAACACAAAAATCTTGGCTACTACAAAAGAAATATAATAAATAAATAAATGCTGGACAATTCACACAGCATTATCTAGCCCCAAGCTAAGCAGAGCTTGTGTTATGGGTACTAGATAACTGATATACATAATACAATACACTACATAGATAGATATTTTTTATTATACATAGAAAACATCCAGAACGCCCTGAACAAATATCTGCAGATCGTACACACATTTGTCCCGAGGCGGAAATCGAACCCGCAACCTCCTGCGTAGCAGGCGGACCTTCGCCCACCACGCCACAGAGGTCGTCGAATATAAAGTACCTACGACGTTACTTAAATATATGCCTAATCTAAATTCTCTACTTGGGGTCAAATTTAAGCAACAAAAAGTATGGAAGAATACTGTCTTAAAGGCTGTGCTCTGCCAATGAGGATCCGTTCCGTTTTTAGTTGAGAATGGAGATTTAAAGAGCTAAGAAATCCTTAACACACAGTGCATTTTTTTTGTTCTAAGACACTAGCGAAGCTTACTAAGTGACCGCTGCCGTTGCGTGTGACGTTATTGCAATGGAAGCCATAATTTTTTCCTAGCAAGGCAGTGTTTCCTTTGGTTTATTGTGACTTTGAAACAAATTAAGGGTCTGAAGTGCCTCATTGAGGAATCAACCCCATCTACACCCACAGAAAAGCTGAAACGAAGCTGTCAGTCACCTAAAGTCCTGCTCCGATACTTCAAGGAGCTGGGCTGGTTAGGGCCTGCTTAGGCAGGGGGATAATGCACAATACACTCCTATGCGAGACGTCCGTGCAGATCTTAGTTCCCCTACTTAGAATTAGAATTAGAATTAGAAGGGTTATTTGATATTTGATTAATTCACCTTGTCAACAATGCATAAATATTTTTTTGTTCCAAAATGTTTGTTTGTTTGTATTGAATAGGCTCCGAAACTACTTTACTGATCTAAAAAAAAATTCATCATTAAAAAGCTTACTTTCCGGGCGTAACATAGAGAGGCGGCTATATTCTATCCCGGAATTCCCACGGCAACGGGAACCCCCACGGTAGTTTTGTGATATTTTGTGTGAATTATTTTAATTAACTAGTCACAAATTGGATAGTAACATATGATACTCATAGCTAATAGAACAAAATAGAAACTCGATATGAAATATAACACTGGATGTAACATTACCTCGTTTGTGCGGTAAGATAAAGGTAAATAATCTTTTTAATTGAATAATACTTAAGAAACGGTAATTTGTATCAAAGATTAATCAATCACATCTCAAGAGATGCTAGTAAATCAATCCCCACTGTTTGTCAAGACAAACAGTCGGGATTGACCAGAATTATTTATTTATTACTTCTTACATTTCTCGCCGAATTGGCGTGTACAAGTACAAGTGATTTCAAATCTCTCGTCAAAGAACTATTTCTTCACCAAATAGAGGTTTGTCAATTTTCATTGATAATATTCATATAAATAAACAAAATTACATACAAAAAAACAATATTACAATAAATAAATAGATCTTACAAAACTTCTCATAAAGTCCACATGAGAACACTAGCGCCGACGTCTATTTTTTCGTATTTTTACGTTAAAGAAAGGAAGACAAAAAAAATGATCTGGCCTATCATGTATGATGCCTACTATAAGCTTTCTTTAAATACCTCTGTAATAGTTTTTTTGTATAGTTTAGGAGGAGATGCGAAACAGAGTTTGGTGGCCACCAAGTGCAATTTCGCATCTCCTCCTAAACTATACAAAGAAACTATTATAGATATATCAATAAAATTAATTTTGTTTTAAAAAACTACAAACCGACTTCAATTTTTATAGTTTTTTCATGAATTTTCATGGAACCCATTGTCAGAAGTGAACAAAATTACAATGGGACCACAGGGGAAGCACCAGCTCTTATATAAAAAAAGAATCATGAAAATCGGACCACCCAATGAAAAGTTCTGAGGTAACAAACATAAAAAATAAAAAAAAACAGACGAATTGAGAACCTCCTCCTTTTTTTGAAGTCGGTTTAAAAAAGCTTATGATAGGCATCACAAACTGGCCTATAATGTATTGAAAATTCGAGTGTTCAACGTACCTAATAATAAGATAAAATAGTTGGCGGCGCTAGTTTGACTTGGGGTACCGCCTTATCTATCTTAATTTTTTACGTAGGTAGGTACTTAATAAACGCCCTATGTATATTATGTACACATTTGTTTCTATTATTTGCCTGTCATATGTATTTGTTTCTATTATTAGATTGTAAATTTCCTTGTTATTAAAAATGCCATGAGTATTTCTAGTTTAGCACAAATATAGGTACGTCAGTTACATACTTAAATGCTGGCAAGACCTAATTCTTCCAATAAATGTGTACTAATTTCACCAATTCACTGTCCCAGATAGTTTCGATCATGTTCTTTTGTTGTGTTTATCCAATTAATTGCTCGAGCCCAAAGATAAAAACAACCCGAAAGCAATACTTAGAACTTGTTTGTGTGAACTCGTGACTTTCCACCCACAGACACTTTGTTCAATGAGTTTATCTTATCGTTTATTGTTTTAATATCAATTGACGTCATTTATGTAAAAGGTATAAGGCTTTTATTTTATCAATGAAGTTAATTGAATTTAGCCTGGGTAATCCCTCACCTTATCTCAACAGCCTATATTGGTACACTGTTAAACGCAGGCCGCTTGATAAATTCTCAAAAGGTAGTGAATTCTCTCCCCCACAATATTCATGCTAGCCCCACACTCTTCACCTATATGCGTAAAGCAAAGAGCATTACCTATTTTCATGAGTCTATTATATTTTATATATTTAAGTATTTATTATACATATGTATATTAATGTATTTGTACATCAGGAACGTATTATATTTTATATATTGAAATTGGTAGGTATCTTAGATTATAGTGTAATATAATAATATGTAATAGTCTATTGATTTTAAGGATTAAGCTACATTTTCTCTAAGAAATTATGCACACAAACCCACATATCGTTGTCTCTCTCCCAAAAAGGTTTGCTGGAAGATAACTCTTTTTAGTGTTAAGCTCGCCTTTGCCATTACTTCTCTGCTGTATGTATACATAAACGCCTTGTTGGCTTTGATCACATGGGAAGTGCATAATCCCCACGCAGGTATAGTGCAGTGGGTTAAGGATAACAGATCGGCGGTAGAATAGTTCTTCAGGAGGCGCTGTTGCCCGCCCCTCGGTGGATATTCCTTACGACACCCGCGGGAAAAGTTGGCGCGGTGCCACAGACATCTGAGCTGCGCGGCTAGGTAGTGCAAATTCTAAGCCAGCTCCACGCTGCAATGGGTAATGCCAACGCAGCAGGCCGCTTAAACTTCTTGTTTACCTAAGAAATCAAATAAAATCTAAAATTTTTCGGCATCGACGGGAATTGAACCCTGACCACTTGATTTTTTAGAAATTATATAATAGTGAAATACTATAAGAATCATAAATCTTAAAATTTCTTCTTTACCTACTTACAACGGATATTTCGGAAGGTACCTTTAAACCCTTAATTTTTAAAACAGTGAAACAATCTGACCTAGCCTTTTTCTGAAGCACTCTACGTCACAGTTTTTACTAGCCGCTCCTCCAATAAAGATGCCCCTAGTGATTCGACGTCATACATTTTTAAAATACTTTAGAATCCCTGGAGACTGAAAAATCCTAGGTATTATTTATCCAACCTATATTCTAACCTTTTTTCCGTTTTTTTATGTAACACACTACGGTAAAAATACCAACAATAAAATACAAAGAACAGAACCTGTGCAAAGTGTGCAATGGTCATGAAACGCGTCAAAGTATCATTTTTATCCGACTTCAAAAATGGAGGAGGTTCTCTATTCGATTGTATTTTTTATGTTTGTTACCTCAAAACTTTCGACTGGGTGAACCTATTTTGATGATTCCTTTTTTTAAAGCTGGTGCTTCCGTGTGGTCTCGTCAATTTGGTCCAGTTCTGACAATAGCATCCATGATAAAACGGTATAATTGAAGTCGGTTTATAGTTTAACAAACCATATTATATCTTTCCAAGTATTCTACGTAAAATAATCATTAAAGTAAGTACACAAGGTACTTAATTTAAACACAAATTCATAGCAAGATTTCAACCAAACATAACATTTTATAGTGATTACCATACTATTTTATCTTCAAAACACAGAGGATTACCAATTTACTTTATGTTACGAAACTTTTATAGCGTAAACAAAAGAGGTTAGGAACTTTGTTTCGTAAATGAAAACAATTCGAAAATATTCAGGCATGAAAACAACACTTTTTACGTTCAAACTTTTTATGACTTCATAAACAATACACGTAGGTAGATCTCTTTTTATTTCTGTTTAATTTCACGTTTGAGACGTTCTAACAATAGATAAATTTTCTACATTGTCTATTGTCATGTCGAAATTTTTAAAATCGGTCTTCGGTTAGAAGTTTTACTCACAAATACTCGCTCAAACGCAACTCAGATTTAAAAAACACGTTTCAAGTGACAGATTTTTATCGAAATATGACAAACTAGCTGCGCCCCGCGGCTTCGCACGCGTTGTTCCTATGGAAACGTTAAAAGCTGATTTTTATCCCTCAGGAACAGATTTACGGGATAAAAAGTAGCCTATGTTTTATTCCAGTATTAGGATTACCTGTATGCAAAATTTCAGCCAGATCCGTTCAATAGTTTTGGCGTGAAGAGGTAACAAACATCCATCCAAACATCCATACAAACTTTCGCATTTATAATATTAGTGATAGTGATAGTGAAGTGAAGTGATATAGTGATAATGATGATGATAGTGACATATTATACAAGGGTATGTGCAAATACAGGTGCACTCTCGATTCCCTCACTCTCATATTCCGATGAGACAACAGACCGACATGATCGAGGAGAGGTCAGGCGCAAGACCAACGGCTTAACATTCTTTCCGAGCACGGATGTCTAACACCGCCAACTTTCTGACTCCGGGCAGTGAACCACAATAACAACTTTTGGCCCGACCCGGGATTTGAACCCAGGACCTAATAATCAATGGCTGACCGCTAAACCAACGAGGCAGTTATCTTAGGCAACATATTGCTCATCACAAGCCAGCAAGCAGCTCATAAGCTGCGATTGAGAATTCTCGTGATTGTCGTGCAATAAAAGAAACAAATCATAAATCAAAAATACATAGATGTAATAATCATAGAAATACCTAGACATATTTATTTATTTTTATAGCATTACCAACGAATTCATTAGTTTCGGATCAAAGAACTTTTTACTTTTTTTTGTTTTATATGTACATTATATCTGATAAAAAACAAAAAGAAGTAAAAAAGTAGCTATGATAAAATAAAAACTTACACCGTGTCCATTTTGAATGAGGCATAAACGTATACAAACCGCCCATACTTTGTTGGCGCGTCCTTTTATACGTAATTTACATTACTTGTCGATTTTAGATCCTCCCTTCAATAAAAATTGCTTACAATTATGTCTGAAACTCGACGCCAAGCAAGTGAGATTTTGTTATTTGTGTCGTATTTTGTATACTAACATGCTCCATTCAAAATGGATAAACCATAGGTGTTACATAATGGTTAAACCACTTCATGGTCTTTGTTAATCAAATTAAAAGTTTCGTGATAAGCATCTTTAGATTTTTTTGTTGTTATTGTTGTAAATTGCTGCTGTTTGGTGCTCTGCTGTGTAGCTGTGTGGTGCCGGCTTAGAATATGCACCAGCCCTACTCATCCCACGGGTGTCGTAGGAGGCGACTAAGGGATATCCAAATGCTGAGCTAGGGTCCCTTTTTACCCAATGTATAAACAAATTGTTAGATTGTATATTAAGTACTTATTAGTTTTTAAGTTTTGTAAGTACCATTTTTACTTTGTTTGTAAGTTGGTAAAATAAATGATTTTAATCTTTTTTATCTTTATATCCACCGAGGCAGGCAGCAGCGCACCCTACACAACAATTCTACCAATGAACTGCGATCCCCAACCCGCATGCCCAGCGTGAGGATTATGGGCGTACCCCCTATAAGATAAAAGCCAATGAGAGGGAAACCTGCGGCCAGCAGTGGACCAATATAAGCAGTTGAGGTGAAGTGTGGTGTAGTAAATGGAGTCCTGCATTATTCAAAGACCATATCCCGGTCATAAAATTACAATACAATACAATACACTTTACTGCCCACCAAAAAAAATACACAAATACAGGAAAATAGATATAACAGAGTTGCACAGTGGGCGGACTTATCGCTAAAAGTGATCTCTTCCAGGCAACCTTGGGATGGACACGTAGCTGTTGTACACGTATAGATAAATTACTTACGTTGTTGAATGGCTATTATTCGATCGAAAGTATTCAATAATTCGTTGATACTTAGTTATGACCTGGTTCTATGTACCTACTCGTTTGTTTGTTAAAAATAAACATAAGAACTGTGAAGTTTCCTTGAATTGATGGTGTTTTGTTTGATTACGTTTCTACTAACTTTTGAAATTTATTTACTTACCTACATTTTTCAAATACTTCGGAGCAATTTTTTTAACTAAATGGGTCCATTAACGTATTATCACACGGAACCACTTATAAAAAACAGTTAATCTTTTGATCACTCATCATAAGTTCAATTCAATTCAATTCAAATCATTTTTTTACCGTAAATTCACAAGGTACACTTGGTCAAGTCAAATTGCTACTTAATATAAGGTTGGTACCAAGAACAAAGGATGCGCCTTACCACCTAGAGTGATTTTTCTGTGAAATGACTAGTGGCCATCCCCGGCTTGCTCGATTTCTTTTGTTTTTAACGCAAAACAAAAGGATAGGCATTCCGTTTGGCGATTGGCGATTGTAGGTACTTATACAAAAAAAATTACAGGAAACCGTAAATAATTTAATGAATGGCTGTAAAACAGTGATAGAATAAAATTATTAATATTTACCTTATGTATTTTAATACTAGCGCTCCGTCCCGGTTACACATGAGAATACTTTTTTTTTCTAGTAATGAAAAAAAAAAGCCTGTGACTCAGGGACAATGTAGCATTCTAATGATAATAGCCATTTATGCAACAAGTGCGGAAAGTACTTGGATGTTTCCTGACGAGTGGCATATTATTCACGAGCGAGCGCAGCGAGCGAGTGCGTATAAGACACCAGTCGGAAATCATCTTTACGCACGTGTGTGTACGTGTGTGTACAATGTCTTACTATGCGTTGTGTGAGTAAATAAAAAACTAGTCACAGTAAACAAGATTAATTGTGAATTGTGACCTCTTTATAATATTATTAGATTAATTAAAGTGTCCGCCTTTATATACAAGTCCACTGTTGGGAAAAGGCCTCTCAGGCCTCCCCTGAGTGTAAATACACTTACAATAAACTTAGAAAAAGGCTTTCTGTTTTGTATAATCCTCTCTGTGAGCAAAATAAATAAGCCTATTACAGAGCTTTATTCAAAGGCATCTCTTGTTTAATAAAGTAGGTTTATTTTGTATGACGAGAATTTATTAAAACTCTGATAAGTGGGTTGGCTTTGAGAGGAAATTTGTAAAAGATATTTTATTATTTCTACGTTGAAAATTGTATAACATCAACTTGATTTATTGGTTGATGGAGTTCCACTGGCTGGACATAAATATATAATTAACAAGCTGCGCCCCGCGGCTTCGCACGCGTTGTTCCTATGAAAACATTAAAAGATGTTTTTTATCCCACGGGAACAGATTATGGGATAAAAAGTAGCCTATGTTTTATTCCAGTATTAGAATTACCTGTATACAAAATTTCAGCCAGATCCGTTCAGTAGTTTTGGCGTGAAGAGGTAACAAACATCCATCCATACATCCATCCAAACTTTCGCATTTATAATATTAGTGTGATGTTGGACAATTCATAACACAAGCTAAGCAGAGCTTGTGTTATGGGTACTAGATAACTGATATACATAATACAATACACTACATAGATAGATCATCATTATCATCATCATCATCATCATCATCATCATCATCATCATCATCATCATCATCATCATCATCATCATCATCATCATCATCATCATCATCATCATCATCATCATCATCATCATCATCATCATCAGCCTATATTAGTCCACAGCTGGACATACCTCAACCTCAACCTCAACAGCCTGTATTGGTCCACTGCTGTACGCAGGCCTCCCCATGCTAAACACCTTGTTGGCGTTTATCTCATGGGGGGTAATGCCCATAATCCCCATGCTAGGCATGCGGGTTGGGGATCGCAGTCTGGTGGTAGTATGATTCTGCAACTAACTACCTATCTTTGACGAATTTTACTTTGGCATTAGTAAGTATAAAAAAATAATACCTACTTACAAGTAACGGAACATCATTTCAGCCAAAGATATAAATCGTTAGATATGCCCTTACCTCAGTGAGACCGCGCCGTTTTGTGTCCAAGTCGAACCTTACGCCTGCTTAAACCTGCACTCAGTGTACATCTACGCACAGTGTTAGCCGGACATGTAGTGAAGGATGTTTGCGAGCAGTATTATAGTGATACAAAATGACGTGTGCCCTTCGAAAGTGCAACAAAAATTCAAGAAACACAAATAAAGCCAGAGGTGTAACATTTCACTCGTAGGTATTGCGAGTTAATGAAAAAACTTTTATTTTATCGTCCGCATTGTCAAAAATGACTACAATAACAAATTTAAATGGCGAGTGCACGAAAGAGAAAGTTGTGTTTGCACCTAACGTGTGAGAAAAAGAGATGACACTATTTTCTCAGTAGGTACGCTTGTTTTGTTTGTGTACATTGCTACAGTTTTTGGTGGTCGGGGCGTATCTAACGATTTATATCTATGATTTCAGCTATAAACCTATCTGTAATTCTTTCTCACATTACAAACACAAACTCTCACAAAACAAAATGGAAAAATCCGATAAAATGAATCAGAAGCTAACAAGCGAACAACAACAAGTCTCTAAATTGCCGCGGAACTCCGAATGTGGCGGAAAACCTAATCAGATGGAAAATTGAAGACGTAGCCACTGAGAGAATGAAAACTTATGTTATTGAGATAAATACTCATTCATTTCAAGCCTTCATTAACCGACTTAAAAAAAAGAGGAGGTTCTCAATTCGACAGATTTTTTTTATGTTTGTTAACCCAGAACTTTTGACTGGGTGGTCCGATTTTCTATGAAAGCTGATGCTTCCTGTGTGGTCCCATTTTAATTTTGTTCAGTTCTGACAGTGGGATGTAGTTTTTCATAAAAAATCATGAAAAACTATAAAAATTGAAGTCGGTTTATAGTTAAAACAAAATTAATAATAATTTGTTTTTCTAGTTCTGACAATGGGATCCATGAAAAAACTGTTTAACTGGAGTCGGTTTATAGTTTTTTAAAACCAAATTATTTTATTCAAATAAAATAATATACTCATTTTGTAACTACTATTGCATGATACCGCGGCAGGGGAATACAGAAATGAGGAGTAAAATGGGCTATTTACTTGCTAACGGATTTTTGGGAAATGGCGAACAACCTCAACTAGCGAAATTAAACTGTGTGAAGTGTATTCTATAAGTTTTAGTTCTACTTAGGCAAGACTAAAAGTTAAATATAAAATTATTCGGTGTATTAATTTTATATTTTACTTTTGAAAGTGGCTAAATATCCTCTTTATAATATAAATAACCTCTTTATTCCATATACAGTTTATATTTTGCCACTTTTGACCCGGACGCTAATTAAATAGACACTTGTGTTTGGGACTAATGCAGTTTTGAACAGATATTCCTCTTATACAATTTAGAAAACTAACATCTTTCGCGATTTATTTGAGACTAGCTGCGCCCCGCGGCTTCGCACGCGTTGATCCTATGGAAACGTTTAAAGCTGATTTTTATTTCACGGGGAGGCTATGTTTGATTCCGGGATTAGAACTTAACGATTAACTGTGTCCAAAACTGCAAAATTTCAGCCAGATCCGTTCAGTAGTTTTTGCGTGAAAAGGTAACAAACATCCATCCATCTATCCATACATCCATACAAACTTTCGCATTTATAATATTAGTGTGATTCTTAGATAGATAGATAGATAACTCGTTATTGTACCACACAAACATAAAATACAATGCAGATGGAAATGTAGAGAATCAAGGAAGTACAAAGGGCGGCCTTATCGCTTTTAGCTATCTCTTCCAGGCAACCTTTGGATGGCCTGGAGATAAAAGAACAGAAATCAATATTAACCTACGACCTACACACTATATACTACTACGAACTTTTAAGACAAGAGTTTCAGAGGAACTCAAAGAGAGACAGTAAGTTGGACAGGAATTCAGCGCTCTTTTGGATAAGATGGGCTGGGAGAATATAACAAGATAGAGATGGCTGGGAGAATACAACAAGAGAATAAACAAGAGAGATAGAATTTTCTAAATTTATTGAGTTTAATTCTAATAAAAGTAGTGAATACCCGATAAATTAATTATATCTTCCAGTAATTTTTCCGTTCTTCCTTAAAGTTTCATATCTTTGCAATCCCAGCGCATGCCCGCTGAACCGAGTATGATCGGGCGTATCTTTAAGACCTCTTCATTTTTAATAGGTCAACCGACTTAATTTACAAAGCGCTTTGTAGCTAAGAATAAATTTTCTCGGATCACTATTAACTTAATTTACATAGACGACCTCTGTCGACGCAACACCCAAGACACTTGAGGTAGCGGATTCGATTTCAGCTAGCAAAATGTTTGAGTATACTTACTATCTATGGTATCCATTTTGAATGAAGCATGTCAGTAAACAAAATACGACACAAATAACAAAATCTCACTTGCTTGGCGTCGAGTTTCAAATATAATTGTAAGCAATTTTTATTGAAGGGAGGATCTAAAATCGACAAGTAATGTAAATTACGTATAAAAGGACGCGCCAACAAAGTGAATTTTAGGTTAAGTATGGGCTACGTTTATGCTTAATTCAAAATGGACACGGTATACATAGTATTTTGTCAGATTTGGGTTTGATCCCGCTCATTTTTAGGATTCCGTAATCCTTACCCAAAGGGTAAAACGAGACCTTAATATTAAGGCAGTGTCCGTCCGTCTGTCCCCAGGCTGTAGGTATCTCATGAAACGTGATAGTTAGACAGTTGAAATTTTCACAGACGATGTATTTGTGTTGCCGCTATAAAACAACAAAAACTAAAAAAAAGAGTAAAATAAATATTAAAGGGTCCCTTTTATTATTTATTTTATTCTGTTTTCTGCCATAATATAACAGACATTTTTTTTCCGTTTTTATAGATAGTGGTACGGAGCTTCTTGTGCGCGGGTCTGACTCGCAGCCGATTTTTTATTTTGTTTCTTCCCCAATGGGGACCACTGGGATGTTAACGTGAACTTTAAATAACCCTTAATCTTTTCCATGTAAACAACGCGAACAAAGCCGCGGGTAGCAACTTCCAGTCCATAAAGCACAATCTCTACTTACTTAGTAGGTAGGTTGTACCTAACAAAAATAAAAAAAATACTTAAGTCTCTAGACTTAGTATAAGTAATTATTTAAGAATTTTTAAAGAAGTTCCGGATCATCACCAGACCTCTGTGGCGCGGTGGGCGAAGGTCTGCCTGCGACGCAGGATGTTGCGGGTTCGATTCCCGCCTCGGGACAAACTTGTGCAAATCTGCAGACTTTCTGGATGTTTTCTATGTATGATAAAAAACTTACTATGTATGTAGTGTATTGTATTATTTATATCAGTTATCTAGTACCCATAACACAAACTCTGCTTAGCTTGGGGCTAGATAATGCTGTGTGAATTGTCCAGCATTATTTATTTATCATTCATTTATCTATTAGAGTCTGTTCAAAAAAAGAAGCGTTGTGGCGTTACGCTGAACTAACACTTTTAGTCGTACTGCAATGACAGAGCAGTGTTGTCAACGCAACAAAAGTTGTCAATTGGCACACACGCGCCCTCAATTCCCACGACGCTTCACTTTTTCAACAGACTCTAGAAGGTAAATCTAAAATTCACTGGTTGAATTAAATTAATTATCTTTGAGCTCAGACCATTAATTCCTAATTTTAAAAGATTTATTATCAAAAACTCTATAACTTCAGAGCTTAGACCATGAAACTCTTTTATTTTAAGATGTAAAGTCGGTATTTTAAACCGTCTTAAAAAAAAAGGAAGAAGTTCTCAATTCGACTGTTTTCTTTCTTTATGTTTGTTACCTCAGAACTTTTGACAGGGCGATTTGGGTGACCCGATTTTGATGATTCTTTTTTTATTTGAAACCTGGTGCTCCCCGTGTGGTCCCATTTTAATTTGGTCCTGTTCTGACAGTGGCATTCATGAGAAAACCATAGAGTTAAAGTCGATTTATAGTTTTTCAATTATAGGTAGATATATGTATATGGCCTAGGCCCCCCAGGCGCGGGGCCCGTAGCATTTGCTACTTCTGATATAAGACTAATCCACCACTGAGTCCGCGTATAAGAGCGCTAAGAGTTGCTATTCCTGCAGATACGGCAGCAGAGAGATTAGTATCAATGTGTTCAATTGATGAGATTTATTGGACAGCGCCGGTGTTGCCACACTGCTGGCCGCGGAGTGGTGACACCATAATTTTGGTAAAAGGCGGCTTTAGACAGAAATTGTCAACCAGAAAAGTAGGATATTACAAAGTCATTTAAAAACAATATGTATGCAGAAACGCCAACGACGCAGACTAAATAAATAAATAATATATTAGTATTATAAAGAGGTAAAGTTTGATTGTTTGTTCGTATGAAATAGACTCCGAAACAACTAAACCGATTAAAAAATATACTTCATCATTAAAAAGCTTACTTTTCAGGGAGTGACATAGGCGATATTCTATCCTGGAATTCCCACGGGAACGGGAACTACGTGGGTAAAACCGCAAGGCGTTGCTAGTTATATGGCCGGATAATTTACACAGCATTATCTAGCCCCAAGCTAAGCAAAGCTTGTGTTATGGGTACTAGATTAGATACTTGTTTAACACAATACACTACATAGATGAAGCTACCTATGGTTTACCCATCCAGCATGGAGCATGTTAGTAAATAAACCACGATACAAATAACAAAAACTCACTTGCTTGGCGTCGAGTTTCAGATATAATTGTAAGCAATTTTTATTGAAGGGAGGATCTAAAATCGACAAGTAATGTAAATTACATATAAAAGGACGCGCCAACAAAGTTAATTTTAGGTTAAGTATGGGCGGTTTGTATACGTTTAAGCCTCATTCAAAATGGACACGGTATAGATGTAAAACTGTAACCATGCTGTATATTTTGACATTCTTTTCGTCGTAAAATTGTACAAAACAAATAAAACTTTCAAGAACATCTAGTAATAAGGACAACGCCTTAAAAATATCTTCATAAATAAATTGGCAAACTACGATTCTCCGTAATAAAATTAGTCACGTTACATTTAAAAATAAACTGACATATTTACTCAGTTTTACCAAAATTTCCATTCACCAGAAGCAATAAATCAGAAAGCACGTTTCTCTAAAATACCAAAATATTGATAAAAAAAAAACAATAAACCTTTGCAATGATATATAGCAGAGCTGAAACATTTGAATCACACACGTTTAGTTCAAAATATTAATAAAAAAAAACTATAAACATCCTCACGTGAGATTTTGAGCTCTATATATCAATTTAACAACATCCGATCTGCCTGAATGAATTATTTCTCCTAGTTGTTGGCGGGTTGCCAGTTTTGAGTGCAATGAGGTTTCTTTCAAGGTGATTGTGTGGATGAAATACAACGGGAGACAGGTAAGGTCTATGTAAAGAACAAAATAATCAGGGTAAGTAGTGGGACACGACCGTGACGTCACTGGCATCGTATCCAAACTATTGTATGGTACAGGACGTTATCAAGCCGTCGCCGTCGGTGAGTAAGTTGCCATATAATACAGAACGTATAGTTTGGATACTTTTTATCCCATAAATCAGTTCCCGTGGGATAGAAATGTCCACCTTTAAACGTTACCATAGGAACAACGCATGCGAAATCGCGGGCCGCGTATTCTATGCGACGGTTGTGATGGAATTTGTTGCTACTTCGTGGCAATCAATTGAGTGTTTAATCGCGATTATAATAAAATTGCTTTTTATTCAACTAAAATGCGTTTGAAACCATGGGCCGTGTTTATAATTACATCAATCAGAGCAAATTCAAAAGATCCTAAAGACTTCATAAGAAGTTGAACAGTTATCATTACAAGGAAGTATCCGTAATTATAGTGTCAATGACACTATGACGTCACTCTCTAAAATAGTCAATGTAATTGCATAACTGACTACCAACATCCTCAATAATTATTGAATTAATAAGAGACTTACTAAAATAACATGCTAATAGGTAGCGAAAGTGTATAATAGAGAACCACATCTTGTTGCTATACTCCGATATATACTGTATAACCCTATATAGGTACTTAGAAATAAATTTAGTAGTAACAAAACCATTGATTAAATATTGGTTTGAAAGTTTTGAGAAGTTATAAACAAGTTTTATTATAGCAGCTTTCATTCATAATTTTCTAAGTAAATAAATTGTGTTTTAGGTATGAAATAAACGATTGGGTACTTAAAGTTGTTTTTTTTATTTGTTACCTCGCCGTTGCCAGTTATTGTTATCACTTAACCAGCTTACCAGTTTTCGCACACGTCTTTATTGATTAACACAAAATACCTAGGAATCTAGATCCAAGTACAAATACTTCTATTTCCTCGCAAGTAATATGATAAAAAAGTGACACAGCCTACTTAAAAACGACACAGAGACCGTTCCCCGCTCTAGATCTTTTTGCAAATAAATGAGAAATCCATTCTGATGCTTCAACTCATAATAATATGACGGGGAGATACAAGCCTACTAAGGAAGTTCATCTTCAGGCATGGCTCATTATTTCTAACCGACTTTGAAATAAGGATCGGTTCGGCAATTTTTTTGTGTTCTCACCGATTTTTCCGTCAATTGTAGGTCGATTTCGGTAATTCTTTTAGTTTTGCACATTCTGATTCTTTTAGTTTTGCTCTTTTTTGTAAAAAAATGGTCACTCATTTTAAGCTTCCTCTTTCTATTCCACCCAGGTACAAGCCACATGGTCACCCTACGTTATGGAGCATTTTGTTTGGGCACGTAATGAAGACACATGCGTGGGGTCAGTTTTACGTGACAGATCCATCGCTCCCCCGAGAACTGACCTGACGAAAGAATACACCCGTGCTGTTATATTTTAAATTAGGATTTTTGCAGAGGATTTCCTGTGAAATCAGATTCTATTGTTAATCCTTAGAGGGAAATAGGAAGTAGGTATCTACTATCGTTTTCTTATGGAAATACAAAAAAAGTGATTTCTATCCCACGGAAACTGATTTATACGATAAAAAGTATAGGTAAGAAAGTGTTATTCTAGGCCTAGAAACACCTGTATGCAATTTAGGTAAGTATAAAATTTATATTAAAAAATGGGTAACTAAAGGCTAATTATAAGTTTCCACAGAAAAAAAACTAAGTGAAGTTATTTAACAAACGAAGATAGAAATGGACAGCACATATAACGGTTAAAGTTAGGTTAGGTCACCCTGTATTTTAAACAGATTCTGACTTTTTGCGGAGGGTTTTCATTGAAATCAGATTCTTATAAGGTTAACCTAAATAGGGTTACGGATAGGGTTGGATATTCAATTTTGATATAGAGGACATTGAATCAGTGGGCAACTGAATATTGAGTTAAAACTGAATATTAGTTATAACTGAATATTAAGAGTTATAAACCATTTCAGCACAAGCCAAAGGGGGATGATTCTGGACCCCGAGAAAATCAACTTGTAAATAACGATTCTCTGTTTTTTTACTATTTTGCGTTCTTTGACAAATTAAAAAATCAAATTCAAGATGCTGTATTTCCATAAATACAATAAATATACACTTAGAAAATGTCAAATAATATTTTTTAAAAACACGCACTCTTGCATTATTCAACGTTATAAAAAAAACCTATTTTATTTCCAGCAAACCATTGTTTTGTTATCACATCTTTAATTTTGTAGGCCCATCTCACTTAGAGAAAAATAGCGAGTTTTAAATTATTCAGTCAATATAAAATAAAAACAAATGGGTAGGTATTCACTTACTCTGAAAGAACTATATTTCTTATATATGTACCTATAGTTTCTAAATTATTCTTATATGCACATAAATTTACTTGGCAAAATTTGTCCAAACGAATTATTAAAATCTATTTTCAAAAAAAAAATATAGGCGATATTGCTCAGCCACAAAGCCTTTTGTTTCGTAATGTGAAATAAAAAAATGTGATTAGAAAAAAAGGTATTTGACACGATTTGGAATCACCACCACCACCTATTTACTTTCATTTTTTTATATTATTACATATTATATTGATATACTTTATTATATTTTAAGGTGTGCTTTGTACTGTTTAACGTGTAATGATATAGTTTACCAATAAATGAACCATTGAACTATATTCGGCTAAAATGTACAACAATAAACTTAATAATGTGTTTAATAATTTGGCACTAATAATGTACCCTAGACTAGAATAACCTGCCTATCCACATAAAAAATGATTTACGACGCCTGACTTCTCACCTACTGTCTTTTATTTACAAAATTCTCAGTAATATATAACATAAAATTAATTTGTTAAGAGATAAAAATGTCCTAAACGTGTCTTTAAAATATATGATCTAGCCACTAGAGCGTTTACAAGATTTATGACACAATTTGTTAGAGTAGGATTGTTTATAACTAAACAAATAGACTATTTAAGGTTTTTGTTATACAGTGCGTAAGCCCACACACTCCAAATAATTTCTAAGAAATAAAAAAAAAAAATTTAAAAAAAATTGAATCCCGTCGAAACCAAATTTTTTTGGGATTTCATATTATTTCTTAGACTTATTATTTTTTTTAAATTAAAATTACTAGGGTTTTCTTCCCGCGGGTACCCGTATCCGGGTATACCCAGGTATTTGAATTCATTTTTACGGAAAGAGATAGGGTGGTGCAAATTCTAAGCCAGCATCACACAGCTAATTAAAAAGTATTTGAATTCTTAGTTTTCCATAGACGCTTAATTTGTCAGCTCGATCAAATATCGACTCTTGGTAGTTCCTTTATTTTTAGAGTTGATAGATTCGCATCACTATTCTTAAAAAGAAGCAGACTTTATGAAATATTCGTATTCTTTCATTCAGTCACAGAAAATAAACGCGTTGAGGGAGTATTGGTACGTTTGTGTATAATTTACGAGAGAGATATATTAGTTTTGTAGTTGTTGAAATGTTTCATGTCTGATAAAAAAATAGTCAATATTCATCTATTTACCCACACGCTTTGAATCGGGGTTATTTTTTGTAAAATTTAAAATATTAATCAACTAACGAACAGAAAAATAACACTTAAAACGTCAACACTGACATAATCCTTAATGTTCTCCACATTCAATAAATAAAAAAATAACAATTTAAAATTAATCCAGTAATTTACACTCACGCATCTCCTTTGATCCGCAAAATTAATCACTTAAGAATCTCACAAGATCTCCAATAAATGAATTAAAAAGTTCAATGACCGAGTTCGAAAATAGTAATTTGTACTTACCGTGTTCGATTTGGGCCGTATCATTCACAGAAAACAAGACACAACACAGTTTCTGTCACAATTTTGTTTTTCGCACTCTCGTAAATGGTGCGTAAAAAGTTCGCGAAAGTTCTGTTATATTCAGACGTACGTGCTCTCTCGGCGCCGTTCGCGCGGTTACTAACGCGACGCGCGACGCTCAGAGCATTTTTCACAGCCAGACCAATTTTCTTATTTCAAACTCTAGCGGGAAAGCCGATTCGAAATATGAATTGTTTTTTGTTGTCTATGACGCCTGCGGGACGTCTTTGACTAAGATAAGATCGCTTTAGAAAAACTGAATTATTTTGCTAAAAATGGAAAACATTTTGTACTTTATATTTTTAATCTAAACTCACAAACAAAACTTTCTGTTTTTCGAAAATATTTCCAAACTGTTTCGCTAAATTGATTCAAAGCCTGCCTTTGAGAATCATATTTTTAGAAAAAACTCCATCCACTCTTGTTCTTTGTCAGATAAACTTGGTTTACCTTTCAAAGAACAAGTAGCTACTTACCTATCGTAAATATACCGTTATTTTAGGAACCATAGGTAAATAGGTACCACTGGTGTAAATAGGTACCTAAACGTAGGATACCATCATCATCAGCAACACGATGGCACAAAACATGACATTGTCGTGTGTTCTAATACGAGAGGGCGTGATTCTGGACCCTTTTTGTAAATTTAGTACCAAATTTTTTAACTGTTTAAATAAAATCTTTTTATTCATATTCGTTCTTCTGTTTACATTATTTTAGAAATTTCCGAGGATTTACATATTTTTTTTGTAAGTAAGTACCTACTTACCATAATTTTACGACAAAACCTGGTTTTGCTGAAATAAGAAGCAAAAAACATTTGTGAAATATTTTATAATCTCGCTTAATGCAAAATAACACGAATAGCAACAAAAATATAATACATGTTTTACATATTTTTTCAAAACGAAAAAAAATTCCGAAATTCAAAAGATCATTATTAAACATGCATGTACCCTACATATTTTTTCAAAAAGAAAAAAATTCCGAAATTCAAAAAATCTGGTTTACAAGTTTTCCTCCAGGGTCCAGAATGGTGATTCTGAACACTAGGCCACCCATTTCGGCTTAGTCACATGTTAACTCGTGGCACCCTGTAGTAGGAAATTCATCGTACAGTTTGTGGTATCTATTATAAGCTATTTTTTAATACCTCTATAATAGTTTTATCTTATATAGTTTAGGAAGACATACGAAAATAGAGTGTGGTGGCCAAAAAGCGCAACTTCCTATCTTTGTTTCTATACCTAAACTTTACAAAATGAAACTATTACAGATGCATTAATAAATTAGTTATAATGAAGTAGGATGGATTTTTTTCATATTTTATGGATAAAAACTACTAGGTATTCGATTTGATGTTGCTTTCGCTTTTGTTTTGGCAAAATATCAATCGGATCGAAATCCAATCGGACCAACGACCGTACGACAATTTTATCAAAACATTAGAATAAATATTTATAAAATCAAAGTCAACGTTTTAAGTTGACAGACATCAAATAATTAAAATCGTAAACATGCTCTCTTGTAACTATACCGTGTCCATTTTGAATGAAGCATAAACGTAAACAAATCGCCCATACTTAACCTCAAATTCACTTTGTTGGCGCGTCCTTTTATACGTAATTTACATTACTTGTCGATTTTAGATCCTCCCTGCAATAAAAATTGCTTCAATTATATCTGAAACTCGACGCCAAGCAAGTGAGATTTTGTTATTTGTGTCGTATTTTGTTTACTAACATGCTTCATTCAAAATGGATAAACCATAGTTGTAACTGACCTTCAAATAACCAAGGGCGTGTTCCCACTGTATCATTAATTAACGTAACTGTAAAATAAATTATCTTTGGACGACTATCGTCTCTATCTGTTCCCAGGCATTGTTTCGTCGAGTTTTTTTTATAATTTTACTAAGTGTTGTCAAGCTAGCTGTCCTCAAAGACTATCCATCGTCACAACAAAAAATTGTCGTGGACGACAGTTAATCGTGTCTCTTCCATTTTATTGTATGTTCGACTAAGGTATATATTTTATATGGACCGTAGTTTTTAAGTATTTTACATCCTGTACTTCATTAATGTTGCCTGAAATAAATGATTTTTCAATTATGAAACTTTTTTATTAAGATGACAATTCACACAGCATTATCTAGCCCCAAGGTAAGCAAAGTTTGTGTGATGGGTAGTAGATAACTGATTTACTTAATACAATACACTACATAGATAGATATTTTTTAATAAACATAGAAAACGTATAGCCTATGTTTGATTCCGGGATTAGAATTACCTGTGGGCAATATTTCAGCTAGATCCGTTCAGTAGTTTTGGCGTGAAGAGGTAACAAACATCCATACATCCATACATCCATACAAACTTTCGCATTTATAATATTAGTGTGATTGTGATATACAAGCCACGATGACGCTTTAAATTAAACTGACGACTGTCTATCGTGACACAGTGGGAACGCGCCCTAAGTTACACAAATTATTGTTCAATTTGTTCTATAAGTACATACACACATTTTTACACATATCAATCAACGTGCATATTCTAATGTATAAATGAAATAACGTTGACTCATGATGAGAATAAAATTATACCAAGTATCATATAAATAGGTAAATTTTGACTCAGCATTCTTATTCTATTGAAGACTAGAAGGTTAAATATTATTTTACCTCATATCTACATTTTTCCTCATCATTATATGAATATTTCAGTGTTAAACATTTATTCCTGAGAATAATGTCTCATAGCATGCGGGAATTCCGAAAACAACATTTCTTACGAATAAAACGTAACCCACACGTAACTTTTTTTTATTCGGCGAGTTAAATTCGTTTACGAATAGACTGGTCTGGGGGGACCAGAATTATGTGGGACTCGACGCCCTGAGAAGGGCATAATACCCACTAAAAACCTCTCCGGTGTCCCTCTTTCGCCATTTTCGCCGAACCACGGGAACATAACCGCGATCCGACTGGCGTCCCCTTTTCCTCCCATACTTAGCCGGCGAGCCCACCATTCCACACACTCGCCGACTCCATTCTTCCGTCACCTTTCCTCCCTTCTTACGTCACCTAACCTAACCTAAATAGTCACGTAGATAACTTTTTTTTCATAAAATATTACCTTACCGTACGTGTCCTAGTGAAATAGTCACGTAGAATCGTAGGTACCAATTATTTTCAAAGCGCAAGGGACAAAAAGACTGATGGACCGGGACAGTAAGCATAGTATAAAATTACGATTACCATCCCGCATGCCCATTTGTGTAGTGCCGGCATAGAATTTGCACCACACCATCTCTTCCAGTAGGTGTCGTAAGCGGCGACTAAGGGATATCCACCGGGGGCGGGCAGGTGCGCCCCTGCAGAATGATTCTACCACCGAACTGCGATCCCCAACCTGCATGCTCAGCGTGGGGATTATGGGCACAGCCCCCCATTAGATAAGCGCCAACAAGGCTCTCATCAGAGGGAGGCCTGCATCCAGCAGTGGACCATAGAGGCTGTTGCGGTTGAGGTATGCCCAGCGTAGGGATTATGGGCACTAGCCCCCCTATGAGATTAAAGTCTATAAGGTGCATATCAGCGGGAGGCTTGCGTCCAGTTGTTGACCATTATTAGTTTATTGAGGTGAGGGAAACGCTTTCCTTATGCGTGTTTGTCGTAACTAAGCTAATTACTCAATACTTATTACTTATTGACCATTTAACTCTAAAAATAAGTTATTTGTTACAGCTACGCTATAAATTATTATAAATGACACCTTCAGACACTAACTTCAATAATAGGGTATATGCATGTGCCTTCAAAAAAGCTATTGTTTTTTTACGTATTCTCTAGTGATATAGAAATACATCTGTATATTTATTTTTGTATTTTATGATGTTTTTAAAGTAAAATTTTATCATTGAAAAGTGGATATTTTAAGTCTCAACAGCAAAATGTCTAAACGCAACGCTATTGGCACGTGAAGCGTGACGTCATACTTGAACATTTTTGTATGGGCATGAAGTTTTGACTTTGAGTTTACATATGGGACTCGATGATCCGTGACGTCATAAAATGTAATGGCTAACAAGGCAGCGTTTTTATCATCCGAAACTGAGTGTAGTTTTACTTTTAGTTTTTTACCTCAATATTTTTTTTTTAATTTTGGGTGTTATATATTTTTTTGTTTATGTATTAACTTAAATAATGGATTAAAAAAATAAAAAAAATCCATGCATATACCCTATTATAGCGGCGGCCTACCAACTTTGGTGTGTAAACTCCTTTATACCTACCCCTGTATTAAAGGAGTTTACACACCAAAGTTGGTGCGGAACATGTGGGGGTTCATTTTGGATCCCGAACGACGAGCCCGTTATCGACTTTTTAAATTACGTTTATATTGTTTTTTTCACGCACTGTTGCATTATTAAACATTGAAATTTCTTCACATATATTTTTTGAAAACCTTAATTACAAAATAATACAAAAAATTATATACCAAAACAATATTATTAATGTATAAATACGCTCTCGGCTGTATCGTGGCAATGAAAATGTAGGCCTAAAAGCAAAAGTATAAAATCCTTACAAAATGCTCCACTTTTTTTACTATCCCAGAAACATAACACTTTCCAGACAACGGATGAACAGACAAACACTTGCTTTTACGACTCGGTTTGTCTATGATTTTCAAAGTCATAAAGTTTGTGTAAACAACGGACGAATCTAGGTTAGGAGGTAAATCAAAACAGGTTTTAACTACATAGACGAATGTTTTGTAGGTACCCAAATAAATGAATAAATAATTCTGGACAATCCTGCGTAGATTGTCCAGCATTATTTATTCATCATCAGGTATTAGACACATTATACAGTATTAGAATTACCTGTATGCAAAATTTCAGCCAGATCCGTTCAGTGAAGAGGTAACAAACATCTATCCATACATCCATACAAACTTTCGCATTTATAATATTAGTGTGAAGTGTGATGTGATGTGATGTGATGTGATGTGATGTGATGTGATGCTCAGTCATCAACAGTGATCGGAATTATGAGGGCTAAAATACCTAAACTTCAAAGAACAGCGGCAAAAAAAGTGGAGACTTCCTTACTACAACATTTTTATTCGGCTAATTGGGCCGAAAATTGGAACAATTGCCACAGTAAGCAAGTACATTTATTATTAATGTTATTCATATTATGAACTAATTCAAATCATTTTTTGCAAAAAGTTAATATTTAATAACTTACATTTAAATTTTAACAAAAGCATTACTTGTGCTTAGATTGATGACTCATCAAAAAACAAAAGCATTACTTGTGCTTAGATTGATGACTCATCAATCTAAGCACAAGTAATGCTTTTGCCATAGAAAATCATGCTGCTTCTAATAGGGGCATATGTACTGGGTTTTTTAGGTCTTGCCTTAGACCAAAATATATTCCGTCGGGAACGCTGCAAGAAATCCGATCGCGCATTACGTTCGAATATTGACTCAACAACTCGAGTGCAAATAAGAAGTCCGTACATAATGGATCAGTCTGTTTGGCTGTTTGTTTGGCCCATTTCAGGTTCAGTTCTTGTACCTAGTTTCAGTAAGTTTGAGCTAATTTGTCAGTTTACCTTGTGGATTAAGGTTTGATGGGTTCCATTCGGTTACTGACCGATGTTACAGGGCGTAACATAACGTGTTACACAGCGAACGTTCGTGCAGTACGGGGAGAGAAGGCACTTGCAACGAGCAACGAAGCGGTAAGGCGCATACCCGAGCCAATCAGGCGCCGCCACCTATATTTAACCGACTTCAAAAAAGGAGGAGGTTTGTTATTTTATTTTTATTTTGTTTGGTCCGGTTTTCATGATTCTTTTTAGAAATGAAGTCTGGTGCTTTCCGTGTGGTCTCATTTTAATTTGATTCAGTTCCGTGAAAATCCGTGAAAATCCTTGAAAAAACTATAAAAATTAAAGTCGTTTTATAGTTATTTAAACAAAATTAATTAAGTAGGTACCTATATCATATTATTACACTTCTAATTTTTAAAATCCATCGACAGTTTATAATACCTTTTATAAGCTACTAGCTGTGCCCCGCGGCTTCGCACGCGTTTTTCCTTTCATATGGAAACGTTTAAAAGTGATTTCTATCCCAATTTTTTAAAAAGTAGGCTATGTTTGATTCTAGAATTATTTGAACGGCGTGAAGAGGTAACAAACATCCATCCATCCATACAAACTTTCGCATTTATAATATTAGTGTGATTTTTTAATACCTCTGTTATAGTTTTTTTTTAAAGTCTAGGCAAAGATGCGAAAATAGAGTTTGGTGGCCAAAAAGGCATTTTCGGATCTCTGCCTAAGCTGTATGAAATAAAACTAAATAGCTTATAATAGGTAGGTTTCACAAACTGTACGATGGATTTTTTATATTTCCTGTGTGAAACGTAATAATAAGATAAAACAGGGTGGCGGCGTTACTTTGACTCGGATATGATATCTGTGTGTCTACCATGAGTTACCACAGTTCAATCGCCTGACGTTACGTAAATACGCAGATAGTTATACGCGACTCTTACTGCGCATTTTAGTACCTTACTATCCGCTCGAGGCGCTTTAGAAGTTTCCATACATTTATTTACCTACAGTTGCTAGCGAGTATAGATTGTGAAAACTCATGGTAGACACACTGAATACGACGCACGACAGCGGGGGCGGAGTGGCGTAACGTTTTATGCTCGCTGCAAATGATACATTACTCCCTTGTTACGCCCCGTAACACTGGTGTTACGGTTTCAGTAAGCGCTTGGAGCACATCAAAATGTGATCCACAATATCAAATTAACCTTTAAACAGTAAACAGGTTCAGAACGAATTGGTCGTTGATTATTTTCTTCATGAACGTTTTTTATAACTACAAATATTGGTCTCAAATTGTTTTGGTTTTTTTTTTTAATATTATACCCCTGTCCACCCATTTCCCTGTTTTTTCTCCCTACAGCAAAAGGTAAATTGTATTGTTTTGTTTTTATTTATCTAAAGCCAAATTCAAATGTATTCTCTTTTAAAAGACAATGGGTAAACTATAAGAATATTTTTCTCAATATTTTTGTAGAGAAAAGCATTATTCAAATGATACAGTTAAGGCGCATACCTGAGCCAATCTGACAGCAATTCCTATTTTATCATATTTTTACGTTTATCATAGGAATTTTTAAAAATCCTACGTTCAGTTTGTGGTATCTATTATAAGCTATTTTTTAATACCTCTTTTATAATTTTATCTCATATAGTTTAGGAGGAGATGCAAAAATAGAGTTTGGTGGCCAAAAAGCGCAACTTCGTATCTCTTCCTAAGCTTTACAAAATGAAACTATTACAGAGGCATTAATTAATAGCTTATAATAGATACCACAAACTGAACGTAGGATTTTTAAAAATTCCTGCGTTCAACGTAATAATAAGATATAATAGTTGGGGGCGCCACTTTCGCTGGTGTATGGGCCTTAAGGAGCGAACCGAGAGAGGTTGATTGTTAAACTTGGCTTAGTAGTTACGGGATTCCGGTGTGGTCAAAAAACTCAAATAACATAAAATAAAATTCATAAAATCTCCATGGGTTCTTTCAAGATAAAAACACGATTGAGAATAAAAAAAATACCTAAAAAAACCTGAAAATGCACTGTTTCACACATAATTTGGTCGAGATCTCGGTAAACCTGTGTCCATTGAAATGACAAATGTTTTAATTCGTATACCATTTATCATAATTAATGATTTGGTGAACTAAGTAGTTGTGTAGTTTTCTGATAGTTAATTTTGTTTAGAAAAACTGAAAACCGACTTCAATTTTTAGTTTTTTCATGAATTTTCATGGATCCCATTGTCAGAACTGGAAAAAAAATGTGACCACACGGGAAGCACCAGCTTTCATATAAAAAAAGAATCATGCAAATCGGACCACCCGGTCAAAAGTTCTGAAGTAACAAACATAAAAAAACAGACGAATTGAGAACCTCCTTCTTTTTTTGAAGTCGGTTAAAAAATAAGCAAAAATTTGCGCTTAAGCCGCCGCCGTTCCAAGAAGCATGCTCTGTCCCGCTCCTATGAAAACAAAACCCAATGCCTACTCTTTTCACAAAATGCCATACATTGCGCCCTCTTAAGTAATATCTATAATAAACCCAACCTTACCTCTTTAGTAACTCAAGTCTCTGTATGATCGATGTGTGAATTATACCAACATAAAGAAAACAAACAAGACTTGATCGATTGTTATTAATTGGTCTGCAACTTTTAAGCAATACATATTCTAAGAGATTGTTTTAACAGGTGTACAACAATATAAACTAGGTGATTATTGCGTAATGTGCTATTTATTATCTGTAATGTAATGTCTAATACTGGTTTAAACTGGCTCCGAAAGGTATTTTAGAGGAGTAGAAAGGTCAAAGAATACATTAAATAATTAGTCCTCAACCTCAACGTCAACAGCCTGTATTGGTCCACTGCTGGACTCAGGCTCCCCCTGATAAGCGCCTTATTGGCGTTTATATAATGGGGGTGCCCATAATCCCCACGCTGAGCATTCGGGTTGGGGATCGCAGTTCGGTGGTATAATTGTTCCGCGGGTTCGCTGCTGGCCGCCCGGTGGTAATCCCTTAGTCGCCTCTTACGACACCCATGGAAAGAGATGGGGTGGTGCAAATTCTAAGCCAGCACCACAGAGCACACAGCAGAAATAATTAGTCCGTTCTACCATTAATGTATATGGTGTTCATTGTTAGCTTACACTGGTTCCGTCTCGTAATTACAGTTTTCCACTCACTATAAAAAAAATAAAACAATAGTTTTCATACTAATCAATCACACTAATATTATAAAGGCGAAAGTTTGTATGGATGTATGGATGTATGGATGGATGTTTGTTACTTCTTCACGCCAAAACTACTGGACGGATCTGACTGAAATTACATACAGGTAATTATAATCCTGGAATAAAACATAGGCTACTTTTTATCCCACAAATCTGTTCCCGTGGGATAAAAATGACCTTATAATGTTGCCATAGGAACAACGCGTGCGAAGCCGGGGGGCGCAGCTAGTACTTGATAAACTATTTTTTTTTTCTAGAAATGCAAATAGAAAACCTCTCATTGACGTAGTAGATAATCGACAAGTGTTAGGTAGTGGTACCTACCTTCTTTCGACGACCAAAAAAGATTTAATAGATACTACTAGCTGCGCCCCGCGGCTTCGCACGCGTTGTTCCTATGAAAACATTAAACGGTGATTTTCATCCCACGGGAACAGATTTATGGGATAAAAAGTAGCATTATTATTCCAAGTAGTATTATTCCATTCCTATTAGAATTACCTGTATGCAAAATTTCAGCCAGATCCGTTCAGTAGTTTTGGCGTGAAGAGGTAACAAACATCCATCCATACATCCATCCAAACTTTCGCCTTTATAATAATTATTATTGTGATACCTACTACCTAACGTCCCAGAAAATAGCATGAGATTTTATTAGAGAACTTTAAAGCCGGCCAATAAGTTCTACCTTGCACATCTAGAGTTGGGTCTCTTGCAATATTTCGTCAAGACTTCTTTAGTTGAATATTTTTTTTAAATAAAGGTGAAATAAATGGAAAGTGAAATGAAGATACAAAAAGGCCAATAATGTTCAAAAATCACAAACAATTAATAGAAACAAATAAGAATTAGTATTTTACAATTGAAACAATTGAGCTAACGGTAGACAATTCAAACAAAAAAAAAGATCTCTGGGCCTATTTGACGACGTGGTTATGACGTCCCCTATTTTTATTGTATTTATTTGTTCCTTTTAAAATGAGTTTTTGTTTATAAGTAGCTGTACCTAATTGTATGGAGATGGAGACGTCAAGATGACGTCTCATTATTACCGAAAAAAATAGACATAGTGAGTCTATACCACAAATTCAGGAAAGCAGGTAACAGACCCGATTCAAGTATTATATTTTGAGTAAATACTTGTTTCCGATGTCCAGCACAAGTTCCTCGTGTGCCGGAGACTGGAATCTTGAGTTACCGCAAGTTTGAGTAGTTTAGCTCACACACGAACTTTGTTCCTCTTCAAATGGATGCCTACTTCGGGTTGATTTTGGCATAGCGAAGACTTATGTTGGTCGCTCACATGTAGGTACAAAGTGTTAGCTTGCCCAAAAATAATAGAGGTTGGAAATAATTTATGTATAGGGGTAAAATGGTAGGCAGGAGTGTGCAACACGCAGGCTGTCATTCATTCGTGATTCGCCGCCAAAACAACAGATAAGTTATAGATGTTAATAAAAGTGTTTTACGTGGAAAAAGGAATATAGCGCTTGTAAACGTGATAACCTGTTTTATTTCAGGTCCCAACATAGTTGAGAATCTGCTAGCTGTCAACAGGTACTGACCACAGATATCAGAAACTAAGTACTGTGGTACTGACAAACTCACCGCCACGACACTTGTCGGCACCGTTCAGTGCTTATCGGCGCGCGTTCATATATTTTCCTGCGCGGCTTACCAGCGCTGTCAAGCGCCGGTAAGCGCCGGTAAGCGCTTATAAGTTTTCAGCGTTCTTTCTGTATACGGACTTACTGCATATTTTAACTCTAAAGCTTGTTAACTGATGTTCTGAGTATAATTTCATCTGAATATTACAAAATATAGCTTATTTTTAGTAGAGCTTTTTTGCTGTGCGGCAGAGGTGCCATCCACATCTACGACAACATTTACCTCTCTTTATTTTATTTCTATAAGCGCCCAATGATACAAGAATCCATTTTCGATATATATTAAATCGCAATCAATTAGGCCACCCAAGTTGTATTCAACTACAAAGCGATCAGCGCCAAAATATTCAATAGAGTAGGTTTTTGCCTATATTTATATACCTAATCCTCATCTCAACATCGCCTTTGAAAGCTGATTCCTCACTGACCCACTATTTTGCATTTGTGTCGTTGACCGTTCTTATGAAAGGGATTCGATTTTATTCCAGTCAGGCCAGAAATACTGAGCCTTGAGTTCGCTTTTGATTAAAGTATCGAGACGTCACCATGACGTCTCATTATTGTATGGGATTTGCGTAGTTCCCGCCCACACGCTTACGGCTGTATCAACGAACTTACGCGAATTCAACCCCGTCAGTCGAATTTTTTTAGGATTTTATTTCATTTCTTCGAACTTACAATAATCAGAATTAATGAAGAAGAAATATTTCCGAATAATAGAATTATGGAGAATTTACACATGATTTTTTTTCGTGACGAATTTACTTTGTGGCAAATGTACAATAACCCAAAATTGCATAAAAATGAGACGTCAAAATGACGTCTCGATAACATCTGAACGTAGGCTACTAGAATCTTCGGTCAAACCAAAGGGGTGTTTTAAATCATTCGATTCGTTTCCGAAACAAAATAGATATTATCGAGACGTCATTTTGACATCTCATTGTGTATGCAATTAGGGGTTATTGTACATTTACCACAAAGTAAATTCGTTACGAAAAAAAAGCTGCTGTCACATCCTGACTGTCATTGCGTAAAAATTCGCATCCTTTAGAATCAAGTTATGAACACACCTATCTCTAACTTGGGCCAACAAAGGCATTACCATAAGCGGCTTTCCATAGCTTGCACCTCTCAAAAGCTTCAACCAATCCACTCCACCATCGTCCGATTTCCATAGACTATGTCTGCAGAGAAGAGCAGCGTTTGGATGCATTTCCTTCCTCCAATGTGCTGACAATGAGTGACAATTTTCTTCAGTTTTACGTTGCTGAAGATGAGTGACGCGTAATTTCCGTTTGTTCAGTGACAACGGTTCTGTGTGCAGTGAACAGCCACATGCTGTGCATAAATTGGACACGAAACGTCACACATTGACCCCGTAAACGAATAGGAGTCAAAAGGACTACCTTTTGACTCCTATTCGTTTACGGGAGTCAATGTGGGTACTAACCTAGTCAAAGACCAATGGATTATGGCAAACACCAGGAGATGCAAAAACGTAATAATATTGATATAATTAATTTTGTTTTAAAAAACTATAAACCGACTTAAATTTTTATAGTTATTTCGTGAATTTTCATCGATCCCACCGTTTGAAGGGAACAAAATTAAACCATTTTAATTTTGTTTCCTTCAAACGGTGGGATGGTGGTGTAATTTCTACATATTATGTAGAAATTACTGGTGTAAAGAAAATACGAGAAGAATTACATATAATGAGACAAAGGATAGTAAAACGTATGTAAAAGTAAAAGAGCAGGAACATGTTAAATGAGTGTTATACAAGGGGCCTAAAAGGTCCCTGTCTCAGCATTATGCCGCTACAAGCCGAAGCTGCAACGGCGCTGATTTTCAATGATATTTATTTATATATCCACCACCACAATAACAACGACCACAATAAAGCCAAACATTGAAAATAAAAACCTTAGAGCTTCTCAGGGCTAAAGCATGAAACAAGAATCAATACAAAAGAAATTTGAAAATGTATTAAAAAAGAAGGTAAGCGATAAATCACACTTCATATCACACTAATATTATAAATGCGAAAGTTTCTAAGTATTGATGTATGGATGGATGGATGGATGTTTGTTACCTCTTCACGCCAAAACTACTGAACGGATCGGGCTGATATTTTGCATACAGGTTATTATAATCATAGAATCAAACATAGGCATACTTTTATCGCATAAATCAGTTCCCGTGGGATAAAAAGACGTGTGGCACTCGGGGACTGGCGCGGTAAAGCTATTGCGTAGCATTTTGTATCAACTTATGCAATTATTATTTTATTTATTTATTTTATTCATGCAGTATTGCTTTTTCTTTGATATTAATTCAAGCAACACGTTTGAGCGTGGTGACCGATAAGAATTTTACAAGTACAGCTGCTATTCACTGTTGTACATAAATACCTATACACCTAATATACTTTCTCATAAACAGCTGCTTATGTATTCGTCCGATTTCGGAGCAGCTCGTCTCGATTCGTGCGAGTTTCGTAGAGTCGTACAATACGTCTAATCGCACGCACACAACGCCGTGTCGAAGACTGCCGAACTGAAACGACGTTAGACGATGCACGGCCTTCAAGCCACACCTCCTTGCCCGGCGGAGTGGGGAGCGTGAGGTTTTTTCGTTACGGAATTTCTGGATTCGGTCCCCGCGCTCAAGGCCCGCGATAGAAGCTATGCAATAGCTTAAAAATCACCTTTAAACGGTTCCATAGGAACAACGCGTGCGAAGCCGCGGGGCGCAGCTAGTATCAAATAAATCATTTATAATGTGATACGATACAGTTTAAGTATTGTTTTCGCTAAATTAAAATATAACGATTTTTATGGCAAACTAGGTTAGTATTGAACGGAAATGCTGGCGCCAGCCATGGATAACGTAATCAATGATGACAAATACTCTCGTGATTCATCAACAAATGATCATCAACCTTTGTTCCCAAGATATCAATGGAGTCGGCATATCAGGTACCTAACCTACAGACCAAGCGAACATAAGCGAGCGAATACAAACAGTGGTATTCGTATTCGATGATCGGTACCGCACGTTTACTCGCTTTCGCTGACTTTCACTCTTGTATGAAACGAATGAAAGTGGCGCCCCCAGCTATTTTATCTTCTTATTACGTTAAACACAGGAACTTTTAAGAATCCATCGTAAAGTTTGTGTTATCTATTATAAGTTATTTATAATAGATATTATATTTTTATTTTTTCTCTCTGTAATAGTTTCATTTTGTGAAGCTTAGGCAGAGATACTAAGTTGCGCTTTTTGGCCACCAAACTCTATTTTCGCATCTCTTCCTTAACTATATGAGATAAAACTATTACAGACAAGTATTGATAGATAGCTTATAATAGATAGGTACCACAAACCGTAAAATGGATTCTTCTAAAATGGCAATATATTGTTCTTCAAAATAAAACAGAAGGTTCCTTTGAACAAAAGCTTCTAACTACAAAAGAAACGGTAGCTATAGCTAACCTGAAGGGGCCAAAAATTTGCCCATCCTGTATATATATTTCTATTTCAATCGACTTCAAAAAAGGAGGAGGTTCTCAATTCGACTTTTTTGTTCTGTTTGTTACCTCAGAATTTTTGACTGGGTGGTCCGATTTCCATGTTTTATTTTTAATATGAAAGCTGGTGCTTCCCGTGTGGTCCCATTTTCATTTGGTACAGTTTTGACACTGGGATCCATGAAAATTCATGAAAAAGACTATAAAAATTGAAGTCGGTTATAGTTTTTTAAAACGAAATTGATTATATTTTAAAACATACGTTGACGCACACTTCCGCTATTTTATTAGCTCGCATGGCCACATGAAGTTCAACTTGGTCGCTTTCGTTCGTTTGTAAGCATTCGCTCGCTGTGGTTCGCTTGGTCTGTCTGTACCCAGCAGGTTTTCTTACCCTACCCTTAAGAGTACATTGTTTGTCATCAGTGAGCGCGGCCTAAATGCATGCTATCTCACCTGTCATTATAGACATACCCGCGCGATAGATTGAAATGCACAATGATTTATGCCGCCGAACAGACTTTAGCACAAGTTATCATAGAAAAACTATTGAGTGTATCTCTTTAAAATAAATTTATTTTAACTAATTAATGTCGGTAAACCCTTCATTTTAGAGTGTTATTTCCCCATGCGTTATTTATTTTCGTCCAAAGTTAGCTAAAATTCGTGTTGAAATACGAAAGTTTAGAAGCTTGTATTTTCAAACGTATACTTTTTTTACTGTTTTAATTGTATACAAACATAGTTTATGACGGTATAAATTGATTTCATCATTGGTTTTGGATGGATAACATCAAACAGCCATGTGGTTACGTTTGTATGAAAAAATGATGCGACTTGTTCCACCCTAACAATCACCCGTCGCTCGTCTTGGGTTATGGACTTATATCTTCTTACCACACAATCTATTTTTCGATTAACACAACTAATTCTATCAGAAGTGCACTGACGGAAAAATGTGAGTGTTGCGAAGGATAATAAGAAATGTTGTATTTCAGACGTAAATATAAGAAGAATTCAGATTTTTTAAATTAAAAAGGTAATTGTATTTATTTCATTTAAGTACCTACCGTTACATTACAATTGGGGTGCCTTATTTGCCAAGCTTAAGTTATTAATAAACTTGTAAGTATTTTGGCATGTAGTGCCCGTCTAAGTTGTATTGAAAGCGATATTTTATGTTGTTATCTATTATTTTATTTACCGTTTATGGTAAATAAACAACCGCCCAGGTGCGAGTGCGACTCGCACACGAAGGGTTCCGTATCTATAAAAACGGCAAAAAAATCATGTCTGTTGTATGGAAGCCCCCTTCAATATTTATATTATTCTGTTTCTTATTCGTATAGCATAAAATAACATAAAAACATAAAAATCGTTCATTAGACACAATAGCGGTAACAGAAATACATGATCAGTGAAAATTTCAACTGTCTATCTATCACGGTTCATGAGATAAAACCTGGTGACAGACGGACGGACAGCGGAGTCTTAGTAATAGGTTCCCGTTTTACTCTTTGGGTATGGAACCCTAAAATTGTGTTTCAGGAGCTAAGGTTGGCCCATTGCAGGGCAAAATTATACGCATTTTCATTCCTATAATATTTTGGTATAGTATTGCGGGAAAATTTCTTAAAAAGACATTCAATTTCACCCGATACCCTAAAAAATCCAACCACATAGATGTAAGAATGTTCTAGAATTAATTTACAATCATAAGTTTTTTTATGAATTCGCTCATGGAAGAATATCAATCTGAAATTCCACCGCCATTTTTCTGTCTCACATAACTAATGATTTTCCCTGAAAATATTTCCATTATGAAACTTTTATACCAGGAACGAATGCCGTATGTTTAATTTACTTTCATCCATTGTGTCAGAGTTATTTATTAGATCGTTATGACATTGCTGGGCCAAGGTTATCACGTGACGTAGAGTAGCTAGAAGTGGCGAGAAAAGTGCTAGATTTGGCGTAAATTTTCGCTCAATCTACAAAAAAATAAAAATACGCACCTGGAACTTTGGTGCAACACATTTAAAAATAGGAAGACTGAGACCAATTCACTATCTAGGAATGTAAGCATGTTAACTTTGAATCTTATTCGTTATTGTTATAACCTATTTATTGTTCGTTTTGATAAGAATACCAACATATTTCGTTTTTCGGGTTCCGTACCCAATGGGTAAAACGGGACCCTATTACTAACACTCCACTGTCCGTTTGTCTGTCTGTCCGTCTGTCACCAGGCTGTATCTCATGAACCGTTATAGTTAGACAGTTGAAATTTTCATAGATGATGTATTTCTGTTGCCGCTCTAACAACAAATATTACAATACAGGGTGACTGGAACTCAACCCGCCATAGCGAATTCTCAAATAGAGGAGGTCATTTGCTAATTATTGGACCTTACTTTCCCAAACTAAAGTTTTATAGTTTTGGTGATATGTCAATTTTAAACTTTATTGAGAATTTTCCAAAATTTGACCTTCAAGCATTCGTAACTTTTTTTTCCTTCATTAATTTAGATTTTTTTTATTATTTGTTGATAGTCATAAACATTTGTGATTAAATTAAGTTGGAACTTCCCTCAAAATAGGATTCAAAAATAAGATATTACGATTTAAAAAAAAAACTTACACAAAAATAAAACTTGACAATCAAATTTATCCTAAAATAATAAAAAAACTGCGGTGTTTGCATAATTTATTCTACTCTAAATTATTTCTCTGATTCGTCATCTTTACAACGGTACTAAATTTGTATTCAAAAAGTTTGATTCGCTAGACATATCGGTGGGATTTTCAGGTCAACCAGTAATTTTGATCAAAAATACTGAAAGTGCCAACAAAAGGATGAAGCGAATTTCGCAGAGTATTTTTGAAAATTTATGAGTAGGTATCAAATAATATATATAAGGTCCAATAATTAGCAAATGACCTCCTCTATTTGAGAATTCGCTATGGCGGGTTGAGTTCCAGTCACCCTGTATATTTAAACGTGCTCCCATACAACACACATGATTTTTTGTCGCTTTTATAAATAATGGTACGGAATCCTTCGTGCGCGAGTGCGACTCGCTCTTGGCTGGTTATTTACATCCGTAATTAATTCGTCATACTACGACAGTCCATTTGAAAAGACATTTTCAGAAACCCAGCACAACTAAACCAAAAAGAAAGTTCTGACTATTCTCCGCTAAGCCATTTTAAACAAACTACAACAACAATACTGTATATATAAATTCAGTAAAAAGACATATTAAAAACCGACACCTTTTCGTGTAAATCAACTACTAAACCCTTTACAAATTACTATAATAATTTCATTTCACCATCGATGCAATAGCTCACCAGCGCTCGTAAATACTCGTCTAATTTTAGTGCAGACTAGTGCATGATCTAGAAGTGTCAGTTGCAGCGACCCGTCTTGCCACCTGCCGCCTCTATGTCTGCTAAAGTCTATAGTCGGGTACTGAGTTGACAGGTGGTTAGGGCTTACATACAAATCAAATTCTAAGTATAATTAATCCAAACGATATTAAATCGCAAGAATAAAAATAACGAATATTTGTTAAATTATTAAAATTCAATTTTAAATTAAAAAAAAAAGACGTGTTGCACTCGGGGACTGCCGCGGTAAAGCTATTGTATAGCATTTCTCATCAACTTATGCAATAGGGTATATGCATGTGATTTCAAAATGGCTAAAAAAATAAATATGTATTCTCTATTGATATAGAAACATATTTACATATTTAAATTAGCATTTTGAGATGTTTTTATTGTAGAATTTAACCATTGAAAAATTTATATTTTAAATCTCAATCGCAAAATTTCAAAACGCTACGCTATTGGTTAGAGCGGACGTGACATCACTGTTCACATTTCTTCTTTTTTTTATGTTGGGCGCTGCATTATGGTTGGACACTATTCTGCCCACTTCACATTTCGTACTGTCGGTTATTTTCAGATTTGTCGGTAAACCTCTTTCCTGAGATGATCACTACTGAGGTCGTCTCAAAAAGTTTTAATCAAGTGTGAAGGTTGACGTCAAATAAACATAGCGCCAATATGGCAGCGTTTTTATCACACGAAAATTATTGTAGTTTTGATTTGTAGATTTTTACCTTGTTATTGCGGAATTCAGTGAGTGTCTTATCATTTTTCGGTTAAATAATGACCTAAAGAATCGATTAAAACAATAAAAAAACGATGCATATACCCAATCTGCTATTCATCGATAGATGGCAAAACTAAAAAGTATCACCGCTGTGCCGGTCGGAGTGGGGGGTGTAAGGTTATTTTCGTTACGTAATTTCTGGATTCGGTCTCCACGGTCAAGGCCTGCGATAGAAGCTATGCAATAGCTTAATAAAAATATAAACATTTGAACCAATCAAAATATATTTTTTCACGTTACATACAAACTTCTGTTCTGCTTTCATAATAGGCACGGCCCGTTTTCCCTTTAGAGAGTACACTGTTTGTCATCATTGAGCGCGGCCTAAATGTATGCTATCTCACCTGTCATTATACACATACCCGCGCGATAGAATGAAATGCACAATGATTTATCCCACCGAACCTAAGAATAAGAATAGTCGGGAACAGTAACTGCTTTTAAAAAATGCCCCAACCAAAGTTGTGCTAAAGTAGGCGGGGCTTAAAAGTCGGGCTCAGCGCGCCATCAGTCGGATATATCTTGCAAGCGAACACACGTCCAGTCTGCACAGACGTTTTCGCGAGTATCTTTGTGAAATAGCTGTGAATTATCATGCCAACATGTGTTGTGAAGTGGTGCAAGAGCCATACAAGATTAAAATGCCTAGGGATCAATTTTCACTAGTAAGTAATAGCTAAATTATAATTACATTCATAGATGTTCAAATACGTCATCAAAATGAAATGTTCAATACTATGCAATATGAAGTCAGTAAATTTTTGACTTCGTTTTTTTGTTATTAATATAATACAAAACAATATTATGTTATTATATTTGAGATACATATTTCTTAATCTTAGAATTGTTTTCTTCTTGTTGATGAAATATTGAATTGTAACAAATACAATTAACATATATTTATAACACTTATGTATGTATTTATTTTGCTTGTATTTGTGTTTTGGTTTTCCTGCCGATCCTATTCGGAAAAATAAGTGGATGAGTGCAGTAAAGCTAGAAAGACAAAAAACAATTACTAATGAAAACTATGAAAACCAGGAGAGTATAAAACTCAAGAGAAGAATTGCACGGTGTTATCAAACATGTAAGACCAACGACGCTTCAACTGCCAGAAACCGTGGAATAAATTATAGGCTTTATTACCCGGAAACTGCAAGCCAAAATCAACTATCCAGAATGAATGAAAATGTATATTTTCATAAGCTAATTAATTTGAAAGATTTTGATGTACTCTCGTATCCATCGGTGGTTTTGTTTAAAATATGCTCACGCACCGAGACACTAATAAGATATAAATAAAAATAAATGACCACGGAAAATCACTTCTCGAGCTAGTAATCTGTCAGTAATATCAACACAGATATTATCGTTGAACTTCTGAAAATCCGTCTTCACTACATTGCGAAGAAAGACTCTTTTTTAATGTCTTCTAAGCTAAAACTTAATAAATTAATCATATTTCGCGGAACATAGATTTCATTGATGTGTACAAAGTAACAAAAACAAATTAATAAAAAAGACGTGTGGCACTCGGGGACTGCCGCGGTAAAGCTATTGCAATGCCATCTAGAGGCGAGTTGCTGAACTAAAGAGATAAACGTCAAGGTTTTTTCGTTACGGAATTTCTGGATTCGGTCCCCGCGCTCAAGGCCCGCGATAGAAGCTATGCAATAGCTTAAAAAAACATTGTTAACTATTATATTATTTTATTAATAACTTGGTTCGCTCTACTTATTGCATAACATCATCCACGCCGCCTTGTTTCAGCTGTCATATCAGACATTGCAGTACGCGCGCGAACCAATCACCGCTTTCATTTAGCAAGCGCCAACCAATCCCTGCTTTCGTTCTGAATTCAACTTATGGCTATGATTCGTTTTTTGACTTGTACGTCATTTTGGTTTGAGCTAGGCCCACTTTTTGTTTGAAGTTTGTCTGAATTACCCTTCCTGACTTTATTCGTAGCACCGAACAGACTTTAGCTCAAGGGTTATCATAAAAAACTATTGAATAATCTCTTCAAAATAAGATTATGTTAACTTTTTATAACTAAACTATGTCGGTAAATTCGTCTTTTCCCTAGAGTGTTCTTTCCTTTCTTCTAGAGTGTTCTTTCCCCGTGTGTTATTTATTTTCGCCCAAAGTTAAGCAAAAATACGAAAGTTTAGAAGATTGTATTTTTCAAACGTACCTATACTTTTTTACTGTTTTAGTTGTATACAAACGTAGTTTATGACGGTATAAACTGATTTCATCCTTAGTTTTGGATGGTCAACATCAAACAGCCTAGTACTGACTTCTCATATTTAAGTTTTTAACTTTTAATTTATTTATGTCTGTCCATTGATTTATTAAAAAGGGAAGATGAGGTACTGGTTTTTTGAAAGTGGCAACCTCAAATTGTGTAAAATTGTGTGCTCCAACCTCAGTCGCCGCCTGACCGACGGCATGGGCGGTCGTACTAGCTAGAAATATTGTTGTCTCGGTCTCACTTCGCACTTAGGTACAGTACCCGGCGATAAATAATGCACATTGATCTGTGGAAAGAGACAATCGGTTAATTTCGGCTTCGTAGAGTGTTATCTCTGTCGCACACTACCTATACGACTGACGAAACATCACTGTCAGTCGTTGTTCAAGTGCGGTAGAGTGCGGTCTCGTCCAATTCAAAATATATATTGAGAGTTGTTAACACCCCCAAATTTAAATAATTTAAAGTTGTACTATGGCATCTTTAGGAAAAAGAGGGAAACCTTTACGAGGTCAGTCACGCGAAATTATCTACAATGTTTATAAATGTTTTGTAACCGAAGCTGACAGATTTAAAAAAAATGAAGATGAAAATGTAAGTTGTCATTTTAAGAAGGTTCAAGAGCGAGTTACCAATGCCACTGAAATTTCAAGAAGAACTTTGAACAATATAATTAAACGAAGTTAGTACTGAAACACATTCTGCTGAAATTAAGTTCAGCACTCCAAAAAAAGGGAGACCAAAAAAGCAATTTCGTTTGGATATGGACGATTTTGATTATGATGTTGTTCGAAGGATGGTGTATGATTTTCACTTACGATTTAATGAACTGCCAACAATAAAATCATTAAAAGCTAAATCATCTGAAGCTATTAATTACAATGCGTCTGAAAAGACGTTGAGAAAAATACTTCATGAGATGGGATTTCGGCTCACTAAAATGGAAGATAATCGAAAAGTTCTAATGATGAAAAGCACGATGTAAGTCTCAAACGAATGGAATACCTCGATAAAATACGCAAATTTCGCGAATCAGGAAAAAATATCGTCTACATGGATGCGTCCTACATACATACATCCCACACTAAAGGAAAATCTTGGAGTGATGATAAGAAAAAAGGAGTAAAAAAGCCAATTTGAAAAGGTCAACGCTTGATAATAGTTCATGCGGGAAATGAAAAAGGCTTTGTACCCGGTGCCTTTTTAACGTATAAATCCACGGACACTACAGGTGACTATCATAATGAAATGAATAACGATAACTACGAAAAATGGTTGGTTAATCAATTAATCCCAAATATACCCAGTGATTCTGTTCTAGTTATCGACAACGCACCCTATCACAACAAATATGTTGAAAGACCCCCCCAACTCAAACACCATTAAACAGGAAATGATCAACTGGTTAAACAGACACGAAATTCCAGTTGATCCAAAATTAACAAAAACCCAGATTTACGCTATTATATTATTATGTCAGCACAAGGAGAGGTATACAGAGTTCTCCGTGGACAAAGTACTTGGCGAACATGGGCACATCTCACACAGTCTCATTTTAACAATAGGTATAATGGTGTTTATTATGTACACTGCAGCTGTAATTTTTCAAAATAATTAAATACGTAAACATAATGTGAACATGTTTTTTTTTATTTATTTTACTGCAACCTAAGCCAACACTTATAGAAAAATTGGTGTATTTTATACAAAGAATAAAAAATTATCAAAAGAAGCAAATCACAATTGTTTCAACAGCTCCTAATAGATACCGGACTGTTTGTATTTCGTACGACAGAGATAACGCTCTATGAAGCCGAAATTAGCCGATTTCTCTTTCCAAAGGTCGATGTGCATTATTTATCGCCGGGTACTGTACGTCTTTCCGTCCTTGTTGTTCTTTGTATTGCACAGGACTGGAAATATAACTGTGAGCGTATGTGTTTGCGTGTAGTTGTAACACATGCCAATTTTAGAGTAAGCGCTGGGAGAACGTAACCTATCCTTTTTAATCTTCCCTTTTTAATAAAGCAATGTAAAAAAATAAATCTGTCTGTCCTTTTTTCCCTTTTCACCCTATGGTGTTTTGTAAAGCCAAGTTTGTGTATTGTAATGTGAATATAGTACCTACATTAACGAGAAAATAGTGTCATCTCATTTTAGCCCACCATCCGCCATTTAAATTTGATAAATTTTGTGGCACTACACTGCCCGTAAACGTCAGGCTAACACTGTGTTTAGATGTGACACTGAGTCCAGGTTTGTGAATTCACAAGCTTAGACTTGGGAACAGCATCTCGTCCGCGGACGAGTTTTACATTCGGACGAGATGGAATCCAAATTAAACTGATGTGATGACGTGCATGACAGTACCTACCTATGGTTTTTCGGATTGGACGGCTTTATCGGACCATTTTTGGTAACTCTAAATCTAGAATCTGGATATGAAAATGTACATTCCAGCGAAACAGAACGTTTTGTTCTAAGTGGAGGAATATTGACGAAAAGTCTCGGTAAAGTCGGCATTCAATGTTTTATTCTGACATCTAATTTTGTTTCTCCCTTTATTTTGTAAAGCTATTTCTATAGAATGCTTATTTATTTCAGGCAATGTACCTTTAAGGCATATTATTCATAATTTATTTGATTCATATATTTTCAGGCGTACCTTATAGATATAGACCGAACTGGCCCGTTGAACTGATATTCCCATAGACAAAGTTTAATTACAACTTTGTCAAAGGGAATATCAGTTCAACGGGTCCAGTTGACTGGACCACCTAACTGTACCACCGAAGTTTTTTTCGTTCCATGGTCCAATCAACGGGACCACCGAAAAATCATTCTTCCGTGGTCAATTTGGCTGGACCACCGAAATAAAATCGTTGGTTAATGGGACTAGGTAGTCCCGTTTAGGTGAACGGGGCCACGAGTACGAAGAGCATTTGTGGTCAAATCCGCGTGATTTCAAAATGGGATAAAACCTTGTCAACGTAAATGTTCGGGCATCTCAGGTCTATTTCAGTCCGAAATGGTTCTATATGGTGGAACCATGGTGGAACCATTTCTAATCGTGAGCGCAGTTCCTTAAACAACTGAACGTGTAAGGCAGTGAATGGTGTTTTTTTTTTAATTTGGATTAAAAAAAACACCACTGCCTTACACGTTTACGAAAACGAAGTTTACATGTGCCATTCAATGGAAATTAGACCTAAGTCTATCTACACTAAAGTCCAAATCAGTTGCAATTGAACGATTAATAGTTAGAATAATTATCTAATATCATGAAAATCCATAAATCTTTGAACAAACAATCACATCCTCTTCCACTAACAGCGCCATCAATCACTAGCGCGCGCACGCGACTCCGCCCGCTTCGTCGGAAATGCAGCTACTGAGAAATGGACAATTTGTACATCAATAGAATTTTAATGAAAGACACTTATGTTTGTTATCCAGTGAAGGGAAAACGAAGCTCTCTTTTATTAAGGATGTAAGCGGGTTAACTACGAACCTTATTTGTGTTGGAAGACAATTGAATTCGTCAAACTACGATAGTTTTTATAGGAGCTCTCTTTCTTCGAGCTTTAAAAAGCTAGTTTGGTTTTGACGTTAAAAAAGTTATAGTGGTCAGGTATTAGGGGGCCTAGACAATGTAACAATCGATATCGAAAGCGATAGTAGAAATGTCCAAAAATGTATGGGTTTGACATAATGCCTTAGGTATATCACGTGATCTGTTTCGAAGTTTTCCCTACGAATCTTTCAATTGTTTTCGATAGCGAATGCCGGTTGGCTAGGCCCTCAGATCACTATTACTAATTTACGTCAAAATTGGCTTTAATATTCTTTTTTGTTTTTTTTATAAATCTTAGACTACAAAAGTCAAAATAAGTTTTGAACCAGTGAATATCGCAGAACATATATGGGCGTTAAATGGATAGGTACTAAGGTCACCTACCCCCCAGCCACCGATGATCCACCCCTTGTTGTTACATCCTGTATATAAGTCTGTTTCTCATACTTTGTCGTTTCATTTTAAGAACAATGATAAAGTTTTTTATCAGCCATTAGACTATATTAATTTTTGACGGGGTGAGATTTAGACAAAGAACGTTTTAGACAAGTTAAATTATTGACGGGTAGCATTATAGACCAGTTGCGTTTTAGGCGAGATGTATTTTTAGACCAGTTGCGTTGTAGGCGAGAAGCGTTAAAGACCATGTGCCAGTTGCGTTTTAGACCACTTGCTCATTAGACCAGCTGCTTTTTTAGACGAGATGATACTAACCCAAAACATTACCTAGTCGAAACGATACCGTAAATCGAGAGGGTTAACGTTTGTTTTCTCATTTTTGGAAATTCGATTTTTTCTACATATTCGTATACATTTATATACCGGGTGTATATTTGGGACAAGAAAGATATTTTGGTGAAGTCAACGCCAAAATGTTTGCCACGGAACGGGTGTACTTCCTGTCCTTGACAACCAAAATATATAGGTACGTCAAAATAAAAAGACTAAATGGATCTACCATTTAGTCTTTTCGGCGATGACAAAATATCTTTACAACGGCATAAATTCTCCAATACAATAACAATGTGATAGAGTCATCTGCAAAGCTGGTGCACCATCCTAACTGCGACTGGCATCTCAGCATGCTTGTCAGCATCAAAGAGGGTAACAGATGTTTCTGCGAATGATCTCGCGACGACATCTTACAGCATCCAAACGACTGCTTAGTAATAAATTATGAACATTGTAGGAAATCCTCTGGCTATTGACCTACTGCGACAAATGAGGAAACCTAGGAACCTACCAATTATTAATGGTCTCGACCTTTGTGTTATAGAAAGAAACAGGGGAGTCAAATTTTTTTTTTACGGTAAATATAGACCTTCGTTTGACCGCAATCTCACCTGATGGAAAGCGCACATGCGGCCGACGGTGTATCACGAAGGTCTAGAAGATACCTATTCACCCTTGTCTTGAAGAGACCCAGGTTGTAATTGGCTGGGAAAAACAGAGGCAGGGAGCGAGTTCCCTTTGCGGTGCGAATAATAAAGGTGGAGGAAAACCGCTTAGTGCGAGTGGAGGGTACATCCATCAATTATTGATGGTATTGCGCTGTGCGTCTGCTTGTCATGGAGTGGAAGGGGGATGGTGGGATTAGGTCAGGTAGTTCAAGTGAGCAGACTTACAGCTCCGCCTCACTGTTTTGATTTCTTACAAGTTTCCTATAGGGAAATAATTAAATTACTGTTATGTATCTATCGTACATTACAGAAATTTAAAAACCTATGAACAAAATGTTAACAAAAAGCATACAAATTAAGTACATGTCTAAATAAAATAACTTTCACAAAACATGCCGATATATTAAAATAACACCAAAATTAAATGGTTTATTTGAGACGACATACTCGTATCACAACAACTAAACATTTATGGAAGAAACATTGGAAAACTTAAATAGATATTAATTTAAACTATATAGGAATGAACATTAAGATAAAATTAACACTATGATAGCTGAAGTGTAAAACGGTTAGCCACTTGGATTGGAGCAAACAAAAATCACCAAATTGTTGTAAAACGTAATCCTAAAATAGTAGATACCTAATAAAAGTATCTACTAATAACTTCGGCAACGTGCTTGAGTCAGACTGTCAGAGTCAAATCGTTTATTTCTTTAGACTTACAAAATAAGCACTAGACAAGTCAAATTATTACTATACATATAAACAGCTTGATAAATAGTAATTACTATCAAACAAGAAATAAGGTGCAATTGACTCCAATTCACTTCAATTTTTTGTCCATTTTTGTCTCTTCGGTCTTGAAAAACCACCGAGTCAAAAAGATGAAGCATGTTGCTGAATATATAAGTCAAAATTACTTACAACACCAAATCTCTGAATTTCAGCACAAACCCGCCTATTCTAATATCAGAGACAACTTACCCACATCACTATCAGAAAATTAATTACCAATACGAAAAAACAATCTTGACCCGCCACTCAAACTGCCAAACGGCGTAAAAAACTAATCTATTCGCGTCAAACACAGACAGTTTTCTCACCCACACTATCCATTACCCGCCAAGTTCAACTATCCCTAAACTTATCTAACAAAGTTGTTACAAAAACAGCAATGGTTGCTGTGGAAGAGGATCTAGTTTTTGCTCGTCAGCTAACAAGGAAGACATGTGTCTTAATGTTATGAGTAGCTGATTTATTATTATTTTTGTGTGTGTTAAAGACTGAAATGCGTTTATGAATAACACTAGTAAAGAGCGTATAATTAATTTAATAATAATAATAAAAGAGTAGGAATATGTACAATTTGTCATAATTTTATGAATTTCAGTTTTGTCCTGAAAGACTATGGTTTCTGTTAGCTTCAGTGAAATTGAGGTGGGCTTTTATCACTATTTAATTTTGTCCCGCTGTCTCTGACCAAACCCCTCTTCGTTTTCTTCGTTTCTCTTTATAAAATATAAATTATATGCCTACATATGAATGTATATAGGTATGTATAAATATAAATGTGTATGTATTAATAGGTTTTTTTGTAATTTCATTCAGCTAAATTAAATCATACATACAAAATGTATGATTTAATTTTGACAGATCCCCATGTCCATTCCAACGATCCGATTCATCTATGGTGTCTGATAGACATCCTCAGTTCCTATTTACTCCCTTGAGCGATAAAACCACCAATTATTACACATTTTGTATTTTTTTAAATTATTTTGATATATATATATATGATATTTTGATTTTGAGGATAATTTTTGATCTATCTTCTATTAATACGTAATGAATGACGTTGCTTACTTTATTCTCCATACCTATTATGTAGCAACACGTGATATAGGTTGCGTAAACAAATCTCTTTCCACCAACGAAGCCAAATAAATAAGCTATCATCTCCAAGCCGTCCCCAAATATTGGGTAACTGACCTCCGACCCGACATCAAACAGAAACGCAAATATTAGGAAATCGTATCTTTGACACGCTACTGTATCTGTTTGTACGACCTTCAGGACATTTACTGTAACTACGTAAATACAGAAGAAAATTATTTTTGTCTGTCAATAGCAGATGTCCTTAAAGCTAGGTACTGGCCTGTTACGGAGTGACCCGTGGTCCCGTTCAGTTGGTCAACGGACTGGACCTCCGTTTTTTTTGTTTTTTTTAGATAACTCTACCACGGAAGTTTTTTTTGTTGGTGGTTATTATCATCATTCATTTATTTCAGATAAAGTATCGGCATCAGGAGTGCCGGCTTTAGAACAACTCTACCACCGAACTGCGTTTCCCAACCCTATGGGGGTAAAAATCAACAAGACGTATTTCACCGCGACTCTTTCATCCATGGAGGTAGACCCTAAAGGCTATACACTGACTGCAAGACGCCGACTATGTGTGATCAACTGCAGGCGACGACGGCAGCCGTCGACCTCCGTCCAGTGCCGTCGACTGCATTCAAGGTCGCTGTCTGCCATACTTTGCAGTAGTCTGCAGTCGAAGATCAAGCTAACACAAGCTTTAAAACTTAAGGCGCATACAGCAGAGAAAGTGGCGCCCCCGGCTATTTTATCTTATCATTACGTTTAACACAGGAAGTTTTAAAAATCCATCGTAAAGTTTGTGATATTATAAGCTATTTATATTTATTAATGCCTCTGTAATAGTTTCATTTTCATCACCAAACTCTCTTTTCGCATCTCTTCCTAAACTATATGAGATAAAACTATTACAGACGTATTAAAATATAGTGTATTATAATAGATACCACAAACTTAACGATGCATTTTTTAAATTTCCTGTGTTTAACGTAATAATATGATAAAATAGGTGGCGCTGTCATATTGGATCGTGTATGCGCCTGGGCTGGGCACATCTCACGCTTCACGGATAAAAGTTGGACCATACGGACTTCAGAACGGAAAGGATCAGATGGCAAAAGAAATGTTGGCAAACCGTATAGACGGTGGGCTGATGACATAATCCAAATAGCAGGAAAAAGCTGGATGAGTCAGACAAACGACAAACAGTCATGGATGAAGATGGAGAAGCCTTTACCCAAGAAAGGATACTCAAGAACTCTCAACAAGTGTAAATATTATACCTAGTAACCTAAACCTAAGCATAAAATACTAACACATAACTTGTACATAATCATAGGAGTTGTAAAAGAAGACTTTATTATTAGTGCAGTAATTATGTACGGCTGCTAGGGAGGGTACAGAATACAGAAAGACCGAGTTCTCGTGCAAAATTAAAAAAAAAAAAATGAATTAATTACAAATTATCTTAAGTACTATTTCACTCCATCGATGTTAGATTGAAAGTGAGTCGGTAATCAGAAAGAACAAGGCAACAAAATATACCGCGACACTCATCATCAGCCTATACTAGTCCACTGCTGGACATAGGTCTCCCCTAATGAGCGCCATAGCGCCCTGTCTTCAGCTTGACGCATCCAGAATCTGCCTGCAGTCTTTTGCAGATCGTCATCCCACCTGGCCGGAGGGTATCCTACACTACGTTTGCCGAGTCACGGTCTCCACTAAAGAACTCGTTTACCCCAGTAACTCGAGTCAACGGACATTGTCACTTTCGTATTAAAACGTATAAAAACATTAGGTACATCAGAGACGAGAGGTTGTCAATTTAGGTAGCTGACGATTTAAGATGTTGTCGTTTTTGAAAGTTGACATTCTAAAAAAGATGTCGTTTTCGGAAGTTGTCGTTTTTGAAAGTTGACATTCTAAAAAGTTGTCGTCTTCGGAAGTTGTCGTTTTCGAAAGTTGTCATTTTTAGGAAGTTGTCGTTCTCACCCTGAGGGAACCTAGTAACCTAAACCTAGTGGTCAAATCGTTACGAAACAGCATAGATTCTTGGTAAACGGTAATAGCAGTAACCAAGTGATGTCGCAATAATGGTATAAAACAGTCGATTGCAGTTGATCCTTGCAATCGGCAACTTGCCATCCGTGTAGTTGAGCCGTGGAGCCCGTGTATAAGAGCGCTAACCCTAGTACCTAATACTAGCCATCGAGGTAGGCTTCTAACTCGTGTTCGTTCACCCAGCACAACGCTGAGTGGAGGCCATTATTTGCCTTAGAATCTTCTACGCACATAACAGAGAGAAAGTTTATAGATTTATCTAGTAGTATAAGTTTTCGTTTTGTGTCTTTTTAATATAACAAAAACGTTTGACCGCAATCTCACCTGATGGAACGCGAAGATGCGGCCGACGATGTATCCCGAAGGTCTGAAAGAAGATGGCTAAATATTTTTCTTACTTCTTTCTTCTTTCAATACTGTGTTTGCCCCTTACCCCGATATTTCCATGTCAGGGCCAGAGTCAGAGGGCATGCCATGCCGTGTGCAAATCTAATCTCGACTTACAAGAACTTCAAAGGGTTCTTATTTACTCCGCGGTAGGGTGGCCACACGTTTCTGCTTACTACTGATATTATTGTCCTATGGACATAAGGATTTTTATGACTTGAATCAGATTTATCCAAGAGAACCTACCTAGCCTATATCTGTAACAAAAAATTATGAAACCGGCTAAGTGCGAGTCGAATTGGTGCACGAAGGGTTCCATGCCATTATCTATGAAAATGGCAAAAACATCATTGTCTGTTGTATGGGGGCTCCCTTAAATATTTGTTATTCTGTTTTTTTTTTGTTAAAGCGGCAACAGAAATATCGTAACATCATCTGCCTAGTGACGGATGGACAACGGAGTCTTAGTAATAGGGCCCCATTTTATATTTTGGGAAAAGTGACTTTGATATTTGATTTTAAAACAGATTAATGATGGTTTTAGCAGTTTTATAATTTAAATGATTTTATTATGTGGGTTCATTAATTCCATATAATATACGCACTGATTGAGGACAGAGGAATTAATTGTTTAAGTTCGAGTACATAAGTAAAATGCTCATGGCTCGAAAACTCGAAGACGGTGAGTATAAAGAAAGCTGGTAACAGCTCTTAGATTACTTTACACACACCGTCACGCAGTGCATCCGACGCTTCTCAGAAAAGCCCGTAATTTGAAAGCATGTTTTTGTGCTATGTGGTAGCGGTATTGAATTGGTTAGAAATAAGAATTAAGAATTTATTCGTAGCAACACACCTTATGCTAATAAATAAGGAAATACAAAATAAACGTAACTAAGAAAAATATAAACCTTTGGATTTAAATGTTGAAACATATTAGATTAGTGGTAGGGTAGCGCAGAGCTCAGCTTCTGTTCCGAATTGAATATTCACCAATATATTATTTTTATGTGATGTGATGTAAGTCTAAACTAAACATGTCTTCATTTTTAACCGACTTCAAAAAAAGGAGGAGGTTCTCAATTCGACTGTAATTTGTGTGTACTTTTTGCATTGCACTTTATGTAAGTTATGACTCACATAAAGTCGAGAGTAAAATAATTTTGAATGTCGATCGGACATTGTATTCTCATTTTTGCTACACCATCCTTTATAATGGGGACTCTTGTCCCCATTTCCAAAAATTACTACGAGTTGACTTGACTGACAAGACAACCAAGCCGATTATGTCGTAGTAGTAAAACTGTAAGACTTCCACCACACACCCCTGCCGCAGTGCAATGGCGAGGCCCAAGTCTTTCCACCTGACACCGTGGGATCACTACTGAGAGGTCATTCCGAACCGCGCGTTCTCGTCAGCGCGATCTAGAGCTTGGTCACGCTTAGTAGCGACATCTAGTTATGCGCGGGCTGGATTTGTTTGGGTGACGTCACAGAGGTGTGTCGTCACCATGACGTCACCAGCATTTGTGACCGCCGCGCGCTGAGCCACGCCATTGGCTCTCGATTCATTCCATTCTATTGTTACTTCTATGTAGAGACTGTTCATTCTGAATACCGTTTTTTAATTTGAATATTTGAAAAAATTTAAGCCCGATTATAGTTTTTCAAACAAAATTAATTATTGTTTAGACCTGAACAGCTTACAAATTTTATCCTATATGGGTATCGACAGCATGGTTGCCCTACTCGAGAGTGTATGTAGATCCTATTTTGTTGCCGAAATAAACAAAACCGAACAAAGAGCAGAAGCTAAACATTTTACCAAGTTACGAAATTCTCGGATAACTCAATCATCAACCGTGGGCAAGAAATTAATAAGTTTGTTGATATAATCCGCACGCGATCAGATTGGGACGGAATCTTATCAAAGGAAATGTCCTCTCGGTGGTTTTCATTCATTTTTCGGGCGTCAACGTAGCGAAAAGCGTTTCTTGATGTTGACGCCAGATAATTAATTTTGTTTTAAAAAACTATAAACCGACTTTTAAGCTATTGCATAGCTTCTATCGCGGGCCTTGAGCGCGGGGACCGAATCCAGAAATTCCGTAACGCAAAAACCTGAGGTCCCCCCACTCCGCCGGGCAAGGAGGTGTGGCTTGAAGGCCGTGCATCGCATCGTCTAACGTCGTTTCAGTTCGGCAGTCTTCGGCACGGGTTGTGTGCGTCGTATAATATAATCGGACGAATACTTATGCAGCTGTTTATGAGAAAGTATATAGGTGCATAGGTATTTATGTACAACAGTGAATAGCTGTACTTGTAAAATTTGTGTATAAAGTGTTTTGAATATGAATGAACAAAGTGCAATTATTATTAATGAAGAAAGTCACGAAAAAATAGTGAAAGAAAATGAGTGAGTAGGTACTCTATATACATACATTTTATTTAAGATCCTGTCACCACAGTCGGGTGGGATACTACGGTTCCACGACCTCTAAGCAGATTTGCTGCAGTCCGCGTTCCTACACGAGGGTTTCTCCTGACAAGGTCCAAGACCCGTTCTTGCACCTGAACTCCTACCTCTCTGCCATCCCCGCGCCTTTGAGGAGTAATCCGGTCATCACTCAGAACCCTCTGATAGGCCGCCGTGATGACTCTAGCATCAACCGGATGTTGCCGGTTTGGGTACCTATCCCGGTAAATTCGCAAGGCTTGTGACGCATTTCCTCTAGCTTCACCGTAGCACATAAGCATTTGTCCATACTCCCTCGCACTAAACATAATGTAGGTAGGTAGGTACCTTCCTAACAATAATAAATAAAAATAACACTAACTCAATAAAATACTGAAAACTTAATAAACTAAACTGCTTCTAATAATTATCAAAAAATACACGAAACGGTCAGTACCTACGTTAACACCGCGCGCGACTATTCAGACCAGTTAGTGATCAGATCACGTACTAAAACAAAATAATAAAAACATTCGTGAAATTAGGTAAAATTATTTATATCCCTTTATAAAAGCCGAATATTTCTTTGAGTAGCCGCCGACCGAAATCGCGCTGTCATATCTCCTATGAGTTCTAATGTAATAATCATAAGACTCAAGTTTCCTTTTTTTAAATTTTGTCGGTAAAAATCAAAGACGCGCGCGCGTAAGGCCTTCGGGTAGCCCCGCCGCCCGCGCCCGCGCCACGCCCTTGCGCGCGCCCCGGCGGCGCGCCGCCGTGCGGCACGGGCACGCGGCATGGGCCGGGGCCCGTGCCGGGTAGTGCCGTCGCGACGGCACTTCATTGGCTGCTTCCATTGGTTGCACTGCAGTCGACTGCAGGCGACGCCTCGCCTGCAGTCGACTGCAGCCAATGGAAGCCGTCGACCGCAGTCGATGCGTGTACAACTTGCAGTCCGTGTCAACTTGTAGTCCGTGTAAATGCCCTAGAACTCCCGAGACGAGACTACAAACTTATCTTTTCGTAAATAACTAGCTGCACCCCGCGGCTTTGCACGCGTTGTTCCTGTGGAAACGTTAAAAGGTGATTTTTATCCCACGGGACTGATTTATGGAATAAAAAGTAGACTATGTTTGATTCCAGGATTAGAATTATCTGTATGCAAAATTTCAGTCAGATCCGTCCAGTAGTTTTGGCTTGAAGAAGTAACATACATACATAGGTACATAGAAACTTTCACATTTATAATATTAGTGTGATTTGTACCTACCTATACCGTGTCCATTTTGAATGGGGCATAAACGTAAACATACGTTGGCGCGTCCGTATACGCATACGTAATTTACATTACTTGTCGATTTTAGATCCTGCCTTCAATAAAAATTGCTTACAATTATATCTGAAACTCGACGCCAAGCAAGTGAGATTTTGTTATTTGTGTCGTATTTTGTTAACTAACATGCTTCATTCAATATGGATAAACCATACGTACTTTAATTTGCAGCCATGACCTTGAAGTATGCCAATAATTCATTAGAAACTTTAACATTTTAAACCATTGATTAATTAAAAAGGGAAGATGAGGTACTAGTTTCTCAAAAATGGCAACCTCATATTGTGTAAAATTGTGTGCTCTAACCTTAGTCACCGTCTGACCGGCGGCGGCGGCGGCGGCACGGGCGGTCGTGATTCGCGTGAAATATTGTTGTCTCGGTCTCACTTCGGACTTAGATACGTCTTTCCGTCTTTGTTCTTCTTTGTATTGCACAGGGCTGGAAATATAACTGTGAGCGTATGTGTTTGCGTGTAGTTCTAACACATGCCAATTTTTGAGTAAGCGCTGGGAGAACGTAACCTATCTTCCCTTTTTAATTAATCAATGTTTTAAACATGGACGTAGATAAATTTACGGACGGAATCCTACAGATTCAAAAGTGAAGACAGTTTTTGTTTTTGTTTTGATTTTTCTGTTGATAATAATTTTGTGTCACATCAAAGTAATATGTTGATGAACCAATAAATTTATTTGTGGATGTGATCCCGTGTTTTATGTTGACGAAACGACTGTGGTTTCCGCGACATTTCACGACAAGAAGACAAGAATGCATTTTTCGTTATTTACATTTGTTTACAACGCTGTACATCTGTTGACGTCTAAAGCCGTAATGGCTGGCAGTCGATGGACAGACTATGATATCAATGTGTGAGTGTGTTCGTGTACGTACTGAGGGTGGACAGACTATCGAGTGCTTCATTTTATTTCTTAATGAGACTCCGTCCGTGAATTTTGCTAGGTCCATGATTTTAAACACATTTTACTTTGTCTACAATAAGTAACTACCTACGTTTGTACATACACACATACCTATAACCTACGTTTGTACGTTTGGGGCATGGCGTGGCGCGGCGGGGCGGGCGGGCTAAGCAAAGGCCGCATACGCGCGTGTAAACTCTTTGACTTTTACCGAAAAACCATTTTAGTTAGTATAGTACCTAGTACCTACGTGTTCGTTGTTCAGTCTGAACAGTTGCGCGGTGCATAAACATGGTTAGTATGTTTATGTTTCGTGATTTTCTTTTGTTAATTATTAGTTGGCTAGGCAGATAAGTTTATGTTTGCCGTTGGCCGCAGCGCGTTGGCTAGGCAGATCATGTGTGTACCTATACCTATTAATTATTGGTGTTGTGTGTTTTATTATTGTGAGTTTGTTAGATAATAGTTATCCTTAGAGGAGGCATTTAATAAGGTTAGTGTTTTTTTTATCATGATTACATTATGTTTAGTGCGAGGGAGTAGGTATGGACAAATGCTTACCTAGGTAGCTATCGATAAACTGCGGGCATCAAGTGAGATGTTTGGTAAACATCTGGGTAGGTAGGGATCCATCAGAGGACTATCGTAGGGCATGTGTTCCTGCCCTCCAGAATTAACGGAAAGGCATCATCACCATCATCAGCCTATAACTAATCCACAGATGCACATAGGTCGGCCTCCCTAATGAGCGCCATAGCGCTCTGTCTTCAGCTTGATGTATCCAGCATGCAGACGATCTTCTAAAGATTGCAGGCAGCTGCAGTCTTTATCTGATCATCATCCCACCTGGCCGAACGGTCGTCGGCTGTCGACCTTTGCAGTCGGCTGCCGTCACCTGCAGTCGGCTGTTGTCGCCGACTGCTGTTAAAGCGCATCAGGGCGCATCCTTCCGAGCCGCTTCCGCCGGAATCCGTGAGTCTAAAGGATTTGAGTAAAATGCGGCGGTGCGGATATTTGCGCGGGGTTGCCTATGTACCTACCTATTATTTTATGATGAATGATTCGAAAATGCGATGACTTCGGCGCCTGTGGCCGCAGGGTAGCGCGGACATACCTACCTAATAAACGCTCGCTCCTCTTTACGTGTCGGGCGGGTGAATGACCGCAGAATTCAGCTGTGGCTGTGGGTGTACGAGTGGGTACCTACTAGTGGGTAGGTAGGTACTTATTTAAGGCAAAATGTGAATGTGAATTAAATGTGTTTTACATTTTTAAGTTATCATCAATTATGGGCATGCTTTCAAGGCCATGGCCGCTGATTAAATATTAGGTTACCTACCTACCTACTAGGTAATTATTTATGCAAAGATAAGTTTGTAGGTACCTTGTTTCGCTCGGGCGGGAGTTTACGTGTCGGGCGGGAGAACAACCACGGATTTCAGCTGTGCTGTTGTGGCTGTGGCCCTACCAAAAAAACACATTAAATTTTGTCTAAAATACTCTCGTATCGTAGGCTATGGGGTATAGCCTGCGGGTGTCCGAGGGTATTTTAGACATAATTAAATGTGTTTTTTTTTATTTCTAATCAATGATAGGCATGCTCAAGGCCATGACCGGAAATTTAATCGTAGGTAGGTTAGGTAGTAGTTAGGTCAATTTATGGAATGATAAGTTTGTAGGTAGGTAGGTTAGGTACCTAGTCTCGCACGGGCGCGGGCGGCGGCGGCGGCGGGAGTTTTACGTGTCGGGCGGGTGAACGACCGCGGCGGATTACAGCTGTGGACAGCGAGTGCACGTGTACTAGCTTTCGAGTGAGAGGTTGGCAGTGTTTTAAATACATTGCTGATTTTAAATTTGTTTTCTTATCGGTCACCACGCTCGGCTCAAAAAGTGTAACTTGAATTAATATCAAAGAAAAAGCAATACTGCATGAAAAAAATAAAAAAGTAAAATTATAATTGCATAAGTTGATACAAAATGCTATGCAATAGCTTTACCGCGGCAGTCCCCGAGTGCCACACGTCTTTTTTTTATAGTTTTTTCATGGATTTTCATGGATTCCGTTGTCAGAACAGGAAACAATAAAATGTTACCACAAGGGAAGCACCAGCTTTCATATGAAATCTGGTGCTTCCAAAAAACCGACTTCAATTGTATGGATCCCATTGTCAAAACTGAAAATCCATGAAAAAACTATTGTATATACCAGCCAGTCAAAAGTTCTGAGGTAACAAACATAAAAAACCAGTCGAATTGAGATCCTCCTTTTTTAAATCGGTTAAAAAATGAAGTTTAATTCGATTCTTGCTAGCATTTCGCGTTCGAATCGAATTTTAAGGATCTTCAAGTGGTCTTGATACCACTTGCAGATGGGTTTCAAATTGTCCTATTTCATTCATATGTAAGTACTATATATAACGCCTATACATATAACGCCGAGAAAACAACGAATTGACTATAATAATAACAACGCTAACCGAGCCAATATGACAGCGTTACCTATCACATCACACTAATATTATAAATGCGAAAGTTTGGATGGATGTATGGATGGATGTTTGTTACTTCTTCACGCCAAAACTAGTGAACGGATCTGGCTGAAATACAGGTAATTTTAATCTTAGAATAAAACATAGGCTACTTTTTATCCCATAAATCAGTTCCCGTGGGATAAAAATCCCTGTTAAACATTTCCATAGGAACAACGCGTGCGAAGCCGCGGGGCGCAGCTAGTTTTATCATAATAATGTTTAACACAGGAAATTTTAAAAATCCATCGTACAGTTTGTGGTATCTATTATATGCTATTTATAAATACTCGTAGGTACCTCTGTAATAGTTTTAGTTTAGTATAAGAAGAGATGCGAAAATAGAGTTTGGTGGCCAAAAGGCACAACTTCCTATCTCTGCCTAAGCTTTACAAAATGAAACTATTACAGAGGCAATAATAAATAATTTATAATAGATACCAAAAACTGTACGATGCATGGATTTTTAATACTTCCTGTGTATAACGTAATAATAAGATAAAATAGTTGGGGGCGCCACTTTCACTAGTGTATGAACCTTAAGTCCAATTCCATGCCAACAAATGCCAACGTCTTTCTGTAATTCGACCAGCACTATTTATTTACTAGTATTTCAATAAACGCTCAGCAGAAATCATCGATCCAAGTAAATAAAGGGAGGTGACTAACTTCTCGAAAGTGGAAGGCTCAAATTGGGTGAAATTAGGTCCACTTCAGTCATACTCGCATCTGGCGTATGTGTTACGCGTACTTGACGTATTTCAGTGTGATTTATTTAATAAAAGACTACAAACAATATCCTTGTGTTGGTCACTATAATTGTATTGACCAAGATTGGATGTTTATGTAACTGAGAGCGAGTGCGTATAATACGGTCTCTCTCAGAATAAGGTCTGCTGGAACATAACTCTCTTTTTACCGGAGGTTCTCAATTCAACTGTATTTTTTTTATGTTTGAACTTTTGACTGAGTGATTTTCATGATTCTTTTTTATTTGACAGCTGGTGTTTCCCGTGTGGTCCTATTTCAATTGATCTAGTTCTGACAGTGATCCATGAGAAAACTATATAATTAAAGTCGGGTTATAGTTTTTTTTAAACAAAATCAAATATTATAGAAAAGCTCGCCTGTGCCACTATTTTTCTTATAAATGTTTCACATAATATTATACGATACTGTGCAATAAAGAATTAGGAATTAAGTTCTAACACAATCCAGGGGCCTAATTCCACTAACACAATCGCCTCACTATGACAATATTATCGCGTAACTATCACCGCCATTGACAACTTTTGGTATTCTACTAACACGATCTTTTTTTGTTTATGATATATCTATGACTATTACGATTATGATTATATGCCCCACCACATTATTGACAAGATATTATAAGTCATAGAGATTGTAATCTTATGTAATAGGCCCTAGTTATTGAATATGCGCTGCGAGAACGTACCATCTACAGATTTACTTAGATCTATGGCACAAATACGATCTTTCCGTCTGGCAGTTGGCCATATTGAGTGCCAACATGCCCGTCCGAGACGATATGAGACAATAGTCGACGGGACACGGTATTCAACGAAATGGGACACGTCGTGTACCCGGAGGCGATATTAGACAGAGTCTTTGGATGGTAACATGCTGTTTTTAACCGACTTCAAAAAAGGAGGAGGTTATCAATTCGACTGTATTTTTTAATTTTTTTTATGTTTGTTACCTCAGTAGTTTTGACTGGGTGGTCCGATTGTCATGATTCTTTTTTTATATGAAAGCTGGTGCTTCCCGTGTGGACATTTTGATTTTGTTCAGTTCTGACAAGGGGATTCGTGAAAATCAATTCATGAAAAATTTATAAAAATTGGGTCGGTTTATTGTTTTTTAAAACAAAATTAATTATACTTACGTTGGTACTGCCAGAGAACCAGTAGCTGAAGCAAAACCTTTTATTGATATAAAAGTATTATTATATAAAATAGTATTATTTAAAAATAGTTTCCATCCAGGATCACCTGGATCGGAATGATTGTTTATCCATTTTGAATGAAACATGTTAGTAAACAAAGTATGACACAAATAACAAAATCTCACTTGCTTGGCGTCGAGTTTCAGATATAATTGTAAGCAATTTTTATTGAAGGGAGGATCTAAAATCGACAAGTAATGTAAATAACGTATAAAAGGATCCGCCAAAAAAGTGAATTTTAGGTTAAATAAAATAAAATAAAATAAAAATCATTTATTTCAGACCGTTAGTCCATAGACACATTAAAGTACACAATTACAATTTCAAGAATAAATTAAATAAAATAACATAGCAGGTAGGTACACAAAGTTTGGGCGGTTTGTTTACGTTTATGCTCCATTCAAAATGGATACGATATAGAACGTTTCCGTCGTTGTAGATTTAGGGTAAACGCCCCATAATCGTCACTCCTTTAGATGAGATGAGGTCAAGGCCCGCTCAGAGCCACACTGAGGCATCACGCTGCCATCCATCATGCGTTGACGTCGGGCTAAAAGCTTGTCATCAAAGAAATGATAGCATTGAGCCTCACGTTACGGATCAACGTTAACGTTTAACGCGACATTACGTTACATCTTTGCGGGAGCTATTTTTGGATTAACGGTTTTTAGTGTCTACTAATTGATATTTCCTGACGTATTTACTAAGAGCTCGTATCCACGGACACGCACGATGCACGTTTCAAATACGCGGACAAATAGTCAAATAGTCGGCTGCAATCGCCTACAGTTGAGCCTTGCAGTCGACTGCCAGGCGATTGTTTGGATTATTTTTGTTATTTTAATCGATTATCAGGTTAATACGTTAAGGAAAAAAAATATAAAAGCCAAAAAAATTTTTATTATTGAGGTAAAAAAACAAAAACATAAACTGAACTCAGTTTCGGGTGATAAAAGCGCTGCCATAACATGATGGCAGCGTTTTATCACCGCCCTTGCATTTTGTGACGTCACGGATCATCGAGTCTCCTATGTCATCTCAAAGTCAAAAAATCATGCCCATACAAAAATGTTCAAGTATGACGTCACGCTTCAGGTGCCAATAGCGTTGCAATAAGACATTTTGCTGAATATCTACTTTTCAATGATTAAATTTCACAATAAAAATGCATTGATTTAAAAAGGGAAGATAGGTTACGTTCTCCCAGCGCTTACTCAAAAATTGGCATGTGTTACAACTACACGCAAACACATATTCTCACAGTTATATTTCCAGTCCTGTGCAATACAAAGAAGAACAAAGACGGAAAAACGTATCTAGGACCGAAGTGAGACTGAGACAACAATATTTCACGCGAATCACGACCGCCCGTGCCCCCGCCGGTCAGACGGTGACTGATGTGGGAGAACACAATTTTACACAATTTGAGGTTGCCACTTTCGAGCAACCAGTGCCTCATCTTCGTTTTTGATAAATCATTGTAAAAACGTCATAAAATATAAAAAATAAATAAACAGATATATTTCTATATCAATAGAGAATACGTAAAAAAAATTACTAACCGACTGACGCCGACTGACAGTCGACTGCAAGGCTCAACTGTAGGCGATTGCAGCCGACTGGCAGTCGACTGCAAGGCTCAACTTATATTTTTTTTCCTTACCGTATTAACCTGAATAATCGATCAAAAAAATAAAAATTATCCATGCATATACCCTATTGCTTACAGTTGAGCCTTGCAGTCAGAGGCCTGCTTCCAGCAGTGAACCGGTATAAGCTGTAGATGAAGATGTGGAAGTATTGGTACTTCTACATCTTCATCTACAGCTTATACCATATATAATAATTCATAATTTTAAAATACCTCAATACGTATAAAACGTCTTCTCTACGAGCCAGTATTTTAGTTTGTTCTTAAAAAAATATACTATTGAAGGAAAGCTCACGAATAATTTAAACCTTTATTTAAATACCTCTGCAGATGTTTTAAACATAATGATTTATGAATTTCATGATACAGTCATCAAAATAAAAACGTTAAAATCACAAGAATATATCATTCCAGACAAAATATTTAGCGACACGTTAATCCCCAGAGAATTTGCTGTCGTGTATAAAATACTGCATTTCCTGGATTAAAATGTACCTATTTATTTCAGATTACAAGCACAGCTATCGTTGTCAATCCAGGGCTGTATTCAGGGGGGTTGTAGGTGCTTCTAAAGCTTACCAGGCACCTTCCCGTCATTTCCTTTTCATTTCTAAAATACGATTCCGGCGCTCGAAGGTTTCCGAGCGCTAGAATTGTATTTTAGAATTAAATAGTTTTTTTTATTAGTTATAATCCGCGTGATATTAGAATGGGATGGAACTGTTTCAACATTTATATTGTCAGAAACGCAGTCAATATATAAAAAATGGTTGTATGTACCGGAACTTAGTTAAATCCCGGAATATGCTAACATGCTATATTTTTTGCATTTACTGAAAAATACAGGAATTCGGTAAAATTCTTAGGAATGTGCAATGTTTTATTGATAGGATTTTGCGTTCAAAGGCGTGGAACAGAGCATAAGTTCTTGGAATGGAGTAAAAACAAACATCAAGCTTTTGCTTATTTACAAGAAAATACACAACCTATGAAAAACTGGTTTATGGTATTTTTTTCTCAATTAATATTTCACGTTTTAGGAACCAAAGAAAAAGATGCAGTTTGAGGTAAGTAATTCAAGTTTGTTACCACTGGGATTTGTGAGCACTAAATTCTAGTTTGAGAACCACCATTACCGGGTCGCCGTCTAAAGGAAATGGTAAAATAAACCAGCATTTCCCAGGAATTTACTAAATCTCTAGAGGCATTTAGTGAAATAACTATTTACCATTTCAAGCGGCCGCGGTGGGGGCGGCGGCGCGCTGCTGGGTACGTATAAAGAACTTATTTGTCATTTTAATACTTGCCCCAACTATTCCTGAGTACGCCCACCGGCGCCGGCACATAGTAGCTGACGGTGAGTTGTATAAGCAGCTGGAACTTGTAATATATTTTTGTTTTGTAAATAGACATGTCCAGAAAATTATGTTTTACCACAAGGAATGCCTTTGTAACAATTTGTAGAAAATCAAAAGCCGAATACACGCTGGATACACAATAAGGGTTCTTTGTAGCACATAAATAAATATATACACGAGCCAAACCTGACGTATAATATTTGTAAACAAACCACGACTCAAATAACTAAAACTGTTTCACTTAGCGTCGATACTCAGATGCAATTAATTGTAAGCAATATTCGTGAATGAAGGATCCCAAATCGACGAGTAATGTAAATTGCGTATAAGAAGACGCGATAACAGAGTGAATTTTTACAGATCTCACTTCCCCTAGTTAGAATTAGAATTACATACCTACTTTTAGCATACTTTTAGTATAATTAATGATCATTTTTCATTACTTATGCTAACAAATCGCGAAAGTTTAAAAAGTTTAACTCATTGTATTATTATTAGGTATAATACTTATCTACCGTTTTGTAATAGGACTCGCTACTTACAAGACAGTTACAGACCAAGTAAAGGGGTTCAATTGGCACGCTACTAGTACGGAACCCTAGGGCTCAATATCTTCGCCGTAAACCACAACAAAACTTCTCATAGCTACCATTTATCACCCTGAAAATCTTTTAAAATTTCGCCAATCACCGCCGATATTGAAAAACTTAGGACTTGGTATTTCAGCAACGCAGCTTTTAAGATGACTCACGCTACACCGTGCCGGCTCCGAGCCGAGTGTCGGCCGTAGCACGGTCACAGAACCAGTCCCGTGCCCAGTTCGTGCCGGGTCGCCTATATCGAAATGCTACTTCAGTACGTCCCCGTGACTTCAGTACATCACCATAAGACGTACGTGATAGATGACAGTACGTAGGTTTTTGTCCCTCAACATTAACTTGCTCCTAGCAAAGACCGCTCAACCCTCAAGAAGCAGGGGGTGGGGGGGTCGTGGCAACTCTGTGACTGAAAGGGGTGTGTATATTTATAACTGCACCCAGAGCCCGATGCACCTCCAAAAAAGTGAAGTAAGTTTGTCTTGGCGGTGAAGTATTGAAATTGATACGCTGCCGGGTCCGAGCCGAGTCTTGGCCGTAGCAGGGTCTTAGAGCCATTCCCGTGCCTAGCCTACGGAACCGGTTCGGTGTGTTTTTTTCCTAGTGATGTGTGTTGCTCGGCCGTCACTCGGTTGCCGCTCGGTATAGCGTGAGTGTGTCCATACAAAATAATATCCTGCTAATATTATAAACGCGAAAGTTTGTAAACATTGTATGTAGGTATGTTTGTTGCTCTTTCACGCAAAAACTACTGAACGGATCGGGCTGAAATTTGCATACAGGTAGTTCTAGGCCTGGAATAACACATAGTCTTCTTTTTATCTATTTATGTGGCCTAGGCGTGCGAAGCCGCGGGGCGCAGCTAGTTATGTAATATTAGTTGACCGTGCTTCGGCTCGGATCCGGCACGTAAGTTATCCTTTAATTGATAACGGACTGAGGGCTTCGAGTTCCTAGTTTAATGACCTTTGAGAGGTCGGCGTTGGAACTGAATATAAGATATAATAGTTTATTTAAGATAATAGTTTTGTGTAAACTGAAAATCGACTTTCAAATTCCTTATTATTTTATACACTGTTTAGAAGTGTATAATATATGGGTAATCTTTATTCTATTATATCTAAATCTATAATATATAGGCATCTATAATAAAGAGATGCTGGATGCGTCAAGCTGATGACAGGGCGCTATGGCGCTCATTAGGGGAGGCATATGTCCAGCAGTGGACTAGTATAGGCTGATGATGATTAAAAGTTTACTTTTCAGGAAGTGACATAGGCTATATTTTATCCCGAAATTCCCACGGGAACGGGAACCACGCGGGTGAAATCGAGAGGCGCTGCTAGTTTCTAATAAATCAAATAATATCCCTATTTTTTTTACTTCAACGACGGGATCATGATGTCAAGTGACGTAGGAGTCGAAAATCTCTGGGACCTCATGGTGTAGTGGTTTATCAGTTATCACATTCCCGTACTGAGGGAAGAATGCGGGTTCAAGTCCCGTTGATGTAAAACACGAATGCCTCAGTACCTACCTAATGAAATTTGTATGTAACTCGGTAGGTAGGTAGAGGAATGGAACTCGCTCCCTGCCTCTGTATTTCCGGCCAATTACAACCTGGGTCTTTTCAAGACAAGGGTGAATCTTCTAGACCTTCGTGATACACCGTCGGCCGCTTCTTCGCTTTACATCAGGTGAGCTTGCGGTCAAACAAAAGTCTACAGTACGGTACTAAAGACTTTTGTTTGACCGCAAGCTCACCTGATGTAAAGCGAAGAAGCGGTACTAATCATTTTCTATGCCATAGCAAACGAATCAAAAAACCACAATTGACGGAGAATTTTGAATGTGTCTCTAGGTGGGAATCGAACCCGCAGCCTCCTGCTTCGCAGCTCTCTACTTTAAGTCCATATAAAGAAAACACAAAAACCTACATGTCAAGAAATACCCATCTTGGTCATAACGAAGAAATAAAGCGTTCATAATAGTAAACTGCCAATGTCTGACTAAGTACCTTGACAAAGACCCGAAAAGACTCATCCGAACTTACGACCAATAACTATCCAGTTCCTTAGAAAGGCACAAAGTTATTGACTAAAAAAACCGCCACAATGTCGCCTGATGAAATTCCTTGGAGCTAATAATCTATTTTTATTCTTTGCTAAGGATAATGTCCACTGAAGCTTTCAATCAAGAAAGAAAATATTTATTAGATGATGATGCGCCTCGCGGTTTCGCACGTAAACAAAAATCAATAGAAATCACCTCTAAACGTTTCCATATTTCTATGGGTGGAGATATTTCTATATTATTATTATTAATTTTTCTATCCCACGGAAACTGATTTATGGGATAAAAAGTAGCCATGTTAGATTCCAAGATTACGATCATCTGTATGAAAAATTTCAGTCCGTTTATTAGTTTTGGTGTGAAGAGGTAACAAACATGCATTCATCCATCCATACATCCAAACTTTCGCATTTATAATATTAGTTAGTGTGATTAGTGTGTTATGTAATATGTTAATACTTGTTGTACCTAGTTGTTTTGTTATTGTTCTATTTATACATACATAGAGAGGTATGTGCTACATAAAAGTTTTATAACAACCGCTGAAATAAAGAGATCTGAAAATCCTGCTTCAGTGTCCACATGCCTTACTACTCTATATTCTCAGCAACTTTGTTGAAAATGACTACGAAGCGTCCCACAAAATCGCGGTTACGACTTACCCTCTCCATAGTTTTGTTTACACAACTTTACCAACAGGCTAGAGGGCTATTATTGTTAGGAGAAACTTTTTCAGGGTCTGGTGGGCTGATAAAGGCCTTGTCTATTGGCCTTGGGTCCGGCAGTGTACAACAAACTACCAGACTCCGTCACATCTGATGGCAGTCTACGTTATTTTAACAGAATTTCTATTCTGTGAACGAATTACTGGAACTCTAATTATATTTGTTGTCAATTTAATTTATATAATTTCAAATTTTAATCTATACAATAATTAACATGTAAAGTTGTTTTATCAATAAAATGTAATTCTGTACAGTCAATGGCGAAAATAACTGAATATTTTAAAACTAGCCGCGCCGCGGCCTCGCACGCGTTGGTCCTATAAAAACGTTTAGATGTGATTTTTATCCTACGGGAACTGGTTTATAGGATAAAAGTAGGCTATGTTTGATTCCAGCATTATAATAACCTGTATGTAAAATTTCAGCCAGATCCGTTCAGTAGTTTTGGCGTGAAGAGGTAACAAACATCCATCTGATCATCCAGCTTAGGAGTTCATGTTTTTAAAGAGAGGCTTGCATGACTCTAATGGGCCTACTCCAAAGACGGCTCTTAAACACTTTTTTTGAATAATGAAAGCTCTTTTGATGTGCTTAGAGATACCAAAAAGCAAAAAACAGAGCATACGTTTTTAGAACAGCGTAGGCACAAAAATGATGTTTTTGTAAAGAAAAAAAACAAGAAAACTACACCATTTATGAAAAAACTCAACTGAGGAACCAAAGAATAAGTAATGACCTACGAATCAAAACAAAAATCTTTTCTACCGCGGGGTTCCTGAGATCTAGACCAAATTAGATGCAAAACAGTGCACTTTCATGATTTTTTTTATCGTATTTTTTTTATAAATCGTTTTTTCACAACCAAGGAACCGAAGAAAAATAGTAGAATTTTATAATTTTTGTAATTCTTGTTTTTTACCACGGGGATCCCGTGCTTACTGAGATCTATGTCTAGTTTTTTTAACAAGTCGAAGCAGGTTGTGGTTATTTGGCCTAGTAAAATGAAGTTAGGAAATAAACGTTCAAATTTAACAGTAATGGACCAATAGTCATTTGTCACTGATGTTTGCGCAATAACATCCAACTTAGTAAAGTGTTGTTGAAGGCATGTAATGGTCAATTTGTATGAGTCATTTAAATGGGTCACTAAAAACCTTGGGACATTTAGGCCCGTATTATGAAAGCTTCCTCAGTCATCGATATATGCTTGAGCAACGCTTTTCTGTAGCATAAACGTCACTCAAGCATAGCTGTATGACTGAGCAAGCTTTCAAAATACGGGCCTTAGAGTAACGACGTTATTGACTAAAAAATTACAATCAAATAACAGAAATAAATTAGAACTAGTATGTAAGTATGTTTTTAAGACTTATAATTGAAACAATTGATGATCTCTGTGGCGGAGCTGTGTAGTGCTGGCTTAGAATTTGCACCACCCAACTCTTCCCGGGGGTGTCGTAAGAGGCGGAGGAGAGTAAGGGATATCCACCGGAGGGCGGGCAGCAGCGCCCCCTGCAGAACATTTCTACCACCGAACTGCGATCCCCAACCTGCATTCCCAGCGTGAGGATTATGGGCATTACCCCCCATGAGATAAACGCCAATAATGTGCTTATCAGGGGGAGGCCAGCGTACAGCAGTGGAGCAATACAGGTTGTTGTGTAAATTTTCGCAGTACCTATTGTTTCCCATCCTCATCATCAGCATCATCCGGTTTTACCAGTCTATTGCTTGCTGGATATAAGCTTCCTCTAATATAATTATTATTAATATTTTCTGAAATAAACTAATTTTATTATACTATTAATAAGATTGGTACTTACTAAGAATCGTTTTGATATTTATTGAAAAAGAAAAAAAAAAGAAACAATCAAATAATCAAAACTAGAATTTACAATTGATACAATTGTGTTAACTGCAGACTTTTGCAAACAATCTACAGGTTGCTCAACTGATCCATATCAATACCAGTCGGAAGCGTACCCAAGACGCTGGCTGCATTGCCCTTCTAAGTATAACTAAGAACATTTAAATAAAACCGGCCAAGTGCCCGTCGGATTCGCGTACGAAGGGTTCAGTATTATCCAAAAGAAGTGGTGTCTGTTGTGAGATGGATAGATAGATAATACTTTATTGCACACTTAAATCTAAAAGGAACGATACAACAAGGAAAGTTTATGAGCACCTTTCAAAATTTCCCTTCCTAAATCATTATTAAATTCTGTTTTTTTTCGTATCTTGTTGTTATTGCGGCAGCTAGAAATAATCACATTTCACCCAGAAATCTGTGAAAATTTCAATTGTTTTAATATTACGGTTCATGAGATACAGTCATGGTGACAGACGGACAGACAGACGGACGGATGTAGTCTTCGACCAATCGAGACGGAGTTCTTAGTAACAGGGTTTTTTTTCTGTACTCTTGGGTACGGGACCCTTAAAATATATTGATATTTTTAGGGTCCCGTATCCAACTAAAACGATTACAGAAGCAGCTTCTGTAAGTCCAACATGATAAGTGGACATCCACTCTAGAAAAAGATTTATATTTTCAGGTCGGAATCCGAAAATTCAAAAGGATCCGGAAATTAAACTTCCCGGCATCATTTCTTCACGAACGCCTTTTTGTAAGTTCTAACTACTTTCTTTATCTGAGCGAAGAATCTTCGGTCAGACGAAATGATTTCTTTTCTTCGTTTATCGGAACTGTCATTTGATTCACCTTTGTTTGTACTTTGTGTTGGGAGCTTCGGTATTATCGTTTGAAATGCGGTCTCAAAGAAGATCGTTAGCTAAAAGCTATACTTACCTAAACTAAATAATATAATAGAATATCTTTTATTTCGACAGACACACATAGGTACAAAGGAAAAAAAAAACATACAGATAAAAACATACAAAACTAAAACATAGAAAAAGAAGGTCGGTACATAATTAAATATAATATACTGGGCGTCAAATCGAGTTATATCATATAATAAAAATATATACCTATCTACGAGTACCTATGTAATGTATTGTAGTAGGTATATCAGTCATGTAGTACCCATAACAAGCTATGCTTAGCTTGGGGCTAGATGATGATGTGTAAATTGTCTAGCAGAATTTTTATAAATTAATGTTCTTATAAAGCCTGACACCGACTAGAGGTCCGTAACGCCAAATCAAAGGTTTTTGAGTGAAAAATAGCGCAAAACTTATTTCGGCATAGGGTCATGGGGGGCAACCATGACCCTATGCAGCTTGTTATGGGTACTACGTGACTGATATACCTACTAAAATACGTTATAATATATATTCACTAATATTATCGCGTTTATTTACCTATTTTTCCCGACGTTTCAACAGGTTTACACTCTGTCGTGGTCACGGGATGACTGGAGTTCTGGAGCTACCGCCTTTGCGAAGCGGGGCTACCGCCTTTGCGAAGCGGGGTTAGACTTACTAAATAAGTACTTAGACAAGTAAATTTTTTACTATAGGTATAAACAGCTTGATAAATAGTTATTACTATCAAACAAGAAAAAGGTGACTCTAATTCACTTCAATTTTTTCCACTAGCGGAAGAAGTGATTCTATAAGCGATGTCGATAACTTTGGTTCTCTGTCGGATGTATTCGTTAAGAATCCTATCTTCAGAGAGACTCCGAGCATAGCTCTTTCCATAACTCGCTGGACTATAAAGTTATTTTGTGATAATAATAAGTATAATACCCATCTTACGCATTGTGTGACATTCAAACAAAGACAAAATCTTCACGAAAGAACTGTGACCAAAAAGGAAGAACCCAAAAAAATTAGTAGATGCTTACCTAATCTAATTCCTCAAGCATTTTCCATACAAAATACACGTTATCGCGCACGTTAGACGCTCGCGTGATCATTTGTTACGAGCCGGCCATTATGTAGCTGTCATATGAATACATTCATCATGGAACCTTTGGAAACGTTTGAGAATCTGTCTAAATTATCTCATTTGTTCCACTAATTCGTTGTATCTGAGAATATGTGCCATGGGCACGTAGGCTTAGGTACTTACAAAAATCTAAAAGCAGGTTTTCGGACTATCTTTGGACAAAATTAAACACAACAGAGTTGCTTCACGGACTGGCCCAGTCCGGTGGGTGGTGACAAGCCACGGCCGAAGCCTACCACCAGAGGGTACCGCTCTTAGCACCACCCAGAAGACACGTGTAGGGTAGTGAATTAGAGTCAATTGCACCTTAATTCTTATTTAATATTAATAATTATTAACCAAGCTGTTTACGAGTATATAACACAAGCTCTGCTTAGCTTGAAGCTAGATAATGCTGTGTGAATTGTCCAGCATTATTTATTATTTATTTATATATATATATATATATAGTAAAAAAAATACTTGACTAAGGCCCGTATTATGAAAGCTTGCTCAATCATAGAGCTATGCTTGAGTGATGTTTATGCCATAGAAAAGCGTTGCTCAAGCATAGATCGATGACTGAGCAAGCCTTCATAATACGGGCCTGAGTGTTTATTTTGTAAGTCTAAGGAAATAAACGATTTGACTCTGACTCTGACGCTAAGGCAAAATCTCCTGATTGGGTGAGGATTTGCTCGACCCCTTCGCCTCTGAACGCCTCATAGTTTATGGATACCTTCTTAGATGCAAGCTTCAATCACAAAAGTGCTATAAAATTCAATAACAAAAGAACGAACGAAAACTGTTAGGGGAAATGAGTGGCTTGACTGGGGGCGCTTACCTTCTCACGAGGAGGCTGGAGTCGGTCCACTGATGGTTCCCCTGGAACACTTGGCTTCCACAGGGGTTGGCTTGTCTCGTCTCTTCGATTGGGGGGAGGTATGTAGGGTGCGATATTATATGGGGGTTGGAACGAAGGACCGATTCACGTCGCGATTCGAATAGATATCAGAATACCGCGGACGCGATAGCACCTGGGGCGACGTTGTTGGGAACGACCGCGCAGCGCTGAGTGCTTTTGAGGAATACCGAGCCACACCGATGTCTTCCGATGATGCGGCCGCAGGTCACGTGAGTGGTTTTACCACCCAGTAGCCAATGGAAAGCAGTAGCATTATATCTTAATTCCACCCTCCAAATTGCGTGTACTTTGAAATTGACAATAGATGCTACCCTAATTATTTGCTAAACGAAACAAATATGGACCTTTTTTAAGGAACAAAGAAAATGTGCTACGAAAAAATACCTATCATATTCCGTCACGGAACATGCCGCTCACCTTAAAAGAACGCAGTTGTTTTAACAACATAAAATTTACCATACATGAAACTCAAAACAAATAACTCTAATCTAAACTATTTTCTTACAACTAAATGCTCAATAAAGAAGCGATCTTTTATTCAATGGGAAGTGGACAAATTTTAACTACAGGTCTCTTTGTAAAAGAGTTTCCCATTTGAAGAGTGACAACACGAGTAACGTTGTCAGTACCCGGATGCAGAGCGTGAACGCGGGCCAACTTCCATTGCAAGGGGGGTAGGTTATCATCGCGAACCACAACAATCATGCCTTCGCGAATTGGAGCCCCTCGATTATGAAACCATTTGTTAGCTTGTTGCAGCTCGTGTAAATATTCGTTACTCCAGCGCTTCAAAAAATGTTGAGTACACTGTTGTACCCACTGCCATCGAGTAAGTCGATTTGGATTTAAATCCGTAATAGAAACGTCGGGTAAAGCCGCCAGCGGTCCGCCTATCAAAAAATGTGCTGGAGTCAGCGGTAATGGATCTGTAGCATCTGTGCTCAATACGCAAAGCGGTCGTGAATTTAAAACTGCCTCGACCTGACATAGAAGCGTGTGCATTTCATCATACGTCTGTGTGCGTGTGCCGATAACGCGATACAAGTGATGCTTGAAGCTTTTCACACCCGCTTCCACCAATCCATTGAAATGTGACGCGGTCACGGGTTGAAAATGAAAAGTCAGGCCTTGGCTTAAAGTTTTTTCATGTAAGGTCCTTTGGAAGGGATCTGAATTTAAAAATGCAAATAACTCTTTGAGGTGATTGTTACATCCAACAAAGTTTTTTCCGTTGTCCGAGTATATGTCGGTACACATACCTCGGCGGGACGTGAAACGTCGCAAGGCCGCGAGAAATGATTCGGTCGTAAGATCCGAGACTAATTCGAGATGGACTGCCTTAACACTCATGCAGACGAAAACTGCAACGTAAGATTTTATAATTTTCGCATTCCGGATATTATTAGCTCGTACCATAAAAGGACCACAGTAGTCAACCGCTGCTCGAAGGAATATTCGCGAGTTAGATTTTAAGCGCTGACTAGGTATCGGTGCGATACGCGGCTGTGTATTTATCGGTCGTGTACGAAAACACGAAATACATCTATGAATACGTTGTCTTATTGCATTGCGAGCAGCCAATATCCAGTACCTTTGCAACAATAGGTACTGCGTTGTCTGTGGACCAGCGTGCAGGTGAATGACATGAGCGTTATCTATTATTAACGTAGTTAAGTAATGTTTCGCCGGAAGGATCAATTGATGTTTTGATTCGAAAGAAAGTTGCGACTTATGCAATCGCCCGCCTACCCGTAACAAGTTGTCCTTATCTAAAAACGGAGATAAGCGCCTAAGTCGATTTGAAAGCAGGTTACCTTGTTTTATATTTTTTATATCTTCTGCGAAAACAGAGTGTTGAATTCTACCTATTATTTTATTTAAGCTAGAAGTATATTCGGGCACAGTAATATGCGCGGGAAATGAATTTTGCACCTTTTTACATTTATAGTAAAAACGAAAAATGTATGAAACGACACGAACTAATTTTCCTAGCGTGGAAAATTTGGACAAAACCTCGAGCTCGTCGGTGTCGGACGCGTCTGTGCTAACCGACGAGGGGTTTGCAAGAAGAGGAAGGTTACGTTTTTCTTCCTGTGTAACAGGATTTGTATTTAATGAAGGCCACACGTGCGCCTCTTCAGTGAGCCAAGGAGGGCCATGAAACCATAGTGAATGTTTTATAAATGCCGAGGGCAGAATGCCTCGAGAAGCCGAATCCGCGGGGTTGTCGTACGAAGGTACATGTCGCCAACAACTAGCGGGAACTCGCGACAGTATATCGCTAGTCCGATTGGACACAAACGTTTTCCATTCGTGCGGTGGCGAACGAAGCCACGCTAACACAATGGTGGAATCAGACCATGCGTAAACATGGTCGAAGTTAATGCGGTCGCTGTAAGCGAGCATCACTTTGCTAATAAGTTTAGATAAAAGCTGACAGGCCATAAGTTCAAGTCTCGGGATGGATAATCGATTTAGAGGGGAGACACGCGTTTTAGCTAACACGAGAAAAACACGAATCTTGTTATCGCTGCATTTACACCGCACATAAACACATCCAGCATATGCGCGCTCACTTGCGTCAGCAAATCCATGAAGATCTATAGTTTCTGCTTTGTCAAAAATGTGACGCGGAAAGAAACACTCCGATAAGAGCGGTAACTCGTTAGTAAAGTTTGACCAAGCGTTTACTATATCTATAGGCGGTGACTCATCCCATCCCGTCCCAGCTATCCACAACAATTGCATCAAATGTTTTGCGTACAAAATCACAGGCGATAAGAGACCGAGGGGATCGTATATTTTCGCGATTTCTGATAAGATTGACCTTTTTGTGCATGACGAGTTAGAAGTATGAACCAAGAACGAAAAACCATCTGCGTTTGGGTTCCATTGAAGTCCTAGAACCTTAACCGAGATATCATTGTCCACAGTTGCGAACGAAACGTTGTCGCGCCGCTCACCGTGAGGTGAGGCCGCCGCAGCGAGTATCGCTTGCGAATTACTATGCCATTTCCTAAGCTCGAAGCCTGCACTAGCGCAGATACCTACCAATTGTTCTTGAAGAATGAGTGCCTTGGCCTCCGAGGCCTCTCCTGTAATTATGTCATCGACGAAAACCGAATCCATCAAGGTAGCCGAAGCCAGTGGAAATTTATCCGCCTCGTCGCTTGCAAGTTGACGTATCACGCGTAAAGCAACGTATGGAGAGGAGTTAACCCCGAAAACGACAACTCGTATTCTATAATCGCGAATAGGTGCAGTAGGTTCAGATCGCCAGACAATTCTTTGATAGTCCCAATCGGAATCTCGCACCGCTATGTTACGGTACATAGCCTTGATATCAGCTGTAAATACAATTTTGTGAATACGAAATTTCAGCAAAATATCAACAATATCCGAATGAAGCTTCGGACCCGTAAGCAATTGATCATTTAAAGAAGAACCATTTGTGGTTTTACAACCAGCGTCAAATACTACCCTAACCTTGGTGGTTTCACTAGCTTCCTTGACCACGCAGTGGTGCGGAACGTAGTAGTGAGAAGTTTCCTCTTTGGCTGGAGGATCACAAAGTTCCATTTGATTAAGATCTAAATACTCTTGAAGACAGGCGTGATAATCCTTCTTCAAAGTATGGTTACGTTCTAAACGAAATTCTAATTTACGAAAACGCGAGAGAGCGATGTCGCGGGATTGACCTAGTATAGGTGCATCTTTGAAAGGCAAGGCAACAACATAGCGTCCGGTATCATCACGCGTATGAGTCCTTTCGAAAATCGCTTCGCTTAATCGCTCGTCGGCGGTGAGAGTTTTTTCTTCTGGAACTGCCTCCAGCTCCCAAAACCGTTGGAGGTCGCTGTCCTCGAAAAAGGAGCTATGACACACCTGGAGTGGCGGCGGGTTACCTACATCGAAAGAAACCTTTCCCATCAACAAATAACCAAATACGCTATTCATTGCAATCGGTGCGTCGGCGTGACCTCTTACAATGTTACCTAACAAAATGTACGGAAGTGTATCTGCCCCAAGAAGCATTTCAATCGGTTGGGCACTATGTGCATTGAAATCAGGATCGGCTAAATATAAGTTATTTATATGTGGCCACCTATCGGTAGGTACCGGAATTCTAGGTAGGCACGAAACTAGTTTCGGCAAAATTAACGCCTCAACTGAAATGGCCGGAAGATCCTGTTTGCGAGGGGAAATAACGCACGTAGTCATCCCTTTAGGATAAATCGGTTTAGCTTCACCGATTCCATAAATTGGCGAATTTACATGTTTGTAACTCAAACCTATACGTCTAGCGCATGCTTCTGTCATAAAACTAGCTTGACTACCCGAGTCAACCAAACAGCGTACTAAATGTTTCGCGGAGCCACATTGTACATTAACGAGCGCGGTCGATAACATGATCATACATTTCTTCGTAGAAGATTGAGCAGATGACTCACAGCTCGCACTGATAAGATGGTTTGCGGCTGACTGCGAAGCGGGCGCAAGTTGAATAGCAGGATCGAACGAAGCGGCCTTATCGTGTTCCTCCGTAGGAGGGAAAGAGATAGCCTGATTTGAGTGCATGGGCTGACTTAATTGTTTATCAAAGTGCAATAAAGAGTGGTGCTTCTTTTTGCATGATTGGCAAGTATATTGAGATTTGCACGATCGAAGATCGTGACCGACATTTAAGCAATTATAACAAACATTTTTATTTTTAACAAAGTGGTACCTATCGTTGGGAGTCATATTTAGAAACTTCGAACATTTATGTAATACGTGTTGCGAATCACACAAAATGCATTGTTTATCATTATTGCCGTTGTTAGATTCCGTGACAGCGAATGAACGGCGTGGGCCCGGCCCTGAAGGGGCCAAACTACGACTGGGTCCTGAGCTATTTCCGTGGTAGCGGGAACTAGCATTATCTCCCTTCTTTGTTTCATTTCCTGACATAATTTCGAACGTGGAAATTTCTTGTTCTAAAAAACGGATAAGTACATCGACAGTAGGTATGTCGGAAGGTTTGGACAGTGATAATTCAAAGCGTTTACGAACGGAGTTTGGAATTTTTCGCAACAAAACGTTTAATAATATGAAACTCCATGCATTCACGGGAAAACGCATTGTTTCAAGTGCTTTTATATTTTCCATGTAAACATTGACTAATTTTCGCAAGCTAGCATTCGACTCGCTCGTACAAACTTCACAATCTAGAATGCGATCCAAATGTTTAGAGGCGATCATTCTACGATTTTCATATCGGTTTTTCAAGATCTCTAATGCAACTGAGTAATTATCATCAGTGATGGGAATTGACTTTATCAAATTATGAGGTTCGTTTTTTAAAGTTAGCAACAGATAACGAAATTTCTCCGCAGGCGAATAGGCATGGTTGTTGTGAATCAGCGCTTGATACAAATCGAAATATGAAGGCCAGTCAGTGGACTCCCCACTGAACGATGGCAGGGGTAGTGTGGGTAGTTTATGCAAAACCTGATTTTGAGGCATCGATTGAATGTTAGAACGGCTCATGCGTCTGCCTTCCTGGTCTGCCTCTTTCAACTTATTGACTTGAACCAAAATAGCATAATAACAATCATTAAAGTCGTTACGAATTTTTAATTGTTCATCTTTATTGAACAACTTGGCTTTCATCAAGGCCTTTTCAATTTTCGACTGAAGTTTACTAAACTTTCTTTGTTGGGCATTTAGATCGGAAGATCGTGTTTTAAATTGAACCGGGTCGGTTGTAGCAAATAACAATGTTCTTTTAATTTCTTCTAAAATAATGTCTCTTTCGAAAATATCTTGTTCAGTAGCGGCATCGTCCGCTGCCGGCGCCATTTTGCGATACAAAGATGGCTTCGACAAACACGACAAAGAAAAGTAATATGTACACGGAGTGTAGCAACAAAACTAATGAAATACAACTAAATATAAACATACAACAATTAATCTTTCGAAATAATTAAGTACGCGTGGCGTAGCAATGAGAATATTAGCAAATGAATACCTACCTACGTATATTGTACACGTGGTGTAGCAAAAAATCAATTCTAAGTAAACCCAATCTGGAGGAATCAAGACAAGATCCGGTTCGAACGGATCAAAAATATGTTAGGGGAAATGAGTGGCTTGACTGGGGGCGCTTACCTTCTCACGAGGAGGCTGGAGTCGGACCACTGATGGTTCCCCTGGAACACTTGGCTTCCACAGGGGTTGGCTTGTCTCGTCTCTTCGATTGGGGGGAGGTATGTAGGGTGCGATATTATATGGGGGTTGGAACGAAGGACCGATTCACGTCGCGATTCGAATAGATATCAGAATACCGCGGACGCGATAGCACCTGGGGCGACGTTGTTGGGAACGACCGCGCAGCGCTGAGTGCTTTTGAGGAATACCGAGCCACACCGATGTCTTCCGGCCGCAGGTCACGTGAGTGGTTTTACCACCCAGTAGCCAATGGAAAGCAGTAGCATTATATCTTAATTCCACCCTCCAAATTGCGTGTACTTTGAAATTGACAATAGATGCTACCCTAATTATTTGCTAAACGAAACAAATATGGACCTTTTTTAAGGAACAAAGAAAATGTGCTACGAAAAAATACCTATCATATTCCGTCACGGAACAAAAACTAAACATCCATTATTATTTTTTTAGGTTTTTGTAGCAATTTTTCGTGATGCTGCCACCCGAAGACGGAAACAAAGAAACAACGCAGGTTTTTAAGCGACTTCAAAATAAATGATTTCATTTTAAAAATTATAAACTTCAATTATATAGTTTTTTCATGGATCCCATTGTCAGAACAGGACCAAATTAAAAAGGGACCACACGGGAAGCACCAGCTTTCAAAAAAGAAAAGAATCATCCAAATCGGATCACCCAGTTTAAGACCTCGGGTAACAAACATAAAAAAACAGTCGAATTGAGAGCCTTCTCCTTTTTTGAAGTCGGTTAAAAAAGGAGGAGGTTCTCAATTCGACTATAGTTTTTTAAAACAAACTCAATTATCCGTCAGTACCTGTTCTGAGTACTCAGACATTGTAATAAACAGTATGTACAGTACACATGTGTAGTGTACTGTACATACTGTTTATTTCTTTATAATTATATTCATGTGTAGTGTACTGTACATACTGTTTATTATAAAGTTTGCGCGCTATTTAAACTTCCCCCTTAAAGCGCTTTCTTCACACAAGGCAGCTTTGATCTGAAGATGTATTGTTAGGTCAGGAGACCACGCACGACAGCTATCATGTATATTTTTAAGTGTATAAAATATGAACAAATGTAATGTACCTACATTAATATACCTACATTAAACATCACATCACATCACACTAATATCATAAATGTGAAAGTTTCAATGGATGTATGGATGTATGGATGGATGTTTGTTACCTCTTCTTCTACGCCAAAACTACTGAACGGATCTGGCTGTATACAGGTAATTCTCATTCTGGAATCAAACATAGGCTACGTTTTATCCTATAAATCTGATTCCGTGGGATAAAACGCGTGCGAAGCCGCGGGGCGCAGCTAGCTACATAAAGCTGCCGTGTGTTGCCGTGGGTGACGTCACACACACACACACTAACATTTATCCGGTACATGTTGCTGGTGTTATTGTTTACCTTCCAAAAGTAAACTCCATCAAGTGTTATTTCCTAATTGTTACAGCTTACCCATTAAGATGTTAACCCTATTCGGGCCATGGAATAATTACTGTTAGTTTAAGGGTAGTTTTGAACGTTTTAGAGCGTGAGTTATAGTGTTTTAAGATGGTAGACGAACCCTGTGGGTAATTTATGCGTAGGCCCTGTCTGGATAACAATCATCATCATCATCAACGTAAACCTAATCTATAGGTATAAGTCCACGGCTGGACATAGGCCTCCCCTAATGAGCGCCATAGCGCCCTGTCTCCAGCTTGACGCATCCAGCATCTGCCTGCAGTCTTTCACAGGACGAGACTGCCTGGCCGGAGAGCGTCCTACACTACGTTTGCCGAGTCTCGGTCTCCACTCACGAACACGTTTACCCCAGTCAGTGGTTGTCAGTTCTTCGCGAGATATGGTCGGCTCAGTGCCACGAATTCAGCAGGGGTATTATAATTCGTAGGAAAGGCCGTCGAATTCTATATCGGAAACTTTTGACAAATCAAAATAGCGTTCTAAAGTTCCTTCAGAATAAATAAATAGATAATGTGGGACAAATCACACAGCATTATCTACAAGCTAAGCAGAGCTTGTGTTACTTGAGAACTGATATACATAATACCTACTACAATACACTACATAGATTTTTTTTTGACTTATAAAACATACAGAACGCCCTGAACAAATATCTGCAGATCTGAATAGAATCTAGAACCTATTCGAATATAATTCAAATTCAAATCTCGACGTTTTCGCTTCTGTAACGAATCAAATGAATTAAAATACCCCTGCAGTTTGCTAATTATTTGAGCTATGTCTATAACTTTGGTAAGCTATGGAAAATGTAAAAAAATAAACAGGTTACCTGGCTGTGTGGTGCGGGCTTAGAATTTGCACCACCCCATCTCTTCCCATGGGTGTCGTAAGAGGCGACTAAGGGATATCCACCGGGGGGCGGGCAGCAGCGCCCCAGAACAATTCTACCACCGAACTGCGATCCCCAACCCGCATGCCCAGCGTGGGGATTACAGGCAATACCCCTCATTAGATAAACGCCAACATGGTGCTTATCTGGGGAGGCCTGGGTCCAGCAGTGGACCAATACAGGTTGTTGAGGTTGAGGTAGGTACTTACCTAACCTACTTTAACGAATTTAGTAATATTAATATGCATAGTAGCTATCGCAGCGGCACCTAATAACAGTCCAAATATCTGTCTATACCTACCTACATATTCTCATATCAATTACCGTAATGGCCAGCCCCAGATTGCGACGCTGTCTCTACGGCCCGGAAAACCACAGCTGCTCTAGGTAATTGATAGCAGCTACATTATTGAGTGTCTCTACTGCATTAGCTAGAAAGGTTCGCTTTTTTCAGAATATAAGATATACTTAATAGGTCGGTCCATTATGTGGATGACAGAACCCGCAGTATTTATAAAGGTTTTATTGTGTAACGAGAACTGATTTAAGGGATAAAAACGTAGCTTTTGTGTTATTCCAGGCCTAGAACAACGAGTATGCAAAATTTCAGCCCGATCCGTTCAGTAGTATTTGCGTGAAAGAGCAACAAACATACATACAGACATGATTACAAATTTTCGTGTTTATAATATTAGTAGGATTTAAATCATAGGTTCCCTCGTAGAAGTCTCATACTGAGCTACGTCGTACCCAGAAAGTTGTGTGTTAAAAAATTTAGTACAAAAATTTAGTAAGTAACATCAAAGTGCAACAGCAAAAAATATCGTACTATAAAAAACTTTCGTAGTTTAACGAATTCTTTAAGTGCGCGTTGGTCGTCTTCCAACACAAACAAGGTGCAATGCTGTCGTAGCCCCGTAGCATGATATCGTAGCCCCGTAGCATGCTACATCGTAGCTCCGTAGCATGCTGTCGTAGCTCCGTAGCATGCTATCGTAGCTCCGTTTTACATGATATTGTAGCCCCGTAGCATGCTACGTCGTAGCCTATATTTTCTTTTCGTGTAGTCCCTATTACAATTTTTTATATTTTCGTATTATTTTATGCAATGTTATTACTCATTCAAGTCAATGCGTTTATCTTTATCTTCTTATACTAGTATTTACTTTAATTGTAGTGATAATTAAAGTCGGTACCTATTTATCACGAACTGTCTTTGAAACCCCATTGTAATCTATCTGAAAAACAATAAAATCCCACATGTAGATTACTAACGAGATTGTCTGAGGCGCCACGCCACCCCGCGGGGCATGGGCCATCCTAATACAATAGGAATGGTTGGTTACCCTACACTTTGTTTAGTGCTGGGAAAAGTAGGGTTTAATTTATTAAAAATAGCCGGACTTTAAATTGGAATTGTTTTAAATCGAATGCGGAAAACTCGGAATTCATGAAATTTCTAATAATTTTGGAGGAATGGAAAAAAATCTTTTTGACGAGAGCTTTTCGAGCTAGAGATCGAGCTTAGGTTTAGGCTAGTATTAAAAAAGCATGCGCAGTCATCTATGCTCGAGTACCGTAAATGTAATGTATACGTTACTATTACTGTAGTAACGACTCAGGCGATATAACTGTGACAACTCATGGTAGACACACTGGCTGGTACCAGTGAAAGTATCCTTATTCCGTGAATGTTAGCCCTTCTGTGACAGTCGATCTTGCAGAAGGATATTTCGTTCTAGTATTCCGTCTATTTTTTACCCGTGTGATTTATAGTACAAGTTTTCAAATATTAGTTTTTATAGTAAGATTACTCAACGAATACAACTAACTGACCAGCAGTGGCCAGACTGGACTGGCGGTCCCAATAATGCTACGAAATAAAATGGTAGAACTTACTAAAAAATAAACCAATTTATGCTGGACAATTCACGTGGCATCATCTAGTCCAAGCTAAGCAGAGCTTGTGTTACCTCATACTTATTGATACACTAAAAAGATAGTTATTTACCGAGATAAATTACTTCATCAGGAATTAGTTTAGTGGCATATTTCAAAGTTTATGGTACACCTTGCCCAAAAACCCCCAGCCGACTTTTTCGAATTATATTTCCAGACAAAAAACCGGGCGACAACATCCCTATGTTTATAATATAAGTACACAGACAAAATACGGTTTCTTTGTTCCGTATTCCTTTGTCTGATATTGGATGGATTCTAAGAGGCACTTAGCCTCACCCATTACTGTGGCTAATGTGTGGTTCGAAACAGAAGCAATAAATAATACAAAACTCGTGAATTTTCAAACATTTATTTCGTTCTTATTACTAAAATTTTAGCGCTATACATACTTACAAATAATGCAAGATATTCCTTTAATTCCGCGAAATGCTATGGAATGGAAATACGAGGGTTACATTCATTTTACCAACATTAATTATATTCCCAGATTAACGACACAATTTATAACCGGACAATAGAAAATTACTATTTTAAGGTACAAAAAAAGATAAATTAGATTTAGCGTGTTGTAAAACATTAAATTCCATAACTATTGGAATATGTGCATATCCTACTACCACAGACCTCTAGATCTAAGGGGCCACGTACGCAATAGCGGCCTTTACACGTTACGTTCTATCGGTATGGTATGGTATGTAAGTACAGAGCAAATCGTGTGCAAAAGAGCGTGTAAAGTGTTATTTTCTATTCTTCTTTTAATGGCGTCTACGTCTGGGTTGACATAATTTTGCCAATGTCCGTAATATTAGAGTAAAATAAAAATAAAATCAACGTTATTCGGTAATAAAGATGGATAAAGGAAGTAAATTCTTCGATAAAATGTTAATCAAAATTATATAAGAAAATTACAACGTTGTTCGGTAAGGTTTTGTTTAAAGATGTTGGAGTGGCAAGGGAAAGAACGCGCGTTTGTGCTCCTTCCTTCCTTTCTTCTTTTAATGGCGTCTACGTCAGGGTTGACATAATTTCGCCAGTGTCCGTAATATTAAAATAAAAGCAACGTTGTTCGGTAATAAAGATAGATAAACAAAGTGAATTCTTCGATAAAATGTTGATCAAAAAGATATAAGAAAATTACAAAATTATGGGCAACCGAAGATCGTTACAAATCAGTCGTTTTTTGACTGTTGACGTTTGTTAGTTTTCACAATTGACGAAACGTACACTGAGAAGTAATAGACGTGTGTGTCTACCATGAGTTTTCATAATCTATACTCGCTAGCGACTGTAGTTATAAAATGAATGGAAACTTCTAAAGCGCCTCTAGCGGATAGTTGGGTACTGAAATGCGCAGTATGAGTCGCGTAGATAACTATCTGCGCATTAACTTTACTATTATATTAACCTCAGGCGATTTAACTGTGACAACTCATGGTAAACATACAATACTCAGCGTATATAGTAGGAGATGGCACACACACACACAGTTTTTATCGGAGACCGAGAATCTAGGCTTACCCAAAAATAATTTGCCACGACCGACATACTGTCTGCCATCAGACTTTGATGGCAGACACCAAACACCGATTATGCTATGACCAGCTCATACATACACATTTTGACATTATGTTTCATCTCACTTTCGCAATAGCATGTCTATCCTAGATACGCCTATTCAGATCCTGCACGCTCCTAGAACGCGCGATAGAGCGTCCGTGTAAAGGCCGCTAATCTCTTAATAACTTTCTAAAACGTGTTTATTTTCTATTCCCGTCATAATCAGCGTCAGAATACGTACGTCAGACTGAGCGTAAGTGGTCCCCTAAAGAAGAAGTCAAAGCATTACAGCTTCGAATAAAACCTAACCGGCAATCCCAACGATGGCTTCGGAGGCAAAGTACTTCACATCCACATCAGAATCCACATTCAGCTTCTCCAGAACTGGCTTCACTTGTGGCTGGATGACGGTGGGATCCAAGAACGGTGCCATCTTCTGCAGAGTCTTAGCTACGTTGAATCTAACGTTGGCAACATTATCATCAGCCATAGACAAAACCGTAGGCAGGAGAACCCTAGTAGTGATATCCTTTCCGCAAACCTCTGACAGAACATTGATGCAGAATAGATAAGTCATTCTGTGCAGGTAGTTTTGCTCGCGCGACATGGCAAGCACTTTAGGTATGACGTTAGTTTCGGCCCAGGCGGAACCGTATTGCTCGACCAGCTTCTTAAGATTCAGGGTAGCGGCTTCACGGATAGCGTAGACGTGGTCGATCAGCCAGGACATGCAAAGACCTGTCAGTTTTTCGTCGAAGAACTCCTGTCCGAGCTGGCCGGCTAGCAAAGGCATGTGTTCGATGATGGCGAGTCTCACGCGCCATTTCGTATCCTCAGCGAGCTCCACGATAGCAGGAAGCAGGGATTGGACTAGTTGCTGTATTCCGATGACTTCGTTGACACATTCCAAGTTGGAGATTATGTTGAGCCTGACTTCAGGGCATTCGTCTTTGAGCTGAGTGAGGAATAGCGGTAAGAGGTGTTCTATGGTGTTCTGACGTCCCACGATGGGGCTCAGGCCCATGATGACGGAGGCGAGTGCTGACTTCACGTGTTGGTTGGCATCGCCGACCAGCTCCTTGATCTGGGGCAGAATCATCGTCATGATGATGTGCTCTTGGTGTGCCTTGTCCAGGTTCATGCAGAAGTCTTTTACCTGAAGATAGATAGATAGAGATACATTTATTGAACAACACAGTTACAAAATAGAACAGATATGTATAAGTACATGGTTATAATTATACAGATTGGCGTTGTAAATAATATAAAATTATAATGCTGTAACGATGCAGGTCAAAGGGTTCCACCTCAGCTTGATGTTATCTCACATTAACGCAAGGTAACGGTGAAGAGAGTTTGTGTGTTTGTTTGTGTTTTTTTTAATTTTTTTTTTTATTTAACAATGGACTTTGTCGCTTAGCGACCACACCGTCCTGTAAAAATCAATACAAATAATTTATAATCTATAACTATACACTAGGATAAGTAAATAAAGAACCTAAAATCAAAGAGAATACATTAACTTCGTAAGTTTGTTGTGTTTAGAGACAGTTTTCATCTTTACGAACGTCGAATTATAAAATGGGATCTCAAAACGACTGCCAGAATTTACCGAGCAGTATAAAGACCAAATCGTGATTAGCGTGCATCATCATTATCATCATCAGCCTATGACGTCAGCCTATATTAGTCCACGGTTTGACATAGGCCTCCCCTATGAGCGCCATAGCGCCAAGTCTTAAATCGACAAGTAATGTAAATTACATATAGAGGACGCGCCAACAAAGTTAATTTTAGGTTAAGTATAGGTGGTTGGTTAACATTCTAAAAGTTACATGGATAAGGTATAGTTAGCACATACGATTGATTTTAAGCAGGCCTAAGTTCTGTAATATTATTATTATTAGTATTTTGTATTCATTTTATAGTTTTTTTTAATTTTTGTACTTGTTATTTAATTATCTTGTAATACTGGGTTATTGTTATATTTATTGTATTACATCTCACATTTAATTAAGTTTTCAATATTTTAACTCCTTTTATTTTTTTAGTCAGAATATTGTTGCTTTTACGGCTCTATGTTTGAATCAGAGTTCCTTAACCGTAGCAATTAAATAAAACTATATTGACTTTATGTAACTTTAGTTAGCTCATTAGACAAGTGTAATTTTTTATAACTAAGAATTTGACATTATTTTCTTCACATTGCATGATATTTTGATGTACTACTGTTCAAACACAATTGTATGGTTGTTTCTGAATAAATGATTTATGATTTTATGATTTATGATCATGTTGTGCATGCATGTTTAGGAATCCAATCTAGCATAAGAAGCTTAGTTATAATTTTTTAACTCAATGTCATGTCTTGATTGTTTTCTGTTTTGTGGGCCAATAACGAAAATTAAATACGTCCATTACTAAACATGCTCCCTCAAAGAGGAGTCTTGCCATCCACTCAAAGTGTTTTGCCATTATCACCTCGCTTGGCAAGGGAGAGCTGCCTGGTGCTGGCTTAGAATTTGCACCACCCCATCTCTTCCCGCGGGTGTCGTAAAAGGCGACTAAAGCATATCCACCGGGGGCGGGCAGCAGCGTCCCCTTCAGAACAATTCCACCACCGAACTGCGATCCCCAACCTGCATGCCCAGCGTCGGGATTATGGGCATTACCCCCCATTCGATAAACGCCAATAACACGCTTATCAGGGGGAGGCCTGCGTCCAGCAGTGGACCAATACAGGCTGTTGAGGTTGAGGTTGGCAAGCGAGTTGCTGATCACAGCTGAGGTGTTTTAAATAAACAGAAGGCAGCTGCTGCCCTTCCTCTGATAGGTTCCGTAAGTCGGCTCTTGCCACATCCAAGTACTGCGTTACTGGTCGATTCATACACTGCACCCGCCACACCAAAAGAGTCACGGCTTGCCACGAAGAGTAGATCGATTGCTAGGCTGATAATTAATTTTGTTTTAAAAAACTATAAACCAACTTCATTTATACGTTTTTTCCTGGATTTTGATGGATCCCAGAACTGAACCAAATTAAAATGAGACCAAATTAAATTGAGACCATACGGGGAGAACCATATTTCATATAAAAAAAAAACATGGTAATCGGACCTCCCAGTCAAAAGTTCTAAGGTAACAAACATAAACAAAACACTCGAATTGAGAACCTCCTTTTTTGAAGTCGGTTAAAAAGAATCTTATATCCAGGGTATAAGCTTACCTTCCCAGCGGCTGCGGCGCGCACCTCCGCCTCTGTGTCCTTCAGCAGTGCCTGAAAGATCTGCGTGAGGTCCGTGCGGGCCAGCTCCGGACCCACCGCTTGCTGCAGCTCTACGAACCTGGGGAATATAATACAGTTAGGCACTTTAATTTGTGACGTCTAAGCAAGCAATCTCGACATAGATGGCGAACGACATCGGTCGCAAAGTTTTACCGGATATATAATAATAAAAATTAATAATAATAATAATGTTGGACACAATTTACACAGCATTATCTAGCGCCAAGCTAAGCAGAGCTTGTGTTATGGGTACTGGATAACTGATATACATAATACAATAATAAAACGTAGTGTAGGACGCCCTCAGGCCAGGTGGGATGACGATCTGCGAAAGACTGCAGGCAGATGCTGGATGCCTCAAGCTGAAGACAGGGCGCTATGGCGCTCATTAGGAGAGGCCTATGTCCAGCAGTGGACTAGTATAGGCTGATGATGATGATGATGATGATAATACAATAAACTACATAGTAAGATATTTTTTTGTTATACATAGAAAACATCCAGAACGCCCTGAACAAATATCTGCAGATCGTACACACATTTGTCCCGAGGCGGAAATCGAACCCAAGCAACCTCCTGCGTCGCAGGCGGACCTTCGCCCACCGCGCCACAGAGGTCGTCGAATATTTTAACGTATTCTGATTTTCTTTACAAGAATCAAGTTTCAAATGATTTCATAACTATTTAATTCCATAAATACAGTTGAATAACATAAAGAAAAGGTTAAATTTCTAATTTTCATATTGTATTGTTAAGATGGCGGTCGCTTGCGACAAAAATGAACAGTTCCGATGGTCAATCAATATGAATATTAGAAATGTAACCTTTTCTTTATGTTAATCTACTGTATTTTTATATATTTATGTTGATTTTTATATTTTTATATATTGAATCATTTGAAACTTGATTCTTGCAATCAAAATTCGTTAAAATTTGACCGGAAATCTTTGCGACCGATGTCGGTCGCCGTCTATGTCGAGACTGCGTCTGTGCCGGCTTAACATTTTGGGGGTAGTGCCCATTATCCCCACGTCATCCATGCGGGTTAGGGATGACGGTTTAGTGATGGAATCGTTCTGCAGGGCGCTGAACATATACTGATATTTTGTCGCTATCAATATTCTAGCTATTAGACTCTAAATGTCGGTATAATGGTACTTACTTGTCGGCCACCATGTAGCGTACTCGCCAAGAGGTGTCGCCTATTTTGTCGCTATCAATATTCTAGCTATGAGACTCTAAATGTCGACATAATGGTACTTACTTGTCGGCCACCATGTAGCGTACTCGCCAAGAGGTGTCGCCTATTTTGTCGCTATCAATATTCTAGCTATGAGACTCTAAATGTCGACATAATGGTACTTACTTGTCGGCCACCATGTAACGTACTCGCCAAGAGGTGTCGCCTATTATATCGCTATCAATATTCTAGCTATGAGACTCTAAATGTCGACATAATGGTACTTACTTGTCGGCCACCATGTAGCGTACTCGCCAAGAGGTGTCGCCTATTATATCGCTATCAATATTCTAGCTATGAGACTCTAAATGTCGACATAATGGTACTTACTTGTCGGCCACCATGTAGCGTACTCGCCAAGAGGTGTCGCCTATTATATCGCTATCAATATTCTAGCTATGAGACTCTAAATGTCGACATAATGGTACTTACTTGTCGGCCACCATGTAGCGTACTCGCCAAGAGGTGTCGCCTATTATATCGCTATCAATATTCTAGCTATGAGACTCTAAATGTCGACATAATGGTACTTACTTGTCGGCCACCATGTAGCGTACTCGCCAAGAGGTGTCGCCTATTATATCGCTATCAATATTCTAGCTATGAGACTCTAAATGTCGACATAATGGTACTTACTTGTCGGCCACCATGTAGCGTACTCGCCAAGAGGTGTCGCCTATTATATCGCTATCAATATTCTAGCTATGAGACTCTAAATGTCGACATAATGGTACTTACTTGTCGGCCACCATGTAGCGTACTCGCCAAGAGGTGTCGCCTATTATATCGCTATCAATATTCTAGCTATGAGACTCTAAATGTCGACATAATGGTACTTACTTGTCGGCCACCATGTAGCGTACTCGCCAAGAGGTGTCGCCTATTATATCGCTATCAATATTCTAGCTATGAGACTCTAAATGTCGACATAATGGTACTTACTTGTCGGCCACCATGTAGCGTACTCGCCAAGAGGTGTCGCCTATTATATCGCTATCAATATTCTAGCTATAAGACTCTAAATGTCGGTATAATGGTACTTACTAGTCCGCTACCATGTAGCGTACTCACCAAGAGGTGTCGCCTATTATGTCGCTATCAATATTCTAGCTATAAGACTCTAAATGTCGGTATAATGGTACTTACTAGTCCGCTACCATGTAGCGTACTCACCAAGAGGTGTCGCCTATTATGTCGCTATCAATATTCTAGCTATAAGACTCTAAATGTCGGTATAATGGTACTTACTAGTCCGCTACCATGTAGCGTACTCACCAAGAGGTGTCGCCTATTATGTCGCTATCAATATTCTAGCTATAAGACTCTAAATGTCGACATAATGGTACTTACTAGTCCGCCACCATGTAGCGTACTCACCAAGAGGTGTCGCCTATTATGTCGCTATCAATATTCTAGCTATAAGACTCTAAATGTCGGTATAATGGTACTTACTAGTCCGCTACCATGTAGCGTACTCACCAAGAGGTGTCGCCTATTATGTCGCTATCAATATTCTAGCTATAAGACTCTAAATGTCGGTATAATGGTACTTACTAGTCCGCTACCATGTAGCGTACTCACCAAGAGGTGTCGCCTATTATGTCGCTATCAATATTCTAGCTATAAGACTCTAAATGTCGGTATAATGGTACTTACTAGTCCGCTACCATGTAGCGTACTCACCAAGTGGTGTCGCCTATTATGTCGCTATCAATATTCTAGCTATAAGACTCTAAATGTCGGTATAATGGTACTTACTAGTCCGCTACCATGTAGCGTGCTCACCAAGAGGTGTCGCCTATTATGTCGCTATCAATATTCTAGCTATAAGACTCTAAATGTCGGTATAATAGTACTTACTAGTCCGCTACCATGTAGCGTACTCACCAAGAGGTGTCGCCTATTATGTCGCTATCAATATTCTAGCTATAAGACTCTAAATGTCGGTATAATGGTACTTACTAGTCCGCTACCATGTAGCGTACTCACCAAGAGGTGTCGCCTATTATGTCGCTATCAATATTCTAGCTATAAGACTCTAAATGTCGACATAATGGTACTTACTAGTCCGCTACCATGTAGCGTACTCACCAAGAGGTGTCGCCTATTATGTCGCTATCAATATTCTAGCTATAAGACTCTAAATGTCGGTATAATGGTACTTACTAGTCCGCTACCATGTAGCGTACTCACCAAGAGGTGTCGCCTATTATGTCGCTATCAATATTCTAGCTATAAGACTCTAAATGTCGACATAATGGTACTTACTAGTCCGCCACCATGTAGCGTACTCACCAAGAGGTGTCGCCTATTATGTCGCTATCAATATTCTAGCTATGAGAAGGCCCGTATTAAGAAAACTTCCTCAGTCATCGATAAATGCTTGAGCAACGATTTTCTATAGCATAAACGTCACTCATGCATAGCTGTATGACTGAGCAAGCTTTCATAATACGGGCCTAAATGTCGACATAATTGTACTTACTTGTCGGCCACCATGTAGCGTACTCGCCACGAGGTGTCGCCGGCGCGCGCGCGTACAGTCGGCATCACAAGTTGCTCCATGTCTTCAGGAGGCAGCAGCGCCGCGACCGCCGCGCACGCCTCTGCCGCTAGCAGACGGACGGAGTCTTGCTCATCCTGGAAACGATACATTACTCAGTAAGGATTTAAACGGGTAAACTACGAACCTTATTTGTGTTGGAAGAACAACAACTATAACGAAAGAACAGGTAGTGCTCGGAGAGAGGTGGAACGCGCGTTTAGAACCACACTCACCCTGAAAAGGTCCCACAACAAGGATGACCAATAAACAAATAGTTGCCCTATTTTTATTAATTTTCTGATCTGCATGTCTATTTACCCGTTAAATAGCCGGCAAGCAACATTTTAAAATAACCATACCAACTTGTTACCCATTGTCTGTGAATAAATGATTTTGATTTGATATGAAAAGTTGGTGTTCTCCCAACACAAATAAGGATTTTAAACTTTCGTGATTTGTTAACATAATTAATGATTATTTATCACATACATAGCGAACCTTTGTTTTTATTTCCCCTATGTTTCTACCGCATGCTACGTTCTGTCGCCCCGTAACCACGACGGCTGTAACGCGGTAAAAATGTTGGTAAAATAAAAACAAAAGTACACAGCTGTAACGCGGTAAAAATTTTAGTGAAATAAAAACAAAGGTACGCGATAAATACCCGATAAATTAATTTATATTAATTAATAATCCTCAACCTGCATGCCCAGCGTGGGGATTATAGGCATTAATTACATATAAGGTTCATAGTGAATCTGCTTACATCCATGGTGAATTTGTCAAACTACAATAGTAATTTTAGTAAGATACAGGACTTGAAAAGATATAATTAGCTGACTTCTTCATTTATTTATTGCTTCAACCAACCTGAGCCAAAGTAACGAACATAGGGATGAGGTCACTCTTCACATACTCCACTTCTACGGAGCGAGCAAACTCTCCCAGCTTGTAGGCAGCGGCACGACGCACCATGGGAGTGTCATCTTGGCAGAGAGAGCGGAAGTGTTGCCGCAGCTCTGACTTCACGGGGGCTGATACCCGGGTGTAGCAGACGCTGGAATGAAATAGGGGTTTGTTAATTCACTAAGAAAGCAAACCACCAACTTGTAGTTGGATAAAAGATCAGATCTACATAGAAAGTGCATAGTTTCAGACTTACAGCCAAACAGTAGTTAAAAACAACCTTCTGGTTTTATATTATTATTATTATTTGTGATACACAGACAGCTCATAAGCTGATGCGTGTAAATCCGAGTTTTTGTCAAAGCACTTTATATGTATATACATAGGCATTTTGTCTATTCTATTTTGTTCATCAGTTTTATTTTTTATTTATTTATTTAATTCGTATTGCCATACTAATAATAGGCATTAGCTAATAGAATCATAATAAACTACATTGGTATGAAGAATAAAATTTGTTCGTTGTTGACATCAGCATACCTATTGATGGTACCTTATTGTATTAAATTATTTTAATGAAAATATAAAAAAACAATAAAATTAACAATAAATGAAGATTAAGAATATAAATACATCATGTGCAGGATTATACATAATGAACCACTAACTTTAAACAACTGCTATGCACTATTATTTCTCACTCTGACTTATGTCATTAGATCCTCAGTTGACATTAACACTAAATATAGGTCTTGTAACCCTTCAACGTTTTCATTGCGGGCTTACAAAAACAATACATCTTTTTATAACTCAATCACGAGGATGTGTTGTCAATATAACGAGTTGGCTGCTGTTCATAAAAATATTGATATATTTGACTCAGACCTTAATAAATTCCTTAAGCTGTTTCGACTACACTGAGCAATTAACCAAATTAAGCAAAATTACCATTATGAATAAAAGGGCAACAGACATTATAAGTGTTAACACAGCATCAAACAGTTGACACATAATCACAGTCTACCTACATTATGATGCTATGAGGATTGTCCAGCATTATTATTATACAGTACCATAAATCCTTGTAAGGTTTGTGTTGGTACTAAAATTCATCTAGACTTTATTTGTAGTTTAAGAAAATTACTAACTCAAGACTTCTTTATATAAAATAGTGTATTTAAAAAATCCACTTACCTGAAAAGTCCACAAGCTGAAGCCCTAGATGTGAACCAGTCTCCGCCTGCTAGGCGCTGCACCAGTGGCACAAAATGCTGTTCCAAGGCCTGTGGGGTGTGGTGCGCGGCTACAGCTCTGAGTGAAGCCACTGCCTTGTCACGGACTACTGTCTCCTCCACGGTGGCCAGGGACTCCAGCGGTGGGAGCAGGCAGTGGGCAAACTCTCCTCCGCCCACCAGGTTGATGAAGTTTCCTGAAATATTAGGTTATTGTGACTTGAAGCACTGTGTTTCAGACATACCACCTCTCTGCGGCACTTATATTATCTATTATTAATAAAACCATAAATTTAAAGTAATAGGGATACATCAGCCACAGGCTGGTTGTCTATTATCAGATAAAAAAGTTGGTATAGATGAAAAACAAGCTTTATCTGAGCACTCTGGAAGATGATTTTACATTGTTTACATTTCTTATTGGATGTACTTTGTTATAAGCAATGTTTTCGGCAACGAATAGTTAAATTCGCTTTGTACAGATTCTATTTTCTCCTTTTACTAGCCGGTAGGTGGGTTTTGTAGGTAGGTAAGACGAAAAAATGACTTGGAATTTTGAGAAACTCACCAAGTTGCTCCGCCAACGCCAACAACACTTCGTCCTCATCGTAAATAGTCTCCGTGAGGAATGGAATCAGCTCGGAGCGAGTTCTTTCCACGCCTAGAGCTAGGGCAATGGTCGAAAGTTTTTTGATGGAGTTCAAACGCAATTGAACGTCTTCATTTTTCAACTCGTCGATGAGTACAGCAATGGGATAAAGTGACTCATCCGTTCCAGAGTCGCTCGCCGCCATTTTTGCACGAGACGCTGCTTTGGTTTTATATTTCTTTTTCCAAACGGATTTCACATTTACAGCTGAACAACGCGTTTTGACAAACTACGAAACAACGGTGATGAAACAAAACCAATGCTGCAAAATGGCAGGCGGTGGCGAGGCGAACCCGTAAAGTAAGTCAACCATAGACTAGATAGACGGCACGGCACGGCATAGACTCGGAAAGAGTTAAGAGTTGCCACATTGAATTTTGTTAATTGCTTGTATTTGAGTGTGTCTTCATTCATTTCACGAAACTACAAGTCCGACCGGAAAGAGTAGAAAATAAATGAGGGCGCCACAATTGTTTACAATTTACATGGTATCACTACGTTTTGAATATTTTCAGATATATTTATAACACACTAGCTGCGCCCCGCGGCTTCGCACGCATTCTTCCTATAGAAACATGAAAGGAAACATTAGTGATTTTCATCCCATCCCATACTTAGGTACCTACCTAGGTTTTTACAATGGCATTCATGCTATAAATATTTATAATTTAACGTCGATTAAAATTGTAATAGGTACATATTTTTGTTGGTTTGGGCCCCTTTCGGGTACAGGCCTCCTCCAGTTCATGTCTAATTATAATCGCAGTTTATGTAATCCAGCTTTGTCCTAGTCATTCGCCATGTTTTTCATTCAAGCATTCAAAATGTCAACAAAACATTTTGATTTGAATGCTTGATTCATTGAATTTAGCATGATTTTTAGATATAATCAAGAAGTATCTAAGCATGACGATACTTATCAAAAAATACGTGCATAATTCAATTTTGCAAGAAAAAGCTGAATCTGGCCACAAACTCACTTAATCAGCCACACTGGTCTTTCATAAAGAGTTGCCAGTTTATAGTAAATTTTAGTTCCATAATAATAAATTTCTACTCCTTCTGGTCGGACTTGTATATTGTATACATTTGGCAACGATAAAATAACTATCTATCGTTAAAAACCAGGAGGGCAATTCTCGCAACATATCGACTCGATAAACTGTAAAAATATCGAGTGATTGCTTCGAATCAAACAAGCCTATTCTCAACATCTGCAATTCGATATTTATCGATGGCGTTTTTTCGATAAGTTGCTCGATACGCATATATCGAAGAGAGAGAGAAAGAAGAATATGAGTATAATATCCCTGTCGCTCACTTGTTTTCTGTTTTGTTTGATTTCAATAGAAAAGATTTCGCGTAGTTCTTTTCAAGTCAATGATAGATTATTGCAAATTTGTAAAAGCAAGAATAATTTATGGAATCAAATTGTATATGATACAAATATCAAAGAGTGCACGAGAATGCAGTTTTTGGCGGCACCCGATATTTATTCAAGGCTCGATATATATCACCTGATAATTTATCCCGTGATACTGCGTATCACCTGATAAAATATCACGTGATACTGAGAATTGCCCTCCTGGACGTTCTGAACTTCTGTTTTTGATAAACCAGGCCTTTGTTATAAATACATTGGATATCATAAAACTAATCAAATAAATAAAAATATTATAATATAATAGGTAGGGTAGATGCGCCTGTTATGCGTCCAGGCCCCATTCACGACCTTTCGCGGCACTACTGGTTACTTTTTGTCGAAAATAGCCTTATTTGCACTCTCATACAAAGACATTAAATTATATCAACAACCTGGATGTGTAAGCTACGCATACAAGCTAACTACACATCACAAGCACCAGCAATTATAAGTAAAATAAATTAATCAATTTGTGGTCCGCCGTCAACAAGACAAAAAGTGTCTATATCAACGCGAAAAATAGCAGCGTGTCGCGAATTCAACGGTAAGTTTTACAGTGTCTTTATGCATGTCAGAGTTGATGGTTATTAGTTTGACTTCATTTTGGATTAAAAAATATGGATTTGTGTAATTCTATCTAAATTATTGTCAATAAAATTGAAATATTGCGTGGACGAGAACTGTTCCACGATATTTTAAGAAAGTCCCATTTTAGACCGGGTTGGACGCGAATTGGACATATCGTGTCAATAAGGTGATTTCTTGTATGCATTATTGTATTAAAATTTATTCAAACATTTTATTAAATTTGAACCTTATGCTCGTAAGGTATCTACAAACCTTATTTCGTCCAGGCTCGGAGCAACAAACCATAAAATACTGAGTTATGAAATATCTTGTGGTCGCGAATCGGACAAGGTTAAATGACCTCCTGATTTCGACCTTAGCTTTATTGATTACGTAAACTTAACAATAATGTTATAGAATTTTGTATATTAAGTCATTGAGTTATCCAGTTTTGTGTATTTAACATATTTCATTCAATTTCACTTTATTCGAAATAAGCTATATGCAATTTTTTTTTTAAATATTGTGGTCGAGAACTACTCTATAAGACCAGATATCGACCATCTGCGTATAATAAAACACAGTGCCAGTCATCAGAGTCCTGAATATAGAATACTAATAAAGGTTAAATGTTTATTAGGTATTTTTGTATACTAGTAGCTAGTGATAGCCACTACTACTTTCAAAAATACCTATACAATACAATAAACCTCAATAACCAAACTGCAACGATTCCAAAGACTGGTGTGCTCAGCAATAACAGGCTGCATGAGAACTACACCAGGCGTTGCCCTGGAGGTAATCCTAGACATAGTGCCACTAGACTTATATATACAACAAGAGGAGACCTTATCGGCTTTGAGAATACAAAACATTGGATTCTGGGGGGGCATAGAAAGCCCTCACACTCAGATCTTAAACAGAGCCTTAGCCTATGAACCTCTCTAAGCCGCCCCCTGTGACAGAATGCCCAGCAAACCTATACAAGAGAAACACTACCAGATACAACTATATGAGGAGAGACACCTGAGATGAATATGAGAGGCCCACGTCCACTCCTCCCCTAGCATTCTCACAATTCCGAACATGGATAAGGCAAAAAACCAGAGGAACGCATGCCGAACGATGGACACACCTACAGGAGTGCCGCCAGGTAAGGCGGCCTCCCTTACCTCCTGCTTCATCACCAAAGCTACTGAAACTGACCAGAAGAGACCTACGCGTCCTTGTGAGAACACTCACAGGACACTGCCCACTAAACAAACACCTCCACACCATCTGAGTAACAGGAAGCCCTCTCTGCAGGGGGGTTCTCAGTGTCGAGGAATCAGCTGCCCACGTAGTCCTGGAATGCGAGGGAGTAACAGCACAGCAACACGAAATCCGTGACCATCCGAGGCCACTCCGCGAAGCCTGTGAAAATCCCAGGAAGATTCTGTGCTTCTGCGGATGGAGTTAGGCTGACCATCCCGAGTCTCAGAGCGGAAAAAAGAGTACACTCACCATACCATCCCATACCAAGCCAACCTTAACTGCCCGCGGTGCTTCCTAATTCCTAAATCCAACCAACAAACAAGGAAATGACAAAACAACCCACTAACACGCACTGGACCAGCGTGGTGGGTCATGGCCCAAACCCTCAATTAATGATAGATAGCCAACAAAAAGGTCCAAAGTGCCCAGCGAAGCCAGCGGCTGTGCTGGCGTTGACGGGTGCCATGCCAGACCTGGGGTTAGGGGTGCGAAGAATCCTCGGGTGAAGTCCCACCGAACTTTGAGGTTTGACCATCACCTAGTGCAGTTGTAAGTGGAGTTAGAGAACATTAAATGGCATGTTATGGGGTTATGTAGAGTAGTAGTAGAGAGGGGGAGGACACCGTAACACTAGACGCCTTTCGGGCTGATGGCAAAAAGACGGGAAACCACATAAGTGACTTCGTCAGACAAATCCGAACCGAGGGTACAAAGTATTCACTTAGGAGCTTGGCAGGAGCCACCTGACGAATCTTAAAATGCATGATGACAGGACATTCTATGGCAGATTATACGTTGCACATACCCCTCGTTCCCAACGACGTCGAGACCACAAGACCAAGATTTCAGAACTCTGAGGCCTATGTCCAGCAGAGGACTAAAACAGGCTGACGATTATGATTATTATAAGTAAGTTTCCTATTAGATATATGGTGGACGAGAACTAGGCAACATAGGGTCGCAAACTGGAATTTTTGGTCGAGAACTGGTAAAATGGGGTATTTCGGATTAAAATATTTTTTTAAAATTAACAGTTAAATTTAAGAAGAAAGTCTATTTTCCATGTGAAAATAGAGTATATTAGTCACCTGGTGAAATCAGTTTTATTCTTAAGAGCTCACAAAAATATATTTTTTTCGATATCTGAATTGGACAACTCCGCTAACTGGACGCAAACAGGCGCAATGACCCTACATTGGCTAATACAAAACCAAATAGTAAATCAGATGCGTAAGTAACTCACATACGTCAGCCACAGGCTGCTCGTGTAGTACCAATAAATAAATAATCTAAGCTCGGGGAGTTACGATTTAACGCTTCCGATAACACCAGATTCGTCATTATGTTGTGTCTCGGAATCGGAATGTCATACCTACCTGGCCAATATTCTTCATAAGCCCTACTCACACCCCGGTGCTAATATTAAAGCGCGACCTGTGTCTTGCGATTTTATGGGGGACAGTATCGCTCACGTCCGTAGGTGTTGACCCTCTGATACCCTACACGTGTCCTCTGGGTGGTGCTAAGAGCGGTACCCTCTGGTGGTAGGCTTCGGCCGTGGCTTGTCACCACCCTCCGGACTGGGCCAGTCCGTGAAGCAACTGTTGTGTTTCGGAATGTGGTCCGGAGTAGCCATCTTCTAGACCTTCGTGATACATCGTTTCACCACCAACCTTTAGTTAATTTGTAAAGCTTATGCAGAGATACGTAGTTACCCTTTGTGGCCGCCAACACTATTCTAACCTCTACCTATAAAAATCTATATGTCTTTTTCAATTCTGTTTAGTCGGGGGTTTATTTCTTCCTTTTTGATTACCTACTAATATGTAGGTAGGTATATCCGTCGTGGGATATTCAAAATTCTAATTTTGTTTTTATTCATATAGTGATAGGAAAACATTTCACCGGATCATCTAGGAAAGAAAATCATTTTTTTTTTCAATAATGTTTAATAAACAACGCCTTGTAAATACATCTAGACACTTCACATCACCAACTTTACGATTAATAACCTAACTAGGTACCTACCTACCTAGTTATAACAAAAACTTGTGTGTCGATAGAAATCGAGATAAATAGAAAAAGGTTAAAAGACAAGCAAAAAGTAGGTACCAACTAGGGTAGGAGCGCCTGTTACGCGTCCAGGCCCCATTCACGACCTTTCGCGGCACTACTGGTGACTTTTTATCGAAAATAGCCTTATTTGCACTCTCACACAAAGACATTAAATTATATCAACAACCCAAATGTGTAAGCTAAGCATACAAGCTAACTTCACATAACTAGCACCAGAAATATAAGTAAAACAAAACAATCAATTTGTGGTCCGCCGTCAGCAAGACCAAACGTGTCTATATCAACGCGAAAAATAGCAGCGTGTCGCAAATTCAACGCTAAGTTTTACATTATTTTTATGCATTTCAGAGTTGATGGTTATTAGAGTGACTTCATTTTGGATTAAAAAATATGAATTTGTGTTATTCTGTCTAAATTATAGTCAATAAATTTAAAATATTACGTGGACGAGAACTGTTCCACGATATTTTGAGAAAGTCCCGTTTTAGACCGGGCTGGACGCGAATCGGACATATTGTGTCAATAAGGTGGTTTCTTGTATTAATTATTGTATGAAAACTTACTCAAACATTTTATTAAATTTGAACCTTATGCTCGTAAGGTATCTAAAAACCATATTACGTCCAGGCTCGGAGCAACGAACTATAAAATACTGAGTTATGAAATTTCTTATGGTCGGGATTTGGACAAGGTTAAATGACGTCCTGATTTCGACCTTAGCTTTATTGATTATGTAAACTTAACAATTATGTAATAGAATGTTGTATATTAAGTCATTGAGTTATCCAGTATTGTGTATTTAACATATTTCATTCAATTTTACTTTATTTGAAATAAGCTATATGCAATTTTTTTCAAAAATATTGTGGTCGACAACTACTATATAAGACCAAATATCGACCATCTGCTTATAATAAAACACAGTGGCAGTCAGAGTCCTAAATATAGAATACTAATAAATGTTAATGTTTATTAGGTATTTTTGTATACTAGTTGCTAGTCATAACCACTACTACTTTCAAAAATAACTATACAATACAATAAACCTCAATAACCAAATTGCAACGATTCCAAAGACTGGTGTGTTCAGCGATAACAAGCTGCATGCAGCTTGTACTAATTGCTTGTGCTAGATCTACACCGGGCGTTGCCCTGGAGGTAATCCTAGACATAGCGTCACTATATATACAACAAGAGGAGACCTTATCAACTTTGAGACTACAAAACATGGGATTCTGGGTGGGCATAGAAAGCCCGCACACTCAGATCTCAAACAGAGCCTTATAAGGCTCTGTTCTCTCTCTGCTCTGTTCATAGGTCTATGAACCTCTCTTAGCCGCCCCCTGTGAAAGAATGCCCAGCAAACCTATACAAGAGAACGAAATGAACATGGACAACGAATGCGTGCGTATCCTTTCTGACAGTGCTGCTACACTCAGGGCCTTGGCAGGAAACAGCTGCAACTCCAAACTCGTGCACGAATGTCACTTGGCAATTGAGAGGATTTTCACCAACAACCGGATAACCATCCAATGGAACAAGGGACATAGCGGATCACTTGGTAACGACGCTGCTGACGAATTAGCACGGAAAGGGTCGGACACGCCTACAACAGGCCCACGTCCGCTCCTCACCTTAGCATTCTCACAATTCCGAACATGGATAAGGCAAAAAACCAGAGGAACACATGCCGAACGATGGACACACCTACAGGAGTGCCGCCAGGCAAGAGCAGCGCTTCCGGCTGTATCACCAAAGCTACTGAACCTTGCCAGAAGAGACCTACTTGTTGGCATACACACAGGACACTGCCCTCTAAACAAACACCTCTACACCATCGGAGTAACCAGATAGCCCTCTCTGCAGGTGTCTCAGTGACGAGGAATCAACTGCCCACGTAGTCCTGATATGCGAGGGGGTAACAGCACAGCGACATGAAATCCGTGACCATCCGAGGTCACTCCGCGAAGCCTGTGAAAATCCCAGGATGATTCTGCGCTTCTGGACGGAGTTAGGCTGGCTAGACTAGCAAACAAACACGCACAATGGACCATCCCGAGTCTCAGTGCGGAAAAAAGAGTACACTCACCATACCATACCATACCATACCAAGCCAACCTCAACTGCCCGCGGTGCTTCCTAATTCCTAAATGCAACCAACAAACGAGGCAATGACAAAACAACCCACTAACACGCACTGGGCCAGCGTGGTGGCCGGTGGGTATAGAGATAGAAGGTCCAAAGTGCCCAGCGACACCAGCGGCTGTGCTGGCGTTGATGGACGCCATGCCAGACCTGGGGTTAGGGGTGCGAAGAATCCTCGGGTGGGGTCCCACCTTTGAGGTTTGACCATCACCTAGCGCAGTTGGAAGTGGAGTTAGAGAACATTAAATGGCATGTTATGGGGTTATGTGAAGTCCGTAGAGAGGGGGAGGACACTGTAACCCTAAAGTCGGGCCATCTTCTTTACTTTCGCGAGGTTGATAAAACATCCCAGCGTGACGTAGGTGACCTCGTCAATAATGCCCTTGCTAACAACATTCAAGAAATCTCCAGTATGTTGACAGGTATTCAGGAAACAGTAAGTCAGGTCTACGCCGCACCGACCTCGGCACAATCGGATGATGAAGTGGAGGACATTTACGAAAACATATCCAAAGCCTTTCACAACATCCATAAGACTCGTATGTGGACGTGGCGAAGCCCCGACACTGTGACTTAAAATGAGATCAACTTTATCACGATGGATAGCAAGCACATATTCAGAGATGACTCAGTGATCAACAGGTTCAGTACCGGATTTGATCACCGACTGCTCCGAGTCTCTCTGGATATCAACTAAAAGCTAGAAAGAAACCTGATGAAATCCACGCTCCGACCTAATCTAATCGAAATCATGGCGGGCACCGAGAAATTCCAGCAGCTTCTCGGGAATAGGTTCACTGCCTTGGATCCCACTGATGACGCTGACGAGACCCTACACAATCTGGTTGAAACGTTGAAGAACGAGGGCATCAAGTTTTGCCAAAAGCAGCGTACTGGCAAGCAATCCAAACTCTCGGATGAATCTTTCGGGCTGAAGGCAAAAAGACGGGAAACCACCTAAGTGACTTCGTCAGACAAATCCGAACCGAGGGTACAAAGTATTCACTCAGGAGCTTGGCAGGAGCCACCTGACGAAACTTAAAATGCACGATGAGAGGACATTCTATGGCAGATTATACGTTGCACATACCCGTCGTTCCCAACGACGAGACCACAAGACCAAGATTTCAGGACTCTGAGGTCTATGTCCAGCAGAGGACTAAAACAGGCTGATGATTATGATTATTATAAGTTAGTTTCCTATCAGATATATGGTGGTCGAGAACTAGGCAATATAGGGTCGCAAACTGGAATTTTTGGACGAGAACTGGTAAAATGAGGTATTTCGGATTAAAATATTTTTTTAAAATTAACAGTTAAATTTAAGAAGAAAGTCTATTTTCCATGTGAAAATAGAGTATATTAGTTATGTGGTGAAATCAGTTTTATTCTTAAGAGCTCACAAAAGTATATTTTTTTCGATATCTGAATCTGACAACTCCGCTAATTGGACGCAAACAGGCGCAATGACCCTAACTTCTACGAGCTGAGAAAAAAACATCTCGAATTTTCAACGTCGCGTTTCATCCAAACTTCACATGGTAGGGTATCTTATCATCTCCGCGCCCTGCCAGCAGACCTAGAGCTCCCAGCACCAGCAGAAGGCGTTGGAAGTCTGTACACACAGTACTCCAAAAGCGCCAACCCCACAGGATACAATATCTTAGCATGCTTCGTCTGACGAACCAAGAAGTAAGAGATAAAAGCGCTCCCAGCGGCATACCAACCCCAGTCTCGGTCCATATCGAAGGAATAGAAAATTAGAGAGATGAAGTTGCAGGTTATGCACCACTGTCCTAATTGCACGTTGTCCTTTCCAACGACGGCTATGCCGAAAGGAATAACGCCGGAGAGAAGGTGGATAGCGCTGAGGACTTTGTTGCTATTCCAAAGGTCTGCCATTAGGCAGGGGAGCGTCAGGTATCGAGTGCCTAGTAAGCTAATGTTGTAGGCCCTTGAGCAGTTGATGTCGACGGTATCTGCAGACAAATAGATATATAAATAATAGGGTATATGCATATTAAGCATGTGATTTCGCAATACCTAAGAAAATATAAACGTATTCTCTATTGTTATATGTAGAAAGATATCTACATATTTATTTTAGCATTTTGAGATGTTTTTATTGTAGAACTAGTTGCGCCCCGCGGCTTCGCACGCGTTGTTCCTATGGAAACGTTAAAAGGTGATTTTTATCCCCGGGAACAGATTTACAGGATAAAAAGTAGCCTATGTTTTATTCCAGTATTAGAATTACCTGTATGCAAAATTTCAACCAGATCCGTCCAGTAGTTTTGGCGTGAAGAAGTAACAAACATCCATACATCCATACATCCATCCAAACTTTCGCATTTATAATATTAGTGTGATTTAACCATTGAAAAATTGATGCGTTAAATCTCAATCGCAAAATTTCTAAACGCTACGCCATTGGCTAGTGCGGACGTGACATCACTGTTCACATTTCTTCTTTTTTATGTTTGGCGCTGCATCATGATTTCACACTATTCTGCCCACTTCACATTTCGTATTGTCGCTTATTTTCAGATTTTTCGAAAAACCTCTTTCCTGAGATGATCACTACTGAGGTCGTCACAAAAGGTTTTAATGGAGTGTGAACGTTGACGTCAAAAATAAACATGGCGCCAATATGGCAGCGTTTTTATCACCCGAAAATGATTGTGTTTCTGATTTGTTTTTTTTACCTTATTATAGCGAAATTCAGTGAGCGTCTTAAAATTTTTCGGTTAAATAATGACCTAAAGAATCGATTAAAACAATAAAAAAACTCGACGCATATATCCCATTCTTTATTCATCACCTTATTAAAACATAAATTTACATAATAAGACATGAATAAGACAAATATTATTATTATTTTTTTTTTATTAGCCTGCTTCGTCCCACTGCTGGGCAAAGGCCTCCTCCAAATATTAATAAGTACTTATTAGAAATATTTTTTGAAATGTTTAGCACATTAATTTTATGTAGGTGCTTTGATATTTACATGCCATTACGGGCATGTAAATATCAAAGCACCTACAGCGAGCGGCGAGATATGAAGATCTACTTTTATAACACCATCTGTATTTTAATTACCATTTTAATTACCATGTCTAAAATGAATATTCATTATACTATTAAAGGTAATACAGAACAGCAATAGAACTGGCGGCCTTATCGCATAAACTACCTACTGACAAAATGCAATGAACTTTATGAACAGGTACTACCATAAATAAAAATGTTTCTTTCTTTTCTACACAAAGGTCTTTGAACAATATAATTAGACTAAGATTAGATTTTACCATATTATTATGTAGGTTCTGACAAACCCTGTAATTCGATTGTTTTGAGAAATCTAAAACCCGACTTGGACATCTACTTCGAATGCCTTAGTTTTATTTATGGTATTTACCTATACAATCCCTACGAAATAAATTTTTATGGGACCTTCAGAATCATCTTAAAATATAAAGCGATTTCCTCCTAAACCCAGACCGCCCCGTGACCACGGTCGCTGCAACGCGGTAGAACCGTAGGGGAAATAATAGCAAAAGTACCTACGCGATAAATACCCGATAAAATCATTAATTTAACGAAAGTTTTAGAAGTTTTATATTTCAGGATTTTTTAAATATTTACGATAATGAGGTGAATCGTTTTGCTCCGTGTTGAAGTGTCTGTAACTTTTTAATGTAGGACGCTGGTCAAATTTTTTTTTTGGTAATCGGTAAATGATTATGTAAAAATAAAAAAAAAAACGATTTAAAAAGTCACGTTAGAAAAAAATAAAAACATTTTATTGCCCATTTTATCAAGTATATCTTGCTTGACCAAACTTGATTTAATTGATTGATTTTAAATATTTTTTTAAAGTCAAAAGTCAAAGTTCTTTATTTTTATAAATTCAATAAAAGCACACTTCACTTCAGGTCTAATTAGGTATACCTAAGTAAGTATGTTAAATACACTGACACGGAAATAAAGTGGTATATTTGATTTCGGTCGCTTCGGTGTAGAGTTAAGTAAAAACCGTCGATGAAAACCTTATTTCTAGCATTGAAGTGTTGTATAACGCAATTTTTTGGGAAACTATTGATATATTTATAAGTGTACAACAAGATTTCATAAATATATTGACTTGGTACTGTCATTAGGTATATTTATTTCATTGAATTTATCACGTAAGGATTCTCTGCGACCCATTTGATAGATTGCACGAACAGCCCTCTTCTGCAGCACACATATGGCGTTAATATCTGTTGCGTAACACAGCAGTATACCATAAGACATAATACTAAAGTCCAGAAACAGGAAAGGACCGAGGATAGATCCTTGCGGTACACCCATTGTAACTACAGACCCTCAAGATTCTTAGACTCCACGTCTCGACCTCGTTCCACAAGTCAAATGTTAACCATTACGTTATTCCTACTCGAAGTCCGGATGTCGTTAAAATAAAACTAAAGTCCCTTTGGTAGTCTTCGTTCACAAGGCACTTCCGGTCTTACTCCTTCGCGTATCGTCGCGTGCTAATGCATTGTGACTTCTAGATAGTGGCGTAGCTATCATAGGGCAAGGTGGTGCAGTGCACCAGGGCCCTTGAGCCCTTGGGCCCTTTGTGGATGGAGAAATATTTTTTTAAGATTTTTATTTATTTGCTATCGGCAATGTAGGTAGGTATGGTTTATCCATTTTAAATAAAGCATGTTAATAAACAAAGTACGACACAAATAACAAAATCTCACTTGCTTGGCGTCGAGTTTCAGATATAAAAGTAAGGAATTTTTATTGAAGGGAGGATCTAAAATCGACGAGTAATGTAAATTACGTATAAAAGGACGCGCCAACAAAGTTAATTTTAGGTTAAGTATGGGCGGTTTGTTTTCGTTTATGCTCCATTCAAAATGGTTACGATATAGGTACCTACACGTAAGTTAAATGCCAAATAAACGAATAATGACTAAAACAAGTTAATCAAAACTAGGTAATTTAGGTAACAATTTATACCTTTTTAAAAGCCGAAATGTCTTTTGAAACGCTGAGCGACGACGTCGCTCTATCATAATAAGTAGTCATCATCATTAGGCAATAAAAATCATAACGTTTATCAATACGTTTAATAATCAACGTCTTAAATAAATAAATCTAGACACTACACTTTACGTTTGATAACCCAAATCGATAAATCAGAAACTTGTGTGCCAATACAAAAACATAGATATGAGGATAAAATAATTAAATTTTATAAATTTCATAGTTAAAAATATCTAATATGACCAATACCTGAGTCCTTCAGCAATTTTTTTCAAAACCGGTAGTTCCTTATAACTCTTGTGAAACCAATACAAATTTTAATAGACAACAATAAAGTATCAAACTAAAAAAAACACAAAACCAACTGAACTGCAAACCTTTGGATAATGTAGAGATTACATTATACATCGTAATAAATAAATAAATACCTAAGTACATACTAATAATTGTGTTTGTATAAAAGAACTATAAACCGATTTCAATCATAGGTAAGTATGGTTTAAAAAACAATCTCAAATTTTCAACGTCACGTTTCATCCAAACTTCGCAGGGCGGGGTATTTTATCATTTCCGCCCGCCCTTGCCTGCTGGTGCCTTGTTACCCGCTGGCCTCCCAGCCGACCTGGCGCCCCCTGCACCTGCAGGCTGTGCCAGTCTGTACACACAATACTCCAAAACCGCCAACCCAACAGGGTACAACATCCTAGCTTGACTCGTCTGACGGACCAAGAAGTAAGAGATAAATGCGCTCCCAGCGGCATACCAGCCCCATTCCAGGTTCTTATCGAAGGCGTAGAAAACTAGGGAGATCAAGTTGCAGGTTATGACCCACTGTCCTAACTGCACGTTGTCCTTTGCAGCTACGGCGATGGCGAAGGGTAGAACTCCGGAGATAAGGTGGAGGGCGCTGAGGGCTTTGTTGCTATTCCAATAGTCCGCCATTAGGCAGGGGAGCGTCAGGTATCGAGTGGCTAGTAAGCTTATACTGTAGGCTGTTGAGCAGTTGATGTCGACGATATCTGCAGACAAATATTAACGCATGAAAAATAACGACATCAAATTTCTAAACGAGCTGGATTTTATAATCGCGAAAATGAGGAAAAAAAGATTGGCATATTATTTGACTTCTTAGAAATCTGGGTAGCACAGCACTACAATGATCCGTAACATCAAAGTGCCCCGATACCGCTGTTTCAATTTTAATGTTCTTATCATACTAATATTATTTGCGAAAGTTTGGATGGATGGATGTTTGTTACCTCTTCACGCCAAAACTACTAAACTGATCAGGCTGAAGTTTTGCATACAGGTAAAAATAATGCTAGAATCAAATAAGGGTATATAAAAATATTTTTTATCTCTTAAATCAGTTCCCATGGGATAAAAATAACCATTTAACGTTTCCATAAAACAACGCGTATAAAGCCGCGGACATAAAATAGTTTTAAATAAAATATTGAGACTATAAAATTATGAAGATTCTTAGGTATATCTAACAGTTTCTATCAAATTTACAATATATTTACTTACCTTAAAAAAATACACAACACCATGCACTTAATTTAAGGATAAAACAACGTCCGAATAAACGAACAAAATTTTAATTGCAACGGTACAAAACATGATTAACTTTACCAAGAGCAAAGCGAGCGCGAGGCCGCGGTCGTAATCAAGCGCAGTGATTAGTTCAACAGACGACGACCTATTTACGCGTGTGTTGACAAGTTTAGTTTGAATTTGGTTCCGACTGCAACTATGTGCCCCGTGCATCAGTCTGCCCCTGCTTTCCCTACTTACAGCCTTCTGTCTCCAACATGAGCCCAGCTCGATGGTACCGTACCATAACATTGCATTGCCAAATTTCAGCTGAATCGGTTGACAATAAATGGTCTAAAATTCAGTTGCTAAGATTTGTCCCACTTATATACTACTCTAGCAGGGCAAGTTAAATAAAATCTCGTAAAAAAAATCGTAGCGGTAGTTAAAAGCAACTGTGGCTTCTGCTCACGGCTTCGCATGCACTATTCCGGCATAAATATATTACTTATGTACGTACAGTGGCATTCAACTGACCCCCTGGCAGGTTTCAAGTCTTGCAATTACACCAGTTTTGGTTTTATATTATTAAATTTGTTATCACACCATATAAAGAGTGTCTCAAGGGGTCACAGCGTCCGCCCCCAGCACCTCTGAACCCTTAAGCCCGTCAAAAAATCTGAATGGGATATGGTGAGCGAAGCGATCCGTAATCCGACCGACACACGTCTCAACACACGTCTCAACACAGCTCACACAGCAAGGCGAGCAAATGTCAATAATTAAATTAGTCAACGGTATTATAATGTAAAAAATACCTAGGTATTCATAAAATCTCACATAACGTAACAAAACTACCTATATATTACCACCTTCCAAAATTGTTCGGTGTATAATTTCACTAAAAAAATATTTGCTGTGTAGTGAGTAGGTTTTGTTCACAATCTTGACATCGACTTTTTATATTGTTGCACTACGAATTATCGTTAAATGTGATTCAGAGTCAAATCGTTTATTTCTTTAGACTTACAAAATAAGCATTTAGACACGTCAAATATTGACTATATAAACAGCTTGATAGCTATTACTATCTATGTATATTACTACGTGCAAAAGCAGTATTTCACACTCTTTTAATACCTGCCTCTATGAGCAATCATTATGAAATTTTGCATAGCTCGTTCTAGATCAACGGTACGAGCTATACAAAATTTCATCCCTATATCTATATCGTATCCATTTTGAATGGAGCATAAACGTAAACAAACCGCCCATACTTAACCTAAAATTCACTTTGTTGGCGCGTCCTTTTATACGTAATTTACATTACTTGTCGATTTTAGATCCTCCCTTCAATAAAAAATGCTTACAATTATATCTGAAACTTGACGCCAAGCAAGTGAGATTTTGTTATTTGTGTCGTACTTTGTTTACTGCAATTTGTATGCTTCATTCAAAATGGATAAACCATAGGTATAAATTTTATTTTGTTGCTATAGTAGAAGTCGTTTTCGAGTACAGTCGAAAACGACTGTACTCGAATGTGAACGCTATTGTGCTAGCGTAGGTACACCCTATGATTGGTCATTATTTTTAAAATACAAGTAGGTACCAAAAATAAATAAACACCCATTTCACTGTTGCACTAATTTTACTCTTTTTAAAGCCTCAACAACGTGCGCTACGATGCCTGGACGTACACCATAATCTTACTAGAAGATCATCTGCTTAATTCATTTTGTATTCAGATTGGTTACTTAGGTTTCCGTACCCAAAGGGTTCCCTTATCACCTTGAGAGCCGATCACCGAGGCCAAGCAACGTCGGGCGCGGTCAGTACTTGGATGGGTGTCCGCGTCACGTTGATTTTGTTTTTTTACGAGGAAAGATTTGTATTTTTTTATTTTTATAGATAATGGTACGGAACCCTTCGTGCGCAAGTCCGACTCACACTTGGCCGGTTTTTCATGTTGTTTTTTTTTCTAGTTTTGGCGTGATAAAGCCGGACAGAGCGGATCAGCATTTCCATACAGCAGAAGAGCAATGCAACCCGCGTTTTGGGGACGCGACGACTGGACAGTGGATTGATATGGATCAGTCGACCGTAGACTGTTTTCAACAATCGGCAGATAGTTCTAATTTAATTCTAAGTATTCTTTGATTGTTATTTTCCTTTTCAATTAATTTGCTAAGTACCTACCTACTGTGTGTGAAAGTTTCGATGGATTTTTTATGCTTAATAAGCATAATAAATCCATCCAAACTTTCACATTTATCGTCATAGTAGCTATAGCTAGGTACGCCCCGCGGCTTCGCACGCGTTTGTCCTCTGGAAACGTTTAAAGGTGATTTCTATCCCATGAGAACTAATTTATGGCTTAAAAAAGTATACTCCTATATTTGATTCCAGAATTAGAATTACCTGTATGCAAAATTTCCGCCCGCTCCGTTCAGTATTTTTGGCGTGAAGAGGTAACAAACATCCATCCATCCATGCATCCATCCAAACTCTCGCATTTATAATAATAATGGAATTTGTGTGCAGGACCTATAAGACAGAGGAATATTAATGATAACTCACTTTGATTGTGTAGGAATCCAATAACGCCATGGATAAAAAAGTTAGCGTGCATGCCGGGATATGTAAAGTTTTGACCAGCATTATTGATTTGGCTCAGGCCCAAACTCGATGTGGCCACGAGTACAAGATGAGAAAACGCGGCATTTGAACCTTTGTCCGGACCTCCCATATCACATCAAGATTTCATAAAAATAAAATACCAAGAAGTTATAAAAATCCATAATTTGCTGATTTGGTAATTATCATAGAGACTTGATGCTGTCACAGTCCAAAGAGAAACTTTGTCACAGTCTTTGACTATGGCCAATAATGGCGTCACATTTCAAACAAAAAGGAGAAAGTTCTCAAGCATAGAAGAATATTCTTCTTCGTTAAACTCTTATGCAGGGGCTACAGTACCGGAAAATTTTAATGTAGCCCCCACAGAAATAATTATGTAAACGATTACTGTAGTAGCCCCTGTATTAATCATCGCGATGTTCGACGTTGAACGTTGCTGTGACCACGAGTTCTCTTGATAATTTTACAACGGCGGCGGCATAGGTAAAGATACATCGCCGATAGCTTGAGTGGCGGTTCATCAAAGAGACATCGCGAGAGTTTACGATGAAGCGGCCAATCGCGATTCGTTTAGAACTATCAAAAATCCAAAAACCCACATGGGCTGCATGTACTTATGTATTGTTATGTACCTACCGCTACTGTAGAGCACAAAAATAAGCATTCATTAGGGCCCAACGATGGACCCAACGCTCAACTATCCCTATCTCTATTGCAGCTCTATTTATAAATTATATTTTCAATGCCTTTGATGCTGCCTAACAGGTTTAGTCCGCGCCCGTCGAAACTATAGATTCAATGCCGAGATCCATTTTTTCCGTCTCATGAATATAAATGTAGATCTCAAAAAAAGTTTTTAGGTCTCGATAAAAGTCATCGAAAAATAATTAAAACTTTGATAAATTTTGAAAATGCCTATAATTTTACAAAATAAAATTTTACTCGGTACGCTCGTGACTATATATTCTAAATTTAGTCAACTTTGCTTTAAAATCGGCAAGTTCAACAAAGACAATGCTCTCATATTTATTTTTGGAAAGAAGACTCCTTGCAGGAAATAATCCTCCTTACATTGAGGTGCCGTCGAGAAATGAGAAATATTTTCACATCATTTTATGGTAGAACGTCATCAATCAAAAACTTAGCAAAAATTTATAGATTTTTTAATTTTACATTACTTTATTTTTATACCTAACATTTAATGTGATATGGGAGCTGATGATAATCTCCATGCCTCGCTTGCACACGTTGTTTTGGCAATTACCACCGGCAATGGCATCAGCGAATTCCATACTGTCGGACAAAATTTCAGATATCCCGGCATGCACTCAAATTTATTCATTCATGGCATTGTCGGATTTCTACATTATCAAAGTAAGTTTATTTCAATGTATTCGTTACCTACTGACTAAATTTAACGTAAAGAAGATAAAGATAAAGAAGAACAAACTAGGTGTAACTTTACATGAATGTTGTTCTTATAAATAATATTATAGAATCTCTAGTTTGCCGGTTAGCCTTACAACTTAGATACATGCAAGTTAATAAAAAGTGTTAGAGTAACGAAAATGTAAACTGTTTAAAATGTTACAGAATATAATGCATTGAAATTTGAATTTATACAATATGTCCAACTTTATAGGAGTAAATTTAATCACTTAGGAATTCGTCAATAGTAGGTAGGTACATTAAGCCTTTTCTTCTAGGAGTTTATTTAATTTGCTTTTAAATCCGTTCAAACTACTTTCGGGCAGGGCGTGAGATAGGTCCTTATTAAATGCTGCAAAAAATTGTACCGGGAAACGAAAAGAAAGGACTAAACTTTCACGGGTGGTTCACAAATTTAGATTCGATTAGGATAGGATAGCTTAGTTGATCATAGAACAACAAAAACAAACATTTTCGAAGTATTAAACAAATAGCTTGACTTTGAACTACCTGGCGACCGCGACCATAATGTTATCAGCTGTTTTAAACACAACTTCCCTTTTTTCAGGCGGCACCTTCAATTCTGATTTCTCAGTAGTCTACCGCATTAGCCTGTTAGCCTCTCGATACTTACCTTTACCCTGTCTGATGGCGGATACATGGAAAGAGAACCAGGCTCTGAGCGCCCTTCACCTTATCTCGGGAATTATTCCGTTCGTCCTTGCTGTCGCTTCAAAAGAAAACGCACCTTTAGGACACTTGTGCTTAACATGCAACTTGATCTCGCTTATCTACGTCTCATTCGATCGTAGCCAGGAGTGGGGTTGGTATACCGCTGGATGCGCGTTGTTTACTTACTTCATGGTCGGTCAGACTGCTCAAGTCAAGATATTGTACCCTTTGGGGTTGGCACTGATGGATTACTGCTCATACAGATTTGGCAGTATCCCAAGAGTTATTGTGCCAGCAAGAAGAGGAAGAGGAACACCTAGACCCTAAATTGGCGCACTCAAGGAACTGCTTTTGATCTGACATTGATCCTGGCTATATACCTTTATTGCCTCCATATTACATAATTTTTTAAAAATGTTTGTGTATTTATTAGTTAGCTACAAATCATAGGCTTCAACCATACTGCGAGCGGCTTGTCTGCCGGTAGGTCTTATTTGTTCTATGAAACATGACGATTCTATGGAACATGATGATAACAGTTTAAGAAAATATTGTCCCTGTACAATAGTAGTAGATAAGTACTTGCTTTTGCTCCTGTTTTTATTTGTCTGTGAATGCACAGAACTATGTTTTGTCCACGTTGAATGGAGCATGTTAGTAAACAAGATACGACACAATTAACAAAATCTCACTTGCTTGGCGTCGAGTTTCAGATATAATTGTAAGCAATTTTTATTGAAGGGAGGATCTAAAATCGACAAGTAATGTAAATTACGTATAAAAGGACGCGCCAACAAAGTGAATTTTAGGTTAAGTATGGGCGGTTTATTTACGTTTATGCTTCATTCAAAATGGACACGGTATAAATGGGAAACACTTTTCCCCAGGTACAGTTCACTTTCAAAAAAATTAAACTACTCGCTACATAATACTTTTACTTTGAAAAATAAAAGCAAAGCAGCAGTTTAACAAAACTTGTTTCTTTATGTACCTACCTACTAAGTTTGTTCTATGGAACAATTTGAGACAAAAAGCGAGCAATACGACTAACCCAAGAAACAAATACTCCACTAACCCCTCCTGCCTGATTCGTACTGCTAACTTAGCAGACTGCTAAATCACGCTGTCTTCTTCTATTGACATAAGTCAGACTGAGAATAGGGTATATGCATCAATTTTTTTTTATTGTTTTAATCGATTCTTTAGGTCATTATTTAACCGAGGAATGATAAGACGCTCACTGAATTTCGCATTAACAAGGTAAAAAAAAACAAATCAAAACTACAATCATTTTCGGGTGATAAAAACGCTGCCATATTGGCGCCATGTTTATGTGACGTCGACGTACACACTTGATTAAAACCTTTGGTGACGACCTCGGTAGTGATCATCTCAGGAAAGAGGTTTTTCGAAAAAACTGAAAATAATCGACAATACGAAATGTCAAGTGGGCAGAATAGTGTCAAATCATGGTGCAGCAAGCAGAATAAAAAAAGAAAAAATGTGCACAGTGATGTCACGTCCGCTTTAGTCAATGGCGTAGCGTTTTGAAATTTTGCGATTGAGATTTAAAATATCAATTTTTCAATGGTTAAATTCTACAATAAACACATTTCAAAATGCAAAAAAAAATATGTAGATATGTTTCTATATCAATAGAGAATACGTATATATTTTTTTAGCCATTTTGAAATCACATGCATGCATATACCTTATTGGTGTCTTTTCTACTTAGCTGCTGTTTTAGCTTTATAATGCCAGATATAAACCTTCAGACTATATGGATTAGTTGAGCTACTTCCAGCTTTGCTTCAGACTGGTATTGACATGGATCAGTTGAGCTACCCGTAGATTATTTACATTTTGGACTGGTATTGATATGGATCAGTTGAGCAACCTGTAGATTGTTTACGCTTCCGACTGGTATTGATATAGACAGCTTTTATAAATTATCAAAATTATTCATATATAATCATTTATTATTTATTTTTATTTTCCATGTAGGTATTCGTAATGAAAAGTATTGAAAAGCACAGTGTTTAGGTACCTACCTCGGGTGAAAGTAACTTAAAAAAGAAAAAAATGGAAATTCAAAACAAGATCTTGATAAAAGTGTATTGTTTGAATGTTTATTATTCTTTTACTTACAAACATAACAACAAAATAAAATTATAAACTATAAAATGTATTTTGTTAACAAGTTCGATACAAAAATAAGGAATAAGTAGGTAATGAAATGAGGTAGGTACACGATGTTTTAATCATAGTTATAGGATCAAACAAGGGATTATTCGCACGGCCATCCTGACTTTCCCCCAATACGGAATTGTCGAATTATTTTACTATAATTATGAATGTGAGCGGGTTACCTAACTACGAACCTAGTCTGTGCTCCAAGAACACCAAAGTGTCAAGAACCGCACTCGCCCTGAAGATGGGATGCATCTTCAGCGCGAGTGCGGTTCTTGACGCAGCATGAGCACATGGGGGTGAAACGTTGGTGTTCTTCCAACACAATCTTACATCAAGGAACTAAACTTAACTACCAGAAAAGAAGTCTTGCTCATAGCATAGACCATTGTCTAGGAACACATGTACAGTTAACACTAAAGTAGGTATTATAATAACAATGTAGCTTTTGCGAAATGTTGCTTTTAGTACCTACCTAATAAAATTGTTCCAAAGGTTTCATTAAATCTAAATTTGTAAAAGCATGGGTTTTTAAAAAATGTTATATTATAGAAAGACTTTTCTGGTAGTTTATTCTTTGCAAAATGCAATACACTACTAAAAACCGCTAAAATATTTGAGTTTCGCGCGAATCTGTGTCAGATTCTGTGTCGATGAATCGGTACCGAAAAGTCTGAATAGCCCTATCAGGGCTATTCAGACTTTTCGGTACCGATTCATGCCGAATTCGGGCCGAATTTATGTTATTTATTTCTCTCTCTTTTTAAGTAGCCTGGCTCGTCACGGTTACCATTTAGAGTCTGTTGAACAAGATAAGAGTCGTGGCGTTACGGTGAACTACTTTTAGTCATACTGAAATGACAGAGCAGCGTTGTCAACGCAACAAAAGTTGTCAATTGGCACAAGAGCGTCCTCAATTCCCAAGACTCTTCTCTTTTTAAACAGACTACCTCCCCGCCCAATTCCATCAAAATCCATCCGTACAACAGTTTAGGCGTGACAGACAGATTGAGATATGCTAACTTCTTGCTAACAATTTTGTATGGGTTAATATGGATGATACGAATTCTCTCAGTTAACCAATTAGATATGTGTGAATAGTGCTCGAGGACCTTACACCCTTAAGTACCTACGCAAAAAATGCTCTTATTTACCATATCCCCGAAATTGGTCCCTGGTAATTTCTGTCCACAATTGGTCATTTCGTTGCTCAGAGTGTGAGCACCACTGGCACCATACTAACGTCTCGCATTACTCGCAGAAAATAATTTGTACGCCCCATATTCCATGAGTGCCAACCCTATAGGATACAACATCTTAACACGCCCTGTCTCACAGACACAGAAATGAGTGAAGAACCCTACTGCAGCCGTGAATAAAGCCCAATTCCCGACTTTACGCGAAAGGTAAATGAGTGTAAGTCCATTGATAGCCAACATGGCGTTGCCGACATCTATATGGAGATCGTCATTCCGGGTGATAGCGAGTGTAAAGGGTATTATGCCGGATAGAAGGTAGGCGGTGCTGAGAGCAGTGTTCTGTTGAGACTTCCAGAGATCAGCTACGATGCATGGAAGGGGCAGGTACCGTGTGGCATAGAAGCTTAATTCGTAAGCTGGACCGAAGTCGTTGTTTTCGGCACCACTGCCTGAAAGTTAAAAGTGGATATGAAATCGGACCTAATCCCTAAGGCGTCTTAAGGTGACCGAGCATCCGTCCGCGCCGCCGCATCCGTCGGAATCTGTTAACTAGAGGAATTAAGTAAAATGCGACGCGTGCGGCGCGGGCATGTGCGCGTTCAACTTTACATAAGCTGGTAGAGAAATTATGTACGCCTAGGTTTGTCAACCTCAACAGTCTATTGGTCGACTGCTGGACGTAGGCCTCCTCTTGAAAAGCGCTTTATTTGGTTTTATCTCACGGGGAGTAGTGCCCATTATCTCCACGCTGGGCAATACTGGGCATGCCTGGTGGAATTGTTCTGCGGGAGGTGGTGCTACCTGCCCCCGGGTGGAAATCCTTCGCATTTTACGACACACGTGGGAGGAGCTGAAGTGGTGTAAATTCCAAGCCACCTTACTGGTGGCTTGGAATTTACACACAGGTTTGTTTAAGTGAGACAATAATTATCTAAATAAATTTCTTGTAGAGACAGTTTGGCTATAACAGGAAGCCTATGTCTAGCGGAATAGTAGATGAAGATGTTGGTAGAGATGAACTGAGGCCACCCCACGGAAATCTCAATAATAAGGCACTCTTATTTAGAATTCTGTGGGCCACCCAGAGTTTGTGGGTGGCCTCAGTTTAACTCTACCTGTAGGGAATGTAGGGAACATAACCGGTGCAACGCTGATTTTTTAGGTTTCCGATGGAGTATTCGTATAGAATCGGAAGGGTTTTTGATTTTAGATTTTTAACCAACTTCAAAAAAAGGAGGAGGTTCTCAATTCAATTTTTTTTATTTATTTTTTATATTTGTTACCTCAGAACTTTTGACTGGGTGGTCCGATTTTCATAGTTCTTTTATGTGAAAGCTGGTGCTTCCCTTGTGGTCCTATTTTTGTAATTTTTGATCAGTTCTGACAATGGAATCCATGAATATTCATGAAAAAACTACAAAAATTGAAGTCGGTTTATAGTTTTATAAAACAAAATTAATTATTAAAATAGTTCTCTAGTTAGAGAGCGTGACATGTAACACAGGCCAAGTTATCGAGTTAACGCTGGGAGAACGTAAGAACCATATCTACAAATTTTACTTAGATCTATGTAGGTATGATCTTCACAGATAGTTCGAACTTACTTCTATAGTGTAGGAATCCGAGAATGCTATGTGCAAAGAAGTTGGCGTGCAAGCCAGGATGCGTGTATAGTTGAGTCGCGTTCGCATATCCGGGGGCCGAAACGCACGCAAGCAAGATATGGGAAATTGAGATATTGCCCACATTATCTTCTGGTAGACTAAAATCGAAGCACACCATAGGTACCACATTAAAATTTCATGGAAATAAAATAATTTAGAAACACGGAGCTAAATAGATGGATATCAAAAAATATGCACATACAATACGAAGTTATTGTATTCTCTTTGATGCACAAAAAACAAAGATCCATAAATAATGAAACATGATTTGTCAAGTGCGCGTTTAATTCGTGCGCTGAGGGTTCCGAAGTTATATCAAAATTACACAAAGGGTCTAAAAATAGATAAGTTTTTTATATTCCTATGACTTATAAACGGACTGCACGTCTCATATAGGTACACGGAGACGTCGACTGCAGTTGAGCACCTACAGTCGACTGCAGGCGACGACGGCAGTCGATGTTTTGACGAAAATAATCGATAAAGATTTACTAACTCCTTCGTAAAAGTGGATAGAGTATAAAACAGTGTCCATCTTTCTATTCACTAATATTTTCTTGAACTTAAACTTGTTATTCTTTTTCGTTGACTGCAGGCGCCTGCAGTCTATTCATCCCAATTCATCCGAGCAAAAATAATGTAAACTAACCAAAAAGGTTCTACATGGAACAAACTTTTAAGTCACGGACTACGAATAATTCATTAAATAGTTACTTTACTACTATTAAACTAAGTACCTAACGAATATACCTACTTTTTATTTATTGCAGAGATATTCAAGAGGGAAAAGACAGCAAAAGTTTAACTAGTAGATGGTCTCGTAACCCGAACACGGTCCCCTAAAATCCATAATTTTTTATCAGTACGTGATATCTACATACTTACCTCTTTTTGATGGATAAATCAATCAGAGTCAAGATCTAAAAGATAATAGGTGGTCACCATCCTCCTCTATGACATGATTATTCGCTCCATAGAGGTAAGGGCTCAAATCATAGAGTTTATCACGGACGGCAAGGTAACTGCACCATATCTATGCTGCACCCGTCGACTGCTGTCCACTGCCGTCGTCGCGTCGGCTGCAGGCTGCAGTTGATCGCAGTGACTGATTTGAAAATGGCTAGTACCATAGTACTATCTCAGACAAAGGAATATATAATATATTCCTTTGTCTGAGAGTAGGTACTATATAAACTCTATGGAAAATGGTTTCAATCAGATTTTATTGGGCTAATAACATCGATCAAAAAAGTTCGCGCGGGGCCGGCGAAAATTTTTGATCGATGGGTAGTAAACACAAAAAAAATACACATGTTTATTAAATCGATAATTGCAACAAAAATGCATTATCAAATCCACCCAACCGCACAGATCAGCGGTAGATGTGTGGTGCTTAGAATTTGCACCCAAGCTCTTCCCGTGGGTGCCTTAAGAGGCGACTAAGGGATATCGCGGCAAGCAGCGCCCCCTACAGAACAATTCTACCACCAAACTGCGATCCACAACCCGCATGCCCAGCGTGGGGATTACCCCCCATTAGATAAACGCCAACAAGGCGCTTATCAGAGGGAGGCCTGTGTCCAGCTGTGGAATGGCTGTTGAGGTTGACGTAGGCAAGAACGTTTTGATGCACGGTTTCAGGATGGGCATTGTGAGTCATGGGTGAGCGTGTGTGTGGACTGATCTCACTTTTGAAATCCTTGCCAATCGAAATGAAAATAAAATCGCGATTTAGTAAAAAATATTATCTTGAAACAAAGGTCCATCATTTATTAAAACTTAAATTAATGCTGGTTATAACCGCTATAGACTCGTCCACACCTAGTATATCTGCCGGCGGATACCATGATCAATAATGATCATGCTAAAATCACACGAATATTATATAAAAATATAAATATAATATAAATGCGTGAGTTTGTATGCATGTATGGATGGATGGATGTTTGTTACTTCTTCAAGCCAAAACTACTGGACGGATCTGGCTGAAATTTTGCTTACAGGTAATTCTAATCATGGAATCAGACATAGGCTACTTTTACCCAATAAATCAGTTCCCATGGGATGAAAATCACCTTTTAACGTTTCCATAAGACCAACGCATGCAAAGCCGCGGGCGCAATTAGTAACAAATAAAACGAATAATAACTTTCTATATGTTTATTTCCATTGAAAACAAATGACCTATTCACCGTACACAGATTACTGACATCTATTGCGTGAACGAGTAACATTTTGGAATGTAACACAAGTTACTGAATATTATAGCTTTCATATTTACACAAACACGAACTGTTATCACATAAATTATATATTTCAATTCATTTAATTTGTGCACAATGTTTTTCCGAAGATCCAAGAACAAAAAAGACAACATTTTATTTATGTAATTCAACAACATTTAATAATTTCGGATAAATATGTACATAAGACGGCAACGTTAGCAGAACGGGTACAATACCTAACCATAGAACGCGTTATATAATTTTGCTTGATCGTTATACATTATAATATAATCTAATAACAACTTACTATTAAAATATGTTTATCTTACAATAGCATGGCTCGATAAACCAACCGGATATAAATAATCGAACTACTGAATGTTGAGGAGAGTTGGTCTATCGCGCCATATTGTACAGAAGGCCTTGAGTTATTGTCGGCCAGAGCTTAACTGAACACCACTAGAGAAACCACCTATTCACCATAAGCTGAAACTACAAGGTTTTATATTTAAAATCTTTACTAGGTGACAGTTTTAAGTAAACGTCTCTGAGTATGGCTGTCAGTTAACTTTCCCGGGTATTTTTTTGTTAAAACTGACAAATCCTTTGGAAGTATACGGGCATACTAAACCCTGATGATGACACACATATGGAAGTTCTTTTAACTGTCTGCCAAGCGATAAGACTACAGCCTATTCTAGGTAAGCGGCATACACGGCACGACTCCCATTTGTTTTTAAATTTTGCTGACTTTATGACGCTTCATTTAAAAGACTTATAACATTCATCCAGCACAACAATATGCATTCAAATATGATCTTAAACTTGTCATCTTTAGATACATTTTACAGTGACAACAGCTTACTGTAAGCTTCAAGCTAGTAGCTCGCGAGACGTCCGAGGGCCTACTCGCAAAACGAAAATCGAAGTTTAGTTTTTGTGTAAAACTGACTCTTGTCGCTTGTCGCAGTTGAAATTGTGGAAAGTACGCTCTGCGAAAGACTGCAGGCAGATGTAAATACGTCAAGACGGGGCGCTATGCCGTATTAAGGGAAACCTATGTCCAGCAGTGGACTAATATATGCTGCTGATGATGACAACGCTCAACTCGGAGCCATTCCAACGATTCCATAGACTAAGTGAACGGGGACGACCCAGTAAAGAGACCTATATACCCTAAATGAATGCAAATTTTTGTGCTGAGATGCAGTCTAGATCAGCAAGTCAATTTACAAGATGATATAAGGTTGAGTTTCCAGTGCGTTGCTTGTTTAATGGCGCGAGTCTCTCGGGTAGAACTCTGCGAGGGTGGAGGCGGGGATACGCTTCAGCATTTCCTTGGGGAAGATACGCAGCAGCTGCCAGCCAATGTCCAGGGATTCGAACACTGTACGGTTCTCGTAGCTCCCCTGTGGAGGTAATCTTGAATTATTTATGGGTATTTTCTATGCATAATAATCAAATAATATCTGGACTTGAACTTGCGTCCATCCCTCAGTACGGGAATGTGATAACCACTACACTACGAAGTCAAGTGATATAGAACTCGAAAATCTCTGGGATTACATACGGACTTTAGCGCCGTTCGTTCCATCTACAGGGGAAACACTAGTTTATCCAATCCTGTTCAAAGACTAAAGTTACATTTAGTGTTTTGGCGAGTGGTGTCGCTTGGCTCAATTCTAAAGTTTTTGGTTATTATAGTTTGTATGGGTAATTTCTAAGAAATCAAATAATATCCCAAACATTTTTTTAGATTCCGATAAAGACTCGAAATATCTCTCTAAATAACGATAACTGAATGAAGGGTACCTACTACCAATACCAGGTTTAATAATCAAGGCCCGGTGTCTTTACAAAAGTGTCCGTGATGTGGGCAGAATCTGCAGGCTTACGCAGCTCTATTCTTGCTCTATAAGAACTATAATTAGGTATAACTTTTACGTGCCAAGATCCGACTGTCGTCTGTTTTGTATAAGTATATTATATTTGTAAACGTACCTGCGTGATGAAGTTCTTCTCGAACTTGGTGAGGAACTCAAGGTAGAGGAGATCGTCTGGAGTCAGGGCCTCCTCTCCCACCACAGCCTTCATGGCTTGCACGTCCTTGCCGATGGCGTAGCACGCGTACTGGAAGCAAACAGGGAATGTACTCGTAAGGTAGTTTTTTTGTTGTTGTTTGTCTTTTATTACTATTATTTTTTATTATGTTTGTTTTTCGTTATGATGTTAGTACATATAATTTTATTTAGATATTACATATTACCTACCACACAATTTGTACATGACAGAAAACTGAGATTGATTCGATTTATTGTATTCTATACGGCCACACTGAGACAGACGTGTGTGTTTTATTTCAACGAAAAACCCGTCTACTCTTAGGCCTCATTCGAACGAGAGCTAAATAAACGTTGCGTCAAAACTCGGCGTTGGCGCTTTTAAAACGTTTGCGATGTGATTGTTCATACGAACGCTTTAAAATCACTCTTGTCTCTGCTTTCGCTTCAGTAGACGTGAAAATGGTTTCTACTAAATTACTAGCAATAGCAATTTGTGTTGCTAGAAGGCGAGAAAAAAAGCAAAAGGCATTCTGGGTACATCCTCTGAATGAACAGAGATACTTAAAAGGACAGTTTGTGATACTATACGAAGAGTTGAGGCAATACCCGGCAAAATTTTCGAATGCCTATAACAACATTCCACGAATTGTTGGAAATAGTGAGGCCTCAAATAACATTTCAAGATACTCTTTACAATTTTAACCCTTTAGTTCGCAGGCGAAAAAAAAATGAAATTATTGTTTTTTTTGTATTCATTGGGGTAAGTTATGGTTCTAGGATGCCTATTACCGTAGAAAAAAAATCTAAGGCCTATAGATTTTGAGAAATCATATGTTTCTCACGAGCAACACTGCCCATTCCTCGGAAAAATAGGTAATACCAACTATGTTGCTTGCTAGCGACACTGCGGCTGCGTCGAATGTTTGCCTCAGACAAAAATAAAACAAAATATTAAAGAGAACCAGGTTTTTATTATTTAATTAACAATATAAAAAGCACAAATTGGTAACGCGCAAAGTTTAGGCAAATACGAAATAGTATTGGCATCGAATGGAGGCTGATACTCAGGTAATTCGATGGTAGCTGCGCGTAATGAAACTTTCCGGTTCTCCACTTAAATGCTAAAGGTGTCTCAAATCTATTTGCTACATGTTTAGGTGCAGTAGCCTTTCTTTTAGATCTTGTTTTAGCAGCGGGTGTGTTATTTAGCAGGGATAAAACTGATGATACAGAATGTAGCATGGAGCTGTTCATGAGGGTCGATAGTTGGATAGTTGGTTATCAAGCTGTTTATATACTTACTAGTAAAAACTTAACTTATCGAAGTGCTTGTTTTGTAAGTCTAAAGAAATAAACGATTTGATTCTGACTCTGACTCTGAAGTATTTCGTTTATAAACGGTGACAATGGGATGATATCTTCATCAGACAAAACTCGGTTGAATGGAGCTGGTTTTGGATTGGTTGAAGCTGGTGTCGGGGTCAGGTTGAATGGAGTTGGTGGAGAGTTAGTTTGCGTTGTACAACATGCCCCTTCATCGTCAGAACCTTCATAAATGTCCAATTCATTTAAAAAAGAGGGATAGGACCTTGGTTCCAAACTGTAGTAACGTAACGGTGGAGACAGCGATGCCACGTAGGTAACGTGGCATCGCTGTCTCCACCGTTACGCGTCGTCGTATCACTTCGTCGTCGTCTGATTCACTGCTACATCGGATGAAAATGCAATTTCTGGAGGCACAAGTGCCATAATCATACGTCCATTTTGTCTTAGCCTGAAGCAAGCAGATAAACACAACATGCAAACCACACCCAAACCATAATAAATGTGACCCAGTAAAAACCGACTGCCGTTATACCTTAGAGGACCTGATTATGTGTAGGTATACTAAACATCGAAATAAAAGGCCAGTAAGTGAGATGTAGGTAGGCAAGCAAAAACAACAACAAACGGTTCGTAAAATTTCAGCTTGCTTTTTATACCAAGTCCTCTACCTAGGTAGGTACTTGTGCAAAATAATGATTGCCCAGTATTAGTAAAACACATGTGTGTGTTGTACTAACATTGGGCAATAATTATTTTAACAAAAACTGATAAATATAAATTAGTCTTCGTGAACTGTTGTTGAAAGCCATCCCAGAAAATAACATTTTATTTTCATAGTCTAATGCCCAGTGTTGATTCTCAGCAACACTGAAAATCCTAATCACTTTACAGATCACTTCGCAGCGTTGCGCCTCAGCAACATACATGTTGACAAGCCGATTGTCAGTTATTTTATGATATTAGGTACATGCTTTTGACACACATTTTTTGGAAAAATATTTTAGATAGAAAGACAAATGAAAGAAAACTACGTAGAGAGTAAAAATCAATAAAACTGATCAATATTTACCTTAGATGCACACGGTGCAGGCGGCATCGGCGCTATTTTGCGGAAAATAACTTTTGAATGGTCTGGGTTGCCAGCTGTAATTTTTATTTCAGGTTGCTTTTTGTTTCTACTATGGCATGTTTTGGTCAAAACTAACAAAAGTATAGCGATAAATGTGTAGTATTTTTTTGCTTCTTATGTTGCCCGTTATCAACACTGCGAGTTAAAGGGTTAATATTCTTTATAATTTTATTGGAGTATTCTGGCATATAGAAATGGCCGAGCCTCCACCTCTATTATAAGCACTTCAGGATCTACAACCCACGACATCGTATCGACCTTCTGAATGCGTAAGCACAAAACATACACGTCCGACCGGTGCGCAAGCGCTCGGGGCACTGAACGTAACGCCGGAGTTTTTTAAGCGCTCGTGTGAATAACAATAAGGAGTTTCATATGGTCTATTCGATTTAACGCCCAACGTCCAGCTCAGAAAATACAACACTGCTCGATAAAAAACCGTCGCGTTTAAAAAGCGCTGACGTGTGAACATATCCTTGGGAATACATTTGTTCTATTTGAACGCTTTTTTAACGGACGTTAAAAAAGCTCTCGTGTGAATTAGGCCTTAGAGAACCAGAAAACGTAGGCTGTGAGGGTTCATAAAAAGTAATGAGTAGCCCTCACAATATTATTATTTTCATGTGTTTATAACATAGTAGTTACTACCGTTCTGGATGTTTTCTATGTATAATAAAAAATATCTATCTATGTAGTGTATTGTATTATGTATATCAGTTATCTAGTACCCATAACACAAGCTCTGCTTAACTTGGGGCTAGATAATGCTGTGTGAATTGTCCAGCAATATTTATTATTTATTTATTATTAGAGAATGGTGCCTACCTAACCTACCTAACTACCAGAATTATATTAGGTAATTATAATTTCTATAAGTATGTAGCGTACCATTAATAATGCATTAGATAAAGCTATCTGTAATGTTATTTTTGTGATTAATAAAGTGAATTCTAATTTGAACGGTTTCTTCGTCTTTTCTTTACATACAGAAGCAACCGAAATCAAAAATACCACTTTATTTCCGTGTCAGTGAATGTTTTAATTATAATTTCCCATTTTCTAAGTGTGCTTTTATAGTATTTATAGAAATAAAGAATTTTTGACTTTTGAAGTATAAACTTTAACAAAAACTGTTGTAAACGATTACTTTATTTCCGGTATTTGTTTATAAACTGGTCAGCTCGTTTAGTCCAGGTGGTGCCTCCCACCTACACTTTTCTTAATATTTTGTAATTAATTTATATTTTATTTAATTTACTATGTCAGTTTGTAATTATTACTATATCTGTTCTATGTTGTAACAGAGTTGTTCAATAAATTTTTCTATGTTTATCTATCTATCTCTAAAAAGTTGGAACTCTTCTCGCGGGGGTCGTAAGGCCATTAACACCTTCATGGCCCAAGACGCAGGTGCCAGTCTGCAGCACGTTGTGCTGCGGCGCGCCCCTGCGGGTCGCACCGCAGAGGCTGGGCAGTGAATACGTTATACACTAAGGAATATCCACCTTATCCGCCTACCCCGAGGCCGGAGAAACTTGCTTTCTTTTTTTCATATTTATAAAGTTATTGTTTTAATTAATTAATTGACTATACAATTAATCAGTTATGCATTTATGTAGTACCCACGACATAATCTCTGCTTGCTTTGGGTCTAGCTAGATAATAATTTCTAAACAATTTTTTTTATTGGATTCTCTAGCATGTTTATTAAATTAATAATATTTTAGAGTAGGTGTGTGTTGGTAGTGGTATACCACCATCATCGACAACTCACCAGCTGGTTGGAGACGTCGGAGTGGTCCTTGCGAGTCATGCCCTCGCCGATGGCAGACTTCATGAGACGCGACAGAGAGGGCAGCACGTTCACTGGTGGGTAGATCTGTCTGTTGTGGAGCTGACGGTCTACGTAGATCTGAAAATTAAAAACATTTCAGCTGATTTTCCATTTCATCTTCACCCTGCTGGTTCGACGATTACAAAATCGTTTATCAGTTATTACAAATTGGTGTCAATTCAGATGCTACCAAAACTAAACTAAACTAATCTGACATGACTAAAAAGATTTCGGACTAAAAAGATTAGGTTTCGGTTCTGGCATCATGAGTCACTGGGTTATAAACCAACATCGGCCGCTCGCCCCACTAGTAACCCAATAACTGTTGACATTTAAATTTATATTTAACCTCATGACATTAGAATTGAAATTATTATTAAAATTGTTGTATTTGATTGATTGTTTATTAATTATGATTATATTTTCTGTCATTTTTGTAACTTACTAACCATTCTTAAATCTTAATTATGTGTTACTAACAAAATGGATGTAAAAAGTCTGAATAAATGAATTTTCAATTTCAATTTCAAAAATGTCGCCATCCCTGTCATAACGAACAATATAATAAGGATGGCATCATTTTAGTACTGTCAGATTAGTATAGTCTAGTTTTAGACACTAGCCCCCGGTTTCTCGAACGCTTGTCACATTGAATGGATAGTCAACGGCTTGTTATATACGCACTGCGGAATCTGACAGCGTGAATTTTAATCTCGCTGAATATAACCTGCGTGCTTAACGTAACTTACAAGTACGACGAATAAAATTCCTTGCTATTTTAGCTACCTACAACTTTATAGTGCTCCAAACATTCATATTTTTCCGCTAGTGAACTTCTATTAAGTTACAGAATTCTGCAAAAAAAAAACCACGCGAGTAATAAAAGCAGTGCGTGTACAGACTGACAAATTGTCAACAATTTGTCGAAATAATAAGCGTTCGAGAAACCGGGGGTAAGCTTAGTACGCACTAATGTCGAGACGACAGAAAGTCTCGCAGTTTAAAACATCGTATCTTATGTGTTTAACTGGAGGTGTTCACATAATTATTGTCGTCTACGACTTGGTTTTGTTGTGACGATAGATGGTCGTTATAATGGGAACAGCTATCTCAATAGTCTTGATACGATAAAAAAACCTCTCTATCTTCTCATAATCACTGCCGTGAATCGTAAAATGTCGTCACGATCATTGGATCGTGGATTGACTATCGTATCTATACCGTATCCATCGAGCCTGTAGAATGTTAGTAAACAAACGACACAAATAACTAAAAGTCACTTGCTTGGCATCGAGTTACAGATGTAATTGTAAGCAATGTTTTTAAAGGAAAGATCTCAAATCGACAAGTAATTTAAATTACGTATAAAAGGACGCGCCAACAAAGTGAATTTTATGATAAGTATGAGCAGTTTGTTTACAAACATTCTAAATGCTCGATGGATACGTTATAGTTGTTCATATTGGGAAACAAAGAGATACTATAGTCGTTCCACGAGAAAAATGAATTATGAATGATGTGACATACCTGTCCCTCAGTAATATAACCCGTCAAGTCAGGAATGGGATGGGTGATATCATCGTTGGGCATGGTCAGGATGGGGATCTGCGTGATGGATCCGTTGCGGCCCTCCACACGCCCGGCGCGCTCGTAGATCGTGGCCAAATCCGTGTACATGTAACCTGTAAAATGGTCCAAGTTCTTTAATACTTTAAATTTGTTTCATTCAAACATATAAGAATGAAAAATATTTAGTAACAATTCCGCGAAAAAACCTTCTGCGATAAAATCTAACAAATTATATAAAATTATACATTTATACAAAATGAAAGAACATTTATCAAAGCAAGTCGTCAACTAGTTTCGTCTCTCCACGAGACATCATCAGGACACCACGCCACTCGATCTTGACACTGAGAGCGCCAAACAACAACGGCTCCACGCGCCAAGTGCAAATTTCCGCAAAGTAACGCCTGAATCTATTATTTATCTTCCTTCAAACATCATACGTAATCTGTACATATTGTCAACCTTCTTTGAACAAAGTCGGCCTTGCCGGCCTACGCGAGAGCGGTTGGCAAAGTTTAATTACTGTAGAGTTAGAGTTCGCGCCACGACTCAAGTCCTTTAGACGCGGCGCTACTATCGCAGAACTATCGCACTAATATTATAAATGGGATTAATCCTGGACTCAAACAAAGGCAAACAAAAGGTTTTATCCCATAAATCAGTTCCCGTGGGATAAAAAACACCTTTAAACGTTTCCATAGAAACAACGAGTGCGAAGCCGCCGGGCGCAGCTAGTAGTAAATAAAACACATATTTCGTTTTTATTTACAATAAATTATACTCTTCTGAAGTTATTTACAACGGGATATTTACCATGATTTGAATTTGAAAAAAAAAATTGATCATGGCGCATGAAACTGTGCCGAAATATTGGAAAACTCAAAATTCAAATCATGGTAAATATCCCGTTGTAAATAACTTTAGTATTAATAACCATGATGGATTTAAAAGTTGTATACTCTTCTGGTCTGAGAGGCCTTATTCCGGACATTTCGCAGTCAAAATCGGTCGCAGGTATTTATTATTTCACTAATGTTATCGGGAATTATGTAGTTGCACCCCTTTTGCCGTAAGGCTTGTCGTGGCGCGGACTCTATGACTATTTTGTTTTGAAAATAGTCAGGTGCATAAAGGTTCTATGCATAATGAGCAGTACAAGTTTCACTAGCTGGTCAGACAAGAAAAAAGAAAACGCAGGAAACTTACAAAAAAGCATCAGGTGATGCTATAAAAGCCTCGACCTTTGGTCTCGGACATCATTTCAGCTTGTCCATCAAGGGCCGCAATGCTGTTCGCGCTGTGACGGCCTGGACCTACGCTAAGCTATGCTTTCGGCCATCATCATAGCTGCCCGCAACCCAGCCATTACTGACCTCAGACGTAAAATCCTATGAAACACGTTTAAATAAACATGTTGTGAACTGGCAAAGGCTTGAATATCTGTATCTCTGTGTGCCTCACCCAACAAGCGCCCCTTCTACCACCGAACTGCCAACCCAAATGCCCAGCAAGTGGATTATGGGCCTCCATGAGCTAAATACCAAAGTTGACCGCAGATGGCCATGACAGCGTTACCGGACTTTTGACGGGCGCAGAGCGTAAAATCGGCCGGTAAAATTAGATTGGGGCGACACGCACAAGGGCCACCCACTTAGAAGCGAGCCAAGGCTTGGGATGTCGCCAGTTACAAGAGTGGGAGGATTTCGTCCAGTTGTGGACCATATGCTGTTGTTGGGGTTAGGTGGGGTAATGCCGTACCTGGGAAACCACGTCGTCCGGGCACCTCCTCGCGGGCAGCCGACACCTCACGCAGCGCCTCCGCGTATGAAGACATGTCGGTTAGAATGACCAGCACGTGTTTCTGTAACAACGTGTTTATTTATAAGATCCCGTTCCCGTTGGGTCGTGACTGATATGTCACCCAATTTAGGTCCTGACTGAAAACCAGCTTCGTTATCGACCTCGGTGGATAATGACATCAAGCTGAGGCTGGACCTGATTAGCCGCGCACATAGATAGAGAAAGACCAATTATTTATACCCTTGGGACTCGACTACTACACGCTTAGAATAGGTTTCGACGTTTAAATCCAAAGGTTTATATTTTTCTTAGTTACGTATATTTTGTATTTCCTTTATTTTTGGTATAAGGTGTATGGCTACGAATAAATTCTTATTCTTATTATTATTATATGTCCAGCTGTGTATGTTCTATTGCTTATTTACATCACATTTCCTCTGGTCTCTTTTCCACTTTAAAGGAGTTTGCTCAAAGTCGTTTGTACTACGACTGTGAACCGTTATCCATATAACATAAGGTGTACATTACCTCGCACTGGTAGGCCAGGAACTCGGCCGAGGTGAGTGCTAGACGCGGAGTGATGATTCTCTCGATGGTGGGATCGTTAGCCAGGTTCAAGAACAGGCATACGTTCTCCATGGAGCCATTCTCTTCGAAGTCCTGGAAATAACAAGGGACATTTCAGTAAAAAATCAGAATATACAAACAAACGGTTTAACTTCTATATTGGTGTGTCGCCAAAACTAAACTAAACTAATTTGACGGTACTAAGAAAGAAGGCAGGAGGTTGCGGGTTCGATTCCCGCCTCGGGACAAATGTGTGTACGATCTGCAAAAATTTGTTCAGGGTGTTCTGGGTGTTTTTTATCTAATAAAAAATATCGATCTATGTCATCAGCATCATCATCAGTCTATACTAATCCACTGCTGGACATAGGCCTCTCCTAATGAGCGACATAGCGCCCTGTCTTCGCTTGACGCATCCAGCATCCTTGTCCAAGATAAGTGTACTCGGAAACAATTTTGAGAGGGTACGACGACCGGAGGCAAATGGTAAATGTAGGAATTATGTCATTTGTTTTGTAATATAGGTCAATGTAGTGTATTTTAAATATATCTAGTACCCATAAGACAAGCTTAGCTTGGAGCTTAGATAATGCTGTGTAAATTGTCCAACATTTTTATTTAGTGGTAATTTTACGCTGTGGTTTACCTCAATAAATATAAATAAATGCTAGTGTGAAGCCGTGATCAGCTATACCGTGTCCATTTTGAATGAGGCATAAACATAGACAAACCGCCCATACTTAACCTAAAATTCACTTTGTTGGCGCGTCCTTTTATACATACGTAATTTACATTACTTGTCGATTTTGGCAATTTTTATTGAAGGGAGGATCTTCAATAAAATTGCTTACAAATTATATCTGAAACTCGACGCCAAGCAAGTGAGATTTTGTTATTTGTGTCGTATTTTGTTTACTAACATGCTCCATTCAACGTGGACAAACCATAGTAATTGATTAAAAGTTGATATTGAGAGAGTATATTACCTGCTTGAAGAATCTGGCGGTTTCCATGTTGACACCCATAGCGGCGAACACAATGGCGAAGTTGTCTTCATGGTCGTCCAACACAGACTTGCCTGGGAGCTGTAATACAAACATTTATTTATTTCATTCAATAAAATAACTTAAGAGCGTGCAATAACGCCGCTACGAGATCGATTTCGAGCGGGATGACATGATATGGTTTTCTCGCGAGTGAGAAGTACAGAGCAGAGACGTGCACCGAATTTTCTATGCGCGAAAACTGTAAAAATGAAACAACCAATCGAAAAATTTAAAGACATCTAAAGAAATACTTCTAGGTTTCTTAGCAAAACAAAATCCGAAGAAAAAACGTGTGCTGTTCCTAAAGATTATTACCTACTATTTTTTTGCAAGAATACAAAATTATACAATTTCAGATCTTATAACTAATTTTTTTTTGTATTTATTTGTATTTTTTTTTTTACACCGTAGGTACACTTGTGTTACACTTGATGTCGTTATATAAGGTACTATGTTTATATTTCCATACACAAACTTGGCTTTATAAAACACCATAGGGTACAAAGGTAAAAAAAGGACAGACAGACATAAATTAATTAGAAATTAATAACTGAGAGGTCAGTCTACTCTAGTTAAACAAAACAAATAAATTAATAAAATAAAATAAAAGGTACTTATGTCAAAGTATGCTGCTGTAAAAGGGCATTGTCAAACTGTATTAAAATAATGTACAAGATTACATAATAATGTCATAATAATAGCAACATAATAGCAAAATGTGTGCAAAACATCAAATAAACTATCGAGAAAACTTTCACCAATCGTGTTTTTAAAACACATTCAAGATAAAAGATCAAAGTAACATTTCCCAAAATATGAAGGTGGTAGCTTTCACAGATTCTGAGATAAATAAATATTTTGAAGTATAATATTGAAGTAAATTGCTTATGGCACATTCTTAAAACGATTCCATAGAAACAAAGCGTGCGAAGCTGCGGCCAGCAACTAGTAATATAATAATACGTAACTTGCGGATAACGGGGCTGGTCATAATTTTAGTATTAAGTTACTTTATTAACTGTTAATATTTAAGTACGATGGTCTGTTATCCCTGAGAGATAAAATTGAAAAATTAATAATTAATTTTGTTTTAAAAAACTATAAACCGACTTAAATTTTTACAGTTTTTACATGAATTTTCATGGATCGCACTGTCAAAACTGAACAAAATTAAAATGAGACCACAGGGGAAGCACCAGCTTTCAAAAGAATCATGCAAATCGGACCACCCAGTCAAAATTTCTGAGATAACAAACATAAAAAAAACTAATTAACATAAAAAAACTAATTGAGAACCTCCTCCTTTTTTTGAAGTCGGTTAAAAAACTATATTAACCTTAATACGGTTGGATAAGAAGTTACAGCCTATTTTAATAACCATGTTCGATGATTTTTCAATGGTGGTTGTTACTAGACAGCTACTAAGAAACCAGATTGAACAAAAACTTTATTTCGATCCCTGAATTTTTTGGACTCAAGTCAGTCATACCTTGACAAGACCGGCTTGCCTACAGATCTGAGCGGCGATCTCGTTGTGAGGCAGACCAGCGGCCGAGAAGATGGGGATCTTCTGACCACGGGCAATGGAGTTCATAACGTCAATGGCGGAGATACCTGAGGAATTATTTCTTTATTTATTTATTTAATAAGGGCAACCAACTAGAAGTAACACAAGATATCACAAAATTATTACCGTAAAACTTAAAACTTCACCACTCTAAATTACAGGTAGCCACAACATGCGCAAAAAACAAGGCAACTCAACTAAACAGCTAAACATAAATCACACTATAACTAATATTATACATGCGAAAGTTTGGATGGATGTATATGGATGTATGGATGTATGGATGGATGTTTGTTGCTTCTTCACGCCAAAACTACTGGACGGATCTGGCTGAAATTTTGCATACAGGTAATTCTAATCCTGGAATAAAACACAGGCTACTTTTTATCCCATAAATCTGTTCCCGCGGGATGAAAATCACCATTTAATGTTTCCATAGGAACAACGCGTGCGAAGCCGCGGGGCGCAGCTAGTTAATAATAAATGGTTAAATCAAAGTGATTTATACATATTTTTATAGGCACTAGTATTGTATCTGTGAATCACAGATTGTACAAGTTAGGTAAATTAAAATAAAATTGGAGGTAAGTCAATGAGGGAAGGAGGAAGGGAAGGTATGGGTAAATGTAAGTTCAATCATATTAGATAGAGAAGGATAGGAAGAGAATAGCTGTGTGGTGCTTAGAAATGGGTTTATGCCGGGCATTTACAGGGCGGATTGAATAAATGACAGGGCAGAAACTACGCTTGTAGTTTTTAAACATTTAGAATTTTTTTCAATTTAAAGTATTACAAGCTACGCTACGTACGTACTTACGTATTAATGTTTTATTCTTAAGACGTTAAGTAGGTACATGGTTTGTATTGCTTCAAGGTACCACTTATTCATACTTACTTAATAATAATATAATATTGACTCTCAGACATCACGAAGTAAACCTTATGATACTTTAAATTGAAGAAAATTCTTGAAAAAAATTCAAAATGTTTAAAGACTAGAAGCGTAGTTTCTGCCCTGTCATCGGGCTGTATAAGGCATAAAAAGACGTTTATTAGGCATTTACTCAATCCGCCCTGTAAATGCCCGGCATAAACCCATCTCTAGTGGTGCTGGATTACAATTTGCACCACCCCAACTCTTCCCGTAGGTGTTGTAAAAGACGACTAAGGAATATCTCCCGGGGGCAGTAGCGCCACCTGCATAACAATTCGACCACCGAACTCCCTAACCTGCCCAGCGTGGGGATTATGGGCATTACCCCCCATGAGATAATTGCCAATAAGGTTGCATTCCGCCGTATGGCAATGCTGATGCGCTGCGCCAGATACTCACCAGCTCATGGATAACGGCGTCGCTAAATATATTATTAACACACGAGTAGTTAGTTGCTAACATATTAGAGTTTATAACCATTTTATAATACTGTTAAGTATCTACCATTTAATCACAATAGTGCCATAAAAACGACTAGTTAGTGTGTCTGCAATGCAGCTATAATCAATCTTGTAGAGTTTCCGCTTGAATAAGATCTGGCATTCCGCCACTAAGTAGAGGTTTGCATTACGAGCGAAATGTCGGATTTTAGTTCCGATACTTTAGCGATATTATACACGGACTACACGTCTTAAATACACGGACTACACGTCTCAAATACACGGACTACACGTCTCAAATACACGAACTACACGTCTCAAATGCACCGACTACACGTCTCAAATACACGGACTACATGTCTCAAATACATTAACTACAAGTCTCAAATACACGGAATACACGTCTCAAATACACGGACTACTTGTCTCAAATATACGAACTACACGTCTCAAATACACAGACTACACGTCTCAAATACACTGACTACACGTCTCAAATACACGGACAACACGTCCCAAATACACGGACTACACGTCTCAAATAGGTACACAGACGGTAAGCTGCCGAATGCAGTCGACGGGTAGCTTTGCAGTCGGCAACTGGACTCATAAACACGGCGTGCTGTTCGTATATATGAGCTCATAATGACGAAATTTATAAGAACCTGCTCGTATATTATGCTTTTCAAATCCTTCTCTCTTCGTATAATGTTCAAGCGACAGTTTGTTAAGATACATGAGGACAGTGTTTGTCTTTGTCACTCACGAGACAATGCCATAACTATTGAATAGATCTTTTGGGTTGATATTTTGTATCATGCATTCAAAATATCAAACCGATGATGTATTGTTCTGGACATATTTAATACCGGAAAAACGTACGTGGAACCGCGGACATAAGCTAGTTAGCCAGTTATTCATAGGTTGTATAGGCTCATGGTCTGACAGACGATGTCCAGGTAGTCCTCTATCAGAATCGGGTGTCCCTTGTCGATGGGTTGTTAGTGATAGTAAGTAGGTACGTACCAGTCTGGATCATTTCCTCTGGGTAGATACGCGACCAGGGGTTGATGGGCTGACCGTCAATGTCCAGGTAGTCCTCGGCCAGAATCGGGGGTCCCTTGTCGATAGGCTTGCCGGATCCGTTGAATACACGACCTGGAAAATATGGAATAAATGAATAATGCTGGAAACTTCTAGATTCTTGTATATTGTTTATTTTACTCACTCACTTGAGTGAGTCCAAAACATACAGATCGGGAAGAAATAATGCATTGCTGTAGTTCTATATTTGGAATAAAGTAGCTGATTTGAGCCTTCCAATCCAATCAAACAACTTGAAGTTTTCTTTGGTGATTGACAGTTTCAGCATCTTAACAGATTTAGATTGAAATGCAAGACTCATTGTGACGACCGATGTGGCGCGGCGGGCGAAGGTCCGCCTGCGACGCAAGCGGTTACGGGTTCGATTCCCGCCTTGGGACAAATGTTTGTATGTATAATAAAAAAATATCTGTCCATGTAGGGTAGCGCATGAAGGCGCACTGGGTTGAACCGGAACACGAGGTTTCGCCGATCCTGTCTGGACAAGGCTGCTTTAGGAAAAGGTTAAGTGATATGAGACTGAGCGACACAGCTGCCTGCAGTTGTGGGCATTTCGAAGAAACTCGGGATCACATTTTGTGGGAGTGTCCGGTATATGCGGCAGAGCGGGGTAATTTATTAACGGGTATGGTTAGGGAGGGCGGACATGAGGGACCGATTCATCACGCTGACCTTGTTAGTAACGAAATCAACTTCAATAGACTTAGACGTTTCGCCAAAGCATGGCACAGAATGAGGCGCGCTGAGGAGAACACGAATTCGATCAGGGATGGGGGGGGCACAGAGCAGCACCGAGCTGGGGAGGAGCAGCCCGGCAATGAAGTCTGTAATGTGATGTGGCATGCCCCAGAAGGGGGAGAGTGTACGGGACACAGTGCGTAGGATTTGTAGTTTTGAGTCACCCGAGTGACTCTTTTCTCGCGATTCGGTCCGTATAACCCCAAGGTTGGTAGGACCATGGGAAGGTGGAGGGAGTGTCCATGTAGGGTATTGTATTATGTATATCTAACTGTGACACAATGTGTGTCTATGTCTACCATGAGTTGTCACAGTTAGATCGCCTGACGTTACTACAGTAGTATCGTTAATACGCCTAGGCGACTCATACTGCGCATTTTAGTTCCCAACTATCCGCTAGAGGCACTTTAGAAGTTTTCATATATTTTTTAACTACTGCTAGCGAGTATAGATCGTGAAAACTCATGGTGGACACCCAGTTATCTAGTACCCATAACACAAGCTTAACATGAGGCGTGTGGATTATTTATTGCGACCCTTGTATTATACAGTATTTTGAGTACTAGACAGTTGCATATCAGCATTCCGTTTAGATTTGTTGCCTCACTGAGGCTCTTCGAACATAAGAACATTCTAGAAGCACTTACCCAACATGTCTTCGGACACAGGCGTGCGCAGGATGTCGCCTGTGAACTCGCAGAGAGTGTTCTTGGCATCAATGCCCGATGTCCCTTCGAACACCTGGACCACGGCTTTGGAGCCACTGACTTCCAGCACCTAGGCACAGGTAATGGTGTCAATTCTGTTGTTTTAGAATTAGCTAAAATTAGCTAAAATTAGGATTTAGAAATGTCAAACGTTACATTTCGATTCCTGTTCCGATTCCTTAATCCTTATTTTAGCTAGTTTTGATGTCAAATAGAAGACTATTCAATTTGAAAAGCTATCATATAATTGACATTCGTAAATCCTAATTTTAGCTAATTTTATGTAATTCTAAAACAACAGAATCGACACCAATATAATACTAAAAACCATAATATAATACTATAAACCTAGTACAGATGCCTCATCTCATAGTAAGATCGGACTGGGATGGGGAATGGGACACACTTCGGGCGAGATTTTGCGGGCCAATCAGTTATTGAGTTGAATTCACTAGATGGCGCAAGACTTGGCCCGCAAGAACTAATGTATTGGTAGGTTAACAAAATTGTTGTTCACAGCTAGTAACAAGATAATTAATTTTGTTTTAAAAAACTATAAACCAACTTAATTTTTTATAGTTTTTTCATGGATCCCACTGTCAGAACTGAACCAAATTAAAATGGGACCACACGGGAAGCACCAGCTGTCATATAAAAAAGAATCATGAAAATCGAACCACCCAGTCAAAAATCCTGAGGTAACAAACATAAAAAAATCGTCTAATTGAGAACCTCCTCCTATTTTTGAAGTCGGTTAATAAAATAAACTAAAACCCAACTACGGCGTTCACCGTTCACCGATTGTGTTTATTATTTAAACAATGAAATTTTCAACCCTTACTTAGACCCCGCCTGCTATCTCGTTAGACCCCCAATATCGTCTGACGTCATATACCCTCTTACCACCGGGGTATTGAGACTGAGACCAATCAATCGATACCTCATTTGTTGAACTCGAACGAGTAGTTTCAGCGCTACGTAGGAATATAAAAATCGGCTACATATGTAGTCAAAGTGTGCTTGCGTCGCCATTTTGTTAACGCGCGCGTTCAAAGACAATGCCACAGTTTTTGAGCGTAAGGGCGTATCCTACGATTTCAATCTTTGGTGCCAACCTCAACCATCCAACGTTGGTAGTCGGGTAATAAAATAGCAAGTAAATTACCTGTCCTGAGCGGAGGGTGCCATCAGCTAGTCTCAACTGCACGATCTCGTTGAACTTGGGGAACTTGACCTCGTCAAGGATCACCAGAGGTCCGTTGACACCGGACACCGTCTTGTATGCTGTTGGACAAATCATTCATTAATATAATACAAATCATTAATATAATACAAATCACACTAATATTATAAAGGCGAAAGTTTGTATGGATATATGGATGTATGGATGGATGGATGTTTGTTACTTCTTCACGCCAAAACTATTGGACGGATCTGGCTGAAATTTTGCATACAGGTAATTCTAATCCTGGAATAAAACATAGGCTACTTTTTATCCCATAAATCTATTCCCGCGGGATGAATATCACCTTTAATGTTTCCATAGGAACAACGCGTGCGAAGCCGCGGGGCGCAGCTAGTCATTAATATAATACAAATCATTAATTTTGTAGGATTTGATTAGATTAGATTTCTTAGGGTTGATTCACCAGTTAAAAGTCGGCGGGCTATGGAAAGAGCTATGCTCGGAGTCTCTCTGAAGGATAGGATTCGTAACGAATAGAGACAGAGAACCAAAGTTATCGACATAGCTTAAAGAATAAGCAAGCTGAAGTGGCATTGGGCCGGACATATTATTATCTCGCGAAGAACCGACAACCGATGGGGTAAACGAGTTCTTGAGTGGACCGCGACTCGGCAAACGTAGTGTACAGCACTCTCCGGCCAGGGATGATGATCTGCGAAAGACAGCAGGCAGATGCTAGAAGCGTCATAGCACGCTGAAGACAGGGCGCTATGGCGCTCATTAGCTGATGGTGATGAATATTGGTTTAGTATGGCATTGGCTGGCATACACGGACTGGACGTCAACTCCAACTCTTCCCCCGGGTGTCGTAAGAGGCGACTAAGGGATATCCACCAACAGCAGCGCTTCCTGCATAACAATTATACTACCAGACTGCAAACCCTCCATGAGATAAACGCCAATAAGGCGCTTATCAGGGGGACGCCTGCGTCCAGCAGTGGACCAATACAGGCTGTTGAGGTTGAGGTTGAGGACTGCACGTCTCAAATACACGGATGGTAAGTTATCCGACTGCAGTTGAGCCTTGCAGTCGCCTTCAGTCGGCAACCTGCAGTCCGTACACTATAAGCCCTTACGACCCTACCAGGGGAAACTCAGCAGCTTCCTTCAAAGTTTTTTATCACTACCTCAACCTCAACAGCCTATATTGGTCTGCGAGACGCAGGCCTTCCTTGATAAGCGCCTTATTGGGAGGCTCCCATAATCTGCACGCTTATGCGGCTTGAGGATCGCAGTTTAGTGGTAGAAATGCTTGGCAGAGGATGCTACTGCCCCCGCCCCCTATCCCTTAGTCATTACGACACCCGCTGGAAGAGGTGAGGTTGGAAGAGGTTGGGGTGGTGTAAATTCAAAGCCTGCCCTACACATCGATCCGGCACCACGCAGCTTTTCTGACCTGCGATCACCAATTCGCCTGCCAAGTGTGTAGTGTCCTAGCAAGGTACAAATTTTAGAGGAGAATCAACCTAATTTCTAGCTGGGTCTCTTTCGAAAAAAGAGCATAGACTTTCTGGCCCAATAGAGACCATCCTCGTTAGGTACCGTTGTTTTACGAGACCTACATTATCACTCCACTCTTGGATTTTCCTCTGAACAGCGCCATAAATAGCGCATCAGCCAGCAGTCTTTCGCAAACCTATGCACAACTCTATGTATGATCTTTGATCTAAGAATAAGAGGGGAGATTAAGCATACTAGCTGCTTGAAAGTGAAAAGTTCAAATTAGGTCCAATTAGGTTCACCTCAGTCAAAGTCAGACCAGTGTTCTATATAGTTATGCATTCTTGCTATGATGTAATTAGTCTGATTTGACTAAAAGATTACGGCAATGCTGTCTTGTATCTTCATTGTAATTATTGTACCTACAAGATTGGAAATACAACTATGAGCAACTGTTTGCATGTTGTTGTCATTGTACCTAAGGCAATGTGTGCAGCTCAGATGTCAGTGTTAGGGTATATGCATCGATTTTTTTTGTTGTTTTAATCGATTCTTTAGCAGCAGCGGCGTTAGGGCCACTGACACCCCGGGCAGTAATATTTAGGCGCCCACTTAAGGAAATCAAAACTGGCTCATGCTCTTTTTGCGATTTTGTTGAAATGTATTTATTAATATTCATAATTTTTTTGATTTTGTGAAACTCTTTCTCCTGTTCACGCTTACGTTTCCGATATTCCGCACCGGAAGGTTTTTTTTTATCCTTTGGTCTGACATTTTTAATGAAATATTATATTATCAATAGGAAAACCCGTTTTTTAGAAGTACTAGTAGTACTTCTAAAAAACGGCAAAGAAAACTGTAGAAAAATTCACAATCCTGAAAAAATATATATTTGAAAGAAAAATTAAGAAGTATTTTTTAATACAATAAATAGGAATAAAGGGTTTGGGATATTTGAAAAACAATATTACAAAGTCAGTAAGAAAAAGAATTCGTGCACGTGCACTCTGTACTCTGTAGCAGGCAAAATATTGTGGACGGTTTTCTCGTTGTATGATCGAGCGACGCTCGAGTCGAGAGACCAAGTATACAAATCAGCAGCCTTGCGCCACGCTCGAGCACGGTATCCCCACCATTGAGGGTACACAGCCAGTGAGCCAGGAGGCCGAGGCCCCAGACCTCAGCGCCCCCCAAATTTGGTGCCCCGGGCCGTCGCCCCATCGCGCCCCCCCTAACGCCGGCACTGTTCTTTAGGTCATTATTTAACCGAGGAATGATAAGACGCTCACTGAATTTCGCATTAACAAGGTAAAAAAACAAATCAAAACTACAATCATTTTCGGGTGATAAAAACGCTGCCATATTGGCGCCATGTTTATGTGACGTCGACGTACACACTTGATTAAAACCTTTGGTGACGATTTCGGTAGTGATCATCTCAGGAAAGAGGTTTTCCGAAAAAACTCAAAAAAACCGACAATACGAAATGTCAAGTGGGCAGAATAGTGTCAAATCAAGGTGCAGCAAGCAGAATAAAAAAAGAAGAAATGTGTACAGTGATGTCACGTCCGCTCTAGTCAATGGCGCAGCGTTTTGAAATTTTGCGATTGAGATTTAAAATATCAATTTTTCAATGTTTAAATTCTACAATAAAAACATCTCAAAATGCAAAAATAAATATGTAGATATGTTTCTATTTTAATAGAGAATACATATATATTTTTTTAGCCATTTTGAAATCACATGCATATACCCTATTGTTACACAGGACATTAGTCATGTGAGCTCCTAGGAGAACATATGGTATGTTCTCCTGTCCGTATCTAGCGATTTTACTTAGATTGATGTGTAAGATATACAAAATACTACAAAAACATACTCAAATGTGGCTTCGAAATAAAGTCCCGGGATACAGCCAGAATGTTCAAACGACGAGCCTGAACCTCCCCACTCTCTGCCATTTTATAGATTATAACTTTATAAATATATAGATTTACTCAGTGAATGGTTTACACTGAGCCAATTACTTTACTCTTTGCACCAAGCTTCACTTGTTAAGGTTGGCAAATAGCTCTGCAAAAAACTTTACAAATATTTTGTATATTATTTTCCACAATGAAGACCAAAGAGAATACAATAACTTCATGAAGACAGCAAGGAGTTTTTCCTGTACACTATTTCATGTGTTAAAAAAACAGCATAGACTTGGTCAAGAATATTGCAATCTCTTTCACATCGACCTTATACCCAATAGACGCCTAATAAAGGGCGAACGCTTTCAGGTAACACATTAGGCAAATAGATCTTATATAAATCCACGCCCTCTAACGTTCGGGCAGTAACGACCAGATCAGTGCCCCGTGAACATCTTTGCGCTCGCTTACTACATAATACTTATCCTTGGTGCAATGGCTCCTTGTAGCATAAAATGGTGTGGAAAATATAGCAAAACTTCAAACTTTAAAACAGATGGAAAAACATTTCACAGTTAAGCTTATTTCTTTCCTAAATAGAATAAAATTTGCTAATTCATTTTAGTTTTGACAGAGTTCAACTTAATTTGGTTGGCCGGTTGACGTCACTAACTGTGCATCCCTTTCTTTGATAACTAATTGTGTATCTGCTTTCTTTGTTTCTCTGATAAGGTGTGTGCAAGTAGTGAAGTGCCGTTCCGGGCCGGGTTGTGATTAGAGTATCGATATGGGTTTATTACCTGTAATAAATAATTAGTCCCGATTATAATGAATTCTGTAAAAATCGATTAAAATAATATTTAAAAATTAATTTTTTTCCATGGTATATATCTAAATGCCATGGTAACACCTGTTGATAAGGCACTGTTAGTAGGTAGGTGCCTATTATTAGCTCTTGGTTTTGTTTTTCACTTTTTTACTTTCTTATTTTTACCTCATGTTCACTATCTACCTGCTTACCTGTATGTACTTCATTATGTGTGCCTTTGATATTTGTTACTGTTCTTTTTTTTTACTTTTCCTGTGCTGTTTGTGTGTGTACCCAATAAAGAGTCTATCTATCTATCTATCTAAATGTTAACGTAAATGGCAGGCATTTTACTCAACCTGTATGCAAAATTTCAACCCAATCTGTTCAGTAGTTTTGGCGTGAAGAGAAAACAAAAATCCATCCATACCTATCCATCCATCCAAACTTTCGCCTTTATGATATTTGTGTGATTAGTGTGATAGTGTTATGTGATTAGTAAATATACCTTGTTACAAGTATCGATAATTGTTTTCATAGAAACTAAGTACCCCATCCCTAATAATGTTTATGATTTGGCGTAACCTTGACCGGACCAATTAGCACTCACTCAGTTGGTTGACAGACTTGTTTGCATGGCGAATAAATAGGTATTAGGCGTCTATTGGGTATAAAGTCGATGCTCTTTCATTATAATTTTCCATGAAAGAGCTTATGTTTTAGAATTTGGGGAGTTTTTGAGAGGGTAACCCTGATGCAAACTCCCAAATAAAGGTCTTTGAGAAAGGAGATCTTAATCTATTTTGAAGTAGGTATAGGACATATTAGGTATAGGTTGGATAATAATTTGAAAATGGAATGTTTACTTTTTACAGAACAAACTCATCAGAAGCAAGGGAAGCAAAGTCAAAGATTTTGTAAAATTTTAATTTATATTATCTAATGATAAGAGCAAATAAGGTGCTTATCAGTGAAGGCCTTTCTCCAACCATACTAGCAAAGGTTGTAGATATAATAATGATATAATATAATGCTGGACAATCAAGACAGATTGATGAATAAATCTCATAGTGGCTCCACAATCCATAAAGGCTTATATGAATATAATATTTACAAAATCTTGATAGTTGATGATAAAAATGAATCATCATCATCTACAGTTAGGTTTTCTTTTCCTGGGTTTTGGATGGATTTGATTGTCCAAGCAAGTACATAGAATCTCAATGATTTATTTTAGCTTCTAAAAATCACTGGAACTAATCAGCGGAATCGGTAAATGTCTACCATATTCTTCATACCTAGACACTATGTAGTTATGTAGTACTAAGATAGGTATTTGTTATATATGCTTGCTAACCTTGCTAACTGGATTGGGGGAATATAAATTAAAAAAAACATGCTAACAAGTTTTATATTTAGGTCATAAAAGCCATAAGGAATTTTAGTTTTTTCATGTAATGAGGGTATTTTGTACATATTGTAATTTTTGCCAGGATTCTATTTGTGTGTATGAAGCTATTTGATAACAATTTACTTTTTCCCTAATTATGGCACAATTTGGGAAACTCAATACTTATCAAAATAATCATAAAAAAAGCATAATAGTAAGAAATTATAGTGCCATTTATGAAGGTCGCTTGAACCTGATAAAAAATGGGACCATCTTCAAGACTGACTACAAGTTTCAAATTTCTAAACCTATAATTGCACCCAATAGGAATCATGGTTTCCGAACACCATTGTGTTGAACGAGCAAAATCGAGGTACCAAAATCACTCAGAGATAGATTAAACTTTAGTACCTAACTCTAAGACAGAAATTGGGTGGAAATCAACCTTCAGAAATGGAATTTGTAAATCAAAAAGCAAAGAAAATCTGTCGATTAGAGACGAAACAAAAGAATCGTTCGACACAGGTGCTATACAACTAAAAAGGCTTGAAACAAGGAGTTCTTGCCAAAATCGATATTACAGGAGACGACCAAATCTATGACGTTACTCCAGACAGACAAATCAGGTGTTCACTGTAAGGTAGGTACTCACTAAGACGGGGTTTGGAGATGAAGTCCCGGGATACAGCCAGGACATGCTCCCTGCTGGCTTGAGCTGCGGAGAGGGTCTTTGCCATTTTGGAAATTTCACTTTTTTGGCAGACCGTTCAATAAAATACCGAACTACGCTGCCTCCTCGCCCGAAAACTGACGAATGGAAGTATTGTCTATGCCACTTCACGTGCTGTCACGTGACCATCATCACAAGATAAATAGTTGCCAGCATTATGGTAATAGAAATATTTCAACATTACGGCTAGAAAACAGTGCCAGTTGCTCATTGCAGCTCAAAAACAATAATCAAATGGGGAAAAAAATAATTAGCTAGCTGAAGCATTGAAGCAATCAAGGAGATTTTATGCGTGTTCAACTTTCATCAAAAACATATTTATTTATTTAACTTTCATCGTAGCTTACTAGCTAATTTCCTTGTCTTGCAATATATTTCAAAAACATAGATAACAATTTAATTTCAATAAACTACTAACAGTTTATTAGTGAGTGTATTTACTTCAAACAACACGACGCTAATTTGTAAAACAAAATTAATACACTCGTAAAAAGTTTTTGAAAAATAACTCCTTGAAAACTTTATTTATTTATTTCTATACAGTTTGATTCCTGCATTGGCGTACGCATTAAACCTTTGCAAGATATTCTAACAGCTATTTGAAGTTTAGTTCGAATACGAATTTCTGCCTGCTTTCTATGGTATTCTGTTTATTTATTTTCAGTTTCTTTGAAATAAATTCATAATTGTTATGCATTGTTGGAGAGCTAAGAAAACGGTTATATTTGTAAAATAATCTGCAAGCCAAGTTTCAAAACGTTTTTCTTGTTTAAAGGGCATTTTTTAAATGGAAAAAAATTTATTGCAATAATATAGTTTTTCATCTCGCATCTTTTCATTTGAACCGATAATTGTTGTTTTAATATTGATGAATAACATGAATAATATTGATAAATATAGTGTTTAACCTTTTTATAAATAAGAAGAAAAAAAATGTTTAAATAATTTTTTTGGATCAATTTTAATGTTGCATTTTTGACTTATTTTGAAAAGAGTCAAAAACATGATAATTCAATGCAATGCATATGGGGGTTAAAATAATAGCGAATAGTCACCCATATCACTTCCTAACGGGAAAACGTTGAATTACTAATATCCCTGTATAAATTAAATAAATTAAATTTAACTTTAAAGCTAAACGCAAAAATCTTAGTATATAAACTTTATGAAGTAAAAAACGACCTGTGTGGCGCAGTGGGCGAAGGTCCTTCTGCGATGTAGGAGGCAACCTCCTGGGTTCGATTCCCGCCTCGGGACAAATGTTTGTACGATCTGCAGATATTTGTTCAGTGGGTTCTGGATGTTTTCTACGTATAATAAAAAATATCTATCAATGTAGTGTATTGTATTGTATAACAGTTATCTACTACCCATACATAATACAAACTCCGCTTCGCATCGGGCTACATAATGCTGTGTTTATTGTAAATAAAGTCAAATTAAACGGCAAAAAGTACAATTAAAGTAAAATTGGTTTAGATATAGCTTTGTAGGCCAACTACAAAATCTTAAGATTTGGACCACGCAAAAATGAAAAACAAATCTCGTTCGACATAAGCATGTATGCAAAAATCTAACAAAATCGGTCATCGATAATTATTTGGTTCTTCTCTGGGTGTGGTCATAAAATATCTTAGTCCAACACCGCGCACCGCGAAAATTTCACAATTAACAGCATAATAGCAGTTATAGTGGAGTTTCAACCGCTCTGCCAAAATGGGACTTCTGGCTGAGGCACAAGCTGAGGATGACCCCGGATTATAAAAAAAATGGTTTCTATACAAGATCTGCTACAAGCGGCCGCCGCCCCAGCGACATCCCCCCCTTCTGTCTGGATGGTCGCGAACTGGACAAGGTTAGTAAATTTAAATATTTAGGCCACTGGGTCACTGCTGATCTACGTGATAATTGTGACATAGAAAGGGAACGTGGGGCGCTGGCGGTGCGAGGAAACATGCTGATCCGCAGGTTCGCCCATTGTTCAGTAGAGGTTAAAGTCTCGTTATTTAAATCCTACTGCCAATCTTTTTATACCAGCGGCCTGTGGGTTACTTACACTAAGGCGTCCATCAGTGCCCTACGTGTCCTATATAATAATTTGTTTAGAGCAATGGTGGGGCTGCCTAGATACTGTAGTGCGTCTGGCATGTTTGCTGACGCACATGTAAAGGATTTTTACGCTGTGATTAGAAATAAAATAACATCAATAAAACGCAGGATGCTGGGCAGCACCAACAGTCTGTTACGGGTTCTGGCTGATAGACATTGCAGTAACCTGCAAAGGCACTGGATGTCCAGCCTGATCAACCCATGTGCCAAGCAAATTTATTATATTAATTAAGTTTTTGTTATGACTGTGTACCTTATTCTGACATTACTTTATTCTGTGACATTTACTACATACTCTTTTCTATGGATCTTTGTGTCTGAATTAATAAATGAATTTGAATTTGAATTTGAATTTTTATACTCCCCAGCCCCCAGTTATTTGCTTGCGTAAATTTATGGGGACTTAGGCATTCTATGATGTGGCAACATTTTTTTCATCACCTCGTGTGTCGTGTCTATGACAAGCAAAAGCAGACTCAACTTCAACTTCTTTAAAGCCCTACTCACATCAACGCTAATTTTAAGCGCATCCTGTGTCATGCGATTTTGCGATATTTGCTTGCAGAACATTTTGTACTAAAACGTATAAGTTGACGCACACTGCCGCGATTTGGCCACTGCGATTCGGCTTGTCCGAGGCGTTTCCGCTTCCTGCGATTTTGCTTCTTTTAAAGCTGCGATTTGGCTTTTTTTGAAGCTGCGTCTTGCGGGTGGCGGCACGGGGGTGCCCGGTCGCGCTGCCGAAATCGCGCTTAATAATAAACCGCGGTGTGTAACGAATTGCGCCGGTAAATCGCCGAAATCGCGCTTTACAAGACGTGCTAACTAATTAGCGGCTGTCTGCGGAGGGCTTTAAAGCCGTAGATCGCAATCAATATATTAGGTCCTTACATATGAAATTGGCGTTTTGTATGGGAGGAACAAAAAGTCGAATATTTTTTAATATAATATATTTATTTAATCAAAGTATGAACCATTATTTTCTATGCACTTTTGCCATCATATAGGTAGTTCATTGATCCCTTTACTAAAAAAACCAGTCGGACGGGAATCAATAAAATCTTTGAAGGCGATTTGGACTGCCCCATCGGAGTTGAATTTTTTCCCTTGCAAGAAGTTATCCAAATTTCGAAAAAAATGGTAATCTGTTGGAGCAAGGTCCGGGGAGTACGGAGGATGTCTTAGACTTTCCAATTGAAGCTCTTCTAATTTAGTAGCCGTCTGTTGCGCAGTGTGTGGTCTAGCGTTGTCGTGAAGCAGCAGTGGCGTGGAGCGATTGACCAGCCTAGGTTGTTTAGCCGCTAGCTTTTCCATCATGGTTTGCAATTGCTGACAATAGACATCAGCCGTAATAGTCTGGCCAGATTTGAGAAAACTGTAATGAACAATACCGGCACTAGTCCACCAAACGCTTACAAGTAACTTTTTTGGGGTTAATTTTCGCTTGGGGCAGGATTTGGCTGGCTGGCCAGGATCCAACCATTGCGCTGAGCGCTTCCGATTATCGTAAAGAACCCATTTTTCATCACAGGTAATGATTCGGTTTAAAATACCTTCATTATTGTGCCGGTTTAGTAATGTAACGCAATGTAAGCAGTCGACGCGCGTTTGCCGGTTTGCTTCAGTCAATTCGTGAGGTACCCACCTTTCAAGCTTTTTAATCTTCCCAATTTGCTTCAAGTGAATTACAACAGTTTTATCACTAACATCGCAGCCTGCAGCTAACTCGGACGTGGTTTGCGATGGATCCGCTTCCACAATAGCCTTCAACTCTTCATTATCAACTTGAGTCTCAGGCCGTCCACGGGGCTTGTTCTGCAGGTCGAAATTTCCAGAACGAAAACGTTGGAACCAAAAACGAACTGTGTTTTCTTTTGCAACACGACCGCCATACACATCATTCACCCTTCGAGTTGTTTCCGCAGCACTAGTGCCACGGCGGAACTCGTACTCGTAAATAATGCGATATTTTAAGTTTTCCATTTTGTAAAATGAGTGACGCAAACAGAAAAAAACAGAAGAAAAAAAACAAATGAATGACGATCATCGAAGCACAAATACATGAGTCTATAGCTGTACAAATTTGAATTTGGAATTCCTTACCAAAGAGGAGAAATTTGTGATTAAAGTGGCCAGTACGAAAAACGCCAATTTCATATGTAAGGTAAGGACCTAATAGTTGTAACTGTCAAATTTAAAGAGTTGTAGAAAAAAGCAAGCAGCGCCATAAAAAAGAAGTAGTTCTAGTTTTGAATAAGTTACACCATGGTTACACCTCTGTATCTGTACTCTATCATAGGCTAGTCCACAAATGACATTCAAACTTGAGTCTCAGGCCGTCCACGGGACTTGTTCTGTACATTCAAACTTGGCCAATATTCCTGCAGATTATTCAACCACGGAGATCTCTTCAACTCTTTGCTCATTTCATCTAAGCATTGATGACATCGAAAAAGGACTTAAACATCTTGACGATAAGAAGGGAGCTGGATGTGACGAACTACCACCTATCTTAATCAAAAACTGCGCATCTTCTCTCTCTACACCACTGTACACTATCTTTAACTCATCCCTACAAAATGGTTGTTTCCCAGATCTATGGAAGGAGGCCAAAATAGTGCCAATTTTTAAATCTGGTGATAAGAACAATGTGGCCAACTACAGGCCCATTTCTATATTATCAGTCTTTGGAAAGGTTTTCGAGAAACTCGTCACTCATCATTTATATTGGCATTTCAAACAAATAATTACTGAATCTCAACATGGTTTTATGAAGTCACGCTCCACAGCTACCAATTTACTCTGCTAAGCCTCAGAACTTACCAACTCAGTAGATAGTAGAACTCCTGTAGATGCAATTTATACCGATTTCAGTAAGGCGTTCGACAAAATCGATCACCTAACTCTTCTGCAGAAACTGTCTAGACTAGGCGTTTCTGGTAGTTTCCACAAATGGATCTCGTCATACCTCCACAACAGGCAACTTAAGGTAAAGATCATGGGCTATCAGTCCCAACCATTTTGCGCTAGCTCAGGGGTCCCACAAGGTTCTCACTTGGGACCAATCTTATTTAATGCCTTTATTAACGACATCACCACATGCTTCCTTAACTCTAAAATATATTTATACGCAGATGACATGAAAATAATTAAACCAATTCATACAAATAACGATACCCTGGCACTTCAAGACGATTTAAATAGGCTTTCCTCCTGGTCGAGGAATAATAGTTTGCCACTAAATGTCAATAAATGCTTCCACATCCACTTCAGTCGCAACAAAACTCCCAATAGCACCATATACTCGCTTAACGATTCTGAATTAATAACATTAAACGAAATTCGTGACCTAGGTATAATTTTTGACTCTTCTCTAAAATTTGACAGTCACATTTTAAAAACGACAACTAAATGCTTTAAGACTTTGGGTTTCGTAATAAGAAACAGCAAAGAATTTAAAAACGCATCTACTAAAATAAAACTTTTTAACACATTGGTCAGACCCATTCTAGAATACTGTTGTCTCATCTGGAACCCCAATTATGAAATATATTACAAAAGAATTGAAAGCGTTCAGATGCGTTTTTTGTACCACGTCTCATATGGTGATAATCAAGCAAAAAAAAACAATAGCTACAGAAAAAGGTTAAAACTCTATGGAATCAATTTGCTTTCGACTAGGAGAACAATGTTAGATTTAATATTCTTACACAAGCTCATTAACGGTCATATAGACTGCTCCGAACTAGTTGGTAAGCTAAGTATAAACTCCCCATCTCGTTTGCCCAGAAAAAACGCCTATAACCTATTTACCACCTCTTTCTCAAACACAAACTTAGGAAAGTATTCTTCCCTGTCACGACTCTGTAGGCATTATAACACAATTTCTAAAAGGGATGACATAGACATAGACATCGCGGAACCTCTACCTAAGTACAAAAAGAAGCTTCGTGAAATTCTTTTCCAAATTCAAACTCATAGTACCTACAAATAGTTCACTTATATACAGAACTCCTTTTTAATTTTTATACCATTATGTACCTACTTATATGATACACACACACACTAACTCACCCTGGTAGCCCCTGTTGCCCGGACTCCTATGAGACCGGTGTTCTCAGGAGCGCCGAACACGTTATCAAAACTTTACTTTTTATGGTGCCTACTTAGCTGCACAACACTATAGTACCAACATCCGTAAGCATTATTCGCTGTAGAATTATTCTCAGGCCACTGTAAGCACTATATCGCTCTAGAATCGCTCTAGAAACGCTCAAGAAATTAATTTAAATCTCCACATTACTGTTTGATACATAATACCTACCCAATATCAAGAAAAGTTAATTTGATCATTTATATTTAGTTCCAGTACCTACATACTATATTTATGTTAATTAATTTAAGTTTATTTTATCTAGCTGATAAGTTTTCCTTAGCTTTTATTCATATTTTTATTACTTCTAATTCTACTACCTACCCTATTTCTGTTATGTTCATGTTTGTCTTTGCATTGTTAGTTTAGTCGACCCATAATTTTGCCCATGCTGTGGCACTCTGTATTTAGAAAAACACTAGACTTAAGACAACTTTATATTTTTTTTTTACTCTGTATGCGATGTGTTTTTTCTGTTGGGTGTCCATAAATAAATAAATAAATAAATAAATAGACATTGCATTCTTAGCAGCTATATTTTACTTGCAGTTAGCTTTTTTATAGCTAAGGTAACTGTGATAATTATATAATATTATTTAGATTTAATGATGAGTCATCATTAAATCTAATTATTATTTTAAACTGCTGGCATTGTCTGTCATCATTGATGACAGACAATGCCATTGTACAGCAGCACCGTTAATTATTATTCGTACATTATTATTATTACATTATTATAGACTTTAACGACGCCCATTTACAGCTGATAAATTTATTAATTTACCTTTTTATACCTACACACGTACAAATTATTATGTAACTTGATTTTTTTCTTTGTCTTGTCTGTTTTATGGCTTTAAATTTTTAATTATAATTTATGCAGCATTATATTGTAAAATTGACGTCTCCAGGTGTGCCTTATGCTCCTACGGCGAATAAATGAGTATGAGTATGTTGTTTTCAAAAGGTAAAGTACCGCATCATACCGTATCCATTTTGAATGTAGCATGTTAGTAAACAAATTTTCTCTCCCCTAATTTAGGTTCCTTTTTTCACGTCTGATTGGATTGGATTTGCAATTTTCCAGTTCATAAATCTGTAGATACAAATTCAGAACAGTGAATTCAGCCAATTCTTTCTAGGTACCTTTTTACACTGGTAGGAATAATTATATTAATGGTTTAATTGGTGGTATTATGTACTTACTTTTTGTTACAGCCTGTGTGATAAATTACTTTAGTCTGGTAGGACCTATTTTACTACTTACGACCAAATGATCCTCTTTTTAACAAGCAAACCTCTTTTTATGTATTTGGTTTAGTTCAATCGTTGTTGTAGCTAGTGTACCTAGTCATTTTATAGTACTAACTGAATATTATGGACTTTATTTGGGTACGTTTGCATGCGGGCATAGATAAAATTAATGAAATATACCATGCTAAACAGAGCTTGTGTTATGGGTAGGTACTAGATAACTGATATCTAACTTAAAGCTCGATTACACTACACGGCACACCGGGCACGGTGTGAGTTATGAACCTTAAAACGGTAGGTGTAATCGCTGTTAAAGGCCTATTACACCTCACGGTGTGCCGTGCCCAGTGCACCGTGGCCACGCCGTGGCGGCGGTAGGGACGTTCTGATTACACTGCACGGTGGCCGCCTCCCTAACTCAGTTGGCAGTAGAACGTAGTAGGAGCATGACGCCTGTGCCCTCAAAATATAAAAAATGGAATCGCCCTATTTTTATTTTTATCGTTTTTATTATGGCTGCACTGTCGAAACTTTTGTGACGACCTCAGCGACGCAGGAGGTTGCGGGTTCGATTCCCGCCTCGGGACAAATGTGTGTACGATCTGCAGACATTTTTTCAGGGCGCTCTGAATGTTTTCTATGTATAATAAAAAATATCAATCTATGTAGTGTATTGATTGTATTAAATAATATATCAGTTATCTAGTTATGGGTACTCTCTCGGTACTCTCTAATCGCTGTCAGGGTGACCGGGCGCGGCGGGCGCTCAGTCGCGCGAGGCGTTCGTTGTGAGCGGACGTGCGTCAACGAGCCTTGAGTGCGAAAAATGACTTCTCATAAGAAAACTGATGTATTGGCCAATGTTTTAGAATTATATAAAGACATGCCTAGCTTGTGTTATGGGTACTAGATAACTGATATATTTAATACACTACATAGATTGATATTTTTTATTATATATAGAAAACATTCAGAGCGCCCTGAACAAATGTCTGCAGATCGTACACACATTTGTCCCGAGGCGGGAATCGAACCCGCAACCTCCTGCGTCGCAAAGGTCGTCATAAAAATGTCGACAGTGCAGCCATAATAAAACGATAAAAAGAAAAATAGGGCGATTCCATTTTTTTATATTTTGAGGGCACAGGCGTCATATCCTGCTACGTTCGACTGCCAACTGAGTTAGGGAGGCGGCCACCGTGCAGTGTAATCAGAACGTCCCTTCCGCCGCCACGGCGTGGCCACGGTGCACCGGGCACGGCAAACCGTGAGGTGTAATACGCTTTTTATATTATAAAAAGGAAAGGTTTGATTGTTTGTTTCTTTTTAACCGACTTCAAATAAAGAAGGAGGATCCTAACTATTGACAGTTTTTTTATGTTTGTTACCTCAGAACTTTTGACTGGGTAGTCCGAGTTTCATGATTCTTTTTTTATATGAAAGCTGGTGCTTTCCGTGTGGTTCCATTTTAATTTTGTTCAATTTGACAATGGGATCCATGAACATTCATGAAAAAACTATAAACATTTAAGTCAGTTTATAGTTTTTTAAAAGAAAATTAATTATTATATTGAACAGGCTCCGAAACAGCCCGTTTTTCAGACATTTTATCCCTGAATTCCTCCGGGAACGGAAACAACACGGGTGAAACCGCGAGGCACTGCTTGCTAGTACGAGTGGCCAACCCGTCTTACTTTTCATACAAACGCTCTTACGTGATTATGGCATTGTAACGGATCTTTTGTTTAAAACTATTAACTAATGGGCATCTTGTCCACTATATCTACATAGGTTTCTATCGTAATAAAAAATCAAAATTTGGAGAATTAAATTCAGTATAAGCCTCCAAAATCTACTTTTTGCACAAATTTTACCTGAACTTTGGGCGTTCATAATGTACCTACTCATAGATTGTAAAAGTTAAGAAAATAGATATAAAATTAAATAGAAACTTATATGTAATGGAGATTCTAAACGACAAATTTTATTTCACAAACTTGTAAGACTTACTGAAAAACACGAATTTCCTGGAACAAGCTAACATGTAAATTGATTTTACCAATAAATTGTATTTTTATATTTCAAGTTTTACGTTTCCGCACCCTATTCTTCCTAGGGCCAACTACCCGCGTGTGAGCGGGGAAAGTAACCAAATGCCAACCGAACGTCAGACGCTCTCTCTCTCTCTTTTCGCTTTGCCTCTTTTTATAACATTACGCTGGATGAAACAACAAGCTTTTCAATCACGCTCGCGTTGTCAATTGTAGGACCGGGAAGGGCCGCTTAGAATAAACAACATTATATTTTTATTCTACATACCTACCTACATGAAAAACATTCCGAACACTCTGACTGAACAGATCATCTGATGGAGGTTGGATTTGAACCTGCAAGATCCTGCATCGCAAACGGTCGTCGGTCGTCGGTCGGCAAACATTTAATTTAAGCATACAAATAAAACATCGTCTAATTAGGTTTTTTTATTGCGACCCATCGCTTTTATCCAAACCAAACGTTAAAGTGTTGTTTTCTGGATATAAAAAAACAAATAAAAACTTTATTGGCATGCATATTTTTGAATACCTACCTGAGACTATGTCTCAGGTAGGTATTCAAAAATATTTCAATGCGCCGCTATTTGGGGAATTTCATCGTCGAGTGCAGGTAACCCTAAATTTTTTGACTAGATGGAGTTAGGATTTTAAAAAATAATATAAAATAAATTATATATTTAAAATAATTTTAAAATAAATTTTAAAAACTTAACTCAATGTCTACCGCATACTCGTTGCTTTTGGATTTTATAGTTTTATGGTGCAGAAACCCTCACCGAAACACTCTGATCATAAAACAGTCCACAACAACAATGTTTTCACTAATTTGACGAGGTCCTTCAATCCAGTTCGGCTAGTAAATAAATAAATATTAATGAAATAGGGTAACTTTACCGCGGGCAATCTCAAGAAGGCAACCAGAAGATGGTTATACTTACCTAAGAGACATACTACGAAGTTAATGACGGTAGATTGGACCTTCAGACGGTAAATAATATGCTAAAGGCTGTAGATCGCTTTTTTATAATGAACTAGCTGTGCCCCGCGGCTTCGCACCCGTTGTTCCTATGGAAACGTTTATAAGTGTTTTCCCGGCAAATATTAAAAAAAAACGTTGAAACCATCCTTGAACTTCAACGAACATTTAAAAAAAAATCAGCCAAATCGGTCAAGCCGTTTTCATGTTATGTCGTGACAACGGAAAACGGGTTTCATTTTTATATATATAGATAGATTACGAAAGAACATTGATCCCAGGACAAATCGCAGAAGCAAAAGCAAACCACCCAAAATACAAAATTTCTGTGATGGAAATGAACGAATTAGGCTGGATTTGGTCTAAGACCCAGTCCAAAGTGCTTCAGTAAATGATATAAATATCAAAAAAGTGCTGAATGACTCAAATATTCAAAGAAAGAAGGGTATATGTACATACGATTTCGATGTATTTTTTATTAATAATAAGATTTCAGATGTTATAATTATAAGTGTAAAAAGGAAGGTTACTTGGATCGATGTCCAAACAACTTGATTTAATACCTATATGGCTGTGCTCTCTCCGGCTAATGGGCTCTCAGATGTATTTTCTAAATAAATAGAGAGAACAATATTAGCCCTGCCTGCTCATAAAATACCATAAAATAAGCAAAACAGCCTACACTTGGTACTATCGGGCCAATTTAAGCCCAATTCACAACGCCCGAACGCGCTACCAAAATGCGCTTAATTATAAGGCGCTGTGTGTAAGGAATAGCGCTAGAAAAGAAAATCGCCGAAATCACGCTTCACAAGACGCGCTAATTAATTAGCGTCTGTGTGCTGAGGGCTTTAAAACCTCTGTTATACGACTGTGCCTCGAAATCAAATATTTTATACCTTTAAACGAGCAATTCTTGTATAGATTCAGATGTTTAGATTATATAATAATAATATAATAATATACCTACACACATACATATTTATCATCTGAATATCGGAAACGACTCCAACGATTTTCATGATATTTAGTACCTATGCAGGTTTCGAGGGCTATAAATACTAGTCTAAAATCTAGCTAGGATTCATTTTTAGAAAAATTAAATGTCGTTCTATTCGTGTTTTCTTAAAAACTTTCATCAATCCGTCCTGACATCTATTGGCGAATAGTAATACTATTTTGTGTTTTTTTTATGCGCTTATTTAGCGTCTGTGTACTGATATATATTTATATTTTAATTTGTCGCTTTGGACAAATTAGGCTAAAGCCATATTAGGGCCATACTGCCTTGTCTTACGTTAAATAATTTTCTTATCAGAAATACACGTCTTTACAGTTCAGCCATTTTGTCTTTTTTTTTTCTCTGTGTACTGAGGGCTTAAATGTAAAAAAATCTGCTAAATTCTAAAATGTCACATTTCGGAAACGAAACGTAACTTGCGAGTTGCGACTCAAGGGCCCTGGCAACACTGCATTATTCATTCATTTGTGGTCTATCCACTCAAGGAGTTTATCAACCATCAAATCAGCCGACCTAACCAAAGAGAATACAATAACAGGGATAAATAAAACTTAGAAATACAATAACAAAAAGTTGACATGTCCAAGTTTTTGTGTATTGCTCGAGTGGGACGTGGTTTTGTGTTACCACTTGGGAACCCCAGGACCTACTTTACGTACTCCCAGGAGCTCGGACACCCAATACCTTCAAAAGAACCGGAATACATATCGGCTGAGGACGTATTCAAAAAATGTTTGAAGTCAGGTAAGTTCCTACAAGAGTAAACAACTGATCAAAAACTAGCACCTACTTTTTAGTTATTTTATCGTTCATTGGTAGTTGCTAGAGGTAACGTTTTTTCATTACTCAGTACAATACAATACATAATACAATACCAATTTCACAAATCTTACAATACTTACTTTCAAATAAAAAAAAATAAACAAGCTAAATATCTGATTTAAAACGGATAATAATACCATTAAAACCAGATTCATTACCATCGGAGAAGAAAAATCCAACAGATGTTTGTGAAAGATGCAATGGAATAGGCTGAGAAGTTTGTGTAATCTTGATAAACTTAGGTTCGGTATGATCAGGTTAGGTTCCAATTACTCCCTGTTTGAGATTACCGTAAAATGTTATGCTCATAGTAATGTAATCAAAAACCTCTATTCCGTGACCATGAAATTTCCATGAACTTTGAACAGGCACTGCCAGAAATCATGCAAACCCAGACAGATGCATGTTAAAATTAAACAAAGTACTCAAGTCAAGTATCATAAATAAATTTGTATTTATTTAAAACTAATATTATTAAGAAAAATAATGATCAATGATTCACCATTTTGATGTATTTTTACTGTAATAATAGTTTTATAATCTATTTACTTAGTAGTAAAAAATGCAAAATTCTATAATATTTTTAACAAGATTTATGATTATATGAGTGTACTAGCTGCGCCCCGCGGCTTCGCACGCGCTGTTCCTATGGAAACATTAAAAGGTGATTTTCATCCCATTGGAACAGATTTATGTGATAAAAAGTAGCCTATGTTTTATTCCAGGATTAGAATTACCTGTATGCAAAATTTCAGCCAGACCCGTCCAGTAGTTTTGGCGTGAAGAACATTGATTTATTAAAAACGAAGATGAGGTACTGGTTGCTCGAAAGTGGCAACCTCAAATTGTGTAAAATTGTGTTCTCCCACATCAGTCACCGTCTGACCGGCGGCTCGGGCGGTCGTGATTCGCGTGAAATATTGTTGTCTCAGTCTCACTTCGGTCCTAGATACGTCTTTCCGTCTTTGTTCTTCTTTGTATTGCACAGGACTGGAACAATAACTGTGAGCATATGTGTTTGCGTGTAGTTGTAACACATGCCAATTTTTGAGTAAGTGCTGGGAGAATGTAACCTATCTTCCCTTTTTAAATCAATGGTGAAGAAGTAACCAACATCCATCCATACATCCATACATCCATCCAAACTTTCGCATTTATAATATAATAGTGTTATAATGTAATAGTGTGATTGTTACAAACTGAGTACATAAACAAAGATTAGGTAGGCATAACATGGGCATAACAGTGAGATCATTAGCAATAGCTTCATCAAGTGAATAATATAATTTTCCTATTAAAATATTTTTGATTGCAATACTAAAATTGTTTACATCTGTGCTAGGAATGCCATGTTCTAGTTTATTATATAGTTTTACACCTATACATATTATTGTTACAATATGGGTATATACAAATATACTCATAGTAATCTAACGACATTAAGTAGACATAGACATATTTTATAATGGCAACCACACACAAGTGTAACATAAGTGTACCTATGGTCTTATAAATAAATACAAATGCAAAGTTTTTTGTTATTATAGTGCATAAGCCCTCACATTCTGTGTAATATCTGGGGAATCCCATCAAAGTAGATTTTTTGGGATTTTATGTTATTTCTTATAAATACAAAGTACAAAGATTAGAGACCAATACAATTACATGCAAATAGATGCAAAATCCTGCTCACCTTGACATACCTCAGGCCTTATGTTGATATCCATGCTGATAAGCTTCGGACCTTGTCACTTTTTGTGTGATAAAATAATACATCTCTAGGTAATTGATATGTGGCTAGAGTATGGTTCAAAGTCCAAAGTTATAAATGTGTTTATCACCATTGTTTAGCTACACCAATTATTTACCTACAGTATGGTTGTTAATGCACATAGTTTCTGAATTTCTGATAATGGCAGTTTATTATACCTATTTGATCATAATCCACTCACTGTACAGGATGTTCTATCTTAATATTGATTTTTGTTTTATCTGCGATGAGTTTGCTTACTATTAGCAGATTTTTGTGCTTTCTATCATAAGGTAAACCACAAAAACTAAGTTTTTTCTCTTTGTTCTGATTAGTTCTAGTCTTGGTTTGTCTCAATCAATCAGACAAGATAAGAATATAAGTAGCTTATCAATAGTCAGCTTTATTCATGACCAGCATGCAAAAAAATCGCAGTTCTTTGCTTTTTTTTAGGTTTGATTGAAGAACAGACTATTTTTTTAGTTAAATAAGAAGTTATGTAAGCCATTTGTTAAGCAAAAACAAACATTAAATCAATTGTAGCTGTAATGTGCGCTAAACTACATAAAAGCTAGCTTATTACCATGAATTTGACATTGAAAAAGACATGGGCCTTTCTCTACTAACAGGAAAATCATGGTCCAAGCATTTTTTTTACTTTGGTTGTATTAATGCATAGTTTATTTATTAATAAACACATAATATATCACCTTTTATTTAAGAAGCCAAGCTTAATCAATATTTAGAGTCATAAATCATTTCATAAATTCGGTCTAAAAGTCACTAAAAACAGTCCTCTGCTATGTCCTAATTCGGGATCGAGTACGATTCGGTTCGGTTTTTATTAGTCGTAATTAAAAATATAAAATCTTATAACTCTGTAACCATAAAGAATATTGAATGCATGTGAACAAAAAGCAATTATAATTTTAGAGATTTTTTTTGCACTAAAAACTTGTGTTCGAATTTTGTCCATACATTTTTGTAACAGTCCTCTGTCACAATTTGAATATCGCGCCATAAAAATATTAAACACTATTGTGCTTACATTTCGCGTGAAACGGAACTTTAACAGTGTGAAGTTTGCTCGGTCGCCATGCTAAACGAGTCGCCGCCATTTTGCACAGTGACAACTTCGCCTCTGTGTGGAAGCCACGTCTCTGTAGTGTTGAGTGAACATTCCTCTGGTAAGTCTATTTTACGGTGTTTTATGTTTATAATTATATTTATTTAACAAAAAAATTGCTCAATGTGATAATTTATAGCTGTTTCTGTGTTATGAAGTAATATTTAAACTAATACGTGGTATGACATTTTTTACGTAAAAATAACAGTCCTCTGTGCAACAGTCCTCTGGAAATTTATATCACAGAGGACTGTTCAATGTGACAGAGGACTGTTTTATTTCACGTCCGTGTATTTTATTGATATTATTTATAGTCAGCACTAACCTACTGCTTGCCGATAGTCTCATTCTTTCTTACATTGGCCTGTCACGCTAATTCAAGTCTCTTGTTTTCTATTATTATGGATTTTGGAATATAAAATAATCCGTACCTAGTAGCTACCTGTTTTTAAACCCTTTTAAAATATTGAAAGTATGTTTTATTGTTTTAGTTTTGCCGCAATGCCACCAAAAAAGAAACCTAAAACCAAAGAAGAAATAAAAGAGCAGAAACGGATTGCAGAAAGATTAAGATATCAACGGCTAAAAAATGACCCTGTAAAGAGAGAGCAATTGAAGGAAAAAGAACGACGAAACTACCAAAGAAAGAAGGAAAAAGGTACAAGAAAGTCAGTTAAAGATATGAGTCGACGTGAACACAAAGCTGTGACTAAAGAATGGAGAAAGCACTGTGCTACCTATCGCGCAAAAAAAAAAGCTTTAAAAGAAATTACAAACAATTTTGTACGACAAAATACGCCCGAATCCGAGGGTTCACCTTCTCAAAGTTCTGTCTCTCCATCAATACTACATATGACCACTCCACGAAGTGATACAAGTAATGCGAGAAAGCGTAACGCTGCAAAGAAACGTGACAAAATTATAAAGGATAAAGACAAAAAGATCGAGTATTACAGAAAAAAATCCGAGAAGTATAGAAAGAGATTAGAACGTTTGGAAAAAGCTAAGACAAAGGAAAATGAAGACACACCTAACACTAAACTTACCAAAATGTGTGAAACGCCAGAAACTCGCAGAGAAGTAGTCAAAAAGGCGCTATTCGGTGAAGTGTTGAATGCCCAGCTGAAAGAAAACTACGCTAATTTAAAAACCTGCAAAGAAAAACAAATATTCGGAAAAGTCGTGTCCGGTAAACTAATACACAAGTACAAGTTATGGCGAAGCAAAGATAGTTCTATATCTTATAAAATAATTCAGAAGTCTGCGCGCCAATCAGTTTTAGTACCCAAGCTTCGGACTCGTAAAGACAAAATTTCATCTGATTGCATAAACACTGTACGAACCTTCTTTCAAAATGATGACAACAGCAGACTTGGCGCTGGAAAACGAGAATGCCTGACCAGAAAAGGGGTTAAAAAACAGAAAAGATATCTGTTGGATAACATTACAAACTTATACAAGAAGTTTCAAGATGAACATTTTAAAATAAGCTACACAACGTTTTGTCGTCTACGTCCTTTCTGGGTCATAACACCAAACGTAAACAAACGTGACACGTGCCTGTGCATAAAGCACGCAAACATCGATCTGAAACTGTCAGCATTGCACAGTCGAAGAATTTTGACTTACAATAGTCACACTGCACTGCTTGAAAAGACATGTTGTAATCGCTATGACGAGGCATGTTTGGCACGAACCTGCCAACGTTGTATTGACAAGAGTCCTGACTACAGGGAGTTTGATGACAGCAAGCTCATTGAATTTAAAAAATGGATGTCCGAGAAACAAACTTACAATGACCCCAAGACCAAGAATGCTCGAACAGTTACCAAATACTTAAAGAAAACGTTCACGGTTCGTCCTCGAGAACTAATAGAAGAGCTGCACGAGGATTTGGAAGCCTATTATCAACACGAGAGAAACATTACCCATCAATACAATGCTATCAAGAAATACAAACAAAACCTTACCGACGAAGACGCTATCATACATATGGATTTTTCAGAAAATTACTGTTCCAAATACAGTCAAGAAATACAAGCGTTTCATTTTGGTGGATCGAGACTTCAGTTAAGTCTTCATACTGTGGTAGTGTATACCAAAAACTCTGTCAAGTCTTATTGTACCGTTTCCAAAAATCTCACACATTCACCAGCTGCTATATGGGCCCATTTGCGGCCAATCTTTCAAACTCTCCCACTTAACATAAAGAGCATCCACTTCGTCAGCGATGGACCCGTAACTCAATACAGAAACAAAACGATGTTTTACATCCTGGCATCAAGACTTCAGCAAGAGGTTTTAAATGTGAAGAAGTTTACCTGGAACTATTCAGAGAGTGGCCATGGTAAAGGGGCCCCTGATGGCATTGGAGCGACGTGCAAGAGAACCGCTGATGCCGTCGTCGCTACAGGAGGCGATATTGATAGCGTGGAATCATTTGTAGAGGCCATTCAACGAAGATGTTCCGCAATTACCTTGTTTACAATTGACGATAAAGCCATCCAAGAAGTGACAGACGAACTTCAATATGAAACAGCTAATGTAAAAAACTTTATTGGCACTCTAAAAATACATCAAGTAAAGTCTGAAATATTAAGAAGTCCTCTGGAATCAGCTCCAAGTGCCGCTAAACTCATAATGAAAAGTTTAAGTTGTACTTGTGATGAAGAGTGCCAGCATTTCAATTTAGGAGTGTTAGAGTACAAAAACAAGACAAAACTTAACGTAGCTGATATTTACACAGACTCTGAAAGTGAAAACATGGACAACTCACAGGATTCCACAATGAAGACCGACGACGACGCTTCACTGGCTGGACCTAGTTCAATCAACCAACAGAATTATTTTATCGGTGATTATGTCTTGGTTAAATTTCTAGTAAGAAAAACTGAATATTGTTATGCTGCAGTAATCAATAAGATATACACGGAAGAAGACGAACTAACAGTAACCTTCTTAAAAATTTGTGATGACAAAGGACACACATTCAGAGTCGATGAAAATGATGTTTCTGATGTGTCCTTTGACCAAGTATTAAAAAAGTTGCCAAACCCAGATATTACCCAAAAAGGGAAACGAATATTTTATTATTTTAATATACCTGTACCTGTTTTTGAGAAATAAGTCTGCATTGATAGTAAACTAGACTGATTCTTAGTACCTAAGCTTAATTTTGATTATAATAATTATTTTGATTCGTTACTTAAAGAGCTAAGCTCGCAATTTGTTCCTGATAAATATAAGTATTTGAATTCTGTATGTGTTATAGTATTCAATAAAGAGAATTTATTTGATTACATTTAATAATTAATATTGTGTTTTTCTTAATATAATCATTGACATAAACCGTTCTCTGGGTGGAAAAAACAGTCCTCTGGGTGGCAAAACAATCCTCTGCCGCATTTTTTTACAAAATTGCCTATAATTCGAAAATTAAAGGAAAATTACAATGGTTTCTTCTTAGTATGTATTTATATTATAACTATCTATCGATTTAACATGTTATATTTTTAACTTTCTAGAAAAATAGGGTTGGGACAACTGTCAATAGACAAGTTTCCAGTTAGTAGAGAAAGGCCCACAAGTTGTTCTCAAAGTCGAATTTTCATATATTGAAGATTCGTCAGTCGATATGTGCCATACATACTTCATAGATGTGTACATATCATCTAGCTTAGGTTCTAGTAACAGCTGAAGTTGGTACATTACATACACTATGTTAGAAAGGTATAGCAATTTATTATCTTAGACTAGGTATAGCCTAAAGTATAGCAATTTATTATTTTTACACAGATAACAATTTGTAAATACTTGTTCTAATTTGTTTCTATTCTTTGAGTGTACTTCCTATAGGTATTATATTTATATTACTTGTAGTTTAAACCTTAAACTAAAAAAAAAATTGCACCATAAAAACACGTTTGTTTTTATTTCTGATAATGGCTCTGCTTTTTACAGCTACTAGATACATTAATGGTTGAAAATGTTTAAATCATAAAATAAATGATCAAACCATGAATTAAGAGGGTGCAATGCGCGGCATTTAGTGAAAAGGACATAATATATAGTATTTCACATTCATATGAGCGAATATGTCCTCGTTTTAATATTAGTGCAGATGAAAATATGTAAAGTTCTTTCCATACCGAAACAGTTTCAAAAGTGCATCTTCTAATCTGATGCAAATAGTTGGCTGTATGCCCAATTTGCTGAACTGACCTGAATCATTGTCCAACTTTATATACATTTCTAACACTGACATTAATGTAACTAAGTTTACGTTGTAAATGTTTTTTATCTAACCAGCTGTTAACACCTGGAATAGAATATAGAATAGAATCACACTATCACACTAATATTATAAATGCGAAAGTTTGTATGGATGGATGGATGTTTGTTACCTCTTCATGCCAAAACTACTGAACGGATCGGGCTAAATTTTGCATACAGGTAACGAATCAAAATAATATACAGGTAAGCAATCAAACACAGACTACTTTTTATACCATAAATCAGTTCCTGTGGGTTAGGCGTGCTAAGCCGCGGGGCGCAGCTAGTGAAATATAGAATGGTTTAACTAACCAGCCAAAAATTTTTTCGTGTTTTCACTTAGGTAGGTTTTTTGCGAATGGCTATTATTATTAACTTTCTGTGATTATTTTAATTTCTATTCTAATTCGTCAACCTGATGGCAATCAGAATTTAACAAATACATTTATACATACATAATAAATTAATGCGTTACTTTGCGGAAATCCATTGTAAATTTAAGAATGAAAATATTTAGTAACAATTCACAAAAACCTTCTAACAAATTATACAAAATTATACATTTAGACATCATCAGGACATCACAACACTCTATCTTGACACTGAGAGCGCCAGCAATAACGGTTGAGATGTTATCGCTCTTTTCGCGGAATTGTTACTAAATATTTTCATTCTTATATTTAAACTAGCTGCGCCCCGTGGCTTCACACGCGTTGTTTCCATGGAAACGTTTAAAGGTGATTTATATTCCACGGGAAAGTGAGGGAAATGAAATGATTTATGGGATAATAAGTAGCCTATGTTTGATTCCAGGACTATAAATACCTGTATCAAAATTTCAGCCAGATCCGTTCATAAGTTTTGACGTGAAGAGGTAACAAACATCCATCCATCCATACAAACTTTCGCATTTATAATATTAGTGTAATATACATACTTTTTACCTGTTGACCTATATGTATACTATTATATAAAGATAGATGAGTAACATTGTTACATCTAAAGATTGTTATAAGCTTGACCTTCCTCAGTAATCTGTCCTGGTATCTACCTACTGCCATTATCATACTGCTAACCGCGCCCCGCGGCTTTGCCCGCGTGCAATATTCAGAATTTTTAAAGCTGGTGCTTTCCGTGTGGTCCCATTTCAATTTGGTCCAGTTTTGGCAGTTTGTTTTAAAAAACTATGAGCCGACGTCAATTATATGGTTTTCCCAACGATGCCATCGTCAGAACACTGGTCCAAATTGAAATGGGACCACACGGGAAGCAACAGCTTTCAAATAAAAATAATCATTAAAATCGGATAACCCAGTCAAAGATTCTGAGGTATACGAGTAGTAGAGGTAGGCAGGTAAATAACAAAAAATAACCTACAACAAACCTCCTTAAAACCTCCTCCTTTTTTGAAGTCGGTTAAAAACATACACAGCCGAATATAGAACCTGCTTATTTTTTCGAAGTCGGCTAAAAAACTGCCAGTATTTTGTCATTTCGATGACATACGTTCATAGTTTGTACGTTAAATTTTGTCCAAACGAACGCTTTAAAATTCTTTCGCTCACGTTAAAATTCTGGTCTTGTTCTCTTGCCCACCGCTATTGTGATATCAAAGTTCTTATTGGACGTAAACAGGTTTAAAGGTCGTCTTCAAAACGAAACATATAGTTGGTTAGGTAGGTTCTTCATAATTGTGTAGTTTTCTTGTACATAAGCAAAAGGTTTGCGCTTACTTATTTATTTATTTATGGACCAACAGAAAATACACATCACATACAGAGTAAAAAAGTGTGTCTAAGTGTAAAGTGATCTAACAATGGAATGACAAAGATGATAATTATAGTAAAAGTCATTGATTAATTAAAAAGGGAAGATAGGTTAAGTTCTCCCAGCGCTTACTCAAAAATTGGCACGTGTTACAACTACACGCAAACACATACGCTCACAGTTATATTTCCAGTCCTGTGCAATACAAAGAACAAAAAAGACGGAAATACGTACCTAAGACCGAAGTGAGACCAAGACAACAATATTTCACGCGAATCACGAACGCCCGTGCCGCCGCCGGTCGGTCCGACGGTGACTGAGGTGGGAGCACACAATTTTACACAATTTGAGGTTGCCACTTTCCAGCAACCAGTCCCTCATCTTCGTTTTGAATAAATCAATGGACATAAGAGTTGGCTTTGCACAACAACGAAAAAGAAACTTCGATTTTCCATTGCAGAGTAGGGCACGGAACAGTGAAGTACTGTACTTCTCTGTTCCGTGGTAGGACCCCAGTTGGGGCACGGAACAGTGAAGTACTGTAGGACCCCAGTTGCGTCAGCGATCTCAACTCTGTCAGGTCGAGTGCGAACGAACCGAACGACCTTAATTGGCTGACACAAACAAAAATACCAACTGTTCAATAATAACGATGTTTTTCGCCCTCTTTAGGGCTTTTATACAGGGATTGCACGTCTCTAATACACGGATGACAACTTGCCGACTGCAAGGCTCGACTGCAGTCGACGGCAGTCGGCAACTTGCCGTTGTCAGCCCTGACCTCCCTACCAAATTTCATTACATCCGTTCCTTAAGAGGGCGCATTGCACGCCATTTTGTGAAAAGGATAGTCATAGGATTTGGCGTTCATAGGAGCGGGACAGAGCATACGTTTTTGGAACAGCGTAGGCACAAAAATGATGTTTTTGTATTGTATACAAGAAAACTAAACTTATGAAAAAACCAAACCGAGGAACCAAATAATTAGTAATGACCTACGAATCAAAACAAAAATATTTCTATAGACCGCGGGGTGACTGAGATCTAGACCAAATTGGTGTAGCGCTGTTTCACACCACATTAGGTGCAAATCAGTGCACTTTCATGTTTTTTTATCGTAATTTTATTAATGAATCGATTCGAAAAAAAACTAGGCCTAGAGCTCAGTAATCACGGGAAACATCCCGATATCTCTCACTAGGTTCGAGCCTTTTTAGGGAGGTATGAGTGACCTATATGATAACTGTTTTTAGAATATATTAAATAGGCTACTTTTTACATTGGAAAAACGTGCGAGGAAGCAGAAGCTTGTGTTAAATATATTACTTTACATTTATAAAAATATATTTAGAATGTAAACAGTGATGAAATAATTGATGTTACATGTTTATAAACTTGCGATAGGTTGTTGGCACGTTATCAGGGGTCGTTGGCTTCAGATCTAGAGATTGAGGGTGTGGTCACCAACATACGTCAATCTTCTAGTTAGTCTAGCTCAGTGTTTCCTAACCTTTTTGTGTTTATTTTTATTATTCTTGATTAAGGGCTTCGGCGTTCATGCGATTATGACGCTGGCCCTGGTGAGTTAAACAAAGAAAAAACAAATGTAACCGTTTATACTGAAATAAAATAAGCCTAATTTCCTAACTTAACAAATTTGTACAACGTTTTTGTTGCTGCTGCGTCCGAAACAGGCTAAGCCAGGACGCTGTTGCAGTGACCGATATCCCTTTAACTAAATGATAAAATACTAAACGATTCATTGCGAACACACTTCATTGAAATCTAAGACGTTTACGATGAAGTGTGTTTGCTCAGTCTATCTATAGAATAGGAATAGGGCAATTGCAGTTGGTTTCCTCATTAAATTTAAAAACTTATTGCCTGGTGTCCGGATCGAAGATGTAATACAATAACAGTTACGTGTCAATTCAAAATGTTGCTATCAATCCATGGAGATTTTTCGATGACTTGATGAGTTTAGTGATGAACACTATAGCAAGCCGTAGCCACAAATTCATTGGTTAATTTTTTACCATCACCGAAAACAAATTTTAAAATATATAGTTATTCCTCAATTAACAAGACCAAAGATGAAAAAATAAGTGATTTAGATTTTCGGGCTATTTGTTTATAGTATACGGTGACCTTAAATCGGGGGCAGACAAGTCTTTATCGCCAAAGAAAAATGGCCATAAATAGGTCGGAATAATTTTTAAAAGAGGGATTGGGACATCAAAGGTAAGGCATCTATTTGTTCATCTCAAAACAGGTTTTAAAATTTTCTTTAGCTACATACTCTTTTATATATTACCGAAATAGCAGAGCGATCCATCTAAAATGTAGTGTCAGAGTCTGTTCAAAAAGAGAAGCGTCGTGGGAATGGAGAGCGCTCGTGTGCCCATTGACAACTTTTGTTGCGTGACAACACTGCTCTGTCATTGCCTGTGGTCATTGCAGTACAACTAAAAGTGTTATTCGTAGTTCACCGTAACGCCACAATGCTTCTCTTTCTGAACAGAGTCTAATAATTTTAGGTATTCATTAAATAGTGAAGTTGCTAACCGGTAGGTATTTTCTTCACGTGATAGGTCGCGTATCTACTGACTCGACCATAGCTGCACTAAGTAGCACATTGAATTAAGATTTTCCTTGATTCTGACTCTACTTATTTTTATTTGGAGCACGGTGGAATGAATTCTTGGAGCGGGGAACTTTTAGTGGTTTTTATAACTGACAAACGTTCGAAACCCTCGCGCGCGAGTTACACTCGCCCTTGACGGATCTTGTTTATTATTTATTATATTTATAATATCTTTCATCGTTACTGGTGACAACCAGTAGTAGGACCACTGCTGGTTAAACCATCTGTCTGCCCATACAGTCTACGCAATTCTTTTGTATTTTTCATGCAGATATGACAGTTTTCGCCCATGGAGCAGCAGCGACTCCAGTGCCTCTCCTCAAAGCAATGACTGAGGTCGGCAAAGCGGCCAACTTGAAAAATATCAAGGTGGTCCATATGCATACGGAGAAAGAAGCACCGTACACGGCACCAGAATGTAAAGATGTCTTCAGGTGAGTGTGGTGGAGTATTGTTATAAAGAGCGCAGTTGATAGGTACTACCTATCAACTGCGCTCTTAACAACTGCGTTTTTTACAACTCTTTACCTCATTTATTAATTTATTAGGTATATAATTTTAAGAAAGTATTGTGTAACAATGTTGTTTCCGCCTATTACAAGCGTATATATTAGAACCTGTCTAGATACTAAGTTAAAACAAAATGCTTGATGTATACGCTGTTGGCGTTCCTTTTGATTAAAAAAATATAGATAGATAGATAGATAGATAACTCTTTATTGTACCACACAAACATAAAAAAAACAATACAGAAGGAAATGTACAGAATCATAGAAGTACAAAGGGCGGCCTTATCGCTTTGAGCGATCTCTTCCAGGCAACCTTGGGATGGACTGGAGATAAAAGAACAACATAGACGGTGGCATTAAAAAAAAACAACTTAAAGGAACAGAAATCGATATGAATATACCTACACTACATACTACATAAACCTAACATGCTTTATACTACCTATACTATACTATACTATAATGAATATGATGTCACTAAACACATACAAAATAATTTAAATACATAATAAATTTTACATGGATAAATAATGTTGATGAAGCAGCTTTTTGAAAATAGGGAGTGATTTTGCACGTCTGATGTCCAGGGGAAGAGCATTCCATAGGCTGATAGCTTGTACAGTGAATGATTTTTCATAGAAAGTAGTAGAGTGAGCAGGAACTTTTAAAACAAGGGTTTCAGAGGAACGCAAAGAGAGACAGTGAGAGTTGGACAGGAATTGAAAGCGCTCTTTGAGATAAGATGGGCTGGGAGGATAGAACAAGATACTGTACAAGAGAGATAGAATGTGAGTATTCCTGCGAAGTCGGATAGGCAACCACTTGAGTTTAGCGCGATACTCGGATACGTGGTCATATTTGCGGAGGCCAAATATGAACCTGATGCTGAAATTCTGGAGGCGCTCAAGCTTATTTAATTGATCTTCAGTGAGGTCTGGATAGCAGGCGTCGGCGTAGTCAAGGATGGGGAGCAAAAGAGACTGGGCGAGCGTTACCTTAGTAGAAAGATGGAAGGAAATTGCGCAGTCGCCGCAGTGAGCCCGCCGATGCAAACATTTTTCGGCTAAGTTCAGCCAGTTGCGGACCCCATGACAGCTCTTTGTCTACAATCAGACCCAGGTTTTTGACAGTTTTGCTCAAAGGAATTGTGACACCATCAAACAAGATAGGAGGTAGGGTCGCCATATCGATTCTAGCAATCATCCTTGAGCTTCCCACAATGATGACTTGAGTCTTCTTAGGATTCACCAAAAGACCGTGTGCTTTGCTCCAGGCGAGGATGCGTGAGAGGTCATCATTTACTGAGGCTATAGCTGACGTAAGGTCATTGATAGAAACTTGTTGGTATATCTGAAGGTCGTCAGCGTAAAGGTGGTAGGAACTTGACAAAGATTCTGATATGGAGTTAATGAAAATCGCAAATAGTAGAGGAGAAAGTACGCCGCCCTGTGGGACACCAGCAGTGACATCACACCAGGACGAGAGTTTATCGTCAAGGCGGATGCGTTGCCGGCGACCGTACAGGTAACTATGAAACCAGTCAGTAACAATCGGAGATATGTTAAGAGAACGAAGCACAGCAAGAAGAATGTCATGGTCGACATTGTTGAAGGCGTTACTAAAGTCAAGCAATGACAACACAGTCACAAGCCCGCTGTCCATGCCCTGGCGAATGTCATCCGTTATTTTAGAAAGAGCCGTTACGGTGCTGTGACCGTGACGAAAACCGGATTGTAGAGGATTCAAGAGAGAGTTGCTAGAGAGAAATCGGCTGAGTTGGTTATGTACCAATCGCTCTAGCACCTTCGAGAGAAAAGGAAGAATAGAAATGGGTCGGAAATCGGAAAAGGAGGTAGGTCTAGATTTTTTAGGAAGAGGGATAATCTGGGCATTTTTCCAGGTGTTTGGAAAAGTGCTACTGGAAATTGAGTGGTTAAAGATGTGGACAAGGACGTAAATAATATCGTCAAGGATGGGCAGCAGCATATTACGACTTATGTTGTCATCACCGACTGCATTTGATGAGATCGAAGAGACGCTTCTCTTAACATCACAATCAGAAAACGGACTTAGAAAGAAGGGTGAAGAGACAGGGGTTGGTAACAGAGAGAGAGCATGAAGAGTGTTAGATTTATTTATTCCATCAAATTGGGAAGACGAGGAGAAGTGTCTATTTAAAGAATCGACGTCTATATCACTGGGAATTGTGTCATTACGTGATTTGCCAACCCCAAGTGTTCGAAGAAACTTCCAAACTTTAGAAGGGTCTTCGTTTTGGACAGAATTGTGGATATAACGGCGTTGGGCCTCCCTACACACCTTGTTACAGAGATTTCGTCGCTCTATGTACTTGGCAACATTCGCTTCCGAAGGACAACACTTTACCTTAAATTTGGCCACGTTCTTGCGATGGATAACCTCTTTAATGTGATCTGTGAGCCAAGGCGCTGGCAGGTGCTTCAGTTTAATTTTCCGTAGCGGCGCATGTTTGTCGTATAGGTTTATAAGCACAGAGTTGAAGGAACTGATCTTGCCATCAGTAGAATCAGCGCTCTCTACCTCCGACCAGTCTATCTGCCTTGCATCTGCACGTAGACTTTCAACATCTATTCCGCTAAAGTTACGTTGCATAATTATTTTGGGCTTAGCTTTCGGCGGGCGAATTTTATAGGAAATGAATATTAAATCGTGATAAGAAAAGGAGTCCGCGGGGCACTGCCCGTGCTTATGAACGTTATTGATGGAAGAGACAAAAATAAGGTCTAGAAGAGAAGGGGTACAGTTTGGGAAATGATGCGTAGCACTCAAAGGAAGGACGTTGAGATTATTGGAGGAAACCAGTGATTCCAAACTTCGGGTCCGAGAATCACGTTTAAGCAGGCACGTGTTAAAATCACCCATGATGATGGTATGACTGTATAAAGGGGCAAAGTCTTCGAGGAGTTTATCGAATGAGGAAAAGAAGTTAACGCGAAGAGAAGGGCTATAATAGACTCCAAGAAGGACTTTGGTGTGCACAAGACTAATTTCAACAAAAAGATGCTCCCCTGCACCCAGCGGAGGTGGTGAGTGAGACGTGCTGACTACAGAGTAAGGGATATGCGCACGGAGATATATAGCTACGCCTCCACCACCGCAATGAACGCGGTCGTTCCTGATAAGCACGAACCCGGGAAGTGAGTATGACGTAGATGGGAGGGCAGGTTTCAAGAATGACTCTGACACTAGAACTGCATCAATGGCTTTGAGATCAAACGACGCCAGCATATCCGGATGGTGAGCAGGAATACTCTGTGCATTGATGTGCACAACGTTGAAGTTCTTAGGACAATCAGAAAAATGGGATTCTAGGGACTTTGAAAGAGTAGGAATGCTGCTGAAGCTGTCATCAGAGGTGCAAGGTGAGGAAGACGAAAATGATGTGAAGAACTCATCTTCACTATCACTGCTGTTCATCAGTACCTAGATAATATTAAAAATATATGTAAGTATAGTACACAATACCTTAATTATATAAATCTAATAAATTTTAAAATAGACTTTTAATAGTACCTTAGTCCATCTGCCGGTTGTGTCATATTTTAGGAAAGAGATTTACAATATCACGCCTATTAGAAAATAGCTAAAACACAAAACAATTATAGAGAACCAAACAAAAAAAAAACCATTGATTACAAGAAACATTAAAAACATAGTCAAATAACACAGGGTTGGTAGTAAAATAAAAGAAAATACAAATATAACAATTTGATTCCTCCCGCCGAGCCAAAAGCCATGAAGCCATGTCAGATGTCAAAGTGACACAAGTCGCGTTCTTTTTTGTATGTCAGTCAGCTGGCAACTGCTGTCAGATAAAAGGATAACAGAAAAAAACAATGAACTAAAATGAATTGACGGTGGATTGAAAATACCCGAGTTATGTTCGCAATAGTTACAGCAAGCCATTACGACCAACTGCGTAGCAAGTTGCAGGTTGCTACAGACGGGGGAAGTGTGAAAGTTTACACCAAATCCTGGTCTTACCACCTCCAACCAATGATCTTCCTACTTCTTAGACGAAGTCGCGGCTGCACGCTTACTTTTCTGCGCTGCTGGCGCCTTTTCTGCCGTCGCCGTTTTCTTGGAGACCGATGGCCCAGAGGACGACCCTGACGCCACCATTTCAGCTGACTGCGGCTGTCCAATCAGCATCTCAAGATCGCCCATCCAGTTCACTCGGTGGCGAGTAGTACCTTCGCCGGCCACGTATACGTTGCCCTCTCTAGTCCAGCATTTGTTGACTCCGAAATGCTGCCTCGCCTTCATAAAAACTTCATGGCGGGCTTTAGTAAGGAACTCTGAGAGGGTGATGCCAGTGTCCTTTAGATGAGTTTTAGAAAACCATATCTTGTCGCGCAGAGTCACGTCTCGCAGTTTGACAAGAATCGGCCTGGGCCGACTTGAGATAGCACGGCCCATACGATGGCACCGGCTGACATCATTGCCTGAAAAGGTTGTCAACTTAAGCTCACCGCTTATCACCTTGGATAAAACTGCTGCTGTATTCTCCTTCTGCTGCTCTGGGATTCCATGGATGAGGAGGATTTTACGCCGGGTCCGCATCTCTAACCTGTCTATGGACTGTGTAGCCAGCTGCATTTGTTCTTGAAGTGTACGGAATACAGTCATTGTGAAAGCCTTGTAACTGGCAAACTCAGCTGCGAGTGAGGCCACAGTCGGTGAAGGGCTGATGTTCCTTTGCAATTCAGCCTCAAAGTAGTCCATGCGCTGCTTTAAGTCAATCATCAGTTGCTGGGCGGACTGCTGCATTGTAGACTCCATCTCGTGTTATGGTGGTAAAGTGCGGTTATTCCAAGTGAAGGGTGATAGTGAATGAATGCTTGATAAATACAGGAGATAACACTATTAGGCAGGTGAAAACTATCAGTTATTCATGTGGTACTATAATAAATTGTGCAAGTAAGTTTAATCTATTTGTTTTAATTTAATAAATACAAAGTAATTTTAGGAGTTGTTGCTATTGGGACTACCCTCGTCCAAAAAAAAAAAAAAAAAAAAAAAAAAAAAAAAAAAAAAAAAAAAAAAAGTAGTGTACTGATAAAATCTTCATTACTAAAAAAGAGCCAAATAAAATAAAGTTAAACTTTAACCCGACTACTTTAAAATTGTAAAACAAGCGTCCAATGATGTTCAAAATAAATATTACCTAATTTTATAGCTACTGACAGAGAATTGAGAAACTGACAAAAGAAAGTGCAATTGACTGTAAATAAATTATATATCCTCTGTCAGTAGCGTACCATTAATAACGTATTAGATAAAGCTATCTGTTATGTTATTCTTGTAATTAAAAAAGTGAACAAAAAGAAGTGAATTTCAATTTGAAATTCGCTTCAATTTTTTGTCCACTAACGGAAGAAGTTAAAAAGAAACTACTAGCAAGTTTATCGCTTATTATCAACTAATACAATCTTTGCATAGCTAAGTATAAATATAATGCGACTTAAGACTAGATAACTAGTTGTCATAATTGTAAATATAAGTAAATCTAACACAACTAATTTTTATGTTCTTACATACTATTGTCGGTGTGGAACTAGGCGACATCCGGCCAAGCATTAACATCATTAATGTTATCATCTATGGAGTAATATGCTTTCTTGATAAGATTTCGGTTTATGCACAGTTTAAATTTACGAATAGGGAGCTCAGAAAAAAAATCTAGTCACAGACGTGCCCAGTCCATTTCCACTTAAGTTTTTAATCTAATCATGTAGAGACGACGAAAATACGCTAATCTTGTTCAAGGTTACTACACCTATTTGAGCTGTTTAGAGTGGAAACATTTGGACGTTCGGGTCCTGGGGTCCACGAAGAAATTACATGAAACTTATAGCACCACAAATTTTTTAAACCGACTTAAAAAACAGGAGGAGGTTCTCAATTCAACGTATTGTATTTTTTCTTATGTTTGTTACCTCAGAACTTTTGACTGGGTGGTCCGATTTTCATGAACCTTTTTTTATATGCAAGCTGGTGCTTCCCGTGTGGTCCCATTTTAATTTGGTTTTAATTCAGTTCTGACAATAGAATCCATGAAAATCCATGAAAAAATTATAAAAATTGAAGTCGGTTTATAGTTTTTTAAAACAAAATTAATTATTCAAATCAGGACTTGTAAATATAAGAACCTACCTAGGCGCGGTTTCTTTTACAACGACAAAAAGCGTACCTATATGATTTGCAACTAAATTATACATCGAAGAACCCTAGATACAAACCACAGGATGCAACTACTCTGTTTATTAACAATTGAGATCGGAGTACACTATTACAGGGTCCCAATTATGCTAACCAATCGCTTCACTATGACAATGGTATCGTCGCGTTGAATCCTTAGATTTAAGGAACCCCAGATAGTGGTTGTTAGGGAATCCAATCCCTCAAACGTGGGATCCGCAAGATTTGCGGGACCGTAAAAATATGTAAATCGTAAAAAAAAACTCAACTACTATAAAAATAAACTCGCTTTATGGGCTTGTAACCGAAAGTTATCAATGATCAGGTTACGTTAGACAGGAGATACCCCTCAAGTCCGCGCATATGAACAAAAAGCTTTGTAAAAGAGGTTTTTTTTTCAGTCTCGCAAATCTTGCGTACCCGCGAGATTGATGCCTTCGATCATGCAAGCTTGCAGGATCTTATCGTTATATCCCCTTTTTACCCTATTTCAAATCTGTTTTTTATTCTATTGTTTTTGTAAGTACCTACCTATAGTTATTTATTTTATTTTTGCAAAGTACCTAATCTGTATGGATGTTTAATTTTTGGGTAACAATTTATATTTCTCTTCTTATTCTACTTCTTCAAGGTAAAGAATCACCTACCAAAACGTGTAAAAAAGTAAAGTAAAAGTAAAAAGGCGTTTATTTTGCAACCATTACACATATGTAATTAGACATACAAAAAAGATGGGTCCATTCTGTGGCGATACCATTGTCATAGGAAAGAGATTTATTTAGCAGAATAGGGCCCAAGGGTAGATCGGGTAGATCGAATGTCGGTCGTCGTAACGAGACGTGTGTCGTGTTTGTATTTGTGCTGGTTCACCTATTGATGGTACCACGATTGATTGATATGACCTATAGCACGGTAAAGTCATCTATACAGTACTGTGACTCCGCCCTATTCTTGAAATAAAATACATTTTTACAATACAGTATAGTTATCTTTACAGTGCCTATAGCGACCTTAGTGGCGCAGTAGGCAAAGGTCATTCAATCTCATTTAATGAAGTTCCGAATCCTCAAATATATTGGACCTGAATTCTGTTAACCCGCTTACATCCGTAATGAATTCCTGTATATTGTTTGCAAAAGTCTGCAGTTAGCTCAATTGTACCTAAATATAATAGTTCTTATTTATTTCGATAGTTGATAGTAATTATCTTTGTCAATAATGAATTAAATAAGGTAAAAATAAGAAATAAGAATAAACTAGCTGCGGCGGTTGTTTCTTTAGAAACTTTTAAATGGATTTCTTTCCCATGGGAAGTGATTTATGGGATAAAATTTAGCCTATGTTTGATTCCAGGATTAGAATTAACTGTATGGAATATTTCAGCTCGATCCGTTCAGTATAGTTTTGGCGTGAAGAGGTCACAAACATTCATCCATCCAACATCCATACAAACTTTCACATTTATATTATTAGTGTGATGCAAAAGTTTGTATTGATGTACGTGTAGTAATAGTAACACAGGTTAGCTTATAGTATGCAGCGCCATGGTTTCCTGGGGAGTGAGAAGTGCAGAGCAGATTTTTATCACATAAATCAGTTCTCATATGATAAAAATCACCTTGAATGCAGCCTACAGTAAGATCCCTGTGGAAGATCACCTCTGTGTTGCCGATCACCTTTCAGGATCAGTCTTACCATCAGCAGATTTTCGTCGGGACGTTGCAATAACTCTTTGTAAAACGGGCACAAAATCTGCTTTGCCTGGTTGGCACTCGCTGGAGAACGAATCCAAGCCAAAAAGCATAAAGGACCAGCCCACCCAACCAAACATGTCCCTCCGACAGCAATTTGGCAAGACCAGATCGGGCACCAGCCGTAATGGTCTGCTAAATCAATCAGGTGCAAGTTCCCCAAGTGTCCTGAATTCACTCACAACTCACCCCCAACGTATGCAAGAAATGTGGAGCAGCGTTATGCTATACAAAAACTAAGAATAGTTTCAGAAACTTCCATCTTTCATAAGGCGAAGCCTTCTGAAAGAATTCGGAGTTGAATACGACGACAATGGTCTGATTGCTCAATGTTGGCTACAAACAACACAGGGAGTGTTGTTGTGCGTGTTGTGTATTTTCTATAATATGTTCAAAAATAATGAAATATACGAAAAATCCAAAAATACGTCTCTTTTTTTATTTTTATATACCTTAATACAAAAAATAGGAAAAATCTAAGTTCTTGAGTGATAGAGGGTTAAAACGTTTCCATATAAACAACGTGTGCGAAGCCGCAGGGCGCAGCTATTTTATGATATAAGTGTGACTGTTCTTCGTCAGATCGTGTTCTCTATTCATGGGCGGGAACGTGCGGAAGGCGGTGGAGGATGGCAGAGCTGACTGCATCTCCATCTTCCTCCAAGACATCCCTAAGCTGTTCCATAGGAAAATCATCACGCCCGATCTGGCTCTCATTCAGGTATGCTGTCGTTCAAGTCAAATATTTAATCTTTAAACTTATATTAAGGCGCATACAGCAGTGAAAGTGGCGCCCCCAACTATTTTATCTTATTATTACGTTAAACGCAGCAAGTTTTAAAAATCCTACGTTTAGTTTGTGATATCTATTATAAGCTATTTATTAATGCCTCTGTAATAGTTTAATTTTGTAAAGCTTAGACAGAGATACCTACCATGTTGCGCTTTTTGGCCACCAAACTCTATTTTCGCATCTCTTCCTAAACTATATGAGATAAAATTATTACAGAGGTATTAAAAAATAGCTTATAATAGATACCACAAACTCAACGTAGGATTTTTAAAAAATCCTATGATAAACGTAAAAATATGATAAAATAGATATCGCTGTCATATTGGCTCGGGTATGCGCTTTAAGCATTTAGACATGTAGAAAGATTAACATAAAACGTGTACAACGTACCTAGGTCTTACTTATTCAATATCAGAATTATCTTGACAAAATAAAGATGTATCCGCCATAGCTTCGTCAATTGAATAGTATTTTTTTTCCTTAAATGGTTTTTAACATATTTTAGTAATTCAATGACAGGTTTTTGTCTTAGATCGAGAGGTATTTTATGATACAATTTTACAGAAATACATTTGAAGCTTTTCAAAATTTTACTAATTCTGGTCTGAGTCGTGGTGGTGAATGAAAATAGAAGTAACAATTCCGCGAAAAAGTTGTGACTAAATATATTTTCATTCGTATATTTCGTTTATTTCTTTTCAGTGTTCGCCTATAGACGAGCACGGGTTCTGCAGCTTGGGTGTATCCGTGGACTGCGTTCGTGCGGCCGCGACGAATTCTAAAATAATTATTGGTAAGGCGAATCATTGAGGAGGCCAAGAGGAGGATCCAGCTAGGCTGGACAGCGTGTCGCGAAGGCGAAGAAATATTTTGAGTAGGTACCTACCTAGGTTGTAGGTAGGTTGATAAAGATTTTAGCGGACTGGCCATAACCAGTCGAGGCGAAGCGGGCGCGCGCACAGCGCGGTCCTTCGGCGATGAACGGCCGACGATTCATTCTGTTACGAGACAGCAAGCGAGACACATCGGTGAGTGACTTTGAGTTACATTGTATGCAATTGAGATCTTTTGCCACCGATATTAGAAGCAGTTTCAGATTATAATTGTTGTGTGTATACCAATTCGTTGGTCTGTCTGCGGACAAGTAGATCAGAGATAAAGTGTGAGGAACGGGATGGCTATAGGGGAGGATGGAGGCCATAAGGGGAATTATCCCCATAACAGTAAGAATCAGTAACCAGAGCACAGGTGGAACAGCCATCATAGCTCGCTGAACCAGAGCACAGGTGGAACAGCCATCATAGCTCACTGAACCAGAGCACAGGTGGAACAGCCATCATAGCTCGCTGAACCAGAGCACAGGTGGAACAGCCATCATAGCTCAATGAACAACAGTCCGATGGAACAACCATCACAGTCCGATGAATTAGTCATCACATCCAGATAGAACAGCTAAGTATCATGTCAAATGGCTTAGAACCTTAGAACCGGTGGAACAACCACCTCGTTGTTGTTTAACCTAATTTCAGCACTTCTTTAAATACTTTTTTAATGTTTACCACATACATACCTACATATAATATTCGTCATAATTCAGAGTATAGAGGTATTTGGCGACATGGTGGAGATGCAGGGATATCTCAAACCTTACAGTCTAAAAGAATCGGAACACAGTGAGTTATACATTTATAATAGATACACTAGTACGCTAGTAGTAGTAATTCAATGTCCGTACATGATTTCGTAAAATGTCATGTGGGTAGTTTTACTAAAGGTGTTCGCCCGGTTCGACGGAGTAACTTAGTAAAATTCTATAATTAGATCGTAAAATATTTTACGACTTTGCTTATCTGCAAATTTGCGAAGTAGACAAAATTTTCAAGCATTTTACTACCTTGTGGTAGACCAGGTACCTACTATATTAGTAGGATATTATGCTGTATGACCGTTGCTTTCTTGCACTAAAGGAATTGTGTAGATTTTACACTTTGCCCGGGCGTAAAAGTTGGTTTTTATTTAGATGTAGTGTCGATTCGCCCATTGAGGATCATTTTCACAATTTCCTCATAGACTCCGCAAGGAGGATTATGCACATTAACTGTTCATAGTACAAAACAATACCAACAGGAACAACTTATGGTAGTTAAGAGTGTGCAATAAGGCCGCTACCAGATGGATTTCGAGCGGGATCACAAGATATGGTTTTCTTGCGAGTGAGAAGTACAGAGCATACGTGCACCGAATTTACTATTTGCCAAAACTGTTTTTACTTAATTACGGGTTGATGAAGCAACCAATCGAAAAATTAAAAGACACAACTCAAGAAATAAGTCTAGGTTTTTTAGCAAAACAAAAACCGAAGAAGAAATGTGTGCTGCTCCTGAGATAAATAGCAAAATGTGTGCAAAATATATATTTTTCCTAAAAATAAACTATTGAGAAAACTTTCACCAAACGTGTTTACTAATACACGTAATTCAAGATAAAATATCCAAGTAACATTACTTTATTAGGAAGATCTGTGAAAGCTACCACCTTTCACAGATTCTGAGATAAAAACGATTTTGAAGTAAAGTTCTGAAGAAAATTGTTTATGTTATAAAGAATTAAAACAAAGAATGAGGCCGTTGGCGCAATGGGCGGCCTTATTTGTTCCAGGCAACCTTTGAGCAAGATAATTAATCTACCCATGCACTAGACCCGCAGTAGGTATCTAGGGTGTTCTTACACTGTATGACACTTTGGGTTTTTAAAAGACCTACCTAATGTGTTACAATACAAATAAAATATATAATAGGCCTACCAAGCAAGTTCGGGCATTGTATATTTATACAAGACAAAGTAACGTAATTTTTTGTGAATTCAGGTAATGTTTTTTGTTACAAATGCTGTGTTAATTTTTGATCGTGAAAGTCAATTTGCATTAAGTGCCTAACTGCTTCAGCGGGTGAAAGGGGACCTTAGTCCACTGCTGGACATACAACTAAATAAGGTTGCAGTAGGTTAAAAAGTCACTAATTACCTTCTAAATAAACCTAATGTCGAGAGGTTTTAGTAGAAACTTACGTTGATATGTACCTACTAAATTCCTTGGTACCCACGTAGACAGTAGATAGCAAGTCACAAATAAAAATCTTGCAACCTTGAAATAAAAATAAAGCTTCAAATACAGCCCTAATGCAAAAAGATGAGACGTTGGGAAGAGGCGGCGTCTCACATGAGACGTTGGGAAAAACCGCGTGTGAGATATTGAGAATAGCTCGTAATTGCTACCTATAGTACCTAAGAAACATAGGTAGGCAAGAACTTAATACAAGTAAGTTGCTAAATAAATTACAATGTTGTTGTAGATTTTACATAAGGACAAGATCTTTCGCTCATGGTCAGTTCAAATGAGGAACTGTACTTAAAATAAACAAAATAAGTATCGTCCTAACCCGTTTGAAATTATTGTACGAATCAGTACAATCGTGCATAAACTCTGCCCAGTGTGCCCTTAAGCAATTATCTGATGGTGAAGGTAACTAAAGAGAGTTAGAGTACCACGGAGCTAAACTTAAGAGTGCTACTCAGAGGTTTGTGGTAAAAATCCACATCTATTGTAAATAAGCTACAGAAACTGACACTGCTAAGATAACCGAGTACACGTTTATACAAATTCAGGCTGAAGATTTGGGAATATAATTAGATATTTGTATATAGCGCAATGATGAAAAACGTAGTGCAGCCACGATAAATGGCGGAAATTTTAATATTTCTGGTAAATTGACAAGAATGGAATTTACTTTTGATGGTGACATTCTCAAGTGACAGGTACCATATTTAGGACCAATTGTCATCAAATACTGACGGTAGAAGTATCAATGAAATAGAAGGATAAGATAAGACACAACTAACACAAATAATAGCATAGCTGTCCAAACTCTAAAGGAAAAGTTCGGTAAACCTGCGGCAATTATTGACGCACATTATGTGGCATTATACAGGATAAAACCAGTCAATAAAAATCAAATAAAATAATGCAGATATGTACTTAATGGAATAGAGAGACACCTACTCGTATTGAGCTCCCTAGGCGAAGACGTAAATCACGAGCATCTCGGACTGATGACAATGGAGAAATTCTCTAAATATCTAATCTAAGAAGTAAGAATGAAGATGATAGACGAAGAAGAAAAGTAGACGGTATCAGAAAATATCTAGAATACATAATATCTGCTATAGAGACCTCAAATAGACTAAAGACAGACACAATAGGTGTAAAGATTACAGAACCGGCAAATATAGAAGAGAAAGACATCACAGAAAAAATAACAATAGGAGCATTACATATAAAAGCTGTAGAAATAACGAACAATAGGCCACGTATAAATAATAATAATAGAAAAGACAAACACAAAAATGATAACAGACAATTCAGTAAAACACAATCAAAGAAAAGACAAAACGATGTCTCAGAAAGTTCAGAAGAGCCACCTAAGAGGAAATTTACGAGAAATGTATATGTTGTAGGCAAGATTATTTTAATGCCAAATGTACAAGGTACAAAAATGTTCACAACAGGAAAGCTCAACTAGGAAACCGTTGCTTTAACTGCTTTCAAGAAGGTCACAGGCACAATCTTAGTTTCGGATATCTGTGGTCACAGGGTAAGCACCTGTAGAAATAATCGCAAGTGTTAGTATTGCTCTGAATATGGTGCGTATAACCAGGCCATATTTTGTCCTAAAAAAAAATTGCACAGGATGGTAAATGAAGTCAGCTAAAACAGAGAGTTAGCATAATTATGAATATGGCTATAAACACCACGCTGTTTAAAAACCTTGCTTAGTCATAATAAATAAGATCTGAGAAAGATTACGATTTCTCAGTTACGGCTGTTAGCGTTCGAGCATAACCGAGTCAAATACCTATAGCCATAACTATAGCCTAAAGATGCTTGTTCATTACTGATTAAATAGACCTATAAGTATAAGTATTAACTTTTTGGTGCGAAATCACCACCTGAAATGAATGAATTGAATGCCTTTTACGAGTAGATTGTAATATGCAGAAATAATGAATCAGGCAGTGATTAGATTGATAGTAATGAATTGACTATTATTTATCTTCGTTTTTCTCGAGGGAAAGGGTATTCATTATTTTTTGTTTGGTCAGGCAAAATCAGTGGCATTATAGAGTCGTAATTAGTTTAGTACACTGGCGTATTAACTATCTACGAAGTACATCCTGAATGATGTAATACATTCAATGGAAAGGGATCCTAAAATCCGTATCCAATCCGACTACCCCACAAAAGCATACAGAAGGAACTGCTTGCGTTCGTAAAGATGTAAAATTAAATAACGAAAGTTGTTAAAATGTAATTATTGCTATCATCCACAAAACTTAAGGGCCCTTCCCGGTCCTATTATCGTCAACGAGAGCGTGATTGAAAAGCTTGTTGTTTCAACCAGCGCAATATAAAAGAAAGAGGCAAAGCGACAAGAGAGAGGAAGCGCCTGATCCCTCGTCGGCATTTGGTTAGTTTCGCCGTTCACTCGCGGGTAATCGGCCCTAGGAAAACCAGTATTTAGAAATTTCATGAAACTTGCATGAGGAAATAAATATTTTTCAGTAAGCCTGTGTGTTTGTGTGAAATGAAACTTTCTGTCGTTTAGAATCTCCATTAGATTTGCAAGTTTTGTATCTAAATATTTTGTTTACTTAAACAATTAATGAGTACATTACGAACGTCCAAAGTTCAGGTAAAATTTGTAAAAAGGCAGATTTTTGAGGCTATTACTGAATTTGTTTCTACAAATTTTGATTTTCTGTTGTGATAGAAACCTAGATTAAAGTGCAAAATACCCATTAGTTAAAAGTTTCAAAGAAAGATTTGTTACAACGCCATAATCACGTAAGAGCGTTAGTATGAAAAGTAAGACGGGTTGGCCGCTCTTAAACAAGAAAGATAAAGATAAAGATAAAGATAAAGATAAAGATAAAGATAAAGATAAAGATAAAGATAAAGATAAAGATAAAGATAAAGATAAAGATAAAGATAAAGATAAAGATAAAGATAAAGATAAAGATAAAGATAAAGATAAAGATAAAGATAAAGATAAAGATAAAGATAAAGATAAAGATAAAGATAAAGATAAAGATAAAGATAAAGATAAAGATAAAGATAAAGATAAAGATAAAGATAAAGATAAAGATAAAGATAAAGATAAAGATAAAGATAAAGATAAAGATAAAGATAAAGATAAAGATAAAGATAAAGATAAAGATAAAGATAAAGATAAAGATAAAGATAAAGATAAAGATAAAGATAAAGATAAAGATAAAGATAAAGATAAAGATAAAGATAAAGATAAAGATAAAGGTATGCAAGTATCAACATGTTTTACCGATTACGGTGTACAGGTTGTGAAAAATGGCATGCAACAGAGACAGAAGCTAAAATAATAATGAAGTTATTAAGGTGTGTATAAGTTGTAATTGTAAGTGCATTGTACAGACTCTTCAATGCAAGTGTACGCCGTAGTTGTTAATAAGCTCAGTTCTTTACACGCTAATATTAATGTTAATTTTGTTATTGGCAAGTCTACATTAGTGCCCCTAAGGGACTAAAATAACGTTCTGGCTCTTAAACGAGAATTGCTGGTAGTTCAGTTCTATTGTGATGTAGATTAATAAATTATGTCACATTTTTTTGTATAGTAAACCCACAGAGTTACTATTGGCATGGGCCGATCGAGCCTTTCGTGACTAAACGCCCGTGCCGGTGAAATAAAATCACAATTGCTTTGACTAATAGCAAACTAGTTTTGAGACGGTGTAAAGTAATTCTGCCATTTGTGCCGCGAATAATGATTTCTAAAATGAAACAGATTTAAGTCACTACAAATAACCTACCAACAAAACAATATCTGTCTGGTATAGAGTGAGTATCAAGGCAGATAAATAGACTAGTAAAGGTATGCGACGCTGCGTTGCTTTGCAGCGAACTTGTATCGTGAGCGCCCAGGGCAGTCAAAGTATTAAAGTTAAAATTCAGGTTGAGCTTCTGTCAAAATTCCCGCAGCGGCCCAACATACAAAGAAAATTAGACTAACTCTTTGGTTGAGGAGGGTCTTACGAATACTATTACTATAGATATTGTCGAAGAATGAAATTAAATTAGAATCAAATATGCTAAGCTAACTACTCAGAAGCAACGCTAGGTTTGCCACATAGAGAGAGTAGTAAAAGAACTATATGTCGGAGAATGTTTTCTTTCCATAAGAACTATGTAGCAGTAACAAATTGCCATAGTTGATTGTATCGGATAACGTCAAATAATTCAAACTTACAGCTACACATAGGAAGCAATTGACGCTGAAATGTATACTAGAATTAGCTCCATGGTATGGACTGAATGGAGGTTTGGACCGGAATGGTGTATACTATGAAGAGAGTATTGGACACACACAATCAGTTGTGTACGAAAATAAAAGAGCTTGAAGCTATGATCACAACCGCTTACGACGAGCGACGGTAGTTGCTGAGCTGGAGTAGGTACGTGTTTACTCGTCAAGATTATCTGCGTGTCGATGATTTTGCAGAATAGATTGATGGTAACTAATCAATACAAGAAAGGTTTATCTACAGATAAAATCAGAGGCAAATAGGGCGCACTGGAGGGTTGGACGAATAGCAGAACTAGAAAACATTTTGGATTGGGAGGTAAAAGTTGCAAGAGACATTGAAAGAGACACAGATCTACTTAAACAGATTGAGTCCCAAATGATAATAGGTAAAATATATTTTTTATTGGCTCATAAAACAAGAAAGTATAATGATAAATAGAAGAAAATACACAGTTATAAAATACAGTATGAGACCAAAAGACTGCCACTCAAAGAAGAGAAAAAGAATGATGAAGAGTAAAATGAAGAGCGCAGGTCTTCTGTAGCACCTGGCGTAAAGCGCATTAATTGAACAAAGAGCAAAGTGTAGTTTCAAATGTAGACCCAGTTCCACTGATCAGAGCTAAAGGTTCTGAGGAACATAGAATAAAGTCAGTACATCATGCTGCGGTGCAACCAGAATCAAAAACTGATACAGTAGAAATCAGTATGAGGCCTGATTGGCCTCATACTTCAGCTCGGGCTTCAGCGGTTAAAGTCAGAGAAAAGGTCAAGGAGTGGACCACTTACTTATTAATTGTTTCACCAGTAAATTCAGTTAATGTTCAAAGGCAGATTAAGTGATCGACATACAAATCCTTGTTTGATAAATAGTATTGATATTAATATCTTTATTTCTCATTCTTCCTTGAAGGGGGGGAATGTCGCGAAGGCGAAGAAATATTTTGAGTAGGTACCTACCTAGGTTGTAGGTAGGTTGATAAAGATTTTAGCGGACTGGCCATAACCAGTCGAGGCGAAGCGGGCGCGCGCACAGCGCGGTCCTTCGGCGATGAACGGCCGACGATTCATTCTGTTACGAGACAGCAAGCGAGACACATCGGTGAGTGACTTTGAGTTACATTGTATGCAATTGAGATCTTTTGCCACCGATATTAGAAGCAGTTTCAGATTATAATTGTTGTGTGTATACCAATTCGTTGGTCTGTCTGCGGACAAGTAGATCAGAGATAAAGTGTGAGGAACGGGATGGCTATAGGGGAGGATGGAGGCCATAAGGGGAATTATCCCCATAACAGTAAGAATCAGTAACCAGAGCACAGGTGGAACAGCCATCATAGCTCGCTGAACCAGAGCACAGGTGGAACAGCCATCATAGCTCACTGAACCAGAGCACAGGTGGAACAGCCATCATAGCTCGCTGAACCAGAGCACAGGTGGAACAGCCATCATAGCTCAATGAACAACAGTCCGATGGAACAACCATCACAGTCCGATGAATTAGTCATCACATCCAGATAGAACAGCTAAGTATCATGTCAAATGGCTTAGAACCTTAGAACCGGTGGAACAACCACCTCGTTGTTGTTTAACCTAATTTCAGCACTTCTTTAAATACTTTTTTAATGTTTACCACATACATACCTACATATAATATTCGTCATAATTCAGAGTATAGAGGTATTTGGCGACACAGCGTTTGGAAAACTACGTAGAGTCTTCTCGTCATCCATACCGCAATGCTTGAAAACTAAGTTTTTAATCAGTGCGTCCTTCCCGTCATGACCTGCGGAGCTGAGACATGGACACTCACGATAGGGCTGGTCCACCAGTTCAAAGTCGCTCAGTGAGCTATGGAAAGAGCTATGCTCGGAGTCTCTCTGAAGGATAGGATTCGTAACGAACACATCCGACATAGACAAAGTTATCGACATAGCTCAAAGAATTAGCAAGTTGAAGTGGCAGTGGGCCGGCCATATCTCGCAAACAACCGACTTCCGCTGGGGTAAAAGAGTTCTTGAGTGGAGACCTCGGCAAGACTCAGACATAGTGTAGGACGCCCTCCGGCGAGGTGGGATGACGATCTGTGAAAGACTGCAGGCAGATGCTGGATGCGTCAAGCTGAAGACGGGCACTACGGCGCGACGCTTATTAGGGGATGTCTATGTCCAGCTTCTAGTATATGATGATGATGATGAAGACGAATAAAATGTTGTGTATTAAATTATATATATTATATATACTAGTCACTGCTCGTGACTTCACTCATACGGTATCTGGATTCTGGACCGTAATCCCACTCGTCAATGCACTCCCTGTTTCCTCACAACATCGTCATAATACATCATCGTCCCATCGATGGGACGGCAGACCGACACGACAGGGGGATCGTGTCGGAGAGATATCATTGTCCTCGTGAAGGAATTGCTTCTGCTTTCGCAGAATATGGCCCCTGTACCCGAGATTCAAAGTAAAAACGTTCCAAGTTTAAAAACATTTGTAAAATTAACCTGCTATAAAATAAAATAAACTCGAGTCAATGCCCAAAAGTTCAATTGTAGGTCATTTACAAATTCGAATGTATAATGCATTCACCTTCTGTGAATGTGTAAGTCGGTTTTAAACAACGGCTAAAAATAATTATAGACTTAAGAATGTGTAGGTACAGAAAGCGTCATCTTTATAATATTACCTACACAACCCAATAGGTACTTAGGCAGGTCCTACCTACTTGTGTTAGTTTTAGCTTTCCAATAATTGTTAACTGTGTTTGTTCGTGTTACTAAGTAGTCTTTTATTTTATTTTATTTGTAGTGTTGTGTAGTTTTTAATAAATCATTTTCTTTCTTTCTTTCTTTCTTACCTCTGAGAAAATGTGTGTTATCAATCACTTTAAATAAAAACCAACTAATTGCGAGTTGGACTCGCGCACGAAGGGTTCCGTACCATTATCCCTTCAAAAATTACAAATCTTTCTTCGTAAACAAACAAAAAGTCAACGTGACGCGGTCACCCATCCAAGTACTGACCGCGCCCGACGTTGCTTTAACCTCGGTGATCGTTTCTCAAGGCGATAAGGACGTTGCCCCCTTAATTATTAAAATTATTTTACTTTTAGTATTTGTTGTTATAGCGGCCACAGAAATACATCATTTGTGAAAAATTCAACTATCTAGGTATCTGATACAGCCTGGTGACATACGGACAGACGGACAGTGGAGGCTTAGTAATAGGATCCCTTTGGGTACGGTCAAACATGTCTAAAAAAAAGTCGAATTGAGAACCTCCTACTTTTATGAAGTCTGCTAAAAACTAGTTGGAATTGTTTTAATCTGTAACTGTAATTTTTAATTTGTTAAATAAACCTAACAATTATTTTCCTTCACAGCCCTAATAAACCCTAACATGCCGCGTACCTTCGGCGACGCCATCATCCACTCATCTCACATCGACTACGCCGTCTGCGATGAAACTCCTCTCCCCGAGCATGGCACCGCCAAGAGATCAAAAGAGGAGCAAATTATTGGCAAGCTGGTGGGAGAGAACCTGGTCGAAAACGGAGCTACCCTGCAGATGGGTAAGAGCATTGATTAATTAAAAAGGAAAGATGAGGTACTAGTTTCTCACAAATGGCAACCTCATATTGTGTAAAATTGTGTGCTCCAACCTCAGTCACCGTCGGACCGGCGGCACGGGCGGTCGTGATTCGCGTGAAATATTGTTGTCTCTGTCTCACTTCGGTCTTAGATATGTCTTTCCGTCTTTGTTGTTCTTTGTATTGCACAGGACTGGAAATATAACTGTGAGCGTATGTGTTTGCGTGTAGTTGTACACATGCCAATTTTTGAGTAAGCGCTGGAAGAACGTAACCTATCTTTCCTTTTTAATTAATTAATCAATGGGTAAGAGAGAAAGTAGCTTATGTTTGATTTGATTCCAAGATAAGAATTACCTGTATGCAAAATTTCAGTAGTTTTGGCGTTAAGAGAAACCTCCATACATCATCCAAACTTTCGCATATATAATAACACTAGCTGCGCCCCGCGGCTTCGTACGCGTTATTTCTATGGAAACGTTTAAAGATTATTTCTATCCCACGGGAACTGATTTATGGGATAAAAAGTAGCCTACGTTTGATTCCAACATTATAACTACCTGTATCGAATTTTCAAACATCCATCCATCCATACAAACTTTCGCATCACACTAATATTATAAATGCGAAAGTTTGTATGGATGTATGGATGGATGTTTGTTACTTCTTCACGCCAAAACTACTGAACAGATCCGGCTGAAATCTAAAATAGACATAGTCCTAGGTCTTGAATAAAACATAGGCTACTTTTTATCCCATAAATCAGTTCCCGTGGGATGAAAATCACCTTTTAATGTTTCCATAGGAACAATGCGTGCGAAGCCGCGGGGCGCAGCCAGTTTATAATATTAATAAATAAATAAATAATGCTGGACAATTCACACAGCATTATCTAGCCCCAAGCTAAGCAGAGCTTGTGTTATGGGTACTAGATAACTGATATACATAATACAATACATATTAGTGTGATAGTGTGGTTTGATCGACATTGATAAGATGGTCGTGACTGTTCCAGGTATCGGCAGCATCCCAGACGCGGTGCTCGCTGCGCTCGTGGACCACAAGGACCTGGGCATCCACTCCGAGATGTTCAGCGTTGGGGTTATGGAACTGATCAAACGCGGGTGCATTACTAACAGAGAGTAAGTATAACCAACCCTTTACGCGGTGTATACCTATTACGCAGTACAACTAACTCGCGTTTTGCCTATGTCATATCACAATTTAGGCATAAGGGAGCGTTCAAGTATTACGTAACGCAATTCGGGGGGCGGGGGGTCTCGTAAAACGTTACGATGCGTTACAGAGGCGGGAGGGGGTCTTTCTTACAACACGTTACATAACATTATTTCTTTTATTACTTATATAAAAAATTAGGGAATTAAAACTCCCAAATTAGAATTTTAAAATGATGATGGAAAATTGGAATAAAAAACTAACATAACTTTTTGCGACTTCAGAGTAAAAATGATCACTTGAGTGTTACGTAACGTTTAGAAAGGGGGGCGAGGTACAGAAAAACGTTACGGAGCGTTACAGTGGGGGGAGGGGGGGGGGGGGGTCAAAAATCTTCAAAAATTGCGGTATGTAGGCTATGTAAGATACAGGCTTATAGCTAAGTTGTCCTTAAGCTAAGCAGTCCTATAGCAACTCAGGCAAACATAGTGAGGCCGAAAGATAACTGTAAATGACGTTTAGGCATAACGCGAATTAGTTGTACTGCGTAATAGGTATACAAAGGTAACCAACCTACTAGCTGATTCAAAATTATCAACCTCAACCTCAACAGCCTGTATCGGTCCACTGCTGGACGCAGACCTCCCCCTGATAAGCGCCTTATGGGCGTTTATCTCGTGGAGGGTAATGGCCATAATCCTTTCGCTGGCCATGCGGGCTGGGGATCGCAGTTTGGTGGTGTAATTCTTTGCAGGGGGCGTTGCTGCCCGCCCCCCGGTGAACATCCCTTAGTCGCCTCCTACGACACCCGTGGGAAGAGTTGAGGTGGTGCAAATTCTAACTCAGCACCACACAGCTAAGTATAACCAACCTACCAACTGATTCAAAATCATCATTAGGTATTATTACCTAATCTACTCATTCACATTGAATACCTATTTGGTTTGATTGTTGAAATAAATAGCATACATGAACACTGTTATTGACTATACCATATCCATCATGTTAGTAAACAAATCACGATACAAATGACAAAAACTCACTTGCTTGGCGTCAAGTTAAGTTACAGATGTTATTGTGAGCAGTATTTATTGATTATTGATCTAAAATCGACAAGTAATGTAAATTACGTATAAAAGTACGATAAAATTTTAGGTTAAGTATGGGCGGTTTGTTTACTATCATTCTACATATTTGATGGATGCGGTATAGGCTCGAAGACTAGATTTATGCTAGCATGAATATCAAATAATTATATCAAATACTTATTACTACAATAGGGTAATATGCATGGATATTTTTTTTTTATTCGATTATTTAAGTTAATACATAAACGAAAAAAAAATATAACACCCAAAAAAAATAATGATTGAGGTAAGAAATTAAAAGTAAAACTACACAGTTTCGGGTGATAAAAACGCTGCCATGTTAGCCATTGCATTTTATGACGTCACGGATCATAGAGTCCCATACGTAAACTCAAAGACAAAACTTCATGCCCATAGAAATATGTTCAAGTATGACGTCACGCTTCACGCGCCAATAGCGTTGCGTTTAGACATTTTGCTGTTGAGACTTAAAATATCTACTTTTCAATGATTAAATTTCACAACATCATAAAATACAAAAATAAATGTACAGATATATTTCTATATCAAAAGAGAATACGTAAAAAAAATATTAGCTTTTTTAAAGTCACATGCGTATACCCTATTCTTATGTCATATTTGTGGTCTCTCCCGTGGTCACTAGTCTCGTTAGAGTCCGGAAACCGAATAGACAACAGTGGTAGGAGGGATGAGGTAGGAAAGAAGGGGACGGGGGTTGTCAAACAGTTAATTTAAGACTTAGTTTTAAGGCGGCCCTTCCCGGTCCTACTATCGTCAACGCGAGCGTGATTGAAAAGCTTGTTGTTTCATCTAGCGCAATGTTAGAAAAAGAGGCAAAGCAAAAAGATAGAGAAAGCGCATGATCGCTCGGTTGGCATTCGGTTACTTTCGCCGCTCACTCGCGGGTTATCGGCAATTGAAAGAATCATCCATCATCCATCCACAGCCTGTATCGGTCCACTGCTGGACGCAGGCCTCCCTTTGTTAAACGCCTTATTGGTGTTTAACTCATGGGGGGGTAATGCCCATAATTCCCACGCTGGGCATGCGGGTTGGGATCGCAGTTTGGTGGGAGATTTGTTCTGCAGGGGGCGCTGCTGCCTGCCCCCATAAGATATCCCTTAGTCGCCTCTTACGACACCCACGGGAAGAATTGGGGTGGTGCAAATTCTATGCCGCCGGCACCACACGGCAAATTGAAAGAATAGTATGAGGTAATTTCAAAAAACTTGTTCCATGTGTTACGTGTTTTTTAGTAAGCCTTACAAGTTTTTGAAATAAAACTTTGTCGTTTAGAATCTCTATTAATTGTACTGGTACCTTGTTTAAGCCAAATATATGAGATAGGCCCGTCGTTTCCCGCCACTATATTCAAATTTATCAAGTTTTTCTGTCAAAATTGACGTACAGCCAATGAGAAGCGTCGTCCAATAAGGAGTTGGCCAATCACGTGTCTTCACGCCATGTCTGAGAAGCGTGCGAGCGAGAGAGGTAGTGGCGCCACCACCCTGTTTCTTCATTGGCGTTTAGTTTCCCGCCGAGTACGAATGTGCTACCAAAACGTAGCACGCTTCTGAAGGAATACCTTCAGAAATATTTTAAGGTGCACAAATGTAAAGGTTTGGTGAAAATAGTGCATTACTGCGTAAGTAACTTTTTCTACAAACTTAAATTATCAAGTTAATTTGCGAAATAAATTTCGTTAAAATATTTCTTTGGATTCATAATCCATTTCTATTCTTTCGTCGACTGACGACACATGTCGCATTGTTAATACGAATTCTGACGCCTTTACTACCTCGCACGAGGTGGTACCGCGTAAGATATATTTTTCTTGTGTGACTTTATTTAGAAATTAATAACACGTGCTCGCAAACACGTGGTTATTTTTATTATTTAAATGACCTAAGCTGAGGCTTGTCCAACCTACGGCACGTGGTATTTCCGCTGTTATCAGCGGCGGCAGTCCCTTTTTATTTAATAACGAAATTTTAACGGTTTTCCGTTCGATATGTTAATTTTATTTTCCGTTCTATTGTTGGTTTTTGTTCCTATGCTAAAATACTGTTTTTTCTAGCAAAGATGTAAAAACGATAATAATGCCAAATTCGACGATCACGGGTGGCAATGGGATCAACGACCACGGGCCGTGAACAACTGAAGAAAGAGTTCGACATGGAAATAAAATCGTGAGTACCTTTAAAATATAGCAGGTCACAGGTCTCCCCCTAAGTGCCTTATTGGTGTCCATGGGGGGAGGGGGAGTTGAGTTAATGCCCATAATCCCCATGCCCAGCATGAGGGTTAGGGATAGCACGTGGACTACACCCAACGTCTGTGGAAGATTTACTTATCATAACAGTTGGACAAACTTGGGTGTCCATGTAGTTTCAGCTTTCACAATCGAATCTCCTATCTCAACAAAAAAAAAAAAAAAAAAAAAAAAAAAAAAAAAAAAAAAAAAAAAAAAAACATTGAAACTAAGCTGGAATCAGTTCACACAAAAACACAATTGACAACTACAATTGTGTTCGTTTCTAGCATAATGTTTGGTTAGTATTTTAGTATTATATTGCTGTGATAAAAGTAGCACAAATACTTTGCGTGATAAGGTGGCTTCTTATCCATCGACTGCCCAGCTAAGCAGCAGCTTTTTTGCGAGGACCCTGATGAGGTATTGAAAGGATGGCAAAACTACCAAATTTTTTTTTCAGAATGTTTTACATAGTTTTGTGCCCACTTTTGGTGACTATTGAACAGAATTAAGTCCACGCTCGAGAAAATACGATTGAAGAAGGATGAATAAGGAATAAAAACATGTCAGTGGATTTTAAGCAACACACCTGATGTATCTTCTTGCAAGTAATGAAAAACCCTCGCAGGGTTCGTTTTAGCGCCCTCGCAGGGCTGCAAGGGCAAATAGTTATATGCATCTTCTTGCAAGTATACATACCAAAAGCACCCTCGCAGGGCTGCAATTACACACAAAATTCGGCCGCACCGAATTATACATACCAAAACACCCCTCGCAGGGCTGCAATGACACACAAAATTCGGCCCCACCGAATATGTGTCAGCTATTATCATGGACGTGATGGTCATATTTCTCAACAACAAATCTAAAGATATTTTTGGTATGGCAATAACGTAAGTATGTGTTCACATAACTTTCAGAAAGGCCTGACTGGTACTATGTGGGTAAAGGAAGTCGTCGTGATGCACTTCCATCGCGTACCTATTGACAAGAACTTCCAGGAAGGCTAAATAATATATATATGGTTCGGGTATCGCATACCCGAACCATATATATACTACATAAACTTCTTGGGATGCTCAGTTAGTATTTATTTTGAGACAAATTGTTTATTCTTGGTGCACAACCGCTATACGGCGATTTTCTTATCGAGGTATCGGATACCTATTGATGCTTATGGTTATGTATTTATCATCCGTAAAATTGGGCTATAAATGTTTACTTATTTGACACAAACTTTACGAAAGGGTCGTTAAGCTGTGTGAATAAAATCTTCTGGTATCACGCACTTGTGATAAAAATAATCTTTGGACATCGTACTTTTTCGAAAGAAGCTTTTCTTATCCAACTCGAGTTGATAAGTTCTATGAATTGATGTTTCATCGTTTAGCTGATTAGTTAGTTAGGAACCCTATAAATTGCCTACCGCATCTGCAGCTGCTGGAGATGTCCTTGTGCATAGGAGATGAAGGTTTTAAGTATGTCCTGACTTACAATAAACATTTTTATTTACCTCGACCTCAACCTCAACAGCCTGTATTGGTCCACTGCTGGACACAGGCCTCCTCCTAATAAGCGCCTTATTGGCGTTTATCTCATGGAGGATTATGCCCATAATCCCCACGGGATACGGAATACGGGTTGGGGATTAATTTTTATTTAATCTGAGTTAATCCCAGAACTACTACCATCAGCGTATTATTTCTTTACGATAGGTATGTAACCTAAATGAGTAGGAGAGGACGTATAAACATTTCTATGGGTTCATAGATCGCAGTAATGAGTGGATTGGATTGGAATTCCGTCTACCCTACAAAAATTTTGTTGCCTACTAGAGTTGCCGCATGGAAAATATTAGTTCTTTAAAATTATCTACCCTCAATTTTATCATCATAATCCCAGTGATGTAAGTCTGATAAGAAAGACACAATCAACATAAACATAAGATGAATGCTAATTTGTCGATATCAAAAAGTGCTTAACCCTCTTTCCAACATGAACTAAAATGATGCGTGGGATACCTTAAGTTTTAGCTGGGCTTACTTCCAACCAGAAATACAGAATATTATGCTTAAACTACTACATGCTGCTCAACTGTCACCCCTAGCGAGGTTTTGGGTCGCGTAGCCATCGTACACGGAGGGCTTGTCATTATCCCTCAGTGTCACGACAGTGTCTATCCACGGATATGCGCTCGTAAATGCATAGATCCATTTTGAACTCCGACCTTGACCGATTTAGGGTTAAGTGTTGGTTGTGAGCACGGAGCAGATATCTGCTCTGTGGTTGTGAGACAAGTAAAGATGACGATTCGTGTCAATCAAGCACTCAAGCACTGGGGATCCAGGTGCCTTCATTGCCTGAGCTTACAATCTATAAGTATCTGGCGTGTATTATTCAGCTACACCGGTATAATCATCTAGCTTAAATTAAACACTGGCCATGTCTGGAGTAATGATTGTGAGAACGGCAAAGGTGTGTACGGTGATAAACCTAACGTTTATTAACGACTACCTATCCTCTTTAAAATGTTTATAGTCAGTGGCATGGCATGTCATAGTTATCTGCTTTGTATGTATACATACATATATACGTTATTGAATGGGTTCTCGGCTACACATTAAAATAATACTGAGTACTATTATTTTCTTAATATTTTGGAACGTGGAGAATTTAAGAATAAGAAAGTTACCGATGTCTTCTCTTTAAACATCAGTACTACTTCTGTCCGACGTGCAGAGCTGCTTTTAATTTTTGTAGGTAGATACTACTACAAAAAACGACCATCTCAAATTTTTTGCATTAATTGTGCTAGGGCAAATGATCATTGTCAGTTTCTGAGGTGTAGCGCTCTGTGTTCTGCACGCGTTGAAAATTGCAACCATCTGCTTCGAAAGCGGTATGATGTAATTTGACACAATTAGTGATGTCTCTACATTACTTCTAGTTAGTGTTAAATCCTTCTTATTTATTATTTCATTAGCATGAGGGAACAACAGTAACGACTGCGTCTTAAATCAAGACCATTTTGGATGAGGCACGCTGACGTGTCGTCCTAATATAACTCGAGTACATTTTATCAAATAACGTGTTGCGTGTTTTTGAACAAAACTTTGTTGGGCACAGGATTAGTGTTGAAAATGACTAAAGTGACTGAATTTGACTCACCGTCATTTACGGTCAAATAGGTCAAAATCGGTTAAAAATGGTCATTAACTGTCCAATATGGTCATTTTCAGTCATTTTGACATCAGTAATATAACGTACTTTTTTCAGTTTTTTTTAGGTTGTGTGATTGATAACAACTTGTCACCATCAGATACATTTTCTTCCGGAGAATTAAAATAAATTATTAGGAGTTTATCTATATAATTATGTATATTATAAATAACTTTTATATATAACTTCAACCTTTAAACGATTTTTTTGCGCCTAAAATCTATTTAAATGTAGAGCTCACTCGCCAAATCCTTTTGCTAAATTAATAAACTTAATGCATCTCGATCTGTATTCCTGTAAATAAAGTTTTCTAGTTTTATTTTGACTCGTTCAGATGAACACCAGCTTAAAATAAGTATTGCTTGGTCATATATGTGGGAAGATTCCGTTAACAAAAAAATTAACTTATTAAGTTACAAGCTTTGAATGATTTTAAAATATTCGTCAATAAATCAGTTTTTAGATTATATTTTTCTAGTACAGTTTTAACGAGCCTGAAGAACAGAGATTCAGAGCTTCTAAGAAGTTTTAGAATAATTTTAATTTGTTCGTAATATTTTGCATAATACGAAGCTACTTCTAGCCATGTACTCCACCTTGTTATGACAGGTTCTGGTGGCAATGGCATGTTCGGTAATCTTTCTTTTAATAATTTTACTCTCTTGGGAGCCATTTAAAATATTTATTACATTTTAAATTCACGTATCAACCACATACATATGCATATTCTGCCCTTATTTGTTCTGAAACTTGGCTAAGAGCGTGTGCAAAACAGGTAAAATGTCACTGTATCAAATTCGACAAAAAGTTTTTTTTAAATTCTGTCTTAGATGCGTACACAACTGGGGTAGCTACAGGAGTGAGTGAAACACGCACAACGACTCTTTGAATGCGAAACATGCCCTCAACAGAATTATACAGTTATACAACAATGTTATAAAAATAAAAAACAGTTTGCAGCCGTTTATTATATTGATTTTTATCATTAACATTAGTTTCAATAAAATTTACATACTTTCTTTCCTACGGCAACAATTTTTCTAATTTTCGGCCCAATTGCCGAAAATTGGCCGAATAAAATTGTTGTAGTAAGGAAGTCTCCACTTTTTTTGACTCTGTTCTATGCACTTTAGGTATTTTAGCCCTCATAATTCCGATCACTGATTATTATTATTACCGTCACAGAAACTTTATTATCATACAGTGTGAATGTTTTTGAGTATAATCCAGATTTGAACCTATTGTGTCAGTCACTTAATAAATAAAACTATTTGCTAGTTGAGAATAGACAGTAATATACGAGTCAAATTGACTGAATATGACAGTAAATGACCGGTCATTTAGGGTTTATGACAATCGTGACTGGTCAAATTAAGTCATTTTACATCACTACACAGGATATTTAGTGTCCGGTAGTCATTATGAGTCATAATCTCATTCGGAACAATATGTAAAGGTGGCGCCCATGGCGCGTTTCCGAGAGTAAAACATAACTATAACCTGGTTGGCTTTCTCAATACAGATAAGTGATACAGCTATCTGATCCGTATGCTTCCTTATGCTTTTACATCTGCAAGCCTGTTATCTCAACACTTGTTATGTTGTATTCCAAACAATGTGGGGAAAAAGTTAGTCATTTACTGAAATCCGTAAAGGAACTTCCCATAATCATCTAATTTATAATTAATATAAAGTTTATACATACTGCCATATTTAGTAGAGTTGGTTTCACTACCTAACTAAATGATTTAAATTGTTTAGAAGGACCATACAATCTGATGGGTGAGGTGTTTATTAAGGCCATTATAGCATTAAGCAAATGCTACAATTAATGGTTAAAGTAATGATTTTGTTATTCAAGAACGTATAAATTACAAAAGGTAAGGTACTAAAAGAAATGAAGCCGTGGCCGCTGAGGTCTTATTTTACGGAAACCGATTATACTAATATATTGTATTGTGTACTAAGTAAATTAGTCATCTAGTACCCATAACGGCCATAACATAAGTTTTGCTTATTTTAGGCTATATGACGTATGTCTAGTAATTATTATACTAGCATCGGTTAAACCAATCAATCATGACATGGAAGTGGCAGTGAGCCAAACAAATTCAATTTCCAATGAATTTAATGAAATTTTACTCTTATTACTTTACTTTTTACATATTTAAGCGAACTGTTTAAATACGACTTTTTTAAATACCCATGTGTGTTTTAAGCATCACTGCATTATTATTGTATTCCGTTTGAATGTCGCAATGACTAATTTGCATTCAAAACTGTGTGGCTTACGATTATAACATTTATTAGTAAGTTCACATTGGCGTTAGAGTGTCTTCACCACCACCAGGCGATAACAAACACGTCTCATATATTTGGCTTAAACAAGGTACCAGTACAATTAATAGAAGCGTTTTACATAAAATAAAACGCATATTAATTTACTTACCTTGTTTAAGCCAATACTTTAAATTCTGCCTGGTGATATTCGACGCAATGAAGAAACAGGGTGGTGGCGCCACTACCTCTCTCGCTCGCACGCTTCTCAGACATGGCGTGAAGACACGTGATTGGCCAACTCCTTATTGGACGACGCTTCTCATTGGCTGTACGTCAATTTTGACAGAAAAACTTGATAAATTTGAATATAGTGGCGGGAAACGACGGGCCTATCTCATATATTTGGCTTAAACAAGGTAAGTAAATTAATATGCGTTTTATTTTATGTAAAACGCTTCTATTACATTTGCAAGGTTTCATTTTCAATATTTTCTTTACTTTTACAATTTATGAGTACATTATTAACGTCCAAAGTTCAGGTAAAATTTGTGCAAAAAAGCAGATTTTTGGAGGCTTACACTTTGATTTGTTGCTCCAAATTTAGCTTTTTTGTAAAAAAGAAACCTAGATAATAGTGCACAAGATACCGAATTAGTTAAAAGTTTCAAAGAAAGTTCTGTCACAACGCCATTATCACGCAAGAGCGTTTGTATAAAAAGTAAGATGGGTTGGCCGCTCCTAACCAAATCCTCAGTCTCTCGGTAGTTTAGTTTACTAATTATCATATTTTTCTGGTAAGAGTTAGTTAAGTTTTTTATTTAGCCTCGTGTGTAAACAGTATGAATTTGTTTACAGGAAGTCGGCGCACAAAGGTCGCATCGTGGGTAGTTTTCTCGTGGGTAATAAAGAGCTCTTCGATTATGTGGACAACAATTCCTTTATTGGTAAGATATCTGCGTGAAGTATTTAATTTAATACCAACGAACCAAGTACATTGTAAATCTAGGCAATAAAGTGCCAAATTCATATCACGAGTGTCATTTACGTTAAAACACACTAGGTAGGAATCTTACTTTCTCCCGAGTGTTACATAGTGCTTTATACTGCCCACCTGAAATTCATCTATTTAGAATCTTTAAAATCACTCGAGTATTCAAATGTACAATAAACAAGAGCATGTGCGATTTTCACATGATTCTTTTCTAAATTATTATTCCGTCTATCAAATTTTTACCTTAAATTCAGATTTAAAGGGCCTACCGCTCTAGTTTTTACCATATTTATTAGACTTTCAAAGGCTATTCTGATTAAGTGAGTTATTTTTTACAAAAAACACAGAAAAATCAGCAAAGAGAGACGTTGTTTTTTAAAATATTATACATTTTCGACATCAATGTGACACTTTAACTAAAAATATAAAAAAATCTAATATCTCGAAAGGGTTCAACTTTAGACCAGGGTATCTCATAGTCAAATTGGTTTCTACGGAACCCTGCTATCACGTCCTGAGGGGATCGCGTCTACTTACAAGATGCATATGAAAATGTTTCTTAATTGTTCCGTTCTTTATTTATTTCAGAAATGATGAGGATTGATTACGTGAACAATACTCACGTGATATCTCAGCAGACGAAGATGACTGCTATCAATTCTTGCATAGAGATTGATTTGACGGGGCAAGTCAACTCTGATTCCATCGGTAAGTTCAGTTCATTTATATATATAACTAGCATTACGGAGGTAGGCGCACCTCCGTAATAACCCTATTACGGATGCATGTTTTTTTTAAATCTATTACGAAAAAAAATATAACAGTTTATAGAGTAAATAATAGATTTAGGCGTTACTTTGCGGAAATCCATTGTAAATATTAGCATGAAAAATATTTAGTAACAATTCCGCGAAAAAACCTTCTGCGACAAAATCCAACAAATTATACATAATGAAAGAACATTTATCGCGCGCGGAGCTAGGAGTGGCAACATCTCTGGTGGGACTCTGCCGTTGTTGTTTGGCGCTCTCAGTGTCAAGATCGAGTGGTGTGGTGTCCTGATGATGTCTCGTGGAGAGACGAAACTAGTTGACGACTTGCTTTGATAAAATGTTCTTTCATTTTGTATAAATTTATAATTTGGATTTTGTCTCAGAAGGTTTTTTCGCGGAATTGTTACGAAATATTTTTAATTCTTATAGCTTATAGTGTACTTGCGTCGGCATTTTGCTAACGCACGCATTCAAAGACAATGCCAGAGTTTTTGGCCGTAAGGGCGTATCCAAATCTTTGGTCAATATGGTTGAAAATGCGGCATGAAAATCCTCGGTGTGCCTGTAGTTTCACGAATAAATTAATGATTTTAATTAAATTTTTTCAAAAAACTAGACCAACCTGCTGTTAATGTTACCTCATTCCCAAGTTGATATTCATATTTTTTATTTATTTATTTAAGGTTGTAAACTCGTATTATTCCGTCAGCTACAGGTTGTAAACTCGTATTTTATCCGTCAGGTACCCGCATGTACTCCGGTTTCGGAGGCCAGGTTGATTTCATCCGAGGCGCGGCCGAGGCGCTGGACGGACGAGGCAAACCCATCATAGCTCTCACTTCGCAAACCAAGAAAGGAGTCAGCAAGATCGTACCTACGCTTAAAACTGGTAAGTGTCCTCGCCTAACCTCAAGAGTCTGTATTGGTCCTCTACTGGACGCAGGCCTCGCTCGATTGGGCACATCAGTCAACATTTGCAAATAACTGTGTATGTCCTATCTGTCCCAATAGAGGGGAGGGAAGATGACGGAAGAATAGGGTCGGCGAGTGAGTGGAATGGTGGGCTCGCCGGCCATGTATGGGAGGAATAGGGGACGCCAGTCAGATCGCAGAGGTTTTAATGTTCGCGTGGTTCGGCGTAAATGGCGAAAGAGGGTCCGGAGAGGTTTTAGTGGGTATTATGCCATTCTCATTGCGTCGAGTCCCACATAATTCTGGCCTACCCCAGACCAGTCTATTCGTAAACGAATTTACCTCACCGAACATAAAAAAGCCTTCCCCTGATAAGCGCTTTATTGGCTTGTATCTCATGGGGGTAATGCCTTTGGATGGATGGATGTTTGTTACCTCTTCACGCTAAAACTACCCAAATCCCCACGGTGAGCATGTGGGTTGGGGATCGCAGTTCGGTGGTAGATTTTTTTTTTGCTGAACAATTCACACAGCGTTATCTAGCCCCAAGCTAAGCAGAGCATTATGGGTACTAGATAACTGATATACATAATACATTACACTACATAGATAGATATTTTTTTATTATACATAGAAAACATCCAGATCGCCCTGAACAAATATCTGCAGATCGTACACACATTTGTCCCGAGGCGGGAATCGAACCTGCAACCTTCGCCCACAGAGGTCGTCAAAGAATTGTTCTGCAGGGGGCGCTGCTGCCGCTGAATATCCTTTAGTCGCGTTACGACACTCACGGGAAGTGATGGGGTGGTTCAAAAAGCCAGCACCACACAGCTATCCTCATTAATTAATTAATTAACCTTCCCCCCAGGTGCTGGAGTAGTAACAACCAGAGCTCACGTGAACTACGTCGTGACCGAGTACGGCATCGCCAATCTCTTCGGCAAGACGTTGCGCCAGCGCGCCTATGAACTCACCAAGATCGCCCATCCGGACCATAGAGAAGCTCTGGAGAAAGCTGCATTTGAACGACTCAAGTGCATGCCTTGCGCTTAGTGTGTAACCTTTCTGAACCCGTGATTTGAAACCGAAAAAACCTCTAGAACCCGAGACCCTAGACTGCCCTAGAGTCAGAGTCAGAGTCAAATCGTTTATTTCTTTTGACTTACAAAATAAGCACTTAGACAAGTCATTTTTTACTATACAAACAGCTGGATAAGTAGTAATTACTATCAAATAAGAAATAAGGTGCAATTGACTTTAAGTCGCTTCAATTTTTTGTCCACTAGCGGAAGAAAGAAGTCACGAGTCGTGACAGCTGACGCCTTGGGGTGCCAGTGGGTTTGGGCGATTTTGCTATGAATTTTAATGAAAACCATAGACTTTTTGGTATCATTACTTCAAGTTCTTGACGGTTGACCACAATGCAAGCTAATCTAAGCTTATTTGTAATATATATAACGGATTTAGTCGAGCGTAGAAACGAAGCTTTATGTCGGCGGTTATTAGAGGTTTTTTTCGATGGCTTTACAAGGAGCCAGCGGTTTTTGAAAGGTTAACGTGACTGATGCAACGCTTGCTGGATTGGTATGAGTATGCACTATACGATTACGAGTAAAGTTTTCTTCTAGAGTTCGATATAATTCGGTCTAAATGCCGCACTTAGAGACGTCAATGATTTCATTGAATGTAATTAACTACGAATCTAGGTTGTGTTGGAAGAACACAAACTTGGTTCGTAGTAAACCCGTTTTAATTCATAATGAATTCGTCAAAATATGCAAGTATACTTTAATGATTACCTACAATACAATACAAATATTCTTTATTGCACATTAATAAAAAAACACAGGACTGGAATATACAAATAACGTTGCAAAATGGGCGGCCTTATCGCTATGAGCTATCTCTTCCAGGCAACCTTTGGACGGACAAGAAGTGGTAGAACAGTGTAGACGGTGGCGTGTTATACAAAATCGTATTTGGGTAAAACATACGTAAACAAATACAGTAGCTATAAATATATAATATAAATATGACAGATATACAAATATGGTGTATATAAATAGGTAAATATATTAATAATACTTAAAACTATTACTTAGTAAAGATTTCAATACGAAAACCTTTACTTTAAGTAAGCATTACGTCTCCGAGTGCGGCGCTTTAACTTAAAGTCCCTGGTATAGGAATTTATATATATAAAATATTGTACATCAATCATTACTTTATTGATTTTGACTTTCGGATTTTACTTGACTTTTTTTGTTTTTACTGTTTTTTATACGAGTATTGTGTACTTATTTTAAATGTTATTTATGAGTCATGTACTTGAATTAAAAAAAATATTTTATAACAGGCACAGCACACCTAATGACGTACTGTCATGTAATGTGATGTGTGAGATATAACATTGGTGTTCTTCCAACACAAATAAGGTTCGTAGTAAACCCGTAACATTCGTAATAAGCTCGATAGACTATATCTTTTTGTTTACATGTACAGAAAAATAATGAAGCAAATATATAATTTCGTCTATAAGTTCCTATGTCAAAACAATACGTAAAATATAATCGTGTTCATATGAAACTATTCAACTGATGTAAGGCGTAATGTGTGGAAAGAAACGAAAACTTTTTTCGTCATCGTAAATTAATGCACAACTCGTATTAGGCCTGTTCAAAACTACGCGTATTCGCTACGCAGAGCGGTAGCGAAAAGTTTTGCTTCGAGTTTCGGCTTGGTTTTTTAACAGGATTGCATCTCGGATTTCGCTACCTCACTGGTGGCGAATATCGCTTAGGTCTGAACAGGTTTTAAGTTTTCTGTGTGTTCTACCAAGTTATCTGTGAATCGGAGAGTGGGGAATTACTTGTAGTTAATATTGGGTGTTTAAAAATTCACTGTGTTTACAAATCACAAAAGTTTCGGGTCTAAGCTTGCTCTAAACGTCAAATTCGGCACAAAATCAACGATCAAATCTGCGTACGATCTTATGAAACCACCCAATAGCTAATGAGAGTCGAATTTCATTGATGACCATTTTACAGATAACTTGGAAGGATTGTCAAGTGTATTCCACGAAAGAGGTCGTAGTGACCCGCTAGCAGTAGATTTTGTAGCCAAAAAAATGTTTGTAGTTCAAAATGTTCTAATTCCGAGTTTTATCGTGAAATGTACCTATTCATAGTTGTGTTTTCACTTATGAACTAGTTCTAGAATGCAACAAAACCCAAATCATGTTAATAGCTATCCTAATGCTAATTAAGGTAATACAGGTCGTTCACCTTCAAAATCGCGAAATAGCAGTGGAATTATCGCTGTTCTGTCGCTTTCCATACAAACCTAAAACGATACCGGCGTCGCTAGACTATGTCGCGTAGTAAAGGTGTATTAAAGCAATTGACAAACAACACAACCAAAAAAAAAAACTAAATCGGGAACTGACTACGTTTTTCAATGAATTCGCATATTTTAATGTTCTCAATTACCGAAGCAATTTGAAACCAGGTGTATTTAAATTAATAAAATAATTGAATATTTTGGCGTGGGTACCAAATTACTGACTGAAAAAATATAAGTATTATAATAATAATAATGCTGGACAATTCACACAGCATTATCTAGCCCAGCCTATCTAGTATTGTGTGTAATATAAGAATTATAGCAAAACATTTTTAATTCAAAACAGGATTATATGCGTAATAATAATAAGTTTACATAAAATTGTATAACCCTCAAATGCAAAATTTAAGTTGTGCCCTTTTTTTATTTTGTGAAAGAGTTAGGTCAATGACCTGTATTGCCAAGCAATCTGGCATAGTAAAGTAAATTATCCTAGGAGTAGTACTAGTTGTATGCTAGTTAATTTGAGGGTAAAATAAATTAACCAGTGAGAACCAATACAAATAACATAAAAGCAATCAGTTATGTTCACATACCTACCCGTATTCGCTACAGTTAAGATAAAAACGCCATGTTAAAGAAAAATTGTCTACGAATTATTGTAATAGCTATACTGAAACCGCTGGGTATTGACCGGTGTATTGTAATGTAACATTCGCAGCGAGAACTATATGTTACGCCGTGTGCTAAAATCAGTCTCGTTGCTCGTTGCGAGTGGTTTCTTTCCCCGCACTGAAAGCACGAACGCTGGCTGTGTTCCTCGTTACATTTCGCTCCATAACGCCGGTCAGTATCAACATTATTGTTATTCGCTATAGACTTGAGAGAAGTTTTATAGGTGGTTAGTCTGTTCGTAGTTGATCGAGTCGTCACATCACAACCTAATATGCAAAAATTTACCATTGTTATGTTTGGCTACGGTATTCGCTACCCAGAGAAGAGACGGCAACGTGGTTTGAGGGTTATGTAATTTTTGGCACTCAAATCGGCTGCTACACTTTTTTATCGCCTAAGTAGTACTCAACTTTCGCTACCTCCTCGGGTAGCGAATTCCGCGTTTGTGTAAACAGGTCTTTATGTCACGCCTTGACTCGATTATCATTTGAATGCGCCAATAGGTTAGCTTGTACTTTACGGTAATAAATAGTAATGCCTTGTATTGTCTAACTAAAGTACAGTAACGCTTTGTGTAATAATGTAATAATGATATGTAACGGAGCCTTAATATTCTTATTTAGTAAGGTAACAACAATAAATAGATAAATAATCAGAAATGCGTTTTTGGTTTCGAAATGCAACACGAATTTATTTTATTAGAGACTTTATTTGTTATATATTTTTTTTTTTTAACCTTTCTAACAGTATTTAGGGCCGATGTGTTCCGATCACGCAATGTAATATTTTAGTCCTTGTTTTTTGTCTTAATCATGTCAATAAATTATTTCGTTTTTTTTACTTGCTAGTGTTAGCATTTGTCTTTTTCAGTTCCCGTCCTCAGTTTATAGCCTTTATTTTTCCGTGTCATTTTTAGGTGTATACACTACGTCGTCGTCGCTGCATTATCTAGATTTTACATTCGTAGGTAGTATAATTTCTCAATGTGCCAATATCAAACACAATCTTCTAATATATATAAAAGAAAGTTGTGTTAGTTACACTATTTATTACTTGAGAACGGCTGAACCGATTTGGCTGCAAATTGGTGGGGATGTAGCTTAAAACCAGGAGACGGACAAAGGATAGTTTTTATTTCGTTCCCGGCTGAACGAATCTTGATGAAATTTGGCAGGGAGGTATACGGTATCCTTGGAACGGACATAGGCTACTTGAATAGAGCGTGCGAAGCCGCGGGCAAAAGCTAGTTTATTATTCAAAGCTAAAATCAAAGCAAAAACATCTGACGTCACGTCTGCAACGCTACCCTGTTACTCGACGGCAGAGCCGTAGAAATAAGCGTAGATTAGTTCTGCAGGAAGCGCTGCTGCCCGCCCCTCGGGGGATATCTCTTCGCTTCTTACGACACCCGCGGGAAGAGTTGGGGTTGTGCTAATTCTAAGTCACACGGCACATAAGACTAGAAGACTACTCCCAGCCAAGTGCGACGTATCGTACGAATATTAGGTAGGTATACTTATTGTGTTTGTTAAATCCAGTGCCCTAAGTACCTTATCCATCGATCTTATAAAATGTTAGTAAACAAAACACGACCCAAAAAACTAAAACTCACTTGCTTGGCGTCGAGTTTCAGATGTTATTGTAAGCACATATACCTAAGGTTTCCATGAAAAAAATTACTTAAGTATGTCTTGGGGGTTGATCCTTGATGAATTAAATACAGGCTAGCTGCGCTCCGCGGCTTCCCGGGGGAATCGAACCCGCAACCTTTTGCGTCGCAGGCGGGCCTTTGCCCACCAAAACCTTCTAACTACAAAGGAAACGGTAGCTACCCAATTCTAGCAATTCATCCTCCGCTGTATATCTGAACGTATCTATGTATAGTATAGAAAAAATAAATCATTTGCTTGCTTTTTTAAAGTCATAGCGAATCCTTTTTTGCACACCGTTCCTAAGCGGTCGTCGCGTCGGTGTGATGTAATCGACGCGAGGTGCAAACTTAGCTTGGTCAAGCTATACACTACAAAGAATACATCCAGATCACGCTGAACAAATATCTGCAGATCGCACAAATATTTGTACTGAGGCGGGAATCGAACCTGCAATCTCCTGCGTCGCAAGCGGACAATGCCCACTGCGCCACAGACGTCTTTAATTGATAAGATAAGGTAGAGCTTGGAAAAAGAAAAACGTAGTTCCGTCGCTTGTGTGTTGAGTAGGTACGTGCGGGCCCTAATGCGAGACGATGGGACGCAAGCCCCCTTGTGTCTATAGTACCATCAATGGCACAAGTGATACTAGTACCTACCATTGACAAATATACTAGTTTATACGTGTGCGTCAAGTTAGCAGCCACACCATGGACTTTGGTGGTTTCAACTATACCAATAAATGTGCCATAAAATAGTGCCTCTCGATGGCTAAGTAAAATATAAAATGCCCCCAGTACTTTAGGAGATATTTATGTCTTTCACTGTGGCTGCTACCTTGACGTCAAGCTGGCTGCCCCACTGATTTCGACGAAACTATAGCGAGATAAGAATCGTGAACTATGCCAAATAACTGACCCCCCATACGATATCATAGTTCTCCTGCAAAGCTTAGAATTAGACCTCTTGTGGTTTATGAGATACTAGCTGCGCCCCGCGGCTTCGCACGCGTTGTTCCTATGGAAACGTTAAAACATGATTTTCATCCCACGGGAACTGATTTATGGGATAAAAAGTAGCCTATGTTTTATTCCAGACCTAGGACTATGTCTATTTTAAATTACAGCCATATCCGTTCTGTAGTTTTGGCGTGAAGAAGTAACAAACATCCATACAAACTTTCGCATTTATAATATTAGTGTGATAGTGTGATGTGATTTGGCTCTGAACAGCTTTATACGTACATTACGCAGAGTACAGATGAGTACAAAAGTTTACATTACGTTTGCCACTTGTCGCTAGATGGCGTATATTGCAGCTAAAGTACTTGCTTGAATTTATTGAAGGCGGAAACAGAGGTGGTATGGTGTATGGTGGCCTCCATAGAGTTTATATGTGGCCTCTAAGTGCAACTTCGCACCTCTACCTAAACTGAACTGTTGGTGTTGTTGTTATTAGTATTACGAACGTCACTGTCACTGTCAGTCAGGTTGACAGTCCTAACTTGTCATGTTATGTATGAGTGTGACGGAACTCTTCTTCCCTCTCTCTCCTTGCAACCCCGGCACGGCTGGCCTATATTTTCATGTAATCAATTCTAATTAATAAATAATAATATCAATCAACAAACCTGCGCTTTTACTTTACTAACAGGTTATGGGCCCAGAAAGAAGAAACCTAAAGAAGCAAAGTTGTTTTTTCTCGACTCGCGTGGTGAGTGGATTACACGTGCTAACCTCATCGTAACGTATCATGGCGTCGTCGCCGTCGCCGATATCTACGGGAGTTGCCGCTGCCATTATGACCACTAGCGGATCAAGTACTTCATCTTCAATAAATGGGTACAGTGTTGAAAAATTAGAAGGAATTTCCAATTACGCAACATGGAAGTTCTGCATGAAAATGGCGCTGACCCTCGAGAACCTGTGGACCTGCACTCAAGAAAACGAACTTGATCCGAATAAAGATCAGCGAGCTCTTGCTCGGATCTGCTTATCCTTGAAGCCTCATTGCTATCAATATGTGCAAACAGCCGCTACTAGCAAAATAGCCTGGACCAATTTGGCAAACGTGTTCGAGGATAGGGGCCTGTATCGTCGAGTGCTCCTTCTACGACAACTACACCGTATCGAACTGGCATCATACTCATCAGTCACATTATATATGGATGCAGTTATGACATTGGTCCATAAATTAGCTGACATTGGAAAACACATAGAGGATGGAGAAGTTGCCGAGCTGCTCCTGAGTGGACTACCATCAGATTATGATCATCTAGTCTCCAGCCTTGAGACAATCTGTCTCACAAGAAATCTGTCAAGTGAACAAGTACGAACCAGACTACTTCAAGAAGAGTTCAGAAAGTCTGAACCTCCTACTGCTACATCATCATCAGCCTTCATTTCAACAACGTTGAAAGTGTGCTCATACTGCAACAAAAAGGGGCACTATAAGAATAAGTGTTTTAAACTGCGTCGAGATCGTCAACAGAAGAAAAATAATCAGGACACAGAAAAGACCTTCGTGGCCTCCGCTTTTTGTGCAGAAAAGCAGGACTGGGTGGTGGACTCCGGCTGTTCTACGCATATGTGCAATGACAAAAATTATTTGATGAACTTTATAGACAATACAAGTAATATCAAAATAGCTAGTGGTGAAAACATTGAATGTCTAGGCTCTGGAGACATGTTTTTAGATACGAATGATCTGGTAAGAAAAATTCAAAATGTTTCCTATGTCCCTCAATTGTCAGTCAATTTACTTAGTGTAAGTAAAATGTGTGATAAAGGTTACACTGTGGTCTTCAACAGAAAGGGCTGCCTTATATATGAGAAATGTGCTATAAACGGGGCTTCCATTTGTAAGGCTTTTAATAATAATGGCGTCTACAAATTGGTAGGTAGGCCGCATAATATTCGTGGTGTGTCATCTCAGTGTGCAGTGGTGGCGCACTCTACAGCTCTCCTGCCCGAGCAGGAGCCAGCACAGAGTGCAAACGTAGCTGAGGTGCCGATTGATATTTGGCACAGGAGGCTAGGCCATCTTTGTATCAAAGGTTTGATAGCCTTAAGGGATGGTGTTGCTAATGGTGTATTGTTTCAGAAGAATAAAAAGGTGGAGCTGGAGAGCTGTGTTCCATGTCTGGAAGGCAAAATGGCAGCCAAACCATTTCCGGCAAGAAGCACCCACTGTGCAAGTGCACCATTAGAGCTCATTCACTCCGATGTCTGTGGCCCCATGCCAGTAGCTAGTTGGGGTGGCTCTAAATATCCGGTAACGTATACTGATGACTACACACGGATGAGCTTTGGCTACCTGCTTCAAAGGAAGGATGAGGTATTTTCTACTTTTCTTGATTTTAAATCTCATGTAGAAAAACAGTTAGGTTGTCCTATTAAAATCTTCCGTTCCGATAATGGTGGGGAATATTGCAGCACCTCTTTTTCTGATTTCCTTAAAAAGGAAGGAATTATCCATCAGACATCTATTCCATATTGTCCTCAGGGCAATGGTGTATCTGAGCGCCTTAATAGGACTCTTTTAGAAAAAGCAAGATGCATGCTTCAAGGGGCAGGTCTAGATGGGCGTTTTTGGGGCGAAGCAGTCAAAACTGCTATTTATTTGAAGAATCGATCCCCAACTTCATCTTTGTCTGGCCTTACTCCTTATGAGAAGTGGACCGGATCAAGGCCAGATCTTAGTCACCTTCATGTCTTTGGCTGCATTGCTTACACACTGATCCCTGAACATAGTAGGAATAAGTTGGGTGCTAAAAGCAAGAAATGTATTTTTGTGGGCTATAGTGAGACCTCTAAGGGCTATAGGCTTGCAGACCCAATAAACCCTAAAAGGGTAACTATATCTAGGAACGTAGCATTTATAGAGAACCAATTTTATAAGACTGACAATAATATTAATTCTAATTCAAATTTTAATGACAATTTTATAATTTATGAATTGAATAATAATATTAAATCTAGTCATAATATTCAAGACTCTAGTCACGCTGAACTGGATCATGGTCAGCAGAGTACAGGTCAAACTCATCTTAATCGGAATAATATATCAGAAGATATTGAAACAGATCATATGTTGACTTCAGATGCTGAAGACGAGTTCTACTGCACTGGCAGCGAGACCGAGGCCGAGTCGCCGTGTGCGCCGATCGCTGTCGCATCCTCTGTGAGAGTGACGTCGCCGCGTTTGGTGGCACCTCAAGGGGAAGCCGCAGCTCCCCTTCCCTCTTCGCCTCTAGTCTCTACTACTCGTCCTATCAGACTTACTCGCTCAAAACCGCCACTGAGGTATGAGGATTACGAAACTGATTTTTCCCTCGTGGCGCAACAAACACTTCCTGGCGATCCACACACATATGAGGAAGCAATGTCTGGCGCTGACAGTCAGCACTGGCATTCAGCTATGCAATGTGAGTACGACTCACTCATTGCAAATAATGTGTGGAAATTGGTTGATAGGCCTCAACATACTAATATAGTCAAAAACAATTGGGTGTTCAAACGTAAACATGATGCCTCAGGAAAGTTTGATAGGTTTAAAGCTAGGCTAGTAGCAAGGGGCTTTACCCAAATTAAAGGCATAGATTACCATGAAACTTTCTCCCCTGTAGTTAGACATAGTACTATGAGAATCTTATTTAGTTTAGCCAATGAGCTGGACTTAAATATAGACCATGTAGATGTCACTACTGCATTTTTGAATGGCAAATTAGAGGAGACAATTTATATGGAGCAGCCTATAGGTTTCACAAATAACAATAATAATCAAGTTTGTCAATTATTAAAAGGTATCTATGGCCTAAAACAGGCTAGTAGAATCTGGAATGAAAAGGTCCATTCCTTGCTTAGTGAAAATAGTTATAAGCAGAGCAAATGTGAGCCTTGTGTATATACTAAAAAAGTAGGTAAAGATATTATTATTATAGCACTTTATGTTGATGACTTCTACATATTTTATAGCACTGACAACAATGAGCTTTTAACATTAATGGAAAATAATTTTAGTGTTAGAAACCTAGGTTCAATTACCAGCTGTCTAGGCATAAATGTGTATAGAGATAGATCTAAGCATATTATTAAATTGGACCAGTCAGAATATATTACTAGATTATTGATTAAGTATGGTATGCAAAATTGTAAACCTGTGTCCACTCCCATGGTGCCTAATTGCAAACTACAAAAGAATGAGAGTGAACACTTGGATGATTGTATATATGATTATAGAGAATTGTTAGGTAGCCTAATGTATATATCTGTGTGCACTAGGCCTGATATTGCTTTTGCATGTAGTAACCTAAGTCAGTTTAGCAACAATTTTGATAAGACTCATTGGCAGGCCTTAAAACGCATTCTTAGATATTTAGGAGGCACAGTAAATTATTGTCTATATTTTCATAGATCTAATGATTTATGTATCACAGCCTTCACAGATGCTGACTGGGCAAATGATATCACAGACCGGAAATCTTACACAGGTTTTGTTGTAAAGCTAGGTAGCAATACTATCAGCTGGGAGTCGCGTAAGCAACGATGCGTAGCTTTATCAAGTACAGAGGCTGAGTACCTATCTATTTCTGATGTTTGTAAAGAGCTTTGTTTTACTAAAAACTTTCTATCAGAGATTGTAACTATAGGTATTCCAATAACAGTGTATAATGACAATCAAAGTGCACATAAGCTACTAGAATGTAAGGAATATTGTCATAAGAGAACGAAGCACATCGATCTTCGTTATCACTATGTTAAAGACTTAATAAGGAAGAATGTGTTAATTGTTAAGTATTTGCCATCTGAACAAATGACAGCTGATGTACTAACGAAATCGTTAGGTGGATGTAAGCATAAAATGTTTACTTTTGAATTAAATGTAATTCCTAAATGATTTAGGTAAATTGGATTTATGTTCATGTAAATATAAAGTAGCTTCAAAAAAAAAAAAAAAAAACACCTAAATACTGTACTGAACTAGGTCTTAATGGTACATAATGCAATGTAGTATTTCCTCTCACAGTGTGAGGCCTTTAATATGTGTGTTTTCTCAGTTTTATTGTCTCGAAGAAGACTGTTTCTTTTGGTGAAATGTAATTGTTTGAGACGTTCAAAATACTAAGGGGAAGTGTTGTTATTAGTATTACGAACGTCACTGTCACTGTCAGTCAGGTTGACAGTCCTAACTTGTCATGTTATGTATGAGTGTGACGGAACTCTTCTTCCCTCTCTCTCCTTGCAACCCCGGCACGGCTGGCCTATATTTTCATGTAATCAATTCTAATTAATAAATAATAATATCAATCAACAAACCTGCGCTTTTACTTTACTAACAGGTGTCTCTTTATTTTGGTCAGTAAATATTTTGTTTGTTTTGTGAATAGTGAACCTGAGGTGTAACATACTGGGGTAGGTAGATTGTAGCTTAAAATTCCAGAGCATGTAGATGGGAGCAAGGCAGCCGAGCAACCTCCGAAAACAAACTGTCTCCTCTCCATTGATTTAAAAAAGGCCATAAATATTTTAAATTCCAGTAAATCAATGTTGTCGTCTATGGTTTATCGACATGCCACAATGATATAGTTGACAGTGGTATGTAACTCCCGTAGAAACATCAAATTGGTAGATTTTGACATTTGACAGCTAGCAACCCTTGCTAGTATTGTCTGTCTTGACAAACCATAGACGAACGCAGCTGTTAGCGTGTCGAGGTGTTTGTTTGAGTAAATTTATCAAAATCTAACGAAATTTCCATTATTCAGTGAACGTGTAAAAGTAAAACGGCAGTATGTCGTTTCAACAAATGCTGGCTTACCGACGGGAGTTGCAGATTGCGTCCAGATACAGGATATTGAGAAAAATTGGTGGTGGATCATTCGGGGACATCTATTTAGGGATAAACATTGCGAATGGAGAAGTAAGTAAACCTATTTGTATGTATTCTCAGCTTCACCTGAATGCTCTAAATGAGCGCGAAGTTGTCGTAGAACTGGAGATGTCAGGAACAGCAGAAATCGCGATGACGAAGTTCACCTCAGTGGGCTGACTATTGTGAAATTTCCATGCTAAGGCCATCCAAACCGTAACCTACATTGTGATAATCTTGATCATTCTCGTTACCACAGTAGCTTGTATAGAACAGAGCCTTAGACGCCGAGTCCTGATGTTTCTGTAATGTTTATTATTTACATTATTTTATCTCAATGTGATAGGGATGTGCTTGACCCTAGTTAAAAATAAAAATGAATTCGCATATAGGAATTTGTAACATTTATAGGTACTGGGTGAATGAACAGGTAGAAACCATCAACAGGTACAATCCTTGAGTTAAAACCTAAGCTAAGTTTCAATAGCAGCAATTTAAGTTTTATTGTTGTGTGTGTTAAAACTATGACCATGAAAATCAACATGAGTTTCATCACAAGAAACCATAATGATACTAAGGATTCAATGAGAACACTCACAAATTAAGTTATCTGAATAAACATTAGTTGGATAACTGTCACACTTTTATGAAGACCTATAAAATAAAGCTGTATATAAAAATTATAGTACATACTTTTTAGGGCATGAATGGAAGGTAACTACTTTGCTTATGAAATTTGTCTCTTAAAAACCTCTCTATGACTTTATTAATCTGATTATACAAAAGATATTTCTAGAGTGAAAAACTCATTCTTAGCATATAGTTTGAAATTAATTACTAAGTAAAGAACTTACAAACTTACTCTCACATTTTTGGTGGTGGTAAGTGTAGGTAAATAAGGAAATTATTAGTTAGTGTAAGTCTAATTCAGTTAACTCATTTTACCTAATATTTTTTTATCAAGAACTGAGTACCAATTAATTGTACTACTTTTTCACAACAAATTGTTAAAGCTTTTAAATCCATCATGGTTAATAATAAACCCAAAATACCTCTACCAAATTTATTGTAGGTAATTGCCATTTTTGAACTAAAGTAACTGGATGTGGGTTGCAGTGGATGTATAATAATTGATTATGTATTAATGATCACAAAAGCAATGGTTATTTTGTGATCATGGTGCAACTGAAACTACTGAAACTGTGCCGAAATATTCGAAAGCTCAAAAATCAAATTATGGTAAATATACCATTGGGCCATTGTAAATAACTTTAGTAAATTGTTAAATGTTTTGCAACTTTTAAATTACCTACCTATCCCAAAATTTTAATTGGTAATTTCCATTTTTGAACATAAGTAACTGGATGTGGGTTGCAGTGAATATCTATTATAATTAATAATGTGATAAAGTTGATTATAATGGTAGAAGTTAGTTACACAATTATCAATCTAATGATAATTGACCCATGACCATTGAAAGCTGATTAACTGATTATAGCCCCTGGATAAAAATTGTCCACCACAACACAATCCAGCTAATCAAGATTTATGCTAATAAATATTTCGTTCAAAAACGACAAGTAGGCATCACTGTTTTTATTTAGATAGTTTTTTTTGATTAATAATCCTCTTCAAAAAAAAACCTTACACCCAATTTCAGCTACAACATTCATAAAAGTTGTTTGTATATTTTCCCATAACCTTGCTGTTTCAATCTTAGTACCTAGTCTTTCATCATTGGCCTATTCACCACAATCTTGGCAATGTAATTTCAGCAGCAGCAGTGCCAAACAGTAGATTATGCCAATTTTTCTGGCATCCTATCAATTTTTTTGTTTACATTTATTTGAACTATCTACTATTTTACTACTGCTATCAAAAAATAAATAAAAACATTACTGAATTATATCGGCGAAACCTAATAAATAAGGTAAAGGTAAATAGAAAACCATTTGGGCCATGTTTAGTACAACCCTTCTTTACTTTTCTGCCAAAATAGTAGTATTTATTTAGCTGGCAACATTCATCCGAAATATTTCGTTCAAAAACGACAAGTAGTCATCACTGTTTTTATTTATTTATGTAGTTTTTTTGATTCTCTTCAGAAAGGAGAAGAGAGGAAGAAACTTATCTTCGTTTTAATTTTCATGAAAATTACCTGTACTTCTAAATAAAGGAAGAATTTCCAAAATTTTAACATTTTGTATGTCAAGATCGAAAGAAAAAGTTCTAACGCTGTACAAAACTTGTTTCCGAACGACAGTCGTCCATCATTCTTTTTCGTTCCGTCAGTCACACAGTTTCGTATTTCGTAAAATGTAGTTCGTGAATTTCTATCATTGTTCTATTCAGTGCGTGATTTTGTGCCCTTTATAGTTTGATATTTATAATAACGAGACGATTTTATTATAATCTACAATCATGTCGACCTTCATTCGAAATGAAATCCTGATCACGGGAAAGTACAAGATGCAGAAAAAAATTGGTGGTGGATCATTTGGTGACATTTATTTGGCCATCAACATCGACAGTGGCGAGGTAAAAATGCTTGCTATTTGTTCTGATTTCTAATTTTAAACCCTAGTTTAGCCCCATGTGTGATTGTACCTCGTTTTCTCCGAGGACATGCGGAGCGCTATGTGATTTCTCGTGACGTACTACAATATGTTATGCCCAAGTTTAGCATCTACTCAGATCAGAGATTATGATATCTTCAGGGTCGTAGGTGATTGCATGACAAATCAACACTGAATATTGGTTTCTGAGTTATTACACTGGCTTGGTTTATGTAATGGTCTCACTGAGTACCAGGTCTCACTGAGTACCACCTTCTTGTTCCATAATTTCTAAAACTGGTTAGATTTGACCTGCTAATGCAGTCTGTTGAAGTTAAATTATGTAAACAATATGTGATGTCCATTTTCTCCAATTGGGCTATATTGAGGTTAGTGGGCCATGGGCCGAGAGGGTCTATTTTGAATATTATGTATGATTTATTTTGTTTTTATGTAGGTACATAACATCGGAATAAGTATCAAGTTCAAATATTGAATAATCAAATCAATAATGGTACATATACATCAACATGCGTACAGAAGGTATTATACGACATAACATTAAAGTAAAACAGATCCTCATCTCATATAAAAATGAATTGAATGATAACTTGCAACATTGACAATGTTGGAGCTTGATAGCCATCATGGTTTAATCCCTCACTAGTGCTCCATCCCCACTCATGGGTGTATATAATTTTTTTACCTGAATACCAACAGAGGAGGGTTATGAGTTTGATACCCTATGTTTTGAACGGTAAATGTTCAAAACATAGGTTTGTTAACATTAAACTCTATAATCATAATAGTCTTCTAACTTAACACATTGCAAAATCTCGCTCTGTATTCTTCTATTGACATAAGTCAGACTGAGAAATAACACTAATTAGCAGCCGTTTTATGTTAGCAGACCATTATGAATAAGGGGGTTAAATATAGCCTATGTTACTCAGGGATGCAGCATTATTATAGTAAAAGACTTTTTGTAATTGGTTAATTAGTTTTTGAGTTTATTTGTTATAAACATCCAAAAAAAATGTCTCTTTATAATATTAATATATTTAGTAAAGACTATGTATGACAGTGCTGCTCTAAAATGGATTCACAAGTGGTTCTATTTTATTTACAATCTCGGGTAAAGCCAATGCCGCTAAATTAGAGATGGTGTTACCTTCTTCATCCCCAAAGAAGTATAATGACTTGAGTAGAGAGACTTCCTAACATTCTCACAAAATTGTTGACATAATCAAACAATGGTGTTTGTAGTAATCTTTAATAAACCATTTCAAATACTGGTAACTGGCACTGTGTTTCGGTAAGAATGAAATGGTGAGGCTAATAAGTTTCAGAATTTCATCAATTTCAATTCATATTTAGGTTGACCTCCTGATATGACCTATGACCTCTTTTTGACAACCTGTTTGCATTTCGTGGAGGCTTTGACTTTGGCTATCCAAACCTTTCTAGTAAGGTAAAAACGTTTTTTTACCTTTAGCTCTGCTTAGGTAGGGGCTAGCTGCTAGCTGATGCTAAGTTAATTATCCGTCAATAGGTTTTTGCATACAAAGGTTTTATCATAGCTACTTTGAGAGCAATAATAATTCTCTGGATTTGGAAAGAAGTTTCATATAACTAATAAATTGTAGTGCAATTGAATGGGGTGTTGTCTATTTGTATATCTTGAAACTCAACTTCTTTGAATGAGCATAACTTCTGTTTCAAGAAAACTTGATTCAAAAATGCCTATTTATTTGGCAAGGCAGAAAATAATGAAGCAAGAAATAGGATTGATTTTGTACATCCGCGTCGCTAATTTTCGCAAAGCACCTACTTTGTTATATTATCTTGAAGGCTATTACTACGGAAATTGGCAAGGTCTAATAAATTCACCAAATCCGGTTGAATTCCTATTATCCTTGGTCCTTGGCGTTTCTACCATTTTGTTTTTATATCGCGAAGGCTTTGATTGTGTCTGGCAACATCGTGGTAATTTGTGTGGTAGTTTTTGAAGATGTTATTGCTGGCTACACAGCCATTGTGACGTCACACGGCTGTCTGTCTGTGGACATCTTTTGAGACTCTGAATAAAATGATTTTCAGAGGTTTTTTCCTGTGTTATAAACGTCTGTAAAGTTAATAACGATATTTTAGACGCTAAATTGTGAAAGTGTGGTGTAAGGTTTACACTCGGTGCGATGGGACATCAATAAACTTTCTGTGACAACGACTCGAAAGCAAAATGGCTACCTTTGGAAACATGTTGATAGCCCGAAAAAACATAGTAATAGCCAATAAATATAATGTTGTCCGAAGAATTGGCGGAGGTAGTTTCGGTGACATCTATCTGGCAGTCAATATTTGCGGTGGCGAGGTAATTTTATGTGATTTTTTATTGATTCTTCAACCAACATTCCCCGAAGGATTTCGCGTTTTGGTAAGACGGTGAAGTATTTCGGGATTATTGGTCTCGAAGATGGCGGCCTGGGCGTTTTCTTTCTTGTATTACAACTAACGGGATCGCCTTTATTCAATGCCACTGAGATTTCCTCTGTGCAACGCCTCGCTAATCCGTATTTCCTAAGTGGCACATAGGGGTAAGAAGTTGCACATCTTGCAATGTGAAATCTGAAAGGAGACCATTGTTAGACCTTTGACTCCTCATTAAACTTGCTGTATCTAACGCCCTGTTAAGTAGGTAAATACATAATTTTATTTAGCATTTTACCAGCCAGTTTATATGCTCTCAATGAAATGGGACACTATTGATCTCTAACTTCATACACCTGTCCAAGTTGCTCATTATTTTGAACCTTTTTCATGATTTGTTTCTGATAAATTTATAAAATATCTACAACTCCTGTTTAGAAATGACATGACTCATCTGGGAATCTCCGGTTCAAAGGTCAACCACCTTTTGGATCTTTGGCATAGAATAACTGGGACATAAGTTCCTAAATTGATTTGTTGTTTTAAAACAGCTGTTACTGATATTTGTACAGCTGGCCTTATCTCATGTTTTTATTTACTTCCTTTAACCTTATCTCTTATGTTTGCTGCATGAAATACCATGCATGGTAACACGCAATGGTTCAACCCGAGTCACAGTGCAGAAAATGAGTACACACACACACCATGCATGGTGTTTTTATGAGCATTGTGTATTACAGTGAGCATTTAGTTCTGCATAGTAAATTGTTACCAATAGAGTAGCCTTTATACCATCAGGCCAGCTTTGAGCCAGAAGCGTTAGGACAACCTTATTTTGAAATTATAAGCGGTCACTATATCTTGAAATCTATGTCTGGTTTGATTCAGAATTAACAAACTTTACTTATTATTCTTTTTAAGATTGTCTATGGTAATCGGAATTATGAAATTTGAGAAATGTTGTGTAAGAGACAAAGGCTAAAATACTAACCCCCTTATTCTTATTCTTAGTCTGCTCACTAAGCACACTGCTTAATCTCGCTGTGTCTTCTTCTATTGACATAAGTCAGACTAAGAAATAACACTACTTAGCAGCTATTTTATGTTAGCCAATCATTATGAATAAGGGGATAAGAATCCTTGAGAAGTTAAACTATGAACTTAAGTCAAATATTAAAATGTACTAATATTGATGTTCTAGCAATTAGACTACGAACTGGGCCAGTTTTCAATGAGTGGAACAAATTAGAAGGGTGATTCTATTAGACATAAGTAATAAGACTTGATTGTGACCTCTTTTTTCCATCAATTTGGTACAGTACCATATTAAAAGAAGATGACATGATCATGATCACAACTCCAATCTTTTAACACTTGTAGAGTTCATCTCAAGGAACTTAGACCTCTGCTGTCAGGTAGACGTGCTCTACTTCGACATCCAAAAAGCATTTGATAGGGTCAATAACGACATACTGCTGGCCAAACTAAGCGCCATAGGCTTCGCGCCCGATCTTCTCAGACTTCTCGCCGACTATCTGCGCGATCGCCAGCAGTATGTTAAACTCGGAATTTATGAGTCCGCACCCTATCACACGCGGTCAGGGGTAAGTCAGGGCTCTATTTTAGGGCCCTTGCTTTTTATTTTAATGATAAATGACTTACCAGACGTTGTAGAGCACGCGGAGTGTCTGTTGTACGCCGACGATTTGAAGCTCTACACTGTCATACGTTCCACGGCAGATTGTGAGGCGCTTCAAGTCGATGTTAACGCGGTATGTCAATGGTGTATTGACAACAAGATGGGGTTTAATCCTTCCAAATGCTCCGTGATGACTTTCGGTCGAAGGAAAAATCCGTTATTCTTTGATTACTCGATACATGGCAACATCATCTCTAGAGTAACGGTAATCAAGGACTTAGGAGTTACTTTTGACCGAAAGCTCACATTTCACGACCACATCGTTACGGTCGCCAAGCAATCGTTTCAAAGACTCGGCTTTGTTTTAAGAAACGCCCGAGACTTTCGCAGTGACAGTGTCGTGCGGCTTCTGTTCGGGGCTCTAGTGCGGAGCAAACTAGAGTCAAGCAGTTCCGTCTGGAACCCGCACGAAAGTACGTACGCGCTGTTACTGGAAAAGGTACAGAAGGCGTTCCTCAGGTCTCAGTACAAGCGAGAATTTGGGTATTACCCGTATATGTACCCAACTAGGTTTCTCCAAGGGCGTCTTGGATACAATTCCCTACAGACTAGAAGAGCGTACGAACAAATAGCAACAATGTGCAAGGTGCTTCGTGGTAGGATCGACGTTCCTGACCTACACAACCTTCTGTTTCGGCTCTACCTCCCTGATAACTATGTTCGCAACAGAAGCCACAGGCTCTTCTCTGTTCCCTTTGCTAGAACCGTCGCTCATACCAACTCCCCACTGCCTCGCACCCTCGCCGCCCTTAACAGACTCCTGGACCGGAATCCAGACTGTGATATATTCGCAGATGAATGGAAGAGTTTTATGTTAGTATGCCTGAGGTTTTGCGAGAGTGATGAATGAAAGGATGCTTGGTTTGTTTAGTTAATATCATTTTAATTCTTTTAATTTATTTATATGATGAGTTGTTTGATTTTTAATGTTTAATATTATACATCTATTGATATTAATTTTAATTTTTTTGATAATTATAATTTTTGTGTTATAATCATAAGTAACTAATGTAATTGGTTTGGTAAAATCGTGTCAGCTACTTAATAAACAATAAACAATAATGATCATGTGTAACATGAAATTTACTTATTGCAGGGGCTACACCACTGTATATAAAAATCAGTGCTAATGTCTTCTGTTTGTTGCAGGAAGTTGCAGTAAAGGTTGAGTCGATAAAGGCGCGGCACCCCCAACTCCTCTATGAGAGCAGGGTTTATAAAATGCTCCAAGGGGGCATTGGAATTCCGCATATAAGGTAAGAAACCAAAATAACATAATTAATTCTTAGTCAGTAAACTCTTATGCCATGGTCGCTGTATCCGATTTTGTGGCATGACATGACACATTGCACAATATGGTGCTATGCTACTGCCCTCCTAGTAGCATATATTCTTCTACGGACAGTTCTGTGCAGCTTTGATAAAGTATACATGACCTGCCGTCAGCTCTTGCGCTGTTAAATTGTTGACCACAAGGTGAACAGAGGCGTCTCAGCGGAAACATGTCCAAAGAAAATAGAGTGACAGCTTTGTACAATAGAATAGTAACATTATTATACTTTATTATTGTAGGTTCCACCAATGTGTCCTGCTTAAATTTGTGCTTTTGAGACTAACCCACAAATATTTTAAATGTAACTTAAATTCAAGCGTGTCTCACTGATGAGTTTTTGATAGATTTGCATTGAAAATTGTCATAAATGTGTGCGTGTCACATCACCCACCCAGTCTGGGTCTCAGTTCTGAGGTAACAAAAATACAGTTGAACTGAGAACCTTCTCCTTCTTTTGAAGTCCTTTAAAATTTGAAGGCCCAACCAGTCGGTCTTTATGTGTTTAAAAGAAATCTAATATCCATCTCTACATGTTATCTACTTCTGTGAATTGAATATCGTAACTTGACCTTATGTTTGTATTGAAAATGCTAGCTATACAACTTGGTGCTGTCTCAGATATCTCCTGCATACATTGTAATATTCTTTGAAAGGCTAGGTGCATGCAACATATGCATTTTCAATATTACACTAATTGCATCATATTTATGTTTTAAACTAGTTTCAGTACGTGGCTTCGCACACCTTTATTTTATGGTAACAACAAAAAACAAAACAGACTTATATTGGTGGATGATGATGATAAAATCCTTTGTCTGAATTTCGCAAGACTCGCGTAGATCTAACCTATACGGCGCGCTGGCAAGGACAAAACGCCTACTCTCTTAGATCGCCTATTTCGGTAGGAGCTAGATACGCCGTTTTAATTATTAAGTATTCAAACTCCAATTTTGATTAATAACTATAGGGTTCTAAAATACAAAGTTATAAATCTTTGAGCACAATAAAACAAAGTGTATATATTTGTGTTAAAAAGAGCCATTCCTACAAAATATCTGATTATCTAGCTAGAGGATATAAAAGCTTAGGACAATCTTTGCTCCAACTCGAATAATAACAACTAACAGGGTAACAGTTTCTTTGTTGATTCTTTACTTTAGCCTACATATCGAAGGAACAGAAAACAAAAATATTACATACCTACATTACCTACTTTATTTCGATGTCTATTTTAATTTTAATAATTTGATTTCTTCTTTTGTATTTACGGAAATAAAGATTTTTTATCCCCTCGAACTGAGGCAGTAATTATCCGTTTCCGGGTTAATAATATATGCAACAAACTTAACTAACAAAGGTCCAATTTCTTGGTTTGTTGAACTACGTGCGCGGTGACAGAATTTTCTTATTCCTGAACTAATATGTATACGACGACTACATACATTTTGCATTCCTTGATTTACTGAACTAATCTCACGCACACTGAAAACAAGTTTGACCTCGGTCGTAAATATCGGACAAGGTTACTGAACGAAAAGTTGAGCTCGAGCTGTATAAGAAAGATTTCCGAAGCTCAATTCTAATTATTAATATAATTAATTAATTAACGTAACTAAAGAATAAATTTACACATACCGGGGACAGTGACGTTTACAGGCGTTAAGATAATTGGGTTTGTTTTAAAAAAACTGTAGACAGACTTCAATTTTATAGTTTTATCATGGATGCCATTATGCAAACAAATTAAAATGGTACCACAAGGGAAGCACCACCTGTCAAATAAGAAGAATCATGAAAATCAGAGTACCCAGTCAAAGTTCTGAGGTAAAAAAAACAGTCGAATTGAAAACCTCCTCCTTTTTTTTAAGTCGGTTAAAAATTTCAATATCACACAACTGACTGTTACCTATTTCTTGTATTATGATGCTTTGAATTTATACAACTGTATAACGGACATGAAAGTGAAAATTCGTCTATATCATCATTTCAAGGTCGTAATGCGCGTTACATTACATCGTACAAAACCGCTTAATGTTATCTTTGCTGATTCACTGTTGAATTAATTTGATCAATATTTTTGTTAGGTGGGGTAAACTTATCAGAAGTTGACTAATGACTAACGTTAACGTGTAAAGTACCGTTTTATGTGACTCACCGTCATCACATCAGTCATCATTGTGAAAGCGCTAAAAAACTTAACTACTGAAAAATTGTGACGCAACTTTGATTGAAAAGTTAACCCGTTTTTGGGCGTTCGTTTTGATATTTTTTGATCCGATCTCATCTATCAACTTCGTTAGTTTTTCAAAGTTGTCCTCTGGGATTTCTACTTACTAATATTATATGGAGAATTATTAAATTTCGCCTACAGTTTGGAGTTTCACCTTCACAGTACACCTACATGAGCGTCACATTTTAGCCCATAATAAACGATACGCTGGCTTTTCGGAAAAGGTTGTGCGATCTGATTTTATCCATCTTCATTCGACTTCGTTTCAAAGTAGACCCCCTGTTACCTCGTTTAATGCAAGTACACTCGCGTTCAATTGAATCGACTCAAGTCGACATTTACACATAAAATAGATTTTTTCCGATTTGCCTAAAAGCAGCCCAAGTTTTAGCTTTGTAATCAGCGTGTATGTATGTATATCTTGTTTATAATTCAATGAATGACAAGTAGCTCCTGAACTTGACATGAGTCTGCTATTTCACGAGTACAGAAGATTTCAATTCCATTCAGCAATGGAGATCATGTTAATTGGCGGACTGAGAATGTGTCTCCATGGTAAGGTAACGAGAGAAGAGACCGAGTATACAGGCGTCTAGTTGAACGGTCTTCGCAATGCGGTTTTTCTGAATTTACAGCTTGAGTCGATTGAGTTGCACGCGAGTGTAGTAAATTAAAGAACTAATCCAATCAATGTGCCAGTAATGCGACACCGATGCGCCAATGTCGGACTTAATTCTATTTCGAATCGTGATAAATAGCGCTCGGAAAGGCCACGGAGACGTTAATCTATGTAAACCTATTTTGCGCGTTGATTAACTAGTCCCAGTCCTTCTAGCCGTGTAGATTAATAAAACAGGCCAAGTGCGAGTCGAACTCGCGCACGAAGGGTTCCGTACCAGCAAAAAATCACGTCTGTTGTATGGGAGAGCCTTGCCCCCATAAATATTTATTTTATTCAACTTTTTAGTATTTTTAGTTATACTGGCAATAGAAATATATTCACACACGAACATTTCAACTGTCTTACTATCACGGTTAATGAGATACAGCCTGGTGACAGACGGATAGACAGATAGACTGACGGACGGATAGCGGAGTCTTAGTAATAGGGTCCCGTTTTACCCTTTGGCTACGGAACCCTAAAAAGAGCTAAAATACTCTTTATTATCTCTGTACTCAACCACAAAACATTTGAGCGATTTGAGAGCCCCTAGTTGGCAAACCAGATCTGGTTTCCTGAGAAGCACCTGGGTTCTTTTACAAAATAATCGATTGCGCAAGTCTCCTTGTGTTATTCCTAATATGCATCACGGGTTCTTATAGCCCTAAAACTAAACATGGTCTCAAAGATTGCTTATATGAATACAGCTTGCCGTATGAATGGACATCTGCTGATGAGAATTACCTTCTAAATGGGACAGCAATGCCCGGACGAGCCCGTTATACAAAACCGGCTTTGTGGCAAGACGAGACAACGCTGCTTGCACGGAAATGTGTTGATAATTGTGTTTTCACTGTTCTGACCACATGTAATTGCTGCAGGTTTTTAATTTAGACAGTGGTCGTTTATAAACCTGTTTTGCAAAGATTTGGCGATGTAATATTATCAAAATACTCTGTTTGCGTTGCTTGAGGATAGAGAAACAAGCTGGTGTATCGTAAGTAGGGTTGCCAACTTTTATAAGAAGAAATAGAGTATATCTGATTACAAACGAGGTAAATAAAGAGTACAGACTTTAAAAAAGAGTATTTATCATTTATTTTAAATTTTTAAAAAGGTATTTTTTGGTACTTTTTAAGTTTTTACGGCACATAACAATTTTTCATTGTTTTTAAAAGAATTGACTTTAAACATTCTAACTCTGTGCTTACATAGATCAGGAGCGCAATTTCAATGAAGCCCTGTTTCTCTCTTCCCGCTACTTCTTCATGACTTCATTCATGACTGAAAAGACTCAGTAAAAGCGGAAGTGGTAGGAACAGAGCGAGCTAATCTTTTTTTAAATAAACAAATTCGTCAGGTTTTTTTAAAAAATGTATTGCCATTTTTCTGCATTTTGGTGGTAGAATTGTTCTGCAGGCGCTGCTGCCGCTGATGGATATCCCTTAGTCGCCTCTTACGACACCCACGGAAGAGATGGTGCAAATTCTAAGCCAGCCCCACAGTCTATTCACTGTCTAACATCAATAGATTTTGAATTATCATAGAGCAATCCTTCTGGTACTAGTATAATAAACATTGCGTCAAAAGAGTATTTTAGCGTACTCTATTAGCGTTATAGATTATAGAGTACGCCTACGTGATATAGAGTACAATACTCTATTTTAAAGTACGGTTAATCGTAAGCGTAACTCTGGCTAGTAACCACTTACTAGTCTTTAGAAAGTATTTATCTAAACCTGGAGCAAGCGTCAGATTGATGCTGCAAGCAGCAGCTGTTCTGATCTTGCCTTTGGCAGAAAAATATTCCCCGTGTGAAAGTTACTTCAAGTCACGCCGGAGTCGTGAATTTTTGGAATACATCAATTTCGTAGTCAGTTAGCTATTTATTTATAAATAATTCTGGACAATTCACACAGCTTAATACTAACTAGGTCTGTTTACTTTGGAGCTAGCAGCATTATCTATTATTCATTTGGGTAATCAATCACTTTTACTCCACTTCTGTCTAGTTGCTATAATACCCAACGGAACTACAAAACACTGAAGATTACTTTGGAAATCGATCGGATAGGGTTCTAGTCTAGTTCTAGTTAATTGTCCAGCCAAAAATTTAAATCATTAGATACCTACGCCCCCTACGCCCAAAAACTGGCATGGTCTTTGAATGCGTGCGTTAACAAAATGCCCATGCACGCACATGATAGAATTAGTGTTTTGTCAATAAACCTAACTGTTATTATTGCTTTTATTGTGCAATCACATAGCACGAAATTTTGTAAACACACAATTAACCGATTCCAAACGACTAAGACAAGTTTATGAGCTCACAAACTTCGCATGGCAACAAACGAAGCGCGGTCTCACTATGGAAAGGGCCTTTCTAACGATTTAAATCTTGTCATTATTTGTTATTTATTTGGGTAATCACTTCTTACTCCTGTCTAGTTGCTGAAATACCCAACGGCATCACAAAATATAGGTTCTTACAGGAGAATATTTTGGGTATAAATTGATAGACGATAGATAGGCTTCAAAACTCATCGGTGTTTGTAGCCCTTGGCCAGTAGAGACAGGTTTCGACCGGTCTCGGCCTATTTATGTCCCAGTCCGACTAACAGTCTGTCTCCATAAAACCGGTTCCAAAACCGATATGAGTCACTGTTCGTCGTGATGAAATCAGAACAGTCCTGTAAGCAAATACAATTTTGATTTCAATTGATTTGCCTTTCAAACTACCTAGGTATGTGTGTATTTTAGCAACTTATTGTGCTATATGCTTGCTCTAAGTTTTATTTATAATGTTTTATTTTCAATGTTTACGCTTTAAAGTGGTCAATGATAAATTAAAAAATTCATTTCATTTCAACTTATTTATCAACTTATATTTTTCTAATGTCCATCAACAGCTTTGTCTGTTAAATTTGGCAATATATGCGCAAAAATCTGCAAAAACGTCAATTTAAATGCAATCGTCTGGATAAAAAGTAGGTATGTAATATTTTACAAGAACTCTACCACTCTATTAATCAATGTTTTGAGTATCCATCTATCTATTACTGTTTACTTAAATTTCGTAAATTTGTTTCTCCTAAATAAATGAAATACCTTAGCCACAATAGACTCGAAATAATCGCTAGGAATATGACCGGATATTAAATGTAAAACCAATTAATGCTCTTTAGCAAACAGTAAAAATAATCTTATTATAATAGTTCTAATGCGTGTTTGCGTGCGATACGTACGTGATTATTAACACGGTGAATGTGCGCAGTTGTTTTTGATAAACAAGCTTTGTGGTTTCCGTTAGCTTCGATACGAACTGCCTTTTAGATATTTGTCTAGAAAATGTCTGAAATAGAGCTAGGGCAGTGTCCTGGGTATAAAAATATTATTTTATTTAGTACTACGTCAGTTAGATTATCAGATATATTGGTGAAACAAAAAAATACGAAATAAAGCGCATCAAACGGGAGTGGGGGAATAGTGACGTCACGTATTGTTAAAAAGTATCGCAAGGTGTGACAGACATCAGTGCAGGAGGCGCTGCTGGCCGCCTCCGATAGATATCCCTTAGTCTCCTCTTACGGCACCCGCGGGAAGAGTTGGGGTGGTGCAAATTCTAAGCGCACACCACACGGCATCACACTAATATTATAAATGCGAAAGTTTGTATGGATGAATGGATGTTTTTTACGTCTTCACGCCAAAAGTACTGGACGAATCGTGCTAAAATGTTGCATACAGGGAATTATAATACTGGAATCAAACATAGGTTACTTTTTATCCCATTAATCAGTTCCCGTGAGATAGAAATCACCTTTAAACGTTTCCATAGGATCAACGCGAGCGAAGCCGCCGGGCGCAGCTAGTTTATAATAATAGTGCGATTTACTATACTAAAATAATCATTTTTAAGAGGTGAAAAGACAGCTCACAACTATCCGATGTTTTATTCATACAGCACTACAGCGTCAACACAAACGCACGGTGATTATTCGATGGCGAGAAAAAGTTTGAAACCGAACGGTCACGCGTGGCTGCGCGCGCCACCAGGATCACAGAATTAATTACAGTTGCTATCCAACAGACTTTCACTTTGGTAACCAACTTGTGCAGAAAATGTATAGCACTTGCAATCTTGCTTTGTTATACCGGCTTAGAATTTACACCACCCCAACTCTTCCCGAGGAAGTTGTAAGAGACAACTAAGGAACGTCCAGCGGGACGCAACAGCTCCCCAGAACAATTCTACCACCGAACTGCGATCCCAACTGCAACCCGCTTATATCCTTCATGAAATAAAAGCCAATAAGGCTCTTAGTACCGAATAAAATTTTTATCTATCTATCTATCTTATAATCAGGGTGAGGCCTGGGTTCAGCGGAACAGTCGACCAAGGCTGTTGAGGTTGCACACTCGTAGTTAGGTACTAAAACTGGACACAAAATATAGCAAAAAAAACGACGTTATACTTACTGTAAGAGAAAGCAGACTAAATCACGTCAACAGCGTCGCGTCTTAACGACGCGACGGTAAATAATTTAACTTATATAACTACCCATTTTCTCTGGATTAGGGGGAAGGGGGCTAAGGCTGTTGATGTGAATGAATTACTTATTTGTGTCTTCCGTTGGATTAAACGTAGTCTTTACTCTCTCATCATAATAATTTATTAGCAAGAATAAATTATTGTACAATGTTAGGTCTAATAACTGTTTAAGTGGTGCACATGTAATAAACATTTCTTTTGTATAATCAGTCGTCATTGCAATGGTGTCATCAAATTGTTTCACCGCAACGAAGGCCTATCAACAGTGGCACAGGCTTTCTAGCATGAAATCGACGTCACGACCGCGATGTTTCAAGCTTCAACTTGATAACGACGTCGGTTGGCATGCTATGCCGATTTCTACCTGGAGTTGTTTCAGTTGTGTTGTTTGTGACGCAATAAGCATCACTGCTTTGTTACACGCGGCCTGTTACTTACGAGCGATTTCGAGCTTGATAAAATTAGACTTATGAATTGTAGAAATCATTTGATTTTGTAAATTTTTCAAACGCTTTACTCTTTCCGTGAAAGATAGATATATCCATGATAAATATAGTTACTGTTTCCTAATAAACAAACAAAATTACAATTACAAAGAATAGAACAGGTTAGATTGGATTATTGATTAATTAAATTGAGATTTGTTCAGTTTTTTTGATCGTGAATTTATAATAATAATTATTATTATGTACCTACCTACTAGCAGCGCCTCGCGGTTTCGCCCGCGTAGTTCCCGTTCTCGTGGGAATACCGGGATAAATTATAGCCTATGTCGCTCACTGAAAAGTAAGCTTTTTAATGATGAAATAACTTTTTTTATCGGTCTAGTAGTTTTGGAGCCTATTTAACACAAACAAACAATCAAATATTTCCTCTTTATAATATTAGTATAGATGCACAAGTACCTTATGTTATGAACAAGGAAACAATCCTCTTCTATAAATATCCTGCGAAAGAATCCCGATATAGCACTCCGAAGCTAATGTAGGACGAACTATGAGACATTCCGTCTTCTATCACCGTCTAATTATAATCTACTAATTAAATTATATCTAATAATATTATCTCATTATAATATATACTGCAACATTTTCGCCGGACACCACTGATCTGCATTTTGAATATTTTAATTCGACGAATCAAAATAACTGGACTCAATATAGGAAACTTCAGCAGGGGTATTTTATTTCGTCGGAAAAGCCGTCGGATTCGTTATCTGAAACTTTTGACAAATCATATACATAAGCGTTCTAAAGTTCCGACGGAATAGAATTCAAATTCAAATTCAAATCTGACATTTTCGCTTCGGAAACGAATCGAATGAATTAAATACCCCTGCTGGAAAAACAAGTCTCTGAAGTAGAAAACTTTATTTCGTTTATCGTCGCTGCGAATACAAGGAAGACATTTCAGGATTCTGCTACTTTATATCACCGTTGGCTAGGCGCCTCCTGTTCAACCTTGACCGGAGTTGCTACGGGTTACCTACTTACATAAATTGGTGATGCAGTAATTCTGTTACGTATTCGATTCTATCTTCATTTTATTCTTGAAGACTATTTACCAAGTATTTTGCTTTCCATTATGTATTATGCTATAGTCAATGAATTTTTTATCATCACAAATAAAGCTGTGGTTTAGATTTGGTCCTAAATAATAGATAGGTAAATGCTGGAACATACACGCAGCATGAAAAAAGTAACCAAATAAATAAAATAATCAATATCATCATCGTCGGCTTTGTTAACAGACTTCAAAAAAGGAGTACTCAATTCGACTTTTTTATGTTCGTTACCTTAGAACTTTGGACTGGGTGAACCGATTTTAATGATTCTTCTTTATTTGAAAGCTGGGGCTTCCCGGGTCCCATTTCAATTTGGTCCAGTTCCGACAATAGCATGCATGAGAAAACCATATAATTTAAGTTTTTTAAAACAAACCCAACAGACATTTTGTTTAGGGCGTTCTGGATGTTTACTATAATAAAAAAATATCTAATACCTAAATGATATGGATGGCATACTGCATTGCATCATTCATCACGTAAGCAGACCTTGTGTTATGGGTACCAGATAAATCACGTTGTATTTGTTTCAGATGGTATGGCTACGAGAAAGACCACAATATCCTGGTGATGGATCTCCTCGGTCCCTCGCTCGAGGATCTCTTCAACTTTTGCTCGCGCCAGTTCACCATCAAGACTGTTCTCATGCTGGCAGGTAAGGATATCGCGAAAGCTGTTGTACCTTCGTGTCATCGTCATGTCATCAGGATTACAACTGAGCTAATTCTAATTCTAAGTGGGGGAACTAAGATCTGCACGGACGTCTCGCATATGAGTGTATTGTGCACTATCCTCCTGCCTAAGCAGGCCCTAACCAGCCCAGCTCCTTGAAGTATCGGAGCAGGACTTTGGGTGACTGACAGCTTCGTTTTAGCTTTTCTGTGGGTGTGGATGTGGTTGATTCCTCAATGAGGCACTTCAGCCCTGTTTTGTGTCTGGCCTCCTCTGTGACCGTGCAGTGTACCACTGAGCTTCGTAATACAAGTACGCTGGAGGGGTATTCGATACGCAATAGCGGCCTGTACACGAATGCTCTATCGCGCGTTCTCAGGAGCGTATGAATGAATGAACGAAAGTTTTTTTTGTGTTACTTCAACTTCAACAGCCTATATTGATCCACTGCTGGACGCAAGACTCCCCCTGATAAGCGCCGTTATTGGCTGTTATCTCATAGGGATAGTGCCCATAATTCCCACGCTGGGCATGCGGGACCCCTAGTCGCAGTTTGGTGACAGAATGGTTTGGTAGAAGGCGCTGCTGCCCCCGGTAAATATCCCTTAGTCGCCTCTTACGACACCCGCGGGAAGAGTAGTGGTGGTGCAAACTCTATGCTGCCGGCACCGCACGGCGATTTATAATATTTGCCTTAAACTACACGGTATATTTAACAAAAATAATTGACATCAAGCTAAATTATAAAATCTGTCGGTCAAAGTTATTATATTACATAGCATAAAAGTTCGTTAAACCTAAATAAAAGTGCCTCAGTTCTCATCAGGCAGGCACATGTTAGACATTAAATCCAACATCGACGGATGATATAAAACCAACGTTCTAAACTCACACAATTCGTTCGAAGTGCTCCAGTTCTAACGTTGAACCAGTTTCGCGCATATAGGGCACGAATCGTTTGTTGCGGCTATTTACGAACCCGTCTGTAGAGAATCGATAAAATGTGACGTATAATAGAATCGAGGCGGCCCATATCGACCTGTGGTGAAATAATAGGCGGACCAAATCACTTACCCAAATATTACCTATGTATGTCATACCTGAAAATTATTAATAGACACTTAGAAATGATAATAAAATATCTTAATTCTGTACTAGGTTTGGCCCGCGGCTTCGCACGTGTCGTTTCTTTGGACACGTATAACGTTATTTCTATCCCATGGTATAGGTAAAAATGTTGGGTTCTCTATTTTCTTTCATTAGGATTACCTGTCACTAAAATTTCAGCCAGATCCGTTTAGTAGTTTGGCCGTGAAGAGGTAACAAACATCGATATATTTAAACTTACACATTTATAATATTAGTGTGATGCTACGAAATAAAACATAGATACTTAATCATGTGCTGTTTGGTGCCGGCTTAGAATTTGCACCCTTCACCATCCCGCGTGTGTCTAAGGGATATCTACCAATGGCGAGCAGCAGCGCCTCCCCCAAAACAATTTTATTTCCGAAATGCGATCCCCAACTCGCATGATCTGAGTGGGGAGTATATGGGCATTACCCTTCCATGAGATACAGCCAATAAGGCATATTTCTGGGGCAGGTCTTCGTCCAGCCGTGGACCAATATACGTAGGTTATTGAGGCGAGGTAAAACTTAAAACTACACAGAAGATTTTTGTTGGTGTCGGCATTTAAAAAATAAATGTTTGTTTATTCTCAATCAATCAAAAGCGTTTATTTGTAACTAAAACATAAAAATATACAATAAAATAAACAGTTATACTCCATTCAAGAAAAACTTAGTTCTAGCTACAAAACGGCTCCAACTCAGCTTGTGTAGGCGTTAAAAAACAACCCAGCTGGTTTTCTGTTGTGACCTATGGCATCTTCACCACATTCTGATTGTGGTATCCACCTATCTACTGAAAAATAACAAAACAGATAGAAATAGTGCGATTTTTTGTATCTCTGATTACAAAACGTGATAACTGATAACTATTATTGCAATTTGATTGGCTATCTTATCTCGCGTATGCAATAGTTCGTGTGTCGAAATCTCGTGTCAGACTTACGATTAGTTTAATCATTCAGTTAGTATAACCCACGCTTCGGGTAAAAAATGAATAGGGTAGGTCGCAAAATAAAAAAAAACTTGCTCAATATCTTCTGATACCTAATCTAACTGACGGACTAATTATAATTATTTTACACACATTAGGTAGCCTATTAAGAGGGCGCAATGCGCATTTTGTGAAAAGGACTGGATTTAGCGTTCATAGGAGCGAGAAAAAGCATACGCGAAAATATAAAGTGTAGACGCAAAATTCTAGTATTTGCTTGTTTACAAGAAAACTACTTTGAAGAAACTGGTGCAAGGAATCAATTCAAGGAACCAATGAAACAATGTTGAATTTTTAACCGACTTCAAAAAAAGGAGGCGGTTCTCAAGTCGATTGTATGTTTGTTACCTCAGAACTTTTGACTGGGTGGTCCAATTTTCATGATTCTTTTTTTATATGAAAGCTGGTGCTTCCCGTGTGGTCTCATTTTCAATTTGGATTAGTTCTGACAGTGGGAACCATGAAAAGGTCTATTTTTATCGGGTTTGTGTAATCCGTGAGTGCTGAGATCTTCTAGGCCTTGTTTTACCAACTAAACCCGTTAGGTTCACCCCAAATTACAAAAACTTCTAGTTACAGTATAGTTGCAACGCCAGCGTATAGTTTAGTAGGTATTGTTGTCCCAGTACAATCCACCTATGGACCTATTGACTATAGCGCTCGCCTTCTGTGACGCTTACTTTTTATATGATGCAATATAGTAACAAATAAACAAAAGGCAAATTTCTCTCTCAATTTTTTCTATGAATCACGCTTTTGTTAGAGCTCGCCCATCCACACAAAAAGCTTGTATATTTGGTGATTTATTCATTTAAAATATCGAATGAGGACTCTCTTTCGGCATTCGTCCGTTCGATAAATCCGAAGCGATTCAATGTCGAGAGTCGAGCGATTCTAATACAGAGATCTCGAAAAATAAAAAAAACAATGCAACAAAGTTCATAAGAACGGTACGGATACCTTAGCCCCCATACAAACGTACTTTTAGCTTCATTTGGAAACTACGTCCCCGATCGTATTGAAATTTCCCATACATAATCGGACGAAAAATAGCTATGTTTGTAGTTTTTTAAAAAACATTATGATCTTTAAATGATAGCGAAACTAATTTGCCATATTTTACTAACAAATCGAGTCATTTTCAAGATATTTTTTATGCATGATAGACACCTTTATTCAAAAATCTGTTGCGTTGCAAACATTCTTAATATATGTATTCACCATTAGAAATGAACAAAAATATTTCTGAAATCAGTCGTTTATTCAAAATTAATCGGGAAGTACGAAAAAATATCAAAAATGGTGAAATTCCTTCCAGTTTCTGCAACCGCTCGCTCACACGCGGGGGGCAAAATTCCGAAATAAGGCGAACGCTGCCGAATGGCCAACACGATGCGATTCTACGTGAAACAACAACAAATCCGCACGGGCCGGCCGCTGAGATTTGGGAGAGCTTCGTAGCCTTCTTAAGTCTTTCGGGTGTAGAGACGTTTCATGGGTTGCGGCCTTTTAGCTGATTTGATGATGATCAGGAATAATAATTATTCTCTAAATAAATCAGATAGATGAAGACAGGGTGTTATGTCGCTTATTACAATAAAAAAATAATGCTGAACAATGCACATTCGGGGAGGCCTATGTCTACTAGCTATGTGCTATAAGTCTTCCCGCGGGTGTCGTAAGAGGCGACTGAGGGATATCCACGGGGGCGGGCAGCAGCGCCCTCTTCAGAACAATTATACCACCAAACTGAGACCCCCCCCACCCCATGAATTCTACCATCCTTACCTTACACAAGCTCTGCTACGCGGATGCTGTGTGGGTTATTATTATTTATTGTTTCTTATATCCTAACAAAACTTGTTATTCCAGATCAAATGCTCGGGCGCGTCGAGTTCATCCACTGCAAGTGTTTCATCCACCGCGACATAAAGCCGGACAACTTCCTGATGGGTATCGGCCGGCACTGCAACAAGCTGTACATGATCGACTTCGGACTGGCCAAGAAGTTCCGCGACCTGCGCTCCCGGTCGCACATCGCCTATCGCGAGGACAAGAACCTTACTGGTAAGTTGCGTCAACCTCAACCTCAACAGCCTGTATTGGTCCACTGCTGGACGCAAGCCTCTCCCTGATAAGAGCCTCGTTGGCGTTTATGTAATGCCCACAATCCCCGCGATTCTGGGCATGCGGATTGGGGTTCGCAGTTCGGTGGTAGAATTGCTCTGCAGGGGGCGCTGCTGCCGGCCTCCACTGGATATCCTTTAGTCGCCTCTTACGACACCCGCGGGAAGAGTTGTGGTGGTGCAAATTCTAAGCCAGCCACACAGCGGAACCCTAAAAACCGCTAAAATGTTTGAATTCCGCGCGAATCTGTGTCAGATTCCGTATCGGTGACTCGGAATAGTCCTGCTGGGCCATGTCCATTGTAACTGTATTTATTTAACAATTTTTTGTTGGAGTCAGAGTCAAATCGTTTATTTATTTAGACTTACAAAATAAGTACTTGGACAAGTAAATTTTAGTATATAAACAGCTTGACAAATAGTAATTACTGTCAAATAAGAATTGACTCTAATTCACTTTAATATTTTGTCCACTAGCGGAAGAAGTAAAAAAGAAACCACTAGCAAGTTAATCGCTTATCAACTAATACAATCTTTCCATAACTATATCGTATCCATTTTGAATGAAGCATAAACGTAAACAAACCGCCCATACTTAACCTAAAATTCACTTTGTTGGCGCGTCCCTATATACGTAATTTACATTACTTGTCGATTTTAGATCCTCCCTTCAATAAAAATTGCTTACAATTATATCTGAAACTCTACGCCAAGCAAGTGAGATTTTGTTATTTGTGTCGTACTTTGTTTACTAACATGCTTCATTCAAAATGGATAAACTATAAGTCTAACACAACTAAGTTATGTTCTAACACGTTGTGCAGGTACCGCAAGATACGCGTCCATAAACGCTCACCTCGGGATCGAGCAATCGCGGCGGGACGACATGGAATCACTCGGCTATGTTCTTATGTATTTCAACAGGTAAACATTTATTATAATAATTATATAAGACTTTATTGCTGTTTTTACATAGGGTGTTTTTAAGTATGCCTTATTAATAACACTTATTATTTTATATTTATGTATAGTCTACATCGGCAAACGTTGGTTTTTCTGTGTTGCAGAAAAGCCAATGTTTGCCGATGTAGCTTGTCCGTGGGATAGAAATCACCTTTAAACGTTTCCATAGGATCAACGCGTGCGAAGCCACGAAGATAAATGAAACATTCATTATCTTGAGCACCGAGATGATATGTTTTAGTTATTGTTTAAATTGTTATTTCCAGGGGGTCATTACCGTGGCAAGGTCTGAAAGCCATCACCAAGAAGCAGAAATACGAAAGGATCAGTGAGAAAAAAATGTCTACCCCCGTCGAGGTGCTAACCAAGGTAAAGTCTCATTGTAAAACCTTTCGTAAATACACTTTTGGTTCATTTTTAAGTTGATTACTGTCATGTCTACTTATTATACCGAGAGGTTTTGTAAATCTTATGAAGTTTTTCAAGATAACCTTTAGTGTTTAGTGTATAATGTATTTATTTATTTATTTATTTAATTGGAAAATCAACAGCTTACACTAACTTAACATAATTTACTTAATAACACCAGAGAGCCAATTAAAGATTTTCACGTATAGTGACAATAATAACTAATTACATGAGAACACAGAGTTAACAACTGCTCTTACGACTGTTAGAGCAGTTGACAGAAGTTATGGAATAAAGAACAAACTATATACATAAAATAACGTAAACCTAATCAACCCACAACACTATTAAAGTAATCTCTGGTAAGTCGCTGTCTGGCTGAGTGTACGCTCGTGCAGAATAGGTCTAAGTCTAAGTCAGGGTGCCTGCATAGCTTATTGAATAAATCGCTTGTATAATGTATAAAGCATTCACTGCACAGCTGCTACACGAAGCTGGAGAACGGCACCTGCGTCTTTGGCCATGAAGGTGTTAAATGTTCTTTTAATGAAACAACAAAAGAAATAAGGATATGAAGATAAATTCAGTTGGCCGCAAATTTTTATCAAATTATGAATGTGTCAATGATTGTTTGATTGCAGGGTTTCCCGGCCGAGTTTGCGATGTATTTAAATTACTGCCGTGGTCTTACCTTTGACGAAGCGCCTGACTACATGTATCTCAGACAGGTAAGTACAATCGATGTCTCACTAACCGAGCATACACACAAAACTAATGTATCTTTTAAAGGGCAATGTTTACGCTTCTACAACAAAACTCCTAGTGGTTTGTGACAACAGTGAATAAATTCTAAAATAATGTCAAAACCCTTAACTTAAGCTGCAAGCTGTGCTGTGCTGCAAGGCTTATCATAAAATATCAGATTATCTAGCTATAGGACAAAAAAGTTCGAGATAGATTTTGCTCAGACTCGAAAAATAACAACTAACAGGCTAAAGGTTTCTTCGTCGTTTCTTTACTTTAGTCTACAAACCGAAGCAATTAAAATAAAAAAATAGCACTTTAATTCGATGTGAGTGTAATTTTATAATATAATTTGACCTTTTATAAGTGTACCTAAATTAATTTTAAGAAATAGAATAATATCCCAATAATTTTCGGTTTTGACGGGGCTCGAACCCCTCATATTTGATTTCTTAGAAATTATCCGTAGTACTATAATAACAAAAACCTTACTTAAGTTATTTACAACGAGATATTTTCTACGATTTGAGTTTTGAGACAGTCATCAAAACTCGTGGTAAATATCTCTTTTTAAATAACTTTAGTATTAATAACCATGTGCGATTTAAAAGTAAAAAAAAAGGAAAATATATTTATGGAAAAAAAAACTTTAACCTCGACTGCCGATCCAAATGAAATAGAAAAGAAAATCAAATCTAAATGTTGTTTACTCAGTTGTTCCGGATCCTCTTCCGCACAATGAACTACCAGTATGACTACACATTCGACTGGACCATTCTTCGGCAACGCAAGCAGCACATGGAGGGCGGCGCCGCGCCCGCCGACCGCCGCTCGCCTTCAGTCCAGCGCCGCGCCGCCAACCCACCGCAGCCGCAGCCACCGCCCAACAACGAGGTATGTACTGCACCTGCACCACACTACCTCATCATCATTAGATACTCCACTGTTGGAAATAAGCCGTGTGGTGCTGGCTTGGAATTTGCATAGTCCCAAATCTTTCCGCAGGTGTCGTAAGAGGCGATTAAGGGATATACAACAGGGGTGGGCAGCAGGACCTCCTGTAGAACAATTCTACCATCGAACTGCGATCTCTAACCCGCATGCCAAGCGTGGGGATTATGGGCATTACCCCCATGAGATAAGAGCTAGTAAGGCACTTATCAGGCCTCCAGTAGTGGACCAATAAAGGCTATTGAGGTTGAAGCCTCTCCTAATGAGTGCCATAGCGCCCTGCATAGTGCATATGCTGAATGTGGCAAGCTGAATACAGGACGCAACAGGCACACTTCCCCGTTTTCAATTCTCTATGACGTGTTTCTCGCAATAGATAGGTAGGATCGTTTTCATTGACAGGTAGATACACCTATTCCCCCCTATTATCTCCTATCCCTTACCGTCCCTCTCCCATTCTAGGTGAAGTCCGTCCATGCAACTAATGAGTCAAAGCAGGCGGTGAAAGGCCATCAGTCCGTCAGTCAGCTAAAGAAGAAACTAACCACCATCTCCTAACTCCAACAAGAATCATTTTAGGTCTTAAACTTGATGACAAAGTATCTTAGGAAAATTGCGCGTGGACACGATTCTATGATCAAATGACATAAATCATTTTAGATAGTTATTTGGAGTCGAATGTACACAAATTTTATGTCCTCAGGTTTTTAGTAGGCGCTCTAAGAAACAACCTCTGAAAAATACTTTATTCTAGGATCTTTTTATTAATTTGTAAGTTTTCTTGTAAAATTTTATAAGGGTCAGCTTTGCGATGGATTAGAAAATCGGTCTGGATGATAGGGGAAATTACGTTGTATTGTTTTATTGGATACTTCCGAAACTGTACGAATGTGTCTACTTTTCTCTGTAAATTACTTTATAAGGCTTAAGATTATTTTACTGTTAAATAACGATATTTGTTGAAATGGCCACCAGTTTTCCAACACAGTTGGAGAAATAGTTAAGCTGTGGCTGACTTGAGTTCTATATTTCGATGATGCTTTTAGCGATGGTAAAATATCAAAAAATTGTATAAATTTAAAAAAATGAGCGTTATATACTCTTAAAAATAGTATTATGCGTGAGTTAAGCAGCATTTTTTACAGACAGGGAATGTGAATTATATAAAGAAAATAAAAACTAGCATTTTTGTGTTCATCCAGTTATTTCCACTCATAACTAAAATTTATGATAAAGGTAATCAGTTTCACGCTTGTGCTCGGTAAAAGTAACATTAGAAACATTTTATGAGCTGTATTTATTCATTTTCAGAATTTTTGTTCACTGTACTTTGACGCATTAAAGCCACTAATTTGTTAAACGTTTTCGTTACGAAATAAACGCAATTTCATCTAACGTAGATCATTATTTTCGAATTTAACGTGTTGATATCATTTGTACAATCTCACAGCCAATAATTAGAAAATAGTATATTCCTAGATCACTAATTTCCAAGCAATAGGCCACTCTAGTATTGCTAGTGTATACCATAGTGCTTAAACATAAATGCTTAAATCTTAATGTCTAACACTGTCTCTTTCTTTTCAGTGAAAAAGAATAAGTCGTTCGGCGGTGAAGGATGGTCCTTCAAAGAAACGGAAACTATCTCGAAATGCGTGATAAAAGGACCCTCCACAGTGATACGTACGCAACAAACAAATCCCTTTGTTATCATTTGACGTGTCAAAGTGACGTGAATAGTTCATCAAGTTTTAATTTCTCAAAAATTATTCTAAATTGGGTTGCATTTAATGTGACCGATATATTACACACATACAATAGGTGTGTTTTCACTGTGGCCGTCGAAACCCGTTCTCTGACCGTCCCCACGTGCTGGACAATTTTCGATAAGGACTGCAGCTTTCACTCGAGAGGCCTTCCAATGCTGGTTTTTCGTGGAATTTGTACTGATATTTATAGTGTTCGCCGAAACACTACATTCTTGTCTCACTCCTTGTTGTATGCAGCAATAGGTTTTATAAATGCAAGATTTACAGTACGGTTTTTCTTTCTATAGTTTATCAGTAATATAAAAACCTAGTAACTTTCAACGCTAAAATAATACCTTAACGTAGCTGCGGCTAAATACCAAATATTAGTGCAAATAAAACGAAGACGGCAGAGTGTTTGTGCAAGAGACAATGTGAAACTTGTGTACAAACTTAATACGAATCGTATTGTATAATTTTAATTCGGCCGTATGACCGACGGTGTGCATTTTGAAATTAACTGTGCGCGTCTACGTATATTTAGGGTAAACCCGTGTTTTAAAACCAAGTCTGTTAATCCTCTAGCGTTGCCCATTCTAAAAAAAGACCAAGGTTTTGTCCGCGCCAAACAGCGTTGCACTACATTAGATATATCCAAACGCTGTTGTCAAATTCACGTAGTAAGGTAGAGTAATAATCATTTATTTGACACAAGTATACATACAATATATAATCTAAATGATTTCATGGACTCTCGGAACTAGTATTAAACCGTATTTCAGGAGTTGGCAGGCTTAACTCATGTAAAAAACATTTTGTGTCCTACAAAAGTTGTTACATGGCGCCACTCTCCTAAATCTTCGTAGATCGGATGCATTTGCGACGAATCTGGTCAGCTTTTTTAGTTTGGGCATATTTTTTTTGTATTGCATAAACGTTACAAACATCTGTTGAGTGTTTACTGCCATACTGTTTACTACAAAGTTTGCGTTAACTTTATTTTCTATGGAAATTTGAAAATTATGTAAACTTCCCGCATGAAGCGCTATCACATTTCCATAGAAAATAAAGAATTCTAAGATTGTGTAGCGTTTATAACTTGAGGCAGTTTGGCTGTTAATTATAAAATGGGTTGTACATTATTGATACTGTACATGTGTCTCTTTGTTAATACGAGAGAAAGAGATATTTGTCAGTTTTGGGCCTCTTCTATCATTGCAAGATAGCCGTCGTTGATGTCTTTGTAAAAGAAAATCCAAAACTTATTTAGAATGGATCTTTCAAGTCCTTATAATCTTAATTAAAAGAGGTAGTGATAAAACCTTTCCGTTGTCTTTAAGAGTTGTCAGATATTTGTAATTCTTAATCTTGAAATGTAGGAGAGGTCTTTATGACTAAGAACCGAAGGCTCTACGTGTTGTAGATAGCCAATTTGTTTTGTTAGATTAAACTCAATATTTACTTAGTTTTCGATGTTAGTTTTTTCTCAATTTTAGCTAGTTGTTTACATTAAATTTATTGATAGAAGTCAAAAGTGTTTCGAGTTTCTATAGCATACTTATAAAAACTATTTAATTTTAGGTAGAACACAACGCACGGAACGGGCGTTTTTTAATCGCCCACCGCTACAACTACACTAACTTCCTATCCTACGATACTAGTTTTGACAAGTTCTACCTACTACGAAAAACTTAAGTGCATTTTCGGTGGTGCGATTACGCAAAATCCACGTCCGCCGCCATCAATATCCATATTGTGTGCTGAGCGGTTATGTAATTTAACCGGTTTTATAAGTAAGTGTATATTGTAAATATGTGCGGATATTTGAAATACTATGGCCCCCGAAGAAACGATATTAACATATTGGCTAAAAATGTTCATTAAAATTACTGATTTATTTACTAATAAATGTAAGTAGGATTCTGTATGAAAAAAAAACAAAGAAAAAGTATAAAAAAATATGCTTAGGTAAGAGAATAAAATTGATTCCCTTTTCACTGCGGCGCATCCTTCGGATAGTTAAGTTTTTTTTATTTTTGCTAATTTGTGGTTATTTCTTCCAAATTGTACATATATTTGTCGATGCCGGTGCGTCGCAAAGAAAATCGGTACGGACAGTATCTTATATTTTAAAATAATTTCGAAAAATGTAAATATGAGAGTGTTCATTTAAACTGTAATTTTTTTAAGGACACGCTAATTTTGTTTGATCCTGTCTTGTATCATAATTCAACCAGAAATTCCATATTAACCGGTGATAATTTTTAATCACTTAACCCTACCTATGCTTCCCTATCTAGTTGCTAGCCTTCCGGTTCAGTGTTACAAGGCAGGACTTAATCTAAGGGCCAATCTCATCACTTCTTGTGGTTACTCATTAATTAAATACAATCTAAATTGATAGCTTATAATGTTCAACTTAATTTGGGTTAATAATGCTTCAACAGAAATCTAAATACAGATTCTGTGGCGAATACAAAGGGTAGCAAACGCCAAATAACTGAAACATAGTTTTACTGAGTAGTTTGACGAACTCATTATGGATGTAAGCGGGTTAACTGTTGGTCGGTGTTCTTCCAACACGAATAAGGTTCGTAGTTAACCCGTTTACATCCGCAATGAAACAAGTTGTTGCGGTGTGACATGCTAATGGAGTCTTCTTCCATCATTAGTTTTAGATCAAATAGACGTCTGGTCACAGTTTCAGACATTTGGCGCGCACTGTGTTACTGCCTAATTGTAAATTACCATCGAATAAAACACAGCTTTGTTTCGCCTAGCTAACTGTAGAATACAACCAATTGTGATGGGTGAAGCCACAAGAGTAAATATAGTACAGGATCCCGCTCTACAACGACCCTTACCGAGCTGATTATTGACAACATAACGTTTGCATATTCTATAGGCTTCGTACTTTCAATTGGTATGGAATTTGTCAATGAAAAACTTTAACCTGTGGAAGGCCGGACCGGGAAGAGAATTGCACCCATCGTGTGCCGCAAAATGGCGGAATCAGAGAGTGCACTCGACAGGGTTCGGAATTTATTGAATATTTTCAATAAATTGTTTGGTAGAAGGATATCTAATGATTATATTATAAAGTTAGATAATTACTGTACCTTATAATGTAACTTTTTACTGCTAAAACATTATTACGCTTTTATTTTTCACAGGTTATTGTACCCAATATCAAATTAACACACCGGCTGTAGAAATAATGATATTTTTAGTAAATTCTGTGAACATTTTTTAATTTAATTTATTACCCTCGTTAGTTCAATATCAAAGCAGTTTATTTATATGAAAAACACAATCTTTATAGCTAGAAATCATTTAAAAATACCATGTTGAAAATCACAATTCACACCGAAAAGTTTGCCATTTCACATGTGTTCAAACCACACTTTTATTATTTGATAATAACATTCTAGGTAAAATTTTCATGAAAGTAAGTACGCATGTTAGTGAAAAATATATTATTTGTTACTTGTTACGTGCTAAAAGTACATGTATTATAATAATAATCAATTTTTTCGATAAATAACCAAAACAGGTACGTGACTTGTCAAGGCATTTTTCATAAACAAATTTCATGTTCTTCTAAATCTCAATGCTCCATGGAAATGATTGTGAATGATTATAGACAAAATGAGCTTTTCATAGATAATAAACACTCATGAATGTCCAATACAAAATAATTTAGAATAATGTGGTAACATGTGAGGCATAGATTTCGATCATTGTTCATTCTAGTTCAATTATTGTTTGCATGTGTGCGTGTACAGAGAAAGTGACAACTGCCGTAGCACTTATCAGCGCTTATAAAGCGGTCCGTCAACGGCCTAAGCACTGATCAGGATCACTATACAGGTTGTTAATTTTGGAAACAGTGAATGAAAAAAATATCTTATAAACTAATATTATAGAGAGGAAAGATTTGCTTATTTGTTTGAATTGAATAGGCTCCGAAACTACTGGACCATTTAGAGTTTTTTTTTCACCATTAGAATCCTACAATATCTCTGATGAACATAGTCCATAGAATATACCCGTGCGAAGCCGGGGCGGACCGCTAGTATTTTATATTATTATATATACTAATTACAAAACTTCATGAGGTAATCACTTTTATTATAAAAAAAACACACGATGTAAAAAACACTGGTTTTATTCACATTACAAATTTAATATATTTACATAACTTTTATCTTACAAATTATTACAATACAAAATGAGAGCTATAAAACAATCAACAGGGGATATTGAGTCCTGTCAAAAAGGGGGTAAATAACTAAAACGTAATAACTGTGTCCAATGTTCATTATGCCATCGTTTACAGAACCTGAAAAAAGTACATGCTGTATAACGTCATTGGTGACTTCGTATATTTACACATCACATCGCCATTTTGTACTGTGTATGTGTGCGTGTATTTTCGTCAGATGCGTAATAAATAATGACTTTGCACAATTATTCCGCATTTATAACTCATTTTAGATATAATGATATATTCTCAATGAAATTACCATCTGAATGATATATCTATTTCAACAAAAACAATACGCGAAATGTATGAAATCATCAACGGAATAAGTTACGGACAGCCGTTACAAAGGGTACAGTACATTTGACGAAAGATATTTCAAAACTAGTTACATTTGATAACTATATTCAAGTAGATTACAGTTCTAAAATAGGTAAAGAATAATAAAATGTATACATAGCTTACCCTTCATGAAGTTTTTTCCACAAAAAATGACACTTTTCGACGCGCTATAAACATCCACACTTGCCTGCCGATGTTCAAATTTGAACTGCTTGTAATGACGGTTCTATGAACTTCACTGAATGAATGCAATGATTGTGGGTTCGTTCATTTCAGAGGTAAACAAATAAAACAATTTAGACTGTATTGCACTGTATTTAAATACCATAAACGAATAAATGGTATCGCTGGTTGCTAGCGCACTGATCAGATCTTAGGCCGACAAAGTTAGTAGGTACTGATCTGTGCTTAGGCAAAGGAGAGGTTAAATGACAAAAAAATGGACTGAATTTTTTTGTCATTCCAATAAAGACATTTTATATAATAAAAAAGACGTGTGGCACTCGGGGACTGCCGCGGTAAAGCTATTGCGATGCCATCTAGAGGCGAGTTGCTGAACTAAAGAGACAAACGTCAAGGTTTTTTCGTTACGGAATTTCTGGATTCGGTCCCCGCGCTCAAGGCCCGCGATAGAAGCTATGCAATAGCTTAAAAATCATCCAATAACCAGCTTGGTGAAGGTCGTTGTCTAAGGGATCTCAGACTAATATAAGAAATGAATGCATATTGTGTGAAGCGTGATGAGAGTTGAGTGTATCAAATGGATACAGAACGCTAGGAATTCTTTCACTTTATCGTGATAGATAAACTCTAAAATACCAGAGATTTTGCGTTCTGAATGCAAATCTTAGGACAACAAGACAGACTTTTTTTTTACTAAATTGTTTGAACCGTATGCAGTTATCTCAACTGATCTATATCAATATCAGTCGAAAGCGTACACAAGACGCTGGCTGCATTGCCCCGCTGTTTGATAATGCTGACGCGCTGCGCCAGATACTCACCAGCTCTCGGGTCACGTGTCGCTTCAACCTGACGCTCTAATAATTTTTTGAAGCAAGTTTAATTCTAAAATTATTAATTTTAGCTTTCAACTGTAAATACTAGTTCTAATTTAATTCTATTATTTGATAGTCATTTTCTATTTTATTACTAGCATGATTTATACAAATGTTTACTACCATAGAACTTAATGCTTATCAGTTTAATTTCATATGGTTTTATTCTACCAATTGAATATGTTAGGAAATTATAAAACGCATTTTAATTTCAGTACTCTAATTAATCAAGAGAATTGAAGGTTTCTCTTAGCGTTCTGTTTCCATGGTATTTGAATGTACTGCACTTAAATGATAAAATTAATAAACGATAATAATAAATGTTGCGTTTCTTTTGTTAGGTACCTATATTCGAAAAATAAGTGTTGAAAATTAAATTAATTTTGATTAATGCTGGACAAATCACACAACATTATCTAGCCCCAAACTAAGCAGAGCTTGTGTTATGGGTAGGGGAGATTAGTCCAAAACCGGGTATCGGGGTAAAACAAGGACACGTTCGCATTCATAAACCACTTTTTCAAATTACGTGTGCGTTTGTTTGGTAACGTTTGCTAACCTGATCTACGCGTCAACAAAAGTTTGAAGTGGCCACTGCACTCTGTGAGAAATAAATGGGATTTATTGTTTTTTGGGTGCTTTGATCTAATATTTGGCGATTTTTAGTGATGTGTTATTGTTGGCGTTGCAAGGTTAGTAAATTACATTATACCTGTACGATTACATAGATATTTAGGCTAAAATTAAGATAGAAAAAAATTTGTAACTGCTAATATTTGATTGCATTCGTATGATTGTCTATGGCAAATATCCTCGGGGCAAAATCGTACGGGGTAATTTCGGGTAGTACCCGGTTTTGAACATAACGGTATTCAATAAAAAAAAAATTTTGTTACCGACTTTCACACACAGAAATGCCGCGTAATTATAAACGGAAGACTGACCGTCAGTCATGGGATTAAAACCATATAAAATTGGCGATTATGGATGTTGGGAAATTCGGATACAAACTGGCTTCTCGACATGAGGTACCACAATCTACCCTTGGAGATCGTGTTGAAAACTACCGTAGCTCGAACTATCTTGAAAGTGCGCGAAGAAAGGCTCAGGGCGTTTTAAACAATATTTACTGAAGACCAACAAATGATGCTATGCCAGCACAAAAAAGACCTTGAAGCTCAGTTTTTTGGTCTAACTTTTAAAGATTGACGACTTTTGACGTTTCAAATGGCGGAGAAAAATGGTTTAGTAAAGATACGCAACTTGAGGGTCGTAACACCAAAAAAGGAAAAATGAAAACGGTTCCTAAATTAAATCTGCCTCACAAAATTGAACTCCAAGAAGCCACAAAAAGTCGAACTGACAGATGACATGTGTGCCTATTGAACAGATTTTTTTCACAATACCAAATCAAGTGATGATTGGGTACAGTGCCATAAAAGTAAAAAATGGGCCCATGAAGATTGCACGGGATGAGAGAAAGACGAACTTGATGGATTTCGTTGCTATGGTTGTTGAGGGTAAAACCGGGTACAGTACCCGATTTTGTACCACCCATGGGGCAAAACCGTAAAAATTAAACTTTTTTCTAATTGGTTCCTAGATATTTCTATTTAGTAATAAGGCTATAAACATATTTCAATTCTATGACTGAAAGACCAAAGTTCCTATTACTAAATAAAGTGGATTCGTATATCTTATAACTTCTTTTTTATTTCTGATTTTCCTTAGGGTCCCGGTCTTACCCCACTTTCCCCTACAATATATAACAGATACTTGTTTATTATACAAAGAAAACGTCGAGAACGCCCTGAACAAATTTATGCAGATCGTGCATTACAACATTTGTCCCGAGGCCGGAAGCAACCTACGTCGCTGTGTTGTATTTTCATAGACATGCAAATTAGTTTTTGCTGTGTGAAGTGAAGATGGCTACACCGCAAGCCAAGGCTACATGATTACCAAATCATCTACATTTCGATGGTGTCCGGGATTAGCAATCCACACGTAAGATCCTTATAAAACTTTGATAAATTCAATAGGTACCTATCTACCAACATACTTGTGTTTTGGTGACCTTTTCAGCGCAATAGATGCAAGCGTTGAATTGTTTAAATTGATGACCTTTTTTATTAAAGGTGATCTCTACAATATTTCAGTAAGGGTGTGGCCATTGAGCTGAGAAATAATAACTAGACAAGCTCGACCCATTAGTAAAAAAGCTTACTGGAAAACAAACCCCGCACACCAAGGAAGCTGTTCTCGGCTCTTTTTGAAAAATTTCAATGAATCAATGAACTCCTTTATTCCTGTTTAGTATGTAAAAGGTAATTTAATTCAAAAATGTTATCATTTATTTTATATCTAATAAATAAGGTTAAAATTTTACGAATTTAATTTGTAAGCATGGACCTAGCAATATTCATCTACGTCCATGGCCGTACCTAAAAAATGTCAGTTTGTCTTGGCGGTGAAGTACTGAAGCCGGCCGGCGGCGCGCGCGGCGGCGGCGCGGCGCGGTGGCGGCGGAGACAACATTTCAATATACGCAGCCCGGCCGCCCACATGCTTCGTCGTTGCACGCGTATGCGGCATGCTGGCATTTTGCGCTGTAAATTAATTTTATAGATGGCGCATCAGCAACATTTTCATTGCTGCAGTCCCGTAGTTAATTTAACATAAACTAATTACTTAAACCTACTGGAAATTAAATTATATTTAAAACTAACCTAAATAATTTAATCGCCACCTCACTCAGTGGAGCGGCTAAAATTATTTGGATAACACCAGTAACCGATAGGTTGACATTGTACAGGTCACTTAACTCTAGTCTCATAGACTCGCTCCGCTCACACTCCGCTAGAAGATGCTGCACATCTTCTAGGACGCCACATGTTTCACAATTGGGCGAGTCTGTGATTTTCATCAAATGTTTGAATTTATTAAGGGCATGTGTCCGGAGCGTAATTTATGAGCTATCACAATGTATTTATTTCCCTTTAAGTTTATAATTACCCCACCATGGTACATATGCAGGCTGTTCTTGCAAAATTTTATTAATAAGCCTTTTGCACAGCAAGGTTTTGACAGTTAGTTTGAATTTATTTACTGATAATTTTTGCAGCTCAGTAGGGGTTTTGTTCTATAAGCGTATACATTGCCCTTTATAGGATACATTAGTTTTATGAAGCCTAGTTATGGCTAAAGTATCCTGTCCCTTGCTATTCTACTCCGGTACTTCCCGCTACTTCTCTGATGTTAATGTTATCGCACCACCTCTTTGTTGGTCGACCTCGTTGGGTAGGATATGTTACAATAAAAAAACTATAAAATTATTTTTACACTTTATTCAACATTGTCATATAACTTAATACAGTAATTAACAATAATCTAACATACTGCCCGCACGGCTTACAGAACACTAATGTTATATTTGGAACTTTTCGGAATATCTGAGTGAAATCATCAGGACCCACTCATATTTCAGAATTTATCTCACCAGAATTAGAGTTCTGTTTATTGAAACCAAGTTCAACTGTAATCTTACTTAAGATCTACATAAATACTCCAGGAAAATTCTATATGTAATTTTTGTAAATAAACCACAGCAAACAAACTTAATTTCACATGCTTGGTGCAGATTTTCAGAGATATTTGCTAGCATTATTTGAAGTAAAGACGTACAATCGACCAGGAATGTAAATTGCGTGTATAATACACGGCAACAGAGTGAAGTTTAGGTTATGTTTGGGCGTTTGTTTACAAACATTAATCGAATTTGGCTGGAGTAGAGGGACCTAAAGAATCCAGCAGTGGTTTTCGTCGGCTGCGGATGATGACGCCCTTTCAAACCGGAGAACGAAATGGTCCCTGATTTTGACTTGTTTTCTAAGTAACTCTGTTTATAGGCTCTTGTGAATAGGCCAGTGTCTTTATAAAAACTGTAATTAGTCCATCAGTTAGATAAATCAGAAGATAGGTATTGGACACGTATTTTTGCTTAGATCGATAAAACAAAAATTTACCCACGTCACTACCTCCGCTTTATTTTTGTCGTTTCTAGGGTTCCATACCCAATGGGTACGTATAACTAAGACGCCGATGTCCGTCTGTCTGTCTATCCGTCTGTCACCAGACTGTTAAACGTGCTAGTTAGACAGTTGATATTTTTTTTGCCGTTTTATATCTAACGACTCGCTCTTAGCTGGTTTTTTTATTTGATAGACGAATGAAAAAATGTGTCAAACATCTAACTGACGGATTAACTAATTGGTTTTTATACCCTATTAGTGTTTTACAGGTTTTTAGTGTGCATTTATTTTTAAAAAATCTGTTTCTTGTGTATTCGGCGCGAACCTATGTGTTTTACAGATGTGCTTACGGTGTGGTGGGGTTTGGTTATAAATAGTTACGACGAAGTTTGAAAGGTCCTGGCTTGAATTAGATATGTTTTGAGTTTGTAACCTTTCTGTGGCACAGATGTCGATTTACAGGACTAAAAATGTTGCCGATCCTTTCATAACACATCGAATTAAAAAGTATAAGTAGCATCATTTTTAGTGGTGTCAAATTAGTAATGAATTTTTGATTAATGTGGTTAGAACAACGGCACCTGACTTGCGCGCAAGTAAATTTTAACGTTCTGCTTCTTTTACCTATACAAGTCAAACTAGATGTGGAATGTTTGCAGGCAAACCACGCTAAGGCGCTGCGCAAAAGTAGACACTTTTTGTTGCATACCGAAAACTGAACGTCACACAGTGTGTTTTTTACCCTCATTTTGTGACATCCTAATTTTATTGATTAATCTAATAGAGAAATATATTATGAATGCAAGAGTAAAACTCCCACAAGCCTAGCTATCATAGTTTTTGAAAAAATGCGTTTCGAATTAAAGTTCCGGAATTTTATGTCTTTTTTTTATTTTATTTTTATTTATTTTTGTATGAATGTTATACTTAATTTTGCACTGTTACCGCAAAGGCCTACCATAGGGCCAAATTATAAGCTATGCACGGGGAGGCTACGACTTCGCAGTTTCAACATAATCGCAAATATGACAAAAACGTATTTATTTTTTTCTGACTAAAGTCTTTAGTATTAGCAATTTCTTTTTACTTTAAAACATAGATACATATATGGACTACTCCCACAAAAAAAATCTTTTGCTAAAGTCGTGGACTTTCGGAGATATTAATTTTTTAAAAAATACCGTAACAGTACCGGTTTTTGGTCAAAGTTCTCAATGTCACTTTTTAGCAATATCAAGTAGAGAGAGAGAAAAAGAAATACGGTTCTTTATTTATATTCTTTATATTAGGCTATTATTGGCTAGTATTGTAAGTACTTTGATAAAGAGTTATGTTGGTATGTTAATGTGTAAGTGTCGGTGTGTTTTACTTACATGCTGCATGGATGCGTTGGATGCATTTTTTCGTATTTTCAAATTGTGTCTTCTTCTATAAATATGTCATTTTCGTTTGTGAGAACAGATGTAAACTACTCCTTCTTCGTTTTGTTCGTTACTTTCGTTATTTAATTGAAATGGTTTTAAAATTTCAATGACTGCAGGAGGCAAAGGCATTCGTTTTATGCTATTTTGAAGCCTACTCAGTCGTGTATTAGATACGACTGGATCGGAAGACTCCAATGCCCTATGGAATAAATCTACCTTTGTATGTTTTCTTTCATCTTTTCGGCTGTGGTGTTCGCGGTCATATCGCCAAAACTTATTCCTGGACTCTCCAGCTTGTTCTGATAGAACTCCTACGGGAAGTGCTGAGCTTTCAATATTTTTTTGGTCGTCATAGGGTGCCAGTTGTAAGCGGCTACATATTTCCTCGCAAAATTACTGCAAAAATTGCCGAATTTTTCGGAGTCTACCGGTAGTCCACAGTTTATTGCGACTAGAATGACGTGTATGTCGTCTACAAGCCATCTACTAAGTCCAAGTATTTCGGCAAATATTCCACGGCTTTCCTCATTAGCCAAGACTCTCCGGGCAGTATTACCGTCATTAGTCGTAAATGATGTATTGAGTAGATTATAATGTAGCCGCTTACAACTGGCACCCTATGACGACAACTATGCAACTATACTATGCATTCCCGTAGGAGTTCTATCAGAACAAGCTGGAGAGTCCAGGAATAAGTTTTGGCGATATGACCGCGAACACCACAGCCGAAAAGATGAAAGAAAACATACAATGGTAGATTTATTCCATAGGGCATTGGAGTCTTCCGATCCAGTCGTAACTAATACACGGCTGAGTAGGCTTCAAAATAGCATAAAACGAATGTCTTTGCCTCCTGCAGTCATTTAAATGTTAAAACCATTTCAATTAAATAACGAAAGTAACGAACAAAACGAAGAAGGAGTAGTTTACATCTGTTCTCACAAACGAAAATGACATATTTATAGAAGAAGACACAAATTGAATATACGAAAAAATGCATCCAACGCATCCATGCAGCATGTAAGTAAAACACACCGACACTTGCACATTAACATACCAACATAACTCTTTATCAAAGTACTTACAATACTAGCCAATAATAGCCTAATATAAAGAATATAAATAAAGAACCGTATTTCTTTTTCTCTCTCTCTACTTGATATTGCTAAAAAGTGACATTGAGAACTTTGACCAAAAACCGGTACTGTTCCGGTATTTTTTTAAAAATTAATATCTCCGAAAGTCCACGACTTTAGCGATAGATTTTTTTTTGTGGGAGTAGTCCATATATGTATCTATGTTTTAAAGTAAAAAGAAATTGCTAATACTAAAGACTTTAGTCAGAAAAAAATAAAAACGTTTTTATCATATTTGCGATTATGTTGAAACTGCGAAGTCGTAGCCTCCCCGTGCATGGCTTATAATTTGGCCCTATGGTAGGCCTTTACGGTAACAGTGCAAAATTAAGTATAACATTCATACAAAAATAAATAAAAATAAAATAAAAAAAAACATAAAATTCCGGAACTTTAATTCGAAACGCATTTTTTCAAAAACTATGATAGCTAGGCTTGTGGGAGTTTTACTCTTGCATTCATAATATATTTCTCTATTTGATTAATCAATAAAATTAGGATGTCACAAAATGAGGGTAAAAAACACACTGTGCGTCACTGAGTATGTGTTAAGTGGGAGCAACTTGATACTTACGAATTTTAGGTTAAACGGCATTCCAACCATTGATTTTTATTTTTAATTAATCAATGATTCCAACGTTATTTTTATAAAATTTATGATTAAGTTTTTACTTTCTTAAATTCATCTCCTGTCGTTTTATGACATTCTACACTTTATATTTTCTGAAATAAGGTTTGGAATGATGCTCATAGTACGTATATAAGCATGGCCGGTTTATTCACAAAAATTTCACATGGAGTTTAGCCAGTGTATAGGTACCATTACATAAGATAGGTGTGAGTGAGACGCTCCGAGTTTTTTTTGTTTTTTTTTATTCGTGAGTTTTGACTTCAATTCCGATATAATATTAAATAATTCTAAATGGTCCTCTACTTTTACATTGACATAAGCGGAAAAAAGGCTTTAGGGTCCTAATTCAGCAATTGTCACAGTTTGTGTGGGCGAATTCATTAAGTGCTTGTAAAAAGGCGGGTCGAATTCATGAAATGTTAGTGCTTTTCATCTCTACAATTCGAGGCAATTCTAATCTTCTAGGTTGATCGTTTCCTGTAGGCGCGAAATTATTATTTATCTGGTTAATAAATGTTTTCTACATTCTTTATGGCACTAAAAAGTAATTTGCCACAAGTGGTAAACAGTTTTTTTTTATAAATACATGATAGAACTAACTTTAATTCATTTGTATTTTGCGAGCATATGAGAATTATGTTGATTTTAGCTCATCCATCTTCAGCTTCAAAAATACCTACCAGTGAATCGAAATTTGTTTTTTCATTAGTAAATAGAGAATGTTTCAAGGTTGCGGCAAATTACTTTTCCGGTAGTTTTATTCCTTGGAGAACGCAGAAATTTTTTATAAACACAATGCCTAACAATATTTTTGCGCCAGCACAAAATGATTCACCAAAGAATCAATTCGTCAAAGCCAGAAAATAGTAGTTAGGTATACCTAAAGACGTGTACTCAAAGTGCCTACATACTCGTAATACAAAATGACCTAGAAAAGGCCCTAGCAGGAGGTACTTATCGTATAGTTAGCGATCACTGGGGGTACAAAGGAGTTAGGCTTTTTATTTATACTAGGGCACACTTATGTAGGTTGGTACTTTTAAATTGGTTTAATAACTTCACTCTATGTAAAATCTTAATATCTACTTGAATAAACATCAAATTGACAATATTAATTGATGCACATTTAGTTTAGTTACGATTTACTTGTTCCGTACAGATACGGACTAAGAACGAAAGGGGGCAAAGAGATATAAATATTGTAACTTTTTCTAATGTGCTTTATATGTAGATCATTATGGTAACTTTGTTTTAAATATTTTCAAACCGAAAATTGGGTGGTTTCAAATATTAAAATTGACTTCGTCTTCCACAGTCAGTTAAGGCAAATTACAGAAGTTTTTTCAACCTTTGGATTTTATGAGAAGAGGCGGTATGATTAAAATGTCTAATAGTAGGTATGAAAGATGAACAATTTATTATATGCATATGATTGAACGATAGGTATATATTTATATAAATAGTTACACATACAAAATAGCGACCGCACATTGAGCGATATCAAGGCTCATATATTTTAAACATGACTGAAGCTGTCAAAACACTACTTTCTAAAAATAATATTGATAGAATAGGTACTCGTAGGTACGTAACTTCAAGAACATTATATTTTCTACTTTATTTGACTTCGTCTTTTATATTTTTCTAAAGAACATTTACTATAAATGTTTTACTTGTTTCAAAGCAAAATGTTGCCTAGCTTTAGGTATCTATAATTAATGTATGTGAAATGCAATGGAGGTAAAAAGGCACCAAAGGAAATCTTAATCAATTTTCCCTTTTTACATCCACTGCGATCTAAGTATCTCTGATTGATACTTACCAAGGTTAATGTAGGTACGAATTGTTTACAACAGTGAACATTATTAATTTCATATAAATTTTACAAACATCTACTTACATTATTAGGAGAAACATACTTATACTGCCCATAATTTACTTCAAGAAACATAAAGGGACAATAGAACCAACTCTACATATATATTTAAATACATCACAGAATATAAGGGTTTAGAATGAAATGAAAATAATACAATATAGTAAGTTAAACGAGGTATTTTAGTTGCTATAAGTTTTCTGGAAAACATCAACGATTATGTTCTTAATCATAAAATATGGGAAGAAACAGATTTAGCTCGTTTTCGGAAGGTTTTTTTAAGTACCTAGAGGAGCTGAAAAGGTGTAGATACTATTTTTTTAGCTTTCTTATTTTAGCAAATACCTAATTGTCTACTCTTCAATATGCTAATCTACTGTGAAGGTAATTCGTAATATCTCGATGTTTTGTTTGAAATTTAACATAACCTCCGAACCACTTGACAAAACAAAATATTAATCTTAACTTATTAAAACTAGTCGACAAACGTCTGATAATTATTAATTCAGCTAACTTAATTTAACAATTTTATTAAAAAATCTATCATTGTTAAATGTTTTATAAACACTTGCTAAAACTATTAATATTCATAAGTTAATTTTGCATTGCATGAAATCCAGGGCCGCCCCTAGGATGTTAAATAGGGGCACAGGACGTTTGAACCTTTTAAGAAAATGGCGGTTCTTTGCTCAAGATTTATAAGTACCTCTACACACAGTGCATGGAATAACCTAATTTAAAGAATAAACAGCATGGATTGTGCGCAAGCTGGTCTCACCTTAAATAAGCTAATTTAATAATATCTTTCCTTTGTCCGACGCGTATTTCCGAAATTTAAATGCTTTTTATAAAGGTACTTATGTAAATTACAGTTTGTAATCCAATTCCTGTCTACCATCATATTTTTTCGAAGTGCATAGTTTTTTTTATTCCACCGTAAGTAAGTAAATCGGTAGGTACACATTTTACACTTGATGTCTAAATAATTTATTATACTAAAACAATTACACACAAATTTAAATACAAAACACCGTATTATTATAAAACAAGGAAAAAAACAGACAGACATGACTCTTCTAAAAATTAATATAAATGATTTGGTCAGAGTAAAATAATAAATAAGGTAATTATTTTTGTAAGGTTTCTTTTAAGATTTGATTTGATGTTTAAAAGAATAATGATTACTTCATCAAATTATACGCGACGGACAAAGAGTAAACCCCTTAAACGTTTTGAACACTTATAATGTATTGTGTAAAAAGCATGCGTTTCTTATACAATGTAACCTAGCATTTCTATTGTGAACTGTGAATTAATATTACGCACTACATTGAGCACAACAGCTTGTGGACCCAGATGTAATCCTGAGTGCATCCCTCATACCATACTCATACTCTCATATCTCATATCTCATACTATCTCTCTCTCTCCTAATACTGAGTGGAGGCCATATTTGCCTTAGAATGTTCAGCGCACATAACAGAGAGAAAGTTTATAGATTTTTTTAGTAACATAAGTTTTCGTTTTATGTATATGTTTTCTTTTTAAGGTAAATAAAAATATTTTTCTTTGTGCCCCTGTGTTCGCGCACGCACTTGTGCACTATAATATGCCCTACGAACCTGGCGAGTCTCCGGTAAGACTGACAGAGACTGTCCGAAGATTCGGCTAGGAGGACATACTATTGTTTTTTTATTCACAATCAAAATGCAGCCAATGATCGGTGCAAATTGTATAAGTGATACATCCACGGATACATCTGATTCGATCCGCAGCTGTAGCCAAGTCATTAAATAACTCATGTGCTCAATACAAATATTAAATATATTCTAAAGGTCAGTATAGACTAGAGCATTTGTTTGAGCATTACAAATTACAATGTAATGTAAAGTTCATGTGGTACAATACAGAATGGTACAATACAGAAAGATGTTCAGTTTCGTAGAGCATTTTAATGTAATGTAATTCTTGCGAATGCTGGACGCTGTATTCGGCGTAATGCTCACAGCGAGCATTTACATGTAACATTTATTTGTAAAATACAAATAAATGTTACATGTGTAACATTTGTGTTAATGCGTACATTTTCCTTCGGCCCGCGCACTTCACGCCCTGCCGTCATCCGTTACACCCCCGCTCGTTCCTTTACTCAATAAAATGATACTACTAAAAACTCGTTGGTTTTAAATATCAGGTTGCATCAAACCAGACGCGCGTCATTTTTGAAATGTGTTTCAAGTAAATATAAAAACAGCGAATGCTCGATGTTTTGCTACAAGTAAATGCTCTAGTTTACACTCACTTTAACATCGATACCGATCATAAGACAACAGCTTTATTTGTAAACTTAATCTAATAATACTGTCAAAGATAAACCTCAACAATTTCACGTAGGCCGGAAAACTTATCCAATAACATTTATAATAAAATTGTCGAGATAAATCCCCTCAAAAAACCTCTTTTAAATAACCTGGCAATGTTTTATCTCATTTTAGATTATAACCGCGTACTAGCCGGTGTTACGGGGCGTAGCATACCATTTGCAGCGAGCATGATACCTTACACCGTGTGCCAAAAACCGTCTCGTTGCTCATTGTGAGCGGCTTCTTTCCCCGTACTGATTGCACGAGCGCTCGCTTTGTTACACATTATGTTACGCCCCGTAACGCCGTGAGTACCCGGTTTAAGGCTTGTTTAGATCTACGGAGTAGGTATTCCCTACACAGAGTAAGACAGCGAAATTCGAGTCGGTATGCGGTCACTAAAATATTCAGCGTAATACCGCGGCCCGGTCGAAAACCCGAGTGAAATTTATCGCTACCGCTCTGGCTAGCGAATATTGCACAGATCTAAATAGTCCTTTATGCTAACAGTAGAAAACAAGCGATATTCATTGTTGCTTGAACTTGGCAGATTTTTGTAAGAGGGTTAAACTTAGCTATAATTCTACGGCTTAACCCTACCGAGTCCGTTGAATCCAGTAATAGGTCATTTTACTAGATATTTCTTTCTAGCACAATTATACAGAGTAGATACACAAGTGCAGTAAGTAACGAGTTCTTTACAAAACAATAAATAAGCTAAAACTACCTGACTAGAACTTAATCTAAATGCTGCACTACTGGGATTCTTGAAGCGAAGTTTGGTACATTTCTTGTGCATCGTAGAATAATCTATAATACGATGGTGTTAGGGGCCTATAGCGTTGTGATTATTTCAAATCTTCATGCTTGCTACGAAACTCGTAGGTTGCTACGCACTTGCTACGAAACTTGTAGATTGCTACGAAACTTGTTGATTGCTCCGAAACTTGTAGATTGCTACGAAACTCGTAGGTTGCTACGCGCTTGCTACGAAACTTGTAGGTTGCTACGAAACTCGTAGGTAGCTACGCATTTGCTACGAAACGTGTAAGTGGCTACGAAACTCGTAGGTCGCTACGCGATTGCTACATTATTATTTATAAATGTAAGACGCAAGCTTTTTCATAATTACTTACAATCTACGAGAGTCTAGATGTACACCGCGAAACGCCTATCTCTTCACTAGAGTTGGAAACATTCTTAGCAACTTAAGAATAACAGACAAAAATGCTTGACGGGAACGACTCAATAGACAGAGCTACAGACTACAGAGATACACAAAAAGGAACACCTTAATAGACGGAGATGCAGTCCGGATGGTTGAACTCCCCGAAGACGTTCAGCTCGTAGAGGCTGGCGAGGGTTATGAAGAGGATGTACCAGATCATCAGCACGACGCCATACTTCCGGTCCAGCTTCCAGCCGTTCGCGTGGGTCGCTACCACCAGGAAGATCACCGTGGAGAACAGAGATAGGGTTGAGTAGATTAGACCTGGAATTATTGACCTGGTTAACAATTTTGAAGTTGCGTAACGTGGAATAAGGTTTTAATATTATTACGATGGAATAAGATTTTAATATCTTGATGAGCTCTGTGGTATGATTTCATAGCAACATACACCTCTAACAGTAGATCGCGGGAAACTGTAGATCAGACGGTTTTTTGATGGAAGAAGACGACGCTCGTGTTTTGCAGATGAAGAAAAAGCACGATGCGGACAAGTGTCATCAACTTACGATTGGACATCAGAATGTAGAAGGTATTATTAACAAATGTTTAGACTTAAGTATTTTCTTGGAGGAACAAAACATAGACATTTACTGTGCAACAGAATCATGGCCGACTGATGATACTATAAAGACTTGTGAAATTAATAATTATAAAATAGTGAGTAGCAGTAATCGCAGAAAGTTTATTAGAGGTAGTTTATTAATATATGTTAAAAACGGCATTAAAGCAAAAAACAGACGAGACATTGTAAACCTATCAATAGAAAAAGAGTTCGAGGTAGGTTGTATAGAATTAAGTGATCTTATAGTGTTAGTAGTGTACAGATCCCCTTCATCTAATGTGGTTACATTTGTTGAGAAACTGGATGAGTGTCTATCTAAAATTAGTAGCAATAATAACAAAACATTAGTACTTTGTGGAGATTTTAACATCCACTTTCCTCTGCTAAAAGATGTAGACCATCCAATGAGTGACGTACTAAATAGCTTCCTTCTTCAGCAACAAGTATATGAATATACGAGAATAACACCGACTGTCAATTCATGTATTGATAATTTTTTTACCGATGGAGAAGTATGTAAAGTTGTTGTATCGAAGGGCATTAAATCTGATCATATGGCACAGATAATTTCTATTAAAAGCGGCAAGCACAATTACAATAACACCAAGAATATCATAACATTAAGAAGAACTGTTACTGAGGCTAGAATAGATGAATTAAAATATGATCTAAGAAATAATGAACGGAATCTTGACGTACACCATCCTAACTTACTTAATGACATTGTTAAACTCATAGATATTTATCTACCAATAAAAGACATAAGAACTAGAATAAAACAGCTGGAGCCCTGGACTACAAAGGGTATCCTTATATCTAGGAAGAAACTATTTTATTTATATAGTGTACTACAATCAACTGATAACGACAGTCTTAGGGGTTATGTTAGACAATATAGTAAATTTATAAACGTGTACTATTAGAAGCAAAACAGATATCTCAAAAAAACCGAATTCTTAAATCTAATAATAAAATCAAAACATCCTGGACGATTATCAAAGAATTAACTGGAAAATCCAACAGCAATATCTCGGAAGCAATCGAAATTCGATTAGAAGACGGGAATGTCACAAAAGACATCAATACTGTAGCCAACATATTTAATAACTTCTACGTCAATCTTCCGGAACAAACAACTAATTCTTTAAATGTTGATGTAGATGCAGCTGTAAAATTTGTAGAACTGTATATAAACGATAAGCTCACAGCGAAAACGACTAACATTTTCGATAGCACAAATGAACACGAAATTAAAAAAGTAATAAGCAGCTTAAAGAATAAAACGTCTACAGATTACTGGCACCTTTCCGCTAAACTAATTAAAACCATTGGAGCTGAACTCATCAGTCCCCTCACTCAAGTAGCAAATACTGCACTAAAATCCGGCGTGTTTCCTGACTCACTAAAACTGGCTAAGGTAGTTCCTCTCTTTAAAAAGGGTGATAGAAAAGATGTACAAAATTGTCGACCCATTTCACTGCTTCCAATCTTCAGTAAGGTAATTGAGAAGATCATGCACCGAAGGTTAGAGAGATATATCAACTCAAACAATCTTTTCAATAGCAGACAGTACGGTTTCAGAAAATCTCTATCCACATCGAACGCTGTGACCTCTATGCTCACCAAACTTTTGGATAGTCTAGAAAAGAAAATGATAACCCATGGAGTGTTCTGTGATCTGTCTAAGGCGTTCGATTGTGTACATCACGATATTCTCCTTACCAAACTTAGGGTTTATGGTTTGTCGGGCAAAGACTTAGACTTATGTCGCTCCTACCTCAAAGATAGGAAACAAATTGTGAATATAAATGAGGAAAACTAAAAAAAAAGAATACATTAAATGTGGAGTTCCTCAGGGCTCCATCCTTGGTCCATTGTTTTTTCTTTTATATTTCAATGACATTAGTACCTGTATCGAAAATGATATAGAGATATTTATGTTTGCTGATGATATATCACTTATTGTGCAAAGCAGGGACAAAGAGGAAAGTATCTTAAAAATAAATAAGGCTATAAAAGACCTAACAAAATGGTTTCTTTGCAATAATCTGCTGTTAAATGTTAATAAGACTCATATAATGCAATTTTCTTTTAAAACTATTATAGTAATCCAAGAATTGACAACACACTAATCCTAGTTAACAATATAACATTCTTAGGTATTGAACTGGATTCTAAACTGACATGTAATAACCATATTGAAAAATTGGCAAAAAGGCTGAGCTCTGCCTGTTACGCTATAAGAAAGGTGAAAGAGTTCTGTGGTTTTCAAGCAGCTAAATCGGTGTACTTTGCCTACTTCCACAGCTTAATGAACTATGGGATACTTGCTTGGGGTAATGCAGCAAAATCCAATAGAATTTTCCTTTTGCAGAAACGTAGTGTTAGGTTCATCCTTGGTCTTAAATGGAGAGATTCATGCCGAGATGTATTCAAAAAGCTTAACATTCTGACTTTTACTGGAGCTTATATACTTCAATGCTTGCTATATATAAAACAAAATGTACAGGAATATAAAACGCTATCTTCAAATCATTCTTATTACACAAGGCACGGAGGACGTCTACAATCACATACATGTAGGCTTGAAAAAAGCAGAAAGAGCTTCATTGGAACAGGTATTAAATTGTATAATCTGTTAGGTGACGAAATAAAGAATTTAAATTTAGGTAAGTTTAAATTTGTCGTAAAACGTATTTTAGTTGAAAAAAGCTACTACTCACTATGCGAGGCATTCAATGACACTAATTTCTGTCAAATTGCGTCCAACTAGTACTTTATTATGTTTTTGTTTTGTTTACAATATAAATATTAATTTCAAACCAACTGATTATGTTTGACTTTAGCTTTTTAACTGCAACCTGTTATGTAATTCTAATTTTAATTATTTAAATCCTCTCATATTTGAATTTGACATCACTAGTTTATCTTATTGTTCATTTAATTATGCCAGTTTATGTTTGAATTGTATTTATATGACGTAGCCTCTTTACAGCTGAACATTTTATTAACTATGTACCTACTTACTACTTTTTGTGTGAAAATTTCTGTAAAATTGTGTCCAACTAGTACTTTATTATGTTTTTGTTTTGTTTACAATATAAATATTAATTTTAAACCAACTGATTATGTTTGACTTTAGCTTTTTAACTGCAACCTGTTATGTAATTCTAATTTTAATTATTTAAATCATCTCATATTTGAATTTGACATTACTAGTTTATCCTGTTGTTCATTTAATTATGCCAGTTTATTGTTTTAATTATATTTATATGACGTAGCCTCTTTACAGCTGAACATTTTATCAACTATGTACCTACTTACTACTTTTTGTGTGAAAATGTATGTATCTATTATTTATTATTTAGACATAAGAATTAATTTAAACTTATTGATATTTAGACATAGGCAAACATTTTTTTTTTGACATAACTAAGTGCTCCTTGTGTTCCTATGGTTGAAATAAATGAAATGAAATGAAATGAAAGGTGCGGTTGGCGAAGGTATGCGAAGCAGGAGGTTGCGGGTTCGATTCTCGCCTCGGGACAAAATATGCTAGTACGATCTGCAATAACTGTTCAGAGTGTTCTGGGTTGGGAGTTGGAGTAAGTGACGTCACATCTTGCCAAAAAGCCGGTCAGTACTCGGCTTAAAATCGATGATTTTAAACTTCAGTTAATACAATTGCTGTGTGCTTAGAATTTGTACCACCCCGTCACTTCCCGTGGGTGTCGTAAGAGGCGACTAAGGGATATCCATCGGCGGGCAGCAGCGCCCCCTTCGAAACAATTCTACCACCGAACTGCGATTCCCAACCCACATGCCCAGCGTGGCGATTATGGGCATAACCCCCCATTAGATACACGCCAACAAGGCACTTATCAGGAGAGGCCTGCGTCCAGCAGTGGATTGGTGTTGAGGTTGAGGTAATACAATACCTTTGCTGATGACATTGACGTGCGAGCCGGGTTGGATGATGGCGGTCTGGATGAACCAGGGCAGGCCGAGGCAGACGAGGATGTCGAACACGTTGGAGCCGACTGCGTTGGAGACGGCCATGTCGCCGTAACTGAGGAACATAGGGACATTGTTACTTATTACTCTGCTTAGCTGGGGCTAGATGCAGTGTGGATTGTCCAGCGTTTTTTATTAACCCCCTTATTCATAATAGTCTGCTAACTTAGCACACTGCTAAATCTCGCCCAGTCTTCTATTGACATAAGTCAGACTGAGAAATAACACTACTTAGCAGCTGTTTTATGGTAACAGACCATTATGAATAAGGGGGTTATTATTTACCGACTACATACTTATAGAATATACCAACACGCCCGCCGCAACGAACGTCAGGCCCATCACCGTGTCAGGTATGCCTTAGAAACTGATAGAGCAAGTGACTCACCCCTCCTTGATGACGGCGAGCGAAGAGAGCGCGTCAGGCACGGACACGCCCGCCGCAACGAACGTCAGACCCATCACCGTGTCAGGAATGCCGAGCGTGTAGCCTGCACAATAATATGGGATTTTTCGATTTTGTCGTTTTCTTTAAGGGGGCGCATTGCGCGCCATTTTGTGAAAAGGATAGTCAAAGGATTTGGCGTTCATAGGAGCGGGACAGAGCATACGTTTTTGGAACAATTTCTTGTAAAAATGCGCAAAAATGATGTTTTTGCATATTTACAAGAAAACTACACCATTTATGAAAAACCCAACCGAAGATCCAAAGAATTAGTAATGACCTACGAATCAAAGTAAGAATATTTCCTATAGACCGCGGGGTTTCTGAAATCTGGACCGAATTCGGTGCAAAACAGTGCACTTTCATGATTTTATTTATCGTAAATTTTTCACCACCAAGGAACCGAAGAATAAATGTTGAATTTTATGTAAACTCGTTTAGTACCACGGGGATCCCGTGATTACTAGGCCTAGTTTTTTTTAACAAATCCATAAGATAAGAGCCTTAACATGCGTCTATGCGACATTATTTAACAATGTGCTTAATATTAGTGTGAAACACCTTTCAGAGTTTATTAAAATAAGAATAAAAGCAACATTGTTCGATAACAAAGATAAAGGAAGTGAATTCTTCGATAAAAAATTCATTATAAAGGTCTCTACCCATTACACCGTATCATACCATGACCGTGCTATGAACGTGTCAGGCGAAAAAGTATTCTTTGTATTGAAAAGTATGAGACTGCACACTAGACCGTTCCGTCACCAACCAACAACGTCGCGTGTCATGCACGGAGTGACAACTATTCTCGGTACAGAACGCCGTCGATCCGTACAGTGGCCAAGGTAGACCGTGTCGTATTATTTTCGTGCCGGACACGTTCATAGGACGGTCATGGTATGATACGGTGTAATGGGTACAGACCTTAATGCTTATTTACGTAATAATTTAAATACGAACTAAAAGGATACAATACAAAGTTTTAGGTAACATTGTCCGGTAAGCTTGGAGTCGAACGGGGGGAAGTTTTACTCACCGATAATAGTAATCATCCAGACCATGAAATAGGAGTAGAAGGAGATCCACAGCATGCTGATGAGGAAGGTGACGGGGTACCAGCGCCCGCGGCAGTCCGGCATCGTGTGGCGGCACGTCCAGTGCACCGGGAAGGCAACGTACCAGCATGCTAGCTGCAGGGGATCTGCCGAATTCAAAATGTTATTTACTAGCTGCACCCCGCGGCTTTGCGCGTTTCAATAGGTAATTTTAATCCCGGAATCAAACATAGGCTACTTTTTATCCTATAAATCAGTACCCGTGAGATAGAAATCACTTTGAAACGTTTCCAACTAAGTAGGAACAACTCTGTAATTACCTGTTCAACAACTTTGTTCAACAACTCTGTAATTACATTTTCCTATGGAAACGTTTAAAGGTGATTTCTATCCCACGGAAACTGATTTATGGGTTAAAAAGTAGCATATGTTAGATTCCAGGATAAGAATTACCTGTATGCAAAATTTCAATCAGATCCGTTCAGTCGTTTTCCGTCCGTAGTTTTGGCGTGAAGAGGTAACAAACATCCATCCATCCATACATCCATACAAACTAGCGCCGCCGCCTATTTTATCTTATTATTATAAGATAAAATAGGTGGTGGCACTAATGTACCTCGGGTATCGCCTTAAAATGTGTACTCACTGGCTCCAATAGGCTTGATGAGGGGGTTGATTGCAGTCTCGGGGTTGTATTCTTTCGCCTTGTAGTACTCAGGCGCAGCGGGCTGGAAAGTAAAGGTCCGGTTACAAAAACCTTAGTCTCTATAGGTAAGTATAGGTTAAGTATATAAGTATAGGTAATATACGTAAGTGAGTAAGTATAGGTTAGTATATATATATAAATATAAGTATAAGTTAAGATAGTGTAATTTGGAGTAGCTAAATTATATCTTGTTGGCAAATGTAACAGTATGTTGTCCAATCCATTGTCTGAAGAAGCCCGAAAACTTTACAACCTTACTTTAAGTTTTTTCTGTAGAAATTAGTTTTTAGTTTTCATTTATATCTGTTATATTTTTATTTTTTATTATTCTTTTTTTATAAACATTGTAAATATGTACCAATTAGGCGATGTGGTCGCTCTGCGACAGAGCCTTTTGTTATGTGATGTAAAATAAAATAAAAAATAAGAAAAAAGATAGTGTAATGGTTTTTGTAATTATAGTGCCGCTTTCAAACTCGAGAAAAACACAAAGATAAGGCCGATCGGTTCCCATTGAAGATATTCTTTTGAGATAAATAGCTGAAAACGTACATCGAAGGTTAAAGGAGCAGACACGGACGTGAATTCGCATTAAAATAACGATTTTTTATTAAAATTGAAATGTAAGTCAAAGTCAAAGTCAAAGTCAAAGTCAAATCGTTTATTTCTTTAGACTTACAAAATAAGTACTCAGACAAGTCAAATTTTTACTATATAAACAGCTTGATAAATAGTTATTACTATCAACAAGAAATAAGGTGCAATTGACTTTAATTCACTTCAATTTTTTGTCCACTAGCGGAAGAAGTGAAAAAGAAACCACTAGCAAGTCCATCGCTTATCAACTAATACAATCTTAGGATAACTAAGTCTAACTGGTCTTACATACTATTGTCTGTATGGAACTGGGCGACATCCGGCCAAGCGTTAACATCATTTACGTAGTCATCTACGGAGTAATAGGCTTTCTTGATAAGATTTCGTTTTATGTACAGTTTAAATTTACGAATAGGGAGCTCAGCTGTTGCTTCAGATGGAAGCTTATTATAGAATCTTACGCAATTGCCCACAAATGATTTCCCTACCTTTCGTAATCTATATGATGGGATGTGTAATTTGTTCTTGTTTCTTGTATTTTTATTGTGAACATCACACCTTTTCATAAAGTTATCTCTGTTTTTGTGTGTATACATTAGATTTTCATAGATGTATTGCGATATTACTGTTAAAATATTTATTTCTTTAAATAATTCCCTTAACGAGTCTCGTGGATTTAATTTATAAATAGCGCGTACCGCCTTTTCTGAATAACAAAGATAGTCTGGATGTCAGCTGCCTGTCCCCAAAGCAAAATACCATAAGACATAACACTATGGAAGTAACTGAAGTAAACTAACCTAGCTGTATCTTCATCGGTAATGTATCTAATTGTTCGAACCGCATACGCTGCTGAACTAAGTCTGTTTGCCAGAGCATCAATTTGCGGTCTCCATTGAAGAGAGGAATCAATATGTAACCCTAGGAAAGCAGTTGAGTCTACAAGGTGAACAATCTCATCCTTTAGCATTATCTTAGTTGGGAGCTCTCTTACATTTGGTAACATGAATTTTATGCATTTGGTTTTTGAAGCATTGAGTAAGAGGTTATTGGCGGTGAACCAATCTAGTATTTGTGAAAGAGAATTATTTACATCGTCATAATTATGTTTATTTCTGTCAACTTTAAAAATCAATGAAGTATCATCAGCAAATAAGACTATATCACAGAGATCTTTTGCTAGAAATGGGAGATCATTTACATATACTAAAAATAGAAAAGGACCCAATATTGATCCTTGCGGGACTCCTAAATCGATTTTTGATCCCCTAGATCTTTCTTTACCAATATCTACTTTTTGGACTCTATCAGATAAATATGATTGCATAAGGTCCAGTGCCTTGTTTTGAATTCCATAATGTCTTAGTTTATTTATTAATGTACCATGATCAACGCAATCAAAAGCTTTAGAAAGGTCACAAAATACACCAATAGCGTTTTTCGCTTTATCCCATGCATCCAATATGTGCTTTAATAAAACTGTACCAGCATCAGTTGTCGATCTACCCTAAGAGTCTGTTTAAAAAGAGATGAGTCGTTGCGTTTTGGTGAACTAACACTTTTAGTCGTACTGCAATGGCAGAGCAGTGTTGTCAACGGAAAAAAGTTGTCAACAGTTTGGTGGTATAATTGTTCTATAATTGTTCTGCAGGGGGCGCTGCTGCCCGCCCCCGGTAGATATCCCTTAGTCGCCTCTTACGACACCCGCGGGAAGAGTTGGGGTGGTGCAAATTCTAAGCAGCATCACACAGCTGTGTGGTTACTGGCTAGTAGTATTAGAGGAAGATTATTTGTTACCTGCTGCGGGGGTGCCTGTGTGACCGCGGGGGTGGCGGGGGTGGAGCCCTGCGTGGCGGGGGCGGGGGCGGGGGCGGCGGGGGCGCCCCACGACTGCTGCTGCTGTTGCTGACCCTGCTGTGTACAAGTAAAGACAAATGTTACTGTAGCTCATTTTTTAAGAGCGCCCATAGATATTGTTTATAATACTGGGACATAGATAATTATTTTGTTTTATAAAAACTATAAACCGACAATTTTTTTTATAGTTTTTTCATGTATTTTCATGAATTTTCATGAATTTTCATTTTTTTTATGGATCCCATTGTCAGAACCGAACCAAATGAGACCATACGGGAAGCACCAGCTTTCATATAAAAAGGATCATGAAAATTGGACAACCCAGTCAAAACTCGAATTGAGAACTTCCTCCTTTTTTGAAGTCGGTTAAAAACATCCAGAATGCCCTATACATAATATGCAGATCGTACCCACTTAGTAGCCAACCCACAATTGTGGGTACTCTGAACTAAATGTTTGGTTCCACATAAAGACTTGTATTTTGTATTTGTCCCGAGGCGGGAATCAAACCCGCAACCTCCTGCGGCGCAGGCAGAAATTCGCCCACCGCGCCGCAGAGGTCGTGGCGTGGTGCGCGAAGGCGTCAAAGATCCAAAGTAAAAAAAAGAATTATAAATAATTCTACTTTGTTACCACGGAGATGAAGTGAGTATACCTATAGAGATCTATACCGTGTCCATTTTGAATGTAGCATGTTAGTAAACAAACCGCCCATACTTAACCTACTTAAAATTGACTTTGTTAGCGCGTCCTTTTATACGTAATTTACGTTATTTGTCCATTTCAGATTCAATAAAAATTGCTTACTGAAACTCGACGCCAAGCAAATGAGATTTTGTTATTTGTGTCGTAATTTGTTTACTAACATGCTAAATTCAAAATGGATACGGTATATACGGTATTGACCCGTTAGGTTCAGAGTCAGAGTCAAATCGTTTATTTCTTTAGACTGACAAGAAAAGTACTTAGACAAATCAAATTTTTACTATATAAACAGCTTGATAAACAGTTATTGCTATCAAACAAGAAATAAGGTGCAATTGACTCTATATCACTTCAATTTCGCTCCTGTAGTGGGTATTACTCTACCTATTATACATATTACCTATTACTCCTTAGATCCACGTTAATGATGTTAACGCTTGGCCGGATGTCGCCCAGTTCCACACAGACAATAGTATGTAACAACAGTTAGACTTAGTTATGCTAAGATTGTATTAGTTGATAAGCGATAAACTTGCTAGTGGTTTCTTTTTCACTTCTTCCGCTATTGGACAAAAAAATGAAGTGAATTAGAGTCAATTGCACCTTATTTCTTGTTTAATAATAGTAACTATTTATCAAGCTGTTTATATATTAAAAAAATTAATTGTCTGAGTGCTTATTTTGTAAGTCTAAAGAAATAAACGATTTGACTTTGACTCTACTCTGGTATTTACCGATTCGTCCCAGCTCTGGTTGGGGTCCCAGGCGCGCGTGGGGTCCCAAACGGGAACAGGCTCTGCGTTATACGCCGCGTTCACGTACGCACCATCAGGGTTGTACGCTGAAATTATAAATAAATGAAATAAATAAATAATGCTGGATAATACACACAACATAATTTTTGGAGTTTCATAACTTATCGTTTATTTCATTTTATTTTCAAATCTTCGGAAAACTTACAGCTAGAACAAAAACATGAAATATTAATCTAAACACATGAAAGTAACATGTACCTGAAGGCTATTTACGAAGTTTCCACTGGTAGTACAATTCTAGTTTTATTATTTCAGTGGTAATGGACGACTAAAAAAAGGAATACACAAAAGAAAGTTAAATTGAGAGACACATTGCACACACTAGATACATAAAAGTAAAGTAAAGTTACCTACATTAAAACTAAGTTTAAGTTGAGGTTATGATATACGAAAAGAATTTGTCAGAAAACAATCGTTTGAGAACGATAGCAGAGGTTGCAAAAAGATCTATATCAATGTCTGCACTTACTAAGGTATTGAAAGAAGTACTCCCTCTTATTACGTATACGCACGCGGATGTATTGGAGAGACACACAAGGCACAAAAATAAGCTCTACGCACCAAACTTTAGCTTATAAAAAAGAACGCATATCATCAGGCGATAATAAATAAAATATACAACAAATTACCCAGTGACTTCAAGGATTTATCATTTAATTTATTTAAAATAAAACTAAAATTATGGCTCATGGAGACTTGGCGCGCGGAGCTCGAAGTGGCAACATCTCTGGTGGGACTCTGCCGTTGTTGTTTGGCGCTCTCAGTGTCAAGATCAAGTGGTGTGGTGTCCTGATGATGTCTCGTGGAGAGACGAAACTAGTTGAAGACTTGCTTTGATAAATGTTCTTTCATTTTGTATAAATGTATAATTTTGTACAATTTGTTAGATTTTATCGCAGAAGGTTTTTTCGCGGAATTGTTCCTAAATATTTTTCATTTTTATATTTACAATGGATTTCCGCAAAGTAACGCCTGAATCTATTATTTATCATGGATAAATGTTTTTATGATGTTAAGGAATATTTTAATTTTTAAAATTGACATATTATAATGACATCACTATTTTATTTTTACATTTATTTTGAATTATTTAAAATTTATTAGACATCAGTTATTTTTTAATATTATATAATGCCTATATTAGTATAAAAATTGATTTTGCACGCCTTGACGAGGCAGAATGTATTGGAGTGTTATTTTTTATTAAGACCTATATTTATTGTACCTACATTCCTGCAAATAAATGATTTATGATTTATTATAAACGCGTTCTGTCTGTAGTTAGATTTTACAAAAGGTATATGCAACAGATTAGGTCTTCTCAATGCAGCCCGGTGGGTGCGTAGTTTACTACACAGGTTTGTCTGAATTGAAAGCATCCTTCTTAAGAGGGCGCTCTACAGAAAATTGTGAAAGAAAGCTACAGCCAAGCAAGGGAAAAAAATAGGAATAGGATTTCGCGTTTATAGTAGTGGGGTAGAGCATACCTTTTTAGAAATGCGTAAGCGCAAAAATTCAATTATTGTTTTTACAAGAAATCTACACAATTTCTGTTTGTTACAAGAGTGCTCGAAGGGGTGCGGTACGCGCGCGTCTTTAACCGCACTGAAGAGAGAAGAAATGTTGGTGTTCTTCCAACACAAATAAGGTTCGCGCTTCGCGCTTCTGCGTCGCCGCCGAAATCGCGCTTAAAAATAAGCCACTGTGTGTAAGGAATCTCGCTAGAAAATCTCCCAAATCGCGCTTCACAAGACGCGCTAATTAATTAGCGTCTGTGTGCGGAGGGTTTTAATGGTAACTCACCGGCGTCGCCTCCCATGGGCGTCTCCTTGGTCTGTCCATCCATCTGCGCGTAGTCCTCGCTGCCGGCGGGCGGGGCCGCCGGCACGCCGCTCCTGCGCAGGGAAGACACATATTATGTTAAACATTTCTATACTTACAATAATAATACATTGTCACAGAGTTGAGAAATTGCCAAATTCCTATCGAGTGTGTCATGTGGTTATGTGGTGATGGATTAGAATTTGCACCGCCACAACTCTTCCCGTGGATGTTGTAGGGGCGACTAGGGGCTATCCACCGGGTGCAGGCAGCAGCTCCTCCTGCACAAATCTTCCACCAATCTGCGATCCCCAACTCACATGCCCAGCGTGGAGATTATGGGCATTACCCCCCATGAGTTAAACGCCAATAAGTTGTTTATCAGGGGAAGGCCTTCGTCCAGCAGTGGACCTCCGCAGCCTATGTTGAGGTTGAGGTTGAGGTGTCATTTGACGCTCATGCATGACACACGAGGTAGGAATCGCACTTTCTCCCAAGTTACATAGTGATTTATACCACACCTTGGAAAAAAAACACATAAGTATAAAGTAATAGGCTGCGCCCCGCGGCTTCGCACGCCTTGTTCCAATGGAAACATTTAAAGATGTTTTATTTCCCACGGGAACTGATTTATGGGATAAAAAGAAGTTTTTTTTGTTTGATTCCGGGATTAGAATTACCTGTGTGCAAAATTTCAGCCAGATCCGTTCAGTAGTTTTGGCGTGAAGAGGTAACAAACATCCATCCATCCATACATCCATACAAACTTTCGCATTTATAATATTCGTGTAAAGTACCGCGTGCGCGGGCAAGGCATCACGTGCGCTCTCTGAATGGTAGATAGATAGATAGATATAAAATAATTTATTGCACACTTTAAACTAAAAAAACAATTTACAAATGGAATAATTAAAACTAAGTGACAATTAGCATTGAATGTGCTTACGGCGACTGCCAGCGCACGCGACACGCACACTGTAGGAGTGGCGCCCATCTCATCATCCCCATCTCCATCTCTACTTACTTGTAAGTGACAAGTGCGGCCTGCTCCTCCCTGGTGGGCAGTTTGATGGGCAGTGGAAGAGTCATCGCCCAGCGCTCCAGCTGAGTGTTGAACTTGAGCGCCACACAGTACACCCCGTACATTATCAGCATGATCAGTGCTTCAGGCCTGGAACGGAGAATTTCAAGAGTTAGTAATTTTAGGTAAGTATAGGTACCAACGAAATGTTGTAGGTTGGAACTGGCTTCAGAAAACTTTACTATGCAACTGAAGACACAAAAGACAAAAATAGGAATTAGTCAGACCAGAGTCTTTGCTTTTGTGTATTTTTGTCGACTCCGATTTTAGAAATTATGGTAGTCGTTAAGGATCTTTAGTCTCTGTTTTTGGCGGCTCAGTTTTATAGAAATTAGGTTGGTAGAGTCAGAACTTTTAGGGCTCTTCAGTCTCTATTGTTGTCGAATCAGTTTTTAGAAATTATGGTAGTAGTTTAGTCTCTGTTTTAGCGGCTCAGTTTTTAGAAATTAGGTTGGTACAGCCAGATATCTTAAGGATCTTTAGTCTCTGTTTTTGGCGGCTCAGTTTTTAGAAAATATGATGGTTAAATCAGAACTTTATGAGTCCTGGCGATCTGAAACAGACAAAAAAAACAAAGACTACTAGAGTCTTTGTTTTTGTCTGTTGCAGACTAATTCGTATTTTTGTCTTTTGTGTCAACATAATGTTCGTGACCTTGAGGTACGAGAAAAAGAGACACAGTTGATGACTAGTGTAAAGACATTGCAGATGTTACAAAGATGGACGAGGATAAAGATGGCATAGAAGAAGTAGTCGCGACACAGTTAAAGTTGAAAACAGAGGCAGAAATGTGAATACAAGGTAAACTTAAAACATACAAGAACGACATCGCGAGAAGACTAGCATCTCTAACCTCACCTCAACAATCTATATTGGTCCATTGCTGGACGCAGGCCTCCCCTAATAAAAGCCATGAACTGACAGGTGGTTTTTGAGGGGCAAGACAAAAAGACGTAAGGAAAAATTGGCTTTTATCAGGGGAGGCCTGCGTCAGCAATGGACCAATATATCCTGTTGAGGTGAGATTAGACATGCTGGTCTTCTTCTCTTAAAAGCCAATAAGGCTTTTATCTCATGTAGTGTAATGCCTACGATCCCCACGCTGGGCATGCCGGTTGGGGAAGTTCGGTGCTAGAACAATTATTGTTCTGCAGGAGGCAATGCTGCAAGCCCCCGGTGTGATATCCGTTAGTCGCCTCTTACGACACCTTCGAGTAGAGTTGGGTGGTGTAAATTTTAAGCCGGAACTACACGGGCTAACCTATATTACTTACTAGTAGGTAGGTATGTAATGTAATGCTGTTTGAATTTTTATATAATTGTAATTAGTATATAAGATGTGACATTAGACTGCTATTTAAATTTTTAGGAACACTATTCAATTATTTTTTAATTTATTAATATTATTATAGAATGTTGTATTATTAATAATGTAAGACATAAATTATATACTTACTAAGCTAAGGTACAATTTCCATTGAAATGTATTTTATAGCAATTGTTTAAGTATACATAGCAGAATTATGTACTTATACAACTCGTGACATGTAATAATTATTACCAATAAAGACTATTATGGCTTATTATTATTAGGTATAAAGACTTACCAAGACACATATCCATTGCAGATGGTACAGAGCATGACAAGGATGGAGATAGCGTAGAAGAAGCAGTCGCGACAGAGAGGCCACCAGTTGAGATGCGAGACGGTGCCGGCGCAGAGCGCGCAGACAGAGATCACGAACATTATGTTGAACACTGCTGATCCGATGACACCAGATACACCTGGAAAACATAACTCATTATAGCTACAGTGCTTCTCAAGTGGATAATCGAAATAAATATCAAATATTTTATTGGGATACAAAAATAAAATACAATCTGAGTATTTTAGTAATTGAATTCAGACAATATTGTGCAAGTCATATTAATGTTACCATACAGAGTGGGGCAATTTTTTTTCTGATTAATTTCTTTCATTTCATAGTAAAATAAGATACAACTCCGCAGTTAGAAAACATTGCAGGTTAAATACCATTTAGAAGAACTTTACCGATGTCATCTTGAGCGCAGAAGACTCCAATCACAACAGTGGCCAGCTCAGGGGCAGAGCTGCCGGCCGCCATGAACGTCGCACCGGCCACGTCAGGGGCCAACTTGAACTCTGTAACACACAATTTAAACATGTTTAACATCTAGCTCTTCTGCCTCTCTTCTTCTTGCTGATCCTTGCTGATCTGTGATACCTCAACCTCATCCGCAACAGCGCGGACGCCATTTCATAGCATTAAGCCTTATAATTGTTTACTGTTGTTTGTTTTATTTGTAGTTTTTACGGTGTAGGATAACTTCATTAAGCAACTCACTTAGGTTTAAAGAATATTTATTTTCTCAAAAGAAATACATTTCACTTATCTGAGAAAACATCTTAAAGTTAAGTATATATTAAATAAAACTTCGAGCAGTCGAACCTTTTTTTACCTAAGAGTACCTACTTAAATAAGTGTTGATAACAAACATTATTGAAAAATAAAATTACAATCGAAGTAATTAATATATCTACAGTTAGGGTTAATATAGAAGTTTGTAACTCTACGTTAAAGTTGGATTAAATACTACATTCAAACAAACAACAACGGAAAGAACTTTTAGATTTAGTAAGTTAGCAAAAAGATTTATAGCACTACCCGCAAAATCTTGCACATTTTTTAACTCCCATTGACATGGTCTGGTCAGTGCGAAGTCGTTCTGCATTATCATGTCACAGTGAAGGCAAAAACAGTTAGGTTAATTTGTTATTTGAGTAACAATATGTCATTAAGTATATGTTTTTTAAGTATAAGTTTGAAGTTGCTGTACGATTCCGCATTCTTGACCTCTTTGGGAAGACTATTATAAATTTTTACTCCTTCGAAATTAAGCGCTCGTTTCCCAAATTCAGTTCGCACGCTTGGAAGAAGTATGAGGTCTTTTTTGCGAGTGTTTCTTGTAGGTATCTGATGGACTTTTGTAAACGTGATATTAGTATGTATTGATTTGTTCAAAATTTTTCTAATGAGTGTGCAAATACTGTAAGTATAAAGTTGCTTTATATTCATAAGTTTGGTTTGTTGATAAACATTGACTGTGGGTGTTAAGTAGTCTAAATTAAACTTCAGTTTATGTAGGTATGTAATAGTGTATTTTTTAAGCTATGAATAAAGATTTCTTTCTTTCTTTCTTTCTAACAGCCTGTATTGGTCCACTGCTGGACGCAGGTCTTCTCCTGATGGGCGTCTTACTGGCGTTTATCTAATGGGGCCATACTCCCACGCTGTTGGGCATACGGGTTAGGGATCGCAGTTCGGTGGTAGAATTGTTCTGCAGGGGACGTTGCTGCCCGCCCCCGATGAATATTCCTTAGTCGCCACTTACGCAAAACAACCCATCCCATATTGACATTTGAAAGCCTTCGTAATTTGCAATATATATACATGGATTTTTTTATATTTTTAGACGATTAGGTTTATACATAACTGAAAAAAAATATTACATCCACAAAATTAAAACTGCACTCAGTTTCTGGAGATAAGGACGCTGCCATGTTAACCCTTGCGTTTTATGGCGTCACGTTTCATCGAATCACCTATGTCAACTCAAATTCAAAGCTTCATTGTTAACCGTTTTTAAACTTCACATCCAACATCCAACAACATCTTAGTGTTAATTCTTAGTTTAAATTAATATCTATTTGAAATTTTTGCCATTGAAATGGAGTTTATTGGATGGGAGATTTTACCGTAATCAGTCTGTAGGATGTGGTGAGCATGAGCATACCTTCACATATGCGGTCGAGACTGGAAACGAAGTACTCGTCGCAGACGATTGCTAGTCCGATGAAGGTGAATACGCAGACCAGGATGTGGATGATGAGACCGCCGTGCTTGCGCGCATTCTGGCCCATCAAGGGGCGAGGGAACTGAAACGAATGAAAAAAAGTGTGTCAAAGCATGTCAAATGGCTCTACGGCTTTATTCCCTAGATACTCCCGAAAGCTTCTCAATCTGAAGCCTGACAAGCTCCGACAAATCGTCGGTATTGTCACATAACATCTGGTCCCCTAATAGGTCAGAGTCAGAGTCAAATCGTTTATTTCTTTAGACTTACAAAACAAGAACTTAGACAACTCAAATCTATAATACAAAAATAAGTCTGAGTTTCCTTCCTGACGCTATAACTCCAGAACGCACGAACCGATTTCCACGGTTTTGCATTCGTTGGAAAGGTCTCGGGCTCCGTGAGGTTTATAGCAAAGAAAATAGGACAACGCGTGCGAAGCCGCGGGGCGCACCTAGTTTTTACTATATAAACAGCTTGATAAATAGTTATTACTATCAAACAAGAAACAAGGTGCAATTGACTCTAATTCACTTCAATTTTTTGTCCATGAGGGTGCATGACATGAACGCAGTGGAGACGGCAGCGCATGTGCTTGTAGAGTGCGATAGCGTAGCTTCTCAAAGACTACACTACCTCGGGACACCAAGGACACCTAGGGAGGAATTGTATAAAAAAATTGATTGATCTATGAAAATCTATTCCAGATTTCCCTAACAGCACTTATAGTCTTGTTACAAATTTACACACACCTTTACTACATACCTTTTTAAGTTACAAATTTTAAAAGGAATGTGGCCTAAGGAATATTTTTGTCACAATGATTTCACTATCCTAAAAGTAAAAATAGTTGTAGTAAAATCTCTCTTGTCTTGTAGAATTGTTTTTGAGATTCAGATTTCTGATGCTAGTAAAAAACCGGCTCTCAAGTCACCGATTTGAGATCCTGAGTTCCTGAGCGGGAAGAGAAGATCATCCATCACCGTCATCAGCCCGTATACGTCCACGGCTGAACATATATCAAACGAGGGCGGCCATGCGGCGCCTCAAAAACGTCAAAAAACCAACACTTTCTTAAGCCTCCAATACATGTTGGCCCAACGTAGCCGAGTGAAAGCCAATACCAACGTGTAGACGGCACGTTTGCATTGCCTTACCATCGGTCGGTATCGCTCGCCTGAAAATAAAAAAATATCGCTTTTTAACAGACTTCAACAGCTTTTTAACAGCTGGCCGAGTGAATACAAGCGCCAACGTGTATAGAGGTCTTTTGCAGTGACTTATCACCGCTGGCGATCGCTCGCGGCCACTCGCCTCACTTCGGAGCCGTGTCGGTTTTACTGCACTTATTAGAGGCGCTTGCCTGCGCTCCACCTGCCTGTGTCCACATGTTTGTGTAGTTTGTGGTGCAATGATTGCGTAGACTTGCCAAACGTCTAGACGGTGGCACTTGCCTTGTATCGATTTGCCTACGCTGGTGTTGGCCTTAGCTCGGTCAACATGTATTGGGGGCTTTACATCGGACGGCTACTTCAACTGTGCTCCCAGTTTTTTATTGCTCGTGCCACAATGGTAGAAGAACTATCGGCTGTTGCTTCCATGTGATGTGTATTGTATGGTACAGGAGTATGCAAGGTATATGCCTGACGTAAACATTCCTGCTGGTGCTAAAGGCTTAGAAGATATATTTTTTATTAGATCAGGAGAGTTATAGACAACCTCTGTGGCGCGGTGGGCGAAGGTCTGCCTGCGATGCAGGAGGTTGCGGGTTCGATTCCCGCCTCGGGACAAATATTTGTACGATCTGCAGGTATTTGTTCAGGGCGTTCTGGATGTTTTCTATATATAATAAAAAATATCTATCTATGTAGTGTATTGTATTATGTATATCAGTTATCTAGTACCCATAACACAAGCTCTGCTTAGCTTGGGGCTAGATAATGCTGTGTGAATAGTCCAGCATTATTTATAGAGGACAATCATTAAAACATTTACCTCAATAATAAATTTTGTTTTAAAACACAGTTTTTTATGGATTTTCATGGATCCCATTGTCAGAACGAAACTAAATTAAAATGGGACCACACGGGAAGCACCAGATTTCATATAAAAAAAGAATCATAAAAATTGGACCACCCAGTCAAAAGTTCTGATGTAACAAACATAAAAAGGGGAAAGAAATATTAAAAAATACATTCATTTAAACCTCCTTCTTTTTTTGAAGTCTGTTAAAAAGCGATATTTTTTAAATGTTTTGATCGTTTTGCCTACGCTCGCGTTGTAACATGTACCGGGGGAGCTGGGCTGGTTAGGGCCTGCTTATAGACAGGAGATAATGCATAATACACTCCTATGCAAGACGTCCGTGCAGATCTTAGTTCCCCAACTTAGAATAAGAATGAGATGTATCAGGGGCTTTAGAAATCAATTGACCTGTTCGATGGCGGGCGGCGTGCAGTTGTCCCGGAGTGGATGCACCGTCGGGATAACAGACTTCATCAGCAAACTCTTCTCACTTTCTCGCAGCTTCGTCATTTCGGAATCCTGGAATGAGGAACAGATTAACATGATTTATGTAGATATTGACCATTGTGTGTTATTCATTATGAATGAAAGCGGGTTAACCATGAACCGCGCGCGTTCCGCATCCCTTCAAGGTGCTCCAAGGGATGCGGAACGCGCGCGTCTCGAACCGCTGAAGATGTCCCTCGTTAAGGGATGAAACGTTGGTGTTCTTCCAACACAAACAAGGTTCGTAGTTAACCCGCTTACATTCATAATGAATTCGTCAAACTACGAAAGTTTCTATAGTAAAATTGTGTTTTATCTATAGGTACTAATATTATAAAGAGCAAAGATTTGGTTGTTTGTTTTTTGTCTTGAATAGGCTCCGAAAATACCAGACCGATTTAAAAAATTCTTTCATCGTTAAAAAGCTTACTTTTCAGGGAGTGACATAGGCTATATGTTATCCCGGAATTACCACGGAAACGTAGTTCCCCTGCGCGGGTGACACAGCGAGACGCTGCTAGTTATTAATATTCACTGGTATTTATCGAAAGGTTAACTATTTTTTCCGACGTTTCAAAAGGTGAAAAAAAGGTAAACTCTATCGTGGTCACGGGATGACTGAGATAATTTGTAATATCGTTTTCTGATCGCACATCGATTAAGACATAATGTCGTACTCCCGAAGAGGTATATGGTCCGTTGAAATCGATGAAGACATATATCTTACTACTTTGTAAGCCATATGGCTCATCTGGATTTTGCGGTTTATTGATGAAGTGAGGATATATTTTAAATTGCACTTATGTTTAATAACTTTTATAAACTTTAATGAGTGTGTTGTATATTTGGACATTGTAACACAATTTGTCAATGTGATGGCCATTTTCCGGAAACTTTTAATTTTAATTTTCCAGAACAATCAGTGAATTAAATACATGTACAATAATAGTGAATGTACCCAACGGGGTACATGTTTGAGACTATCACTTAACTGCTAAGACCTATGTAACATAACAACATGTAAACAAGTTAATAAATAAATAAATAAATAAAATACATGCATTTTTGCTAGGTTTTGTTTTAGGAATAATTAATTAATTAAAAGATATGTCTAATACGTAAAATAACGTACAAGATTACATAATAAACAGAGAAAATTCTAATGAAATAATGTCAGATATAAATAATATTATTTAAATGTCAATAAAGTTGCTGTTAAATGTCCATTGTAAAATAAACATAAACAAAAATACAATTATTCATTATCTACAGAATACAGTTACAAACCTCTTTGTATCCAGCATCTTTCTGAGACTTCTTATCGTCTTCTTCATCGAGCAATCCCTTCATTTTCTTCTTGTTACCTTCGGAGCTCGTCTCTTCACTGTCTTCACTCATGCCCGCCAGGGTTGTCACTTTTAGCTCTTCTGTAAGATGTGACGTCATTATCATCATAATCATCATACTATATTAGTCCACTGCTGGCCATAGGCGTCTTTTTACGAGTGCCATAGCGCTCTGTCTTTAGTCTTGCGCGGACCATCATCCTGCCTAGACGGAGGGCGTCCTACATTACGTTTGCCGAGTCGCAGTCGATTCAAGCAGAAGATTCAAAGGTTATTTTCTTGTGGAAACTGATTTAAGGCAAAAAGCCTATGTTTTATTCCAGGTGCAATTACCTACTACTTAACCTAAATTGTAAGTATCTACATGCAATATTTTAGCCTGAACTGTTTAGTAGTAGCGCGGTGAAATGACAAACATCCATCCAAACTTTCATTAACGCGGAACCTGTTCATGACTAAAGAAATAAAATTTAAAAGAAAATAATCTTGTATCTTATAAGATTAATTATAAACGCAAAATTGCCTATTTAATTTGTTTTAGATGAAATTTATAATATTTAATTTATTTTGGAGAGATAAGAAAAAAAAATTCTTCTTCTAAATTTCTTATATTAAATGTTTGTGACTAAAGTAGGTACCTATACTTTAGTCACAAACATTTATTATAAGAAATATATAAGAAAACCTACTAACAAATTATAGATTAAGTAATCTGAATTAAAAGAATTTATGTTTGAATTTGAAAATTCCAAAATAAAAAGTAGATTTTTGCGCATTTTGCGTCAAAGTTTATCCAAACCAGCTCAAAAGTACCTAACTAACCTTCGCAGTACATAATTTTGAGGTGTCTGTTATTATAGTACGTAAGCGTCAGTTATTTCATTTCTAACACAATATTAATCAATGATTATTTTGAATTAGTAGAAGTTAAAATCCATCTATCTCATATCAATGTATCTCAGTGACTTTCACTAGCTTCATCTTTGTATACCTATTTCGTAGTGAGACTATATCGCGTTATGACTAAGCTTCATTGTCATTCAGCATTGAGACTACGACATTTTAAGGTCAAAAATCGTTCTGAAATAGGCAATTACTCCAGTAATGCTTGGTAACCGTTCCATAATACGCAATAACGTGGTAAGAAGGCATCGTTACTTGAAGGTTACATGAGTGAGCAGATTTTGACATCAGTTCCCAAGCATTGTTTTAAAATTAGTGTTTACTAAAAACTATAGCATCACTCAAGCATAGGTCGATGACTGAGCATGCTTTCATAATACAGGCCTAAGGCTAATTAGCTGTTAGTCTAGTCAGCTTCTTACCTGTCGAGCCTTCCGTCTTCGGCTTCATCGATGAGTACTCATACTCCGGGGACGTCTCATCAGCGGGGTCGGGCGTGATGGTGGCGCTGAACACGGCTTGGAATATCGAGTAGGTGATGAAGAACACCGATACTGTGAGCCAGCGGTGCCGCCGGGGGCGCCTCATTCTCTGCGGAAGAATAAATTCATATCAAACAAAAATTTCTTTGTTGCAATACAATAAACTAGCAGCGCCTCGCGGTTTCACCCGTGTAGTTCCTGTGGGAAGTGTGGTAGATTTTTTTTACTGTGATTGTACAAATTATTGGGAGCCAGAAAATATGGGAATGTTGAGGAACCCACCACCTTGGTGGTAGTTGGCAAGTATTAATTGTAAATATAAGGATGAAAATATTTTGTAACAATTCCGCGAAGAGAATAGCGATACATTGTGTCCACGAGAGCTTGTTCTTTTTATCTATAATCTCTCGTGGAGGGATGAAATCACGAAACTAGTTGACGACTTACTTTAATAGAGATGTTCTATCATTTTGTATAATTTGTTAGACCTTATCGGAGAAGGGTCTTAGCGGAATTGTTACTAAATATTTCCATCCATTTACAATGGATTTCCGCAAAGTAACGTGTGAATCCATTGATTTATTAAAAAGGAAAGATAGGTTACGTTCTCCCAGCACTCAAAAACTGGCATGTGTAACAACTACACGCAAACACATAGGCTTATAGTTATATTTCCAGTCCTGTGCAATACAAAAAAAGAAGAACAAAGACGGAAAGACGTATCTAAGACCGAAGTGAGTCCGAGACAACAATATTTCACGCGAATCACGACCGCCCGTGCCGCCGGTCAGACGGTGACTAAGGTGTGCTCCCACACAATTTTACACAATTTGAGGTTCCCACTTTCGAGAAACCAGTACCTCATCTTCCCTTTTTAATATATCAATGTGTTAATCTATTAAGTATTCATTGTTTTAGAACTTGTTCCTGATTATTGTTTCATTAAAGTGACAAAAAAATAATAGTCAGTAGGTATAGTGATTATGGTATGAATAGTAAATACTTACCGAAGATAGTGAAGTTTGGTATCTAGGGTTGGTTGGTCGATCTAGATAGGTATCTGACGGAAGATTTTTAATTGTTATTGGTTTTATTCTATAGACAGTAGGTATATTAGTTTTATCTCACAGATAAGATGTGTTAACTAAGGTCACCTGCAACGAAACCTTTCTAAAGATACCTAGGCTGAAGGTGGTTCCTCCAATCTGCCAGCTTCCTTTTAGCAAGACCTTGCTATTTCATATAAATATACTATATTCCATCATTACTACCATATTTTTTTGTCAATCTTTTGTATACATAATTTGCCCATAGTTTTTTTTCATTTCACTTCACAGTTTCCTTAGTTTTATTGTAACACACACTTTTTTCTCACTGTCCAGTTCATCGAAATTAAATTTTCTAATATTTGTTTATATTCTAGTATTTGTCTTTGAGATTTTGCGGCGAAATTCCGCGAATGACAGACACGTTACTTGATAGGCATTCAAATGACAGACACGTTACTTGATCGACATCCATATGCCAAACAGAGCATTAAAAACTCAATAATATTATCATGAAATATGATACGATGAGTATTAATATCATCATGTTAGATACAGTGCCGGATTAAGTCAGCGCGGGGCCCGTAGCAAACATGAACCGGGGGCCCTTGAATTGCATTACTGTCTAATGACGATTTGAGCGGTAATGGACAAAGTTACCTTAAACCAGGGTCATCAGTACGGGCAAGCGGGGCGATACATTTTGTTCTTAAAAGGTAGGTAAATTTTTTTGTAGTAGGTAGTAAAAAATAACTGAAACGAGATCGAAATTAAGACAACAGCTGGAAGTAATTAATGTTTACAACGAGCGGCGCGAGCTGAGCTAAAATTTACTTCTTTTCATAAATAATATTGTACCTACAGGTGGAAATAATATAGGCAGAGAAACTTTTTAAACATTTGCGATCTGTTATCATATTAATGATTTTATCGGGTAAGGTAGGGGAAATAATGAATAACAGAAGGTACGGGATAAATACCCGATAAAATCATACATGGAGAAGTTAAAAACCTGGCCTATTTTAAATTTAGCTTTAAATGTTATTTTATATGTACTCGTGCATGTGTGAACGAACAATGCCTGAAAAAAATTTGCAAGTTAAAATGTTGATGAATGATGGGGCCCGTAGGCGTGGGGCCCTTAGTATTTGTTACTCCTGATAAATAACTAATCTGCCACTAGCTAAATGAGTGAATGAGTTAAACTTGTAAACTGATATGAATTGACCTCAAAAATTAACCTTACATTATTTATTTGCCCTTCTAACCTGGTGATAACAATGACAAAATTATTACTTATCGACAAAGTAGTTTATTATAAAAAACTAACTGTTGTTTTTAATATATTGCATTCACTCGTATGAGAACTAATTAAATAAATTTAAGTGATTTATTAATTATTCGTTAACAAGAATGTATTACCAATAAAAAGAGTCTGTTCAAAAAGAGAAGAGTCGTGGGAATTGAAGGCGCGCGTGTGCTAATTGACAACTTTTGTTGCGTTGACAACACTGTTTTGTCATTTCAGTACGACTAACAGTGTTAGTTCACCGTAACGCCACGAGAGGCTTCTCTTTTTGAACAGACTGTAGGTATACCTAGAGTCTGTTCGAAAAGAGAAGAGTCACGAATGATAGAACAGTGTTGTCAAGGCAACAAAAGTTGTCAATTGGCACACGAGCGCCCTCAATTCCTACGACTCTTTTTTTGAACAGTCTCTACCATTGCAGGTTTTCCGGGTAGTTACCACTTTTTATTATTTTATGCAAAATTATATTGATGTACAAAATCTTTACTTCTAGTAACACAAAAAGTCGTATATCTTTCATCCCATAAATCCAAACCGTGCATCCGAGACCTATCTGCCCTTTCGCGATAAAAAGGGCTTTATTTCTCGTATCTTCCAACATTCAAGACATCAAATCACCCAGATTTTCCTCTGAGAACATCTGCAGGGCATTTTTGACTTTACCCCCTGGCTTTAAGATTGCTTTAACATCTTTAACTGTGTGAATGGTTCAGTTTTTTGCTTACAGAAAGGCCTATATTCAACCTTGAGCTGTTGGTCTAAGATCGGAAATAAATTCGCCTTTGACACCTTTAGAATGGCTCTTGGGAGGGATTCGCGGCGAAGAGTCTCGCTGTCAAAAAATGTAGATCCTAATCACACTAATATTATTAATGCGAAAGTTTGTATGGATGTATGGATGGATGTTTGTTACCTCTGCACGCCAAAACTACTGAACGGATCGGGCTGAAATTATGCATACATTCTAATCCTGGAATCAAAGATAGGCTACTTTTTATTCCATAAATCAGTTCCCGTGGGTTAAAAATCAACATTAAACGTTTCCATAGGAACAACACGTGCGAAGCCGCGGGGCTCAGCTTGTAGAATATATGGATGAAATAAAATCTATGGCATGAAAACGCACTTTCAAGCATCATGCATCATAACTTTTTACCCGACTACCAACAGAGGAGGGTTATGGTTGGCATGGCTGGCACCCTATGTTTGTATGTATGTAGCCGATTTGTATGTTCCCGCGTAGCGCTGAAACTACGCGTTCGATTGCAACAAATGAGGTACGCATCGACGACCTCAGTGGCGTGGTGGGCGAAGGTCCGCCTGCGACGCAGGAGGTTGCGGGTTCGATTCCCGCCTCGGAACAAATTTGTGTACGATCTGCAGATATATGTTCTGGGTGTTCTGGATGTTTTCTTTGTATATTAAAAAAAATATCTATCTATGTAGTGTATTGTATTATGTATATCAGTTATCTAGTACTCTTAACACAAGCTCTGTTTAGCTTGGGGCTAGATAATGCTGTGTGTATTGTCAAACATAATATTTTTTGTTTTATAGACCTTAAGAAAGGGTCGAAAATTTTATTGTTAAAATAATAATCACAATTTGTGAACGCGATAGTCGGGTTTTATTTTATATTATCTTTTTAACGACTGCGCTGATTTTCAATAACTTAGCTCTGAAGGTTGAGTCTATTTGACATTACTAACGAGACGTGATAGTGACGATGATCTCCTTCTTCCATACATTTGCTACAGCAGCGTTTATATCGTGCGGAAAGGGAACTACGCAAATCCCATACAAAAAGGAGACGTAACGATAACGTTTCGTTACAAACAACAAACAGATTAGCCCCTCAAAACGAGGCTACAGATAAGCACATCCGGCTAACTTATCTCTTTTATTTTGTTATTTTTATAACAAAATTAAACTAAAAAAATCAAAAATACCACTTATTTTCCGTGTCAGTGTAATTTTTTTTTCCAATTGTACATTTATTGTATTTGTGGAAAAAAAGCATTTTTGACATTGATTTATTAAAAAGGGAAGATGAGGTACTGGTTTCTCGAAAGTGGCAACCTCAAATTGTGTAAGATTGTGTGCTCCCACCTCAGTCACCGTCTGACCGGCGGCGGTCGTACTAGCGAGAAATATTGTTGTCTCGGTCTCACTTCGCTCTTAGATACGTCTTTCCGTCTTTGTTCTTCTTTGTATTGCACAGGACTGGAAATATAACTGTGAGCGTATGTGTTTGCGTGTAGTTGTAGCACATGCCAATTTTTGAATAAGCGCTGGGAGAACGTAACCTATCTAACCTTTTTAATAAATCAATAATTTTTGAATTTGAATAGCTACCACCCAAATTACTACTATTCTAACAATTCCTACCCAAACCTAATGTATTAAAATTCTGGAAAGATTTGTTTGTTAATGTTAACGTTTGTGTAAAGTCAAAGAGCATTACCTATCTTTATGATTTTGTTATATTTATTTATTCGATATATATGTATGTGTATATAACAAAGTTAGGTTATAGTATTTTATGTCTTGTATATTTTATTATATATATTTATATATAGTAGTATTTTTAATATGTACATTAAAATTAAATCTTATCTGTTTAAGCACATGTACCCACTTTTATATCTTTTATCTTTGTCTCTCTCTCCCAATAAGGTTTGCTGGAAGAGAACTCTCATTAGGGTTAAGCTCGCCTTTGCCATTATTTTTCTTTTAAATGTTTTACCATAGTGTTTTACTTTGTGCAATAAAGAATTAAGAATTAAGAATTTGTTAAGAACAATGCCAAAAATACAGAATCGGTCAAACTGAAATTTGAATTCACACTCATATCATAAATGCGAATGTTCGGATGTATGGATGGATGTTTGTTACTTCTTCACATTGCACCAAAAATACTGAACGGATCGGAAGAAAAGTAGGCCACTCATGTTTGATTCTAAGCCAACGCTTAGAATCAAACATGAGTGGCCTACTTTTTATCGCATAGATCAGTTCCCATTTATATGTGTGCTCCAATGACATTAAGAATGTTTAACTTCGATCTCTTTTTTTAATATTTTTTTATTTTACACCACACAATTTTAATAATTTAGTATATAATTTTTAGAAAGTATTGTGTAACAATGTTGTGTCCGCCTATTATAAGCGTATATTATAGGCGAACCTGCCTAGATACTCCTACATAAGAATGGTGCGGTAGATATCCAATGTTCTTTCGAAATGTAATTTTTACTAAATCATAGCAGATTATCTAGAAGGTAAAAAAGCGTGGGATGGATTTTGTTTCAACTCGAAAAATAACAAATTATATGCTAAAGTAGTTTTTTTACTTTAGTCTACATACTGAAGCGACTGAAATAAAAAATACCACTTTATAATATTTGTTTTTGTCGTTGAAATGGAGACGTCAATTTCTCTAAAAATTAATGAATCGATGCAGTTTACTAATAAAATTTTCCTGAAGCTGCTACACCGGCCCACCTGTATTATCCTGAACCCTTTGAAAATAAAAAAGTCATTCATATAGCTAACTTGTCTACCTCTAGTTTTTTGTACCCATTGTAATTTCGTTGTCTATTTCACTAGGTCCAATACACTTTTCTGTATGGTAGTACACGTCAAGGGGCGTAATAGGTATGGCCAGCATGAAAAGTAACTCACAATAGTGAGTTACTGCAATAGCAGTATAAAAAAAATGTTTTTCCTTGGTTTCATTCTGTTGGTACCTACCAAAACTTAAATAATTGGCAGCAATCAAAATATTGTTGTCATTTTTATGTCGATCGTAAAGAAAGGGAAAATTACATTTAAAACTGATAAAATTTGTTTAGTTTCTAGGTCGTCCGAATTGAAACTGGGTAGTAGTTAGTTAGTCATGGTTTTTAACTATAACAAAATATTTTATTGACAAAGAAAATTACAATCAAATAATATACATAAATTAGAACTACTATTAACAATTGAAACAATTGAGCTACCTGCAGACTGTTACAAACAATTGTCATCAGGTAGCTCAATTATAAATTGGTGCTTTATTATTATTAATAAGTATAGTACTGCTGATTTAATATAAACCATAACAGAAATGGTAGAACGAGATTATATCTGCTGAGCTTGGGGCTAGATGATGATGTGTGGATTTTCCAGTATTATTTATTTATTTATTTTCCGGTTTCTCTGTCAAAAGAGTTTAACCAGTGTCCGTAAATCCTTTTGAAAAAGGATACAAAACATGCCAAATATGGCAATTTTCTCATTCACAACACGCTTTTAAATATTATTCAAGCGTTCACTTTGCTGCTGACGGTACAAGTACAACCGTGTACAATAGTGTTCGTATTGTGTCGTTTTCATGAAAGATTTTGTCGAGCGCGCGAGTGCAGGATTATTGGAATCCGTTTGTACGGACAGATGGTTCATTTTCTATTTCGTTGGATGTATTTGTTAGATTGTACAACTTCTTTAAAAGGTGGGATTTGCTATGATAGGTACAGGTATATATATTCTACTACGAATTTAACCGTCGCGGCGCCTCGTTTCGGGTAGAGACAGAGGAAATGGATTTTTGACAGCATCTAAAGTGCTCACACACGAAGGCTATAAGTAATGTAAAAATGTATACCTATTATATCACGATACCATCTCATTACGCCTTTCCATAGAAATCGTCAAAAGACCACATCCGGCAGCCATAATGTATATTTTTACATGTATCATAATATAAAAGAATGTAATTCTAAATATACATTATAACTGTCGTGTGCGTTTGGAAAATAAACATCCATGCTTTGCGTTTCATTAAAAAAAATACAAAAATTCACTCTAGGTGCTTATGTACCGAAGTCAACTTAGGCTATTTTTATAATAAAGGCGAATCTTAGTAAATATTATGAGTATAAGTTGGATAATTAAAGCATTTCAAATATGTAGGTACACATTTTCTGAGGCAGTTTTCATTCGGGATACGTGTGTGAAATTACGGGTAAACTTAAAAATGAATAAGAGTTACATAGCTCTTATTCATTTTCAAGTTTACCCTTATTCATATATAAGTTTACTATTTACCTAAAGGTAATGACGATGATATAGGTTAGGGTATATCTCCGAATCGAAAACCTGTCCGCGAACTGTCTTCTTACTTTTTAAGGAAGGGTACATCTAGTCCAAATTTAAAGTCCAAGGTTCCAGGGTTTTAGATTCAGACGAGTTATACCCCTTATCCAAAAGTTAAGGGGACATCTTGTCCGAATCTCATCGTCACTTTCCAAGGGTTCTGTATCATAAACATCCAGCCACAAATGCTGCCAGGTTTATAAAGGTAAATAATTAGAAGGGTGCTTTCCCTGTTCTGAGAATTATTTATTTATTTATTTATTTATTTAATAAGGGCAACCAACTAGAAGTAACACAAGATATCACAAAATTATGACCGTAAAACTTAAAACTAGTGCACTCTAAATTACAGGTAGCCACAACATGCGCAAAAAACAAGGCAACTGAACTAAACAGCTGATCGTAAATTAATAATAAATGGTTAAATCAAAGTGGTTTATACATTATTTTTATAGGCACAAGCAGGTACCTGATGTACCTGTGAATCGCATGTTGTATAATTAAGGTAAATTAAAAATAAATACAGTTGGACGTAATTCAATGAGGGAGGGAGGGAAGAGGAGGTATGGGTAAAATGTAAGTTCGTAACTATAGTATACTTAACGTAGATTGATTTTATGTTAAGTATCAAGATCCTGGTTAATTAATATAGGCTTAAGACATTTGACAAATTTGTTCAGAGGGTCAGATATATCAAGAGGACTGTTTTTGGCTAAGGTGTTATAGTTTCCACAGATCCTGGGCATGATGGCGTTTTTGCTCATCTTGGTCCTGCAGTAGGGAAGTGCGAAAAGATTATAAGCTTTGCTTCTAGGTAGCCTGAAAGGAGCGTTTATTTGTAGCATATTATTTAAGTTAATACAGTCTATGTTTCCGTTGAAAAGTTTGTGTAAAAAGAGCAAGTCGGCTTTTTTTCTACGCAAAGATAAATGAGTACTTTTATAATGGTTAGTACGCTTACGGTAACTGGTCAACTTTCTCGCCAAATTGTCGCTGTATGACAGATGGTATAAGAATCGTTTTTGAATTGGGGGGAGGGTTCCAGATAACAGAGCAATATTCTAGAATGGGACGGACAAGGGTTTCGTATAGTTTGATTTTAGTATGGGATGATTTAAAAGCTTTACTGTTACGTATGATGAACCCAAGTGTTTTAAAGCCCTTGGAAATTGTTTTGAGGATATGAGCCTTAAATGTAAGTTTAGAGTCTATAAGGACACCGAGATCACGTATTTGGTTGACGGTATTGAGCATTTTGCCATTGAGGTAATATTTATTAACATCAGGTTTTTTGCTAGGATTAAATTGGATATAAAAACATTTGTCAGTATTGAGCGCCATTTTATTGTCAATACACCATGAAGCTAATTTGTCTAAGTCCTTTTGTAAAAGAATGGCATCCGAAGGTTTTTCTATCTGTCTTACTATTTTGAGGTCGTCGGCGAAGAGAAAGAATTTAGAGTAAGAGAAGCAATCTGTAATATCATTAATGAATATGTTAAATAGGATCGGACCCAGAATAGAGCCTTGAGGCACGCCGGATGAGGCATAGAAAGCATTCGAAGCAAATCCACCTATAGCCACCGTAGAAGGTCTTTTTTCGAGGTATGATCCGAACCAATTAAGTAATGCCCCAGAAATACCTAGATGGTTGAGTTTAGTCAGCAATAAAGAGTGGTCAACTTTGTCAAAAGCCTTACTAAAATCAGTGTAAACTGCGTCTACGGGTGTAAGTTTGTCGAAGGCTTCAAAGAGTAGGGTGGTGTAGGAAGCGAGGTTGGTTGCGGTGGAGCGGTTTTGCATAAAGCCGTGTTGAGCCTCCGTTATTTGTTGTTTCATGTACCAGGTTAGGTAATTTGCAATAAGCCTTTCAAGCACTTTTCCGAAAATAGCGAGTATGGAAATAGGTCTGTAGTTAGACACCAATGTGTTATTGCCAGACTTGTGAATAGGAACAACAATTGCTTCTTTCCATTTTTTAGGAAACGTTCCCTGGGTTATAGATTTATTGTATATAAGACAGAGTGGATCCGCAAGTGCTGATGGAATGAGCTGGAAACTATACGAAAGGGCTGGCATGGAAATGATATGAGGGTAGGTAGGTACCTATAACAAGGTTCCGAAAACTTTGGGCCTCCTTTAATCAAATGCTTAGAACCTCAGAACAAAGCTATTTATACAAAAGACCTCAAACTGTCAAAACGTTCATTAAAACTTCCGATTTCAGTTAGTTATTCATCAGTTCCGGCGAGGCACATTATTGGGTACATCAGGAACTTTCGCCACAGGGCTGATACAGTAGGTAATTATTTTGTACCCTCTTTGTTATAAGGGTGCGGAAGTTTTCTGAGAACTTTAAATTAAAATGGAAAGGTCGGTTTGACTATTTCAGTGGCTAAAATGGCCTAAGCCTAGGACACTTTTTTATAATTAAAATTTTATAGCATTTTCATTACACGCCCAAGATTTTCTTAAAAATTTGCACCACATACATGCAGCAAGTCTGTGTTTGTGGATAGAAGAGCAAATGTTTGGTATTTTTTTATAAAACATCGAAAAAGAACATTAAAATCAAATAATATAATTAAAGCATATTTCTAAGCCTGGAAGACCTGTAAACAACCATGCGAATTCGCGGGAAAAGGAGAGAATTCCCATTTCCCATAATCGTTGTCCCACAAATACGTACACTTCCATGGAATCCAATGACAGCAGTGAATAGAGCCGAGAGTCCTCGGAGGCATCCTCGAGAGTCGAGTGAGCGTCTGCATAATTGATGCCACTCGATGGCCTTCGAGGGGCGACATCCACCAGATACTTAATCTTGGAATAACCTATTTTAAGGAAATACGATATTTATGATGATACATCGTCTGGTAGAGTCTGTTCAAAAAGAGAAGAGTCGTGGCGTTACAGTGAACTAACACTTTTAGTCGTATTGCAATGACGAAGCAGAGTTGTCAACGCAACAAAAGTCATTGGTGACATGCAGTGAATATGAATTTTATAATGAATGTGAGTAACTATGAACCTAGTTTGAGTTGGAAGACCACCAACATTTGATCCACTTTTACTGTACCAGTGTTTAATTCTGTTATTTTACCAGAAACAATACGTAAAATGTCAAAATGGCTGGAAGATCGTCAAATTAAATGTCCAAACGTTGATATCAGCTCGAAATGGTTGCATCCCATTCCAATCGAGTGGTTAATTATTCAATGGTTTTTTTTAATAGGTAAAGGAAGCCAGAGACAAAAGGATACTTTGATTATTGTTATAAGATGTTATCAAACCCATAGAATCCAATGACAGCAGTGAATGAAGCCAAGTGCCCTCAGAGACATCCTCGCGAGTCGAAGGCGTCTGCATAATTGATGCCACTCGATGGCATTCGAGGGGTGACATCCACCAGATACTTAGTTTTACATTCCGCTGGGTAGTTAATACCTATTTTTAAGGAAATACTATACAATTTTGATATACCTTCAGACAAAATCTTAATTACTAAGTGGATGTTTACCGCGTTCCTTACGTATAGACAAAGTCTTGTCAAATGCCATGGCTTCGAGGAGAATACACCAAACTATTTTATAATGTATGAAATAGAGCGGAGATACCTCTATCTAGATTGTCTACAAATAGTTTACTAGCTCAAATAACACTTAAAGGTTTTCTAAATGTCAAAAAAATTGTGCGAACAGTCTGAAAAGACGACACTTTTTGTTTAGAACAGTAAAAAAATAGCACAGATCCTAGCATAGTTTGGCATGACATTTCAATGACAATAAACCTCTTTTCTTCCTTAATAGATTCTGTCATCCGACTGCCAGCATGAATTTTAAGGCGTTTTTTTAAACGCCTTATTGAAAGAAAGGCGTAACGTTGAGTAAAATAATAAAATGTTAATTCTACAGTACCGAGTTAAGTTAAAGTAAGATACAACATTTTAAGCGATTCGACGTACCTACCTATGCAGCTGTCACTCTAACGGTTTAACTGAGATCAAGAACGTTGACAGCGTTTAAAGAGTTTGATAGAAGTGAGCCTGTGGGAACCAGTGTTAGCTGTCAACCGGCGATTTACTTGCAGATAATAGAGTTTCTAAGGATGGAGGTTTATTTATTGGTTTTTGTAGAATCTTGGAATTTGAAGTTGATTTCTTGAACATGATTGATTTATCGGAAACCTGGAATTGAAAGGGTGGGCTTTCTGTGGAATCCATGAAACCTGGAAAAACCTTTGTCTGGGTAGAGAGCCAGTTTCTTGGGGACGCTTCTGTTATTGATATGATATAAGCTCATATAAAAAAAGACGTGTGGCACTCGGGGACTGCCGCGGTAAAGCTTTTGCATAGCATAAGTCATTAAAAGTTCTGCTATTCATCGATAGATGGAAAAACTAAAAAGTATCACCGCTGTGCCGGTCGGAGTGGGGGGTGTTAGGTTATTTTCGTTACGGAATTTCTGGATTCGGTCTCCACGCTCAAGGCCCGCGATAGAAGCTATGCAATAGCTTAAAAAAATAAGTTTTGAACATTATAAAGTTTAGTTTATACTTTTTCTTTATTTAATATACTTAATTCTTATTTAGCCAGATGATATCTCTCTGTCTAGTTTTAAGGAACTACTAACCAAAATGTAGTATTGTTTTTTTACCTAAATAAATACTTTTATTCTATTCTATATGGATCACTGAGCTACCTGTGGATTTTATAATAAAAACTATCGTAGTTTGACGTTGGTTTTCTTCCAACACAAATAAGGTTCGTAGTTGACTTACATCCGTAATGAGTACTGTACCTGTAGATTCTTTGCAACAGTCTACAGCTAGCTAAATGGTTTCAATTGTAAATACTAGTTCTAATTTGTTTCTATTATTTGATTCTAATTTCCTACTTAGCCATTTCACTGTTCTTACATCCGTTACAAAGTATTTAAAACTCTATAACTTACTCCTACGTTCCAGTTTACTTTACCATCATTATTTTAATCCCTAAATGCACAGAGAGTTCCGTATGCAGAGTATTGATCGATGTACCTGCCACTGTAAACAGAGCTCTGGAACCGGAGGTAGTTCCCTCGAGGTACAAGCTGTTTGGGGCAACAGAGAGGTGGGGTAGGTCAAGTGAGGCTGGCTAGGGGTTGCTTGTAAAATGGAACGCTGGATACAATATTAATTTGGTGGGAATTCGGTAAATGTTGAGTTTTTATTACGGATTTTTTTGTAAAATGGTCTCTACAGGCTCGGAAAAGAGCGCACGGAGCGTAAGGATTCGTTGTTTTGGATTGATATCTTGACGCATCCATGATCTGCCTGCTGTCTTCGTAGATCGTCTTTCACCTGGCAGAAGAACGTCCTACACTACGTTTGCCGAGTCGCCGTCTCCACTCAAGAACTCGTTCACGGAACGCGCAAAGGCGATGCGACGCCGCGACAAATATGTGAATGGGATTCACATTTATGGAGTGGTCGGTGTGGAGACGCTTTATGGAATAGAAATCGCTACGAGATGACACGCTACGTAAAGTGAACCATTCATTGTGTGTATTCGACGCCACATATGTCAATGACCTCAAGGTCTTTATTGGAGACACACGAGTTCTCATTGTTAGACAATTTAAGTAGTTATGTTCAATAGTAAGTAAAGATGGGAAGACTGACGGTGATGTAACTCATGGTGCAACTACCTCTATAGTTATGAAAAAATTGTGTCATAGGGTCACATCATTTTTTATAACATTTCATTTTCACATATGATACCAAAATTCCTCTATTCCATCCAAGTTATAGTTGCACCATGAGTTAAATCATCGTCCGTCTTCCCATCATTGCTTATTTATTGAAAGGAAACAAATTCAACACTGAAAGAAAAATAAGAGTATTTTGTGTTGAACCGGTCACAATAATATACGCCCAAATAAAATATACTCGTATAGCCGTAACGCGAGAAAGAAACAACAAAACGAGAAATAAAAACCAAAGATAAATTAACGTCGTTATCCCAACGTTTCGTAGGCCCCGTAGAGGCTCTACGAGCTACGTTATTTCGTAGCGCTACGCCACTCGTGATGAGAATGGGACAGAACCACAGAATATCTTATAGTACCACCGAACGTTTATGCTGTAAAGTGTAATATTATATAGCTTATAAGTGGTTTCACACTTTTCTTTTTTTTTCTTAATTAATTACTGAAATAATAATTGATTAAAAACTATAAACCGACTTCAATTATATGGATCCCACTGTCAGAATAAAAATGGGACCTTTTTCAATCTTGCATATTTAATGATTTTCAGTCAAAATGACAGCTGTCAAAATGACGGTTTTAGAATGACAGTTACTGTCAATAATGACAGTAACCGTCACAAACGCTACGCTAACTAAAGGAAAATAGTATAGTCGGAAATTACAGCATACGTCAAAATGGCACAAGTAGTCAAAAAATAAAACAGCTGTATCTCATTAACTACTCGTGCTAGAATATTGTTTTAGGGGTCAAATGGAAGGTGATGACAAAAACTCTATTTTTGATGACAGCTGTCAAAATTATGCTGACCATATTTCAGAAAGTCGACTTACAGTAATTCTCGACTCTATTCTCTGAGTACTCAGGTATACCGTAAGTATACATTAGGTACTTATTTAAACTTACAACTTCGTTCTCTCGGGGATTAAATATTAAAACAATGTAGACCTTTCTTCCGAGTCAAATATTGTTTTAGGTAATTTAAATTGGTATGAAATATTAAATAGCTCTTAAGTCTTATTCATTGTTGGTTTGCTAGCAAAGGTAATTTTTTTGTCGGTTTTTTACTTGTCTTATTTCAATACATATATATATATATATATATATAACCTTAAATATATAAATAACATAAGTTATTCATGCTTAAAAATAATATTGATGAATTCTAAACTTATTTACAACGGGATATTTACCATGATTTGAATTTTGAGTTCTCCAATATTAATAAAAAGTAAATATCCCGTTGTAAATAAGTTTAGTATTAATAACCATGATGGATTTAAAAGTTTTATATTGATGAATTGCTTGAATTAATTTAAATAAACGTAGATATGTCATGTAGCAGCTTGGTAAATAGTAATTACTATCAAATAATAAATGAGATGCAATTGACTCTAATTCATTTCAATTTTTTGTCCACTAGCTGAAGAAGTGAATAAGAAACCACTAGCAAGTTCATCGCTTATCAATTAATACAATCTTTGCAAAACTATGTTTTTTCATTTTTTTTGTCATGTATGTTGTTTTAATAGTTTGTACATTAATTTTAATAATTTTTCCGATCTGTATGTCTATTAGCCACTATAATAATATTTTTTGCACACCAAAGCTGTCTAGCTGGTAAGCCATCGCAAGGGATATTTGAAAATTATCATACCAACCATGTAACCCGTTGTCTGCAAATAAATGATTTGATTTAATTTGATTTGAACTAAGTCTAGACTTACATACATAGACATACATCCGCGTGGAACCTTGGCTTTCAACTTTATTTTCATTATGTTTCTTGTTTGACATTTTGTGAATTATGTTTTTTGCCTCGCGCGTATAGGTCGATCTCTGGTGTCTGGTGTCGTCTGGCTGCCCCTGGTAAGCGCTGGAAGTAGGCACGCGTCGAATACTCCTTTTTTTTAACCTTAGCGGTAGTGTGCCTTTCAAAATTTTTCTTAATTTCAATACATACATAATATGTATTACTGGTTTCTGCCCACAGCTTCTCATGTGTTGTTTCTATAGAAACGTTTAATGGTTATTTTTATTCTAAAATATTTCAGTTCAGTTCATTTATTAAAAACCATATAAACACTCGTTGACTCACCGGAAAACTTGATGACGTATTTTTTTATTTTCAAACATTGAACCATAGCCTATGCTTCAATGTTTGAAAATAAAAAAATACGATAAAAAACCGATTTAATTAAACTAACAGAATAAATATAAACAAATACAATAACAAAATAGCATTATCAGCGATATAGAGACCTTTTCAGAAAATTAATTTATAGTAACAAAAGCACAATAAAAAATAATAATAAGTTAAATTTATCGTATGTATGTAGCTTAGTTTTATTTTTCAAAACGACCAGGTTCAATTCCCGAGCTGAGTACAAGTTTTTTTTAATGAGTAAATGCAGTTTTTCTTGTTAGGTACTAAAATCGATGACATGGTTCCTAAGAAGCGATCTTTGTATGTCGTAAAGTTCCATAAATAGGTAACGATCTAAATGTGCTAGTCTGTATATTTTAAGAAATTTGTATTTGCTAAAGCAATCACTCGATATTTTGACAGTTTTTGCCATCTGTAAATATATGTAGATATATTTATTTCCCGAATTGTCTTCCAGGCATCCCCGATATAGGTAAAAATAATTTATATGGAGCAAATCTCTCTATTCATAAATTTCTCAGAAAGCCTGTCTTTCAGTTGAAAGCTATTCAAAGAAGCCGCACAATTTACGAAGTTATTTTCAGAGGCGATGTTTGTTCGAATTACAAGGTTGTTAGTAATAAATTGTATTTACATAAAGTATGAGTTTTTGGTTACAGAATATTTGTCGGATTTCACAATGAGTGATTTCTAGGTTGATACTTACCTAAACAAATAGAAATAAAACTGACCAAGTGCGATTCGACTCGCACACGGAGAGTTCTGTACCATTGTAATAACTATTTTGCGACATGAACATTAAAAAAAAGGGTAAAATTATAATTTTTAGGTCGATATTTAACCGCGCCCGACTTTGCTGTGGATGTTGGGACTAATTATTTATTATTTTTATAATAGCGGCAATAGTTATACACACCCTGCCAAAATTTTAGCTGTCTCCCTATTGCGGTTCAAGATAAATACAAAAGTATAGCAAAATTTGCAAAAAACTTCAAAACTTTTGTAAAGGAGCTTGGGAGTTTTCATTATTTGTTATTGTAGCGGGCAAGAAAAATGTCAACTACCTACCTGTTACAGTTTTTAAGATACAGCCCACTGACGGATGGACTAACAGACAGACTGACAGATGCTTAGTAATAGAATCCCGTTTTCCCCCTTTGGGTAAGGAACTCTAAAAAGGCAGTTTTATTAAGCAAAATCTTTTTTTGATTCTTCACAATCTTCATTGCCGTTCACACATTCCCTGATAATAAATAAACCATAACCAAACAACTACCGTATTTAACTTTCTACAATAACGTGAATAAAACGTTTAACGAACACGTTATTCGTGTAGACTATAGCCAAACATGCCGTGACGTTAACCGAGTAATCAAATCACGATATTAACTACAAATGTTTTTACACTACTTTTATTTTTAAAGCCTAATTTGTAACGTTTCTTTTACTGAGGATGTATTTAACAAAGGAAACCACAATATGAACACGACATGGGTTATAAAGGTAGGTTGTAAAATTTATAGTTTTACATTGATAGTTTTAACTGATTTATTTATAAAGAGGATCGTTGATTACTACGTTGACTTATGGCGATTAATATTTGCCTTTTATAGTGTTTAAATATTCAGTGACGTTATAATTTTAACCATATAAATGTCAATAACTAAGTATAACATACATAGTTTTAATATTCACGTGCCAGTAATCAGGCGAGATATGCAGATCTACTTTTTTACACCATTATTAATTATGTACCTACCATTATTTTGTGAATAGTAGATGGTGGCCAATTCTTATCAAGTGTGACATTTAAGTCACGAGGCTCAGCCGAGGGCCTTAAAACACATGAGGTAGGATTCGCACTTTCTCCCGAGTAATACATAGTGCTTTTTATACATCTTCGAGGAAAATCATCGTTAAAAATCTTCAAAATGTATATTGGTCCACTGCTGGACGCCGGCCTCCCCATGAAAATATCCCTATTGGCTCTTATCTCATGGGGGGTATTGCCCATAATGCGCGATGGGCATAAGAGTTGGGGATCGCAGTTCGGCGGTAGGATGCTCTGCAGAGGGCGCTGCTGCCCGCCCCCGGTGGATATCTATTAGTCGCATCTTTTGACACTCGCGGGAAGAGTTGGGGTGGTGCAAATTCTAAAATATCCGACACCACATGTTACCTCAATATAATTAAAAGACCCTATCCCTTGAACATTTTTTGTACTCCTGACCGTAATATACCGTAATAGTATTAGTATTGCGAAATAAATACTAGAATAATTCTGTCCAAGACCTCAATAACTCTAATCAAGACGAATCAAATAGAATCACGTTCGGTTTACCAAGGGATTACCACATTTCATTTGAATAGCCAGCCCGTGACGTCAACAACGGCGCCGTGACGTCATCGCTGACGTAGGCACCGGGAGTAGAGCTCGGTACACGTGTACTAGACCTACCTATCTGCAGTGGAACCATGGCTTTTCAACCGACGACAAAATGGAGGAGGGTCTCATGTCAGCGCGTGTATTTTTTAAAATATATAACCACGTATAACTGTTTACTGAGTAACCTATTTTGATAATTCTTCTTTTATTGAAAAAGAAATTGGTCCTATGTAAATGTAGGCTTTTGATTATTTTTGTTAAAAAGTGCATGCATGTAGGTTAAGAGATAAAAGTTTTGATTTTCATTTCAGAGTTTCAATACATATAGACTAAGCAAAAAACGATTTTTCTAAGAAAAATCTACATAATTAATTTTGTTTTAAAAAACTATAAACTGACTTAAATTTTTACAGTTTTTCATGGATTTTCATGGATCCCAATGTCAGAACTGAACCAAATCACCAAATTTGGGGGACCGTATCGCTCTCGTCCGTAGGTGTTGACCCTCTGATACCCTACACGTGTCCTCTGGGTGGTGCTAAGAGCGGTACTCTCTGGTGGTAGGCTTCGGCCGCGGCTTGTCACCACCCACCGGACTAAGCCAGTCCGTGAAGCAACTCTGTTGTGTTTCGGAATGTGGTCCGGAGTAGCCATCTTCTAGACCTTCGTTATACATCGTCGGCCGCATCTTCGCTTTCCATCATGTGAGATTGCGGTCAAACGAAGGTCTATTTCAGTTAAAAAAAAAAAAAAAAATTAAAATGGGACCACACACATATAAAATTGGATCATAAAAATCGAACCACTCAGTCAAAAGTTCTGAGGTAACATACATAAAAAAGCAGTCGAATTGAGATCCTCCTTCATTTTTGAAGTCGGTTAAAAATGTTGTCAATATTCAAACCTATAAGTTCAGAAACTTCTTACTACTAACAACGAATACCAGTGAGCATCGAAACACCCCCTCTTAAAACCCCCCGAAAACCTCCCCCCGAAAAAGAGGGAAAAATCCCCTCTTTTTCGGTTCTTGCCATGTTCGACATCGATAAACTCCGTTCTTGGGAACAAAATCAAAAAATCTTTATTTCCATAAATACAATAAAGCTGGCCTCAGACATCCGTAATGTCTTTCTGAATTCAGAAACGGTATTAGATTCTTAATTCAGAAAGCCCGGAATCTATACAATTTATACACTTTCCACACACATTCTGAATTTTTTAGATTCTGAATTTATCAGATCGGTCTGTAAGAATGATACTGACGAGCGTTCTGAATTCATGGTCGGAATATTAAGATTCTGAATTCAGAACGCGCGTTATTCCATACTAAAAGTACACTTAAAAACTTAGATAAAGGTCGTAGAAATGGGCGACGCGCGCATCTCAGGAATGCCATAAAAATTCAAAAGGAGTATTTTATAGCTGCGTGCGTATCAAATCAATAATGGTGGATCATATAAAATAATGTGTGAACACGTGACGTCTTCCATAGTACCTACAAGAAAACGAAGAAAATTATCTACCACAATATATCAAGAACGCCTTATAAACCCACTTCAAAAAAAGGTGGGCGGTACGCGCTATTTATAAATTATATCCACGCGACTCGTTGAGGGAATTATTTAAAGAAATAAATATTTTAACAGTAATATCGCAATATATCTATGAAAATCTTATGTCTTACACACAAAAACAGAGATAACTTTTTGAAAAGGTGTGATGTTCACAATAAAAATACAAGAAACAAGAACAAATTACGCATCCCATCATATAGATTACGAAAGGTAGGGAAATCATTGCGTAAGATTCTATAATAAGCTTCCATCAGAAGCAACTGAGCTCCCTATTCGTAAATTTAAACTGTACATAAAACGAAATCTTATCAAGAAAGCCTATATTACTCCTTAGATGATTACCTTAATGATCTTAATGCTTGGCCGGATGTCGCCCAGTTCCACACAGACAATAGTATGTAAGAACAGTTAGACTTAGTTATGCAAAGATTGTATTAGTTGATAAGCGATATACTTGCTAGTGGTTTCTTTTTCACTTCTTCCGCTAGTGGACAAAAAATTGAAGTGAATTAGAATCAATTACACCTTATTTCTTGTTTGATAGTAATTACTGTTTATCAAGCTGTTTATATAGTACAAATTTGACTTGTCTAAGTGCTTATTATGTAAGTCTAAAGAAATACACGATTTGACTCTGACTCTGACTGTGACTCTGACTCTCGTGAAATTTCTATGTTCCTCCGTCATTGTACACTGATTTTAATGATTTTGTATAGAAACTGAGATGATCCCATACAAAAAGTTTGCCGTAAAATGAAAAATCCTAGATTATTTATAAACTTAACTTCAAATAGTACTAGATTATCTATTAGCGGTGTGCCGGCTTAGAATTTGCACCACCCCAACTCTTCTAGCGGGTGTCGTAAGAGGCAATGGCTATGGCTAGGATATCCCTATCCACCGGGACGGGCAGCAGCAACCACTGTAGAACATTTCTACCCCCGAACTACGATCTCAACCCGCATGCCCAGCGTGGGGATTATGGGCATTACTCCTTATGATATCAAAGCCCATAAGGCGCATCCGGCTTTGGGCCAATACAGGCTGTTGAGTTGATTTGAAGTGAACAGCTAAGTTGCCATATCATTTGTGTGATAATAAAAATAAAATAAGTAACTTAAATCATCTAGGTCCAATTTAATCTTAAACGAAAGGGCATAACACAATAAAAAGCCTGGAAATTCTGAAACATCCGAAGAATAACTCAAAACTTTAGCAATTACGCCGAGTAAGGAGAAATAAACACAAATGTCTTGTGACATCTCCGCTTTGCTCTAGATCGTGCCCTTTGCACTAATTGTCTTCGCTTTGTTTAACACAATAAATAAATAAATGGATTATGCTGGACAATTCACACAGCATTATCTAGCCCCAAGCTAAGCAGAACTTGTGTTATGGGTACTAGATAACTGATATACATAATACAATACACTACATAGATAGATATTTTTTATAGATTATAGAAAACATCCAGAATGCCCTGAACAAATATCTGCAGATTGTACAAATATTTGTCCCGAGGCGGGAATCGAACCCGCAACCTCCTGCGTCGCAGGCAGACCTTCACCCGCCACAGAGGACGTCAAATAATGCACTACTGTTGTAAGTTTTATTATTATTGTATAGATAAACGCTTAACACTTTCACGGCCCAAGACATGGTACATCTGCATCATGTAGGTACATCTTGGGCAGTGCCCATCCTTCACGCAAAGCTGGGCAGTGAATGTGTGAACCGCCCGATTTCGATCTACGTCTTTCTACGTCAATAGGAAACAAGATAAAATAAACTAAAACTCAAAAACGATTCATCACACTAATATTATAAATGCGAAAGTTTGTATATATGTGTGGATGGATGGATGTCCATGAATGTCCCCTCTTCACGTCAAAATTAATGAACGGATCGGGCTGAAATTTGACATACAGGTAATTCTAATCCTGGAATCTAACATAGCTACTTTTTATCTTATAAATCAGTTCCCGTGGGATAGAAATCACCTTTAAACGAAAAACGCGTGCGAAGTCGCGGGGCGCAGCTAAAATACCATAATCGGGGTATTGAGACGAATCAATCGATAGGTACTTTATTTGTTGAAACAAAGTATCGATTGATTCGATTTGGACGAACGAGTAGTTTCAGCGGTACGAGGGAACATAAAAATCGGCTACATACATACAATCATAGGATGCCATCCTCATAACCCTCCTTCGTTGGTAGTTGGGTATTAAGGAACCCTTATAGGATCATATTGTTGCCCGTCTGTCGGTCTGTATGTCTGTCTGTCAACCCTCTTTTCTCAAGAACACGTGCAGGTATCGAATCGAAATTAAGTCATATAGATATATCTGTGTGGTGCCTTAGAATTTGCACCACCCCAAGTATTCCCGTGTCGTAAGAGACGACTTAGGGATATCGAACGGTGGGCGGGTAGGAGCGCCCCTTGCACCGAACTGCGATCCCTAACCCGCATGCCCAACGTGGGGATTATGGGCCCCCCATGAGATAAACGCCAAAAAGCGCTTATTAGGGGAGGCATGCGTCCAGCAGTGCACCAATACCGGCTGTTGAGGTTGAGTTAATAACAACGGGTACGAAGCCGCGGGGCGCAGCTAGTATATCATAATAAATGATGCAGATATAATACCAATGTAAGTATACTGTCAAAAATTTAAATAAAATGTAATATAGGTATATTGTAGCAGAAAAATGGTAGAATCTATACAAAAGCTTTTACCAGCCCCTAAATAATGTAAATCTGGAATAATATAGGATATAGGTTAAGATCTACAATGTCCTAGTGTCCTAGTTACCCGAGGACTGTACCAACCAGGGACGTTTTAGGGCATTACGTCATGCTTGTGGCTAGACTGTCTGTCTGGAACACATTTTGGAACACTCTGGAGTCTCGTTTACGGATGATGTATATACAAGGTGACTTTTTGAGATGGGAATGAAAAAACCATAAGAGTTAGAGAAAAGTGCTAAATGGAGTGATGGGCTCAATTCATGATAAATTAAATGAAAGAACTGAAAAAGTAAATTAATTGAGAGGTTAAGCCGCTTTAAAATACTGGCTTTCCTCGTGGCAAGTCTATCGGTTTGTCTAAAATATTTTTACAACTCGTTTCTGCCCGCGGTTTCGCGTTTCTATGGAAACGTTTTATATCCCATAGGAACTGATTTATGGGATAATAAACCAATGTTTTATTCCAGGATTAGAGCTACCTGTATGCAAAATATCAGCCCGATCAGTGCAGTAGTTATGGCGTGAAGAGGTAACAAACATCCGTCCATACAACTATTTATATATATATTTACATACAACTATTTCCATAAAATTATTAATACAATATTTATTATACATTCAAACTTTCGCATTTATAATATTAATGTGATTGATGCTTGAAGATGAAGATTTTCTTGCAATTTAAACAATATTTTTCTCAAAGAAAGATCCTTTACAGCGACCGGAACCGCTGCTGGTGCGATGATAAAGAGTTTCATTTTTTTTATCTTCTGTTCCGATTTCCTGTAGATGTGATGTTTTTTATAATTCGAGGGCATGACGTTCACGATGTTCACGACTTTTCTCTAACTCTTATGCCTTCTGATTTGACCATCCACTCCCATTTCAAAAAGCCACCCTGTTAAGGCGCATACCCGAGCCAATCTGACAGCAATTCCTATTTTATCATATTTTTACGTTTATCATAGGAATTTTTAAAAATTCTACATACGTTCAGTTTGTGGTATGTATTATAAGCTATTTTTTAATACCTCTTTTATAATTTTATCTCATATAGTTTAGGAGGAGATGCAAAAATAGAGTTTGGTGGCCAAAAAGCGCAACTTTGTATCTCTTCCTAAGCTTTACAAAATGAAACTATTACAGAGGCATTAATAAATAGCTTATAATAGATACCACAAATAGAACGTAGGATTTTTAAAAATTCCTGCGTTCAACGTAATAATAAGATATAATAGTTGGGGGCGCCACTTTCGCTGGTGCCTTAAAGTAAAAATACAGTCCTCCCAAAAGTCCTATCCATTTTTGACCATAGTTACAAATCCGCACCTAAATCGCAAGTCAACACACCAACCACTAAACCAAATACGCGTCAATTATCAAAATTGAACCTGACACGGTCAAAATAAAAGTCGGAAGTTAAACGTAGTTTGATCGGTAATCGGATGCCGTAGCCTTTGAACTAGTAACTAACCTTGTAGGCTTTCACGAACGTACCCGAAGTAAGGGGAGTTTGAGGCATATTTAGTTTCATTTTTAACCGACTTAAAAAGGAGGAGGTTCTCAATTCGACTGTATTTTTTAACGTTTGTTACCTCATAACTTTTTACGTCCGATTTTCATGATACTTTTTTATTTGAAAGCTGGTGCTTCCCGTGTGGTACAATTGAAATTTTGTTCAGTTTTGATATTGGGATCCATATAATTGAAGTCAGTTTATAGTTTTTTTTATAAACAAAATCAATTATATCTCTTACTTTTGTACCTACCGATGCTTTTTAAAATATATAACATCCTTTATTTTAGCATCAACAGATTCGGTTGCTGATAATGATATCTTTTCAAAAAAATATACATATTATTAAAAATGCAAGGAAATCGCAATTTTTGTTTGAATACTTCGAGCCTTCGAGCATCAATGTGAATTTTTTATATAATATGGCCTGTCCTTGTTAAAACATATATTTATTAGTAATGAATTACACAGTACTTATAAAAAAAAATAGTAAAAAAACGTATCGACCTAAATAAGTTCTTATTTTCTCATAAATTTTGTAGGTACATAAAGTGATTCCTTTCAGGACTTATCTCTAACTCTCATAATTTCGGATTTGGACACCCATTCTCTTCTCAAAAAGTCACCCTGTATTTAGATCCCTTGTAATCTTTTAATCATCTTTTCTTTCTAAAACCGTTATCATAAAAACAGTAGGTGCTATTGAATATTCCTACAATAAAATCCCTGATCATCCCATGCCACAGCTGAAAAAAGAGGCGATTAAACACCCACCTATTATAAAAATAGTAATGTCGTTAGCAATTTCTTTTTCCATGACCAAAAATTAATTTTTCTTACTATTCTTACGATAAAAATATTCATGATGAGCCCATGCAAACCTAGCGAGATATAAAAAGAGGTATTTGCAATGATTTAGTTGAAAATAGTTTGATTCGACTCAGATTACATAGAAAGGATTATTCCGGAAATTGATGATTTTTTTCGTGATGTGCCTACTAGCTAGGCAAATTACGCTAGCTAAATTTGATTTGTGGGAAATCAGGAAAATAGATTCCAAAATCCCCCACATATCTCGAGCATACATTATACAAACAACTAAATGAACGATTTAAAAAAGGTTCGAAATCTATCAAAACCTCCTTATTAACAACCTTTATATAATTTTTCAGAATGTGCCAGCATTTACATTTTCGAAATTGGAATACGTCGGCGAGAAAACGGGGGCAATCATACCTCAATGGATGTGTGTGTACTACAGCGTAGCATCGTAGCACCCTCTACGAACTACGAGGCTACGAAATTACATTTGTAGAGGTAGCTATTGTTATAAATGCCATAACGTCGAGTGTCTCATCTCTGTGAAATCTTTGTAAGTAGGTACCTTACAAAAATAGGAGTATGGTAGGGTAGGGGTAGTGAAAATGAGAATTTGAGAGATTCTTACCGTAGGCTGCATGGCTGGCGACTGGCCAGCTGGTCTCAATCGTGGCTGGCTATTTATACGACGCTATCGATTTTGCCCGGAACAGTTACGTAACTCACACACGACACGGCAAAGGTTCGGCGCTTCTGACGGTACTCATCAAAATACGCACAATAAAGAGAAATCAATATAAAAATTTAATTGCTACCTATTTTTTTTTTTTAATTAAAACTATCTTCGATAATTTTTGCACTTTTCGGGTTTAGAGACTGGGGTTTTTATTTGTAAATGGAAGGCGGGAATTGACTAGGTTTTTTTTTAATTTTGCAGAAATGGCTTGGTCCTGTGAGGCTAGAGCAAGGAGGTCGCGACTGGGCTCAGTGGCGCCGCCGAGCACACTGTTGGCGCGCCGCGGCGACTGCGCGGGCTTGAAACGAAGTACCAACTTGTTTTATTGCTTGTGTCTTTATTCCTCAGCAGATAAAGTTGAAAATCATTTGCGGTGAGGGCTGTATTCTTTACCAGACCTTCCAACATTTCATTTCCCCTCTATTACTTAGAAAACAAAGTATAATTTGCTTTGTTTTTCCTTTAGAAATACGTTTGTGTCTTGTTAGCATTGTTTTAACATCGACGGAAGAGTAGACACGAAGGCGTCTATTTTTCATTCATTTGTCAGAGGATTTGATGAAATAAATCTACATTTTGAGAATTAGATTTCATTTAGCGCGTCTGGGAATCATGGCTTTTAATTTGGATGTTTTGAATAGATGATGCTATTGTACGCAGACAGATTGCTTAGACAAAGGTGATTACTATTGATTTAAGCTGAGATGTTGTACCCATTTGGGGTTATGACCTCAATAAACTTTTGTGGTTACTTTTTATTGGATACTAGCTGACCCCACAGACGTTGTCCTGTCATTCAATTCAAACAACTGACAGTTATTTCAAACGTGCTGAGCAAAGAGTATATAATGCTGGGTGGGGCTAATTTTACATTCAAAAAGGTTATAATAAAGGTACTCAATCGTTAAGTTTTCTTAAATTTTTCAATGTTCCGTGCAGTTTCCTTATTTTTTTCTTTCATGAACCTTCTTTTGACAGGAAAAAACAACAAAATTAGTGATATCGGTCCAGCCGTTCACGCGTGATAGCGTGACCAAAGGAAATAGGGAATCATTTTATATTATAAAAAGATAATTATATATTTTATGGCGACTATGTTAATGATTAGCCGAGGCAGTCAAATAAAAAAATTAAGCACTGACAAGGAAATAAAATGATATCTTTGATTTCTGTCGCTTCGGTAGGTAGACTGAGCAAGAGTCAGAGTCAGAACTCCGCGCGATCCAGACGCACCAACCTTAGTCTTTCTTTTTTCAAACTGTACCGAGATATTGGAAGCTAAAATCATGGTAAATATCCCTATGTAAACGACTTTAATGAAGATAACTGATTGCAAATTTCAGTTGCAAGATTATTCCCACACATACTAACAGTGCGAGTTAAATAAGAGCTGTAAAAAGACTGCAACCTTCATAAAAATAAAATGCACGCTAAGGGTGGATTCACATCTGACGGAAGATGCGTCGAGCGTATTCGGTCAAATAGATGTGTGGTGCTGACTTAGAATTTGCATCAACCCATCTCCTAGCGTGGGTGTCGTAAGAGGCAACTAAGCCCCCCATTAGATAAACGTTGACGTGGCGCTTATCAGGGGGAGACCTGCGTCCAGCAGTGGACACAATACAGGCTGTTGAGGTTGAGGTTGAGGTAGAGTCGCCCAACGCATCGCATATTCCATATCTGACGGAAGATGCGTCGGGCGTAACTTCGTTTTGCCACATTATTACGCATCTATTCATTCGTTTTTACATTCAGCATTTATAGAGCACACCGAAAATGCATTGACGGAAACGGAACAGACGCTGTACGCTCGACGCACTAACGCATCATCGGTTAAGTGTGCAAGGTTGTATGTTTTCTTCGTCTGTTCTGGCGTTAAGTGACCGATAATACGCGACGATTCTTCCGTCAAATGTGAACCGACCCTAAGACCTCTCAGTACGTAAGTGGTTTTAAGTGCTACGCCGCGGGCTGCACGCTACGTACCGTGACGTAGCTGCTACGCTACGTACTGGCTACTAAGTTTTATAGACACGAGCACTTGGCGTTCTGTGGCCTGAATGAAATGCGTCACGACATTTTCATCCCGACAAAATAAGAGTGTGTGTATGTATCTCTGCGCTAATCAAATTAATACCGCTACCATACAGCACTGTGTGAAGTCTCATTAACTACTTACTCATTAACTTTACTAAGATAATTGTTTACCCGACTACGAACGGAAGAGGGTTATGAGATTGGCGCCCTAAATTTGTTTGTTTGTATTTAGCAACTTGTTTGTTCCCGCGTAGCGCTGAAACTACTCGTTCAATTTCCACAAATGCGGTATCGATTGATTTGTTTCAATACCCCTGTGGCCATAGAGTGTATGACGTCAGCGCCCCCACCAATTTTATCTTATTATTACGTTAAACACAGGAAGTTTTAAAAATTCATCCGTGCTATCTATTATAAGTTATTTAGTAATGCTTTTGTAGTTTCATAGTTTCATTTTGTAAAGCTTTGGTAGAGATACAAAGTTTCGCTTTTCGACCAATAAATTCTATTTTCGCATCTCTTCCTAAATTATAAAACTATTACAGAGGTATTAAAAAATAGATTTTACTAGATACCACAAAATGTAAGATGGATTTTTAAAATTTCCTGTGTTAAACGTAATAATATGACGCTATCATATTGGCTCCTGTATGCGCCTTAAGAGATAGTGGGGTCTTAGTAAGAGTAAAAAATTTTGTTTTTTTTCCTATTCGTAATTTTTTACACGCACTCTTAGATCATTTAGCATTATAAATTTATAGCACTTTTAACACCGAAGTGTTGTTTTTTTTTACCCTTGAAATTCAAAAAATCTCTAATAGGTTGAGATAAAAGTTTGAACCCACATTAAAAAACAAATGTATTACCTCCACTAGGTCAGCGATTTCACCCCAACCGTAGTGAGTAGATGTATTATTCACGACTTATTTAGGCCACGTTACGTTAGGTCGTGACTCCTAAATAACTTAAGCTCTTAATTTCGCCAGTCATATTAAATAACAAGGTTAACACAGGTAGAAATAATCTTTATACCAGTTGGTTAATGTTCTTATTAGGTTATCAAATTTACGTATCCACTTTTTACAGGTTACTAAAGCCTACAAACATGGCTTAAGAGTGTGCAATAACGCCGCTACGAGATGGATTTCGAGCGGGATGACAAGATATGGTTTTCTCGCGAGTGAGAGAGACAGAGCAGAGACATGCGCCGTATTTTTTATGCGCCAAAACTGTTTTTACCTAATCACAAGATAAAGAAATAACCAATCGAAAAACCTGTACCCAAAATCCAGGTTTTTGAATAGGCGTATAGTTAGAGGCCTGCAACTTAAAGGATAACCCCCTTATTCATAATAGTCTGCTAACATAAAAAACAGCTGCTAAGTAGTGTTATTTCTCAATCTGTCGATAGAAGACAGAGCGAGATTTAGCAGTGTGCTAAGTTAGCAGACTATGAATAAAGGGGTAGATTTATAAAAGCATTTTTAGTCTTTTTTGAAATACTGCTGGGGCTGCTTAACTATAATTCAAAAACCTTTTTCTCTTTTTAAGTTGTGTCCTCGTCAAACCAGTTTTTACAAAGTGACGTCATTAATATCTTTTCACCCCAAAGCCTTTGTAATAAAGCTTGGAAGAAAATACGAGTATTTTCAGTTGCTCAAGAAGCTAGAAGTTAGGTAGGCAGCCATTTTCTTGAAGAAAGAAAGGTTTTATGATATTTTGGCTTGAGTGAATTATGGTTACCAGATCTGTTTAGGGTTCCGTACCAACGGAATCCTTTTACTAAGCTTCCACTGTCCGTCCGTCTGTTCATCTGCCGGAGGGTCTCATGAAGTCATGAACCGTAAGCGGTAGATATGAGTATTTCTCCAGCTACTATAATCAGTATATTAAAAAAAAATCAAATTGAAGACGACTTGCATACAAAAAACGTGTTTTCTTTTTGACAAGTTTTGCGTTTCTTTAGTGTATTTTTTTAACCACAATAAGTAGACACATGAAAGTTAGAAGATAAGTAACACTCCACCTTAAATAACAACAAATACTTAATATATGAGAAGAGTCTCCGAACAAGGGAAAACTCGATCCGTTCTTTGAAAAAGTTGCCCGATTTTTCCGGTACGGAACCCTTCGGGGACTAGTTGACTCGTACTTGGCAGTTTATTTTGTGGTACGTTTGGCTTTATTAGTTACACTATTTTAAATTGGAGTAACCTATTGTGAATTGAATTTTCAAAAATACAATGTAGAGTTTGTGTTAAACGTAATAAGAAATATTTGAAAATTCTAATTGTGTTTATCGTTGTATAAACCGGGGCAGCGCCCTCTGCAGAACAATTCTACCACCGAACTGCAATTCCCAACCCGCATGCCCAGCGTGGGGATTATATGTATTACATTACGTACGGGGGTGCTGCATCCAGCAATGCACCAATATAGGCTGTTCAGGTTGAGGTACCTTTGTGATTAAAATAAACATTTGTATTATTATAATAAGTAAAATTAGGTGGCGCTAGTTTGCCGAATAGGTATACGACGGCGAGACTCAAATTTAACGCATGTACTGACCCGGCTGAAGTTTGACATCCGCGTCTTGGGCCATGAACCATACCATCCATACTTGGTGGATGTACCCTCCACTCGCACTAAGCGGTTTTCCTCGACCATCATTATTCGCACCGCAAAGGAATGGAACTCGCTCCCTGCCTCTGTTTTTCCGGCCAATTACCACCTGGGTCTCTTCAAGACAAGGGTGAATAGGTATCTTCTAGACCTTCGTGATTCACCGTCGGCCGCATCTTCGCTTTCCATCAGGTGAGATTGCGGTCAAACAATGGTCTATATACCGTAAAAAAAAATATATATATGAAGGTATTAGTTCAATAAAAATCATTCGCTACCGAATTTTACCTTCGGATTCTTACTTGACGGTTCTGTAGGACTCTACTAACGAAACGAAACCAATAAGATCCAAATTAAATAAATCTTATGTGAATTTGAGCAATTTGGTCTTATAAGATGTTTCTGATGGTCACGCCATCTATTATGGGGTAAACGAAACTTGTCGACGGTCACCTTAGGGCGCTAGCGAAGCGATAAGTTGATCGTGTAAAATCCATAGATGGCAGCACTTAAAGCGGTAAGTAACAGGCTATTAATAAGGTCGTGTAATAAGTGGCCTATTAATAAAATTTTGCTTAGATAAGGTAAGTTAAGTACCTGCTGACACCCTTTATAACCTTGACCTCAACCTCAACTGTCGCCTGTATTGGTCCACTGCTGGACGCAGGCCTCCTCCTGATAAACGCCTTAATGACGTTTTACTCATGGGGAGTAATGCCAATAATCCCACGCTGGGCATGCGGATTGGAGACCGCAGTTTTGTGGAAGATTTGTTCTGCAGGGGGCGCTGCTGCCCGCCCTCCAATGGATATCCCTAAGTCGCCACTTACGACACCCACGGGAAGAATTAGGGCGGAGCAAATTCTAAGCCAGCACCATACAGCTCAATCATCAAATGAATGAATTAAACATAGGCTTGTTTGTTTTCATAATTTTACTAAATGTTTTGTAAGTTTCATCGAACCGCACTACCGGTTCATAACCACCTTTAGATAATGATATACATTATCTATTTATGTAGTGTATTGTATACAATACACTACATACATATAATTGTCCATATCGATTAGAACTCGCTGCCAGCCTCTACTATTGTCCCAATATTACAGTCTCTTCAAGAGGAAAGTAAATGTGAAGTAAAAGTTGTCTTCTAGACATTCGCGATTCGAGATACATACATCTTGGGCCACGTCGACCACACCATCAGGTGAAATTGTGGTCAAACAAACGTCTATTGAATATATTATATACAAAGAAAGTTTTCTGACACATACTAATCCCTCGAGAAAAATAATTTATAGAGCCCATCTCGGAATCATAATCTATAGCGAATTTTCAAAATCGGTCTATAATGGACGGAGAAATCGAAGTTGATAATAGGGTATATGCATCGATTTTTTTTATTGTTTTAATTGATTCTTTAGGTCATTATTTAACCGAGGAATGATAAGACGCTCACTGAATTACGCATTAACAAGGTAAAAAAAACAAATCAAAACTACAATCATTTTCGGGTGATAAAAACGCTGCCATATTGGCGCCATGTTTATGTGACGTCGACGTACACACTTGATTAAAACCTTTGGTGACGACCTCGGGTAGTGATCATCTCAGGAAAGAGGTTTTCCGAAAAAACTGAAAATAATCGACAATACGAAATGTCAAGTGGGCAGAATAGTGTCAAATCATGGTGCAGCAAGCAGAATAAAAAAAGAAAAAATGTGCACAGTGATGTCACGTCCGCTCTAGTCAATGGCGTAGCGTTTTGAAATTTTGCGATTGAGATTTAAAATATCAATTTTTCAATGGTTAAATTCTACAATAAAAACATCTCAAAATGCAAAAATAAATATGTAGATATGTTTCTATATCAATAAAGAATACGTATATATTTTTTTAGCCATTTTGAAATCACATGCATATACCCTATTATGTACCTAAAAAAATACAAAGGCATAGCCGCGAATATTAACTAACCATAAACGCAAACAAAAACACTCGTCTTGACTGGGATGGATAGAACCTCCTTCATTTTTCAAAGTCAGTTAAAAATAAATTCATACCACAGGGTGGTTTATCAATAAAGTACTTATAACTTTGGCCACAATTTCTCATCACGATTATCAAACGCATTGACTTTGTAATGGGGTGACAGACAACGCGCGGAGTCGCACAATAGCTAAATGTATGGGTGTGGCGGAACAGATGTGCGGTTTGTAATATATGCGATTGAATGTGTGAGTTTTATTTGTATTTAGAAAGGGAGAGTGTGGAATAATCATAGAAATCACATATCACAGAAATCAAAAATTACGAAAACTGAAATAAAGTGTCGAAAGAGGAAGCTTTTCTGGAATATGTATCATTAAAATCGTAATTACTAATTTGCTTGCAAATTGTTTATGGGTTTGGTAAAAGTCTTCCTTATTTCAAAGTAGAGCGCTGTACGTGGTAGTAAATTAGTAAGCTACAGCACAAAACAATTAAAATTAAATTTGTATTGTTGTGTAGGTGTAGGTTTTAATATGTATTCTTAGATGTGTTATTCTCAGATATGTTGTTATATTATGTAGTAGAGGTACTTTATTCTAGCATCTTAGAATGATTAACAAAAACCGTACAACAATGTAAAAACATATACCTGACTACGACTTAATTTTTTTGTAACAGCTGAAATATTACATCATGATGATACAATCCCTAAGTTTTGATGTAAAATGTGTAATAATAATCTACATAGAGGAGATATGCAATTTATAATATTTGTAAATCTAACGGTACCATAACTAGAATGCAAAAATATAACAATGAAAGTGTCACCAAATCTTTCAACTTTCTCTGAAGTCTCAAGCTGAGTTGTCGATTGAAACGTTTACGATTCGACACGCGATAAACCCCGTCACACGATTTACCAAAGTCAAAATTTCAATTACGTACCTCAATACAAAGTTACTTCGCACTTCCTTTTCCAAAATCCATTGAGAACTGAGCTTTATTGTTATAGATTTAAGGGTCTTACCTGTGTTCACAATTTACTCGAGCACAATCGAGTACTTAGTATTGATAACAATGTTGAAAAGATCATGAGTGTATTAGCTATTGTGCGACCCAATACAAAAGTACATTCAATGATACGTCAACGAGATCCGAAAAGACCATTTTACCTTGTATTCAAAACGTAACCCTATTTCTAGAAGAACAAGGCTTACATTGACTGAACTCGATGATTGGTCATGTATGAATAGAGATTTTTTTATGTTGCGTTCGCTAAATTGGGTTAAGAAGTATTATGTTGTGTTTGACACTTGGATTTTGACTATTTAGGGTTTTATTCTTAAGCGGATTATACTGTTTGTTATTGTTTAGTTCTCTGTTTAGATATTTGTCTGCTGAGTGGACAAATGGGCAGGTGTTGGGTTAAGGATTCGTTTTACTTTTACCTTTTGAAGTGTTAATCTGGAACCGTTATTATGGGGATAACTGAGTAATATTAAGTCAATTTTGAATGATTCATCGAAGAATGAATACCTCATTTTAAATATCAATCAAGGCTTCAAATTCAGGTTTTATTGTAAAAAGATAATTATTGACTTACATAATAAACACTTGTGTACATACATAATACTTATTACAATTACATGTAGGTGTTCACACGGGATTTTATACATTTTAATCTTGTCTCAATATCAAAAAGAATATTGTATTCTAGGTAAAATTACCGCCTTATTCTTAGCTCTGTTCATCTAAGGTCTATATTTGCACGTTACATTTGTCTGGCTTTAGAATCCATTGGTAACGGGATTCGCAATCAATTCCATTTCGCGTACGGTATATTGAAGTTCTCAATGAAAATTAACAAAAAAAAGTTTGGACATATCAGACGACCTATAATTTCTAGAATTCATCGATCAATGGATGTTTGGATGTTATATGAATGCAAAAGGTTGCATATTTTGTACAACTTATCTATAACTTTATTTATTTTAAAAATAGTTGCGCGCCGCGGCTTTGCACGCGTTGTTCCTATGGAAACTTGAATCCGGATAAGAATTACATGTATGCAAAGTTTCAGCGCGATCCGTTCATTAGTTTTGACGTGAAGAGGTAACAAACATCCATCCAAACATTCGCATTTATAATATTAGTGTGATGTGAATAGTGTGAGTACATCTGCATATGATTTTGAATACCTAATAATGTTTTGTAACGCGGAGCAAAAAACCCCTTAGCTTCTAAAACCTTTTCAGATAAGATTGTGCATTCTAGGATTACACTTTTACTAGTAATTATAACTATTGTAATTTCTGGTTTAAATAAAGAATTTTTGGTATTAAACTGAATTGATAAATATTTTTGATATCTAATAGAAGCTCGTGCTCATTATAAAGTTTTTATAGCAGCAGCTGCGGTCGCTTCTCGAAGTTATTGTGCCACGACCACATGTGACACTGCAGCCATTGTTTGCAGCTGATATATCTTGTGATTCCGTCTTCTATCCGCGGTCAATGGACCAGAAGATGTGGCCTGCAAAAGGTTTTCGAAAACCTATATATTGATGATATTAATTTGTAACGGGAAGCTTGCTTGATAATCATCATAAATCGGTTAAGTACGGAATCTTATTACTGCATACTAACGCATACTAAGCCAATTTAGACAGGTCAAGGCAAACTTTGTGATCTAAGAAATAGTGTAACATTTTCAATTCAAGGTTATATGATATTTTAGAATCTTTTTGACGTATCATTGAATGTAAGTAACTACTTTTTTTTGTATTGGTTCGCACAGTAGATAATCTCTTTAATTGCTGACTTAAAAATAAACAACCAATAAATAATGTAAAGGCTTCTAATGCGCCTATTTACTTTAACTTAACAAGATTGTCGCTCAGCGAGCTATGGAAAGAGCTATGCTCGGAGTCTCTCTGAAGGATAGGATTCGTAACGAATACCACCGACAGAGAACCAAAGTTATTGACATAGCTCAGAGAATTAGCAAGCTGAAGTGGCAGTGGGCCGGCCATATTTCGCGAAGAACTGACAACCGATGGGGTAAACGAGTTCTTGAGTGGAGACCGCGACTCGGCAAACGTAGTGTAGGGCGCCCTCCGGCCAGGTGGGATGACGATCTGCGAAGGACTGCAGGCAGATGCTGGATGCGTCAAGCTGAGGACAGGGCGCTATGGCGCTCATTAGGGGAGGCTTATGTCCAGCAGTGGACTAATAGGCTGATGATGATGATGATGATGAACAAGATTGGAGTGAGCAAAAATCAATCATTTTATTTTCTAGTTTTATTTCAGTTATTTGAATTTAGCACTCTAGGACCAGTCCATGACTCCTGTAAGGTCTTAAGGAATCTCGTTGACATGTCGCTTAATGTAGGTAGGTTTTTCGAATCAAAATCGAAGTTTTTGATTAGGTTTTGTGCAAACCCTACTTTTATGTCACCTACGCATTTCCTATCACAAGTTTTCAATTAGGCGCATGTTAAGTAAAAGCTAATCGAGACAAAATAAAAAAGAATTCCACTGTAGTGCGTCTGGCATGTTTGCTGACGCACATGTGACTTTTAAGCTGTGATAAAATCATCATCATCATCAGCCTATACTAGTCCACTGCTGGACATAGGCCTTCCCTTATGAGCGCTATAGCGCCCTGTCTTCAGCTTGACGCATCCAGCATCTGCCTGCAGTCTTTCGCAGATCGTCATCCCACCTGGCCGGAAGGCGTCCTACACTACGTTTGCCGAATCGCGGTTTCCACTGAAGAACTCACTTACCCCAGCGGTTATCGGTTCTTCGCGAGATATGGCCGGCCCACTGCCACTTCAGTTTGCTAATTCTTTGAGCTATGTCGATAAAATAACATCTATAAAACGCAGGATGCCGGGCTGAAGCAACAATCTGTTACGGGTTCTGGCTGATAGACATTGCATTTGTAAATTGCAAATGCACTGGATGTCAAGCCTGTGCTAAGCAAATTTATTATAATAATTAAGCAAGTTTTTGTTATGACTGTGTACCTATTAACTACATGCTCTTATCTATGGATCTTTGTGTCTGAATTAATAAATTAATTTAATTTAATTGTGAATTTTGCAAGGTTATGAAGACTCAATTTTACAAACCCAAATAAAGCTTGCTAGAGCTTCATTTTGATAAGATTAGTACCTCACAAGCTAGAGCGCTTATGGTTTAGTGTCTTTTTGATGTGTTTGGCAGGTAAGGTGTTTAATAGATATGCCCATACACAGACAAATAAAAAAAAATCGCGACGGCACTTCAAAAGCCGAACTGACCATAAGCAGACCCATCGTCACCTAGCAAATCATTTATTTCGACAAAGCGGTCTCGCTTTAACGAATTATTTAACAAACATACACGTCACCCAATAAAGGCATTGTCAGACGTTTCTCAAAGGTTACCGCGTACAGAAATTCTTTCTTCACGTCCCGACAAAGTTACCGCGCCCCGCCCCGCACAAGTTTGTATGGAAAGTGACACTTCAAAATGTGATTGTAATGTTGTAAATTAGATTAAAAGTCGGTACAACCTTGATGTGGCGAATTTTTGTTTGCTTTTGTAGTCAGGTACTTATTTGTTCGGGTGCTGTCCGATTTTCTGGATTGAGGTGTGAGATTTTTGTGAACATATGTATGGGCACATCAAATTTATTTTCGTGTAAATTAGAACGAAAGAAAAATACTCTATTTTTACCTATTAAAAGTGTCTTATAAAACTAGGTAGGTACTATAACTAAAATTGAAATTATACAAGAATAATAGAAATAGGTAGGATATGAAAGTAGGGTAAAAGAAACAGTCGAATTGATAGCCTCCTCCTTTTTTTGAAGTCGGTTAAAAAGGGTCTCCACCTCAGCTATGATATTATGTAGCATTCGGCTAAAACAGTACGATGGTAAAAAATAAGTAAAAATTTAATTCCTGTGATGCCATCAAAATTAGCCTACCAACTTAAAAAAGTAGTTACATATGAGTTTACATTAAGAACCATTGTGACATTGTTGTTTTCACTTACTCGTTTTTTCATAGAAAATGTATGGGAATTGTTTTTTTTTTAATTATTGCCAACTTACGATTTGATTTGGTATGTTACTTTGGGAATTTTGACAAATGTAATTTTTTGGGCGAACCGTAAATTTTTTCAAAAAACTAAAAATGGCAATATTGTTTTCTTCAAAATAAAACAGAAGGTTCCTAAGAACAAAACCTTCTAACTACAAAAGAAACGGTAGCTACTTTGGCTTAAGGGGCCAAAAAATTGCCCCACCCTGTATAACTATAAATACTATAACTATATTTATATAGTATAGAAACTAGTATAGTATAGAAACAATTATATAACTATAAATACTATAACTATGTAGTATAGAAACTAGTATAGGCATCTGAGCTGCACGCGGGCGGCGCCTGTACATTTTATGCACAAGTACACAGATAACGTTGTCTCTCTCTCTCACTAAGGTTTGCTGGAAGAGAACTCTTTTTAGGGTTAAGCTCGCCTTTACCATTACTTTTGTATTGTACGTTTTATATGTATGTTTTTGAGTGCAATAAAGAATTAAAAATTAAGTTACTGCTCCCATGGGAATTCATGGAAAATATGAAACCTTTAAACGTTTCCATATACGTTTCCATATACGTTTCCATAAGGAAACGTTAAGTTATTTTTAGATGTGTGCGAAGCCTCAGGCAAAAACTAGTATAGTATAACTTCTAAAGTTGGAAAACCTATCCACATCACCCTTCATCACGCCGCAAGGGCGGAGTCGCTCCGAACCCTCAAAGTGGCTGTGTGTGTCACCTTGCACAGATGTACAGACAGTCAGACAGTTCCATTATGTTGTGCGCATCGGAGCGTGGAAGGATTGATGTTGGTGTGCGAAGTTGCATGACTCTGTGATGAGATGTGACGTGTTTTGTTTGGAGGCTGTGTTCAGGTGTTCTGCCAAATAAAATACCCCATTTTGTTTCATTCGATTCGTTTCCGAAGCGAAAACGTCAGATTCGAATTTGAATTCTATTCCGACGGATCATTAGAACGCTATTTTGATTTGTTGAAAAGTTTCCGAGTGAGTTTCCGACGAATTAAAATACCCCTGTAGTTCTGGGGTTGAGAGAAAATGGCAGTGTTCGGCAAGAATAAATAGAATAACAATAAGTATAGGGGTTTGTTGGTTTTGTAACCGACTTTAAAAAAGGAGGAGGACGGCTCAGAAATTTTGTATGGGTGATCCGATTTTGTTGATTATTTTTGAATTCGAAAGCTGCTGCTTTCCGTGTGGTTCCATTTCAATTTGGTCCAATTCTGACAATGGCATCCATTTGTAAAACGTATAATTTAAGTCAATTTATAGTTTTTTAAAACAAACTCAATGTTTTTTAATCGCGGCCTACTTGAAAATTTTATACAAATATTTGGATAGAGGGCACTAATATAAGTAAAAAAACAATTCCTGGAACATAATGCCATAAAGTAGTAGGTTCCTAAGATATTCTTAGATGAAAATAACTATATCTAATAAAAAATAAGTGTGGTAGCCAAAATGTTTGACCAAATGCATCAATCCCCTTTACAGTAATGTAAATGCTACATGGCCTATGGCCCTCCTAAGGTAAACAGAGCTCATGTTATCAAGTTTAGGTTCGATGGATTGGTCTTCCCAAGAACTTTGGTCTTACCTATTTCGATAACTAGTTAAGTATTTACTCCTAAAATATGCACGTGCCTGTACTTGGGCGAGATATTGAGCTCTACTAAATGAAATGAAATTGACACGACACATTACAACAAGTAAACATTTATGGAAGAAAAACTTAATTAGATATTAATTTAAACTAAGAATTAACACCAAGACAAGTGAAGTGTAAAACGGCTACTTGATGCAAAACAAAAATCACCAAATTATTGTAAAACTTAATACTAAAATAGTAGGTACCTACGTAATAACTTCCGCAACCTGCTTGGAAAACCACCTAGTGTCGAGTTTACTGTATTATTCCTTCAAAGTTTTTTTACCATGTCTTGTGTTAGGGGTACTGAGTAATAAGTCCTCCGACAGTAAGTTCGCAACTGATTTATTAATTAGACTTAAGTTGACAGAGAGATGAACACGGAAGATAGAAATCACGTTAATACATAATCTCACATAGTTGTAATAATAAAGTACTAGGAAGTTAAGTAAACTAGAAATCACGTATTACACACACATTGTACCTTGTACATCTTGTGTGAATAAATATTACTGAATTACTAGGACCATTAAAGGTAGACATATTTTATATCACCTGTGTCTACCATGAGTTGTCACAGTTAAATCGCTTGACGTTACTACCAGTAGTTTTACGTAAATACGTAGATAGTTATTTACAGGACTCGTACTGCGCATTTTAGTACTCAACTATCTGCTAGAAGTTTTCACACATTTTTTAACTACAGTCGCTAGCGAGTATTGGTTGTGAAACCTCATGGTGATATAAAATACTGTTATTTAAAAAGCGTTTTATATAATTTATAATATTATTGAAATCGGATTCTGTGACCAAATCCGTAGCTGAAGAAAGGTGTAAATAATAGAACTAAAATAAAACCACAAACAATTTTCAAAAAAAAAACAAAATTGCTTACGTTACCTATTTCTGTGAATGTGAGCAACTGGAAGGCATATGCTAATCAGGACTTTTAAATATTATAATAAACTAGCAGCGCCTCGTGGTTTCACCCGCGTAGTTCCCGTTCTCGTGGGAATTCCGGGATAAAATATAGCCCATGTCACTCCCTGAAAAGTAAGCTTTTCAATGAATTATCGGTCCAGGTAGAGCCTATTTCATGAATTTCATGATTTTAACAGGACTAAGACAACACTGTAACAAAAATGGCGAACAGCACTTGAAGACGTCGTATTGTGTGGAGGGCCCACACAATACGAATGTGTGTTTTATTATTCAAAACAATCAAATCTTTCCTCTTTATAATATTAGTATAGATGACTATTTTAAATATTAACTCGGCCCAGTAAGAGATGGACAAAAAAAATTAATAACTCAGTAAGAGATGGACAGAAATTTATGGTCTTAAAAAATATTTGAATCTGACTTGAAATCAAATCAACTTCCGCTTTAAAAGTAAATTGATATTGACTTGTAGCAAATTTCAGTTCGTGTAACTTACTAATAACTTCACTACTCAAAGCAAACGCATTCAAACAGAAGGGACCTCATTTAACTTTGTCGAGCTCTGTCTCCATGTTATCTAAAATATATTTTTAAATAAACTAAAGTTTGCTAATTAGCTTAGTTGGTTTAGTTCTAGACAGGTGGTTTTATTTGTCTTAGACGAACTGAATTTAAAAGAAAAAAAAAATTAAAACAAAATCCTTTTTGACTAAGAGTACCTACTACTGTTGCGAACAATCTAGAGATAGGTAGCTCAAGTGATCCGATCCAAATTAATATAATAAAGAGAACCGTCCATTATTTTCCGCTCATATGTACATTAAAATCTAAACACGATCCTACTTAACAGTTTTTATTATTTACCTATATTAGTCCACTGCTGTACATAGGACCTATGTACAGCAGTGGACTAAATATAGGCTGATGATATACATACATATAGTGATGAATAAAATTGTAAAAAAAAGCACTCATTACCAAAGCTACATATTTTAAGAATAGCTTATTTCACCCATGTGCTGAAGGACGCGTGTTCTAATCCCATCAAAGTCATATTTTTGGGATTTCATTTCATTCTTCGGTCCCATAGGCCCCAGCAGAGAACCAGCGTAGGTTGTTTTTTTAACGCCTACACAAGCTGAGTTGGGACCATTTTGTAACTTACTAAGTTTCCCTTAATTTAAGTTTAACTGTTTATTTTATTGTATATTTTGTTTAATGTTTTAGTTACAAATACTTTTGATTTGATTTTGATTTGATTTGATCATTTCTTAGAAATTACCCCGAGTGTGAGAGCTTACGCGCTATGATAACAAAAACCTTAGCTCAATGTATTGATTGGTTATGCCTGGAAGAGATCGTTTCTAAGCGATAAGGCCGCCCATCGTTCTTGATTTATGTAATGAATCCATGTACCTAATGTAATGTTTATGGTGTACAATTTTTTGTTGTATTGTATTGGTTATGAGAGCCCTAAATAAGTATCATTAACTTCTTTTGTAATAAAACATTCCTTATTTTAATTTAATCCAGACATGGCGCGACTAGATTTATATCCATTCATCTCAATTAGTCAAAGTAATTTTAGATGTTTGAGTGATGAAAAGACGAAAGGGTTCGTCGTTTGCTGAAAACTTGTTGGGACTGATTGATCGATTGGTTTTGACTACCGTACTAAGTTACCTTTGTACTTTTGACAATCACTAAATGAGGCAATCATGGGGCTTAACTTTTAAGAGCTTTTGGCCGGGCCTATTTTAACTTTAAATATAATTAATTTTGTTCTAAAAAACTATAAGCCGACTTCATTTTTATAGTTTTATCATGAATTTTCATGGATTCCATTGTCAGAACTGAACAAAATTAAAATGGGACCACATGGGAAGCACTGGCTTTCATGTAAAAAAAGAATCATGAAAATCGGACCACCCAGTCAGAAGTTCTGACGTAACAAACATAAAAAAACAGTTGTATTGAGAACCTCCTCCTTTTTTTGAAGTCGGTTAAAATCTCAATCAAAAACCTGAGATAAACAAACTGGGTGTTCCGTCCGCTAGTTTATTTTCTTCTTGTCTTGTTATTAAATTTATGTTCCGTATTTTGTATTATACGAGTAAAATATTTCTTAGGTTTTGTAACCCATTTGTTTGTTTACAAAAATTATCTTATCTTATATTGTCTAAGTGCTTATTTTGTAAGTCTAAAGAAATAAACGATTTGGCTCTGACTCTATCAGGCTTAGAATAAGCAGCAACTAGTTTCTACGAGTATACCAACATCATTTATTGAGTTGAAGGTCTTCCTGATTAGACTCCTAAATTCCATGTGCAAGGTACTTACCTACATACATTTCTGCAGTTCTGCAGAATATCACACTAATATTATAAAGGCGAAAGTTTGTATGGATGTATGTTTCCACAGGAACAACGCGTGCGAAGCTGCGGGGCGCAGCTAGTGTTAGATAAAGTTAAAACGGTTTTATGTTGATGAAAAGTTTTGCAAATGAAAAATTCTAAGCAAAATTCAAAATCCCACAAATTTCTCAACATGGTTTACCACAAACTGCATTAAAATAATAATAATAATACCATAGCCCTACGTACGTACCACCCCAGCCTAGGGGTGAAAGCTCCACCCTGTTTGACCCTCGTGTAAATACCATTAGGGGGTTCGATTCCCGTTTGCGGTAACTTTGGGGAATCATTTTTGATCGTGTCACTCTGGCTTTGCGGTTGGGTGGATATTTTTAATTAAATTAGATATGTAGTTTGAAGCGCTCTGAAATGTGTTAAAAAAAAAATACAATACTTACCCGTTGTGTAAGTTGCGTTAATAAACACTGGGATTGAAAATGGCCACCTCTGTCTTGCCAACTCGCTCAAATAATAATTCAAATATATCATAACCATAAGTGATATAAGATTTCAAAATGTACACTTAAATCTTTGGCAAAATGTTAGCTATAGTAGGCTATAGGTAAGTACCAACCTATTCTGTGTATTTAAGGGTGGGTATTTTCTATGTACCTTATAATAAAACAAAAGGTCTAATACGTAATTTATTACCCGAGCCAATATGACCTATTTTATCATATTATTTTTATACACCGGAAATTTTAAAAATCGATCGTACAGTTTGTGGTACCGTATCTAAAACTATTTTATAAAACGTCTGTAATAGTTTTATCATGTATAGTTTAGGCAGAAATGCAAAAATAAAGTTTGATGGCAAAAAGATCAACTTCGTATCTCTACTCTACCTAAGCTTTACAAAATAAAACTATTACAGAGGCATTATTAAATATATTTATTAATGCATGCTTAATGCACAAGTTACGAAGTTGCCCTTTTTGCCACCAAACTTTATTCTCGCATTTCTGCCTAAACTATACAAGATAAAACTATTACAGAAGCGACTTCATATCTCTACCTATGCTATACAAAATAAAACTATTACAGAGGCATTCGGCATTCGCGATACCTGACGTATAGCTAGTTTTCGAGTTTAACTTCTAAATTATTTACTCTACTTACATATATAAATATTCCGACAAAAAAATGCCGCCTGCCTAATTGAAAAGTTCGAAAGAATCTTAAATTGATTCAACCGAAATGTAACTTCATTCATTCCACCAACTTTATGAAACTTTACGAGACAACACATTGCACAAAGTACAAAACTCTACCAAAACATGAACTTTTTACACACAACCTCCTTACACGTTTCGAGGAATACGCAGATCATACCAAAGAGTATGAATTAAAAGAAAAAAACAGACACGGCGTCAGAGAGTCTACAAATCTATGAATGGCGACCACAATAAGGCAGTGGACACACTTAGGATTTATGACTTGCTTTGTTCTATCGTGGGTTATGAGGTTTCGCCACACTCGAGTTAGACCACACAGGGAATCGCGAATAGACGCATACAGGGTGTTTTATTTAAATACCTTTTAGAAAATTTTGCGAGATATGATGAGGTTAAGGTGGGTTCATGACTATGATGTCTAAAAATAAATTAATGTAAAGGCCTTTTTACTGTTTTGTACTCATTTAATAGACACAGGCCTATTTTTTTTTCAAACGTATTACGGTAATACGATATTTTCTTAAAACTTTTGTCTTTAAATGGTTTTGTTCGCGACGGGCGTTTGAATAACATAAAAATATCGTGGGTTTTATTCACCTACAATCACTGCTACAGATTCAGATTCTTTATTGGCAACAAAGTTACAGGTCTTGTGATTAGTAGTGATTGTGATATATAGAGTCTTACTTAAGTAGTACTAGTAAGTAAAGTAACAGTACCTAGGTAGGTACCATAAAATTGCATTACCTAAGTAAAACATAAAACACATATTTTACTGTACTCGATATATAGGCGAATAATTATACGTACAGTAGTTACAGACACAAATCATTTCTGAGTGTGTCATAAGCAATTTACTTCAAAATCGTGAATTACGTTTGGTGAAAGTTTTCGCGATAGTTTATTTTTTTGAAAAATATATGTTTTGCACACATTTTGCTATTTAACTCTGGAACAGCACACTTCTTTCTTCGGTTTTTGTTTTACTCAGAAGCCTAGAAGTATTTTTTTTAGTTATCTCTTTTATTTTTTCGATTGGTTGTTTCACTAACTTGTATTTAGGGAAAAACAGTTTTGGATCATAGAACATTCGATGCACGTCTCTGCTCTGTACTTCTCACTCGCGAGAAAACCATATCTTGTCATCCCGCTTGAAATCCATCTCTTAGAAGCGTTATTGCATACTCTTAACTTCATAATCAGAAAACTGTTTATTCCATTTTACTATTTCAGTAAAGCTGAAATATACTGCTTTTCAGAGCACCCTGTATTACTCCTACTCTCTCTGCCATTCAAGAGCCTGCACAATTTTACGACAACCGTGATAATCGAGGCCACAATACTAAAGCTAAAAACTACCAAATATCGAGCAAAAAACTGATATTATATCTATGAAGTGAAGTTGTCACGCTGGCTAGAAATTTTACTAAAAGGTTTCTCGTATTATAGTTTCCTTTATTGAAGAGATTTATATGAATTTCATAAAGAAATTAAGGTATACCGTGGCGTATTAGTATTGTTGGGTTATTGTCAATGAATTGTGGTTTTATTCGCTATGAATGAATGTATGGGATAAGTACCTACCCTCCGGATAAGTACCTTCCTAATGGTAGAGATTGAGGTACCTATGTGGAGTTGGATAAGTGGGAATCAAAATCTATTGTGATAAAAATGTACCTGTAGCTTAATTCCACTATGTTTTAAACAAATGCTATAGTGGCGCCATACAATAAACAAAGAACACAGCGAAGTATTTAAATATAAAACATGCACAGTTAGGGACAGGGTCGGATTTACTGATTGGGCCACTCCCGGTATTTATAGAAGTAGGAATAGACTATATGATCTTTATGGTGCTAGAGAAGCTATGTTAAATGATCCTGCGTTTCTTTTGTATTTAACAAAGTACTCAAAAACATTTAAAAAAGTCTGTAACACAGCGAAATGCCTGTTTTTGAGGAAAAAAATTGTAAACTCATCTGATAAAATCAAAGCAACATGGAGACTTATAAATAACGAAACTGGTAAATCTAAGTCACGAAAAAGAGAAATAAGGTTAAAAATTAATAATTCAATACTTATAAACGATAAAGATATTGCCGATGCTTTTGATTCATTCTTTTCTGATATTCCTAAAGTTGTTACCCGGTCTCTAAACTCCTCACCTTCAATCGCGGTTAAATTATTAGAATCATCTGTAGATAAATGTACCGAGGTTTTTATATTTAGTCATGTAAACGCTAATTATATTGTGAAAACATTTAAGTCTATTAACATCAAAAATACTGAGGATCTTTGGGGTATTTCAACCAAAGTACTGAGTTCTATTATTAAGGAAGTTGCTCCATGCTTGGCTTACATTTTCAATAGTTGTATTGATGCAGGAGTTTTCCCTGATCTCATGAAATATAGTAAACTGGTTCCTCTTTATAAATCTGGTAGCCACACTGATCCGGCCAATTATAGGCCAATTTCAATACTTCCTGCAATGAGTAAAGTTTTTGAAAAAATTATTCTCACACAGTTGTCCTCTCACTTCAACCTCAATAGGTTGTTACATAAAAATCAATTTGGCTTCACCAAGGGTAGATCGACAACTGATGCTGGTACAGTTCTATTAAAGCACATATTGGATGCATGGGATAAAGCGAAAAACGCTATTGGTGTATTTTGTGACCTTTCTAAAGCTTTTGATTGAAACTAAGTCATTATGGAATTAAAAACAAGGCACTGGACCTTATGCAATCATATTTATCGGATAGAGTCCAAAAAGTAGATATTGGTAAAGAAAGATCTAGGGGATCAAAAATCGATTTAGGAGTCCCGCAAGGATCAATATTGGGTCCTTTTCTATTTTTAGTATATGTAAATGATCTCCCATTTCTAGCAAAAGATCTCTGTGATATAGTCTTATTTGCTGATGATACCTCATTGATTTTTAAAGTTGACAGAAATAAACATAATTATGACGATGTAAATAATTCTCTTTCACAAATACTAGACTGGTTCACCGCCAATAACCTCTTACTCAATAGTTCAAAAACCAAATGCATAAAATTCATGTTACCAAATGTAAGAGAGCTCCCAACTAAGATAATGCTAAAGGATGAGATTGTTAACCTTGTAGACTCAACTGTTTTCCTAGGGTTACATATTGATTCCTCTCTTCAATGGAGACCGCAAATTGATGCTCTCGCAAACAGACTTAGTTCGGCAGCGTATGCGGTACGAACAATTAGATACATTACCGATGAAGATACAGCTAGGTTAGTTTACTTCAGTTACTTCCATAGTGTTATGTCTTATGGTATTTTGCTTTGGGGACAGGCAGCTGACATCCAGACTATCTTTGTTCTTCAGAAAAGGGCGGTACGCGCTATTTATAAATTAAATCCACGTGATTCGTTGAGGGAATTATTTAAAGAAATAAATATTTTAACAGTAATATCGCAATACATCTATGAAAATCTAATGTATACACACAAAAACAGAGATAACTTTATGAAAAGGTGTGATGTTCACAATAAAAATACAAGAAACAAGAACAAATTACACATCCCATCATATAGATTACGAAAGGTAGGGAAATCATTTGTGGGCAATTGCGTAAGATTCTATAATAAGCTTCCATCTGAAGCAACTGAGCTCCCTATTCGTAAATTTAAACTGTACATAAAACGAAATCTTATCAAGAAAGCATATTACTCCGTAGATGACTACGTCAATGATGTTAATGCTTGGCCGGATGTCGCCCAGTTCCATACAGACAATAGTATGTAAGACCAGTTAGACTTAGTTATCCTAAGATTGTATTAGTTGATAAGCGATAAACTTGCTAGTGGTTTCTTTTTCACTTCTTCCGCTAGTGGACAAAAAATTGAAGTGAATTAAAGTCAATTGCATCTTATTTCTTGTTTGATAGTAATAACTATTTATCAAGCTGTTTATATAGTAAAAATTTGACTTGTCTAAGTACTTATTTTGTAAGTCTAAAGAAATAAACGATTTGACTTTGACTTTGACTTTGAAAGATAGAGATTGAGTCGTAAATTTATTTGGTATTCTATTACCATAACACTTGCCCCATCCCACCATTGAACATAGTATTAGTCATAAATAAATAAATAAATAAATAATGCTGGACAATTCACACAGCATTATCTAGCCCCAAGCTAAGCAGAGCTTGTGTTATGGGTACTAGATAACTGATATACATAATACAATACACTACATAGATAGATATTTTTTATTATACATAGAAAACATCCAGAACGCCCTGAACAAATATCTGCAGATCGTATAAATATTTGTCCCGAGGCGGGAATCGAACCCGCAACCTCCTTCGCCCACCACGCCACAGAGGTCGTCATAAATATGGCATAAACAAAAAAAATCGTGTTAGTAGAATACGAAAAGGTGTCAATGGCAGTGATTGATACGCGATAATGAAGCGATAATATTGTCATAGTAAGGCGATTGTGTTAGTGGAATCAGGCCCCTGTTTAGTTTAAATTTTAATTTACTCGAAGAAATTACATTGCTCAATAAACTAAAAGTTTCGTAGTGTTTAGAATTGTTCTGCCAGGGGCTCTGCTGCCCACCCTCCGGTGGATATCCCTTAGTCGCCTCTTACGACACCCGCGGGTAGAATTGGGGTGGTGCAAATTCTAAGCCAGCACCACACAACGAATAATAATAAGTTTACAATTTATCTAGTATTTTTATTATAAATCATTAACATCAGTGTACGTATAGTGGAGGAATCGACTAACATAGAAATTTCGCCGTTTTTTGAAGTCGGTCAATAAGCCTACAGATAGGTAAAGGTATATAGTATTTTATGATTATTTGTATCCTACCTCTATATACGGTAATACTCGAAAGTGATTCAGAATTATTTTGCCAATGAGGAAGTTTTTGGAAGTGACGTATCATTAGGCAACCATATCCACTCTGCCCTCAAAACTGTAATTTTGCAGGATATAAAATAAAACCGGTCAAGTGCGAGTCAGACGCGCGCACGAAGGGTTCCGTACCTATAAAAATCAAAAAGTACAAATCTTTCGTAGTAAAATCCAAGTAATGACCGCTCCCGACGGTGATCGGTTCTCAGGGTGATAAGGACGTTGCCTCCCCTTAATTATTAATATTATTAAACTTTTATTTATAGCCGCAACAGAAATACCTTCACCTGTAAAAATTTCAACTGTCTAGCTATCACGGTTCATGAGATACAGCCTGGTGACAGACGGACAGACGGACAGACGGACAGCGGAGGCTTAGTAACAGGGTCCCGTTTTACCCTTTGGTTACGGAACCCTAAAAATTACTTCATATAAAACGCAATCGATTCGTCAAAACTGCCAAGATGAAGGTCTTATTATCTGGAGGCTTGGATTCGCGCCTGTGGAGTCGCGGGCAGGGGGAGGCTGGGTTTGATCGATCTCCGACTTTAAAAATATTCGTTATAAAAATATAGTTTTTGTGGAATTTAACGGTTTCAATTATTTCCGTTGGCCATCCAATTGTCTGCTTCCGTAAAAATAGATTGGGTACTAGACCCAATCTCCCGAATTTTACTTACATACGAGGGTTTTGATGGTATTCCCGTTTTAGCCGTCTCCGCTAAAATATATTATTTATTATTCTGATACAAATAATACAGTATCAAACGTAAAGTACCTACTCTACTATACATCAAACATAAATTCACATTTTGTTACACTAACAGCCGGTTTCTCGAACGCTTGTCACATTGAATGGATAGTCAACGGCTTGTTATATACACTGCGGAATCTCACAGCGTGAATTTTAATCTCGCGGAATATAACCTGCGTACTTAACATAACTTACACATACGACGAATAAAATGCCTTGCTATTTTAGCTACCTACAACTTTATAGTGCTCCAAACATTCATATTTTTCCGCTAGTGAACTTCCATCAAGTTACAGAATTCTGCAAAAAAACACGCGAGTAATAAAAGCAGTGCGTGTACAGCCTGACAAATTGTCAACAATGTGTCAAAATAATAAGCGTTCGAGAAACCGGCTGAGTAATCTAAAACCTAATCTAAAACTTATTATAAAGCATACAGTTAAACATTCAGACTTTCGCATTTAATGTGAAAGTTTGAATGTTTGTTACGGTACCTATTCATATTCACGCAATAACTACTCGACAAAGCAAGCTGAAACTTTACATAGATGTAGTTCTAGACCTGGAAATAAAACAATTTATTTTTCTCCCGGAAAATAGCATACGAAGCTGCGTGAAGAGGCTGGTTTTAGTTTAGATAACTTTTAAGCCCAATTTCAATTGTAAATTATTTCTATAAAACTTATCTAACAAAATAAAAAAAATCTTCTACCCTCATCCTTTTGGTGACGGCTTCGATTTTTAAGAAACAGTTTAAAGTGCTAATACTAGCTGTAAGCATCGCTCAAAGTTTTTTCCGGTCGCGAAATAACTGATCGATGGTTGTAAGTAATTGTTTTATTTAGTTACAGTAGTGTCGTTTTGTTAGTTTAGAATTAGATAGAAAATTTGCTAAAATTAGTATTCACGAATTTTAAATAGACGATAGCCTTAAAACTGAATAGTAATCTTCTATTTGACATCAAAACTAGCTAAAATAAGGACCAAGGCATCGTTAGGAATCGATTAAGGAATCAAAATGTATCGTATGACATTCCTAAGTCCTAATTTTAGCAAATTCTAAAACAACAGAATCGACACCAGTGTAAATACCAACCGAGTGCTATATTTAATTCTTTCACAGAATTATTGTACCTACAGTTTACTTTTACCGTAATGAAACTATGCTACTTATAAAGAAAATTCTAGAATGGTTTAAATGCCATGTGGATAAAATGAGATAACCTACCTTGTTTTTTTATTAGTTTAACAAATAAGTGCCTTCATAAATGATAAAAAAAATCAAGACTCACCAAAAAATAGGTAGCGCAAAACTTTTATCAAAAGTGGATATAATCCATCAAATCGCGCGAATTTTGTCACATCCCGCCAATTTCTAAAATCGTTTGGATATTTCTGAAAAGCTCCCAATCAAGGCTATTGTGAGCAGAATGATATTTGCTTAGATCAATCCATTTTGTGGCATTTTATTATAATCCGGGAAACGATGGACTTGAGTGATTTGATATTTTGATTGATTCGATTAAAAAATATGTCGTGTTTTGTAGGCACTTGTAAGAATCTACTTTTGTAAAGGAACGCTACATTTTTGTGGTAGTTGAAAAAATACGGTAGTAGGTGGGGCTACGCTAAGCTTTAAGTCCTTATCTATATATATAAAAATGAAACCCGTTTTCCGTTGTCACGACATAACATGAAAACGGCTTGACCGATTTGGCTGAAAATTGGCGGGTAGGTAGCTTAAAACCAGGAGACGGACTTAGGATACTTTTTATCCCGTTCCCGTGGGATGTGAGATAAATATCCACGGGGGCGAAGCCGCGGGGTGCAGCTAGTAGAATATAAATAAGCTTAATTTTTGGATTATGGGGGAAATTGTGCGTGAATATTCATTTTGAATGTATTTTAATTAAATAAATATGTAATATTTTGAACGTGATAACATCGAAGTTATTGTATTATCTTTGCTATTAACGATGAACATGGGTAGTATGTTCAAAAAAGTGTCACGTTGTTGTTGATGTTGTCATGATGACTGAAGCACTGAAGATTAATGTTCTAATTTCGTGTAATAGATAGCGTTAATAGCTAGCTAACACCAGAATGGCAAAAACAAGTAGGTATATAAACTACAAAGTAAGATTTAAAATAGATTAAGTAAATGACGTTAACACGTAAAATTATTGTTTCTAAACCCAGAGACAACCATTTTTATTAATAAGATTAGGTTATACTACTTGTTTTTTATTAAATAAAAAAGGAACCAGAGCCATAAGTCACAATAAAAGCTTTCCTAGCATTAAGAGGGACTAAAATTGTTAAGTCTCCCATAAAGCTACATTTATTATATGCCCCTATGCGTGCCTATGTAACATAAATCGTTTGAGGACCGCAACAATCAGAAAAACCATTAAAACAAATAAGTTTGCAGCTGCAGCGGCGGCCACTCGAGCGAATCGCTCTGCCTCCGGGCCCGCCCCTCGACCGCGCACAAAAATCAACATAAATAACAATATACACCCCTATCTCAGACACTATGACACCACCATCGACAAGACAAGCCCAAAAACCATAAACAAAATGAGCAAGACGTGACCCTGCGTATCCGAACGCAAAGCTCAAAATGGCGCGGAAGGACACCGAACTTACACAAAAAACTTTGAACCAAACTAAAGTGTGCAACAATTGAAAAATATTTCGTCTCTTTCGGCCATTCAACGTCCCTCTGTTCGGAACGCTTTTATTAAATTTATTGTTAAACGAATGTATATAAAAGTTGCCGAAATCAGAAAGGGTCTCAGTCGATATCCGAAGACGCGTGTGGATACATCCCCTAAAATGTTCCCTACAAGTTACTCGAGGATCTTTAGACCATGGGATGTGAGTGATGCAAAACCTGAAGTAGTTAGTGAACAAACGAATGTAGACCTTAAAACAAAGAAGAGAAAGTTAGACGAAGACAAGAGAGAAAACCGCCTTCGGAAAATTCGTGGAACTTTCAAGAAAACTGAAGCGAACCTACACCAAGATGCAACAGTGTCCTCAACGGCCGAAGACGATAAACCGATCATAGATGTAGAAACAACAGACTCTCCTGTCGCAAGCCTTACTGAATGCTGTGATAGGCTCCTCCAAACAGAAACGAAGCACGAAGTTAAAGAAAGAATCGAAGAAATCAAGCCGATCTACAACGAAACTGTGCTGCCAATGTATCCCAGCTACCTCCCCGAATACCTACCAACATCGGATCTCGCTCAAGCGCTAGGAGTCCCACAAACAGATCCACTTCTTCTAGAATCCCTTGCTCAAGGCTACGCTATGGAGCTAGAATACGCGAGAATCCTCCACCAAGAAAACGAAGCCAAACTCCTCAACTCTAGAAAGCAACGCCCAAAGAAATACAAATGTCCTCACTGCCAAGTTGGTTTCTCCAACAACGGGCAACTAAAAGGTCATATCAGAATACATACAGGAGAAAGACCGTATAAGTGTGATGAGAAGAATTGTGGGAAGACCTTTACGAGGAACGAAGAGTTGACGAGACATAAGCGCATTCACTCCGGGGTGAGACCGTACCCTTGCCAGACCTGTGGCAAGAAGTTTGGGCGAAGGGATCATCTGAAGAAACATACGAGAACTCATTTTATCAATGCTGAAAGGATGATGCCTGTTTTTGTTCCGTTGTCGGCGATGCCACATGTCGGTGGCTTTCCGTACCTCTATGGGTATTGAAGGAAAGGATAAATTGGTGATTGATGTGACAAGATTTGGAAAACCAGACCCAGGAAAGAGGTCAAGCGTTATTTCTTTCTCTGTAAATTACATAACATGATTCTGAAAAGTCAAGTAGGTACATATTTTACCTAAAAAAAAAACACTGAATGAGAGCTTAACTTCGCTGAATTTCAGTTAGATTTTAGTCTGTGAATTTTGTCTACGACGTTTTTCGTAATAGGTAATTTTTTGTGCTTTTGTAAATAAAATGTACCTATGTAGGTAGCAATAAAACAGCGGCGTCGTCGTACCTAACAAAATAATAAGGGACCTAACATACCTAGTAAAATTGTATTATATAATGATAGGGTGATGTGGAAGCTACGGAATAAAATTGTAACTACTAGATTATAAGAAATATTAGATTATGAAGTTATATATTTTTACAGGAGTTTATGAAAATAAAACAAAATTCAAAATATATATAATATGTTTCATTATCTATTCTGCCAAAAAATGTGAAGGTAATTCCATCCACAGCCTGTATCGGTCCACTGCTGGACGCAGGCCTCCCCCTGATAAACGCCTTATTGGCGTTTAACTCATGGGGGGGAAATGCCCATAATCCCCACGCTGGGCATGCGGGTTGGGGATCGCAGTTTGGTGGAAGATTTGTTCTGCAGGGGGCGCTGCTGCCCGCCCCACAGAAGATATCCCTTAGTCGCCTCTTACGACACCCACGGGAAGAATTGGGGTGGTGCAAATTCTATGCCGCCGGCACCACATGGCATGGAAGGTAATTTGAGGTTGGTAATTTATTAGATATCCAAGTTTGTTGTATCTGGTATAGAAAGGTCGGTTATCTACACAAGATGTAGGTAAATAGAATAGGCACTTTGGGAAAATAATTCCTAATTCGTAGATCCTAGTATGATCTTTGAATGATTCCTGGTAGTAATGATGAGGCATATATTTACAGGTATCTAGATTATATCCAGGGGTAGTACTTGGGTTACTTTTTATCTCGAATTATTGCGTTCAAAGCCACGGGTAGTAATTTATGAAGTGGGCCTATGACACTTTATTTAATGAGTAGGTTAATTTCAATAAGAAAATATAATGTAGCTCTTATATAAAAGTGCTACTTTATATTTTCGGCATTTTTGAAAAGCCTCCTTTGTTGGTTTTTCAAGATTGTTCAGAGGTCTTGAAGATGCAGTTTGTATACCTACTCATTAGTTACTAGTTTCTGCGGCTTCGCACACGATGCTTCAAATAAAGAAACTACGATATTCCAAGTCAACAAAGCTCTAATTATAGTTCTATGGGAACGCTTTTATATTATTTATATCTTATCCCAGGAATCGGGTGTTTTTAAACATGAACAAACATCCATCTAAACATCTAAACATCCAATTTATGCATTTACAACTTGAGTGGCAAGTGAGATTTCACTTCTATGTAACAAGCTTATGTTACACCTGGAACGGTTCTATTTTTCCGGCCAATTATAATCTGGGTCTCTTCAAGAATCGCCTAGAAGGCCCATAAAAATATATAAAAAACTGTGTGTGTCCTTTCATTGACCACAGTCAGCGTCCACAAATATCGAATGGATGTGAAGACCACTAGATAACTTAACCTCATATCCCAATATCCGAATGATTTTAGTATAAAAACGAAACTGGGCAGCAGTATTTATTATTTATAGTAGAGTCGTGAAATCAGACAGGAGATACGTTAAGAACGGATCGGAATCGAAGCGTTCGCAGTATTCGGATTTGTTGTTTTGATTTATATGGTAGGTACAGCGTGTAATTGATTGGCATATCGGTTCGATGCCAGGCATATTGTTAACTAGTTTTTGCTCGCGGCTTCGCACGCGCTGTTTCTATGGAAACGTTTAGGCGCATACCCGTGCCAATGTAGCGCCGCCACCTATAAATCCATCGTAGTGATCGTAGTGTTTGTGGTGTCTATTATAAGATATCAATCTTAATAATACCTTTGCAATAGTTTTATTTTGTATAGTTTAGATTAGACAAACATAACTTTGTATGTTAATTCTTGTAAAAGTAAAAAAAAATATTAGTACCTAAGTACAAAAATTTCCCTTTTTCAAATTTCAGCCGTTATTAATTCCTACCAAAAAAAAAGCATTTTTGCAACAATCTCAAAAAGCAAACTATGATTCTGCTCGTACAAAGAATCGCCTTGAAAAGCCAAATCGATCCATCATTCGTTTCTATCAAAATCGATACAATTGTGCAAGTAGAGTGCAAGCTTCCGGTTCCCTAATAATTCTATGGGACAAACAATTTGTTAAAGCTAAATGTTTTGACTTTTACGTCCGTAGAAAAAACGGACACTTGGCCAGAGAATGGAGTTTTGAGACATTTGAATGAGGAAATAATTATGGGTTATAAAATGTCTTGACTGCTGATTCATAATGGTCTCTTCAACACATACTATCATCATAAAGAACAAGCAAAAAGTTTGAAATGTTTCTTACGCACCTAACTTATTCAAACGGATTTTGAATAATTTTCCTTAGTGCGAGTATAGTTTTTAATAATTTATAGATATGTATCATCATTATCAGCCCTCACACTTCCACAGCTGGACATAGGCCTCCCCCACACGACACGACGCCACGCATAACGGTCTTGAGCCCCCTCCATCCATCGACTCCCTGCGACCGGTACAATGTCGTCGGTCCATGGATGGTTTCCCAACACTCCATTATACGATGGAAGGCTATAGATAGGCGAAACATATCGAAGTAGATTGTTTGTTTGACCTAATGCCTGACATTTTACCATTTTTTTTTAAGATAGATGAAAAATGTAAAAAATGTAGATGAAAACCGTTACGTTTTTGGACCTTACAAAACAAATGAATGAAATGTAGCTAAATAATTGGGTTTTTTTAACTCCGCTAAACATAGGCTTCCGGCCTCCCTCTTATTCGCGCTGCCCAATTGTCTATGCATCTCAGGCCAAGCACATCGATTGTTGTCTATGGTACTTCAAAAATAACAACTAGGTTTAATTTATAAAAAGATAAAGAATTCTTCGTCGCTTCTTTGCTTTAGTCGCGTACCGCAGCGACGGAAATCAAAGACATCATTTTATTTTCGTGTCGGTGATTAAAATTATGACCTTTTTCTAAGTGTTTTTGAATTTGTGGAACTAAGAATTTTCGATTTCGTTTTTTTTGTAGAAATGACATGAATATCTCAAACCGTCATCGAATGTGTTAAATATTTGAAATACATTCCTACATTCCACTATTTATGCAATGTTAAAAACACTTTCTCTATCCCGGCCTAAACAAAAAAAAATATCGCACCCAGCTTCAAGACTCTACAAACTCTCACACCTACTTTCAAAGATTTTAAACCAAATTAGTAGTTCCCACGATTAGCCCTACATAAATTATTGCGCAAATTGCATCGGACATCCTTCCTAGACCCCTGTAGCCACGACTATTTGGATCTCATTTGAAATTATCAGCAAAAGAGACGTGAACGCAGCGTGGTGCCTGCAAATCACAAATAAACACATTCTCAGTAAATACGCACGGATTTGTAGTTAAATAAACAAAAGTGGACTGGACTCTGTTGGTAATACCTCTGTTGGTATCTTTAGATTAAAAACGGAAGGAAAATTTAATCGAATAAATTAATGTATTGCTATAATGTATATATATATATAGATAGATAGATAAATTTATTCATGAAAACTTTGTTAAGGTTGGTTAGCAATGCCTTAAAGCCTATGTTAGGTTTATCTAGGTAGGTACTAGGTTCTCATCTATTTTAGCTACTTTAAGTACTTTTGTGACGCTGGATTCGAATTTGCACCACCCTAACTCTTTTCGCGGGTGTCGTAAGACGCGACTTAGGGATATCCACCGGGAGGCGGGCAGCACCCCCTGCAGAACAATTAAACCTCCTTACTGCGATCCCCAACCCGCATGCGCAGCGTGGGGATTATTGACATTACCCTCCATGAGATAATACCTCCCTGATGTGCGCCAGCAAGGCGCACATCAGGGGGAGGCCTGCGTCCAGCTGTGGACCAATACAGGCTGTTGAGGTTTTTTTTGAAGTGTTTTTAATGTTTGTTACCTCAGAACTTTTGACTGGGTGATCTGATTTTGATGATTCTTTTTTTATTTACAAGCTGATGCTTCCTGCGTAGTTCCATTTAAATTTGGTCTAGTTTTGACAGTGGAATCCATGAGAAAACTATAAAATTGAAGTCATTATATATATTTTTTTTAAAACAAACCCAATCATTAAATAATTAGATTGGTCGTTTCAAGGAATCAGACTTAAAATACATTTTGGATTTGATAGATGCTCTATCTTAAAATAATACTATTAAAATTACACGAATACCTACGCAATAATTAGGTACATAGGTACCTAGATAGTTTATAATTACCATTTTTTTAAAGCTAGCAGGATTGTCCTTTTTTCATACAATTATCCACGCTGACGTCATAAATCCAGGCCAGACTTTTGATTTTCGTATAAGGGATAAACGAAAGTCAAAAGAGATCGCATCGCTTTGCTTTTAAAAAATAAAATATACTTGGGACTTAGGTGTATAAAGTTATGACCTGTCCATAGCATTCATCTTCTTTTTATTTAATAAAAAAAAACTCTATAAAAACGGCAGCTAACCTAACAAGCCCGACTTTTCCTACGCCCATCATTCCCAATGCCGTTTCATTCACAAATCGCTGCAAACAACAAATGTTTACCAACCGGTCATTAATTCATGTCCCTCTCACCACCTGCTACGATACGCGACTTTTTAAACTGTTTAAGGGTTCCGTAGGTTCTTAAGAAACTGAACCCTATGGCTCACTCGTAAACTCAGAGTAAAATGATACAGCGCGCCCAACAAATAGAGAACTATCGACTAATAAAACAGTATAAATTAGTGTTAAGATCTTAACACTAATTTATACTGTTTTATACTCTCTATATATATATTTATACTCTCTATAAAACACAACTACTCTAGAGTAGTTGTGTTTTATAGAGAGTAATAGATGGTTAGATATTTGTATAGTTTGCTTGTCAGACTTAAAACAAAATAAGTATACCTTATAATGTTGCGTGTTTGAACTTGCGTTGAAATACAGAGCACGATTTTGAGAACTGCAACGTTAAGTCTGTAATTTCTCGGAATACTCAAACTCAACGGAACTCTCTCCACGCGAGTTCACTCACTCTTGTCCGGTTTTTTCAGGGTTATATTTGATTCGGACTATAAATTACCTATTGAAATAATTTGTTCGGTTCGTAGGCGGGTTAAAGTAAAAATAAATCTATGTTTGCCCAAAGAATTAAGGATTTAGGCATGTCAAAGTGTTGATCGATTTAATGTGCTTTTTGTCATCTTTTTGTGTAGTAGATTTTGGCGTGGGAACGCAGTTTGTAGGTGTCATGTGATATTTTACCGATTATTTGTCGCTGTTGGGCAAAACAACGAAAGCATACGGTATACGGTTTTGTAAGATTCCACGCCGATATCTTATCGTATCTGTGTAAGTTTGAATTGTTCATACGAATAACCCCCTTAGACTCATGGGCACGTCACAAAATTCAAATTACAGATAAATTAAACTAGGAGATAACGTGATTAAAAATAACAGAATAATACTTCATTATGAATTTAAGCGTTAACTACGAACCTTTTTTGTGATGTGATGAAACGTTGGTGTTCTTCCAACACAAAAAAGGTTCGTAGTGAACTCGCTAACATATATCGCCTTATGAATTCGTCAAACTACGAAAGTTTCTATAGTAAAATAGAAAATACTTGTTTGTAATATCCCTTCTCAACAGCCTATAATGGTCCACAGCTGGACTCAGGCCTCCCCCGATGATAGGCGCTTTATTGGCTTTTATCACATACGGGTTACACCCATAATCCCCACGCTGGGCATGCGGGTTGGGGTTCGCAGTCTGATGATGGAATGGTTCTGCAAAAGGCGCTGCTGCCCGCCTCCAATCGATATTCTCATCAAGTCACCTCTTACCGAGAAATGGGGTGGTACAAATTCTATGCCGGTAATCGGTATAGAGTCCATTGATCGGATTCACTTTATTTACTTGTCAGTGTTTAATTTTATAACTTGACTTTTTCTAGATGTACATTTATTGTATTGGAAATACAGAATTTTTGATTGTGATTGTTGATTTTGGTGGTTACGGTAGAATATTAATAAATGAAATAATTTGATGGCTATTTCACTTCGCATTTTTAAGAGGCAATAAATTACTGTAAAGTTGGCAGCACTGATTGTCCAGCCATGGGAACGCCGGTCAGGTGCTCACGCCTGCGCAGTGCCTTTGTAATCGCTACCTGAAGTTACAGGGTGACCATGATGGAGGACGATAAGTGTATTTTTCTAAGAAATCAAATAATATCCCAAAAAATCGACATCGTCGAAAAAAATTGGCTTCAAGGCAAAATGTTTGTGTCTTTTTTATTTTTAAGAATAAGGTACAGCCAACAAACATAATCTGATGACGAACCACCTAAACAAACCAACCACTAAAACCTTCTTAAATTGAAGGTTAAACAAACTTACTTTGAGTGAAGTTTGACTATAATTACTCGCTGCATCCGAAGATTTTTTTTTTGTTATTAGTAGGCAAAAAGTTTTCATAAATAATGGACGTGAACTGGTCAACTGGACAAGTAATAAAATATTGTTGTAGTAGCTTAAATATTTGGAGACATAAAACTTGGGAATAAGCTTCTTTTATCAGGAAATATAAATCGACGTCTGTAGAATGACCACGACATAACTTTCAAGACATTCTACTAGCACATTTATGTTATTACAAATAATTATATAAATTAGAATTATAAATAATAATAATTAAATGTGAAAGTTTTAGAATAAAAGTAAGTTTTATGACTTGGCGTAGCACTCGGTCTAAATGACTTGAGTGCTACGCAGCTACGGCGTGCGCGTTTAAGTCTTTTGTATACCACGAAGCGCGCGTTAAAATTGTCTGACACCAAATTAACTCAATGCCTTACTTTAAAACATCAAAAAATGACTTTCCAGATGAATTACCTAAAACTTGATAAAGAACTCGTTAAATTCTGTTAAAGATTAAACATGGTAATTAATTATTATTTATCGGGTACTTAGCAGATGCTGAATGCGTCAAGCTGAAGACAGGGCGCTATGTCGCTCATTAGGGGAGGCCTATGTCCAGATGTGGGCTAATACAGGCTGATGACGATGATTATGATGGGTATTTATCGCGTACTTTCTTGTTTTTATTTAAGTACACAAGTTACCTGTCATATAATATAATATAATAATCATTTATTTATGTTATCAAATCGTGAAAGTAACTTTTTTAAACCTATGTTTAAAAAAAGTAAAAGTAAGTAAGGAGTAGGTAACCAAACTTTACACTTTTTAGAGACTATTCTCTAAAAAGTGTAAAGTTTGGTTACCTACTCCGTCACTTCAATTGAACTACCAACGACCAACAATACAAATAGGATTATTTACCGCGGTCATTACGTCAATACTCATTCATGAATGAATGAATTGAACGAAAAAAGTTTTACAATTTTATTATTATTTTTTAAATTCTCACGCAAGTTGGTTCAGGCAGGTTGGTGGAATTCAAAAAGATACGCTTTCCGAATGTGATCGATTAGATGCGATTTTTGTGTTTGTTTAGTCGATGTATGATCTGATTTTTGACTTTTTACACCTTGACTGGTCTCCCACGCAACTTGCGCAAAGCTTTTGTTATATTGTTATGTAAAAAGCGAGGAGTTTTGCACCAAAGGCCAACTTTTAAGTAAACTTGCAAAAAACAAGTTTACGAAGCAAGTTTTTTACATAAATCGCAATTAGAGATAACTAACTCTCTCTAAGGTAGGTGATGTTCAGATGAAATGTTAACAAAGGAAAAGAAAATTAAATGTTAAACCCACATAAGCACACATATCCCATGATCCTATCCATTCATGGTTTTCTGGTAGAGATCGCTCTTGAGCGATAGGACCGCCAATCTTCACTTTTAGTTTTCTTGTCTTGGAAATAGTTTATTTTCGATTTAAGTGTGCAATGTAGTGTTTTCTATTCTCGAATGTTAATTAAAAACCTTTTTGCTAGAAATCCCAAGTAGAAAAAAATCATGCCAAGCAATAGCGTAGAGTTATAGATTATAATTGTAAGTAATATTTATTAAAGAAAGGATCTTAAATCGCGACGAAATTATAAATTATGTACTTTTACAAACACGCGACTACAGAGTGAATTTTAGAACGTGTTTACAAACAATTTGCTTGGAATATACGTTTTCAATTCATAGATATTCGATTGATCTATCGTCTTACCACAAACTGACAGTTATTATAGCACTAATGATGCAACTTCCCGCGGAAAAGATATTGGAGGGAAATAAAATCAAAATGGCGGCCACCCATGGCGCACATTTGTTAGCGGTAATGATACGCAATAACTTTTGAACTTGAATAAAGTTGTGGTTTCCGTGTAAAAGTGAGATTTAATTATAATAAATTGCTACGGAAATTTAGTAGAAGCAGATGCATCTTAAAACGTCTACCTGTTACTTCAAAAGTAATTTGACAAGACGACCTTATTTGATTTCTACAATGGAAGATTCTAAGGTTATCAGTTTCCTATGAGATTTTATTAATCAATTTCTTTGTAATTTTAATTTACAACGTTATAATATATTTTTTAAGTCTTTATTACTATATAAACATATCCACCTTGTATTTTCACTTTTTCCTGAAATATTGAAGTGAATTGAATGTAGGTAGTAACTCTTCATTTTCTATTTTATAAGAAATAGTTTAAAAATTACATAGCGCGTTTTTGTAAGCCTATGAAAATACAAGCTATTGAATCCGAATTCGTTGATCTTCCTTGATTGTTGATCAACCTTTAAATATTTTAGTGCAAAAAAGCAATTGCATAATTTAATAAATAATTATTGTTGCACTCCGCTATTTTTGCCGCACAATAGGGTCTATAAATCAGTGTGTGCGTGCACCCCATGAGGTTATCATGAAGCGACCACAGGGATCGATCCAACTGTAAGTGGTCGAGGGTTAACTTTGTCAACACTTCCACATTTTCACTCTACTTGATACTTAGGTACTTTTTGTGTAATAAAAAGTATCTGTATATAGTGTGATTGTCCAGCATTATTTTAATTTTATTTGTTTATTACTCATCGCTTTTTGACATGCCAAGATGGTCGTGTAGGATTCTTAAGATATTTGTGTTTGGCTAATACTCCTACTATTGCAGAAAGCTTTTAATTTTCATTATTTTTCAACTTTCTGAGCTATATCCGGTGTGGTAACCTCAGCCGGCCGTCCTGGGCGGGAGTCGTTTTTCCGGGTTGACTTGTTTGCAGGGCGATATCTCGTAAACGAATGATGTCAAAGAGCTAAAAACATGTACCTACACCCTTGTTGAGTATCCAATTAGCGACATACCAAAAAAAGATAGCTACCTGCGTCCTTTCCCCCCGTTCATCGTACTTTTGGATCTCCCCTCGTACCTACCTTTTACTCTAAAAAGAGATACCTATTTCATAATTCAAATTCTATAAAAATCGTGAATGAAATCAGTTTGGTTATAAAACAATAATATTTATTAGGTGCATAATGTAATATAACCTACCTACTTATTTTGTACGACTACCCTTAAGAGTATCTACTGAGTACTCAAAAAAACTAAAACATGGTACTGCAAATTAACTAAATATTAAATTAAAACCGCTATTGTATTAAACTTAGAATTCATCTTTCACTGGTTTAATAACTTGAATATAATCTTCAATAACGGATCGCATTTCTGGTACGTTCAACACATTTTCCAACTCTGGATCAGCGTTGTTCAAGACATTCAAAAATTCTTTAAACATCAAATCGGCGATACTCTTCCCTCTTAGAATATTAACGCAAAACGGTTTGGTAGTCTTAACGAGATCGAATACAGTTTTCACCATTCCTATGTCATCTTTGTCCCAAATAAGTTCGAAAACACCAATCAGACCTTTGCAAATCGTCGGAGTTTCTATACGTTCGAGTAGACCCATTCTTTGGTACATAGCCACTTTGTCTTTGTCCAGTCTCTTCGTTTTCTGGTTAATGTCTTCATTTCTAGCGTTCACGTGCTCCGTAATAATCGTGTTGAAGAGATCCAAAAGCGATTTGATCACAGAAGAATCAAGCGTATTAATCTGTGAGTAAAACGACTCTAATCCTTTTATTTTGATAACTCTTACTTGACTTTCTGGATTATTCGGCAGCCATTTGGCTAGCACTTCTAGAGCGAGAATTTTAATGTCTGAACTGTCGTCATTCTCGAATATATCAAGTATTCTGTTCAGCATAGTTTTAGGTGCGACCGCATTGCTTCCGTCAGGATCTACTTCGAATAATGTCTTGACAAGGACAAGCAGTCTTGCTTTTAGCACGGGATGGTTGGTACCAAGTTGTCGAGCTACTATTTTCTGCAGTCCTTTACCTTTGAGGAAGAGTTGTGCATTGTTTTTGTCTTTTACAGCGTCGATAACATCATCGTAAGCTTCGATTAAATCTTTGTAATTCGCCTCTAGCTTAGCTGAGTGCTCTAGGGCTTCCGTGGTGTCCTCGATGTCACCTACGGCGCTGCCAAGTTCTTCTAATCTTTGAGTGGCCTTTTCTGCTGCTTTTTCGTTGATCAAATTTAGCACAACATCCATTGGAGTTTCGGCTTCTGGAAAAGGTGATTTATTTTGATGAATTACCGATCAATTAATATAAAGATAGTTTAAGAGTGATAAGATAGTTTTTCGACATCTGTACCGAAGAATAAATAAATAAACAATTTTATAGGGTAGGATATAAAAAATAATTAATTTAATTTGGATTAGTTTTTTTTATCTAGTTTTAAGTTATTTAGTAACGCCCCAACGGGGTACGTGTTTGAGACTAGGTATGTTTAACAGCTAAGACCTATGTAACCTAACAACATGTAAACAATATAATAAATGATTCAATATAAACAAATTAAAACTATTATTTACAATTGAGCTAACTGCAAACTGTTGCTAATAATCGACTGGACTCAAATGGTCCATATCAAGTCCTATTAGATAGTCTCTAGTCTAGACATAGACTGCGACAGCTTGAAGAATCTTGTTTGATTCCAAGTTTCTTTGGATGCGTGTCCCAACAGCCGAGATGATGGTGATCAGCTTATTAGGAAAGTATCAACTAAATCTTTCCATTTAGTTATTTAAAAGTTATCTATGACCCATTAGAACTTTGAAATACAACCAAAATTTACAGTTGGAAAATATTTCAATGGGTATTCATGAGATTCTGTAACTATTTAAATCTTGTAATAAAAAAAAGTGCCGGATAAATAAATAAATAAATAATGCTGGGCAATTCACACAGCATTATCTAGCTAGCCCTACATCTAGGCCCAAGCTAAGCAGAGATTGTGTTATGGCTACTAGAGACTGATATATTTATTACTAGCTGCGCCCCGCGGCTTCGCACGCGTTGTTCCTATGGAAACGTTTAATGGTACTTTTTATCCCACGGGAACAGATTTATGGGTAATACGTAGCCTATGATTGATTCCAGGACTAGAATTACCTACACACAAAATTTCAGCCAGATTCGTCCATTCGTTTTGGCGTGAAGAAGTAACAAACATCCATCCATCCATCCATCCATACAAACTTTCGCCTTTATAATATAAGGTGATTAGTGGGACAATGATGTCGATAGAAGATGAACGATCGAGAAGTGGCGCGGCAGGTTAAGGATTGTTCAGCATTTTTATTTATAACCCATTGATTAATTAGGAAGGGAAGATGAGGTACTTAGTTTCTCGAAAATGGCAACCTCATCATGTATTGTGTAAAATTGTGTGCTCCCACCTCAGTCACCGTCGGACCGGCGGCCGGCGGCAGCACGGGCGTTCGTGATTCGCGTGAAATATTGTTGTCTCAGTCTCACTTCGGTCTTAGATACGTCTTTCCGTCTTTGTTCTTCTTTGTATTGCACAGGACTGGAAATATAACTGTGAGCGTATGTGTTTGCGTGTAGTTGTAACACATGCCAATTTTTGAGTAAGCGCTGGGAGAACGTAACCTATCTTCCCTTTTTAATTTATCAATGTTATAACCTCAACCTCAACGGCCTGTATATTGGTCCACGGCCGGGCGAAGGCCTAACTCTGATAAGCGCCTTATTGGTGTTATCTTATGGGGAGTAATGTCCGTAATGGAGTAATCCCCACACTGGGCAGGTTGGGGATAGCAGTTCGGTGGTGGAATTGTTATGCAGGAAGCGCAGGTGCCCACCCCCCGGTGGATATCCCTTAGTCGCCTCTTACGACACCCCCGGGAAGTGATGGGGTGGTGCAAATTATACGCCAGCACCACACAGCTCAGATTTATTTATAAATTAATTAAATACTAGAAAGAAAGAAAGAAAGAAATTGATTTATTAAACACTACATAACACTACAAATAAAATAAAATAAAATAAAGACTACGTAGTAACACGAACTAACACAGTTAAGTAACAATTATTCGAAAGCTAAAACTAACACAAATAGGTAGGAAGGTACCTACCTACCTATCTACTAGATTCGCACGCGTCCCATAGGAACTGTTTAGTAGGATAAAAAGTAATCTATGTTTGATTCCAGGCTTAGAGCTACATTAATGCAATTTTAGCCCGATCGATTCAGTCGTTTTGGCGTAAAGAGGTAACAAATATCCACCCATACTTACATCTACATATCCAAACTTGAGGTGATATATGCCGTGGAGTGGTGACTTAGGATTTGTACCACCCCAACTTTTCCCGGGCGTCGTAGGCGACCAACGGATATTCGCTAGGAACAGTTTAGAGTTTCATTCTACCACCGAACTGTAATTCCTAACGTGGCAACACGCATACGCAGCATGGGGATTATGGGCATTACCCCTCCATTACATAAACGCCAACAAGGCGTAAGCGCCTTGTTGGCGTTTATGTAATGGAGGGGTAGGTAGGCGTGACAAGACTCCCCCTGATAAGTCAGGGGGAGTCTTGTCACGGAACGCTTCCTGGCTGAATTAGACTAAATGGTTTTACGTCTCGCTCAGTTTGCATAGTGTAGAAAGAGATGCCCTGTCGCATCAGCGCTCAGTTGTGAGGTCACCTCACAGGTTTCATCTGAAGCCGTTATTCCTCCATACACGGTGAAAGCTCCATAGATTTTCAAGTTTTCTAGCAGCAGTGGTGTTGATTAAAGATAGTTCTAACACAACTAATGTATGTTCTTACATACTATTGTCGGTGCTGAACTAACCAGCGCTACCTTGCATTAATGCGAGGTAGCATCAAGCTGAGGTGGAACCTTTGACCTGCATCGTTACAGCATTATATTTTTATATTATGTACTAAGCTAGTCTGTATAATTGTTACTACCTACCTACTTATACCTATCTGTGTTGTAACTTTGTTGCTCAATAAATGTATCTCTATCTATCTATCTTGCGTTTAGCAGTGTACCAATACAGGCTGTTGAGGTCGAGGTAAGGGGGTTAAGGTGATATGCATTTATGTATTTTCCACTTACTAAAGTCCCCATCATCCATCAGCTGTCCCTGGAAGCCAATGATCAGAAACACGGCCACGACAACCATCAGCGTCGCACGAAGTTGGTCACTTATGAACGCCATTTTAAATCCTAGCTTCTTTTGCTAAGAGAGAGAAATCGTTATGGAACGAGAGGGATGCTTTTGATCAGCAGCCTGGTGAAAAATAATAATAGAATTCCTAGTAGTTATTGTATTCTCTTTGGCGTTATGAAAACGAAATCTGTTTGAGAAGTTTCTGACCAAAGTTTCTGACAATGGAGAAAGACAAAAGAATTTATGTTTCTCAATGAGGTTTTGTAATTATTGCAAAACCCAAGGAGGTTTTGCAATTGATACATAGTGATTACAGAAAGTTCTACGTTTTCGGGTAGGCACCTATCATATATAAACTCTATGGCACCTATGGTTGTTTTAAAATTAGGGTACCGGGCATCCTATATAGGATATTTAAGGTCGAATATAAATTACGAAATCCAGTTCAAACACATGGCGTTGGTAGAGTGTGTTTGCAGATAAGCGTTTTTACACACGTTTGTTTGATTCAAAACGTTGCACGCGGCGTGCACCGCCACTCTGAACGGCTCGCCTATCCATAAACATCACCGTAGTACATTGCAAAGCCAAAAAAGGCCTATGTTTCTTTGACCCCGTGTTAAGGGCAAACAGCAGCTATCATTTTATTAATAGTATGATTTTCTAGTAGTGCTTAACACCGAGGCAAACCATAATTTATTGAAATTTTGGAAAAAAAACTACTTTTATGAATTAGTATTCATTTCCTACTTTGAAATAAACAACCTCCATAAACAGCGCTGTCTTGACCTATCAATCAGTTTTGTTTTTTTATCAAAGAGAATCAAACGCTACTTATTCGTAGTTATTTGCAAAGGGAATACAATAACTACCTACGTAAGAAGAGAAGGGACCTCCATACAGCGAAATGAGTCAAACGTCATTGTCTATGTATACCCGAAAAACCAATCTATCAACTACAATTTGGACACGCGCAGACGACATATGTCACACAGACGTAGGCTACCAACACAAAAAAAAGAAACCTAATAATATATAATATAATAAATGATGTGCTGCTGCGGCTTATTCATCGATATCGATTTATAGCTACCCTAATAATTTAATACCTACAGTTTTCGAAAAATATTTATTTTCTATTATATACCTTCTGTTATTATTGCTCAGTTCACTAAAATAAAAACTCCGTTTACCATTTCAAAGTTATCAACAAGCAAATCGGAAGCATAAGGTAGTGTCATAATCCGAAGCGTAAGACTATTACATGGTCCTTAAAATATTATTTTATTAAACCACCAACATTTCTTAAATATCTACCCAAACACAATACATAGGGAATGAAACAGTTATTTCCGGCGCCAACTTGAGAAAAATAAGATTTAATTTCAAAGGTTGGCAATAATTTAAAAACATCGCCATAGTAAAATATCGGATAAGGGAGTTACGACAGACTGGTTATTTGTATTCTCTTTGCTTAATTCAGTTTATTTACTGTCTTGGCGTAGAGCTATAATCTCTTTGAATTACTGCTAGTCAACTCTTGACAACACAGATTTATAAGTATACCTATGGTTTATCCATTTTGAATGAAGCATGTTAGTGAACAAAGTACGACACAAATAACATTATCTCACTTGCTTGGCGTCGAGTTTCAGATATAATTGTAAGCAAATTTTATTGAAGGGAGGATCTAAAATCGACAAGTAATGTAAATTACGCATAAAAGGACGCGCCAACAAAGTGAATTTTAGGTTAAGTATGGGCGGTTTGTTAACGTTTGTGCTCCATTCAAAATGGATACGATATAGTACTAAACGAAGTTATTGTATTCTCTTTGTACGTAGTTATTGTCAAAGAGAATACCTCTGTGTAATGATATAATTTTCTAGACAGATTCTAAATTTTTCTGCTTTATAAGTGAATAAGAATGGGTAACAGAAGCAGTCTAAATAATTTGGTTGCTGTGACGCCTCCAGAATGCGACAATTGTTCCGATGGATCTTGCCATTGCAAAGTCACTGAGACTTCTATCATGCTTATTTCAATCATCAGCACGGTACTTACAAAATAATACTTAACACATTTACTGCCAATGTCTACCGCAGCGGCAGCGACGACGCGGCATTCTCACCAGAATCTGCTTAGTTCTGGCAAATACATTTTTTTTTACCGTAAATAAACCTTTATTTAACCGCAATCTCACCTGATGGAAAGCGAAGATGCGGCCGACGGTATATCACGAAGGTCTAGAAGATACCTATTCACCCTTGTCTTGAAGAGACCCAGGTTGTAATTGGCCGGAAAAACAGAGGCAGAGTGCGAGTTCCATTCCTTTGCGGTGCGAATAATGAAGGTGGAGGAAAACCGCTTAGTGCGAGTGGAGGGTACATCCACCAAGTACCACATAACATTATCAAGCCCTAAAAGCACAACTCTAACATTTTGGTAGTAATAGGCACAGTTTATTTGTCTGAGCCACAAACTTTGCCTGTATGTTTGGGTGATAGTGGAAAACAGTGTATTTGGACCATTATCGCTGTTAGTTTCACAACTAGGAACACAACATTTAGTTACACCCATTTCACGCAGTTTCTCACTTATATTTAGATCAGCACATGGATGTCTACTCCTCACCTCACCAGCATTATGTCCACTGCTGGACGCAGGCGTCTTCTGATAAGCGCCTTATTGGCTCTCATGGTATGGGCTAATGCCGATTAATCCTCACGCTGGGCATGCGGGTTGTAAATCGCAGTTTGATGGTAGAATTGTTATGTAAGGGGCGCTGCCAACCGCTGCTAAGCCAGGTGGCTGGGTGAATTAAGAATAGTCTGTTAAAAAAGAGAAGAGTGGTAGTGAGTGCGCTCGTGTGCCAATTTGACAACTATTGTTGCGTTGACAACACTGCTCTGTCATTGCAGAACTACTAGGAAAAGAAATACCAGTAGTTCTGTCAATAGAACTACTTAACAGAACAGGTGAGAATTGTATTCACATTTGTTTTGTAGACAGAACTAATGGGAAAAAATCCCCGTAGTTCTGTCAACAGAACTGCTCAACAGAACAGGTGGGAGTAAACGTAAATGTGTAAGTTCACGAAACGCCTCTCCTTGAACAGACTCTAATCAGTATATTTGTCTTTCGTTCCCAGGTAGCTTGTCTGATGGACTTGTTCACCATCAGCAAGGAGAAGCACCTGCCAAGCTGCAGCATGAAGGAACACGTGGAGAGTATGAGGGTCGTTCTGGTGACGCTGTTCCAAGCGGCCAACGTTTGTTTGCTGCTGGCGGCTCTTTTTGTAAGTTCGATAGTGGAGGAAAATCTGGTGTGTTTATACAGGGAGCCACAAAAGGGTACTAAGCCGAAAGGTGGTTGTTCTGGAACCAGAGGGGATCAAATTGTGAATAACTGAGCCTCACCCTCAACAGCCTATATTGGTCCACTGCTGGACGCAGGCCTCCCCCCGAAGAGCGCCCCATTGGCGTATCTCATGGGAGTAATGCCCATAATCCCCACTCTGGATATGCGAGTTGGGAATCGCCCCCTGCAGAACAAAGCTTCCAGCAAACTGCGATCCCTAACCTGCATGCCCAGCGTGGGTATTATGGGCATTACTCCCCACGAGTTAAACGTCAATAAGGCGTTCATCAGGGAGAGGCCTGCGTCCAGCAGTGGAACAATACAGGCTGTTGAGGTTGAGGAGCAATGCAGCCAGCAGCATCTTGGGTACGCGACGATATGGATCAGCTAAGGTACCTGTAGATTGTTTGCAACAGTCTGCAGATAGCTCGATTTGATTTAAATTACAATCAACAAGTTCCCATGGGATAGAAAACGTTTCCATAGAAACAACGCGGGCCGAAACTGCAGCTGTTAATAAAGATTTTAATTTGAAACTATTATAGTCTGACGAACTCGACGATTCAGAAGAACAGTGGTAGCATGTGCTACGCCGTAGCGATTTAACCTACGCGCCGTAGCAATCTTGACACGACCTTAGCCAACTACGTCGTAGCTTTCTGCCTACGCCGTAGCAACCTTACTAGTTGCCTTCGCCGTAGCAACTGCTCTGTCCGTGGCTACGTCGTATGACTTTAGTGTACCCTTTTAGTTATAATAATAATTAATTATCATTTATTTCAAGGCATCACAAGACAAGTACAAAGTAACTGAACTAGGGCCTATATGATAAATACCTTAGAGACATACAGTTTACATACGTTATATTAGCACCTATTGTGAGAGACGAATTCGTGCTTTATTAATTATTATAGTAAAAGCACGAGTTATATCGACGTGAGTCGAATGGGTAGAGTTTTACATACTACGTTCGAAATGAGAGCAAAGTATCTTAGGGAGCGATTGCTATAATAAAACGTCTAGGAGTTTAGGAGTTGGTATCTGCGATCTATAGAACTTCAACAATCTTCTAATCGAATCTTCTCTCTAATCTTCCAGGAAAGTTCATTCCTAGTAAACATGTACGTTTGCTTTACGCTCGGCTTCGTGCCCATGGCTCTCCTGCTAGCAATCATCGAGTTTCTGACGCGCGTCAGGCGAGAGGGCATCGCGCAGGCCTTCCTCAGCTTTGTACCAGAGGTCGTCTTCATATTCGGTTCGTTAAATAAATGATTGCTAGAGAATCCACACAGCTTCATCTAGCCTCGAGCTAAGCCTAGCTTAATTAGCTAAATACCTACTTTACTGTTGAAAAGATGATAATATGGTGTTTGAATGACAGCAGTGTACCTATACATAGGTACTTCGACTGATGCCGTGCGGCGACAAATGTCAGGAGGTTGCGCTCGATTCCCGTCTCGGATAAATGTTTGTATCATTTGCAGATATTTGTTACGGGCGTTTTCTATAAACGTACCTATATCAGTTATCTAGTTCCTACCCATAAATGTGTAAGTTTGGGTGTATGGAATGGATGAATGTTTGTTACCCCTTTTCGCCAAAAAATACCGAGTGGATCGCGCTGAGTTTCGTATACCTACACACAAAATTGTAGGGCTTGAAACTACCTAGTTAAGCCTTAAATAAATCACAGGCTACTTATTATCCCATAAGTCAGATCCTAAGGAAGTGAAATAACCTTAACGTTTCAATAGAAAGAACGCAAGAAATGCCGCGCGCAGAAACTAGTTTATTCTATACCTAAGGGCGGCCGTACACGCAGTTGAGACCGACTGCTTAAAGCCGCGACCGCGCGGTGAACTATAGTCATGCATTCGTTGCCGTACACACGACTGCTCAAGCAGTCGCGACCGCTTCAAGCCGTCAACTGCATGATGAAATTCCATCCAGAAAATCAACTAGGTACTCGAGCGGTTGGTAACGTAGCTCCAGCAGTCAACAACCGACTGCTCGAGCGGTTGGTAGCGTAGCTCCAGCAGTCAACAACCGACTGCTCGAGCGGTCGGTTGTTAACTGCTGAAGCTACGCTACCAACCGCTCGAGTAGTTGATTTTCTACCACATTCGAGTCATGGATTCTGACGAGGAAAGACTGCTTTTGCTGCTTCTGTTCAAGCAGAGACGACGGCGGCGGCGACCTCAAAAGAGAAAATTGTTGGCTTCATCCAATTTGGAATTAAGAGAACAACATGGACTTGCGTTTTAATTGCACTAACAAGCGCATCACTATCGCACACGCCCTCCATGTTCAAAAATCAGATGTTGACTGCTCTAGCGCAGTCAACGGCTCGAGCAGTCTGTGTATGCCTCGCGACCGCTCGCGAGCGGTCGACGGCACGATGGAATTTCATCATGCAGTTGACGGCTTGAAGCGGTCGCGACTGCTTGAGCAGTCGTGTGTACGGCAACGAATGCATGACTATAGTTCACCGCGCGGTCGCGGCTTTAAGCAGTCGGTCTCAACTGCTTGAAGCAGTCCGTGTACGGCCGCCCTAAGGTCTACCGGGAAACACAGGCGGCATTAGGCAGGTATATTCCGCACAGCAGGGGTATTTTAATTCATTCGATTCGTTTTCGAAGCGAAAACGTCAGATTCGAATTTGAATTCTATTCCGACGGAATTTTAGAACGCTATTTTGATTTGACAAGAGTTTCTTATATCGAAACCGACGCCCTTTCTGACAAATAAAAATACCCCTACAGGACAGAACAAAATGGCGCCACTCACCAACTTCTTCCATTGAACGGCTTGACGTATAATAATTATGTTATGTATATGTCTAACTCATTTCTTAATTTTCAGTGATATCCCGATGTCTACCTATGGTGAATGCCTACAGAAAGTATCTTTCAAGATAAGGAAATAATGTTCTCATACAAAAAATATGTTGTACCCAGTAAGAGAACCTTCGTAAGCTTGGAACCCTCACATGGTCTGCATTTTCTCTTGTTTGATTCAACCCTGCGACGGCTTACCGAAGTATTTGTACTTATAATTGTAGACGTTAGTGTATGAAGGTGATATGTTACAATTATAATTATAATTTTAAATGTTCACTTTATTTGCGTAGATCATGCGTAGACATATAAAATAATCCTCCCTCTAAATAAGTTAGTCGTCGGTTAAACTAAGCCAGTTTACATAACACCGAGCTGCGCGCGGCGTCTAAGCCAGTTTAAGTTCAGCGTGACGTCACGTTTTGCGACACTTTTGGTAAGACGTTACGTCACTGGTCAGATGTCGCCAAAACTAAATTAAACTTAGTACTAAAAATATCGCAAACGATCAAAATAATAAGGATGGCATCATTTATGGTTCTGTCAAATTAGTTTAATCTAGTTTTGGCGGCATCTAAATAATAAATAATGTTAGACACAATTCACACAGCATTATCTAGCCCCAAGCTAAGCATAGCTTGTGTTATGGGTACTAGAAAATTAATATACATAATACCCAATAAACTACATAGATAGATTTTTTTTGTTATACATAGAAAACATCCAGAACGCCCTGAACAAATATCTGCAGATCGTACACACATTTGTCCCGAGGCGGGAATCGAACCCGCAACCTCCTGCGTCGCAGGCGGACCTTCGCCCACCGCGCCACAGAGATCGTAAATAGACACCAATAGCTCTCAAACTTCGACGCGCTTTATTATATTCGACTAGCTCCGCCCCGCAGCTTCGCACGCATATCCCACGGGAACTAATTTATGGGATAGGATGTGTCATTCCAGGCCTAGAACTATATGTATGCAAAATTTCAGCCCGCTCCCAGTAGTTTTTGCGTGAAAGACCAACAAACATACATGTTTACAAACTTTCGCGTTTGTAATACTTAATAGGGTTGACAAAATAAAAAATGTGTCCAGCAACTTTTTAATAACAAGCTCTGCTTAGCTTGGGGCTAGATAATGCTGTGTGATCTGTCCCACGTTATTTATTTATTATTTATTTTATAATCTAACTGAAGACGAACTAAATATATTTTTTTTCAACCCAAGCAAAGATAATAAAATAGTATACACCTAGGACACTACTCCATTATTCACAGGAATAACAGGGTTTTCTTTGCCATGGTTTTGTTTACTCGTATTCTTCAACTAGACTAAGTCAATTTCAAATAATAACACGATATATTTTAACATTTTTCATTTAATATTTTTGTACTATCTAATATTTACAAAGTGAACAGTATATAATCTATAGAAAAACATTATCGTACAACAAACTTAAACTAAAATACTTATACAATCTGTTCTCTACTAAAAAAAACTTAATCACTCTCTAAAAAAACTTAAAATTGTAATATCGAATTCGCCTCGTATTCCAACAAAAGTTTGTCGGAAAGCATGCATTACATGATCTTAAACATAAAATTATAAAACGCTTAAAACAGGCAAAAATATGCTCACTAGTAGGTACTTTAAAACCTAAAAGATATTTTGACGCGACGAAAAAAAAACAATATCGTCAGCTTTTCGGGATGTGTACCGTACTTTTAATTATTAGAGACATTTCGTTAATTTTCTTTTGAATATTAACTACATGTCCCGTAAGCTTTAAGTCTCCACGATGATTTTATAAGTTATACAAACAAGATATCTGCCTAACTTTCCTGAATTTAAATAACATGACACAAGGTGGATTTTGTAAAATTGGACAGTAATTATAGGTGGTAACTTACAATAACAATTGGATCAGATTCATTAGTAATTTCATTTATTCATTTACCAGATTTTATCTCGCCTGTGATAAATCAAAATCGCACTCAAGAAAACAAAAGCTCAAACATATAAAATTGTACTTAATTGAATAATGTTAGGTATAGAGTAATGAATAATTATATTTTACTAGCGTTTCAGATTTACTTACCAATAAAAGGCACTGTACTAAGGTATCCAATTTTACAAAATAAAAACTTCATATTTTATTAAACTAACTAAAACTAATTCACAAAAGCTCTAAAAGAAAGCATTTTATAGAAAATTGTCGTATTTATTTACAAAGCAAATATTTCACACGTGAGCAAAGTAGAGCGCTTTTCTGGGGAGGCCTGCGTCCAGCAGTGGACCAATAAAACCCAGTGAAGTGAAGAGCAAGGTAGCTACGTTGACCTACGATTCTTGCTATGGTGTATGTTTTCTTACAAAAATGGAGTAAAATTCAGTAATGGTGCAGGTGTGAACCGATTCCAAACTTAAAGAAATATATATTATATATATGTATTTAAATACTGTTTATTCCGACTGCCATTGGAGGCAATTTATAGCACATTTGTTTTGCTTGTTTTTGGCAATATCTGAATTGACGTAAAGGCTTTAGAAGAATATCTCTTCAAAATAGAGTCTCTTAAAACATTACATAAATATTTACCTTAAAATGTATTTCATAAATAAAATAGTAAGTATGCAAAAGTTAGTCTTAAGTTTTTACAACGGGATATTTATTATCATGATTCGAGTTTTGAGAATTGGACAGTAATTATGGGAAATATTGGAAATCATGGTAAATATCCCGTTTTAAGTGACTTAAGTATTAATTACCATGATGGATTCAAAAGTTAGTCTATTTTTGCTCACGAGTGTAAATACCTTATTATGTATGTAAATACCTATATTTTATAAAACTAAATAAAATAAAGTAATTTTTGAATAGAAGAAAAAATCTATAAATAGAAGACGTCACAACCAAGGGGATAGAAGTTCAATAATCAAGGTAGATAACAAGGTAATCGGAAGACGTTGTCTTAGGCTTCTAAGGCTTGTCATGCAAAAACACAGTCATTACCAAAGCCTTTTTTTAAAGTTATTCTTTATTTTGCAGAACAAAATGGTTAAAAATTCTGTAACAGAAAAGACGCAACATATTTTCGTTATCCATAATAATTTACATCTGTTCTGCAGTGGAATCACGCTGCAACCATCCATCCTATATTGACATTTGAAAGCCCTTGAATGGCCTTGCCTATTTGCCATTATTGCGAAGGCCATTGAAATGGCTTTCAAGGTCATTCAAATGGCTTTCAAAAGTCAGTGTAAGAATGGTGGTTTTTGCGTAATTGCACAGCAGGTCTTAAAAGGGTCAAATGGATTATCAATTATTACGAATGGAGTCGAAGTGAAAATATTAATTTTGGTACAAAATACTCAGAAGTCATTTTTCATTAACCTGGTCATTCAACTAGCGTAAAAGCTACAACAAAAATTCAGGAACATGACCTTTAGTATATGTCAACTTCAGCTAAGTCAGGTATAATTATACAAAATGTTGTTTCAATTACTCTAAGGTTGCTATAAAATTGTCTATTTGCTTTATTCTTTGATAAATATATCTTGTTGTAAAGGCACGTGGCGTAATCTAAAGAAAAAAATATTTTTAGTTGTTTATACCACATTCAATAAAATGATTTTATTAAACATGAAGATACATACTATACCTAATATTTTAAGCAATCTTATATACATATACATACATAGGAATATTAACCTAAATAAAAAAAAAACAAATAAGCCTAAATCCAATAAGATCAATACACAATTCATATCCAAATTTCACATCTCTTGGTCATTTTTGCGAGGAGAGTTTTATTTTTAATTTTACATAATCTATTTCACTCCTATGAACAATAATTACAAATTAGCTATGGCTTATGTCACCCAGTAGCCTAAACTCTGATACTGATAACGCTACCACACAGTACAAAAATGTGCATTCAAATATGGACTGAAACTCGTTAACGTTAACATTTAATATACTGCTCATATCAAGGAAATTTATTATTCAAGTGATTTTACTGGATGACGTAAAACCATAGGTTTGTTGAGATAGGATAGTGTCCTAAGTAAAAAAATATATTTTTCTAATTTTAGTGCGTCAGTTAAATACATTATCAAAAAATATTGGACACATATTTTTTCTTTTGTCAATCGAACAAAAAATTACAAAAAAGCCATTGATTAATTAAAAAGGGAAGATAGGTTACGTTTTCCCAGCGCTTACTCAAAAATTGGCATGTGTTACAACTACACGCAAACACATTACGCTCACAGTTATATTTCCAGTCCTGTGCAATACAAAGAACAAAAAAGACGGAAAGACGTACCTAAGACCGAAGTGAGACCGAGACAACAATATTTCTCACTAGTACGACCCCCCATGCCGCCGGTCAGACGGTGACCGAGGTGGGAGGACACAATTTTACACAATTTGAAGTTGCCACTTTCGAGAAACCAGTACGTCATCTTCCCTTTTTAATAAATCAATGAAAAAAGCGCATCAAAATTGGGGCTAGTGACGTCGCGCCTTACCATGTGTTGTCGCAAGGTGTGACGTCACGCGGAACTTAGCTGGCGATATCGCTATCATTTTTTGTTTAATAGAAAGTAAAATACGTGTCCACCTTCTGATAATCTAAGTGACGGACTATTTAGAATTTTTAAGGACACTACTTGCCTATTAGAATCCTAAAAACATGAATATCTGTCATCCGCCTATAACGCAAATTATAGCTACCTCACATGAAACACATTTTGGCACTAAATAGCTTCCGAAACCACACTTCTAAATCAATTTTCAAAGAAGTGTGTGTGAGATCACTTACTTTTTAACAAACTTTCGAGTCTAACGCTTGGTGCAGAAAGGGTAATCTACTTTAGCTTAGGTCGCATAGCTGACGAAGTTTTTACAAGCTTTTAATCAACTTTTATGCAACTTTCCGTGTGGCTTAGAATCTCGCACAACTACAACTCTTCCCCGGGTGTCGTAAGCGACTAAGGGATATCTAGTGGGCCGGACGGTGGCGCCTCCTGGAGAATGATTTAACGAGCGAACTGCGATCTCCAACCCGCATATTTAGCGTGGGGATTATGGATTCTACCACCTATGTTACAAAGGCCAATAGAGCGTTTATCAGGGGGAGACCTGCGTCCAGCAGTAGGTCGGTATAAGCTTTAGATGAGATGAGATTCAACTAGTCCTGTGAAGCTCATACGGTCATACTCTATCGAGCAAACACGTCGAGTAATCTACGATTCTATACCGTGTCCATTTTGAATGAGGCATAAACGTATACAAACCGCCCATACTTAACCTAAAATTCACTTTGTTGGCGCGTCCTTTTATACGTAATTTACATTAAGTACTTGTCGATTTTAGATCCTCCCTTCAATAAAAATTGCTTACAATTATATCTGAAACTCGACGCCAAGTAAGTGAGTTTTTGTTATTTGTATCGTGGTTTATTTACTAACATGCTCCATACTGGATGGATAAACCATAGCTATACACAGAGCATTAACATTTACATTCGGCTCGCTTCGAGGGCTGTATCCCACTATTGCCATTAGGTTTCTATTGATAGAAATACGGGACTGATTTTCCCATTGTTTCCTTTGCTGGCGGGCGGAAAAAAAACACTGCATCACGGCGTGTAATAGAAACTATTTATTTCCTCTTTAGATAAAACCACAGAAACTCTTGAACAGAAAGAGAACATTCTTTATTGTTTCATATGTAAGTAGGTGAGAAGGAAATAACATGAATTTAATTATAATTCCCTCGAGCTGGCTCGATGCGAGCATTTGAGTGGTGGGTTTTGCAATCCACGCGTTCTCTTTACTCGTTTCTGAGTAACTATTGAGTAACGCATGCGTGTACCCGGATTTTGATAGGTAATTTTTTAAATGTTAGCGCGAGTATTTTTTTGCTTTTTCATACAATTATCCACGCTGACAAATCGAGGTTTCTAGTATAGGAAAAATAAAAGAGTTTGAGCCAGGTTTTAAATTTCTTATCCTATTTGAGACAAATCTTGCAACTGATTCTTGGGGCAGTTATCCTCAACCGATTGTGTTGAAATTTGGCATTAAATTTGGCTCATGTAAGTTTGGTGACAATGCAATGGTAAGGTAGATACCATCTGGCCGCAGTGGAATTACGCAAAAGCACCTATCTTATATCGACATTTGAAAGCTTAATCTGCAATTGTACGGCGGAAGTCATCTTAATGGCTTTCAAGGGAGATTTTACCGTAATCAGTCTGCCGGTCTGATGATGGAGAATGAAAGCGGAACTCGTAAACGAAACGACGTAATCCCGTCGAGTTTGTGTTCGTTGGATTTGTCTAATCTCCTAAATATGTTTTTTTGTATATTACTTCTCCATACTTAGTTTGCAGTATGCACCGATACTCCGATATGATACTCAGTCGGCTATGCGAGCTAAACTAGACTAAGTTAGATTAGCTTTCGGTCTACAATCCGTTGATCAAGTTTTTCTCACAAGTCTTAAAGCACAAGATTTCTACTAATTAAGTTTCAAACAAATATATCATAACTTCGAAACTTCGAGTTTTATCTACCACAGCCCTTGGAAGGATGGGGCCGAATTTTTGTCAGTCGAAAACGAAATCTATATCAAATTCTGGGAGGGGGAGGGGGTTCAGGGGGGCTAGGGGCATAGGGGGTCTAAGCACAAGTTTTATAAAAATATTAGTCAGTATGTCCATGTATAGATACATTTTAAAAAGCTGTGTTTGTTTCTCCTATACTGAAGACCTGATTTGTGACATCAGCCTGGATTAAATTGAATTGCCGAAGAGAATTTGATTGATTGGAAAAACAAAAGACAAACACGTCAGCTTTTGAAAACGTATCAATAAGTCTGAACTTGCATTTATATTGAGGCCGGTGTGGAAGAACCAAGTGGTTATAAATTCTAAATTCTATGTTTTGCTTCAAATTTTGTTTTAACCAGCCTAATAGGCCTTTGATTTAGTGTAGATAGGTACATCTGTATTTAGTTGACATTGAAGTGGTGAGGATAGCGAAAAACAACCAAAAGTACCTGCGTACTTAAAGAAGGGGATTGATAAAGATGTAATCTGTCATGCTTTCCTTCTCAGATCAAATTCATAACGAGCGGGACAAATAACGATCTTTTCGTACCCATAACACAAGCTCTGCTTAGCTTAGGGGTAGATAATGCTGTGTGAATTGTTCAGCATTATTAATTTATTATTTTCAATCCCATTATTTAAGTAAGTTAGTCATTTACGTCGAATAGATGACAGCACAGTAACCTTGGATTAAAATTACCTTAAAAAGTTTCCATAGAAATAACGCGTGCGAAGCCGCGGTCAGCAACTAGTGAACTATAGTTAGCTGCGCTTTCCCACTCGCTACCCGTCACTGGACAAGATGATTGGCGGCTACTATAGTAAGAGTATGAACCGTACTTTTGGTTATTTTTACACTTTTACTCACCATTTTGGTTACAATCAAGTATTGCATATAAAAATTGCTATTACATAATTTAACAGTAAATAAAATAAGATACGTTATCAATAAAATATTGCATCCTATTACTTAAGACGTCATTGAAAATAATATTTTATTGGTCGACACTAAATAAACTGGCAAATGTTGCGAAGTAGTCTAGTCATAGAAAATGTATGTATGTAATGCCATACAAACACGCGTCAATCGAGGCCCAAGTGTGCAATAAGGATGTAGCTTTACATTCTTACTTATAGCTTTCTACTCTAAGATTCTTGCAATGGCAGTAAATCTTGCTTAACGTAATTTCGACCAAGTCTACAAGAAACTTATAAAATCCCGAGGGCCTAATCGTAAAATGAAATCGAAGCTTCGTTATCGTTTTCGTGCAATACCAACTCTTATATCGCTTGCATAAGATTAGCGTTTGCATGAAAACGAAAGAAACTTTGATTTTTAAGAGTATGACCCTATCTTAACAAATCTTTCGCATTACTGCCCGCGGTCAATACGACGCACTTGACTATAATTTTAATACCCTAAGGGTGTCTTTCCAACAAAGATGTGCTATGTAGCTAAACGATAGAATTTATTTAACTCAACCAATCAGACCGAGCTCTCTGAGCTGTGTGGTGCCGGCTTAGGATTTGCACCAAACCAACTCTTCCCGCAGGTGTAGTAAGAGGCGACTAAGGGATATCCACACAGTGTTGGCAGCAGCGCCCCCTGCAGAACAAACTGCGATCCCCAACCCGCATGCCTTGCGTGGGGATTATGGACACTAGCCTCATGAGATAAAAGCCAATAAGGCGCGGACTAATATAAAATGGTGAGGAATGAGACCGAGAGCTAAGCTATGTTGGCTCTGCAGGGTCGACTCAGACATACAATAACTAAGTTTCTAATTCCCCTTCGTCCAAAACCGACTGTTATGTCACTTATCTTTTTGTGGTAAATTTAGTTTTTTAGTAATTATAGTATTATTAATCGCCAGCAGATATCAGATAGAGTAATAATTTTTAGTTTAGTGTTTAAGGTGATTAGGATAAATTTGATATTTGAAAACCCGAATAAAATAGTATTACCATCGCCAATAGATCAGGAAGCGTAAATTAATTACGATAAAGTTGATGAAAGTTTATTGAAAACACGAATAAAACGACATTTTTCCAATGACGATAATGATTTAAATAGTTTGATACGCCTTTACACCAATTACTGTGGCAAACAGTCGAATAGACAACCTCCTCCTTTTCTTAAGTCGTTTTCTTTCTACCTAAGTTTACTACATGTCACTTAGTTTTTAAGCTGTTTTATTGTATTGTTTCTTTCAATAAGTCTGCAATGAAGACTTTTCTATCTATCTATCTATCTATGGTTTGTCAATTTTGAATGAAGCATGTTAGTAAACAAAATACGACACAAATAACAAAATCTCACTTGCTTGGCGTCGAGTTTCAGATATAATTGTAAGCAATTTTTATTGAAGGGAGGATCTAAAATCGACAAGTAATGTAAATTACGTATAAAAGGACGCGCCAACAAAGTGAATTTTAGGTTAAGTATGGGCGGTTTGTTTACGTTTATGCCTCATTCAAAATGGACACGGTATAAGTTTACACATCACGTCATCTAGCTACATCCCACATCTAATTATTAAAGGCACCCAATCTTCATACCTTAACTAACACCCTGGTTCATCGATGCGAGAGACACAATCGGCTGCTGATTGGCTGTAGCCACTATGGTCGCATTCGCGGGTATCTTCAGCGGCACCGCGCCCTCCAATGGTTTATATTTCTTTAACCTCGTCCATTGCCCGTTGTTGTAGTTCATTTGGAAATGCATTTCTGAGACCATTGCTATGTAGGTGTCGTCCGTTTGCACGACGTTTTCTATGTTTTCGGATAGTTTTATTGTTACTATGTTGCCGAGGTTTGGACAGGGGTTATCTGTGGAGGGAAATTGAATGTTAGAACATAATCGTAATTCTGGACAATATATGAATTTATACAGGTTTAAGCATAGATTTGGCATTCCCTAAAGTGGTCCGTAGATACGTTAGCCCGTCTACAGTAGATAGCGAAACTTCATAGATGATGTCATATCCTTTCTTTTGGAAACGTCTGCGCGCATCCCCATCAACTTCTTCTTTCCGGCCCTTGTGCGGGCACGGAGGGAGGCCTCGAGGCTTGGCCTCTTTACCCCAGCTTCAGCTCGATGGGTGACGACCCCTCGGTCCTTGGGTTGAGGCAAAAAAGTCGTTATTTAAAAAATAAATCGTTTATTACACTTATGCGCGCATCCAAGAACTCTATCTTGTAGTCCATCGCTGAGTGTCCAGACAATAGCTACTTCCGCTATTGGATATCAGTGCACCACAGTGGGAACCGCAGGTAGACATATACCTAACTACTAGGTAATAATAATTACATTTATTTTCATAAAGTACAGTACCTACCTATGTGAAATACTTAATTCCACTCTACTGTATGTATTGTGAAACTATGGACTTGTCCGAAATAATGACTTATTATTATTATATCCGACGCCATCTCTGCGCTCACAACGCCAATGCTACCGAGCCTGGCAGTGGAATTACACAAAACCACCCATTCTAAAGACATTTGAAAGCCCGTTAAATGGCCTTCGAAATTTGCAATTGTATGGCGGAAGTCATTGAAATGGCATTCAAGGCCATGAAAAGGATTTTCAAAAGTCAAATATTGGATGGGAGATTTTACCGTAATCAGTCTGCGGGGGTCGCTGTGAACGATCTGTCTAATTGACATATAGCCCGATATCTGTTGTTATCGCTGTCAAAGAATATTCCGCTATCGAGTCATATAACACAGATTCTACTTTTCTGGTAGATTAGTTCAAAAAATCTACGTCTGAATCCAGATTTTCTCGCACTTGGCCGGTTTTACTTTTTGATAATGAAAGTGTACCCATAATAAAGTTTAGTTTATACCAAAGCATTGATAGCTCATGTGAGATAAGCTTTTAAACTATAAAGTCTAGTTTATAAGTACCTACTTTAATTAATATATTATTTACCTCTTATGATATAATCGTTTATTTCTTTAGACTTACAAAATAAGCACTTAGACAAGTCAATTTTTTACTATATAAACAGCTTGATAAATAGTAATTACTGTCAATAAGGTGCTCATCTTATTTCTTATTTGATGGTAATTACTATTTATCAAGCGCGAGCCAAGTGAGAACTCTGTGTCTAACTAAACCTACATAGGCTTTATAAGGCACTACTAACCAAAATGTAAGTTTGTTTGTTTTTATCTAAATAAATAATAGGGTATAAATATGCATGTGATTTCAAAATGGCTAAAAAAATATATACGTATTCTCTATTGATATAGAAACATATCTACTTATTTATTTTTGCATTTTGAGATGTTTTTATTGTAGAATTTAACCATTGAAAAATTGATATTTTAAATCTCAATCGCAAAATTTCAAAACGCTACGCCATTGACTAGAGCGGACGTGACATCACTGTGCACATTTTTTCTTTTTTTATTCTGCTTGCTGCACCTTGATTTGACACTATTCTGCCCACTTGACATTTCGTATTGTCGATTATTTTCAGTTTTTTCGGAAAACCTCTTTCCTGAGATGATCACTACCGAGGTCGTCACCAAAGGTTTTAATCAAGTGTGTACGTCGACGTCACATAAACATGGCGCCAATATGGCAGCGTTTTTATCACCCGAAAATGATTGTAGTTTTGATTTGTTTTTTTACCTTGTTAATGCGAAATTCAGTGAGCGTCTTATCATTCCTCGGTTAAATAATGACCTAAATAATCGATTAAAACAATAAAAAAAATCGTTGCATATACCCTATTCTAATTCCAGATCGCTAACTCGAGTCTGAATGCCCTGCTGGCTGTAAGCAAAGCCTCGGGTAAACGCTAGTAAATAAAGAAGAGACTTACCTCTAGAGCCGGCCATAAAGCCCAGTATAAGCGCCTTCTCGGGCCGCGTCACGCGATTCGCATTTCTGAACATATCTTGAGCTTCCAACATTTGTTCTCTCTGTAACAATAAATTATAATAATAATCAAGCCTTTTATTTCCATAATAGAATTTACAAAATTAATTATGAATAGATTAATATTATATATGACACTTAATTTATACAAAAAAATATTGGATTTAAATTAAAATTAATAAATATTAAGGACCTCTCATCGAGTGAAGGCCTCCTCCATTTTACTACATGCTTTTCTGTCTTGAGCTTTGATTAGCCAGTCTATGCCAACAATAAATTATAAACTGATAAGCGCATTATTGGCTTTTATCTTATGGAGGAGAATGCCTATAATCCCTAGGCATGTGGGTTATAGAGATCGCAGTTAGGTGGTAGAATTGTTCTGCAGGGGGCGCTGCTGCCCGCTCCAATGCATATCCCTCAATTGCCTCTAACGACGCCCGCAGGAGGAGTTGGGGTGGAGCAAATTCTAAAGTCAGTACAATGATGCATACAAGAAAAAAATATTTTACGTTAATGTAAACACTTGGGACAGCCACCAGTATGATACGATATCAAAAAATTGGCTTGTCCAACCTTTTACACAGTTTACGAAGGTTAATAAATCGTTTGATGTGAATTGTGTTAAATTTTATAAAACTTTACCTGACAAAGCAACTAAAATGAACGAAAGTACTTTCAAAAACTTAACTATAAAAAAAACATTACAAAAAAGCATACTATTCGGTAAAAGACTTCCTTTCAGATAAAGATGTTTGGATATATTAAGTTAATTAGATCGAAGAGATTTATTTTTATTTTACTGTATTAAAACGTATTATTGTTATTTGACTATTCTCCACTTCAATATCAAAGAAACGAGTTCAAGTACATAGTACACCGATTGTGAATTCTATTTTACATTTATACCTATTTTAAAATAATACCTATAGCATGTAATAATTATAATTATAGCAAACTTAATCATAATCAGTTAATAATTTTTTTACTGTCTTGTTTCAATAACTTGTAATATATGTATAATAGTAAAAACTCTACCTACTCGATATATATTTATATTATAGCAGCACGTACAATGTTTATGTTGCAATCAAGCTTAAATCTAACATTATATAACCCCATATTTGAAAGTGATTGTGATGTGTCTTGTGCGTTAAATAAATAAATAAAAAATAAATATTCTAAGTGCAATATAAATGTATTATTAAGAGCCTGAATGATCCCACTGCAGGGCAAAGGCCTTCCTTTCCACCTTCCATTATTCTCTATTGTCGGCCAGTTGTGGCCACTTTTTGTTGTAGGCGTCCAGTTCGTCCCTCCATCTCCGCCTGGACTGTCCACGCGGTCTAAATGTATGTCTATGGAAAATAATTGAATTGAATGACGCACCGTGAGCGAGAGTCCGCGGCGCGGCAACAGCTGCGGCTGTGTGGCGGCATGCGGCGCCGCGGGGATGTGCTGTATTGTCTGCTGGGGCAATGCGGACTGTGGGGGCAGGGTCGGCGGGGGCTGCTGCACCTGCTGCACTGTGCCTGCTCCTATCACCTGTTAATCACATCACACTAATATTATAAATGCGAAAGTTTGTGTGGATGTATGAATGGATGTTTGTTACCTCTTCACGCCAAAACTACTGAACGGATCGGGCTCGTTTCTTTTGCATGCAGGTAATCCTAATCTCGGAATCGAACATAGGCTACTTTATATCCCATAAATCAGTTCCCGTGGGATAGAAATCACCTTTAAACTTTTCCATATGATCACCGCGTGCGAAGCCGCGCAGCTAGTAAATAAATATTTTATTCAAAAATTTCTTAAGACAAATGTATAACATAAAAATAATAACAACGTTAAAACTATACGTGTGCCTGAACTAGACTGTGAACTGTGGAGGAAACTAAAAGGTTAAAAATAATGCAGGACAAAAGACTAGTATCCTAAAAAAAAAATAGTTCGTTAGTTATATTTTCAGACAAAAGATACTGGATGTCCAGTACCTTTTGCCAATTAAAAATAAATTATGAAGATGTAGCCAGTTAAAGTAGCCAGTGACGTCACGCCTTGCGACACTTTTTAGCAAGACGTGACGTCACTAGCCACCATTCGAATGTGCATTAACTTACGGTTTGTCCCAAGTGCTGCAATGGTGGCGGTTGTATCGACTGTACCCTTCCCTGTTGCGCCGCCTGTATGATCGCTGATTGTGTGCCCTGAGAACATGGTAATATCATAAATTAATTTAATGAAAAAGTCGGTGGGTCCGGCACACCAAAAGATCGATGGATGCCCTACGCATCCAATATCATAATATATTTCGGATGATGCTGCGATTGCCCCGATTCTGTAGTGCATCGGGGATGTTTGCGCAGTACCACACTGATGGTTCTCATGCCATCGTACGCAAGAAAACTGCGTCCCTGATGCGCAGAATACGGGACAGTATCCTGAGGACTGTGGCAGAGGGACTATCATCTCCACTCTGGAGGTACTTTGTGGAGGTACCACAAAGTACCTCCATAAAAGTATAACATAATAGAGAACTGTGCTGTGATAAGGATAATTATCCTTATCACAGCACAGTTGCCTGTCACAGTTCTCTATTATGTTATACTTTTCTTTACTGTAACTTTCTTTCTTTCTATTTTTGTGGTTGTGTGTGTTAAACGTGTTTCTGATGTATATTTTTGTCGTAAGCCTATGGGACTGTAATTGTCTGAAATAAAACGTTTTTATTTTTATGTTTAACCCTTGATTAACTTCGTGAAATTTACTAACGTAATTAACTTGTATGAGTCAGTGGGACTCATATGTTTTCTAAGCGTGATATTCTCAAATAAAACATTTTTTTTTATTATTCCTATTAAATATTTATTAACCTTTGATCTGAGTTGGTATAGGATCCTGACAGACTTGTTCCAATGTGTATGTTACGGATCCTTCTAATTAGTAAACCTGTCTAATTTTACGATTTTAAGCTGTATTCTTACATATATAAGGTAGATTACACTATGAACAATAAAGTGAATGAATAAACCTACCACAGAAAAGAAATCTTTTATAAATTATTCAAATAGTTTGTCGACTATGAGCTGTCAAAGTCACTCATCAACCGTTACGAGTACGTGAGCGTCGCGCTGTGAGAAAAGTTGGTTTTAGGTGAATATTTATTGAATTTGGTAAGTAAATGCTACATTTTATTGCTTCTTTATTGTTTTTTTGGTCATGTTAGTTCAATTTTGACACAAAACCAATTGTTATTTTCAAATTATTCGAATCACAAAGTACCCATAATTTTCAGACCAACATTTTGTGATTATCTTTCAAATAGTTTTGTTGTTATACTAGCTTGTATGTTCTCGTAATTTATATATTTTATCTGAAATTTTATGAAGATTCTGGATATCTACTTTATGGTACGCAATAATTCCAAAATATTTATCAAAATGGATATTTTCGGAAACATCTATTGGTTTCAATTGAAAAACGCACTCACACATGCGCAAGTTCAAAATGGCGGACGTGTATACGTACATGGATAGAGCCATTTTGTAGTCTGCTGTGTATGATACTGATCCCGACAGAGATATAGGGGGATGCTACTTTTTGCGCTACTTTTTACCATCATTGTAATTAGAGATTGTTATAGTCAGTTTTCAAATATTTATATAAAATAATTTGTATAAATATGATATTTATAATATTGACTACCTCTGGCGCCGTGAGCGAAGGTCCCGAACGTTGCGGTTTCATTATTTATTTATATTTTTTAATTATAAATGATCAGGATTACTTTATCATTTCAAACTGTTTTAGATGAAAATGGAGCCATCAATGCCTCATACTCCTTCCGGCCGAAGTCGACCTTTGATTGTAGCTAGGGCGGTCGAGATATCCTAATGGGTCAATGAATGTATATAGATTCAGGAGTTGCTGATATATTCAATAGGGAAAAAAAATATTTATAATTGAAAAAAATTAGCTAACTGCAGACTGTTGCCAACAGTCTAAAGGTAGCTCAACTGATGCATTAGTAGTAAGTTCCTGTAGTAAATTATGTAAGATGACAACACAAAACACTGTTACCAATACTAAGTTTTTTCTTAGCTGAAATAAATATTTTGTTCCTTTACTATTTTTGTTTTTGTTGGAATTATAGTCAAGTATACCTACTGATACTTTTATTACACCTCTGAATAAAAGTAAAACATCCTTTATATCTGTCAGGATCCGTAACATACACATGCTACTGCTTCTTGACTGAATTAACAGTAAGTCAGGATCCATATCATGCACAGACGAACGTATTTGAAATGCACACACACATGCGCACATCTATCATAGCCCCAAGTAACTTCTCATTTCATTATCGGGTTTATTTATTTATTATTTTGTAGATAATCCAATAAAATTAGCAGAAGTATGACGTATCGTTAGAAAGCCCTATTTTTTTAGATTATGGTTATGTTCTGACATTCGAAAATAGCCTATGGTAGATTGCGTGTAATTGCTTTGAAAATAAGCTTGCCTATGGGCAGTTGTTTCGTGTTTATCAATATAAAATAGGTTTCCCTACCTAAATGATTGTTTTTTTATTTAGAAATGGATAACTAAATATATTTTCTAAGTAAATAACCAATCAACACCATCTAACGCTAAGATTTCACGAGTAAATCGTCATGTAAAGTAGCGTCGTAAAAATGAGCCCAATGGCGGAAACTCGCAAAAACGTCACACAGACAGGGGTGATCTTGTTTGTACTGTTGACACAGACCAAAGGTTAAGGCACTAGGAAAAAGTATCAAAACTGGACAGAGAGAGAGAGATTTCAGAGATCCTCTTAAAAATTAAAGAAACTAATTTTATCAGTCTCAAAAAACAAAGGTATTTTAAAACCTCTACAAAACTATGAAATATTCGTAACTTATATATGTTTTTATGTTTTTGGACTCTCAAAGATATACAAATTAATGATAATAAAACAAAAATGTATGCTCCAATACAAAAAAATAAAAGGTGCAATGGGTTTTGGCACTGCTTACAGGTAACGTCGGCATACCTTTTTCGAGCAGGTCAAACATATTGGTTTCAGACATTTGGTGCATAGATGTGCAGTCTTTGTTCTTTTTTTGTAGTGGCACCTATAGCAGTATTTTCTTTCATTCCTAGATAGCTTGTCTTCAGTTTCAGGGTGGTTCGCATCTTCAGGAATGTCTTTTTTCAATATAGATGAAACCGAGCAGCGAACTTTGCGTGGCAGGGGAGTATTGTGCAGACGTGTCATTGAGCTTCGTTTAATTTTTCAGCAATGCTTTTCAGAAAATTCATTCTTGTCAGTTTTGGCACGTCGCTTTGGCTCTTATAGATGACTTGTGCATTGCAAAATGACATATCAATGACCCTGAAGAACACAACCATAGGCCAACGCTGCGTTCGTCTATTGCACGAGTTTACGGAACACTTCTGGTCAACCAAATCAACACCTCTTTTGGTTGAATTGTAGTACATTATTATTTCAGGCTTTCCAGTATTGGCATCAATTTTGTTGTCATGGTGCATGGAGGAGTAGAGCACTACAGAAATATTTTTATTTGGGACATAGCTGACCAGAGTACACTCTTTGGTAAACCCAAACACAGAAGATTCCACTGGCCGGTCTTTGTGTGGGGGAAATTCGTTTGGAATTACTCTCTTGTTTTTCTTTAGAGTACCCACTGTTGTCAAGTCTCTTGCGTAATCTGCGAGATAACTCCGATAGCGGTAAGTTGCTCTCACTCAATGACGACTCATCATCATCGATCCCAGCTTCCTCGGCTCTAGGTGGCTCCTCGGAATCAGAATGCTCCGAATCAGTATCGTGTTCACTGAGAATGTACTCACCATCTTCATTATCCGAGTTGAATAAGTCTTCATTTGCGTTCATCGACTGACCAGTACCTTGTTCATCGTCACTCTCGACATTCAAAGCATCTTGCAGCCAAGATTCCAAAACGGAATCCGCCCCATCTTCATTCATACTAACGAATTTATCTTGTTCTGGATTCATTCTGCAAACCTAAAAAGATATATGTTATAAGCATATAAAAAAAATATAATTTATATCAATAATAACGACAAATAAGCAACATTCGAAAATTGAAACAAATAAAAAAATATATACTTAGCACAATTCACTTGTATGAGTCCTTGGGACTCACTCGACGCAATAACTCACCAAATACGCAGTGCCGGCACACGTCCTCTCGCCTCCGCGTAGCCCGCGACACTGCAGGAAGGTACTGAGACGGGGGGGAATCTAGCCGCTCAAATGTTACAATTATGGAAGTTTGAAATTTTGATGTGAGTCCCAGGGACTCAGGAAGTTAATTAAGGGTTAATGAAAGAGAATAGTTCAATCGGTTTTTTTATATTTATAGCAAAAATAGTACAACAGTTAGTGGGGGCTACATGTCTAGTCGATAAATCTTAGACCCACTTAGATTATACCTATGTCAAATAATTTTAATATGAATTGAAGCTACAAATGCATAAGTAACATTAACATTATATATTTAGGATTAACACAAGTTACAATCACACTAATATTATAAATGCGAAAGTTTGTATGGATGTATGGATGTTTGTTACTTCTTCACGCCAAAACTACTGAACGGATCTGGCTGAAATTTAAAATAGACATAGTCCTAGGTCTGGAATAAAACATACGCTACTTTTTATCCCATAAATCAGATTCCGTGGGCTGAAAATCATCTTTTAACGTTTCCATAGGAACAACGCGTGCGAAGCCGCGGGGCGCAGCTAGTATTTTATAAAATAATTATAATAAATTAACTAATACTGTGCATTCACGTGGCAATCGGCATCATAATTATCAGAAAATTGGATGTATGGATTATTGTTACCTCTTCACGCCAACTGAACCGAATAGACTAAAATTTTTCGTACAGGTAATTCTAAACATGGAATCATCAACATAGTCGACAGTCGTGGAAGACCACGACTGTCGACTATGTTGATGATCTGTATGTTCTTCAGAGAGAGATCTCTGAAGAACATACAGGTTTGATATTCTGCAAGAATATGATGTTCTGAGCTGAGAGTAGGACAGGCTTGCCGCCGCCTGGTTCGTGATCAGTAACTTGTTCATACGAGTACTTACAGGTTTGATATTCTGCAAGAATGCGAGTTTCCCTCCCGGCTGTAGGATGACCGCTGACGATGAGATGATGTTCTGAGCTGAGAGTAGGACAGGCTTGCCGCCCGCCTGGTTCGTGATGAGTAACTTGGGCTGTTGGTTGATGACGATTGGTTTCGCTCCGGTACCCTGGTGGATTAAATTTGCCGTGTTATGATAGAAAATTAGCCGCGTAATCTGACATTACATACGAAAAGATTGATGTCGTAGGGTAATTGTCTGAATTGTCCAGCATTATTTATTTATTTAATTATATCTTTACCGTATCCATCGAGCATGTAGAATGTTAGTTAACAAACCACAACACAAATAACATGCCATAGCAGCATGGATTCCTGGAGCAAATCGTCTCCCCAACGCTTTGTAAGGTCTGCTAGGTCGGCCGCGAGATATGTATAATACCTGTTGTACAATAATTGGCCGGTGCGTCCGTTCTGGGGTGGGGGGCACCGGCGTGGGCGTGGCGGGTGGTGCGGGGGTCGCGGGCGCCTCCTCCCCCGCCAGCGGGGGCACTTCCGTAGTCGGTGCCGCTGGAATGTACAGACGGGACGGGACATTAATATTAATTATTATCTACACTTACTTACCTTTTCCAAGCTAAACAAATGAGATAGGCGTATGGTTTCTCGCCACAATATTCAAATTTAGCAAAGTCTTTCGGTCAAAATTGGCGTACAGCCAATGAGAAGCGTCGTCCAATAAGGAGTTGGCCAATCATGTGTCTTCACGCCATGACAGAGAAGCGTGCGAGCGAGATATTCGTCGACGTATAAATCGTTCTGCATTATTTGAGCGATAACAACAGATAATTAATAAAAGGTAAAAGGCAAAGGTCCGCCTGCGACGCAGGAGGTTGCGGGTTCGATTCCCGCCTCGGGACAAATATGTGTACGATAGGCAGATATTTGTTCAGGGCGTTCTGGATGTTTTCTATCTAGTATCTAGTACGCATAACACAAGCTCTGCTTAGCTTGCGGCTAGATAATGCTATGTGAATTGTCCAACATTATTTATTTATTTATTTAGAAAAAACAATCACAAATATTATAAACGCGAAAGTTTGGATGGCCGTATGTTTGTTACCTCTACACGCCAAAAATACTGAACAGATAGGGCGGAAATTTTGCATACATTTAATTCTAATTCTAGAATCAGACATAGGCATACTTTATATCCCATATATCATTCCCATGGGATAGAAAACACCTTTAAACGTTTCAATAGGAACAACGCGTTCGCCGCGGTCGCAGCTAGTTCAATAATAACTTCGGAATGATTTCGGTACTCACGAGTGGCTGGTTCTTCCGTCTTGCAGGGCGTGCCAGCGATGCCAGCGATGCCAGCGATCTTTGGGAACTCAGGCGCCGGCGGCGACGATGGCGCCACTGTGCCGACAGGTATCGCCTTCTTCCCTTCCTCCATTTCTGGAGATAAACATTTATTGTTGTATTAATTAGCTGTGTGGTGCTGGCTTAGAATTTGCACCACCCTATCTCTTTCTGTGGGTGTCGTAAGAGGCGACTAGCGGATATCCACCGGGGGCGGGCAGCAGCGCCCCCTGCAGAACAATTTTACGATCGAACTGCGATCCTCATGCCCAGCGTGGGGATTATGGGCATTACCCCCATTAGATAAACGCCACTACGAACAATGCGCTTATCAGGAGGCTCGCGTGCGTCCAGCAGTGGACCGATACAGGCTGTTGAGGTTGTTTTAATTACGGATGTAAGCGGGTTAACTACAAACCTTATTTGTGTATAACGTTGGTTTTCTTAACACAAATAAGATTCGCAGTTAACCCGCTTACATCCGTAATGAATTCGTCAAACTACGATAGTTTTTATTTATTGTTGTAGATGATTTTAGAGAAAAAAAAAACACTGCGCTATTATAGAATTTAGAAAGATATAAATATATAGTTAAAGAGTAGTATAAATTACCTATTATATTTTTATGAGTGTAATTAAAGATTGAAGCTCTCATGTTACATTGTACCGCGGGAGGCCTATCTAGCGAGATGTAGGTTTTTGAGAAAAACTCACTAAGCTCTCTCTTTTTAATCTGTGCACAGCAGCTGGCTGCTCTATTAAATTCAGTAGGTTGAAGCCAGCTCGGCGGTGCGGGATGGGAGACCTTTCTAGCGACATGGGAGGCCTTTTAGTAGCAAAGTGGAGAGGTACTCACCAAGCTTCCTCCTCTTCTTAATCTGTGCATGTGTGGCTGGCTGCTCCGTAATATCCAGTAGTTTGATGCCGGTGCGCGGCGCGGGGCGCGGTGTGGGGGGAGGGAGGCGAGGCGCGACACCCGGGCCTACTGCGCGGCCTGCCCAGCGGGATGGGAGGCCTTTTAAGGGAGCTGGAGGGAAGAGTAACTTGGTTAGTAATTTGATTAGTTATTTACAGAATTTTAGAAATCGGTCCAGTAGTCGAAACATACAAAAATATAAATATTTCCACCTAATATTAGTGTAGATTGCGATTTTCATTTACAAATAGCTGTGTGGTGCTGTCATAGAATTTGCACCACCCCAACTCTTCCCGTGGGTGTTGTAAGAGGCGGCTAAGGGATATCCACCGGGGAACGGACAGCAGCGCCTCCTACAGAACTATTCTACCACCGAACTGCGATCCCCAACCCGCATGCCCAGCGTGGAAATTATGGGCATAACCTCCCATAAGATAAATGCGCTTATCAGGGGAAGGACTGCGTCCAGCAGTGGACCATTACAGGCTGAGGTTGAGGTTGAGTATTTACAAATTATACTTTTGTGTGCTGTTTGATGGTATTTGAAAAGAACATGGTAATTTTCTATCCTACACAATACAATTCATCTTGGAACACAATGGAACACTTAGATAGGTATCCGAGACAGACAGCGTGATCCCGAAGACCTTTGCTGATCTCTACATGTTTAATTCAAATTAATATACCTGTAGATTGTTTGCGACAGTCTGCTGTTTACTTAATTATTTCTATGCATCGATCAAAGTATTCGCCGGCCCCTCATAGCCCATAGTTTCACAATGAGCGCTCTGAAACCGTCTGTATCAAAAGATTTCCTTTCTGGCATATATGGAAAGCATTAATGTCATTTGAGAGCTTGGGCAGAAAGCATGCCTAGCAAAATTACTACAATTACACGTCCATAAAACGACGAGGTTTCCTATTTTCAGTAAAGTTTTAATGCATTTTTTACCACTTTAATGTACAATTCTTGCCCTTAGCTAGCTTCTGTCTCTGTTTGCATGCCATTTCTCATAATTTGTACACCGTAATCGGTAAAACATGTTGATACTTGCATACCTGTTTATAAAATCTTATATTTACACATGTTTAAGCAAATAAATGATCTTTATCTTTATCTTATTTCAAGAAATCGGCGTTGAAAATTATTTGTTGGTTTGCATATGTTAGGATCTTAACTTTGTTCTAAATTCATGAATAGAGGACAATTGTATTTTTTAACTTTTGTAGGTTTTTGTACGTAATCCAACAATTATCAGCTTTCTCAATATTTGACTTCGAGTAGCGATGTTTTCATCAGTAAACGAGTAATAATTATTGTTCGATAGGTTAGAATATTTAAAGCTGATTTTATGAAGGTATAATACTGCATAATCTGCATATTTACAGTGGTAGAATATAAAGTAATCATCAATCATATACCACGCGGCGGGCACGCGCCGACCACACATTAAAGCCCCCAGCCGATCTGTCACTTTCTGCGCAGATTATGGCGCACTCTTAAGGCCCATACACCAGTGAAAGTGGCGCCCCCAATTATTTTATCTTATTATTACGTTAAACGCAGCAAGTTTTAAAAATCCTACGTTCAGTTTGTGGTTATCTATTACAAGTTATTTGTTAATACCTCTGTAATAGTTTCATTTTGTAAAGCTTAGGCAGAGATACAAAGTTGCGCTTTTTGGCCACCAAACTCTATTTTCGCATCTCCTCCTAAAGTATATGAGATAAAATTATGAAAGAGGTATAAAAAATAGCTTATATTAGATACCACAAACTGAACGTAGGATTTTTAAAAATTCCTATGATAAACGTAAACATATGATAAAATAGGTATCACTGTCAGATTGGCTCGGGTATGCTTTTCCATAGGAGCAATGCGTACGAAGCCGCAGAGCGCAGCTAGTTTATTTATAATCTTCATGATACTCACTAGTATCAGTCATTTTCCTCGGCATCCCTCTACTCCGGACAGGCACAGTTGGCGCCTGCGCCTTCTTCTGATTGGCCGCCACCTCCGTGGCCTTGGCCAGCAGCTCCGTCCGCAGAGCGACGGACTTGGGCTTCCGTTTTAATGTGAAGTGCTTCACTTGTGCGGGCTGTTGGCCGACCTGAAATGATAAATCACATTGTCATCATCATTCGAAACCCGAGGGAGCCGCGGCTGGGCCGAGATATGGAGGGCTGAGATATGGACGCTCACTAAGGTTGCCTGAGAGAAATCGCTCTCAGCGATAAGGCCGCCTTTTGTACTATATTTATTTATTACTAGCTGCGCCCCGCGGCTTCGCATGCGTGGTTCCTATGGAAACGTTAAAAGGTGATTTTCATCCCACGGGAACTGATTTATGGGATAAAAAGTAGCCTATGTTTGATTCCGGGATTAGAATTATTTGTATGCAAAATTTCAGCCAGATCCGTCCAGTAGTTTTGGCGTGAAGAGGTAACAAACATCCATCCATACATCCATACAAACTTTCTTATTATTTAGATATTAGTTTATTTATTATTTATGACTTTCACGTATATTCATTATTATTAATACAATAAAGTGTTCATTCTTTCATTAATACCAAGGTCCAATTTCACCATTGTAATCCCACCATTGTAAAAATAAAACGCGATTAATATACCTAAGGGCTTGTTTACACGGACTGCACATCTCAAATACACGGGCGGCAATTTGCCCGTCGTCGTCTACAATCACCTACAATTAAGCGTTGCAATCGACAACTTCCCGTCCGTATATCATTCCTATATTTCTATATATCGTGCCCTAAGCCTGCGGTCCGTTTATAGTTCACAAGATTATCAGCGCTAAAAGCACTCGTTCCGTATTATATTATTGACAGATATTGGACTATATGTTACTTTGTCAGGTCGCTCACAGCGACCATGCTTGGTAGCATTTGCATTGTGCATGCAGATATGTCACCGGATATGACGTCATCTATGACGTTTCACTATAAACTGTAGTCGCGCTAACGGATAACGGACTTTTGTGAGTACTCAAATAGCTTTTGACTATAAATGGACCCCAGCATAAAATAAACTAAGCTGTCATGTCATAAAAGGCCAAACAGGACAGCAAACAAAAAGTTTACATCCCACATTGAATGGTCAATGTGGGATGTAAACTTTGTTTTCGTAAATGCATTTAAAAGGCAGCAAACGGTGAAATTGGACCTTCACACTAATCTTATATTCACATAATAACATATTAATCTATCCAAAGTTTGCCTGGAAGAGATCATTTCTAAGCGATAAGATTATTGTTTGACAGGCCGATATTTGTTCATAATTCATAGCATAAATTTTTTTTTACTTGTCAAAATCTGAAATCTTATAAAATAAAATACATCATACTATCCCTCTTCTTTCCAAACTTTATTATCATTTATTGCACAGCACATGAAAAGGTAACATCACATGACAGACATGTTACTTCGCAATTGCATAAATAATATTTATCTGGATTTGTTCTATAACATACATTACAAAATAAAATACATCAACAGTCTCTCTTCTTTCCAAATTTCATAAAAATTCGTTCAGTCTTTTACCCATGAAAAGCTAACAGACAAACATATTACTCAGCATTTGTTTGCTTACATTATTTTTGCCTGGATTTGCTCTTATACTATGAACATACAGGCTCCGGGTTTCTTTCAATGCAATGAATATAAATGCACATAACTTACTACTGAAACTAAGGCATTCTTATTCAAATACAGGCACTCAAGTGGCAACAATCCCAGGTCATCATGTTTCGCCAACGCTCTCCTCAATTCTCCTATCATATCGCTAAATATTGGTCTGGTTTCATCAAATTCTGCTATCTCTGTATTAAGGGTTCCAGCTGATGGGAAGGTCTTGAGGACTTCAGCAAGCATGGCCACCCATAGGTCAGAATCCACTCCTGCCACTTCAATAATCTCCTCCAACTCATTTTTCCACTGAAATAAAAAAATGGTTTTGGTCAGGAATAGAGCTAGAGATTCGAGATAAGGGTAGGTATAATAATTAATTATAGATCAAAAATTAACTTTGCTGGACTTTCCTATGCTTCTATATTATCATTTTACGAATTGTGCTTCATGTATGCGAGACATTGGTTCGGTTCCAATGAAAGATCAGCTTTGGGATAGCTATGCGAAATTTTATGGTGTAGGTTAACAGCAACTTAATTAAATATTTATGCTATGAATAAAGACTTCTTTCTCTCTTTCTATTGGTCAATATATACATTAGGTTTTCTGACTTATCTTTTTGAGCTTAGACTGCTTCAGACCTATCTCTATTCTGCTTAATATACATTTTATATTCAAATAGCAACATAATAAAGTTAATTTTAGCTTGTACTTCTCCGACCAAATGCTTATTAACTAACAGCATTCATTCTACATTAATTAATATCTCATTCTACACTATGCAAACTGAGCGAGCCTTCAGACCCCGAATATTGGATAGGGCAGACTGGAGCCCTGTATGTACCATAGATATAATAGTACCTCTCTTTTTTTGGGTAATTGTTTTGTAGGTTATATATTATCTCACCTACCGAGAGATTATTATGTGGTACGTAAATTATATTACTAATTAAATTATATACATAAAGCAAAGTACTATTCTAATATACTAAAGTAATTGAAAATTGTTTGCTCAGAGCCTGTTTGGGTATCCAAATTGTTTTAAAACTGTGAAATCAGTGAATTTACTGTACCAACAAGTTATGACCACAAAACGCGGGATCAACAATACACTATTAATACATTTATGTAGAATTATCAACCCAATTGGTGAAATTATTTTGAATTTTACGCAACGTAAAATTCATGAATTCACGACAACAATAAATAAACCAAACATGTAAAATCGTTTATCTCGCTTCAACGCATGAGCATAGAATGCACCGAGAGAGATAAAACACTCAATACAGTTATGCAAAAGCGTAGGAAAAGTTACCTCTTCAACATTTCTGCGCGGGATATGAAAGAAACTTAGTAATAATTTTAATTTCACTTGAGTTTGTAAATCTGGAAAACAATCCTTGATGTTCTTCAAAACTTCAGCGTTTAGTTGTGTACAAATCGACCCAGTTGTCCAAGAATCATTCGAAGTTCCGAGTTTATTGTGGAGCCACAAAGATGTGTCACTATCCCGCACGTTCGCCATCTTGCAACTGAACTAGTGATGTGCGTGCGTGAATGCGTGACGTTGTGTGTGCGAGTGACGTGCCGTGCTGGCAGAAAAATATCGATTTATACTTAATTTTTATATCTTCGATCTTTTAGGTTTAAATCGATTATTGTTTTTAATCGCTCATGTACTCTTTTTCAGCTTGGAAGCGTTTCGTGGCAAATGAAGTGCGTTTCATTTTGATTGACTAGGATTTTATAAATGTTCTGAAAATTTTATTTGTTTTTTTTTTCAAAGGATCAAAATTAAGTGAGAATTTCAGAACGCTTATCAAATTATCAATAACCTGATTCTAATTAGCCTCTAGACGTAATAAAAAATAGTAGAACAAAATATTTTTATATAAACAGAAACAGTTAGAGCAGAACGGAACAGTGATGATGATGAGATAACAAAGAAAATTTATCGGGAAAATCTAAATAATTGATAATGCAATCGTGGTCAAGAGGTTTGCGTTTTTATTATTATTATTTGTTATTTATTTTATATTACCTACCTATCTACTTGGATTGGTCAAGTAAAGGCTTGTGGACTAATAGATAATCATTTCACCAAAATCGAATCAAGTTATTTCGATTAAACCTTAGGTCATACCGAAACGTCACCAAACGCTTCATAAGTGAAAAAGACTATAATTGATATCGAATCAAGATTCTTACTAATCGATAATAAGTATTTAATTTTTTTATCATAATTCAAATTCAAATTTACGACATTCTGATAGCCACGACCACGACAAGGCAATTGACATGTTCATCGTACAAGCATTTTCGTTTTTCGTTTTCCGTTATCATATTTAATTTATGATAGATGCGGAGTTGATACCGGCTAACATTAATTAAAATATATGTAATGTAATGAAATAAAGTTTGACAAGACGTTTGCTCGCTACGCTCCTCCAATCAATTTGATCTGCATGAATCATACAGAACCTGGATCTGACAGAATGTTCAGGACAAAAAAATTTAAGTGAATTAGAGTCAATTGCACCTTATTTCTTGTTTGATAGTAATAACTATTTATGAAGCTGTTTATATAGTAAAAATTTGACTTGTCTAAGTTCTTATTTTGTAAGTCTAAAGAAATAAACGATTTGACTCTGACTCTGACTCTGTTCACTAAATAAACCAAATCACAAGCACTACCTAAATCTACAAAATTATACAGACGGCGGCCCCTGGCCCCGATAATGAATACGAAAATCTAAAAAAAATCGAAAATACGATCGATTTGTTCATTTTCAAACTCTATTTCACTGGGTTGCCATATCCAATTTTCAAGGTGCCGTAGTAGTTTTTGGTAGAAAAAAGCTTCAGTCAACTTCTTGTGTGTGGCTTCTGCGTCTGAGTTACCAAGCTTCAGGCCATGGACTAAAGTTGTGATGTTACGAGAAATGACGCTGACATAACTGACACATAGACATGCCGATGACAGTAAGATGGCCAATGATGTTGTAGCACGGGGCCGCCCATTTTGAAATAACTTTCTATTGATCAAGCAGTTTTAGGTTTACCGTAGTTATTGTATTCTCTTTGGGTTCGTGGCGTTATATTCTCTTTGTTTGGGTTTATCAAAATGTCTGAAGCTTCTACCGTCTCAAATACTTCTGCAAATATTTATGAAGAAAAACTTACTGCAGAAACCGTCTGCGATTGCTCATCGCAGGGTCTTAGAGACGTTCCAAAATTAGAAAATCAATTACTGAATGTAAGTCACCAAATCACCAATTTCTTGTTTGTTTTTTAATTTGCAATTATAATTCACATAAGTACTTGTTATATTTTAATTTCAGGTAATTTATTTGCAAAATAACCTGATAACAACTTTGCCAGATGATTTCTTCCCTTCTTTACCAAATCTTATGTATCTAGACCTGCGCAATAACTTGCTCACAGAAATTCCTGAAACTGTCAAGAACCACCACGCTCTCACGCATTTACTGTTACAAAATAATAAACTTACTTCCTTACCAAATGAACTCGGAACAGTTGCAACACTAAAAGTTCTCCAACTAAACGGAAATCCCCTGACATTCCCGCCAAAAGACATAATAAGCGCGGGAGTTTCGAAAATCAAAAAGTTTCTGGGGGATAACCTTACAGAGACTATATTAAGACCAGCAACCGCTAATTCTGAAGGCGCAAGCACCATTAGAGATAACGCGTCATGCAATGATGTACTAGTAAGTTACAACTCATTTGCAGAAGAAGGAAAAATCGACAGGAATGAGCTCATTGTACAGTTAAACGAAAAAGAGGACTCTGAGGATACGGATGAATACCACGGGCGACTTTGTAGAAAATGTCCGAAGTTAGCCAAAAGCCGACGTCAGATTCTACCAAGCTATTTGCAAAGTGCGAAATATGTGTCTGTTGGACCTATTATGACGTGTTCCAAGGAGATTCAAACTAAAATAAAGGCGGCTCATGCTAAAGGTCTAGCTATAAAGAAACGTAAAGAATTTTTGGACGCGAGCGAAAAGATTTTACAAGAACGAAGGTCAGTTCCGTAAACTATTTTATGTGCACCATTGATTTATTAAAAACGAAGATGAGGCACTGGTTGCTCGAAAGTGGCAACCTCAAATTGTGTAAAATTGTGTTCTCCCACATCAGTCACCGTCTAACCGGCGGCGGCACGGGCGGTCGTGATTCGCGTGAAATATTGTTGTCTCAGTCTCACTTCGGTCCTAGATACGTCTTTCCGTCTTTGTTCTTCTTTGTATTGCACAGGACTGGAAATATAACTGTGAGCGTATGTGTTTGCGTGTAGTTGTAACACATGCCAATTTTTGAGTAAGCGCTGGGAGAACGTAACCTATCTTCCCTTTTTAAATCAATGATGTGCACTTTGATTTCAAAATTGTATTAGTACTTAGGTAGGTACTACCTACTTACTATTAGCACATACCTGCTAAAAGTCATTGTAAATAGGTAGGTAGGTACCTAGTGTACCTACTGATATTTTCAAAGATTTTTAAGAGGTATGGTATGGTGGTACCTATATAACCTAACCTATATCTTTCATTTTTAATCTTACAAACATCGCATCAGTTTCAGTTTCAGTTTATTCTCAAAGAAATACATTTGTGTCGGAATATTTTACATTAAAAATGATAAATAATTATAATGTCAAACATACAAAAAGTTACAATACTTAAATAAAATGTCAGTATAATAAAAAATCAAAACAATAACACAGAAAGAAACAAATCAGGACACAAAAAATTACGTACACACTAGATTAATATTTTACTGTCTATGCTGTTTGACTTTTGTCGTTAAAGTAGTCGTCGATGGAGTAGAAACACTTTTCCAGTAAGAAACTTTTCAACTGTTTACCAAACTTAACGGGACAGTATATAGTTTTAAATACAATTGGAAGCCTATTGTAAAGTTTAACAGCCTGAAATCGAACACTGTGCTTTGCTATGTTCAGCCTTACAAGATAGTCACTTTTAATGTTTTTTCTCCTAGTTTTTTCCCTTATTATTTTTCATCATCTGATCAATGTCCATGATGACGCACAGCATAAGTTACAGTTCAGTCAGGATGACGTTGTGGGGTTTCATATTAACTAAAAGGTTTGCTGTAAGAAAAATCTTGTAAGACTAAGCTCGCCTCTGTAGTCTTTTATATCCTCACCTCAACAGCCTATACCGATCCACAGCTGGACGCGCAGGCCTCCTCCTGATAAGTGCTTTATTGGCTGTTATCTAAGAGGGGTAATACCATTGATTAATTAAAAAGGGAGGATGAGGTACTAGTTTCTCGAAAATGGCAACCTCATATTGTGTAAAATTGTGTGCTCCCACCTCAGTCACTGTCAGAACGGCGGCACGGGCGGTCGTGATTCGCGTGAAATATTGTTGTCTCGGTCTCACTTCGGTCTTAGATACGTCTTTCCGTCTTTGTTCTTCTTTGTATTGCACAGGACTGGAAATATAACTGTGAGCGTATTTGTTTGCCTGTAGTTGTAACACAATATGCCAAAATTGAGTAAGCGCTGTGAGAACGTAACCTATCTTCCCTTTTTAATTAATCAATGTACCTAATACCCATAATCCCCTCACTGGGCATGCGGGTTGGGGTTTATATCGTTTGTGTATTGTTTTATTTGTGTACCTACAACAAAGATTTCAGGATTTAACTTAAACAATTTCAGAAACATAGAATCACTAAAAAACTGGCGAAGACACTACCTTAGCTCAAAAAGCGTCGCCGATCAAAACTACAGGCTCGTTAATTTCCCATACGGCACTTATTCCGAATACATGACATTACTCACGCGTGCAGACATCGAGAAAGATCTCCCAGACAAATATAGAAGGAAGATGATAAGAAAGAGTAAGCCATGTGTGCCTAGGCGGGGAAATAATGATGTACAGCTGGCAATAAAGATAAAACAGCTGTTTCAGAACTTGGAAGCCATTGATTTGAATAGAGATGGAATGACGCCGCGGACTGAGCAGAATATTCTTAGGAATGAGATAAAGAAGGTGAAACTAAATAATTGGGTCTGTTTTAAAAATACTATAAACAGACTCCAATTTTATACTAAAGTTATTTACAACGGGATATTTACCATGATTAGAATTTTGAGCTTTCCAATATTTCGGCACAGTTTCATGCGCCATGATCACGGAATAACTGAAAAAAAATCAATTTTACGTTTTGGATGCCATGAATGTCAGAAGAGTTTTGGATGTCAGAACTAGGTCAAATTTAAATGGGACCACCAGCTTTCAAATTACAAATGAATCATCAAAATCGGATCACTCAGTCAAAGTTCTGAGGTAACATCTGTGTCCAGCAGTGGACCAATACAAAAACGGTGGAATTGAGAACCTGATCCCTTTTGAAGTCGGTAAAAAAATCACAATACAAACTCAATGTAGAAAGTTTGATAAAAAAAAATTGCTTTTAAAATCGGTTGATTTCTTTGTTTAGGTACTTTTTAATTAAGAACGTACCTAATTGTTGTCTTTATTATCCTTTGTAGAATAAGTAGGTTTGTAAAATCAGTAGCATACCTCCTAATAATTTCGGAGGGCGTTGTCATCTGCAAGACCGTTTTCAAGCTTCTTCAGATGATATAGATGTGTGGCTTAGAATTTGCACAACTCCAACTCTTCCCGTGGGTGTCGTAAGAGGCCTCTAAGGGATATCTATCGGGAGGCGGGCAGCAGCGCCCGCTGCAGAACAATTCTACTACCTAACTGAGATCCCCACCCCGCATGCCCAGCGTGGGGATTATGGGTATTACCCCCCATATGAGACAAATGGTAATAAGTCGCTTATCAGGGGAGGCCTGCGTCCAGCAGTGGAAATACAGGCTGTTGAGATGGCATCTTTTCCATTTAAAACCATATACCTTATACATTGTTTTTGTTCCATAATAATAAACTATTTATTATATTATCAAACCACGACATCACCCACTTGCATGTTTTTCTTCCAGATTACTGAAATCAAGCAGAAACTCAAGGAGCTTTCAACTACTAATATTAATTCGGTGATAGCAGATTAAAATTAACATTCCTCATGCCAAGACTCCATTAACGCATTCACTGCCCAGCTCTGCGGTGCGACCCGCAGGGGCGCGCCGCAGCTCCACGCAGATAGAGACTGGCACCTGGGTCTTGGGCCATAAAGGTGTTAGTGTATAACGCATTCACTGCCCAGCTCTGCGGTACGACCCGCAGGGGCGCGCCGCAGCTCCACGCAGATAGAGACTGGCACTTGCGTCTTGGGCCATGAAGGTGTTAAAGAGTAGTGAGGCGATTGTGTTACTGGAATCAGGCCCCTGAGCTGCGTTCACCGAGTGTTGATGTTTGTTGAGATGTCGCACATTTCCGCTCTACTCCGCTGCAATGTAGTTGCAATCGCGCCATACGAATATGATACATCTCCGCACGTCCATCCATTGAAACTGAGCGGAGATGTGTGAATAACGACGTCCTATTGGTTGTTACACATCTACTAAGCTCTCTTCTCCGCTTTGGTGGATTCTGGGCCTATTATTTATTTCTAGAAACCTAAGATACTACTTACAAGATTTTTTTTTCTGGTACATAACTTTCAGCATTGATGCTAACTTATTGTGATTTTGGCAAAATAAATTGTGTGTTGTGCTGAAAAACAATTTTAATAAATAAAATGCGTTTGATTTTTACAATTTTTATTGATTTTGTCACGAGATGGCCTGCACCATTTGTAATTTTTTTATAAATAAGAAATAATACGATACGAACATAAATCTGGTCATACAAAATTACTTTTCTTACGCTAATGTTATAGTGATCAATTTGTAATTTTGTGATGTTATAATTCTAATTGTTGCGTGGTTTTTTTCTTCATAATAAAATGTTTTATGCACCCATTAAATCTAGTATTTAAAAGAATAACATACGTAAAATCATATAGGTAGTCATCTAAATCAAAATACACAGACGTACACAGCTATAATTAAAATTACTTTTCATGACATAGAATGCATTTCCCAAACAAAAATTATGATTGAGACTCTAAATAACAGGTTTTCTTGCAAAAAACCCAATAAATGTAAAGAGAAAATACTGTTAAATTCAGACGCAACAACCAACTTAGAACTTAACGATGTACAAAAGCTGCAAACGACAAAATGCCAAATAACAAATATAATGGTATAAATAAGCGATTAGCGAACAGCACAATTAAAAAAGCAAATTTACTAACCCTAGATGTTATAAAAATTAAAGTAACCTCATGGCCATTTTTTCATTAGCCGGCGCCACCGACGGCCCCGTCCAGGGGCTTATTCCACATTTTTTTTTTAAACTTAGGATCATAGATTTAGTCGTAAATTTATTTGGTGTTCTTTTACCACAAGATTACAATCTCTATGACTTATAATAGCGTGTCAATAGTATAATGGGGCAAGTGTGGCCAGTCATCATTAAATAAATTATTATACAGGGTGCTTAATACGTTTGCCTATTTAGTTGAACTATTTAGCCGCCACAATTGCCCCACCACACCATTGAACGGTCATTTTGTGAAACGGTTGTCATAATTGTAAGTCATAGCTATGGCTTAAACAAAAAAAAGATCGTGATAGTAGAACATCGTGATAGTAGAACACCAAAAGGTGTCAATGGCGGCGATTGATACGCGATAATATTCTCATTATGGAGGCGAATGTGTTATTGGAATACGGCCCCAGGTCGGTGCCGTCGAAGCAAAAATGTATGACTCGTTTTTTTACTCACCGGCACGGCGACGGCCCGGCTTAACTGCATGGGTATTGTATATGAATTGTACACGTGATCATGTGTGAGTGCGCGGGGCAGGTATGGGGAAGCGGGACGGAGAACCAAAGCGACATTGACACTGGCTCAGTGGTAAAACGAAGCCCCGGGCCGTGCCGAATTTACGGCCACTAGTAAGTAAAAACCATCCACATTTTTTTGTGAAATCCGTCGCTCTTATTTTAATATCAGACCTATTTACAATAATGATAAAATACAAAATCCAATGCTTTACAGAACTTTTCCTCTTGCTTTCTTAAATCTTAAACCATCAGTCCCTTACAATTTTCTATTTCTATTTCCTCATTTTAACGAAGTACCGCCCTTACTGCATCTAGTATGATAGCAGAATTACACTTGATAACTTCCTGTAAGCCACTGAGTTCCATTTTTACCTGACTACCAACGGAGGCTTGGCACCCAATGTATGTATGTAGCCGATTTTTATGTTCCCACGTAGCGCTGAAACTACTCGTCCGATTTCAACAAATGAGGTATCGATTGATTCGTCTCAATACCCCGGAGGTTTAAGGGTATATGACGTCAAATGATATTGGGGGTCAAACGAGAAAGGGGTCTAAGTACGGGTCGAAAATGTCATTGTTAATATACTAAGCACAATCGTTGAAAGCCGTAGTCGGGTTGCTTATAGTATCTTGTACAACTAACTACTGGAAGTGCCGTAGGCCGAGTACGTAACAATAGAAAAACAAAAGAATATTTTTACAAAGCAGACACTAACCCCCGGTTTCTCGAACGCTTATTATTTTGACAAATTGTTGACAATTTGTCAGGCTGTACACGCACTGCTTTTATTACTCGCGTGGTAGTAAGTTGTAGGTAGCTAAAATAGCAAGGTATTTTATTCGTCATACGTGTAAGTTACGTTAAGCACGCAGGTTATATTCCGCGAGATTAAAATTCACGCTGTGAGATTCCGCAGTGCGTATATAACAAGCCGTTGACTATCCATTCAATGTGACAAGCGTTTGAGAAACCGGGGGTAAAACACATAAAACAACAGCAGGTTGTACTCCGGGAGTGCCAGCTGAAATGAAAACTACCACCACAAGTGGCAATTTTGTTCTTTGCAATAACGCCATCTGTTAGCCTGCGGCGATACTTCTCTACTACTTTGTAAGATCATCAACTAACGCTGTGGGTTCCGTGTTGATACCGAAACTAGCGACATCTTATTCTAACTTAGTGAACTATTTACACAGGTAGCTTGCAATGTACAACCAATCCTAAATTACAGTAATGCAAGCGTGTTACGTCACCACGGATCTGACATGCCGCGAGTTTACAATTTATTACCCATGCAAAATAAGTGTACAACGCGGCTAAATAAGTTTCCACTCCAAAAATGTTCTTGTCATGTCAGGTTTCTGAGATATTCACCTATGTGAAGAAACCCGACGCTTTATTTAGGACATTAAGATATAATAACCGTTACACAAACTATTCTGAATTCCCATCAGTCTTGACAACCTTGACTAGGATTTTTCAACTGATTTTCAAATACATTTCCTAATTATTTATCCTAGAAACTAGCCAAATTCGATGTAGAATGTTTGCAAATAAATCGGCCATATGTTGCAGTAAGTCGCTAACACACTAGTTAGGGTCCATAAGGTTGAAATGCGACCATGAGCGGTGGGCCTGTAGGTTTTCGAATAAATTAAATTTGAATAATATCAAAAAAACGATCTTAGCAAAAAAACTATACGAACATGTTACCTATCTATGACAAAGTTGATATTCAAAGAAGTAGGTGTGTAGGTATTGATTACAAAATACAATCCAGCTTTATTATTCGCACCGCAAAGGAATGGAACTCTCTCCCTGCCTCTGTTTTTCCGGCCAATTACAACCTGGGTCTCTTCAAGACAAGGGTGAATAGGTATCTTCTAGACCTTCGTGATACACCGTCGGCCGCATCTTCACTTTCCATCAGGTGAGATTGCGGTCAAACAAAGGTCTATTTACCGTAAAAAAAAACGATAATACATATCTGAAACTCGACGTCAAGCTAGTTTTAGTTATTATTAAACAAACAAAATAATTTGAGTCGTGATTTGTTTACAAACATTCTACATCTAGTTCGGCAAGTGAATAGTTTTACATACAAGCCAGAAATTCACATTTCAGTTATTTATTACTACTTATATTAATGATATTTTTTACATGTCACAAAATTATTTTACATTTAAGCTGCCTTGGTCCTTTGCAATAATGGACAGTTAAAAAGCCAGTCTCTATTTTTAATTGGAATTACGTAGTTATTTTACAAATTGTCTTAGTTTTATTTTAATACAATAGAGAGAAAGGTAGCTCTTTATTGGGCTAAGAAGATATATAACATTATCCAAATGACAATAACCTTTCCGATTGTAATTCCTTCTCTGCCATGTCCATCTTCTATTCAGAAGTGCTGGCCGCCGAGGTTTTATGCTCATTACCCGTATCTAAGAGAAGCTTTGTCAGTTACTATGATTGTCATACTTTCTCAACAGAGTTACTATGATTGTCATTCTTTGAGTTACTATTATTTTCATGATTTGCCAAAAGATTTACTATGATTGTCATACATTGTCAACAGAGTTATTATAATTTTCACGATTTGCCAACAGAGTTACTATAATTGTCATACATTGTCAACAGAGTTATTATTATTTTCACGATTTGCTAACAGAGTTACTATGATTGTCATACTTTATCAACATAGTTACTATTTTTTTCGTGCTTTGTCAACAGAGTTACTATGATTGTCATAAATTGTCAACAGAGTTATTATTATTTTCACGATTTGCTAACAGAGTTACTATGATTGTCATACTTTGTCAACAGAGTTACTATTTTTTTCGTGCTTTGTCAACAGAGTTACTGTGATTGTCATACATTGTCAACAGAGTTATTATTATTTTCACTATTTGCTAACAGAGTTACTATGATTGTCATACTTTGCCAACAGAGAGTTATAATAATTTTCTTCTCCTCACTAAGGGCTACATTGTCAATCGCATAACACACCAAGTCGCACCATTATAACTTACATCAGTACTGTGCGGAATTTCCGTTTTTACCTAAAGTTTGCGTCTTTTTACCGGGATAAAAATAGGTGAAACCCAGGTAGGTTAAGGAAGAAGAACCAAGAATCCGGATTCTAGCTAGAATCGGGATTCTCAGTGCCGCTAACTCTGTTTTGAGCACACATCCGCCGAATTTGAGCACCACCTCGATTCCGAGTACCTCCTCTACTCTTATTCTGACTACCTCTACGATTCAGAGCACCTCTACCTCCCCCTCTATATCCCCCTCTATTCGGAGCCCCTCTGCCCCAACGCTGTGCCCCCCTCTGCGTACTAACTGTAGACACTCCACTCGCACGGCGTACGCGATCCCGTGCGAATCGCAAGCACCGCTAGATGGCTCGACCGAGGTAAACGCGCGTCTCCGTGCGGTGTATCTCAGAGAAGCCCAGTTTATTGTAGAACTCGTGGAGGCAAGTATCTGTTGCGTTTATACACGCGTGGACGCCGGAAACACCTGAAAGGGATAAAAATAGTGTTTATACACAAAATACAATGAGATAATGAACGGAATGGAGCATTCCTTCGCTTCCCGTTCCTCGAATCCTCAAATTTGTTGTAAGGTCTGTGGGTAATTCTGGACGAGGCATTATGGAGTATTAATACTTTTTCCTTCTTCATTACATACTTCGACTGAAGGTCGAAGAATTGACCAGCTGCTTCCACGCCACCCTATCTTCGGCTGTTTGTCAGACCAGCAGCGGCTAGGTGATCGTCCTCTTGGTCTTTGCCCATCATAACTAGTTTCTCCAAGTAGTCCTGGTTTGGTCTATCTGGTTCTTTCTATCTATTCTGGTTCTTTTGGCTGTTCAGGGTTTGGCTGTTCAGGAAAATTACAATTAAAGAAACCACTGTCTGCGGAGGCAGCATGTCTGCTAGCTTGTTATAGTTACCATGTTGTGTCAGCGCGGCCAGCAGACACGCCAGCAGACGGTGGCAGGCGTGCGGGTCGCGGGACGCCAGCACGCAGCACGTCAGCAGTGCAGGGTGGCTGGCAACCACTGACTGCGGAGGCAGCATGTCTGCTAGCTTGTTATAGTTACCATATTGTGTCAGCGCGGCCAGCAGACACGCCAGCAGACGGTGGCAGGCGTGCGGGTCGCGGGACGCCAGCACGCAGCACGTCAGCAGTGCAGGGTGGCTGGCAACCACTGACTGCGGAGGCAGCATGTCTGCTAGCTTGTTATAGTTACCATGTTGAGTCAGCGCGGCCAGCAGACACGCCAGCAGACGGTGGCAGGCGTGCGGGTCGCGGGACGCCAGCACGCAGCACGTCAGCAGTGCAGGGTGGCTGGCAACCACTGACTGCGGAGGCAGCATGTCTGCTAGCTTGTTATAGTTACCATGTTGTGTCAGCGCGGCCAGCAGACACGCCAGCAGACGGTGGCAGGCGTGCGGGTCGCGGGACGCCAGCACGCAGCACGTCAGCAGTGCAGGGTGGCTGGCAACCACTGACTGCGGAGGCAGCATGTCTGCTAGCTTGTTATAGTTACCATGTTGAGTCAGCGCGGCCAGCAGACACGCCAGCAGACGGTGGCAGGCGTGCGGGTCGCGGGACGCCAGCACGCAGCACGTCAGCAGTGCAGGGTGGCTGGCAACCACTGACTGCGGAGGCAGCATGTCTGCTAGCTTGAAGCAATGGAAGTGACGGACGCATTCCTAGAAAAAAAAGATAAATTATGGATACGCTTCTACAACAAAACCCAAAAAAAGAATCATGAAAATCGGACCACCCAGTCAAAAGTTCTGAGGTAACAAACATAAAAAAAAAGTACAGACGAATTGAGAACCTCCTCCTTTTTTTTAAGTCGGTTAAAAAATAAAAGGGGATGGCGCCAGCTTTTATAAAACTTTATCGATACAGTCCCCAGATTGTGGTATAATAGTTTGTCAGATTAGCATTATTCACCTTAGCTGCAGGACCGAGGTCCTCTCGCTGCATCAGCTCCTTCTGGTACTTGGCGCACATCTCCGGGATCCAGGCAACCTCCTGTCGTTTGTAGAACTCTCTGCTGTTCAGAGCTGCACAGGCGTAGCCCAGGATCTCTGGCTTCATACCTGGGAATAGAGTGGTGTCACTACAGCTTGTAAACATTTTTCTTTTGATTCTGTCTTATGAAAGTGTGATTTCAAATAAATATTTTGTTTGAGGTACTTTAAAGCGTTTGAAGTACTTTAAAACTCGTGGGTGTCGTAAGAGGTGACTAAGAGATATCCACCGGGTGGCGGGCAGCAGCGCCTGCAGAACAATTATACCACCAAACTGCGATCCCCAACCCGCACGACCAGCGTGGGGATTATGGGCATTACCCTCCATCAGATAAACGCCAATAAGGCGCTTATCGGGAGGCCTGCGTCCAGCAGTGGACCAATACAGGCTGCTGAGGTTGAGGTACTTTAAAAAAAGCTGCATAGCAATCAGAATATTTTTATCAGGAAACTGAAACGCTAATCTGATTTGAACAGTAATACTTTTGAATCCATCCATATTTACTAAGTAAGTAACTAATGTAATTGGTTTGGTAAAATCGTGTCAGTTACTCAATAAACAATAAACAATAAACAATTAACACTCAAATCATGGTAAATATCCGCATTGCGCGATATTTTGTAGGTTTTCGATGTGAAACTACTAGTTTGTGATTCTATTAGCGAATGCCTATTATTATATTTCAGTGTCTGTTTAATATTCTATTGTAATTAGTTAATATGATGGCAATAGGAAATAAATAAATTACAAAAATAAATATTCAGATTATATTTCTATATCAATTAAGAATACGTAAAAAATATTTTGTATTATATACTTTAGTCTTTACTTTAGCTACTTTAGAGTTATTATATTGAACTAAGTCTATTCATTACACAAGACACACGTACATGAAAATACAATAAGATGATTATCTTTAATCCTTATTTAGGATATGACTACTCAAATAGGGCTCTCTGAAGTGACTTGTAATAATCTATAACCCATTACTAGGATAGGTGTTCTCTGGGAGAGCTTGGTGGAATGACTAGCGAGACACTGAAAGAGCTGAATTAGGGAAACGCGTTTACGCACTACAAATATATTAGCTTTTTTGAAGTCCCATGCATATACCCAATTACTAAGGCGGTGATGTTTGCAACTCGGTAGTGTCCCTCCCCCTATTTCACAGGTATTGGTGGGACGTGGATTTCACAGGGCAATCGTGCGGGGGCAAGGGAGGGGCCCTTGCTGCCCGCACGATTGCTGTCAAATTCACGTAAAAATGCCTTCGTCTAACGACTGTATGCAGGTAGGCTGTGTTCCAATACCTTCAAGATATTTAACTTACCGTTGACTCTAACTCTGCCATTCTCCACGCCCTCCGCGCAAACGAAGTCCACGTCTTCTTCTATCACCATACACAGTTCTGGGTTCAGTGTTAGGAAGGGTACTACTAACCTGAGAACATTATAAATAGTAGATTGTACACACACATAGACATAGACACACTTGTACTTACACAGTACAAAACAGACATTAGAATATTTCATGGTTAACTTAAATTACGAGAAAAAACAATTACACATTTTAACCAAAAAGAGACTATACTGTGTTTTACAGCAGCAAAAAGATCTCGGCTTAGCATAAATGCCTTACCACTCAGGAGTAGAAAGGCGTTGATATTTTGCCGAAACCATTTAAGTGCAAGACCCTGTGAGGGTAAGCCTCACAGGGTCTTGCGACTTAAATGGTTAGAGTAAGTAGTGTTATATAATGTAGTAAATAGTACACTGAGTTGAAAGTTGCCACTTCTGCTCTCTTTACTTTCACTTAATGAACAAACTCCTATTCCCCGCGGAGTGAAGGGCCTGGTGACCTGTACCACAGGTTTTTTTCTAAAACCTATCACAGGCACCAGTTCTCTCACAAAACAGGTAATTAGCAAATAGTGTGGTTATTAGGACACACTGGTGGATATAGTTCTACAAAAAGTTTGCATTATATACCTAACATCGTATCCATTTTGAATGGAGCATAAACGTAAACAAACCGCCCATACTCAACCTAAAATTCACTTTGTTGGCGCGTCCTTTTATACGTAATTTACATTACTAGTCGATTATAGATCCTCCCGTCAATAAACATTGCTTACAATTATATCTGAAACTCGACGCCAAGCAAGTGAGATTTTGTTATTTGTGTCGTTCTTTGTTTACTAACATGCTTCATTCAAAATGGACACACCATAGGGCCTTAACTAGGTTCCTACTTTAGTTATAAGCACCTATTGTGAGAGACGAATAAATGCTTTATTATTATTATTATTATTACTTCCTATCCACTATGTCCCCGATCGTATTGAAATTTTCCATACATTCGAAAATCTGTCACGCTGCAAACATCCTAAATATATTCACCATTAGATATAAACAAATATATTTCTGAAATCAGTCGTTTATTCAAAATGAACCGGAAAGTACGAAAAAATATAAAAAATTGAGAAATACCTTCAAATTTCTGCAACCGCTCGCTGAAACACGGGGGGCGATGCAACACAGGGAGCACAATTCCGAAATAAGGCGAATGCCGCGAAATGGCCAACACGATGCGATTCTACGTGAAACAACAACAAATTCGTACGTGCCGGCAGCTGAGATTTGAGAGAGGTTCGTAGCCTTCTTAAGTTGTTTTTGCGTGAAAGAGTAACAAACATCCATACATCCCTTTTGCGTTTATGATATTAGTGTGATTACAACGCATACCTATCAGCAGGCAATGTTTGAAGATCGCTCGGGAACAGATCACTGCAGTCGGAGCCGTCTCGACATGTCTTGTGGCAGATTTCACACACCTGGAAACCAATAAAATAAATAAATGAAAATATCATGTAAGTAATTAATTTTTAAAACAAAATTAATAAAACTATAAACCGACTTGAATTTTTATATATTTTCTAATGAATTTTCATGAAACCCATTGTCAGAACTGAACCAAATTAAAATAGGACCACACGGGAAGCACCAACTTTCTAATAAAATAAAAAACATGAAAATCGAACCACCCAGGCAAAAGTTCTGAGGTAAAAACATAAAAAAAACAGTTAAATTGAGAACCCCTTAAATAGAGACAATAAGAAAAGTGCCGATGGACACGTTCTTAGTGATATGTTTTTATAAAATTAAGTTTAAACAAAATTACCCATTAGCAAAGCCTATGGATAGATTGTAATGTTATTCTAGTGTATTTAGAAATTATATACACCAGAAAATATAAAAGAAAAAAAAGACGTGTGGCACTCGGGGACTGCCGCGGTAAAGCTATTGCAATGCCATCTAGAGGCTTTTATTTAAAGAAATAAATATTTTAACAGTAATATCGCAATATATCTATGAAAATCTAATGTATACACACAAAAACAGAGATAACTTTATGAAAAGGTGTGATGTTCACAATAAAAATACAAGAAACAAGAACAAATTACACATCCCATCATATAGATTACGAAAGGTAGGGAAATCATTTGTGGGCAATTGCGTAAGATTCTATAATAAGCTTCCATCTGAAGCAACTGAGCTCCCTATTCGTAAATTTAAACTGTACATAAAACGAAATCTTAACAAGAAAGCCTATTACTCCGTAGATGACTACGTCAATGATGTTAATGCTTGGCCGGATGTCGCCCAGTTCCACACAGACAATAGTATGTAAGACCAGTTAGACTAAGTTATCCTAAGATTGTATTAGTTGATAAGCGACAAACTTGCTAGTGGTTTCTTTTTCACTTCTTCCGCTAGTGAACAAAAAATTGAAGTGAATCAGAGTCAATTGCACCTTATTTCTTGTTTGATAGTAATAACTATTTATCAAGCTGTTTATATAGTAAAAATTTGACTTGTCTAAGTACTTATTTTGTAAGTCTAAAGAAATAAACGATTTGACTTTGACTTTGACTTTGACTTAGGCGAGTTGATGAACTAAAGAGACAAACGTCATATTCAAAAAGTCATTAAAGTTCTACTATTCATCGATAGATGGCAAAACTAAAAAGTATCACCGCTGTTCCGGTCGGAGTGGGGAGCGCAAGGTTTTTTCGTTACGGAATTTCTGGATTCGGTCCCGCGCGCTCAAAGCCCGCGATAGAAGCTATGCAATAGCTTAAAAAAAATTGAGAACCTCCTCTTTTTTATGAAGTCGGTTAAAAACTATTCAAATACCCTATTTACTTACCGCTTGTTCATCGCAAGCAGCGTAAGGCCTGATGGTAGCGGGCGGTGAGTTAGGTACAATCTGCAATCTCTGCAGCTCCCCACTGCATTCCACTGGCAGAAGGCGCCGCAGGTCAGCGGTAAGTCCGCCTCGGAACACCCACGGCTCTTGTGCGCCGCTCTCGAACGCTTCTCGCCAGCCTTTTGAGAACCCTACAATTAAAAAAAAATCGTCAGTATAGTTTTAGTTAGTCTGTCGTGTGTCCCAAAGTTGATAGATAGATCGATAGATAAACATTTATTTGCTTCTGCAACACACAGTACTTAAGTGGTAATTATAGGTAAGTACATTTGATCGTCATCAATTATACACATTTGATAAAAATAAATATATAAAAAGCTAACAAGGAAAAACTAATAATTGATGTAACAAAAGGCAAAGCCTATAAAAATAGCACATTAAAAGAGTTTACAAATAGGCACGGTGTGTGCTGCAAGTTGGGAAAAAGCCCCTACTTAAAAAAAAACATAAATTCTTTTGGTGTATTTGGATTCGTAATAAATATATCCAACAGAGAACCAAAGTTATCGACATATCGACGGCAGAAAGCGGAAGTGGCGTATCTCAAAGATTGGCCTAAATGACTTTTAGCTATATTTTAATAACAATATAGCAAGCTGAAGTGGCATAAGACCGGCCATAACTCTCAAAGAACCAACAACCGCTGGAGTATACGTGTTCTTGAGTGGATATAACGTGGAAAACGTAGTGTAGGACGCCCTCCGGCCAACTGTAGGCAGATAATGGATGCGGCAAGCTGAAGACAGAGCGCTATGGCAGTTGTTAGGAGGCCTAAGACCAGTAGTGGACTTCTTATAGGCTGATGATGAGGATGTTATAAAGGCGGATGTATGTGAAGATGTTTGTTTGATCCGAAATACCGCCACTTACTACTAAAGTAATTAATTTTGTTTTTAAAAACTATATACCGACTTCAATTTTTATAGTTTTTTTTAATGGATTTTCATGGATCCCATTGTCAGAACTGGACCAAATTAAAATGGGACCACATGGGAAGCACCAGCTTTCAAATAAAAAAAGAATCATGAAGATCGGACCACCCAGTCAAAAGTTCTGAGGTAACAAACATAAAAAAAATACAGTCGAATTGAGAACCATCTTTCTTTTGAAGTCGGTTAAAAAAACGTGTTTTTCAAATTTTAAGATCATAACTTACATGTATAGCTGGTTTGTGTGTTCGAAGACATGTTTGCAGGGAATTTTCCAAGCTCTGAAACAAACAACAATCAATGTATTTTATTTAATATCTATTTTTCTAGTTTCACCCCCTTTCGTTGTTGCGCTTTATCTAGGGACACACTGATTATGTAACAAAAAAACACAACATCGTGTTGCGAAGGTAAATAGGTACAACGCAAAAGTATTATATTATTATATATTTATAATAATAATAATAATGCTGTACAATTCACACAGCATTATCTAGCCCCAAGCTAAGAAGAGCTTGTGTTATGGGTACTAGATAACTGATATACTTAAATACAATACACTACATAAATAGATATTTTTTATTATACATAGAAAACATCCAGAACGCCCTGAACAAATATCTGCAAATCGTACACACATTTGTCCCGAGGCGGGAATCGAAGCAACCTCCTGCGTCGCAGGCGGACCTTCGCCCACCGCGCCACAGAGGTAAAAAAAAATCATTTATTGGTACAGAACATGGAGAACAGAAATAGTTTTGAAAAACGATGTCATCTGCAGAATTTAAACACTGTGTCGCAGAATGACAACGCCCTCCTCACAAACCAGTAGATACTATTGTCTAGAATACCATTTACAATGGGCGTTTTTCCATTACCCGGCCCGGCACCGGCACCAGCGCCGGCGCCGGCGCCGTGCCGTTGCCGGGGAAGCAAAAATATATGAAAATGTATGGTTCGCTTTTTTACTTACCGGCGCCGGCGCCGGCCCGGCATTGAGTCCTGCCGACGCCGTCGCCGTCGCCGGGGTAGCAAGCTTCCCACCGGTGCGGCCCGGCATAATTGCATGTGTATTGCATATTTATTATGAATTGTAGCCGTGTGAGTGTGTAACTGCGCGGGGCGGGCAGGAGAGCGCACCGGGCGTAAACCAGCATCGACACCGGCGCCACGGTAATGATATCTATACAGTACTGTGACTCGGCCCTGTTCTTGAAATATTTACCTACAGCCGCGTCATCCGCTTGACACGATAGGGCTGCCTACCTGCAGTATTTATTTTAATTTCATCTACCTACCTACTTGAATTTCTTTCTAGTTTGGTGATCGTAATTTTAATATTAGATTCAGTTTGGTGATTATATATTTTGATATTATATTAAAAATAATGTTCAATAAAATACATGTGTGGTTTATGATAGGAGATTTAATAAAAAATCCACCCTTATAAATTTGATACAGAAAAAAAATTGCGCCTCGATTGAGATGTACGAAAAACTTTATTGTTAAATTTAATAGGATAAAAAAACTCAAGACGCGCCGCCACCACCGGCCGTTCGTTCGTCACTGCGTGGTCAGTTGGTCACTGCCAACCGCGACATGTTCCGACTTGTTGTGTACCGAGAGTGTACCGAACACGAGGCGCGTCGGTATGACACACGTTCCGGCCATTTGTATGAAGATACAATACAGTATAGTTATCTTTACCGTGCCGGCGCAGTGGAAAAACGAAACCCCGGCGCCGGTGCCGGTGCACGGCCATACCGGTGCCGTGCCGGTGCCGGGCCGGGTAATGGAAAAACGCCCATTAGCTAAGTTTAAAGGACGTCAGATCGAGATGCTGATGATGTTATGACATGACTCACCTAGCCACCTCAAGAATCCATCCAGTAAGGACAGCACAGCGCATAGCTCCCACAGATAAGGCTGCAGTTCTGAACAGAGCTCCTTGTTGGGGGACGAAGACAGGCGGCGCGCGAGGCGACGAGTGCGAGAGAACCACCAAGCGAAGCGACTGCGGCGGCGGCGCCATTCACTTGTCTACGGGGAGAGAGAACATAGAATACAGTTAAAAGCAAGGCAGAGAAATTCATATTTAACACGAAAACTATCGGCGGCGGCGCCATTCACTTGTCTACGGGGAGAGAGAACATAGAATACTTGAAAGCAAAGCAGAGGAATTCATATTTAACACGAAAACTAACGGCGGCGGCGCCATTCACTTGTCTACGGGGAGAGAGAACATAGAATACAATTGAAAGCAAAGCAGAGGAATTCATATTTAACACGAAAACTATCGGTTAACTATAGGTTAAGACCAGACTTTTTATAATTGATTTTGTTTTAAAAAACTGTAAACAGACTTTAATTATAATAGGTTTTTTCATTTATTTTCATGAATCCCATTGTCAGTACTGGACTAAATTAAACTATCGGTTAACTATAGGTTAAGACCAGACTTTTTATAATTGATTTTGTTTAAAAAACTGTAAACCGACTTCAATTATATAGGTTTTTCATTTATTTTCATGGATCTCATTGTCAGTACTGGACTATTTTAAAATGGGAGCACACGGGAAGCACCAGCTTTAGTATAAAAAAGAATCATCAATACAATATAACTACAAAAGATGGAAGGTCTCAGGTCTAACCTCGGGTTTGTTCAGACTAGGTCTTGCATTCTGCTTGTGCTGCAACAGCCAGTAGTAATCGTACATCATGCGGAGCCCCCGGGCGCCGTGCTCGAACGGAAGGTAGAATAGCTCGCATAGGAGCACCAAGTCGTCCGCTGTTAGGAGGTTGTCGTCGATTGTTAGTTCTTCGGTGTCGATGATGCTGTGGGGGTAAATAAATAAATAAATAAAATAATAAATAATGCTGGACAATTCACACAGCATTATCTAGCCCCAAGCTTAGCAGAGCTTGTGTTATGGGTACTAGATAACTGATTTATATAATACAATACACTACATAGATATTTTTTATTATACATAGAAAAACATCCAGAACGCCCTGAACAAATTTCTGCAGATCGTACACAAATTTGTCCCGAGGCGGGAATCGAACCCGCAACCTCCTGCGTCGCAAGAGACGAGGTAAGAAAGAGTTTGACGAGGAAAATACGATCAAAGTATAGAAATTATTTGATATTTACTTTATTTTTCCTTGCATGTAAATTAATTCTTAGGTCTAGACAGTGTACAGTGTTTTTTTATACCCATCGATCAAAGTTATTTGTTGATATTTATTTTATTATTAGTTAGAATGAGCCAAATGAATTAAAACCTTACAAAGATAACACTTAAAATTGCGTACGTCTTGTTTCGACGCAGGCAGTTTGCGCAGAACCTGACAAGTTTATGATAAGTAATAAAAACAGATTTGATTTTAGAAAACAGCTTTTATTATTTTCAGGCCCTTAAAAAATAAAATAAAATTCATTCGACTCCACTAACCTCTTATTCCGTATGCACAAAACTTGTCAGGCTCCGCGATAAATGTCTTCGTCAGAACAAGACGTATACAATTTATCGCGCTATCTTTGTAAGGTTCTAGGTATCTAAGGGGAAGGCCGCGAAATACCTGATCGACGAATTTACCCTAATGTTTATCGTGCTACAAACTGGTTTTACTAAATTACCCCTAACAACATTATGAGAGATTTTGTTTTAAAAACTATAAACCGACTTCAATTATATAGTTTTTTCATGGATCCCAGTGTCAGAAATGAACCAAATTACACGGGACCACACGGGAAGCACCAGCTTTCAAATAAAAAGAATCATGCAAACCGGGGCACCCAGTCAAAACTTCTAAGGTCAAACATTAAAAAAATTACTAGAATTAGAATTATTAGAACCTCCTCCTTTTTTGAAATTGGTTAAAAAGTAAATAAATAAATATAGTTAGTTTCTGACTCACTCATCATTCCCGTCTATCGGCTCAGCCTCCACCATCATGTCAGTGCTGAGAGGGCTGTGACTCGGCTCCACCTGCATGGAACCATTCTGAAAAAAACAAAAAACGTCAACTTTTTCGTATGGACTAAGATGCTGTTGACCGCAGATGGCCATGACAGCGTTACCGGACTTCTGGCGGGCGCAGAAGGGTAAAATTAGGTTGGGGCGACACGCACAAGGGCCACCACTTAGGTGCGAGCCTCGGCTTGGGCTGTCGCCAGATGCTACGTGAGGGCATAATCATTTATTCAGAAACAACCATACAATTGTGTTTGAACAGTAGTACATATTGATCCTTTGACCTCTGTGGCGCGGTGGGCGAAGGTCCGCCTGCGACGCAGGAGGTTGCGGGTTCGATTCCCGCCTCGGGACAAATATTTGTACGATCTGCAGATATTTGTTCAGGGCGTTCTGGATGTTTTCTTTGTATAATAAAAAATATCCATCTATGTAGTGTATTGTATTATGTATATCAGTTATCTAGTACCCATAACACAAGCTCTGCTTAACTTGGGGCTAGATAATGCTGTGTGAATTGTCCAGCATTATTTATTATGTATTATTATATATCATGCAATGTGAAGAAAATAATGTCAAATTCTCTGTTATAAAAAAATAAACTACACTTGTCTAATGAGCTAACTAAAGTTACATAAAGTCAATATAGTTTTATTTAATTGCTACGGTTAAGGAACTCGTTGACCGTGTAGAAACACCCTTTCTGCAGGAGTTGGGTAAGTTCACTTTTAAATTGGTTTAACCTCTCAGATGCTTCCATTTCAGATTTTTTCAGGTTACGCCTTAGGTGCACGAATGCACCTGCGGGCGGAAGGAACGAATTCTTCGACCCCGCGTCGGGCGGTCGTATTTTAGTCGGCTGTGTTGTATGCGGTAAGGAATCGGTTGTAGACACCTCCGGGTTAGCGGCGGTGACTAGTCAACGATCAACGGTTCACCGAGAACGTGTCTCGGTCTACGGAGGAGAGAAACATGGTTCACGCGTCAACGCTCAACGGAAGGCGATCAACCTATTCGATTTTATATCTTCTACAGACGTAAGTGAATCACTGCGTAGCTATAGCTTATCCATCGAGCATGTAGAATGTTAGTAAACAAACAGCCCATACTTAAACTAAAATTTTAAACCTTTGTTGGCGCGTCCTTTTATACGTGATTAACATTACTTAGCGATTTGAGATTCATCCATCAATAAATATTTCTTACAATTACATCTGAAACTCAACGCCAAGCAAGTTAGTTTAAGTTACTTGTGTCGTGGTTTGTTTACTAACATTCTACAAGCTCAATGGATAAGGTATAAGTCAACATACCTCGCTCATGGTATCATTCATGACGATATCAGACTCTGTGGGCGCTGTGGACGGAGGGTCCACGTCCAGACGGCTCGGACTCAGCGTTAGAGGTGTGTCTGTGGACATGGATACTGCTTACAACGATTCATCATTCTATCACCTCACCACCTCACCTCAATAGCCTATATTGGTCCACTGCTGGACGCAGGCCTCCCCCTGATAGAATAGAAGAGACATAGACATAGACAATCATTTATTCGCCACTTACACAGTACAAAACAGACTTAAGAATAATACATAGTTTACTTATAATACGAGAAAAAACAATTACACAAAATATTAACTAAAAAGAGAGACTGTACTGTGTTACAGCAGCAAAAAGGTCTCGGCTCAGCATTAATGCCTCCACTCAGGAGTAGAAAGGCGCTGATATTCTGCCGAAACCATTTTAGTCGCGAGACCTTGTGAGGCTTACCGGATAGAGTAAGAATAGAATTTTATTTGTAACTTTATCAACAAAAACAACCATGAATTAAAAATAATTAATTTTGTTTTAAGAATACAAATACAAATACAAAACGTTTATTTTCATAAATGTGTGGAACGAAAGAACGAAAAGAAACTATAAACCGACAACAAAAACAACCATGCATTAAAAATAATTAATTTTGTTATACAAAACTATAAACAGACTTCAATTTTTATAGTTTTTTCATGAATTTTCATGGATCCCGTAGTCAATACTGAAAGTAATGAAATGGGACCACACGGGAAGCACCAGCTTTCATATAAAAAAACAATCATGAGAAACGGACCACCCAGCCACACATCAGTCAACAGTTCTGAAGTAACAAACATAAAAAAACGGTCGATTTGATAACCTCCTCCTTTTTTTGAAGTCGGTTAATAAAGACAAAGCTTCTGTCCGTTAGAGTCACGAAACGGTCTCTGTCTCAGAATGAGCTGGTTGTACACACGTTACATTCAACGCTGGTCTTCCGACAGCGACGTTTGGTGACGTCACGAAAGATAATACATACGACGCAAAATAATCAAAAATATAACAATAATAATTAATTTTGTTTTAAAAAACTATAAACCGACTTCAAATTTTACAGTATTTTCATGATTCATTGGATCCCATTGTCAGAAATGAACAAAATTAAAATGGGACCACACGGGAAGCACCAGCTTTCATATAATAAAAGAATCATGCAAATCGGACCACCCAGTCAAAAGTTCTGAGGTAACAAACATAAAAAATATATATAAACAAATTGAGAAGCTCCTCCTTTTTTTGAAATCGGTTAAAAATATATAACCTATTATGGCAACGGTTGACAAATAGATCGATAGATAGCATTTACGATTAAACAGCTGACATTTATTTTTAGACAGCTGATATCTATACTATACGTGTACAACTGCTTCGTGTCCATCTCAAGGTTGTCTGGAAGATATAGCTTTTAGCGATAAGTCCGCCTATTGTACAACTCTTTCTTTTTCTGTATTATTTTTTGTGTATTTTTTTGTTGTGCAATAAAGTTTATTGTATACTTTATAGTACTTAAACCCTAAATTACATTTATTACGAAACCAGAGTTTTCTATATAATATCATCACATCACACTAATATTATAAATGTTTGGTTGGATGTTTGTGGCATGGATGTATGGATGGATGTTCGTTTCCTCTTCACGCCAAAACTACTGAACGGATCGGGCTGAAATTTCGCATACAGGTAATCCTAATTCTGGAATCAAATATAGGCTACTTTTTATCCTATAAATCATTTCCCGTGGGATAGAAATCCCCTCTAAACGTTTCCATGGGATTCCATTTCATCTGAATCAGATTAATTTAATAGTATAAAACAATATACATGTCAAAAAACGTGTAGGTACATAATTGGGTGCACAAAAAATTAAATTAAATACACAATTAAAGAAAAATTACAGTCTCAGGGTCCAACAGTGGACCAATACAGGCTGTTGAGGTTGAGGTGCGGATCTCCACTCAAGTACAAGTTCACGAAATCAAAGACTTACCTAAATACTTACCTCCAACACTCATTTCTCCATTCCTCCCCAAATCCTCCGCCAGCACATCATCAAAAATATCATCCCTCTTCTCCTCTTCCTCAGCCATCTTATCCCCGTTCTCCTCAAGCGCTTTGATCCCCATTATCGGCACGGGGAGAGTTGACACGGGGATTTCAGAGGGGATGGAGAGGTTTGAGCTGGCTATAGGGATTATGGGGTTGGGGATGGATTCGTTGAGGATGACTTTTGTGGCGGACACGAGGGAGTTCATCACAGGGTTGGAGACAGGGTTGAACGCTTCCATTGTTGACATCTGTGGAATTAATTATTAAAATAAATAATTGTACGGAAGTGTAAAATCACACAGGCTGCGCTGGTTCAGCCACGTGCTACGAATGGAGAAGAATGGTTTCATTTTTTTATTTTGTAAATAAAATAAAGACGTGTGGCACTCGGGGACTGTCGCTTTGCATAAGTCATTAAAAGTTCTGCTATTCATCGATAGATGACAAAACTAAAAAGTATCACCGCTGTGCCGGTCGGAGTGGGGGGTGTTAGGTTATTTTCGTTACGGAATTTCTGGATTCGGTCTCCACGCTCAAGGCCCGCGATAGAAGCTATGCAATAGCTTTAAAAAAAAGCGCGTCAAAGTTTGGGAGTGGGGCGGCTAGTGACGTCACACCTTGCTTATAGGTAAGCTTATAGGCTGTTATAGGTGTGACATCACACGAAACTTTAACTGGGTTTATCTTGATCATTTTTTGTTTTATCGACAAAAAAAAAACGTATCCAATATAATCTGATAATCTAAATAACGGACAAATTAGAATGTTTTTAGGACACTAGCCTATTAAATGGTATAGTATGAACAGCATGGGGGCGTTGTTGTCTCCCCAATCCCCCATTTATAGATACTGTTAGTTCCGTATGTACAGCAACACCCGACACGCCCTGCAGCATCCCCCCCCCCCCCCCCCCCCACCGGCAGACACGTCACACGCAGTGCTCGAAGGCATGCGGAATGCGCGCGTCTAGAACTGTACTCGACCTGAAGATGTCGATGGGATCAAACGTTGGTGATCTTCCAAACAAGGTTCGTAGTTGACCCGCTTACATTCATAATGAAACCGTTGGAATGTTGGCGCCGGCGGTGTTGGTGCCTTCAACAATTGGATGTTATAGTTTAATTCGCATTAGGTGCTTGGCCCCCCAGCCCCCCAATTTACATATCAACTTACCCCTCCCAGCTGCGAGCTCTATACCAGCGACTACAGCTGACCGGCGACGGTGCCATAAGCGATTGGATGTTATAGTTTGATGCGCATGAGGGGCTTGGCCCCCCAGCCCCCCAATTTACATATCAACTTACCCCTCCCAGCTGCGAGGTCTCTACCAGCGACTACAGCTGACCGGCGGCGGTGCCTTGAGCGGTTGGATGTTATAGTTTAATGCGCATGAGGTGCTTGTCCCCCAGCCCCCCAATTTACATATCAACTTACCCCTCCCGGCTGCGAGCTCTCTGCCAGCGACTGCAGCTGACTCGCAGTAACCGTGGGGATGTTTGCGCCGGCGGTGGTGCAGGTGGCGGTGCTGCTGGTGGCAGTGATCAGGGACATGCACGTGTTCACGGACGGCAGGATCGGCAGGATGGGGACTGGCGGCGCTGCGGATGTATAGCGGGTCACATTTCCACTAGATGATGTACACTTTATAGTACGTACGTTCACACATAGACAATGGTTTTTATACAGATGTTGCCAAAACTAGACTAAACTAATCTGACATGACTAATAATTAATTTTGTTTTAAAAAACTATATACCGACTTCAATTTTTACAGTTTTTTCATGAATTTTCATGGATCCCATTGTCAGAACTGAACAAACGCAGCACCAGCTTTCATATAAAAAAAGAATCATGCAAATCGGACCACCCAGTCAAAAGTTCTGAAGTTTATAATTTTAAATCTAACTTATTACTTTTAATTATGCTTGAAAATTAATTTATAATATTTGATAATAATGTTTTGACAATGTATTCGAACTCAAGTTTGCAGTGCCCTTCCAAGGGTGCATGTACATAATAACAACTAATTCACTTAGACTTAAGAATGAATTGTACATGTAAGCAAAATAAATGAAATATGAAATAAGTAACAAACATAAAAAAAAAAAAAAAATACAGACGAATTGAGAACCTCCTCCTTTTTTGAAGTGGGTTAAAAATAATGCCATCCTTAAAAAAAACAACTTCGTTCCGGCCCTTGTGGGGGCACGGAGGGGGGCCTCGAGGCTTGGCCTCTTTACCCCGGCTTCAACTCGATGGGTGACGACCCCTCGGTCCTTGGGTTGAGGCAAAAATGCTCTATTTGCCTGCCATTTAACCATTGAAAAGTAGATATTTTAAATCTCAACCGCAAAATGTCTTAACGCAACGCTATTGGCACGTGAAGCGTGACGTCATACATTAACATTTTTGTATGGGCATGAAGTTTTGACTTTGAGTTGACATACTTTGAGGGACTCGATGATCCGTGACGTCACAAATTGCAAGGGCTAACATGTCAGCGTTTTTATCACCCGAAACTAAGTGTAGTTTTACTTTTAGTTTTTTACAACAATAATTTAATTTTTTTTGGCTGTTTTATTTTTTTCGTTTATGTACTTACCTAAATAGTCAATTAAAAGAAATAAAAAAGCCATGCATATACCCTATTGGTATCAGCACTGAGCGCTGTCGAGTTCACACAATAACGGTATGGTCTACACTGAATTGTCATATTAGAGTTAGGATCTGAAAGACACGAGTCGTTCATAGCCCTCGATATAAATCCGTTTATTTCAACAGTTGCATACTACACTTTATACCATGACTACAAGAAAATATACTAGTATGCTATGTTATGTTTATTGTGACGTGAAACAGTTAAATACACGTCTCTATGCGAAAATATCATTGATTTAATCTGCGCATAGTTGAGCTAAAACTGATCGCAGACAAAATCAAAAAGAAAATCTACTCCAGGTTTACACCCTTTCCAATACAGACCTTATTTTTTTTTAATTCCGTCATTCAATGATGTATAATTGATTTTTTAATAAATAAGATATTATTGATTTTGTTTAAAAAAAACTATAAACCGACTTCAATTACATGAATATCATTGTCCCAACTGGACCAAATTAAAATGGGTCCAGCTTTCATATAAAAAAAGAATCATGAAAATCGGACAACCCAGTAAAAAATTCTGAGGTAACAAACATAAAAATACAGTCTAATTGTGAGAACCTCCTCTTTTTTGAAGTCGGTTAAAAATAAGTGGCGGCGCTAACCATAAGTCCTAGACCGGAGAGTGGTCTCTTGAGTTTAAATTTATCTAGACTCAACAATACGCTCTAATAGAAGAATGAAAATAGGACGGCACTTCGGCTGCACGGAGTCTTCCAGACTCCAGACACGGCCCTTGGTGTGGCACTCAGACTCAGATAAATATGTGTTACCGGTTATAGTAGGCTGCGGTTTGATGACGGGCCCCTGAGCAGTCTTCGGGATTGAAAACTCCGGGAGCCACTCTTTTATGGCTTCCCTGGAACAATATAGAGGCATTTTAAGTAAAAAGTTAAAGTAAAATGTGTTTATTTTGTAACCAATACACACACAAAGGACATACAAAAGATAAAGGTCACGAGGTAAGACACAAGATACATGTAGTTACAAAAAACCTTTCGTGGGGGTCAGAATATTTTATCGCAAATGAGATGCGTGAAAGTTTTAGTACATAATACAAAGATAAGAAACAAACCGACCTTGTTTACGGAGAAGCAAGGGCGTGTAGCGGCGCGAGCGGCCCGCACTAAATTCAAACTTATGGCGTTGGTAGAGTGTGTTTACGGAGAAGCGTTTTTAAATGCGTTTGTTTGATTTGACGCGTCACGCGAGGCGTGCACCGCCACTCTGCACGCCCCGCCTATCCATAAACATCACTGTACCTAGCGATATGTTTGTATTCACGCGTGCGACGGGGCCACTGCACGCCCCGTGTCTTCGTAAACAAGGTCTTAGACATAAATCTTCTTCATACATCTTAAGATCATATCTCTCGAGACAGGATTAATAGTCAGGTATTAAATAGACTTACCTTAGAGCTGTTCTATGATGATAAACATCTTTTCCAAGCGGCATCGGCAATTCGTCGTCGCAAACGCCTTGCTCGCTCTCTCTTTCCAACTTTATATCCCAAGACACTGATTCCACTAAGAACAGAGACAGATATATTAATTTGCGTGTAAACGTAAACTGTACATAAAACGAAATCTTATCAAGAAAGCCGAATTACTCCATAGATGATTACATTAATGATGTTAATGCTTGGCCGGATGTCGCCCAGTTCCACACTGACAATAGTATGTAAGAACATAGTAGTTAGACTTAGATATGCAAAGATTGTATTAGTTGATAAGCGATAAACTTGCTAGTGGTTTCTTTTTCACTTCTTCCGCTAGTGGACAAAAAATTGAAGTGAATTAGAGTCAATTGCACCTTATTTCTTGTTTGATAGTGGTAACTATTTATCAAGCTGTTTATATGTACATATATTGAAAAATTGACTTATCTAAGTGCTTATTTTGTAAGTCTAAAGAAATAAACGATTTGACTCTGACGCTGCTCCTCTGGTGCCCTGGTCCACATGTATACTTACAATGCTGGGGCGCGTCCTGCGAGCAGCTAGCCCAGTGTCCCAGCGAGTGGATTGCTATCATGTTAGCGTTGTACTCGCAGTTGGGATTGCTGAGCACGCCGCGCAGCAGTGGGATGAGCTCTGGAGATCTACCGCAGTAGGGACCTGCGAAAGTTTACTATTTTTACCGACTTCAAAAAAGGAGGAGGTACTCAATTCGTCTGTTTTTTTGTGCTATGTTTGTTACCTCAGAACTTTGACTGGGCGGTCCGATTTTCATGATTCTTTTGTCACACTACACCTATTCTCTTTTGTCTTGAAGAGGCCCAAGTTGTAATTCGTTGGAAAAACAGAATTGTTTAGAGACCCAGATTGTAATTCGTCGGAAAAACACAATTGTTAAAAGAGCCATCTTGTAATTCGTCGGAAAAACAGAATTGTTTAGTTAGAAACCGGTTGTAACAAAATGCGTATACACTAGCCAAACTCTATGTACAATATTTGTTAACCATAACACAAATAACTTAACCTTGCTTGGCGTCATGATTCAGATATAATTGTAAACAATATTTATTGGGAAGAATCTCAAATCAACATGTTATGTAAACTGCGTACAAAAAGACGCGGAAAATGAGTGAACTTTACTTCACATCTAGTTTGGCTAGTGTATAGATACTATTACTAGACTAGCTGCGCCCCGCGGGTTCGCACGCGTTGTTCCTATTTTCTTTGCTATAAACCTCACGGAGCCCGAGACCTTTCCAACGAATGCAAAACCGGGGAAATCGGTTCGTGCGTTCTGGAGTTATAGCGTCCAGAACGCACGAACGTTCACACGCACGTTCGTGCGTCAGGAAGGAAAACCCGACTTATTTTTGTATTATAGATATCACATAATAACACATTAGGTGTACTACTGAACCGAATAGGGGGGATTAAAGGAATTTAAGGAATCCAATCTAACATAAGAACTTAAATTATAATTTTTGAAGTCAATGTCATGTCGCGATTGTTTTCTGTTTTGTGTGCCAAAAAAAATAATTAACCACTTATATCTTACCTAAAAAGATTCGTTTCTGGTCATAATCATTAGCGTGTAGGTTGTCCCAAATGACAGGCGGCCTTCTCAACACTTGAGTGATTTCCTCTATGCATTCCGTCGACAGGTTCTTGGATATTACTTTCGGACCTGGGAAATTATACTAAGGTTAGTAGGTATTAAGTATTATATTTATTACAGTTATATCTCCTCCACCTCATGAACAGCCTCTTATCGTTTTCTTAGGCGTTTTAGTCGTCTCTTACGACCGCGGGAAGAGTTATCTAATTGAGGAACTATTTAGACTTTACGACACTGGCCACTTGTACCAATAACCTGTGTTCTGTTCCCAATAAAACTATAGGAATTGTTTTTCAATTAAGCTTCTTATGAGTACACTGTTTGTCATCAATGAGCGCGGCCTAAATGTATGCTATCTCACCTGTCAATATACACATACCCGCGCGACAGAATGAAATGCACAATGATTTATGCCGCCGAATAGACTTTAGCACAAGGGTTATCATATAAAACTATTGAATGTATCTCTTCAAAACAATTTTATTTTAACTGATTAATAACTAAACTATGTCGGTAAACCTTCACTTTAGAGTGTTCTTTCCCGTGTGTTATTTATTTCCGCCCAAATTAAGCTAAAATTCGTGTTGAAATACGAAAGTAAAGCTTGTATTTTTCAAACGTATAGTTTTTTTTACTATTTTATTTGAATACAAACATAGTTTATGACAGTATAAATTGATTTCATCCTTAGTTTTGAATGGTCAACATCAAACAGCCTTGTAGTTACCCTTCCACGTTTGTATGAACAAATGAGTGACTAGTTTCACCTTTAGCTACATACATACCAGTCCACATAATATCAATCTGCTGCGACAGCTTTGTTCCCAGCGTGTTGAGATACTCAGAGCTATTGACGGTGGGCACGGCACGCGTTGAACAGTACTGAGTGGGACAGAGCAGGAAGCGTGGGCATCCGAGGTGTTGGTGGATCTCATTGGTTATTGACACCTGGAAAATTGATGTACCAATAGTGAATTTGTGTTAGTGTACGTGAAACGTCATTTGGTTTCGACGGAAGATCAGCGTTGAAATAACTACTCCCACCGGCGAGTTATCACAACAAACGCTGAGTTAGACGCCATTTTGTAATATTTAAGTCTTCTACGTATTTCTTTCTTTTACGTAGGTACTTTATGTACCTACCTAAGTTGATCTTAAATTGACAGGTAATGTAAATTGTGTGTAAAAAGATGAGGCAACATATAGTAATTTTAATAGTTTATGTATAGGGCGGTTTGATAACAAACAGATCATTCCATTAAGTAAGTTTGGTGTGAAGAGGTAACAAACATCCAACCATCCAAACTTTCGCATTAATATAATAATAATTGTGTGATCTGAAAAGTTAATATGTATCACTTACTTGGGCATGAGCAAAGCTTTGGAAAATCTGTTTGTCAGATTCGCTCATCTCCGGCTCAATATCATCAAAGAGTAGGGCGAAACAGGTGCAGCCAAACTGGGAGACCTAAAACATACATAGAAGTGCATTATCCCCCACCTAAACAAGGCATAACCAGGCCAGCTCCTTTAAGTACTGGAGCAGGAAGTTTAGTGACTGACAGGTTTGTTTAAGCTTTTCTTGTTATGCTATTTATTGATTACCCAAATATCGAGACACCATGACGGACCATGTGTTTTGTTGCAGTGATTGCAATGTGATAAAGGAAACATAGTGGGAAATAAATAGAAAAAATATGCAATAAATAATGGTTACTATGTTATATCGAATAAACAAGATAAGTTGAGGACATCATCATTGTAGAAGATTTACCTACTTCAATAAGTTGCGCTGGTTAGGACTGGAGACATGGCATGTTACTTTTATATGTCGTACAATGCTCGAATAAAAATCTGACAAAGAACTATACCTGTTCTAATTTCCTTTTCAAAGTAGTGATCTCTTTCTGACTACTGTAAGTGATATCGAGTCCAGGAGACAAAGCATAGCAGAATACAATCCCTTGCTCTTTGGCCGCAGATATCAGAGATGTGAGGTGCTCCGCTTCTTCTACAGTGTACAGCTCTCGCCAGTATGCTCTGTGTTTGTAGTCGTCTTTCGGAGCATAGACGTACATGTCCATTCCCCATTTTTTTAGTCTGTAGGAGATTAGTCCATTATGAATTTATGATAGTTTGATTACTTACCTATTTTTACTGATGTTTCAACAGGTTTACACACTGTCATTCTGTGTAATGTGTTCAGATTATGTAAGTTAGTAAATATTTAGTAAATTTATTTAATCTCATCAGTCTTCAGGATGATTCAGATTAGTATTGTTAAGTATCAGTTGAGCGACCTGTTGATTGTTTGCATCAGTCTGCTGTTAGCTTAATTGCTGTAAATACTAGTTCTTGTTTTTTATTTTTTATCGTTATTTCCTTTGTTGGTATCATTTTATGAATTTATGAAACTAATTTAGTTTCTTTTTCTTGACAAATAACCGATTTTTACGAACACTGTTTTGATAGTTTTCTATACAGTTCCGTGTTCATTTCCTGTTTTAGCTTAGATTTGAACTAATAAATAGCATTGTATTATAATTTAAGTTTCCGCACACAATGTTTATTGTTATTATAGAATAAATAAATATCAAAATTATCTTTGCATGATAGCACTAGCTGGCCTATATTATGAATAGTTCACTGTTTACATAAACAAAGCTTTATAGAAGGTACTTACTTTTGAAAAAGATCTTTCCGCTGTTCCGTGGTCCACGGCCGGCCATAAAATCCTGCAAGATAGGTAACTCAACTCAGGTCATTCACTTCTCACCCAACCACAGCACCTGACACAACAAAACCTACTATAGAGACTACGAAAGTTACCTATAATAAACTTTACCTTCAACTACACCACAAATAAAGTCTTTCTTCTTCGAATTTTGGTCATCATCGGTCATTTTTGCTGTGTTTCTTCGAAAAAACGAAAGTAGCAAGTGGCCTATTTATAAGGACAAGTGTGTGACGAAAAGACTTCGGTGATTATGTTTTTACGTAATTTAAGGAACGGAAGGACCATAGAATTACAGGGCAACTGTAACTTATTGCGATTTGTCTACCTAAATAGCATGGAAACGTAAAACACAGCGAAATTTCGATAGAAATTCTAAATTTTACTAGACGGCACCAAACAGAAACAGGCAGACCACAGAGAAAAAATAATTTATGACGGAATATAATTATGGGTTGCCATATAAAAACGTTGAAGATGTACGTACTATTACCACTTTCTACCAAATTTCAAAATTTATATGTGGTGGTTTTGAAGCATAGATCTCAGAAAAATGCTCCGAAAACTACACACACACATAAAAGTGAATTTATCGATTTATACATTTATACTAACGGTGGGTACTAATTTAATTATCAATCGCCCCGGCGGCGGCGGCGGCTCTCATCTGATGCCAATCCGCGTCGTCGTCGCTTCGGCAGAGCTTCACAGTGCAGTGCAATCGTGCGTGTACCCGGAAGGCAAAACCATTGAGCTTTAAAAGGACGGTGTTTCGTATCTCATTACTTTTTTAATAATAAGTAATAAGTTAAGTAGTTTTAGGTTCATGCTGGTCCAATGAAATACGTTTTATTATTTACTTACGTCTCATAATTTTATTTTAATTCATAGAAACGAACTTAAAAACTAACAAATAGTTTTGAATAAAAGTTACACATCAGAAATACTGAAATCTAAATTAAAACGATTGATACTAAATTGCGTTTTGTAGTTTATTGATCGTTTTAAATTAGATTTTAGAATTTTTGAAGTTTAGCTTAGCAGAAGAATTTTTTAAATTCTTTATTGTGTAGTAGGTAGTATTAAATTTTACAATATTACTCTAAATTTTTATGACTAGAATATTTAATGCTTGCTTACGAAAGTCAATACCAACAGATTTATTTATTTACATATTTTAGAAATGTTACTATGTAGGATAGTTACCTACCCTTCCTATTTACACCGAAAACAGGAAAATGTCGCAAACAGTGTAGGTACTTAGACTAGGTCATAACTTGTTTTCGAAATTTTGTCGTTATCAAGCTAGGATACTAATATGTTCAAGTAAATCCAATAACACCTTTTAAAAACATTACATCTTTAATGTAGACCAAGCATAATTTTTGAACCTAAGGGAATTCGTCACGATCTGTTACGTTACTAATACTTACTAACGTGAAATAGACTCGCCCCTCAACATTGAAGGGTGTATTGTACCTATTGGGACACAGAGTAAGCAACCTATTTACACAAACTTATGAGTAATTCTTGGAGCAAAATTTCAAAATGAATCTCCGGCAAATATATACTTTCATAAAATAAAATTTACAATCACTAAGCCACAGACTATAATAAAATTATTATAATACTAGCTAAAGCACAAGCAGTGAAAAGGTTGCATCAAAGTATTAATACTGCTACTCAACGATAGATGACGCTCTTTGCATTTTGAGCGAGGTTCTCTGGATGTCTTCGTCAGCAGTATTAAAACTTTTTCAAGTAGTAACATGATTGGTAAGCATTGATTTAAAAAGGGTTTTTATTAAATCAATGTTGGTAAGCTACTATTCTTATACAAATTAATGACACAGAAAAGAAATTATTCACCGTAGTATCCACATAATCCCATAAACATGCCTTTTTACGTTTTCTGGTAGATTTCATGGCTTACAGTAGGTACCTATTTATTTGGAACATTTTATAGAGCTATTCACATAATTTTTATATTGCCAGTTCATTTTTACATTTTCTTGTTTTAAGTAAGCTGTAATACATTTTTTGTACCTATCTATAGTTAACTATGTCGTGAAAACGAACGAAATGTTCGTTGTCGTTTTTGTTTTCGATTACAAAAAAAATATCCTAAGGTCGGGTTGGGTAAGATAAAGTGCTGGGCAACCATTATCAAATTATGACGGATATAAAAAAGTAAGAAGGTACTACCTGCTACCTACCTATTTAGTAAATTGAAATGAACTCATACTAGGTTCATAACGAATTAAATTCAGTACCTATGGTTTATCCATCCAGCATGGAGCATGTTAGTAAATAAACCACGATACAAATAACAAAAACTCACTTGCTTGGCGTCGAGTTTCAGATATAATTGTAAGCAATTTTTATTAAAGGGAAGATCTAAAATCGACAAGTAATGTAAATTACGTATAAAAGGACGCGCCAACAAAGTGAATTTTAGGTTAAGTATGGGCGGTTTGTTTACGTTTATGCTCCACTCAAAATGGATACGATATAGGTAGGTATACCTACCTACGTTTATTAGGGAATTTAACAACAATAAAATGTAACCCAGATTGGAATATCAATTCAGAATGCATAAATCTATCCTAGGTAGTTAATGCACAATAGAAAGTAGGACTCAACATGTCAATCCTAGCGAATGTTTCATAATAATAATAAATAGATGCGTGATCTGATATCAGCTTAACCTAGGAAATGTAGTAGGCCCTGGCCACACTGCATCGTTTAGATTAGTACCTATACCGTGTCCATTTTGAATGAAGCATGTTAGTAAACAAACCGGCCATACTTAACCTAAAATTCACTTTGTTGGCGCGTCCTTTTATACGTAATTAACATTACTTGTCGATTTTAGATCCTCCCTTCAATAAAAATAAAATCGACGCCAAGCAAATGAGAGATTTTGTTATTTGTGTCGTTGTTTGTTTACTAACATGCTTCATTCAAAATGGACACGGTATAGTTTGGGTACTTTGCTGTACCTACGTACCTACTTGTTTTTGGGGAAATCGATTTATCTATATAAAAAAAAAATAGGTATATTTACAACATTAAAAAACATGTTATGACGTTTGCGTTAAAATAACGTACAATCTAGATAAAAAACAAAAAATTTCGATATTTTTATAAGTAAAATAGATTGTAAACTTTTTTGTAAACTTATTACAATAAAGAAATACACGCCCCGCGACTAGCTAAGCTAGACGATTGCAGTGTGGTGGGTCCCATGTATTTTCATACGTCTGTTTTATACGCTATATTTAAATATTATACATGTAAATACGTGTATGTCGCATACACCCATATCTTTAGACAATCTTCAACTAATCCTTCACTCTAACTTGTCTGAGGGTTTCCCGAGCATTCCTCCAAAACAGACTCGGAGTTCGGTATGCTAAGTCGATAATTTCGACTGCAGCAATTAACATTGTCGGAAGTACATTTTTGCGATTTTCATTTTATTGCATAAAATGCCTTAGAATAATACTATAAATGCCCCTGTAAATTATTAAAAATTTAAAACCAACCAAACTCCGTTTTTCTAAGTGGAAAAAGTAGTATGTGTTTAGTGCGCGCAGTTAATATTGTCGCATAGTGCGTTGCGACGTTGTTTGCGGGGCGTGTGAGGGGAACAGACGCGCGGATCTGCCACTTCGGACAATGTTAGCGGGAGAAGTGCACCCGTCGGTTTGATTGTTCGACCCGTAAAATAATTTTCGCAAATTGTAATAGAAATTAAATATTCCTGCTATGCCGTGGTCAAGACGGATATAAGACTTGTGGGGTTCATCAGTTCCGTCACAAAACGATCGAAGATTTGAATTAACGGACACTTTTGTAGAAACAGATACAAGCAGAAAGAGAAAAAGTAAGTAAGAAATCATTTATTTTAGTATCGCATCATACCTAGCCTGAAGATATTAATTTAAAAGGTTATGATTAGCTTAAATAATTCATACTTTTCTAGATAATGTTCAAAACTACTGTGAACGGACATTAATGTCGTATATCCCAAATACATCAATGTTTATAGTTTTCTATTTCGTTTTCTATGTTGGATCTGTCACATACTACATTATTGCTTGCTCGGATGTGGTCAAGTTTTGTCGGATATGGTACTACATACTTTGTCGCATGTTAATTTGATAAATAGTATTGTGGGTAGTACCACTTCCTACATTATTGCCTGCTGTGTGTTTGATTGTATCTTGTTGGATATGGCATTAGTTTACCTTACTTGACTTTGTAATCTGTTTATTTCTCATTTTTAAGTGTCGGATGTACTACATTTGAACAACTATCTGTCTGTTCGTCCATCTGTCTGCCCGTGTGCTGTAACTCGTGAAACGCAATAGCTAGACCAAAGTTTCTATTTGCACTGGCTTACTTTGTTTGCTAACATACTTACAAATATTAAAGGAGAATATTCCTCCCTTCCTGCTGGATTTGAAGAGGAGCTTGTACAACTGCAAGATCTGATTGGAGACATTTTAATGATAGCGAGAAAAGACTACACGTTCTTGATGTCGACATAGTGAATCCGGTATAGTCTTTCTCTCCTAAAGTTTCACGCAAACAATGCTTTGTCAACTATTCCTATTTAACGTACTACAATTTGGCCCGTACAAAAAGTTGTTTCAAAATATTTTAAGACTGATAAAGGAAAGAGACACCTTGCTCATAAAGAAAGGTGGCTTGTGGTTGTGGTACAAAGAAAACTGAAGAAAAACAGCGATGAAGAATTTGTGAACAAAAAGGGAAGGTAGTCGAAAGTAAAAAATTAAAAAAATACTGTAAAAGTGCCGATTGAAATGTACCCAAAAGATTTCTAATGATGATCGAAAGCGAGTCTTCAAATATTTTTGGCTTTTAGGCGAAAAGAAAAGGCACTGGGAATTCGTCATTAAATACACAAAAAACAGTCAAGCGACGCCAAACAACGGAAGCTACGAAGCACGATACTTTTTTGCGAACGTAGAAAAGGAACCAGTGAAGGTATGCAAGACAATGTTTCTCAAAACTATAGCGCTAAGTGAACGCGCGGTGAGCACGGCCTGGAATCTGATGGGAACATGGTGATAGAGGAAGACAAAAGGGGTCGTTATGAACATAAATGACTCGTTTATAACGATGACATAATAATATGGAGGAGGTTTATAATGATGAGAGTGTATGTGACCACGTAAAATATTTCCCAATGGTTGAAGCTCATTACGTCCGTCAAAATTCAAGCAAACTCTATCTAGAAGGCGTTGTAAGCACATCGCGAATGTTTAAGCTGTACTGTGAGTGGTTTGATATTAACAAATATTCCACAAAAACATCTACTAAAAGACAGTACAAAAAATGAATCAACGTACACGCACAAACAAGTTTAAATCAGCGTACTTTACTACAAGAGACGGTTCACAAAATTGAATTTCAAGGTCTATGATCTAACATCCAAGATGTAGCTCTATTGAAGTATCTAGTTGTCTACTCAACTTCATCGATTCCATGCAGAGCGTGGCTTCAAGGAATTTTGTTTTTGGTCTGTTAACTGCGCAGGCCAAAATATAAATCGGACTTTGTTTAGTGACTCTACATTTTCGTAGCAAAAAAGCTCGGAGTAACTGTGGTCCATCGTTTTTTAGAAAAAAGGGGAACAGACAAAATAAGGGAGACAGTGTGCACGTGACAGTAGAACGATCAAGCAAACGCAAAACGGTTTGGGTTCCAGTAGAATGGTATTGCGTAGTCCGTTGGCCTAAATCTAAAGATGACCTCCCTTTAGTCGTGACAGAAATAAGACAAGATGACGTTTTCAATTTCAAAGACTATCAGTAAATAAAAATTCAAGGATTTCACAGATCTCTGCAGAACGTTAATTATTCCTGAGCGCTACTATGACCATGACTTTTATTTAAAACTACCTCACACCAACAATGCTTCTAATTTTACTCGTGAAGAAAGTTATTCCGAAGACTATTAGGTTTATAACGAAGCAACTGTAGTACGTATAATAAGGTAGGTAAAACTTACCGTGTACCATAAAAGGTTGTGAATTTAAATTTAGCTATGTTAATTAAAATAGGATCCAGTTAGGCTGGGCAGCGTTTGGAAAACTACGTCGAGTCTCCTCGTCATCCATACCGCAATGCTTGAAAACGAAAGTTTTCAATCAGTGCATCCTACCCGTCATGATCTACAGAGCTGAGACATGGGCACTCACGATAGGGTTGGTCCACCAGCTCAAAGTCGCTCAGCGAGCTATGGAAATAGCGATGCTCGGAGTCTATCTGAAGGATAGGATCCGTAGCGAATACATCCGGCAGAGAACCAAAGTTATCGACATAGCTCAAAGAATTAGCAAGCTGAAGTAGCAGTGGGCCGGCCATATCTCGCGAAGAACCGACAACCGATGGGGTAAACGAGTTCTTGAGTGAGACCGCGGCTCGGCAAACGTAGTGTAGGACGCCCTCCGGCCAGGTGGGAAGACGATAATTTTAATTATTTTTATAGATGAGAGATTTATTCCCTACCATCTTAAATATTTTATAATTGTTCCTACTAAAATAAGTATTTGCTTTCTAATATATCATGTCTATAAATTTTATTTTTAAAGTAAGTAGATTAAAATATAGATATAGAATGACGCTGATCTCAAATATAACATAATAAGACTGTTTACATAATAACTCTATTTGTTTTGTGTTGATTCATAATCTAAGTTAGTTAGTTTTGGTCATATGAAATGTTTAATATTTATTAAGTTTTCCAATATTTTCATTACCAATATCAACACAGTGACTTATTATTTTCTGGGCATATTAAAATCTTATCTTCCCGAACGTGGTCAGGTAATGAGGCGTTTTTTGACAGCTGTTTTTAAGTGAAAAGACATTTCTCATCCACGAAATACTATTGTAAGTGGTATTTACACAATAAAAAATAGATATTTTACAAGCAATAACGTTTTAAGTGGGACATCCAACATAAACAAAATTTCAAAGTCCGGGCAATACTGTGGGTTGTGCCACATCTGACCGAAATCCGAAATTGTCATTCAGATAATAATGTTGGATCTACCATATCCGACAAAATAGTTTCATGGTCAAGTGGTTAACTATGTTGCATGTGCAGTTTCTTATATTTCCAATGCATTTTATATAAATTTGCATAATAATATACTACTACGTCAGGTATATTATATGTATATGCCATACCAAATTTGGTTAAGATACATTGATTAATATTCACTTTATTCATATTTGAAACTTTGAACGGCTGTACTCTAAAGTAACGATTTTTCACATGCGACTATGTTAATTGCTACGGTCGATTGGTTAAATCTCAACAAACGCTTTCAAGGAGCATTCAAGTACGTCGCGACTCGCGAAGTACCTTGAGATGACAGTTTATTTCTTCCCATGGCTGAGAAAAAGGAGGATGGGCACAAATGTATGGCGCCTGGGCCTGGCACCAATCGAACTGATTGATATGTCGTTGGAAAGCTCTGTTCCTGTAGAATAATAATATCTAAGGGGCTACTCCCGGTTCGTTGTCCGTTTTGAGTAATTCCACTTTGAAAGTTGTTTATTTTGATGAGTTTTTTGACCCTTTCTATTAAAGTACTACTAAAACGGTGCATACCTACCTCAATAAATCAGTTTTTTGAACATGTTAGCATTATTATAATATAACATAATATATTATAATATAACATATTAACAATATAACATAATCATCACCACCATCAACCTATAGTAGTCCACTGCTGGACATAGGCCTCCCCTAATGAGCGCAATAGCGCCCTGTCATCAGCTTGATGCATCCAACATCTGCCTGCAGTCTTTCGCAGGTCTTCATCCCACCTAGCCAGATGGCGTCCTACATACGTTTGCCAAGTCGTAGTCTTGACTCAAAAAGACGTTTGGTATTTGCCTTGATCTAGCCCTCTTCGGCACATTACACAGTTCCGGTAACGATACATTGCAATATAATCGGTAATAAAACAAAATAAAATAACAAGGGTTTAAAAAGGTGCGAAATAAAAATCATTTGCAACTTTTTACATACTAGCGGGAATAGTACATTGTTTCACTAGGATCGAAAGTAAATTATTTAGTCCCGAGACGGGGAGGGCAGCGTGCCAATAGTTTTTATATCTAATACTTTTAGAATTAGATATAGGGCTGAAAGTATTATTTTCAACCCGCTCCTCAGGCAACTTCAGTCACACCTACTTTTCGAGTATAAGTAATGATTTGGTATATAAAAAACTATAAACTGACTTCAATTATATAGATCCCATGTCAGAACTGGACCAAATAAAAATGGAACCACACGAAAGGCACCAGCTTTCATATAAAAAAATAATTATGAAAATCGGACCACCCAGTCAAATGTTCTGAGGTAGGTAACAAACATTTAAAAAATACAGTCGAATTGAGAACCTCCTCCTTTTTTTGAAGTCGGTTAAAAAGGAATAAGCACATCAAAAGTACGCCATTACCGTTGTTACAAAAGAAAGGACGGATACTGTATGACTCCATTACCCATTAGGTATAATGATATTTTTTTATCACCCAGTACATACATACGTTATTTTGATAAAAGGTCAACCGAGAAAATGTTTTTACGTTCAGGTCGCTACATATTATAGGCTTCTTCCGCTTTAGGAACAAAAAAAATATAGTCGAATTGAAAACCTCCTCTTTTTTTTAAGTCGGTTTAGATTCAAAACAAGAACGTAAGACGTAAACGGACCATATCTGCCGTATAGTAGGTAGAGAGATATAGATAAGTAGGTACAGATAAGTTCTTTACTCTAATAAGTCTATTATGTCCAAAAATGCTGCGCCGTGTCAGGGAGCCGAACAACGAATACCAGTTAATGATTTACTAAGTAGTACCTACCTAGAGTAATTCACTGATTCGGAAAAAAAACTTGTAGCAATTAATCAAAATTAGGAGAGGTTTATAAGTAGGAGGGATTGTCATCTACACTCAGTGATTTTCGCAAAAATGCTGAAATTGATTGCCTGGAAGAAATTGGTTATAGCGATAAGGCCGCCCGTTGTACTGTTTTACTTAATTAAGATTCATGATATTTTTTGTATCATTTCTTATGTATAATAATAATAAAGTATGCAGTTAAAACGATCAACGTGATAACATAATAGGATTTTGTTATTCTATTTGTGATAAAAATTCAACATCTTTTTTGAAGTATATTTCAAAACGGACAACTGCAACAGTTTTATCGTAGTATAATTTTTTTGTCCTATTGAAAAGAGCTATCCAACGACGTATGACTCATCTTGATTGGACAAAGTACCCAAAAGGCCCAAAATGCCCATCCTCCTTTCTAAGATTGGTTCGAGTGGAGGATTTTTTTATCATCAATACCGAAACGCATTTGAAGGTTGAGCAGAGGTTGAGTCGAGGTCGAGGTAACGACTAAAGATATGGGGGATAGTCTTGAGACACCCTGTTACACAACAATCACTTGCAGTGCGCCTTAGACCTACTAAGGGAATGTGATCCTAACATGTCTTTTTTATACAATGTCTTGGAATTGTCTAATAGAATGTAATTTCAGGATGAAATGAGAACTCGGGATGTCTATCAAGGAATGCGCCGTTGCGCGTTCTCCACTGTCAGCCCAGCATACCACCTGACATGTTGCCATGGACTCGCATGTGACGGTTTAGGTTGCCCGATTGAGAGAATCTGAAAAAAAACACAAGATTATTGATGCTTGAGGAAGAAAAAAATGTAGTCAAGCGCGGTTTTACTTTGGATTTTCCTTCATTATGGAGGGAAACAGAAAGTGACGTGCGGTAGCTTTTTGCGCTGTGTTATCTATATTTTTGTTTATTTCAATTTTTATTGTTCTTTGAAACTGTGTGATTTTTAATGTGATTTGGGTCTTTTGCTTGTAATAAACGAATTTAATTATTATTTATATATAGAAAACACGCTTTTGCGCTTTTCGTTTTTTTGCAAATTGTTACTATAATTCGGTGTATTAAACTACCGAACGAAACACATAGGTAGGTAGGTACTACGTTTTTGACAGTTGAATGAATGAAACACTTTATTGTACTATTAGTACATGAAAGTCTTATATCTAAATATTAAATAAATGTAGTACAAAAGGCGGCCTTATCGCTGGGAGCGATTTCTCCCAGGCAACCTTGGTATGAAAATAAAAGATAAAAGAAGAAAAAGGTTGAAATAGTCTCCTAGAGTCTACAGCTAGGTCATGGTAACTAACCTACCTAATTCTAATTCTAAGTGGGGGAACTAAGATCTGCACGGACGTCTCGCATAGGAGTGTATTGTGCATTATCCCCCTGCCTAAGCAGGCCCTAACCAGCCCAGCTCCTTGAAGTATCGGAGCAGGACTTTAGGTGTCTGACAGCTTCGTTTCAGCTTTTCTGTGGGTGTGGATGGGGTTAATACCTCAATGAGACACTTCAGCCCTGTTTTGTGTCTAGCCTCCTATGTGGCCGTGCAGTGAACCTACCAAGACGTGTTCCACAGTCTCTTCTTCTTGGAAGCAGCCACGACATAAGCTGCTGTCTGTGGCTCCGGTCTTGAAAAGATGATGGTTCAATTCACAGTGACCTGTGATGATGCCCACCATCGTTCTGAGGCCCTCCCGGCTCACTAACCTACCTACTTTTCTAAATTAAAATGTTGATTTTCTAAACCAAGGAATAATAAACTATTATAGGAGAGGTCCCTTCTAATAATAGCCCTATTCGAACTGATAGACAAGTACCTACTTATAAGGATGTTTATATGGCTTCTTTTTCGCTGGACAGTAGCGGTGTATTTTTGATCGGTTTAGCCGATTTTGCGTGAATTGTCTAGCATTATTAATTGTTTAGTTTTGGTTGTAGGGACCTTATAATGTTTGTTAATCCTGTAATTAACCTAATAAACAAGAGAAGCTGCAAAAATATCATGAATAATTTCTGACCAATCAGTAAAAGTAAAAGTCGTACCAACCTGAGTAAACAAAGCTTGCACTGGTATGGTTTTTCCCCCGAATGTATCCGCAGATGTTTGGTGAGGGTGGAGCTGTCAGAGAACGCCTTCTTGCACGACCTACACCTGGTACAAACAATCCTTTTTCATGAAAATGTCCAAAAAATCCGTATCTATTAAGTACCTATTCAGATTGCAGTTTATCGGGTGGAAAAAAATTAAAGGGCCCTGGATGAACTTTTTTAAATTTTTTAGTTAGTTTGATTCCCAGGCAACACAAACTATTTTTAGAAGATCTTTGAAGATCGATTTTGTTTCCTTGTAGAAATTAAGGAATAATTCCTTTCGGTAAAATGAGCTAGCTATATTAAAGGATTTATTATGGATGAGGGTTTAAGTTGGGGAACTACCTTCCAGGGCCCATATATTTTTTCCAGTTTGTATAACCCCATAAGCCATAAAAACATAAACATTATATAAATATATATTTTATATAAAAAAATGACAATAAATATTTTCATTTATGGGTTGACTAAAAAGTTTATAGAAGAATATTAACAATTTTTTTTTCAACATTTCACTGTTAGACAAATTCCATACCAATCTATAATATGAAGCCCATAGAATACGCAAACGTTAGGTACACTATTTTCATATTTTTCTCCTGTCACAACTCTTGAGAACCATACAATAGAAGAGAAAGAGAACACAGCATTGCAGCTGTGTTGTGTGTAGTTCGTCCATTGATGAAATGCGCATGCTACTTGTCCGTCAACATGAAAAGGATAGCAATACTCGTAAATGCTGTGTATCATTTTGGAGTAGCTTAGTATTTTGGGGACGTCGAGAAACGACTATAGGATTAAGAATAGTTGGTAAAAAATACAGATCAGCAGCCAGTGATTATAGGTGTCTCCCAGGGGTCTTCTCTGGGAAACACACTATTTCTGTTGTTTTTAAATGACATATTGGGCGTGAGCACTGGCGGTGAACTAATCCAACCCACGGACCGATAAATCTGTAGAGAATCTAGTGAGTAAAAAGGCAAAGCAGAAAATTCGCTAAGGGACTGCATGGTTTACCATCATCGGAGTTAAACTGAATGAGGACAAAACGACGGTTAAGTTTACGTTTTTCGTTCGATCTCTAAGGTGCAAGTTGATTACATTCCATAAACCATATTGACATCACGCGCAAGAAAATGTCAACTGGGATTTATGGACTAAAACAACTTCGGACAATGAAGTCACAGTAGGTTTTGGCGTCCCCCAAGGAAGCATTTAGGACCTACTTTGTTTATACTGTATATAAATGATATTCATGAACTGTATATACAAAATGCTCAAAGATGTGTATAGTACACATCTTTGAGGCTACGTCATGAGCTACGGCATAATTCTTCGGACAACTCAACTCACTATGGATACTGAAAATGCAAAAACGAGCGGTACGGAAACTAGTAAAAGCTCATTACAGAGACTCTTGCAGAAAACTGTTTAAAGAATAGCGGATTCTTACGTTACTTTATCATGTATATTTTGACAAGTCGAAGATTATTGTATTTATCACAATAAGAACATTATTATTGTAATATAGGTATATATTTGTCAATAAATAACGTTATTCATAGTCTTAATTATTGAATTTTTTGTTTTTTGATTGTTGTCTATTATCATTTGCCTAGGAACGAAAAAGTTAAAAAAACTGCTATTTTTGCCTTCTATTTTATGAAAATCATAATTTACAGTGGAAATGGAACAAGGCGACATTTTCATCGAAAAAATTACTATCAATATCTAAATGTCCCAAAAACGGCGACTCAGGAGGAAATAAACATTCTTCTGTCGCGAATATTCCACCCTGACAAGCACACCACTGCTAAACGAAACCTACAGAAATATGCATTGCAAGTATTCAATAGAAGTCAAAGAGGCCTACTAAATTTAGACCTATTCTAACGGAAACGAGGCTTGGGAAATAATATTCCGGACTCGTGTGCCCAGATTAAAAAGAGAAATTATTTTATCCAGAGGAGCCGGAACTAAGGTTCGCGCAAGTCGAGGGACAGTTTGTATCCCAACTTCACAGACAACACGACCAAATTTTATTTTGTGACGGGCATCTGGATCTTTAGCAATCATAACGTCCCCTCCACCACCAACAAGTACGGTAAGCTCAAGGCAGAATGGATAAAACGTCTTTCTGCGACAAGCTCCTCATTCACGAAGAGCTAGGGAACCGTAAACCATCGCAATTCCTTCGCCATCTGCAAGGTCTTGCGGGAATTACCATACCCGACGACAGCTTCTGGCGCAGCCGTCTCCCCGGTCACCTGCGGGCACTCATCGCATCGCAACCAGCCTCTTGAATCCTCTGCTGATCTAGCGGATCGTGTACACGACATCATTGCACCCGTCCCAGGATCCGTGGAGCCGATGGCCAATGACATCGCTGAAAGCAGTCTTCAGGAACCCCACCACGCAGCTTCACCAATAACCGCTGTCAGGAAATCGTTCTCGCTCGAACCACCGTCGGCAGAATAACAGCCAGCGCAGGCGCTCGAGGTCGAAAGCCCAGTCCAACTACCGTCGATTCCCAATCTGCCGGTAACGCGACCGGCACGCGTCAAGCCATGCAACTATGAGAATTCGTAATAGTAATGTCCAAGGCAGTCGGTAATGGCAACAGACGACTGCCACAATTCACCTCAGTAACTCTCTGCTAAAAGACCGTAGTATTAGAAGAACCACTCTGTACGAGCACGTACATTGTGCATTGCCCTAATTAATGCGATCCGCGCATTTACGCCAGTCATCAATTTTAGCAATACTTTTTATTATATTCAGTTCGCGATCACCTGTCAATCGACACACGCGTCTCACTATCATTCCATTAGTAACTACAGTTTATCGTTAAATATATCAGTTAAAATTTATCTCTTGGTTTTACTGATGTATCCAGCTTAGTTACTATATAACCTGGTGTACGACCGTACATCATTTTTTTTAAATTTTAAAACTGGTATATCAACCTCGCGAGTGCGTAAATACCGTAAATCAGTGAGGACTTCCGCTAACAAGTGGAAATATCAGTGTGAGCAAGCAGCTCACTGGAGCGGGTATCATCCGATACCTAAGGACGTAAGCCAGGCCGGCTCGCGACCGCCTCCGCAGCATCTGCAGGAGTCAACAGACACCGCAGGAAGGACACTGCATCAGCAGGGCGTCAACAGACACCACACGGACGGACGTAGGAGTAGCAGCACCGCGTCACCGTTCATCCAGTCCAGAAGATATCAAGTAAGATCTATCCATTTTTATCTTATTTTACTCTCATAACTTAAGAGTACTAAGATGTCGACTATGGAAGAATTACTATCGGCTCAAGAGCGAATAATTTCCGCGATTGAGCAACTTTATTCGAACTTCAAGAAAGACGGTTCGGATAGGAAGACCCCAGACTATATCAAGCGAAGGCTAGACACTCTAGGTAGCTACTGGAACGAATATCAATCGAATCATAATAAGCTGTGCGGATTAGGTATTACGTCTGATCCATACTTCACTACAAATCAATTTGAAAGCAGTGGAGAAAGATACACCTACATCAGGACAGCTATTCAAAGCTCAGGAGCGAGGGAAGGGACTCCCTCCTCTTTTATCAAGCCAGCAACCTTTAGGCCAGGGACTCCATCGCAGGAATCCTCGTATCAGGCTCGGGGTAGCAACAGCAAGACCGATGAGATGCTGCGAAAACAAAGCAGTAATTTTAAGGCATTCGAGCATACTATTTCAAACGTCGACTTAGATTCTATATCGGAGAAATGGGAATTTGATCACTTGTTGCGTACCATTCAATCACGCTGGTCTACCATCGACACCCTTCATTGGGAGCTAGATAGCGAATCGGCTAGTCAGAGAAGCCCGGAATACGAATCACACTTTTTCCAAGCTGAGAGAAAATTTAATGAGATCATAAAAGCTATCAATAGAAAATTTTCCTCTGTCTCTCACCGTGAAAACACTACTCCAAAAATGGAAATTCCGACCTTTTCTGGCAACTATCATCAATGGTCTAGTTTTAAAGATCTTTTCACTGAAACCATTCATGCCAATCCAACTCTATCCCCCGCTCAGAAAATGCAATTTCTAAAAACGAAAGTAAAGGGTGAAGCGGAAAGGCTTATCCAGCATCTTTCCATCTCAGCTGATAATTATCAAATCAGCTGGGAGCTTCTGAATAATCGCTACAATAATAAGCGTCTCATATTAAATTCTCTCTTCGATTTAATGCTCAATATCCCAGCGGCGCAGCAATCGTCGCTAAATCATATCAAAAAAATCCATGACGTAACTCGCGAAAGTCTCAATGCTACCAGAAACTTGGGAATTAACGTAAAGTCATGGGATCCTCTTATCATTCATCTCATGTGTCAAAAGCTCGACACAGAGACCTTCAGCGATTATCTCTCTTCTGTGAAAGAACCTAAAGAGGTGCCTAATCTCGAAGAATTTCTATCATTTTTGGAGAAGACATCCACAACAATGGAATCCTCACGAAGGAAGTCTGATCCAAAACCTGCTCAACAAAATCATAGAAATCAAAATTCCATTCATAACTCTAATACGAAGCCGTCATCGACCGGACGTATTGAGCAATCCTCGAACAGCAAAAATGTTTATGCCGCGAAATATTATAGGTGTGCAATTTGCAAAAATAATAATCATTCCATTTTTATTTGTAATAAATTCCGTGAAATGTCACCTTCGACAAAATTTCGAACAGCCGAGAATCTAAAATTATGCAAAAATTGTCTTTATTGCCACAATGGAAACGAATGTATTTCCGAAAAACGCTGTCGCGAGTGCAATCTTGCACATAACACGCTTCTACACGACGCGTTTTCGCTAAACTCTAATGAGGCCGGGGCATCGACTTCTAGTAGTGCGAATGTCAGCGAACATAAACAGGGTCAAAAGCCAACTACTAGGAGCTCACACGTGTCTCAAACTGAAATACCTGAAATCCTTTTAGCAACAGCTGTGGTAAAAGTTGAGACATCCAACGGTTCCTTTATCGAAATGCGCGCTCTTTTAGATCAGGGTTCTCAGACTTCTCTCATATCTGAGAATGCTGCCCAACAGCTAGGGCTGCCTCGTCAAAAATGTCAAGGCGTGATCACAGGAATAGGCGCGAAGCAGTCGAACTGCAAAGGAGCTATAAATATCAAATGCGTTTCGGCCAATAACAACTTTGAGTTTCACACGGATGCACTTATCATGAAAAATCTTATAAAAAATTTGCCAAGCTTTTCTTTTGCCAAACCTACTTGGTCTTACTTAGACCATATCACTCTAGCCGATCCTGAATTCAATCAAAGCCGTCCTGTAGACATCTTGTTGGGAGCAGATATTTATTCCTTGATCTTATTAGAAGGTATCTGTCGAGGCGAGCAAAATCATTCCCCTATTGCGCAAAACACGCGTTTAGGGTGGATCTTGAGTGGTAGCGCAAGAACTCTTCAATGCAATGTGATCATTAACGATTTAGAGGAAATCCAGAGATTTTGGGAAATCGAAGACATTGCGGAAAAGTCGAATCTATCATTAGAAGATCAGGAGTGCGTGGAGTACTACGAAAACACCACCACTCGACGAGAAGACGGCCGGTATGAAGTACGGTTACCTATGAAAACTGATTTTGAGAATAAGTTAGGATTTTCAAAAAATAAAGCGGTTGCTCAGTTCAAATCATTAGAAAGAAAGTTTATTAAAAATCATGAAATGGAAAATCATTACAAATCATTTATGAAAGAGTACCTATCAATGGGCCATATGGCACCCGCTGTCAGTAGCACCAAACCCGATTTTTATTTCACTCATCACGGAGTGGAACGAGCGGAATCTACAACTACTAAGTTTAGAGTAGTGTTTAACGGCTCAGCCAAGACGTCGTCAGGCTACAGCCTTAATGACGTCATGAAGCGCGGACCTAACCTTCAGCAAGACCTTCAGTCGCTTATTATCAAATGGCGGCAATTCAAATTCGCATTTACTGCAGACATTGAGATGATGTTTAGGCAAATTTGGATAAACAAAGAAGATCAAAAGCTGCAAAAGCTCATCTATCGAACTTCCGAGCAGGAAAATATCAAGGAATGGGAGCTTTTGACTGTTACTTACGGTACCAAGGCCGCGCCTTTCTTAGCAATGATGACCCTTCGTCAGTTGGCATCAGATGTTAAATCTCAGCAACAATACAGCGCAGCAGCTGCAATCCTCGAAAGCTCCTTCTACATGGACGATCTCGTTCATGGGGCTCATCAGTTAGAACACGCAAAACGATTGTGCGAGGACCTTATCAATCTACTTAAAACCGCCGGATTCAATTTAAGAAAATGGAAATCGAATGTTGCCGAACTGTCAGATGCAAACATGCACAATACTCAAGACAGTTTCGACTTCAAGCAACCTGAATCTTCCAAAACTTTGGGTCTTAGCTGGAATCACCAGCAAGACATGTTCATGTTTAAGTCTAAAATTGAACCGAGGGCCGAGAACGAAACTAAAAGATCATTCCTCTCGGATATATCGAAGCTATTTGATCCCCTAGGCTGGCTAGCGCCAATATCAACTAAGTTTAAGATAATTTTTCAGAAAGTATGGTTGTCCGCAATCAAATGGGATGACCCCCTGCCGGAAGAAATTTTATCTGAATGGATCATAATAAAAAACGATATCATAAACATTAATAAAATACAAGTACAGGTGGCTATCAACTAACGAAAATGACGTAATCGAATTGCACGGCTTTTGCGACGCATCGACTAAAGCCTATGCATGCGTTATTTACTGCAAAATAAAACGGGGCAATCAGCCTATTATCACCATACTGGTTGCTAAGACAAGGATAGTACCATGTGGGAAAAATATCTCTCTCCCCAGGTTGGAGTTGATGGCGGCTCATCTTCTCTCAAAGTTAGTACTTAAAGTGCAACAGTGCTTAAGTACCTACCAGCTTGAGATCTATGGATGGTCTGATTCCATGATTGTCCTAGGATGGCTTAGCGGAGACCCAACTAGATGGAAGACCTTTGTGGCCAACAGGGTCACTGATATCAAAATGACAATGCCATCAACATGTTGGCGTTACGTCAAATCGGAAGAAAACCCGGCGGACTGTGCCAGCCGAGGATTAACAGCATCACAGCTGATCAAACATGACTTGTGGTGGCAGGGACCATCATGGCTATCAGACTTCGATGGACAAGGCAAGCAGCCGGCATTTACCACTGACCTGGAGATGAAAAAAGTCCGACAAGTGAACGCTGTCACCGAACAAGATTTAGAAAACAATATCATTTCTCAGTTACTTTCTAAACATAGCTCTATAACCAAAGTTACCAACATTTTATCATGGGTGTTCAGATTTAGAGATAACAGCAAAGAAAAATACCTTTCCCTATCTGAACTTCATAGAGCTGAAATATGCATCATCAAACATGTACAGCAAATTGAGTTTTCAAGTGAAATTAAAAACATCACTGAAAACAATCAAGTACATTCCAAAAGCAAACTGTTACAGTTTAATCCATTTTTGGACGAAAACGGAATCCTACGAGTTGGAGGACGGCTAAGAAATTCCAATCTTTCGACGGACATGAAGCATCCTATAATAATATCTGGCAACAGCCGCTTAGCCGAGCTTCTGATTGATCAAGCTCATAAAGCTTCTTTTCATGGCGGAGCCCGCCTGACATCAGCTTTCTTAAGAAAGAAGTATTGGCTCGTAGGAGGAAATAAAATAGTTAAAAAACAGTTACGTGGATGCGTTAAATGCCGCCGCCACGATCCTATCAAACACGAACAAATAATGGGAGAATATCCAGCAGCCCGTACCAGGAAATCCCGCCCATTTCAGCATACAGGGGTTGACTTAACTGGATTTGTCGATGTCAAGTCTAGCAAGGGTCGCGGCATAAAATCAACCAAAGGCTATATCGCAGTTTTCGTGTGTATGGTCACCAAGGCCGTACACTTGGAACTAGTCTCCGACTTAAGCTCATCGGCTTTCCTAGCAGCCTTACGAAGAATGGCAGCGCGTAGGGGCGCACCTAGTCACATATACAGTGACAATGGCACCAACTTCGTAGGCGCTAACAAAGTTCTCAACAGAGAATATTTAGATCTACAAGCCACTTTAGATCCAAGCTTCTATTCGGCTATCACCGATATGAAGATCCAATGGCACTTTAATGCTCCAGGCTGGCCTAGTGCGGGAGGTCTATGGGAAGCAGCGGTGAAAAGCCTCAAATATCACCTAAAAAGAGTCATCGGCGAACAGAAGTTGACTTATGAGGAATATTCAACGTTGCTTTCTCAATTAGAAGCTTGCTTAAATGCGAGGCCTCTCTGCCCTCTAACTGAGGACCCTGAAGACATGGAATATTTAACACCAGCACACTTCTTAGCTAGCGGTCCCACACTTACTATCATTGAGACCGAGAGGGACTTGCGTACTAGATGGCAACTCACTCAAAAAATCTTCGAAGATGTCTGGAAGAAGTGGCAATTGGAATATCTAAGCCAACTATCGACGCGAAGCAAGTGGCGTCAACCACAAGAAAACCTTAAAATCAATGACGTCGTCATCATTCACGACGCCAACCTGCCATCTGGGAAGTGGCCCCTAGGCAGAATAACAGCTCTACATCCGGGGAAAGATGATTACGTACGCGTGGTCACCCTAAAAACTAAAAATGGTGAGCTAAAGCGGCCTATCTCTAAAATTTCTAGGTTACCTATACATGGTACCGATACAGTGCAACAGGAATGTAAGTTTCAACAGAAACAAGATAGAGTTTGCTCAGCTACAGTCACCAATCGAACAAAGAAATCGTACCTATCACACTATATATTTATGTTGTTTACGCTACTTTTTACAATGATGGCAATTCCCGTCCACGGCAAATATCAAGTTACCAACTTAAATTCGAGCCAAGGATTTTACTTCGATCATATTAGTAATATTCGACTTCAACGAGATCAATGGAATCTAGTCATATATTACGACATGGAGCCCTATTGGCAAAGCCATGACCTACTTATTAAATACATTAATCATTTAGACGGAGTTTGCAACGATCAAACAAATAAAAAGATAGCACAATGCGACATAGTACTTCTTCAGTTACATCATGGGCTCAATGAACTCGCACACTACAACCACATTTTGCTCGGTAAGCAGCTCCCACGGAGTGCGCGCTCGCGACGACCGCGCGGCCTCATCAACGGAGTCGGGTTTCTAGCTAACAAACTGTTCGGCGTACTTGATCAGGATTTTGCAGAGCAATATGAGCGCGACATTGAAACTATTAAAGATAATGAAAAACATTTAGCAGTACTTTGGAAAAATCAGACTTCTATCGTCGAGGGGGAATTTAATCTTTTAAAAAGAGTAGAATCTTCTATTGATAAGCAAAGTAAAATATTTAACCAGCATTTAAATAATCTTGAAATTACGTTTAATAAGCAAAGAGACGATTTACAAGTAGTATCAAGTTCCTGTGACTTCACTTTATCATCAGCTATCGCACAAGGTATCCTAGCCAGTCTACAGAATATACAAGAAACCGTCATCGATGCCTTAACGAATATTTACGCCGGAAGATTCAACTTTCACCTTGTTACCCCTGAGCAGCTACGAGACGAGATGAACACCATCACTGGAATGTTAACCAAGGACGTATCATTGCCCTGGAATCTTCAATCAGATATAGCGAAAATGTATCATCTACTCTCCGTCAGAGCTAGAGCTTCGAATAAGTTTATAATATTTGAAATCAAAATTCCCTTAGTTGCCAGAGAGAACTTTGAACTTTATAAGCTTATACCAACCCCACAGCAATTTGGAAGAAAAATGACGAGCCTAGTTCCGATATCAGAATATGTAGCAATAAATATGCAGAAGGACTCGTTTGTACCACTCGCTGAAAGAGACGTACATAGTTGTGTAGAGTTGGATAAGGACTCGCATCTATGTCCTCTACACCAACCTATTTATCAAATGAAATTAGACGAGAATCTTTGTGTCAAAAGCCTATCCGACCAGTGTCAATCATCATCATCACCATGCATGAGTACCTGGACTGGATTGAACAAAATAAACACCTACCTATATTCCTGCTGCGGTCAATGCTCTGTACGTATCATATGCGAGCATCAGATTACCGCTGACCAACTACATAGGTCAGGAATAATAAGCATCGATGAAGGGTGTATAATCAAGAATGAAGCTATCACGATCTTCGCTCACAAAACTCTAGCAAATACTCTTCGAGAAGAAGCAGACGTGCTGAAGATTGAGATCCCTCCAATCAACAGCATATTCAACATATCAACTCCTCTGTCTCCCATCCTAAATAAATCTGATTACTCTAATCACCAAGAGTATTTTGAGGAGATAGACAGGCAGCTTAAACAGCTTAAAGCTAGCGCAGCAGAAGGAGTACTGACTGACAGAGTCAGCTATCATGACGTCCATCACTACGTCGCTATCTATCTGGTGTTGTTCGCGGTCGTCGTCGGAGTCGCAGTCCTGCTGTGGCGCCGCTGGCGGGCGCGAGCGCAGCCCGGAGCGCCCGCCGCGGCGCCGCCCGCCCTGGCATCGCCGCCCGCGCCTCAGCCTCGCGCAGAGGGAGCGCTGATTGAACTACGAGCTACAAGTTTCGAGCTTCCTACGAAATGCGTCAGTGAAAGTGCAGTGCATGAGTGCTGTGTTCGTAGTGAGCCTGAGTTAGAAAAGTCGTTTAGTGCGCGTGTGATCTCAGATAAATCTAGTTCGCCCGTATTTTTCGATCAAAAGTTCAATTGTACCGCATGAACTATCAATCAATGAATCAATTCAAGACAACAAGACTGGACAATTAGTTATTCTAAGCAACTATAATTTCATCATTTTGTAAACTAAATTGTACCATCAGCATCACCTTGTATCACGTCATTCACCTATCATTTTCTCCAGCATCTTATCCTCAATTTCTGGCCCGGGAATATGTACGAGCACGTACATTGTGCATTGCCCTAATTAATGCGATCCGCGCATTTACGCCAGTCATCAATTTTAGCAATACTTTTTATTATATTCAGTTCGCGATCACCTGTCAATCGACACACGCGTCTCACTATCATTCCATTAGTAACTACAGTTTATCGTTAAATATATCAGTTAAAATTTATCTCTTGGTTTTACTGATGTATCCAGCTTAGTTACTATATAACCTGGTGTACGACCGTACACACTCACTGTGATCTTTAACGAGAGCATGGCCTCTGGAGTCTTCCCGGACGCTTGGAAAATTGCACTGGTAATTCCTATTCACAAGGGAGGGTTAAAAGATTCCGTTGACAACTATCGCCCCATTTCACTTCTATGTGCCTTTCCAAGCTCCTGATCCAACAACAGATTAGTGAAATACCTAGATAGAGTTAAAAAATCTACTCTCGGACAAGCAGTTCGGTTTCCGTAGGGCTATCTTTAAAGGATATCTACCAAAGACGCGGTTTTACTGACATCTCAAGTGGCATCACATCTGGATGACAGGCAGTGCTGTGTTGGTGTATTTCTAGACCTAGCCAAGGCCTTTGATTAACTGTCTCTGCTCAAATGTATTGCATCAAACTGGTTTAATAGCTATTTAAATGGGCGCCAAAACCTACTGAGACAGTAGGTTTTGGCGTCCCCCAAGGAAGCATTTTAGGACCTACTTTTTATACTGTATATAACGAAAACCTGTCTTTCAAGAAACAAATTGTCGCCTTATCTGCTCTCGTCAGAAAAATCATTTTTGTGATGAAGCAACTGCGAAATGTGGCGGAGCTTAGTACCCTCAGATCTGTTTACCGCCTTGTGTCAATCGTTAATTTTGTACTGTATCACATCCTGGGGATCGGCATGTAAAACTTTCCTAGTTCAGGCCGAAAGAGCCCAACGTTCGGTCTTAAAAGTAATGCTTCGTAAGCCGAGTCGCTATCCAATCAATGGTTAACGTATTTAAGGAAAGTGGCGTGTTATCCGTAAGATTTATCCTTCAAATTTTTATTTCGGTGCGCGGATCATTATTCATTTTTTAACATTGTAAGCCGTATATTCTTATACTTGTTAATTATTGTATGTTATCTATAGATGTATAAGATTAAGATGTAAATAAATATTTTTCATTTTCATTTTCACCTAGTCGTCTATTCGTTAGTGGTCGCCAATCGAAGATCCCTCTTTTTTTCCTTGTGGACACCACAAGCAACTTCTGCTTCTTATCTCAGTCTGCATTTCGGGAGCGTCGAGTCGAGACCGGATAGAGCTGAGAGCCGCCAACGGTAGCGTCATCCACACCTATGGCCTGACTCAGCTCGACTTTGGTCTTAGGCGTGATTTTCCGTGGAGCTTCATTCTTGTCGATGTCACTAAACCCATAATTAGGGTCAGGTGAGTCATTATGACCTTATTGTTGACATCCACAACAAACGCATAGGGCGAATTATTGATACTTCACTTACTACCGATCCTTTTTTTGATAATGTTCCCAACTCTAATACATTTTCTGTAAAGAACAGATGGATGGAAATCCGGCGATGCAGTAAAAGAAAGGACTATCAACCATCTCTCTACATTACCGTCCCCAAATCACCCCTCGTTTCTTTTTGATTAAATTTTTGTGTTGGCATGCCTCAAGGTGGCGTACTATCCTCGCAATATGCATTAATTTGATTTCTCAAAATCTTTCCATGTCCTACCAATTATAAGCAAGTTTTGCTTTCAATGTTAAGAAAAGTTTTCGATCAGTAACATCTAATTATCTCATTAAAATCACAGATGGTATCCGTCTGGAAAATGGCCAGCTTACTATTTTAACTATTCTCTATTTCAGTAATGTTTCAAACTGTTTATTTTGACATCTTCGCATCGTATTGCATTAACTATATACTCTCTTAACATTACTTCTTTGGTGGTTGACTAGTTTTCTAACTTCTTTGATGGCCACGGACAGCGCGTGTGCCTCGATGAATAATTCACGTCTTGGAGTGCTACTTTTGCTGGCATGCCTCAAGGTGGCGTACTATCCCTCTCTTCGCAATATGCATCAATTTAATTTCTCAAAATTTTTCCATGTCCTACCAAGTATATGCTGATGACCTACATATTTATACCCAAGCTGCATTCAGTAATATTTCTGAATGCATGGACTCGACCAGATAGAAATCGATAACAGGCACGATAAGGAAATCGAACGTCGGATTGAAAATGCCTGGAAAAGGTTCCTGATCTATTAAGGAGCACATGAAGGGCGACCTCTACTCACATTAAAACGCCAACTCATCGACATGTGTATCCTGCCTTTTTTATTATCCTAAGGGAATGCGCACGCATATCGTAGTGCCGCGGGGAGACAGTACGATTTTGTGGGACTCCAACACCACTAAAACTCTCAGAGTGTCTGGCGCTTGTGGTGGGAATATGGGAACGCTTTCGCTTTTTATGTGTATCCTACCTGTTCTAACCTGCGATGCACAGACAAAGTCACTGACTGAAGCACAGAAGTCCTAGCTCAAGATTTTCCAAAGGACCATTGAGCGTAGCATTATACTAGGCTTCTAAGTTCTAACGGATTGACCGAGTGCCCAACATAATAAACATTAATCATCAAAAATTGTTTATTTCCATAAATAAAATAAATGTACACTTAGAAAAGGTCAAATTATATTTAAAAAATTACACTGACTCGGAAATAAAGTGGTCTTTTTAATTTCGGTCGCTTCGGTATGTAGACTCAAGTAAAGAAACGACGAAGAAAGCTTTAGCCTGTTAGTTGTTCTGCCCCTTAGCTAGATAATCTGATATTTAAAATAAGCTGTTTTGCACAGCAAGGTTTTGACAGTCTGTTTAAATTTATTTACTGATTATCTAAGCAGCTCACTGCTCAGTCGATAGCTTATCTATGTGTGGGCCCCATTCAAGTTTATTATCTAAGAATACGGTTCTACAAGTTTTAACGTTTCTCCTTTTACGTTTACATCAGCCTTAACTTGTTATAAGGATAAGGAATAATAAAGCTAATACATTTTGTTTTGGTCTCAACTACTTTAGATATTGCATTATTTACATCGTCGTAAGAGAAAATTATGAAGTATCATCAGCAAACAATACAATCTCGTGATTATTCTTGATAAGAAGAGGTAGGTTGATAGGAAAATAGGAAAGGTCCGAGTATAGATCCCTGTGGTACACCCATTTTAACTACAGACCCCGAAGACCTTTTCCCATTTATATCAACGATTTATATCCTATCTCTCAAATAAGATGTCAGAAGACCCAAAGAGGTGTTCCTTATTCGTTTCCTATAAACTAAAAATAGGAAAGGTCCGAGTATAGATCCCTGTGGTACACCCATTTTAACTACAGACCCCGAAGACCTTTTCCCATTTATGTCAACTATTTATATCCTATCTCTCAAATAAGATGTCAGAAGACCCAAAGAGGTGTTCCTTATTCGTTTCCTATAAACTAAAAATAGGAAAGGTCCGAGTATAGATCCCTGTGGTACACCCATTTTAACTACAGACCCCGAAGACCTTTTCCCATTTATGTCAACTATTTATATCCTATCACTCAAATAAGATGTCAGAAGACCCAAAGAGGTGTTCCTTATTCGTTTTCTGATTAATGTTCAAGTCGCTAAAAAGTCTTTCTCCCACGCAACAAAAATATAAGATACTACATACTATACTTTATTGGCATCACACAATGTTATGCTCAATAGGTAACAGGCATTGCCGATGAAGTGAAAAAGACCGCCAATTTAAACTAGGATTGGGCCGACCACGTCAGTCGCATGCACCCAGCCACAGAGATATAACAGATATAATGGGCCCGTGCTATAACACCCCGGCAGCCAAAAGATGGAGGGCGACGATGAGGTCAGCCATATATAAGGCGGGACGATCTGGTAGCTTTTGACCGAGAGTGCAAAAAGCCGAGAAAATGAAAGGGTACAAGGGAGGCCTTTGCCCAGCAGTGAGACGAAATGGGCTAAATAAAAAATACAAAAGTTTTTTTGCAAACGGTTGCCGAGATTCAGAGCATTTTTGCAAACGTTGCGTTTGCAGTACCTATTAAGAGAATTCAACTTTCTGTTCGTGAATACAGATTCCACATAGCGGCGGACAAACATTTGTACGATCTACATGTATTTGGTCCGGGTCTGATTGTATACAGGGTTTCCCACGCAACCCGTTCCAGCGAAGGTCTGTGATCTAGGGACACTACCTATCGATTGGACCTGATCCCGATTCCTGGATTGAACAACGGGAATCGTACGTCATACGGGTACTTCGAATAGCAGAGGAATCTGTCTGATTGCCGGCTAGTGACCTTCACCAACTTCCAACTCGACTTCGAAACTTTTTACCTGCTGCTTGTTACTCCGCGTTGATTGGTTACATTACACGGCAAAATAATCTTAATTTGACCACCTTACGAACGGTTTCTTATATCATGTAGCATATCGTTGGAAAGGGTAATAAATAACTAAAGAACTTTTTAAAGAAAGCTAATTTCAAAATGACTTTTAGTTTAAGAAATTAAGAAATCTAGCGCATGACCCCCCCATCCCCCAAAAAATGCTGTCGGTCCATGTAACAAACACCATGTATACATTGTATACTGTCATGCATAATGGCAAGGGGCACCGTCGCGTCGCACTGAAATATCATTTTCGGGCGTGTTCATAAAGTGACAGACGAATCTGCCATGGCCTCCACGAAATCATTTTGTACGCAATTGAATCAATTATTTTATACATTTTAATAATAGAGAATTTTTGCGTCTACGTAAAAGCGTAACAATTTATCATTAAAAAATTCGTCTGAACAGTTTAGGTACCTAATTAATTAAATATCTTAGGAGCGAGACTGACAACACTTTTCTGCATGAATGCTGTTTTAACAGGATGTGTTTATAACCTAGTGTTATTATTATTAATTATGATTTGAATTTAATTGCGCTGTCTTAAATCTTTATCCAAAATTCATAACTATGCACCATATCAATTGGAAAGATATAAGAAAAGTAATTTCAATTCCATGAAATAATTTTCCCTATTTTCGACTGTTTTCTTTTTGTTTTTTAAAGTTTTTTATTTACCAAGTTTTACATACGTAGATAAACTAAACGCTGTTTAGAACCTAACTAAGTACAAGACCAATTAATAATAATAACTCAACAGGTTAAGGACGCCTTTAAAAGTTTTTTGATAAAATTACTATTTATATTAAATAACACTTATTAAATCATGAACTAATAAATTATACAAAACAAATTTAACATAAAATTGTAACGTTATTACGAGCACTTTGTATAGCGCGCATTTTTATTAATAAGTTTTTCAAGCAATGTAACCTATTAAATCAATGAAGGTTATTCTTAAAAAATAACGACAAATATTTAGACATTACTAATTCCTTCTAATTAAACATACGGAAAAATTAGGGTACATACAACTAATTGCGGACGGCAAACGTTTCTCGCTACCCGCGGACCAAGCGCAAAGCGGGCGAGGCGAGGCCAGCTCGGAGAACAGAGGAAACTGACAATAGGTTAGGTAGTAAGTACAAGTTAGAAATTAACCAGTTGCTTGTCGCACTATAAAGAAACTTACTACGAAAAGTTAACATTGGTAATTAATTAGAAATTCAGGTGACTTGATATTGATTAAATCTAATAAGTATATGAAGTAGATTGAGTTGGTAGGTAGTATAATATACACTGTAAAAATAATTGTGCAGCATTATAATACTCGTATTTATTAATTTAAAAAAAAACATGTTTAAGTGATGGGATGGGAAGCGTGCTCGCTAACACGAGCAAGCTGTTGGATGGTGGAATGAGAACGACGGAATCCAAATTGTTCATTGATGAACCTAGTATCTAGAGAACTGAGTAAACGGTCATAGATAACGTTTACTTCCACCTGTTCTGTTGTGTAGTTCTGTTGACAAAACTACTGGGATTTTTTCCCCCATTAGTTCTGTGACTTAAAGGACTATGCTTTACACCTGACTTTTATCTCTACTATTCCCACCTGTTATGTTGAGTAATTCTGTTGACAGAACTACTGGTAATTTCTCCGCATTAGTTCTGATTCTGACTAATTTAAAAAACTTAACCAACCTATGTACATATTGGCAATAAATAAAATAAAATGAAACAAAAACAAATTATATTTTATTAACGCGCTCAAACAATTTGCCAAGAGTGGATAACAAACTTATAGGACGATAGTTAACAGCATAACTGTGATTTTTACCAGGTTTTGGGAGAGCTATGATTTTAGCTACTTTCCACGAAGGTTATAGGGTACCTAATACTGAAATTTTAAACATGAATTAATTATATTTGTTAGGAGTACATTTAATGCACTTTTGAGGCATATTTTTTAGCATATTATTGTGAACATTATCGTCTCCTGGACTTTAACTGTTCTTTAAAATCCGAATATGTTTTCTTATTTCGTTACGAGTTGCAAGGATTGGCAGACTATTATTCATCGAAGATTTTAAACCACCGAGTGACTTATCTACGGCTTGTTTTATGTCGCTATCGTTCCAGTCTATCGTCAAAGTCATATTCCCAGTAAAGGCTGCGGCTAGTTCGTTACATTGCTGTTTGACGGAAGCAGTCACTTTATTATCTGACATCATCAAAGGCGGTATTACGGTTGTATGTCTTTTCAGCGCTTTTGTAATTCGTCAAAGGTCGAAAATAGGTATATATATGTACATACTATTTTCGACTGTGCCAACTTTAAACTCAGTTTTCGTATAAAATGCCCCATAAAGTACCAACTTTTCGTTATTTTAAGAGCTCAGAAACTCACAAAGTTTTTAAAATTACCGAGAAGATGTTCAGTAAGGGTGATGTTACTTTTTTTTCAAGTTCTGTAATGCGTAACAACAACTGTCTTCTAACTTTCAAGTACCTAACTATATTTAACATTTTGTTTAATCGACAAAATAAAAAATACGCATTCCATCCAAAATCTACTGATAATGTAACTGACGGACTAATTATAATTTTTAAGTCGTCTAGCCTTATTTTATTATCCAACATTATTTATTTATTAAAATAAATGTTATAATGTAATTATTATGTACACTTGGTGCTGATGATGATGTCAAAAAAGTGACCAGTATTATTTAAATATGTATTTATTCTATTCAACATGTGGCCAATTACCTGTCATAATAGAATGACTTATTAAAAAGTACTTTGGTGTATATCGATGGTACCTAACCCACTTGGAGAAATTACTCAAAACTCTAAATGAAATAAAAAGTTGAGGGTGTACAAATCCCGGGTGTCGTAAGAAGCGATTAAGGGATATCCACCGTAGGGCGGGCAGCAGCGCCCCCTGCAGAACAATTATACCAGCAAACTACTATCCCCAACCCTCATGCCCAGCGTAGGGATTATAAATATTTTAACAGTAATATCGCAATACATCTATGAAAATCTAATGTATACACACAAAAACAGAGATAACTTTATGAAAAGGTGTGATGTTCACGATAAAAATACAAGAAACAAGAACAAATTACACATCCCATCATATAGATTACGAAAGGTAGGGAAATCATTTGTGGGAAATTGCGTAAGATTCTATAATAAGCTTCCATCTGAAGCAACTGAGCTCCCTATTCGTAAATTTAAACTGTACATAAAACGAAATCTTATCAAGAAAGCCTACTCCGTAGATGACTACGTAAATGATGTTAATGCTTGGCCGGATGTCACCCAGTTCCATACAGACAATAGTATGTAAGACCAGTTAGACTTAGTTATCCTAAGATTGTATTAGTTGATAAGCGATGGACTTGCTAGTGGTTTCTTTTTCACTTCTTCCGCTAGTGGACAAAAAATTTAAGTGAATTAAAGTCATTGTAAGTGAACTAAAGTCATTGCATCAAAATTGTACCTTATTTCTTGTTGATAGTAATAACTATTTATCAAGCTGTTTATATAGTAAAACTTTGACTTGTCTAAGTACTTATTTTGTAAGTCTAAAGAAATAAACGATTTGACTTTGACTTTGACTTTGACTTATAGGCATTACCCTCCATGAGATAAACACCAATAAGGCACATATCAGGGGAAGGCCTGCGTCCAGCAGTGGACCAATATAGGCTGTTGAGGTTAAGGTAAAAGTTCCATCGAGTTCTTAAATTTTTGTAATACTTATAATCTATTTAATTTTATAAAACGTTTGTAGAGTCCGTGCCACGACTCAAGTCTTACGGCAAAAGCGGACAACTACATAATTCCGAACACTATCGTGAAATAATGGATACCTGAAATGGAATAAGATCTCTTAGACCAAAAGATCTTAATTATTGTAAATAAAACGAATATTTTGTTTTACTTACTATAGTTCTGCGATAGCAGCGCCGCGTCTATAGGACTTGAGTCGAGGCTCAAAGCAACAAATGAACATTAAATTGAGTCTACCAGGCCAAGCCTACCACGCCAATCGTATCAAGTTGTACCACGTTGGGCGCTAAACTTTAGCTACTTACTGGTATGGTCGTTCCCCGGAATGTGTCCTCATGTGAGTGGTAACACTGGAACTCTGGCTGAACCTTCTGTCACAAATCGGGCACCTGCGAAACACAAACTTATAAATGGGATGGTAGCGATATTGATTGCTGAGGTTGGATTTGACCTAGTAGTAGAATTATACAACATAATTTCCGACTCTAATAACAAGTCGAAATTTGTGTATTCTACTTACACTTAGTTTTGTGATTCGTAATTTTGTTTTTACAGTAATTATTGAGAAATTGTAAAAACATGTGTGAATGTGTCATCTATGTCTGAAGGTGCTTTGCCATCCCTAATCAAAAATAGATAAGTGATAACGATAAGTGTCTAGATAAACTATTTATTAGGACTGTAAGTGGAAGGAGAAATCAATGTTCTTTAATACAAACAAAACTAAAGATATCCGAATAAAAGCTTCTAGGATAAGACGATAACGCCACACACAACAATGTTGTACCACGTTGGGCGCCAAATGGCTATAAAGTGTTACCACGTTGGACGCCAAAAATCTTTGGAACTTACTTTGGAAAGTAATGGAGAATTACTGTTTCAATTCAACTTATCGTCATGTTAATAGTTTTAGCAATCTTATTGGAATGGCTCTAAAATATATTATAAGAAAAGAAACGACCATATAATTTTGGTCCCAATAATAGCCTAAGCACAACTTAGGCCTCTGCTTCGAATCGAAATTCTTTTGCCCACAATAAATCGAGGGTTTGAAATAAATTGGAATCAAAAAGATGTTGTCGCCGTTGATCAGACATTTCGTGGGCGAAAAAAAACAAATACCTCGAAGACACAACCTCAAATACGATACTACGCCGTTATAGTGCCGCGCGATTCTAGAACAAGTCGTTTTAAATATTATAATCTGTTATGCAACTTTTTTACCTTATGTATGGTATACCGCATACATAATCTGTATCTTTTGTTTTATTTCGTACCTAATATGTGTGTGTGTCGAAATAAATGTTATTATATTCTACTCTATATACTTAATAGTTGTAATTAGTTTCATTAGAGGTTTATTTACACTACCAATTACTAACAGAGTATCTTATTTTATTTGCGTTAGCAAACTATTGTAACTGTTGTTACTTAGTATGTACTCGTATATAAAAAAAACCTAAACTTTAACTTTAAACGTACCTAAATGGTTTTTGTCCAGTATGCGTCCTCACATGAGCTGTCAAGTTGGCCGCTTGTGAAAAGCTCTTATTGCAATCCCCACAGCGGTAAGGCCTCTCTCCAGAGTGGGTGCGAAGATGGGTCTTCAGGGTGGAGGGGCGAGCGTAGGTCTTACCACAGATCCTGCAGAGGTTGGGCTTCTGATCGTCGTCATCAGAACAGCCGCTTAGGGTTCCAACCTGGGATTGTTGATTGAATCTCGTTAGTCCAGCCAGTCATTTCCTAAAGCTCCACTTAATTAAACACATCACCATCATCAACCTATATTAGTCTACTGGTGGACATAGGCCTCCCCTAATGAGCGTCATAGCGCCCTGTCTTCAGCTTAAAGCATCCAGCATCTACCTGCAGCCTCAGATTTAAACACCGATCCTAAATAAATTATTAACCAAACCTTGCAACAGATTGGGTACAATATATCTTGTTTCTTTGTAAGGCTTTACATTTCATAAGTGACTCTACCCAAGACAAAAACACGGTCAGATAGAAAATAACTGGACTGTCCTGATGATAATACTCACATGAACTTTTCCTGAAACTGAACCGCATCCATAATCAAAATCCTGTGAAAGCATCTGCCCTTGATTCAATATCGTGTAGTTTCCCATCTGTTCCTTCTGTTCGTACAACTTCGGCGAAGCATCGTACAACTTCGACTGCGCTTCGTATAACTTCGGCGAAACTTCGTACAACTTTGGCGAAACTTCGTATAACTTCGGCGAGACTTCGTATTGTTTCGGAGACGTTTCGTACAGCTTCGGCGTCTCGTAGAACTTCGAGGGCGGTCGTTTTTGGTGCATACTCTTTTGTGTGAAAGGAGGTTTTTGTTGGAAGATTAAGTTATTCTGTTTTTGGTTTTGGAGTAGGGGTTTGAAGGTTGAGGTTGCAGTGATGAGTGGATCTGATTGGTTGGGCGTTCTGAAGTCTGCGGTGAAGGAGTAAGTAGCTGATGGGTATGAGTTTGGACTGATGACGTTTTGGGATTGAGGGTACACGACGTTCAATGACGGCGAGACTGGATTCTGGTTCCATTGAACCTACGAAATAAAAAGTACAAATATGAAACAAAAAAAAAACATTTCAAAGTTTATGGAAATATTGAGTAGAGTCCACCGAGACTACTTAACGACTTGTGTTGTGTCCAATACCTCTCTTTCACATTGTCCGGCCCGATATCGGATAGCGGAGGTTCATTTCATACATTTTACTTGCCCCGATATCGTATCGGCGCTCTATACGGATACCGGATCGAATAATGTGGAAACGCTCTTACTATTGCCATAAGAATAGACAAAACTGACTGATCTGTTCTGACAATTTATTAATTTTGTATGACAATGGTAACTACATATTAACATTAACTGACAAATAACGGGCGTAAAAACGCGAATAAACGCGTTGAAATCCTTTCATTTGAAAAAAATAGGTTATGTATGACAATAAATCAATCGAAATAAACAAAACAATAGTACAATTAGTTAGTAGAAGTTTTGATTGAATAGTTCGGTCTCAATATAATTTATTTTCTAAAGACGAATTGCACAAAATAGCGTGAACGTTATCCGTTACTACTTAATAATGTGACTTATGTAAATAGTAGTTTATGCCTACAGCTTCGCACGCGTTTTTTCTATGGACACTTTTAAAGATAAATCCTATCCCATGGGAACTTATTTATGTGTCAAACGTAGGGGTTGCCTATGTTTTATTCCAGGCCTAGAACTACATTATGTATATATGCAAAATGTCAGCCCAATCCGTTTTGATATTTAGGCGTAAAAAAGTAACAAACATCCATCCAAACTTTCGCATTTAAATTAAATTATTAGTGTGAAGAATTACCCTGTAAATTATTTAACTGACCTGGGAACACAGCTGGTCTGGTGGACATCCATGCATGGTCATGTTCATAGATACATTGACGCTCATTGTAGGGAACAGGGGCGGTATGGAGCCACCATAGTGCTCGTAGTAAGGATAACCGCCTGATCCACTATTCACCATCATCTGCAGACATCAAATGAGTGGTAATTTATTAAGATTTTAGGTTTATTCAAAGACCCGATTATGAAAGCTTCCCCAAGCATTACTTATACAGTAACTAGGTACGTGAGTTCTACTCAAGCTTAGGATCCCTGCTCAAGTAAATCTTTATTATAGAACGCAACTCTCACGCTACTTATCTAGTTGCACTAGAAAAATCATGGTTCAAAATCAGGTTTTGTCTTTGGTCTACACATTTATATAACCGAAAAACGTTCCTTTACCTTACCAACCTGACTATCACAATGAGTTTTTGTTGATTTGGTGGTTTTTGTGAAACGAAACGCAACGATTTCAAACATTTTTGGCGCTTTATTTTTAAAAAAGTTTTGGTGCGCAGAAATCTTTTCTCAAGCATTACACAAGCGTGGTCCAGACCACACTTGAGTAAAGATGAATTTAAAGAATCACTAGGCAGAGATATGAAAGTTTGAAATCGTGCAATTACTCAAGTAATGCTTGGTAACCGTTCAATAATGCGTAACAACGTGGTAAGAACACATCGTGACTAGGGAATGACGGTAATGGACCTATTGCCAATACCGGTAATTTTTCGGTATCAATATTTTTAAAACCGGGATCCCGGTATTTCGGTAATTTTTCGGTATTTTACTATAAATATTAAAAAAGTCGAAAAAAATGTTTTCTTCTGCGTGTTATATTGTTTAAGACTGTATAAGTATATCTTTATTGTAATAAAAAAGAGTTCTTAAAAAAAAGCAGTATTTTAAATCAACTTTAATTTTAACTGAGAATTTTTGGTACTTAGGTACTACTATACAGTCTTTCTTTAACTTAAACATACATAACAATCAAATATTTATCACAACAAGAAACAACTACAAACTTAATTAAACATTTAAAACTCGAAAGTTTTCACACAAATCCATAAAACAAAATAATCACGATATAAGTAATCAAACAAATAATTAAAAATTTAGAACTCTAAACATTCTTAATAACACATTAATAAAGATTCGAAATAATCAACATTTAGAACTAAGATCTTTTTTGACATAATTATAATCAACTATACAGGGTGTTTGGTACATGGATCGACAGGATTTTTTGGGGTGTGGGGGGGGTGGGGGTCACGTGTTATTTTTCCCCGATACACCCGATGTCCGAAGTGTCACGGTAGTTTAGATATGCTAATTTTTAGTTTTTTTTTAAACCACCCGAAATCTTGTCTTTAAATCGTCATACCTTTTTTGTGTGTGGTTATTATACCACAAAATAAAGTATGCTTGTATTCTACGATGTTTTCCTATTATAAATAAATCATTACTTGTTACAATTAATATCCACAAAAAAACTTTTGAGCTTTCAAAGTGGTAAATCGGCGTAAATGTTATGAAAAGTGACGAACGAACGAGTGAACTTCTAAATTCATTGAAAAAAAACTAAAAGTCATTTTGAAATTAGCTTTCTTTTAAAAAGTTCCCCTTAACCCTTTCTAACGATATGCTACATGGCAGAAATACTACATCAGGGGTCGACCTAAGTGATACTTTGTTGCTAGGGTCAAGATAAAGAAAATACGTTTTTTATGTTATGTTGTTTTTATTACATTTAAATTACAACATTTGCTCAAATTGACCGCCTCCACACCTTATGCATGCACGACATCTTTTTCTGATTTCTGTGGTTGTGGTTGAAAGCAGCATTTCCTCTTGCATTTTTACGAATGCGGTGTTAATTCGTTCCACTAAAATTTCTTTTGTGGGCACCTCTGTTGCATAAACTAATTCTTTTGCACGTCCCCATATGTAGAAATCCAGGGGTGTCAGATCTGGGGACCGTGGTGGCCATGGTATAGGGCCAGCTCTACCGATCCACGAGTTAGGAAATACATTATCTAAATGTTCTCGTACCGTTCGTTGGTAATGTGCCGGACAGCCATCATTTTGGAAAATAATTGGCACATCTTCTTCTAAAACACACACTGTTTTTGAACTTGTCACTGCGAAATGCTACGATACACTGATTACCGTTTGAACCTTGTGCTCGTGCGTAGTAACAATTGATAGATAACTGGCCTACCGAGCGAGAGCGCACTATGCAATTCAAAATGTGCGTGACAAAGAAAGAGGCACCGCACGGGTCCGACGGTTTGTTTCCATGAAATTACAGGAACTATACTTGTTTTGCACTCACACCTGCATTCGTCGTTAATTTCGTCAATCAGTTTTGAGCTTTATGCATGCAGAAATAATGTCCCGAACGCTATGCTCGCTATTAGCTAGGCGGCTTACTCAAAGCCACCCGCGTCCGTCTATCTGCTTGCTAGTATACTTTGATTGTTTAAAAATATCTATTTATAGATATTTTAAAACATTTTGATATTTTTCTTTTTTTGATTTAAATCAAAAAACAGTCTAACACTATCCTTCGGGCACTTGGTCGTTTATTTATTTTGAAGTCGGTTTGAGACCCCGTGAACAAAAACATGGTGAAGCGAAAACATAGACTGTCCATCAATTTTACAATCATTATAAATTTAAAATAAGTTGTTTGTAATCTAGAGCCGCCTTATGAGTTTTTTTCATTTATTTTAACGTTAAATTCAAAATACCGAATTACCGGTATTTGCAATTTCAATACCGGTATTCCGAAGTGCCTGAAATAACTCGGTATTACCGGTTTTTCGGTAATACCGAATACCGGTGTCCATTCCCTAATCGTGACTTGAGGGTTATATGAGTGAGTGTAGAGTTTGACATGATTTCCCAAGCATTGTTAAAATTAATCTTTACTCAAAACTGTACATAAGCATCACTCAAGCATATAGGTCGATGACTGAGCTGAGCATGCTTTCATAATACGGTCCATAGCGACGTTGATGCTCATTGTGGGGAACAAGAGAGGTATGGTATAGAGCCACAATCGTTTTCGTAGTACGGGTACTCGCCTAATCCACTTTTTACCATGATCTGCATAAATGTAATGAGTGGTATTAAAGCTCGTTTATAATGTTACCTACGTTGATGCTCAGGGGAACAATGTAGGTATCCACTGTTCTCCATCATCCGCAGACAAAGGAATGCTTATTTTATTCATCCTTATGTCCTATCCCACGGGAACTGATGTATGGGATAAAAAGTAGCCTATGTGTTATTCCAGGCCTAGAAATACCTGTATGCAAAATTTCAGCTCGACCTTTCAGTAGTTTTTGCATGACAAACATACATATCTACAGACATGTTTACAAGCTTTCGCGTTTATAAAGGTCCAATTTCACCGTTAAAATTCAACGCGTTCAATTGAAGTTAAAATCCGTTTACGCATTAAATGAGTTCAGTTGGTACATTTAACATTTCACCGTATGAACAAAACGCAGTTAACGCGAAACTCCTGAACACCCGATATTGACGGTTCAGCGTTTATAAGCGCTTTTAAGAATTTGTCAATGTCGTTTTGTATACGTATTTTGAAGGATTCTGGCAGTAACGAAAACACGATCAAAATGTAGCTCCAAACAGTGGAAACACTTATTGGATTATGTATTAATAAGTGTCAATTGTATCCTATGTTATAATAACTGTTTGTTTCCTAAATAAAAACAAACAAAACCAAACAAAGCCGGTGAAATCGGTTTGACTTTAAACGAGATTAAACTCGATATATATACGCGTTTACTTAGAAACGAGTTTAGTTGAACGCGTTTTAAGATACTAACAATAAATACCCTCCTAAGTCGGATAAAGCAAACAGTTATTATTATAAACACAACAAGCTATTAAAAACACAACAAAAAGGAAGCCACAAATAGCAGTTCTAAAGAAACAAGGACCCTCATACTAAAAACAAGCGAAACTTTTCTTCTTTCAATGTAGGCCATGAGAAAATTTTTCTCTTAAAATAAACAGCGCAAAAAATTCTTGCTCGTTTTATAACCACAAATAAAAATCAAATGAAGCCTGCCAACTCAAAGGGAAACCTTACAGCCATATTAATTACAATAATCATAAAGTCCCGCCCCTAAGCTTTTCTCCCTGACATTCCCATTTTCCGAATTTCTCCCAACTTCCCCCCGTGAGCGAGACGGTTGATAGGAAAACTGTGTTTTGAAAGGGGAGGGAACTTTTCCGTTATTTCGTCTTTATTTTGAAGCCACCATTACAGTTTCCAAATTATTATAAAATAGTTTCTGCCCGCAGTTTCGCACGGGCGTTTTCTTATTTCTATCCCACGGGAACTGATTTATGTGATAAAAAGTAGCCTATGTTTAATAGCTACATCTTTATGTACATCGTAATTGGATGGGTGACCGCGTGACGTTGACTTTTTGTTGTTTTACGAGGAAATATTGCTTTTTTTGGATTTTTATATATTGATATTTCCATGTATGTTATGTAAGTTGTATGCATATAATTATAGTTCCATGTATGTTTATAATAGAAATAAATTAAAACCAGTATAATTTTCAATTGAGACAATTGAGCTTACTGCAGACTGTTGAAAACAATCTACAGGTAGCTCAACTTATACATATCAATACTAGTCGGAAGCGTAGCCAAGACGCTGGCAGCATTCCTTGCAATTGTTGCAAGTTGTAATCATATTCTGTAATTGTTATTAATTTAAATAAATCCATATATTGTCAACATTATTATGTTCAAAAAATCACGATGAAAGAGGCGTGCACAACATTCGCCTCTACAATCACAAACCCAAATTCAATAAATCAGTCCAACTGCAATTCAACAACCGAATTCAAACACCCTTCCCTTTCCCGTTGCAAGTGTAAAAGAGACACACATTCCTGTGAGTGTACGGCTTCGCTGCAAGAGTAAAGGAGATAAACATACCTGAGGGTGTACTGCTTCGTTGCAGTCTCCATGGACGACGGCATGCTTGAGCGAGAGTAGGACGTCCGCTGCCTCCCCTCCCCCTCTCTCGCGGTACTCCGCAGGGTTGCCCCTGGTGGACAAAGTAAAATAATAAACTTTATTTTTGTAAAACTGTATTTTTTTTTAAATAAATTGTATGAAGTCTTATTACCTACATTTGAACTACGTAACTATGCAGAGTCATAGAAATGTTTATTATGTATTATAAATCCCTATGTATGTATGTAGGTAGGTAGGTATATTATCTGACGTCTTGTAATATTATGAATAAATACTAAGAGTATGATAATATGAACTAGTTTTTCAATCATGAAATTGCACAAATTCACGCGTTTTTCAAAAAAGTCTAACTGTAGAAAAAGCCTTATAAAAATTATTTAGCAATTTTATTATGTCATTAATTTATTACAGATTTTTTTTAAAGATTTACCTATTCAATTCTGTGCCGCTATGTGTTAAATTTTTATTCGTTTATTACCTTACTTTAACATAACTTAAATTTTCTTTGATATTAATGTTTTTTGTATGTGTGCAATTTTTTGTTTTACTAAACACAGGTTTATCTAGTTCTGGCATAATGGTTTTACTTAGCTATATTTATTCGATAGTGTGCAGTATCGTCTTTCTTTTAACAAGTTTCTTTGAATTTTATCGCAAAAAAAATTATGCCTAGTTATTAATTTTTTGAAGTCATATACCCTTTTATGCAAAGTGGCTTAGATGTACTTAGATTTTTTTATTAGTAGTACAAACCATAGCAACTCACTAGATGGATGTCAACTTGAAAACAAAAAAAATTAAGAAAAACCAGTTGGATCATAGCATTTTAATCTTGCCTAATCGTCCGTATAAATAATGGAGGATTCCAACCCTACTTCCGATGAAACATATCAGTTTACATTTGATTACACGCTGATTAAGTTTTAGGGGTCGCTGCTACCTGCATCTCTTTGGCGAATGAATGAGATTAACCAAACATAGAATAGAAAAAACATTTATTTGGATACAGAATAAAAAAAGTAAAATAAAAGTCAAGCAGACGAGCTGATGACCGGCAAGATGAATAGGGATGAACATTGATTTATGGGATGAATAATATATTTTCTACTCAAAGAAAAGAAACGTGCTAACTGGTAAGTAAGCATAATTACTAAGCAAAGTCAACAGATAAATCAATTTTTCACTTTCCGTGCTCTAAAAGTGTGTCATTGTAGCGTAGCTAAAATTCGTGCATTTTCAGCACTAGAAATGAAAAAATATTATTAATTGTTGTCTGAAATCATCTCAGACAGTGAATTGTCTTCTTACATAAAGACTCGACTATTCAGTGTCCACTGACCGCTCACATCCTCCAGGACATCACTGTTGAGGTTCTGATAAACTAACACCTCACCTGTACGGCGGACACGGCGAGTAGGGTAGGGAACAGTGGCTCGAGTTCCAACGCCGGTAATGAGAACGAGCCCATGTCCTCGGTCCACTGTCCGCTCACATCCTCGAGGACATCACTGTTAAGGTTCTGATAAACTAACACCTCACCTGTACGGCGGACACGGCGAGTAGGGGAACAGTGGCTCGAGTTCAGGACATCGCTGTTAAGGTTCTGATAAACTAACACCTCACCTGTACGGCGGACACGGCGAGTAGGGGAACAGTGGCTCGAGTTCCAACGCCGGTAATGAGAACGAGCCCATGTCCTCGGTCCACTGTCGGCTCACATCCTCCAGGACATCGCTGTTAAGGTTCTGATAAACTAACACCTCACCTGTACGGCGGACACGGCGAGTAGGGGAACAGTGGCTCGAGTTCCAACGCCGGTAATGAGAACGAGCCCATGTCCTCAGTCCACTGTCCGCTCACATCCTCGAGGACATCACTGTTAAGGTTCTGATAAACTAACACCTCACCTGTACGGCGGACACGGCGAGTAGGGGAACAGTGGCTCGAGTTCCATCGCCGGTAATGAGAACGAGCCCATGTCCTCAGTCCACTGTCCGCTCACATCCTCGAGGACATCACTGTTAAGGTTCTGATAAACTAACACCTCACCTGTACGGCGGACACGGCGAGTAGGGGAACAGTGGCTCGAGTTCCAACGCCGGTAATGAGAACGAGCCCATGTCCTCGGTCCACTGTCCGCTCACATCCTCCAGGACATCGCTGTTGAGGTTCTCGCTTAGGACATTGAAGTCTTCGCCATTTTCTGGGCAGCAGGGGTCGTTTTCTTGCTGCAAAGAGAATGGCACTATGTCTTTAATTCGATAAAATATTAGCGTTAATGCGCTCTACAGGTTTTATATTTCTTTCTATTTCAATCTAAAGCTTGCGCTTATTGATCGAATACCGTTACGCTACCACACAGCACAAAAACGTGCATTAAAATATTGGCTTTAAACTCATTATCTTTAGATACATTTTGCAGGGACACAATGGTTTCCCACAAGCTTTAATGGAGTCCGCGAGCTGTCGGTCATCTGACAAAGATAAAAAAAGACGTGTGGCACTCGGGGACTGCCGCGGTTAAGCCATTGCATAGTGTTAGGTTATTTTCGTTACGGAATTTCTAGATTCGGTCTCCACGCTCAAGGCCCGCGATAGAAGCTATGCAATAGCTTAAAAAAACAGTCGAATTGAGAACCTTCTCCTTCTTTTGAAGTCGGTTAAAAAGTAGAGGCGCGGCTAGGTAGTACCAGCCCGTAGTCCAGTATCGTTATGGAACGATCATTAGTCACTTTCTAAAACTATGTTCATCGTTTGCCGAGTCGCCGTCTCCACACAAGAACTCGTTTACCCCAACGGTTGTTGGTTCTTCGTTAAAACTAATAATGAGTTTCAAATTTATGAGATGACAAAACCCAACATTATTATATTCATTAGAAAATTTCAAAAATCCATCCTACTATTTGTGATATCTATTAGAAGCTATTTATTAATCTCTTGCCTCTGCTTATGTAATAGTTTTATTATGTAAAGCTTAGGCAGAGATACGAAGTTGCCATTTGTGGACACCAAACTCTATTGACGCATCTCTGCCTAAACTATATAAAATAAAACTAATACAGAGGTATTAAAAATAGCTTCTAATAGGTATCACAAACTGTACGATGGATTTTTAAAATTTTCCTGTTATAAAATAGGTGGTAGCGCCACATTGGCTCGGGTATGCGCCTTAATTCATTCATCGATGTATACAAAGAAGCTAAGATTCTAAAAAAGTGTAAGTAACGTAAACTGCTTTCCAGACAGAATGCAGATTAAAACTTTTAAATCCATCATGGTTATTAATAATAAAGTTATTTACAACGGGATATTTACCATGGCGCATGAAACTGCCGAAATATTGGAAAGCTCAAAATTCAAATCATGGTAAATACCCCGTTGTAAATAACTTTAGAATGCAGATTGTACGCTCCTGAAATGAATAAAAAGGTACCATCGGGCTGAGAGCCGGCGACCGACAGTCATAAATATAGGTAACTGGCTGTGCGCCGCGGCTTCGCACGCGTTGTTCCTATGGAAACGTTTATAGGTGTTTTAACGGCAATTATTAGAATTTTTCTCGCCGTAAAAACCATCCTTCAACGAACATTAAAAAAAAATTACCAAATTGGTCCAGGCGTTATTGAGTTATGCGCCAACATATTTAGCGATTCATTTTTATAATATAGACAAGATAAAGTGAACTAAAACCCGACTGCGGCATTTGCGTAATTATTTTAACAATGAAATTTTCGACCCTTACTTACCCTGCTATCTCGTTAGAACCCTAATAATGTATATCTTTATATACCCTATAACCACCTGGGTATTGAGACGAATCAATCGATACATCATTTGCTGAAATCGAACGAGTAGTTTGGAGCGCTACGGCTACGTGGGAACATAAAAATCGTGTACATACAAACATAGGGTGCCAACGTATAGGTAGGTATTATATTAACTATATTTTATTATAAAACTTTTAAATCCATCATGGTTATTAATACTAAAGTTATTTACAACGGGATATTTACCATGATTTGAGCTTTCCAATACTTCGGCACAGTTTCATGCGCCATGATCACGGAATAACTGAATGTCTTGCAAGTGAGTTATTATGGGCAGATATATCGATCTACCCTCTTTTTCAGTCTTTTGCTACGAATGTTACCACTACCACCGGTTCATTATCGAACGCAACTCGATCACGCCACACGACACTGACGGTATCACAACGCGGTTCGGTTAGTCACTTCTTCTTTTTTTACACATTTGATCATGGCGCATGAAACTGTGCCGAAATATTGGAAAGCTCAAAACTCAAATCATGGTAAATATCCCGTTGTTAATAATATTATATTATATTTATGTCTATTAACTATATGGTGTTAACCCTACTCTGTTGGAATTCGGGTACTTAATAAAATTATAAAATTACTTTTAATACTCACACAATATCTTTGGTGTCTGTCTGCTTGACCGGGGTGTTATGAGGTGGTTTTATTTTAGGTTTATCTCCATAGATTTAATCTATGATTATCTCAGTTGGCGACGACATCAGATATCACTCAAAACTAGGATTTGTATTAAGAATACCAGCGAGCTAACTCCGAACCTTATTTTGTATGAGAACATCAACGTCGCGTACCTACCGTTAAATCCTGTATCAAGGGACATCTTCAGGGTTGTAGGAATCGCATTTAGCTTTTTAGGGCTGCCTACCACATTGGCTCTTATTCGAAGTAATTAGGGAAGGCCATGGTATCCAACGGCAGCAGAGCATCCCAAAAACCGACAGTAATTCTAGTTGTATCTTTAAAAGTAAAGGACATAACTAGAATTCGTGTGGGTTCGGTAAAGACCAATCATTAAGTTAATGTCTGCCTTTATTCTTTCGGAAGCACGATGCAACTTCGATTTTCAAACTTTGATTTGAAGATTCGACAAAACCACGCGCGCTCACCGGCCGACAAAAAAGTTTTGAAACTTTTTAAAGTTGCCACATGGGCCTCACCTCGCAGCAATGAGGGAAGTCGATGGTATCCAGAGGCTGTAGAGGATCGCACAGCGCACGCTGGCAGCACGCCGTGAACTGAGGGTTGTTGGGCATGTACTCCATGGCCCCGCCTTCTCGGATCGCGCATGTCAGAGGGCGGGTCACAGCCTCCGTGGTTCATCCATGCCTGGGGGGAAAAATTATAATTTAAATTTATTAATATTAGCTTCTGCATGCGGCTTGGCGCGGATAAAAAGTTTACGATGTCCCTTCCCAGAATAACACATCAAGAATCTATCAATTAGAATCTAACGCCTTGCTATCCATACCTACTTTTGTCTATAACTAAACAAAAAGGTATGAATTGGTTAAACTAGAGCATCTCCAAAATTTTTGCATTAGGTTCATATTTGGTTTACGCAATTATGACCTCAATCTCAACGGCCTATATTGGCCCACTGGACGCAGGCCCTTATAAGTGCCTTATCGGCCAAAATCTAATCCTCATGCTGGGCATGTAAGTTCGGGATCGAAGTTTGGTGGTAGAATTGTTCTACAGGGGGCGCTGCTCCCCGCCCCCGGTGGATATCCCTTAGTCGCCTCTTTCAACACCCACCCCAGTTGGGGTGATGCAAATTCTAAGCCAGTATCACACAGCTACTACATTCCTACCTTCGTCTACAAACAAATAAACAAAAAGGTATCAATTGAATAAACTTGAGCGTCTCCAAAATTTTGGCATTAGATTATGTGGTAATCTGACCATGTCTCTATTTTTCGCACCATGCTCAAGTGGCTCCCTATTCGACTTCGCCGGGACATGCATGTTTTTTCTCTTCTCTATTCTATTCTCTATAATCCTTCACCTGTGTATCTATAAAATAAATTTGAGTTCCTTCATTCATTCTACTAACTCCCTCAATCTTAGGACATCAGATATGGTACTTCTCATGTTTCCCACATTCATAATCCATTCCTAATCCTTTTTAGCGTACAGGCTGTTCGTCTATGGAACAAACTGCCCGTCGTCGCTATCAAACTTGCTCCTTCCATCAACTCTTGCAAATCCAAACTTAAGTCCCATTTCCTATCTGCCGCTATCTAAACCATGATTTTACCTTTCTCATTCACTTTAACATGACCTGTAGGTAACTTTTTTTCGTTTCCTATCTCCTCCTGCAGCATTTTTGACATAATAATATTTAGTTTTTAAGTGAATCAGCTTTATTTTTTAATATGATTTAACCTTTTCTAAGTGTACATTTATTGTATTTATGGAAATAAAGCATTTTTGAGTTTGAGTTTGAGTTTAGGCTTGTTTGTTTTTAGTTTTATCTTGTTTTATATTTTACCTATGTAAAATTGTCTAGATATGTTTGTATTTGTATTGTATGTATTAACTTTTATACTGTTTACTCCTGTGCTACCAACTCTTTACCTACTTACCTACTTATATCTATTGTTTAATTGTGTAAATTGAAGAATTTCGTCGTGTGGTGCCGGCGGCATAGAACCACCCCAATTCTTCCCGTGGGTGTCGTAAGAGGCGACTAAGGGATATCTTCTGGAGGGCGGGCAGCAGCGCCCCCTGCAGAACAAATCTTCCACCAAACTGCGATCCCCAACCCGCATGCCCAGCGTGGGGATTATGGGCATTACCCCCCATGAGTTAAACACCAAAAAGGCGTTTATCAGGGGGAGGCCTGCGTCCAGCAGTGGACCGATATAGGCTGTGGATGGTGGATGGATGGATGGAAGAATTTGCTTTATGCAACAACAACGCCTATTGTACCTACGTATTTTATTTTAAAAAAAATATTCAGATATAAGTTAGTTTCATTTTTATTTAGATATAAATTATTTTGTTATAGACATTAAAGTGTTCATTAATTCATTATTTTTGACAATAAACATCATCAATAATTTTCATTTCCCAATTGATCATGAATGAAACAGAACGAGTTAATAAATGATACATTATATATAATACCTATGTATTTTGGAAACCGTATTATATATTATATATTTAATTTAGTTAAATTTATATTATTTAAGTGTTTTTGAGTATATATTAAATACAGGGAATGTTTTATGGTGATTTCTATACCAAGGGAATTTATTTATGGGAAACCTATGTTTGATTCCAGGATTAGTAAACATTACTAAAAAATTAATAAACGAATGATAAAATAAAGTTAAAAACGACAGCGCGACTACGTAAAAGTTGTTAATTGTTTTCTTTTAAAGCATTACAAAAATTCATTTACCTACATATCGGATAAAAAGCTTGGTTCCTCAATAAAATAAAGTTAAAAACTACAACCCGGCTACGTAAAATGGTCCAAAGCTGTTCCAAATAAATATGACCGATTGAAAATTATCCATCATTGAATTTTTATGATAATGATGTAAAAATTGTTAACTTCAATGCCTCTAAAACGCAAGCATGCCTCTTCTCTGCAAGAAAGAGTCCGCTTGTCCAGCTTCCTGTTGTCCGGAATGAAGGTCCCGGTATCTATAAAGGATCAACTGGAGCTCCTCGGTGTCACTCTCACACCATCTTTGAACTTTGGTACATTTATCGAGTCGAAGGCTAAAACAGCAGCCATGAAGCTAGTGATCCTAAATAAGGGTGATACTTGACACCGGGACAGCTTCTATCCCTTTATCAAGCACAGGTCCGCCGGTCTGGTTTGGAGTATTGCTGCCATGTTTGGGACGGCTCGGCTAAGTACCAGCTTGCAGCCTTAGACTCGATCGAACGTAGAGCCCTCAGACTCATTGACGAGCAGCACCTTGCAGGCCTATATCTAGTATAGGCTGATGATGATGAGTTTTTATGTTGAAGCGAATGAATTCTATATGTGACCACAAAAGCTACTTGAACATAACAATTCAATGATGAATAATTTTCAATCGGTAATATTAATTTGGAACACCGTTAGACGTTTTTTTACAACTTTTACGTAATTGAGTTGTAGTTTTTAACTTTATTTTATTGAGGAACAGCTGAACACCAAGCTTTTATTTAAGTCTGGTAATTTTTTTTACAGTAGTAGGTAGGTAACTTAGGTACCTACTACTTTATTAACCTTCTACGGGTGGGTGTTATTAACACGTGTTAACATACATTTTCTTATAGAATGCTACATGTTGTACTACATTTTGTATAGGAAAAGTGGGTGCAAGTTCGGTGGAGGGAAACTTATATTATTTAGTCAGAGAAAATTTTCCCGACATATCTTCCGACGACGGCTGCGCGGCTGTGTGATTTTATCCGATGTTTGTAATTTTTTCTCTATTTATTTGTACAAATCGATTATAAAAAAATATATGGTAATTAGCTATTAATTATGATTTACTATAATGAATATAGATTTATTAAAAACTGTTTCTCGAAAATTATTGTTGTGTTTGATTGAACTGTGTTTTTACAGATCACCAAAAAGCATCATACTTGCATAGCCTTGGACGTAGACATTAATGGTTCCCATCACTATTTAGCATAATTAGGTAACAACTCTACCTAACCAGACATTTCTTTTACAAAACATTTATTATCATCTTTTAACCGAAATACAAATGTACAAATATAACTGACCTCTGATATAAAACACTTTTTTAAAAAACAAATCCAAAATCCATTAGGCACGTCACATCACACATCACAAATACACCTCATTGTCCACTAATTCAATTATAAACCGAACATGCGCGCTGGCAACACTGCATATTTGAATTTACAAAAGGAACGTCCCATGTCCACCACTACACGATGACTAAACTAAACTATCTATGCTATCCACCCGCCCCCAATGTAATTGGATGTTTGTAACCTCTTTGTAACCAACCCCGATGAAAAAAAAACATGACATATTGTGCGCGGGAAAAGTGACATGACGCGGTGTCAGGTTTACGCGGCAGCAGCGGAAGCTTTTGTTTTTGTGGCGAGTGCGTTTAGTGAAGTGTTGAGATTTGTGATGATAAATTATGGCAAATTACCAAACCAACCGCTGCTGTGGTCGTACAACCTAACTTAATAGTGCTAAGTATGACATTATCGGCTCTCGTAGCGCAATGCTAAGTTGTGCTTTTCTTTGTATTTTTTTTCTTTGTTATTAATAACCTACCTATCGATAGAAATCAAATAATATAAAGAAATTACCCACGGTGTTAACAATACCAATACCTATCGATTGTTATAATTTTGACAGTTCTGTTAACATTTTATAAAGCTTACCATCATACTTATGAACGGTGAATGCAGATTATATTCGCAGATCTGAAGATATTTCTCGCAGTCGCAGCCAATCCACAATTTCATAGAAGAAATAATATTTCACCAGCAAAAGAATCTGTAAAACGACAAAAAAACATATCGAAATGACTACAAAACTACAAAATAACAAATCCACTCGGTACGCTGCGTGTGCTTGATTATTATCCAACACCAGGCACCATTTACCGATGGAAATAATTATTATACCGACCGATGCATGATGTACTTGTATTGTAAATAAATAAAAAATAAATAAATATAGTACTTATATATAGTAAGTTCTAAAAACTGTAGGTAGATAAGAGGAATTGACAAATCAATATCTCAAAATGCCTATAAATATCAAATGTGATTTTTATTAAAATCGAGCTATAAATTCGAAGTTATTGTAACATATATTAAGTAAAACAACTGTGAGACATTATCAAAAACAAATTGATTTGGCTCAATGAAGCGCACGCAGAGTGCAAAAAACAGGTCCTACTACGAAAGCTTGAAATCTGCTACGAGCATCGAGTGCTACGGCTACGCGCCTACGAGAAATGCTACGATACTTTGTGTATATTTTTAGACAATCCAATACGGGGAAAAGCAAAACAAAACCTTTTATTATTTCCTTTTTGCTTTGTTTTTTTGTGATCTATATTATGTTACTATCCATCATAATAATAGGTCTTATTTTATATAATAATCGCTGAGTTTGTGTTATTTTTCCTTGTAATGGTTTTTGTAAAATTTTATTATACATATTTTGTCTATGGGTATGAAGTTGTCATCTTTGTGTATTGTCGTCACTCATAGGGGCCCGAACTGAAAACCAGCGCAGTACAGGGCAAATGTCATATACTGCAAAATACTGAGCTAGGGTCCCTTTTTACCCAATGTAGATTTAAGTACTTATTAGTTTTAATTATCCTATTATTGTACGTACCATTCTTTTTTTATTGGGTAAAATAAACGAATTTTATATCTTTATCTCTCAAACCAATTTGATTTCGTATCACACGAATATATAAATATATATAAATATAATGCGAAAGAAGGATGGATGGATGTTTGTAACCTCTTCAGGCCAAAACTACTGATATGATTGGGCTGAAAATTTGCATACCGGTAATTCTAATCCTGGAATCAAACATAGGCTACCTTTTATCCAATAAATAAATACCCGTGGGATAGTAATTACCTTTACACTTTTCCATAGAAACAACGCATGCAAAGCCGGGGGCAGAAACTAGTACCAAATATGTATAGTAGTTTATAGTAATTTCTTATTTTCTTTGTGTCCAATGCTTATCGCACCCAGCGCCTTAGTTTAGTTTAGTTTTAGCATGAGCGCCTAAAAACCAGGCGTTGCTCGACTTAATTTTGGTTCACATGTTGGATACATTTTTTGTGTATTAGTGAGCCAGAAAAACTATTTTTTTCTTTCTTCTTTATTTCTAAATAAAAGAAAGCTGATAATTATATAGATAAACAAAATTTAAGGCTTTCAGCTGAAAAGGACATAGAAATTGTGATAGTTCACTGAGAATTCCACAACACAGCTTAAATGTCGTATCTAAACCGTTGCCAATCGTGTCTTCGAAAATCCTCATGAGAATATCGTTTGCTTGATTCAGAGTAGCACTTGGCCCACCCAGGTAGCAGCTCATTGAAGCGAGAGCCCAGCCAGGATGCACGCAATCAGGTGATGACGGCACATTTGACGCACTTGCAGATAGGTACCTTACCTACCTACACCTACTACGAAAGCTTAAATAATAATATTATATACAATAATAATGATATACAAATATATTTTTAAACTTACACTTTTATTTCGAAAAACAATAAAATAATAATAACAGAATAAAACAATTTGGTACAACTAATATTTACACCTATAAAAATCTAAGCCAGAAGAGTCACACTAATATTATAAATGCGAAAGTTTGTATGGATGTATGGATGGATGGATGTTTGTCACACCAAAACTATGAACGGATCAGGCTGAAATTTTGCATACAGGTGATTCTAATCCTGGAATCAAACATAGGCTATCCTATCCTATCCCATTAATCAGTTTCTGTGGGATAAAAATCACCTTTTAACGTTTCCATATGAACAACGCGTGCGAAGCCGCGGGGCGCAACCAGTATTACTATATGGAAAATTTCAGCCCGATCCGTTCAGCAGTGGTTTTGGCGTGAAGAGGTAACAAACATCCATCCATCCATATGTCCATCTATACAAACTTTCGCCTTTATAATATTAGTGTGATGTGATGGATGTGATAGTGTGATTTTCTGCCAGAAGGTAGAGTGCCCAGTTGAATGGCAATGCTAATTCGTTGACAGATATTGCCAGCACTCCGATCACTCACTCCACCTGTAAACACCACAGAAGTTTGGTAAGATCTTTATAAATGGATCTTTAAAATAAAGTTTAGCGTATTTTCGCCGCTCGTGGGACTTAGCTGATGTTGCTGCGGATGTTTTTTTTTAATATATTAATATATCCGCTATACGTAGCCCCGTTTGGGGGAGGAGGAAGGGAGGAGCCTATGTTCAGCTGTGGCTGTACAGTACGGGCTGATGATAATGATGAAATCTATTAATATAATCTTACTAGCTGCGCCCCGCGGCTTCGCACGCGTTGTTCCTATGAAAACATTAAAAGGTGATTTTCATCCCACGGGAACAGATTTATGGGATAAAAAGTAGCCTATGTTTTATTCCAGTATTAGAATTACCTGTATGCAAAATTTCTGCGCGAAGCTCTAATAATAGTGTAGAGATAAGAACCGGCCGAGCTCTATTGTTGTATAAAAATTCTATTGTTCGAGTTGCTAGCTGCGTATTTCTTAAACGAGTCCGTGAACATTTGAGTAGTAATGCACCACTACCCTCTATCTATGATATAAATTATACTCTCATGCATTAGTGTTCGTAATAATTATCTGTTAGTTCATTCTATCATTTTTAAGCTATTGCATAGCTTCTATCGCGGGCCTTGAGCGCGGGGACCGAATCCAGAAATTCCGTAACGAAAAAACCTTGACGTTTGTCTCTTTAGTTCAGCAACTCGCCTCTAGATGGCATTGCAATAGCTTTACCGCGGCAGTCCCCGAGTGCCACACGTCTTTTTTTTTGTTTAAATTATTACTTATTATTACTTAATAAGTGTATCATTAATTATACAAAAATGTACATGTTTATTATCTCTCTTGTGGTATTAGTATATCAAAATTTTATAAATGTATTTTCATTAAGTCTCAGTTCGTATGCAATTTGTGCAAATTTGTTTTTAACGTAGTTTTTAAACAAGCCAAGTATGGCTTAAAAAACAGCTCAATGTTATGTTCACAAGCACTAGGATTAAACTTACACTAGTCCTTTGTAATACTATATCTTATATGTTAATAAAGAAATTTTGAAACTGAAAACTGAAACTGTATGCAAAATTTCAGCCAGATCCGTTCAGTAGTTTTGGCGTGAAGAGGTAACAAACATCCATACATCCATCACGCTAATCACATCACATCACACTATCACACTACTAATATTATAAATGCGAAAGTTTGGATGGATGTATGGATGTATGGATGTTTGTTCACGCTAAAACTACTGAACAGATCGGGCAGAAATTTTGGTTACAGGTAATTCTAATACTGGAATAAAACATAGGCTACTTTTTATCCCGTAAATCTGTTCCCATGGCATAAAATTCACCTATAAACGTTTCCATAGGAACAACGCGTGCGAAGCCGCGGGGCGCAGCTAGTACATCCATACATCCATCCAAACTTTCGCCTTTATAATATTAGTGTGATGTGATGTGATATCCTTCGAGTTTGCTTGTCTTGGAATTTCAGGCATATGACGATGGTGCGGGGCGGGGCAGTGCATCGTAGATCGTAGAGTAGGGGCAATTACGGTGTCCTTGCGGGCGAGGTATTGGATTGTTATTGCTTAGGTGTTACATGATATCGTCGGTCTGCAAAGCAAGTCGCATTATCATCAGCCCGCAAACGTCCACAGCAGAACACGACACGCCGAATTGCTTATTTATATAACTAACACAATATTTTACAAAACGAATTAGGTACATGAGTTACTTCACATAATTTTTTATCATAAATAATTAAAATTACCTACCTATCTTTTAAATTATTATTTTTATAAAATACATCAATAGAGTTTTTTTTAATTATTATTGAGAATATTATACGTTAAAAATGAAACAGTTACGTCAATAAGGAAAACAAATTAAGTATTTAAAATAACAATTAAATAACAAACAACAACGGTCCTAAGCCGCCTACAACGCAAATGGAAGTCACCATCATCATCATCATCAGCCCCTATACGTCCACAGCTGAACATAGGCTTCATCAAACGACGACGTTAATCCCCATGCTGGGCATGCGGGTTGGAGATCGCAGTTCAGTGGTAGATTTGTTATGCAGGGGGCGCTGCTGACCACCCCCACCCCCGGTGGATATCCCTTAGTCGACTCTTTCGACACCCATAGGAAGAGATGGGGGTGGTGAACATTCTAAGCCAGCAGCACAACACAACTGAAAACTTTAAACAAAATAATAATAATTATTAAAATAAATATTTATTTTCTCACACCAATGTCTTAACTAAAGCGTCTTAACTAATTTTAACTAAAGCGAAACCCGACATGGGGGCATAAAAAGCTGATTTCAGGCATCCAGTCTCTCATAACATAGTCAGACTATGTTGTGAGAGACTGGATGCCTAAAAAAGGTGAGAGACTGATGCCTAAAATCTTTTTATGCCCCCATCTCGGAAAGAGTATTATTGCTCTTCGATATCTGAGTGCCGCTTTTATCCGCTAGGGCTAGAGGATAGAGTGAATTGAATTTAGAACATCGTGTGCACTAAGTTTGTGAATTCAAAATATCAATAAAGCTATTATGGTACTTCTACTTCCATGGTGCCGAATTTATCATACCTACAAGCATCACAAGCTTTTTAATTTGTTAAAAACTCATACTAGGAACCTTCTTTGTGTACTTTTTAATTAATTTGCTTTTCGCGCGTCATTTTCTTTTTACGTCCTATTGTTATACGACCTATTTGGTTAAAAACAAGAAACTTGAAAATAAGTGAAAAACCTAAAATGAGTGATTCTGGCGACGGAGAAGTTTATTTGATGCCAGCAGAATTGACTTAAACTTAAAGTTATTAAAGCTGTAAAAATTCGCAAATGTACTTTTTTGCATTTAGTATTTTCTTGACCGAGATGGGATGAAAAGTTATGTGTTCCACTCGTATGCAAAGATTTTTTAATAAATGAATGATCCCTCTATACAAACTTTCGCATTTTTAATATTATTGTGTTGTGATTAGTGTGATACCAGTTTTAATTTATTTCTATTATTTTGATTGTCATTTTCTTTTTCAATAAAGTTAGTACCTACATAATATTATAAAAAATATTTTTATAGTATTTTAATACATGTGTATGACAATGTTGTTTTAAAGTGGTTACGATGGGGAGACAGTTTACTGTAATACAATTTGAATAAAAACCTCAACGCTTTTTTCGCCAACAGTTTTAGTGCAAAAAACTATTTTCGCACAGCCGAAGCCCGTGTTGAGCGGATGGTACAATATAAACTTCACACGCTGATCGTGTGAACATGCCAGTGCCCACTCGGCCCACTGGGCAGCGATGCCTGATGCCGTGCCTGGATGCTGGGCCCACACACGATGATGGTAAAAAATATGCAGGTTCTTACTTGATCTTCTTGGTCATATCAGAACGGCAGAACAAAATCCATGGCAACCAAAAGATATTCTGGATATTTCCACACGTGTTTAAAGGTGATTTCTATCCCACGCGAACTGATTTATAGGATAAAAAGTAGCCTATGTTTGATTCCAGGATTATAATTACCTGTATGCAAAATTTTAGCGATTTCGCGATCCGTTCAGTAGTTTTGGCGTGAAAAGGTAACAAACATCCATCCATCCATACAAACTTTCACATTATTAGTGTGATAATAATAAATAATTTGTTGTGAGGGGTTTGATAAAAATCACGAAAATAACACAAGGGGGAAGGGGGGGTGTAGTAAGATATCTCGTGTATTTATTTTTTCGTCTTGCTATCCAGTTGTTAGTGTTGAAGAATGTCTTGCTAATCCGTGGTCCGAGGCTGGGGGGTTAAAAAATGCTAAAAAAAGATCACGTGATTAATGGACAACCCCGTACGTAAACGATTTATTTATTTTTAATTTTACTTTCACTGTTGACTCCCAATACCTACTTCTTGCTTTCCTTAGCACTTTCAAAACAAAAATGTCAATTATTGCCTGGACGTGGAATGAATTCTTGGAGCGGGGTAGAACAACCCAAAAAATCGCTTTTAGCGCCGATAATGTGCAACTGGTTTTTGTGTTTGTGTTTTTCTTTTTTGTTTTTCTCTATCTTGGTGCACAATAAAGAGTACGAGTATACCTACAGTCATTGATTAATTAAAAGGGAAGATAGGTTACGTTCTCCGAGCCCTTACCCCCTTTGTTCTTTGTAATGCACAGGGCATTACAAAGAACAACAAAGACGGAAAGACGTATCTAAGACCGAAGTGAGACCGAGACAACAATATTTCACGCAAATCACGACCGCCCGTGCCGCCGCCGGTCCGACGACGGTGACCGAGGTGGGGAGCACACAATTTTACACAATATGAGGTTGCCATTTTCGAGAAATTTATTATTTTATTATTATTATATTATTATTAAAATTGTTTTATTCAGTTTCATTCTATTTTTAACCGACTTCAAAAAAAGGGGGAGGTTCTCAATTCGACTGTGTTTGTTTTCTTTATTTTTTTATGTTTGTTACTTCAGAACTTTTGACTGGGTGGTCCGATTTTCATGATTCTTTTTATACGTACTTATATGAAAACTGGTGCTTCCCGTGTCGTCCCATTTTAATTTGGTTCAGTTCTGTCAATGAGATCCTTGAAAATCCATGAAAAACCTATTAAATAAAAGTTTGTTTTATAATTTTTAAAACAAAATTAATTATAAATAGTCTTTTGGAAGTTCCTCCGAGCTACCCCGTTCAGACAGAAGGACAGGTAATCCTCGATCGATACCTCACCTGTCGGAACTCGATCGTTCGGAAACGGAAGTGTCCGGTGTCCGTAACCGGAGCATTGCGTCACATCGCATTGGCTTAGCGGCGGAACTGACGGGTTTACGGCTCTATTGTTTTATTTTAAAAATGTTAAAAAGTGAGCTGGCAACCCTGTAAGTAAGTACACCTTTAGTTACACATTATGCCTATTTTAGATATATGTACATTCTCGGTTTTCATGTTTGGTATAGGTAAAAAAATATGAGTCATTTTCGGAGACACGAAACATGGCAATTTCATAATTTTTTCTTAGTCGTCTTTTAAAAATCACGGAACTACAGAACAGAAATTGAATTTTATTAATTCGACTTTTTTACCACAGGGCTCATGCTCATGACTGAGATCTGGATAGATCAGTTCATTCATTTTATTACACTGATGATGATGATGATGAAAATAATCCTAATACACATAGGTGCATACCTAATGGCATGAACCTACCAAAGCTTTCTTTTAATACCTCTGTAATAGTTGTTTTATTTAGGTAGTGTAGGAGATGAGAAAACAGAGTTTGGTGGCGACCAACATCGCATCTCCTCCTAAACTTAAAAAAAACTATTACACACACAGCCTATGACAAATATCGCAAACTGGGCTATCATTTTTTAAAAATTACTTAGATTTTTTTTATATATTTTTTTTTATTTTCAACTGTTAAAACAGTTCAGTAGATAAGTACTTATATTTTTCTCTGTTTAGTGATTATGTGAGATTTTTTTTGTTAATATTATTGCTAGCATGTGTGTTCATCTTAAAAACACTAAACACCAAAATTACTAAACCAGTAGCTCAGATTTTACTCTCGATTTTTTTTTGTTTAAAAATGTCCGTTCATGTACGATTTTATTTGAAAGCTAGTGCTTCTCGTTTGGTTAATTTCAATTTGGCCCAGTTCGGACAGTGGCATCTATGAGAAAACCACATAATTGAAGTCGGTTTATAGGTTTTTAAAACAAACTCAATTATTATACATTAATATATTTGATGATTGGAATGAAAGATCCAATTTTTATTTAAAACTCACAGATTACAAAATTATCTCATGTTAATTCTGTAATTTGTGTTGAAAGTATGTAGGTACCTTTACGTACACAACTTTCTCACCATTTGTGTCTCTTATATCGATAACATCAATTCGCACGTTGATAGTAGCTAAAAACCAACAGAGGTAACTCAACTAAACACTATCACAAAACAAAAATAAAGATAACATCATCAATTTTCAAGCAAATATCTCGCTTCCCCACATAAGTCCTTGAGCAAACAAACTTAATTCGGCCATTGAACAACCTACAAAGAAACTAAACAAACAACTCGACTCTACAACAAATGATAACACCTGTATTTGCCCTGAAGCTCAGTAGCAATAGCAAGTGTGCCAACTTAACAAAGTTAAATTTGCGTGTGGTAGATTAAAGAAACGACCCTAGCATAGGTAATATAAAAAAGTTCAATCGTAGTATTTATGGGCTCTGTATAAAAATAACGTAATAGGGTAAGTACCCAAACTTTTAGTTGTTGGTTTTCAGCAGGTAATTTTTGATGCTCTGTTTATTTGATTAGGGGTGATTTTTGGGGTGTGGATATGAATAAAAGTCGTAGTGAAAGATGGTGTATTGTGGGTATTCAATCAAACCTAGGTAGGTACTTGTTTAAACTTTTAAATTAAAGTAGGTAAGTTCCTACCAGTTATCTTTTCGAATTCTAACTTTATATCTAAGCGCTTTTTGGTTTATTGTTAGAGCAGAATTATTTTAATTAAATGTCTTCTTTTTAAGGTTCCTTACCCCAACGGCAAACGGGACCCAGAAATAGAAATAGAAAATCTTTATTTGTGTGACATGGATACCTAAATGAACATAACGTCATAATTACAACTAAAATTAAATTACGTCTAACACAAAAAGGTCACCGGCTCAGCATAATGCTGCTATGGTACTATTGTATCATAGCAGCGCTGGTTTTCAGCGGTGCCAGGGAGCTAAACGCGTTACACCAATGACAAGGAAAGCTTATTACATAGTAAAAATTAAATTACAAAATTCCAGAATAATAGACAAAATAAAACAATGCATAAATTAAGTTTAATTACATTTAAGTAAATGATAAACAAAAGGTTACATATGAGTGTGTTTGTGCCTGTACGTGCGTGTGTGTGTGTGTGTGTGTATGTTCCTTTGAGTGCTTGTGAAGCTCCTGAGGACACCGGTCTCTTAAGAGTCTGGGCAACAGGAGCTACAAGTCTTAGAATGTGTGTGTATATGCGAGTGAATGGGGATATGTGTATGTGTTCCTTTGAGTGCTTGTGAAGCATTACCTACTAAGCCTCCGCTGTCTGTCTGTCATCAGGCTGTATCTCATGAACCGTGCTTGCATAGCTCGACAGTTGAAATTTTCACAGAAAATGTAGGTATTTCTGTTGCCGCTATAACACAAATAATTATGTAAAAGTTAAATAATTTTAATAATTAAGGACGGCAATGAGTGCTCACCTTGAGAACTGAGGTTAAATAACCTCGGGCGCGGTCAGTTCTTGGATGGGTGGTTACGTTGACTCTTAGTTTTTTACGAGTAATGATTTTGTATTTGTATCTTGGATTCTTATAGATAATGAAGAGATTGTACGGAACCCTTCGTGCGCGAGTCCAACTCGCACTTAGTCCCTAAATTCTTACCTACATACATCGGTTTTTAACCGACTTCAAAAAAAGGAGGAGGTTCTTAATGTGACTGTATTTTTTTTGATTATATGTTACCTGAGAACTTTTGTCTGGGTGGTCCGATTTCCATGATTATTTTTTTATATGAAAGCTGGTGCTTCTCGTGTGGTCCCATTTTAATTTGGTTCAGTTCTGACTTCTGACAGTGGGATCCATGAAAAACCATGAAAAAACTATAAAAATTGAAGTCGGTTTATACTTTTTTAAAACAAAGTTATTTATTTAAATTGCAAATTTCAACGGCAACTGAAGCGCTATATTCATATAGCAATTGGATGCGTCAGCGTCACCAAGACGCGCTGCTCGCTGGCTGCAAATGTCCTTACCTAAATAAAAGTAACGTTTTCAATAAATAGGTAAGCATCGATGTATTAAAAAGGTGAATAAATATCAATCTAGGCATAAGGTTCCTAAATCGTTTTCTAAGCCGATAATGATGATGATCTACCTAAATGATGAAATCACAACCGAAACCCTTTCAATTAGTCCACTCCAACCCTTTCCAAACCACTTGTAAAAACATCTCCCTAAAAACAACTCTTGCTAATCGATCGGTAACATTATACCCAATCGGATATGTAAATAAAAGATAGTAATTCAATATTTTGCGGACTTTATCTGAAGATTCCTCACGATTGATTTACTTTTAATCGCTCGATGGTTTCTGTGGTCGCGTGGCGCGCACGTGCCTTTTCGAATTGAGGCGGCCATTTTGTTCTTTTTCCCGCCAAGTTGAGATATTAGTTTTGATAATCGCTGTCATTTTGCGCTTTAGCGGTGGATTAGTTGGGCAAACTTTTGTTTGGATTGCTTTCTAATAGCGATGTGTCGTTCGATCATTCACAAAGATCGATATCAATCATGACCCGTTATGAAAATGACCCGGATCATATGACCCGTTCATTTGAATGATTGTTTTTGCCGGCGGCCTATCATCGCCTCACTTCGATTTTTCGTTTCATTTCGATCATGCATTTTGTGATTGATTGACCCGTGCCGTGTGAGATCGGATCTTTGCGTCGCGTCGTCGTCATCGTCGTTTCGTTACTGACTGATATGGTTCTCGCAAAAACTTTTCCAATACTCTGTCTATATCATTCGAGATCTTATTGATCATTTATAGTAGATATTTGACCAGAATTGAGATAGGTAGGTAGGTATAGGTACCTACCTACCTACCTACTTTTACGTTTCAAGTGATAAGTATGGTTATGTATCTTACAGTAGATAGTCAGATACGAAGTACCTACTTAACTTTTTTTATTGATTTAATATGCTTGATATTTTAATGAACCTGTGATAGGCCGCCGAGCGGGCGGCTTTCCTTGTTGTTAAATAGGTACTTTACATAATAGGTAGTACGTACAGTAGGTACCTACCTACAGACGATCTTATTGATCATTTATGGTAGATATTTGACGAGAATTGAGATAGGTAGGTACCTGCCTACCCTGGTTGTTAAATACTTTACATAGATGTAGGTACCTACCTACATACTTAGATATATTTACGTATTACTCAAAAGACAAGGGCTTTAATACCTAAAGGACCGTAATGCGACAATAGACTATATGACTTATTATTTTATTTATCAATTAGGCTGTGTGTGAGAAAATGAGACAGTCCGCAGAATGTGTCCTACTTGCACGCACCACTCACAGCCTCGCAAGAGCAAGACGCAGCGTCAGTGGATTTTTGCGTCAAGTCGCACGCGTCTCGGTCATTTTAACCAATGATCCGAGCATTGAAATGATCGGGTCATTTCGTTGAGACTGTTCGGATCAATCACGCGCGGTTCGTGATTGCAATCATATGAGCCGTTCGTTCATGATCGACACATTCCTACTTTCTAATAAGGAAGTGGGTAAACCCACCTACTATATCACTCAATTTAATAGTTCCCATAGGTTACATACATTGGAGACTGAGATGGACGAACTATTATAGATAGATATTACAGATTGAAGAACTCTTCTACTAATTTCGTTGTATGAACTCATGTTGGATGTCCTATATATTGGGCATAAAAATAAAAATAAAATATTAGAAACTTAGTGAATCTTATGAAGATTATTGCTCGTCGACCAACCGATGATGCGACATTACCCTCTCCGCTGGCACGACGCCAAAAAATGGGTTTTGATATTGGTTTTGATGGTGACATATTCGTCGAAGCTACACCAAACTCAGCTGAGTTTTGTTTTCATTTTGTGTCAAAGAAAAATACGTCGTTGCGTCGCTTCTTTTTGCTAAGTGCTGTATCAATTATCTATTTCATCTATTTTCATAATGGTTCTATAGTACTATCTAAACTCTGTGGGTTCTAATAAATGCCCGCGCGTGTTGCCAGCAAAGAGAGGTGTTTGAATTTTGTCGCGTTAGTTGGTCGGTTGGACAACAAACGTCATGTCGCGACAGCTAATTAGGACAGGGAGTTATATTGTGTCGCGATTTCTCAAATTTAAAAAACCTTTAAAATATCTACTCTACTGTTCATAGGTTGCACAGCCACTCTGAATATATCCATAATCTGACAATCATGTTCCAAATTGAAAACTTAATTAACATTTATTCTTGTCTTCTTAAAACCAATTTCTTCCTGCCAATTTATAATTTATAAACAATACTAATCTACTCGTAAAACATAACATTCCAATTAATTAATAACCATCAATTTACTGAAAGCAAATATAAAATTATTGTTGCGCCCTGGCCCCTGACAGGGTTTTTATGCATTGTGTACCTACCTACCCACTAAGACCTACACACCCACTCTGTGTACACACCTAAGAACAACATCTGCATGCATAAAATCACAATAAATTATATGAATATGAATATGGTGGTCAGGTATGGAACCCTAGGTAGGTATGATATGTACCTACTCGTTTATTTATGTATCTCTTGGAATGCATACAGAAAATATTCCTACGACAGTGTGCAGTTTCGTGCAAACTTCTTTTTGCCTGATTAGTGATTATGATTACTATACGCGATGTCGTGCCGTGGTTCGCCGTGTGGTGCCGGCGGCATAGAATTACCACCACCCCACTCTTCCCGCGGGTGTCGTAAGAGGCGACTAAGGGATATTTACCGGGGGGCGGGCAGCAGCGCCTCCTGCCGAAAAATTCTGTCACTAAACTGCAATCCCCAACCCGCATGCCCAGCTTGGGGATTATGGGCATTACCCCCCATTAGATAACAGCTACTAAAGGCGCTTATCAGGGGGAAGTCTGCGTCCAGCAGTGGACCAATACAGGTTGTTGAGGTTGAGGTTGAGGTATACGCGATGTCGCAAATGCCATTTTTGCCTCCAGGACAATGTGATTTGCTCTACGATCGTAGAGCCATAGCGGATCTAACACCAGAGGGATCTAAGTTATTTAGCTGGCAATGTTAAGAAGGCTACGAACCCCTCCCAAATCTCAGCAGCCGGCCCGAGTGAATTTGTTGTTGTTTCACGTAGAATCGCATCGTGTTGGCCATTCCGCGGCATTCGCCTTATTTTGGAATTGTGCTCCCTGTGTCGCATTGCCCCCCGCGTTTGAGCGAGCGGTTACAGAAATTTAAAGGAATTTCGCAATTTTTTATATTTTATCGTACTTTGCGATTCATTTTGAATAATCGACTGATTTCAGAAATATTTTTGTTTATTCCTAATGGTGAATATATTTAGGATGTTTGCAGTGTGACAGATTTTCGAATAAAGGTGTCTAACATGCATAAAAAATAGCTTGAAAATGACTCGATTTGGTGGACAAAATATGGCAAATTAGTTTCACTCTCATTCAAATATCATAATGTTTTTTAAAAAACGAAAACACTACAAACATAGCTATTTGTCATCCGATTATGTATGCAAAATTTCAATACGATCGGAAACGTAGTTTCCAAATGAAGCGGGAAGTACGTTTGTATGGGGGCTAAGGTATCCGTTCTGTTCTTAATAGCCTTACCTTAACACAAACTTGAAGACTTGAAGAACTCACATTAAATGTACCCCAAACCTTTTCACATTGAACCAACTACCTATAGGCAGAACACATTTTTGATAACATCATGCAGATGTTTTAACGTTTCTTCTAGAGAGGTGAGCTGTGTGGTGCTGGCTTAGAATTTGCACCACCCCAACTCTTCCCGCGGGTGTCGTAAGAGACGACTAAGGAATATCCACCGGTGGGCGGGCAGCAGAGCCCCCCGCAGGACAATTCTACCACCAAACTGCAATCCCAACCCGCATGCCCAGCCTGGGGACTATGGGCATTACCCTCCACTCCATGAGATAAACGCCAATGAGGTGCTTATCAGGGGGAGGCCTGGCCTTTATCTTCGTAATCAAGTCATTTATTTTATTAAACCAAAATTGATAGGAATTTCTCACGTCGTCGTCGTCCTGTAACTTTGTGTAGGTACCTAATATTATTTTAGACGATTTTTGTGGTAATTTTTAATTAGCCTTCGGTATTTAGTCACATACCTACTCATTAAGTTGCTAGTTATTTCCTGAATATTGTTGAAATAGAAACAATGAGTGCGTAGTCACGGTCAGAAACTAGTCATCAATAGGTAGGTTCAGTCGTAGGTACTTTTAAATATTATTCTTCATTAAAACCCACCCACCTATACCTAGTAGGTAAGTAACTATAATCGTATCCATTTTGAATGGAGCACAAACGTAAACAAACCGCCCATACTTAACCTACAATTCACTTTGTTGGCGCGTCCTTATAGACGTAATTTATATTACTTGTCGATTTTAGATCCTCCCTCCAATAAAATTTGCATACAATTATATCTGAAACTCGACGCCAACCAAGTGAGATTTTGTTATTTGTGTCGTACTTTGTTTACTAACATGCTTAATTCAAAATGGATAAACCATAGGTCATTTTATTTAGGTTATTTTACCTATTCTACACTACCAACATAATGAATGACTATAAAATACTTTCAGCTGTAAAGTGGTAACTTACCTACCACCTACCTAACTACCTATCTAAAATAAAGCTCGCAATATCGGTAGGTAGGTCCTATTATCGTTTTTAATTTGCCACTGAAGGAAGCCGTAGAAGCCTTCCAAGTATATCGATTGAGTCGCTTTGAAAGTTATAGCTTTTGAGGGGAGCTTTTCGAAGCTAGCGAAGTTTTGTTACGTAGTCTGAGTGAGGTTAATATAAATAGGTAGGTACCTAGGTAGGCACTTACTTGCCTACTTTATATTTTATACAAAATATCTTTATTTTATATACTCGTAGTACTTCTTTAACCATATGTTATTTCCTATTTAACTTTTATACTGTACCTACAGGTACCTACTGTGCTTGATGAACCTGGATTATCCGTGGCAAATGAAAACAACATCTAAAACGCGAAGCAACGTAGAGCGCCATCTGTTAGTGAGTAGTCAGGGGTTATAGGGGTGCTTAGAGTATATGTTCCTTGGATGAGTGTGAATCTAACTCTTGCACATAACGTTTTTTTAACCGAGTTCAAAACAGAAGGAGGTTCTAAATTCGACTGTATATATTTTGGTTTGTTACCTCAGAACTTTTGACTGGGTGCTCCGATTTTCAAGGTTTTTTTATTTGAAAGCTGGTGCTTCCCTTGTGGTCCCACCCATTTTAATTTGGTTCAGTTTTGACAATGTGATCCATATAATTGAAGTCTGTTTATAGTTTTCTTGGAAAAAAAATAATTATTTATGTAGCAAGCGTAAAAAAAATCACTTGGCACAATCTATAACGCCTACGAAACGTAAAAACTCTTACAAAATTTAGTAGTAAATTAGGATATAAATTGATCTGTGGTAGAAAATGGTAGAATTTAGAAATTGACGCATGGTAATAATCTACAAAACTTTTTTGTTTTGATTGACACTGGCAAGTGTGATTGAGAAACGTCATATTTTTCTTGTCGCAAAAATTTCAGTCCTATTTTCGTTTTTATCCATACTTGCTACAAAATAGTGAAAAATACCTTCAAAACGTTAAAAAACTATTCTTCTGTGCGGTCGAAATGTTCTGAAAAGTATTGGATTGGGTTATAAATTTAGAGTGTTCTGTCGGAGTCTGCTGGCTCGATGAATAATGTCGCTGAGGTCGAAGGCTCTGGCGATGGTGGAGGTGCTGCTGCGGGTACCGCCGCTGTTCGTGGTGGATGAGTTCCTGAAGATCAGCCTGGGGCTGCCCATGACCACGGACGAGATCGCAGCGCTCAGCAACACGACCATCCTGACGTCCGACACCGCGGATCCAGACGCTATTTACTATGACGCGAACTTCTACAACGCTTTTGCTGTCTCGTTCTGCATATTCCTCACTTGTTGCTTGGGTAAGTGTTGGTCTATTCGACATTGCGTCACCTAAAACCTATATCTATGCTGAGTTTGCAGCCTTTTAGGTTTCATAAGCTAGATTTCGAAACTGTGTTTATTGAATGTTGCAATGTTTGCTCACTGGTCCTTATGGTGTAGTAGGACAGTGTATGATCTGGACATCCTTAGTCAATGTAAGTTTTATTAAGTTATGAGACCCTTTAGCCAAGAGCAAAAACGAAAAAATAGGACATTGTTTGCACTAATAGTGGTTGACAAGCAATGTTGCTTATCAAGTATTTCCCCTTACAATAATGACACTATTGATTTCAAAGTATATTGGCATGTTAAATACAAATGCTTTGTTTCCTGCAGAAATCCTATTTTATTTTCAAATAGACAACATGCTCAGATCTGGCCTTAAGGGAGCAGACATTTAAATTAAATTCAATATAAATCTCAAACTTATCTATTCTATCACAACTAGCTGACCCAGCTAATGTTGTACTGCTCTTATTTTATAAACCTTCCTTGGACTACTACAAATATTACAAAACCAAAATTAGCCAAATTGGTCCAGCCATTCTGGAGTTTTTGTGAGAAGAACAAATGTCAATTCATTTGATATGTCTGTTGTATGGGAGCACCCTTATATACCTTACATTTATTTAATTCTGTTTTATAGTATTTGTTGTTATAGCGGCAACAAACTGTCTAACTATCATGGTTCATGAAGAGATATAGCCATGTGACAGACGGACAGACCGCAAAGTCTTAGTAATACAATTTTAGTACAATTTTACTCTTTGGTTACGGAACCCTAAAAAGTATGGATTGTTAGTTTGCTTATAGTAAAAAAATGATGACTTTGCCCCTGGAGTGCCGGGGCTCTGTTCCCACATAAAACAAATAACAAAAATATTAAAGACTTTTGTAAGTATTCATGCATGCTAAATTTTCTTAGTTTAATAGTAACCATCAAGTAGTTTTACTTTAAAAAAATATAAAAATATTTTATTGTAGTAAAAATTAATATTACAGATATTTTCCTACTTTAATGTAATGATACCATCATACTAGTTGTTTTCTTCCTGCATATTAAACAATATTTAAATTGCTAATGAATGATAATTTCATAACTTCTTCAAAAAATCTGGTTTATCAACATTATTATAATCATAAAATACCTACCTATACCATATCCATGGAGCATGTAGAATGTTAATAAACAAACCGCCCATACATAACCTAAAATTCACTTTGTTGGTGCGCGTATACATAATTTACATTAGGTACTTGTCGATTACCGATTAGAGATCCTTCCTTCAGTAAATATTGCTTACAATGTGAGTTTTCATTATTTGTGTTGTGGTGTCTAAAAGATACCACCATGATTGAGTTCATTACCAAAACTGTCTTTTAATCGACTACCTTCAAATAGGTTACTTTTTATAAATCTACCCTCAACTCTCAAATACATAACAGTGTCACTAACATGCTACATGCTCGATTGATACGGTATAGCTGAGCAAATTTTATCCAGTGAGGAACGAAATTGACCTTTAAATGTGTTGGATAACAACAGCTTAATTTTCTTTGATAATCAAGTTTAGGTACTCTTGAGTTTTAAAAAAAACCGGCCAAGTGAGATTCGCGCACGTCCATACCATTATCTACAAAATTGGCAAAAATAATATGTCTGTTGTATGGGAGCCCCCTTAAATATTTATTTTATTCTGTTTTTTAATTTTTGTTGTTATAGCGGCAACAGAAATACCTACATCATCTGTGATTATTTCACAGATGATGTATTTTAGACTGATTATTTGACAGACGGACGCACAGACAGCGGATCAATATCGTATCTATTTTGAATGGAGCATAAACGTAAACAAACCGCCATACTTAACCTAAAATTCACTTTGTTGGCGCGTCCTTTTATACGTAATTTACATTACTTGTCGATTTTAGATACTCCCTTCGATAAACATTGCTTACATATCGGAAACTCGACGCCAAGCAAGTGAGATTTTGTTATTCGTGTCGTACTTTGTTTACTAACATGCTTCATTCAAAGTGGTTAAACCATAGTAATAGTGTCCCGTTTTACCCTATGAGTACGAAACCCTAAAAATCGAAAAGAATCGATAGTTACCGAGTTCGAAATTCCCTTGCAGACAAGTGAACATCAACAAAATGCATGTCATTATGATTACGACAATCACTGACATGACGTTTTTTAATGATAAAAATATAAAAAAACTTTGTTACCTACCTGTTTACTATTTTAATATTTATTTAAAACTTTATTGCACTGTTCATGGTGGGCTTAATAACGAGGCATTTTTTACCTGTCAACTAGAAACATATTTTTACAGGATGTTGGGGTGCTAATTCAAGTTTTACAGATCTTTCTATAGATTAATATAATTTTATATACCAATAGCAACGCCTCGGGATTTCACCCTCGTATTTCCCGTTCCCGTGGGAATTCCGGGATAAAATATAGCCTATGTCACTCCCTGAAAAGTGAGCTTTTTAATGTTTTTTTTAAATCGGTCTACTAGTTTCGGAGCCTATTCAATACAAACAAACAAGCAATCGAGTCTTTCTCTTTTTAATATTAGTATACATAGATTACTGTGCCAGTATACAAGTACTACGCTCGTTTAGCTCGGTAAAAAAACAGACATAAGTAGAAAGAATAAAAATAAATAATGTGGGACAAATCACACAGCATTATCTAGCCCCAAGCTAGGCAGATATACGTAATATATAAATATTTTATTATTTCAGATAGATATATTTTTATTATACATAGAAAACATCCAGAACGCCCTGAATAAATATCTGCAGATCGTACAAATATAAGACCCAACGCTAAGAGAACAAATCTACCAAGTATCTGCCCAATAGCTGGATTCACTATGAATGCACGAACCCGAAGTGCTCTGGCTGCTTATATGCTATGGGCTGTCACAGAACAGGGTCGCACCATTACCATCATCAACCTATATGAGTCCACTGTTGGACATAAGTCTCCCTTAATGAGCGCCATAGCCCCCTGCCTTCAGCTTGTCGCATCCAGTCATCTGCCGAAAGTCATCCCACCTGGCCAGAAGGCGTTTGCCGAGTCGCGGTCTCTACACACGTTTACCCCAGCGGTTGTCGGTTCTTCGCGAGATACGTCCGGTCCGCTGCCACTTCAGGTTGCTAATTCTTAGAGCTGTTTTTAACTTTGGTTCTCTGTCGGATGTATTCGTTACGAATCCTATCCTTCAGAGAGACTCCGAGCACAGCTCTTTCCATAGCTTACCGCTACCGTACATAAAAAAACGTGCATTCAAATATGGGCATTATCTCATAACATTTACATGCATTTCATATTGACGACATTAGGAAGGCCTACTCTGAAAAGGAAACATCAACACCATGAGTTTTGACAATCTATACTCGCTAGCCACTGTAGTTAAAAAATGTATGGAAACTTCTAAAGCGCCTTTGCGGATAGTTGGGTACTAAAATGTGCTGTGGATAACTATATGCGTATTTACGTAACTACTGTAGTAACGTCAGGCAATTTAACTGTGACAACTCATGGTAGAGACACAGATTAGCGTTTGCACGAAAACGAAACTCTCGCCGGCTCGTTTGAAGCCATTTTGTCATTGCAATAGGGTGGTTTGGACTCGACGTTCGTCCATTTGGCTTCCACATTAGTTGCTAGAAGATATAGATGACGTGGTCTTGCAAATCACTCTGACCTTCAAGTCGTTAGATTTTTATAATTGCTTATACTTCTAGACTGGTCTATAAGTATGCCTATTTTTTATTATTATAATGCTAGCTAATCGATGGAACAAGCAGATGGTTCAAGTGGGAGTTAATAATGTACGGCACAATAATTGGTAATCAAATTTGTACAGCCTAATAATTCAAGTACATGGCATCCGATTTTCGTGGTGTACATTATAATGACCGTACAACATCAGGCTGGGCTTTATTGACACGTGACGATGACGAGCTTACAAAACCAATTTTGTACGACCCAATACTGCACGACCTCTAGGCGTGCGGTGACTGAAAGGGGTATGTTTATGTATAATTTCACCCTGAGCCCGATGCACTGCTTATACAATGGTGTCTATTCAGATGTCGCCAAAACTAGACTAAACTAATATGACAGGTCTAAAAATGATGCCAACCTTATTATTTTGATCGTTATGACAGTGACGGCGACGTTTTTAGTACTTTTATTTGATTTTTATTCAGAATACAAAACGTAAAACTCACTTCGGATTCAGCTTAGTGAGTTTCGAAATGAGTTTATAGAATGGAATGAGCCTGCTGATAATGCCCGATATTGTACACCCTAACAATAAGAACTCTTTTTGGCACGGATTATCAAAGTGAACATGATTCGGCCGTGTAATAAATTGTCGTGCATTATAGTGACCCCTTCAAGTAATGATAATTAAAGCGATCACTCAACAAAACACTCTTGGAAAGAATATTGACAAAATAACCTTACCGTACAACGTTGCCCATAATTTTGTAATTTTCTTATATCTTTTTGATTAACATTTTATCGAAGAATTCACTTCCTTTATCTATCTTTATTACCGAACAACGTTGCTCTTATTTTTATTTTACTCTAATATTACGGACATTGGCGAAATTATGTCAACCCAGACGTAGACGCCATTATAAGAAGAAAGGAAGGAAAGAAAGAATATTTTTTATAAAGGGTTTATAATTCCCATACGTTTCATTCAGCCAGCACGCCCAGCACATGTGCCAAAATTATAAAAGTAAACATAAACAAGTAAACATAGTTATACACCATCATCATTTACAGTGTGCCTTTAAGTACTCATTATTTATTATTTATTTGGCCTCCCATTAGGCTGTTTGGTGCGGCTTAAGGTTTGCACCACCCCAACTCTTACCGCGGATGTCGTAAGAGGCGACTGAGGGATATCCACCGGGGGCGGGCATCAGCCACCTCTGCTGATCAATTCTAACGCCGAACTGCGATCCCCAACCCGCACGCCCAGCGTGGGGATTATGGGCATTATTCTAGCGCAGTTAGTTTAACCATTGAAAAAAAAAATTGGCATGTGTTACAACTACATGCTTACACATACGCTCACAGTTATATTTCCAGTCCTGTGCAATACAAAGAAGAACAAAAACGGAAAGACGTATCTAAGACCGAAGTGAGACCGAGACAACAATATTTCACGAGAATCACGAACGCCCGTGCCGCCGCCCCGGTCCGACGGTGACTGAGGTGGGAGCACACAATTTTACACAATTTGAGGTTGCCACTTTCGAGAAATCCTCCTCATCTTCCCTTTTTAATAAATCAATGTGCGTATAGGAATAAAATTATTCAGACGTTTTAAGGTAAACGAAAAGACACAAAAAGCCAGTTTCCTTTCAGACCTTTGTTTGCGATGCAATCTGGGTTGTTTGCTTTACGGTAACTGCACTTGATTTTTTACTCAGAATCTGTAATCTGGTAATGAGGTTAATAATGTTAAATGAATTTGCGAAATTGTCAATAAGTTTAGCAATACCTACTCAACTCACCTTGTGTGCTTGCAAAGGTCAGTGGTTTGTATCCATGCCTATTTAAATTGTAGTTACCGACAGTAATCGGACAATCCATATACTTTTTAACCGACTTCAAAAAAGGAGGTGGTTCTCAATTCGACTGTTTTTTTTTGTTGCCTCTGAACTTTTGACTGGGTGTTCCGATTTTCATAATTCTTTTTTTAGATGAAAGCTGGTGCTTCCCGTGTGGTCATATTTTAATTTGGTCCAGTTCTTACAATGGGAGCATGAAAAATCACATCACACTAATATTATAAATGCGAAAGTTTGTATGGATGTATGGATGGATGTTTGTTACTTCTTCACGCCAAAACTACTGGACGGATCTTGCTGAAATTTTGCATACAGGTAATTCTAATACTGGAATCAAACATAGGCTACTTTTTATCCCATAAATCAGTTCCCGTGGGATGAAAACCACCTTTTTACGTTTCCATAGTAACAATGCGTACGAAGCCGCGGGGCGCAGCTAGTCTATAAATACTGAAGTCGGTTTATAGTTTTTTAAAACAAAATTAATTATTTTCGAGATCTTTCATTGTGGCATATATAAAACCGGCTAAGTGCTAGTCGGACTCGCGTGCGAAGGGTTCCGTCTGGTGTGTGGGAGCCCCCCTAAACATTTATTTTGTTCTGTTGTATTTATTATTAGAATTAGAATAGTTTATTGCAAAAAGAATCATAACAAATAATTACATAACAATTTGTCTGGCATTAATATATATAATAAACACACTAGTAGGAATTCTTGTTCAAAATAATTAATTATGTATTAGCCTCAGCTGCCTAAACTAGACTAAAAGTCTGTAATATAGGCATTATATTTGCATTATACTTACGGCGGTAACAGAAATACGTCATCTGTGAAAATTTCAACTGTCGAACTGTCACGGTTCAAGATACAGCCTGGTGACAGACGGACAGACGGACGGACGGACAGTGGAGTCTTAGTAATAGGGTCCCGTTTTACCCTTTGGGTCCGTATCCGTACCCAAAGGGTAAAATAGGACAATAACACTAAAGATGGGTCTCCTAAAATATTTAACAGCAAAAGTATATATTTTTTATTTCGGGGATGTGTAATAGAGTTATTTTAATAATTAATTTTGTTAGAAAAAACTATAAACCGACTTAAATTTTTACAGTTTTTTCATGAATTTTCATGGATGCCACTGTCAGAATTGAACCAAATTACAATGGGTCAAGCTGAAGACAGGGCGCTATGGCGCTCATTAGGGGAGGCCTATGTCCAGCAGTGGACTAATATAGGCTGATGATGATGATGATGAAAATGGGACCACACGGGAAGCACCAGTTTTCATATGAAAATCGGGCCACCCAGTAAAAAGTTCTGGAAACTTAACAAACATAAAAAACAGTCGAATTGAGAACCTCCTCCTTTTTTTGAAGTCAGTTATAAAAAAACAGTGCTTATTTGAGATGATGATATTTTATTGTTTAATCAGGCGAATGTGCTAAAAATACACATCATCTCCACGTACAGCTATAAAAACAGAAAACTTTTGCTTAAATACACATTTAGGACTATAAAAACGCAGAAAGTGGTTTCTTAAACAAAAAATACAGTCGGGTCCATCACTTTCGCTGAGTCTCAGCGTCACAAGAACTGGTTTTTATTAACCCAGTAAAGGTGCCCGGTTGACTTTTTTCAATTGTCCTTGTTTCCATTCGACATTGCTGTTTTAGGAAGAATAACACAATTTTTTTCTTAAATAAAGAAAGGTTGGACAATTCACTCGACGTCTTCTAGCCTCAAGATAAGCAGAGCTTGTGTTATGGAATACTATATCGTATCCATTTTGAATGGAGCATAAACGTAAACAAACCGCCCATACTTAACCTAAAATTCACTTTGTTGGCGCGTCCTTTTATACGTAATTTACATTACTTGTCGACTTTAGATCCTCCCTTCAATAAAAATTGCTTACAATTATATCTGAAACTCGACGCCAAGCAAGTGAGATATTGTTATTTGTGTTGTACTTTGTTTACAAACATGCTTCATTCAAAATGGATAAACCATAGATAACTGTTACACTTAATACTCCTTTTTAACACTGTCGCTCGAAAACGCTAACTTTTCGTCACGTTCAAATAAAAATAGGTTTGCCTCACGTTTGCCTACTTGTTGAACAAATAACTATTATTAACGAAGAAAATTACAATAAATAATAAAAACAAAGCTAGCATAACAATATTTTACTTCAATTTTTTTTATTAATTTGTTGCGTACGAATATTTGTCCCAAGGCGGGAATCAAACCCACCCAACCTGCTGCGTCGCAGGCTTACCTTCGGTCCGCCACTAAGATCCTTTTGCAATGCATTCAATTTTTTGTAACAAAATTATAGTCTTTATTACCTACACTTTAAAGGCTTCATAATTCTGTCGCAAGGAACAACTTTTTGAAGAAATGTTTAATGCCATGACTTACTCTGCCAATATTTAATTAGTAAATCTCGAGGATACACCAACGTAGTGTTATATTTTTTATTATGTTGATATCATGCATTTCTAATTGTTAGATATTTATTTATTTATTTATTTAAATTAAAACGGTTGTAAGAAACCAATTACATTAATTAAAAGAAGATATGTGCCTCTATTGAACTTACCTCAACCTCAACAGCCCGTATTAGTTCATTGCTCGGCTTCCCCCTGATAAGCGCCTTGTTTTGGCGTTTATCTAAAGGGGATTTACCATAATCCCTACGCTGGGTGTACAGATCAATTCTACCACCGAACTGCGATTGGGGATTCGCAGTTCGGCGCTGCCGCCCGCCCCCGTTGGATATCCCTTAGTCGCCTCTTACGACACCCACGGAAAGAGATGGGGTGGTGCAAATTCCAGAGACCGCCATACTGTTTACTACAAAGTTTGCGGTACTTTATTTTCTATGGAAATTTGACAGCGATCCAAGTGGGAAGTTTACATAACTTTCGTATTTCCATAGAAAATAAAGTTAACGCAAACATTGTAGTAAAAAGTATGGCATTACAATCTTACTGCTTTAAATAATACCATGAAGGGATCCATACAAAATAACTTTTACTTTAACCCTTTCTTACCACTTCTAGATTAAATGATATTGACGCATTAGTTCGCGTTCGCTCTTATTCGATCGAAAATACATACATACATTTATGTATATCGCATATATATGCTAAATTATATACTTAATTAGAAAACGTTTGTAGTATTTTTGTTTTGTTTTCACCTGTAATATACCTACCTACATAGATTAGATTCAAGATATTATGGGCTTCATAGAACTAAATGGTCCATGTTAAATTTGATCCGTTGAATTAATTTACAAACAAGGTCGCTCCTCGCATACAAATACTTATTGCATTCATTAAATCGAATTACTAAGCAACCTCTTTACTAAGTGTTCTATTCGTAAATGTTCATTTAGAATCGTTAATGTTGTTCTAGATTTGGTATAAATAACGTGCTCTGTTCTTGTTTAGAAAATAAAAGGTGAGTAAAGTCGCGGACAGAACCTAGTCACAGAAATATTATTTCAGACTTCGTCCGATGGGTTCTGCATCTGGTTTCACGCAATTCTACCATTGTCCATCTCATGCTTAATGGTGGGTACACACGTACGTACATGCGCGATGAGCATATTTCATCCGAGCATGGCTATCTACAAACATGCTCGGCCCTACGTCTACACGCAAAAGCTTGCTCGAAGACCATGTTTAATGTGCATTGAAACTCTTCGAGCAATCGTTTGAATCTTGTTCGAATCGAACATTTTTGTTGGCTTCGAGCATTTGTCTCGAGACTTGCATGGGCAAGTCTCAAGACAAATGCTCGAAGCCAACACACGTTCGTACTTGGTCGAGATCGAGCAAGTTTATCGAGCAAGTACGTAGGTACGTGTGTACCCACCATAAAGAGGTTGCATTGCGCGCCATTTTGTGAAAAAGATCGTCATATGATTTGGCGTTCATAGGAGCGGGACAGCATACGTTTTTGGAACCGGCGCGGCGGGCGTGACGCAAAAATGATGTTTTTGTATATTTACAAGAAAACTACTCCACTTATGAAAAAATCCAACCGAGGAAAGAAAGAATTAGTAATAATAATGACCTACTAATCAATACAAAAATCTTTCCTATAGACCGCGGGGTTCCTGAGATCTAGAGCAAATTAGGTGCAAGACAGTGCACTTTTATTTTTATCGTCATTTTTTTACTGAATGGTGTTTTCACAACCAAGTAACCGAAAAAAAACGGATTTTTTTTAATTCTTGATTTTTACCACGAGGATCCCGTGATTACCAAGATCTAGGTCTAGTTTTTTTTAGCAAATCCACTAACTAGGTTCGTTTAAAACGAAATTTTAAATTGATGTTTATTAACCACTTCACACCAAAACTACTGGAAGAATCTGGCAGATAATTTGTTTTGATGTAATTCTAAATGTAAAATAATTATTTTTGTTTCAAAAAACCGAATTCAATTTTTAAATTATAAAAATTGAATTCGGTTTTACGTTTTTTTTTTCAAAGTTTCATGAATTTTCATGGATCCCATTGTCAGAACTGAACAAAATTAAAATGGGACCACATGGGAAGCACCAGCTTTCATATATAAAAAAAGAATCAGGAAAATCGGACCACCCAGTCAAAAGTTCTGAGGTAACAAACATAAAAAATACAGTCGAAATGAGAACCTCCTCCTTTTTTGAAGTCGGTTAATAAGGTTCCTACAGGCTATAAACTAGCCTAGAAAAAAGGATGGACAGAAGTTAGTAACTTATAATTAAAAAAATATTAATTTCTCACAGAGGTAGGTACAACAAAAGTTAGTTTAGTTATGCTTAAGCTTATGTGGTAGGTGGTGGGTTAGAAACATGAATTACATAGCGCACACATAATATACCATACCATGTGCTCTCAGAATAATAACATGCGCTTTAAAAGATTGTGCATTTTAATTGAAGATATTTTATATTTAACTAATTTTTAATCTATAAGCATCTGAAATATGTTTTGTGTACTGTACACCTATCTAAGCTGAAATAAACGTATTCAATAGCTACACTAGCAAACCCTATGGGACGGAGTCATCATTTGATAAGCATACTCATCGACTTATCTAATCAGATATCATTCGCGAAACGTAATTGAATAAAATTGACTTGTTATATTCCGTGTTCAAGGAAACGTATTTGAAGTTGCCTGATTATTACAAAGGTCAGCAGTCGGTCTAATCGTAAACTACACACCTACACTGGTTTATAGTCCTCGTTTAATAGCTGATGTGATCGCAACCTCGTAAAGCCGTAACTTAACTATTTATGGCCGGTTAAGATAGATCTACTAAGCTAAAATCCTTGATTGAAAAGTTTCAAGATTCTGTTAATATAGCCTACAGCTAAAATAATTTATACAAAAAAACTTTAGAGGTGTCAAGGGACACCCGGATGGAACGAAGTTTCTATAAGAGAGAGAGAGACAGACAGAGAAACATGCGACGCCGCACAGCTTACTATAGCAAAAAGTGTCGTGACAACTTTTCGTAAGAATTTTTTCCGTCTAGCCCCCTTTCACAACGCGCGATAAGGAACTTCGTTCCAAAAAACTTCGACGTAAAGTATAACAAATACAAATTTAAATAATGCAAGTGCCTGAACTAGGTAAAAACCTGTTTTTCAGGTAGTAAAAAGTTCTGCCAGCAATTAAAATAATCAAATCTAATAGATTCTTATTAATTATAAAAGCGGTGCATACTTTAAAATACTAAGTACCTAAAGTATAAGTAAGGTTAACCACGCTAAACTCGTTTTAATAATAAATGTCAGAAATCAACACTGGTGTCGATTCTGTTGTTTTAGGATTCCTAACCTAAATTTTAAGATTTCTAAATTTTCTTTGCTAGGTAGACCTAAAAATTATTGTATTCTCTATAAAGGTCCTAAAAATACCTATATTAGAACGTTTTTCAAAATTGCAAAACCTCTCTGAGTTGAGTGGTTGGGATTTTGCTGCGAGCAAAATATGTTTTTTTCTAAAATGATATTTTAAACTACTTCTTTACATGGGTCAAACAGTTCATCTATTATTTGAGAAATCGTTTAGAAATTCAAATCGATAAATTTTAATTTTAATCATGACCTAATAAGATGCCTACTAAAATTAGGTAGACGTTTCTAACCATAGCTAAAATGTAATGCAAAGAATAGGGTTAAAGCTACTTATAACTAAGTTAAGCTTTTTTAGATCTATCAATCTAATTTTAGAGCTGTCATCCTAATTTTAAACCCTTTCGTTAAATTTTTAGGAATATGGTTGTAGCCATTTTAACTAAATTGAGTTTTGTAGGTCCGTCAGCTTCATTTTAGACCAGTCATCCTAATTTTAAACGTGTCAGTCAAATTTTTCAACCATAGAATCGTTTTTATCTATTTGAAATTCCGAAATCCTAATTTTAGCTAATCCTAAAACAACAGAATCGACACCATTTGTATAATTCATTCGGCTTACATAATAAGCTAATACTTGGACAAGTCAAATTTTAAATTATAGATTATTATCAAATATAGGAATTGATTTTCCCTTCACATATTTTGTTTGTCCTTGAAGTAAAAATAATATTAAAAGTTACTCTGCTGAATATAATCTCGCTTCCCTCAAACGACGAGAAATTGCGATCCTGAGCTTCCTCAATCCATCGACTCCCTGCGACCGCTATAATAAAAAAAAATAAGTGAACTAGAGTCAATTGCACCTTATTTCTTATTTGATATTAGTTACTATAATATCAAGCTGTTTATATAGTAAAAAAAAACTTGTCCAAGTGCTTATTTTGTTAGTCTAAAGAAATAAACGATTTGACTCTGACTCATTATAATGCGGTTAGTCCATCAAGTGTCTTCTCACACTTCTAAACATTATCCGGCTGATGATATTATCATAATCTCATCTTCTTTCTCCATAGACTAGGGATTTTCAGCACAATCTGTCAACTACATAATTTAGTTATCTTAGGTAATCGTACCTTTGCACATTTTCCCAACATAAAGCTAGAATAATTGATAATAATAGATTCAGGCGTTACTTTGCTTAAATGCAGAGCAGAATGTAAAATATTTAGTACCAATTCCACGCCACGCAAACCCTATCTGATTGTTATGATAATCCTGATGCGCCGTGTCAGGGGCGGTATTCACAACCAAGTACTACCTGAACCAGTAGCTACCTGAAACTTATAACTGAAAGGCTGGACACTGACTGCGCGCCCATGGAGCACTGGCCGCGAACACATAGTGCCATATGCTTATCATGTGTTCCAGTAATTTAAGATGTTTTTGTTTTGATATTGTTGTGTTTTCCTTACCTTATAAATATGGCTGAAATATGTACTTATGTATCGAAGCTGAAATAAACGTATTGAATTGAATTGAATAATACAGACAATAGTGGTAAAACAACCAATAGAACCTCAAGGACATCTCTTCTTTTGATAATCACTATAACAACCTCTGTGGCGCGGTGGGCGAAGGTCTGCCTGCGACGCAGGAGGTTGCGGGTTCGATTCCCGCCTCGGGACAAATGTGTGTACGATCTGCTGACATTTTCAGGGCGTTCTGGATGTTGTTCTATCTATAATAAAAAAATTCTATCTATGTTAGTGTATTGTATTATGTATATCAGTTATCTAGTACCCATAACACAAGCTCTGCTTAGCTTGGGGCTAGATAATGCTGTGTGAATTGTCCAGCATTATATATTTATAGTTATATAAATGCTAACGCGATGTTATTACTTTTTTTTATACGCCTTGCTTTTGTAGAAATACAGACCGTTTCTTATGGTGTTCTTTCCTCTTTCCAGGATGTCTATCATCGCTCTGCGTGTTCGTGCTCTACACAAAGCATCTGATCATCGTGTACCTCTACCTGACATCTGTCGGCATTGTCTTCGTCTCTTACTGGACGAACGTCTCCACCATAAAGCAGATACAAGCGCTGACGTCTGTTGCCACCTCCCCTTACCATTCCACCAGTGTTCTCGAAGATGTGCTCAATATAAACGTAAAAAACCTCTTTGATCTCGATGGCCCAGGAGTTCTGGTCATGCAAAACTTCTTCATACAATTCGTGCTGTCTGTGGTCTTCAAGAACGTCCACCTCGGGCCTAGAAACAACTGCTTGCAAAAAATGCTGACTGTTAGCTTTATGGCTCCCTCGTTTTTGGCCATGCTGCCGGTTCCGCCTAATCTACTCCGTCATTCCCCGGTGTTCGCGTCTCTAGTGCCGCTGATGCTAGTCAAGTTCGTCATCTGGACGTCAACGTATAAGATCATTCAAGTGATATACGCGGGATACCAACACGGGAGGCTGTTTGTCAGCAACTACGGTCTGTCAGCGCTCGTGGAAACTGAGTGGATGCGATTGAATGTACCGTGTGTTTTGAGAGTGTTTTGGGTATTGCGTGTAGCCGAGCATACGATATTGCTCCTAATGGATAACTATGACGGTGATACGGAGGAAGTGACGAAGGTTTCCACCCTACTAGCGGTGCAGTCAGTCGCTTCGATGGCTAAATCCTTGCTAGTAACGGGATGTGAGACCATTACAGCTGTCTTGGGCATGACCTCGGTTATATCCTTCTTCTGTCATTACATCGGAAACTTCTTCCAATGGATATTGCTGACTGATGAAGAGGAAGACAAGAGTATCGGAACCGTGTCAGCGATCCTTTTCTACATACTCGCATTGCAAACTGGACTAACGTCTCTAAACCCAGAGAAAAGATTCATCCGACTGTGTAGAAACTTCTGCTTGCTATTCACGGCTTTGCTACACTTTTTGCACAATATTGTGAACCCTATGTTGATGTCGCTAAGCGCTTCACACAACCCTAGCACACACAGACACGTCAGAGCCTTGGGCGTTTGTGCGTTTCTGATTTTCTTTCCGATATTTCTGCTTGCGTATCTCTGGTCTCAGCACACCGTGTCGACTTGGCTCCTAGCTGTTAGCGCGTTTAGCATTGAAGTTATCGTGAAAGTGACCGTTAGCCTGGCTATCTACTCACTATTTCTCATCGATGCCTGCCGCAGCTCGTTCTGGGAGCAGTTAGACGACTACGTTTACTATATACGAGCGTTCGGGAACACAATTGAATTCTGTTTCGGAATATTCCTGTTCTTTAACGGAGCCTGGATACTGTTGTTCGAATCTGGAGGAGCGATCAGAGCTGTCATGATGTGTATTCATGCATACTTCAACATCTGGTGCGAAGCGCGAGCTGGTTGGTCAGTGTTCATGAAGAGACGAACCGCTGTCAATAAGATCAACTCTCTAAGAGAGGCGTCGGTTGACCAGCTGAGTAATTTAGATGATGTTTGCGCGATTTGCTATCAGGAAATGCATTCGGCTAAAATCACTCGGTGCAATCACTTCTTCCACGGAGTTTGTTTGCGGAAATGGCTGTATGTGCAAGACAGGTGTCCGCTTTGCCACGACATCCTCTACAAGATCGACTCCGACAGCTCTGAGATTAAAGACAACAACTCCGAGGTGGGTAATGAAGAGAACAGCAACAATCAGAATTTGCTACTGGAAGAAGAGCCGGAGTTACTCCTTGGTGAAGGTGTGAGGTGACTATTTGATGACCATTTCGACCAGATAGACTAAAAACTATACGCGTTTAGTTATTCGACATATTTGAGTGGTTTATTTTTCGAGTTTGTATAGTAACTTATTGTGTTTTTTATTATTAATTTTAAAATCAGCGTTATACCTGTGATTTAAGGTTTAAATTTCTCTCTTGTGATGAACGGTTTTTTCAGTGTGACGTTAATTTAAGTTTAGTTGTGTAATGGCGAGGCGTTCTTTTGTCGCTTTATGTAGGTCTCAAATGATACGATATAACTTGAAAATTCCAAGTCTTATGTATTGTCGAGTTACCAAAAAATTAACTCCATAAAATATTGGAAATTCCTAAAAAAATATAGATTTATGAAAATTATATTATGGAAGCTATTTGTAAACACCTCGCTATGTGATTTACAAATAGAATTTTAAGGTAAAGAAATTATAAAAATCGTAATTCATCTTATCTTGTAAATAAACTTTTATTTTTAGAAAGATATCTATAGAATATTTTGTACTAATTTACCAAGCGGGCTTAGGGTATGACCACACTTAAACAAAACTTCATTTTCATTATTTATTTGAAACAACAATTATTATAAATATAAAATGTTTAAAGTTAAGTTTATATGACATTCAAACAACAATGTTTGGGTAACCGTCGTACTGTTTATTGTTTAATTATTGTATAGTACAGGATTTACTTAATAGTGTAGCATTAACAAAACTTTTAGAAGAATTGTCCGACTACTTATACTAATGCTTTGCCAATGGCGATATTTCTTTTTAAATAATAGCAAGTTGATTGTAAATGATTTAAAATTAAAATAAAACCGTTTAGACTACCCTTCATTTTGTCTTGTGTATAACTAATTCCTACATATTTCAATAATCATCGAAAATCATTTATAAATTGTATTAATGACATGGACTTTATAAAGGCTTCATAATAAAGTACGTTAAAACGACTAGGGTTTCGCACAAATATTTATTTTCTTATAACTTTATTTAGATTAATACTTAATAATGAGTTACCCCTATAATAAATTATTTAAGTTATGATAATTTTGATATAAATATCAGGCACACTAAAGCTCTTCTGTTACATTTGAATACTGATTTAATTGAATATCAAGTCCTTATAATTGGAAAGTAAATAATAGTTGGAGCATTGACAGTTGGTTGAGGTTCGGACGACGGTCGTGCGGTCGGCGCGCTCGAAATTCGCTTTCACTATCTCGTAGTAACGTCCATCGCTGAAACAAAAAACATTACTAGATCAGTCCTAACAGGGAATATAATATACTTAATCATACTAACATCGTAATGAACGCCCTCCGGCCAGGTGGGATGACGATCAGCGAAAGGCTGCAGGCAGATGCTGGATGCGTCAAGCTGAAGACAGGGCGCTATGGCGCTCATTAGGGGAGAACTATGTTCAGCAGTAGACTAATGGCTGATGATGATGATGATGTCTAACTTAAATAATAGACACTCTTGACCGAGCTTCCTCACTTGGTCCTTCGAGCCACTCTATAAAAGCTTGAAGGACCAAAAACGAACCTAAACAATAACTTTACGTTCACAAAAAATACCCAGAAAAGTACTTTTTGTTCGCACCTACGTAATTTATTATTGCCTATCGGGTCAAGGTCTGAAACTATTGAATCTAGACACGAGGCAACTAGTCTAAATTTTCAAACAATAGAGCTGCTTTTGACTAGTTACGAAATCCAATAAATAACTGAGTCAACTCAGTGAAACTGTCTCAACACTGCAAGTACTTAGAGTCATTCCAAGAAAGTTATTGTATTCTCTTTGAAGAGAAGCGTCGACGTGTCGTTACGGTGATCTAGAGGCAAAAAGAGAAGAGTCGTGGCGTTACGGTGAACTAACACTTTACGTACTGCAATGACAGAGCAGTGTTGTCAGCGCAACAACAGTTGTTAATTGGAACACGCGCGCCCTCAATTCCCACGACGTTTCTCTTTTTGAACAGACTCTACTTAGGTAAGTTTAAAAGGTTATGTTATATTCACTAAAATTACCTACTTACTTTTCTAACGGAATATTTACCACGATATTTCCGTTATAAGTTGTGTGCTAATTTATAATGTTTTAAATAAATGACGATGTTCCTGTCTGTATATTGACCTTTCTAAGCCACTTGAATAAAACAGGCCAAGTTCGAGTCGGAGTTGCGAACGAAGGGTTCCGTAGATACCATTATCTATAAAAATCAAAACCACCCTACATTATTTTTTTTCGTAAAAAACAAAAAATCAAAGTGACGCAGTCACCCATCCAAGTACTGACCGCGTCCGACGTTGCTTAACCTCGGTGATCGGTTCTCAAGGTGATAAGGAGGGCAACGTCATTATTATTATTACCCTTCATTATTAAAATAATTTAACTCTTATTATTTGTTGTTATAACGGCAACAAATATACATCATCGAAATGTAACATAGAAAATGTCAACTATTTAGCTATCACGGTTCATGATGACAGACAAGCAGCGGAGGATTAGTGAAAGGGTCCTGTTTTACCCTTTTGGTACGGAACCCTAAAAAAGGAAGAGGTGTTCGTTCTCCCAGCGCTTACTCAATAATTGGCCTGTCTGTGTTACATCTGTCGTTTTTTTTGAATAATCAAATTATTAGCTTAGGTATAGTCGGCGTCAAATTGATATGGGCGTCTAGAGTAGGTAGTCAAAATGATCTGAAAAACATAAAATCTATTTGATAAACGCAGTTCGAATATCAAAATATCTTACTACACATTTTTTTATATGAGCAGTCAAAGCGTTCAAAATTATTTTATCAAACAAAGCTCTCGAAGGTAGTAGGTATGCAAACTCTTTCGAGTGAATACTTGCAATGTTATTTGAGAGCTTTGTTTGCTCAGATAATTTTGAACACCCTGGCTGCGCATATAAATATGAACCAATGAGTGGTAAGATATTTTGTTTGATATGATGATTCGAACTGCGTATATCAAATTGCTTTCATGTTTTTTAGATCATTTTGACTACTCTAGACACTCAATTTGACGCTGACTGTACCTATGGTTTATCCATTTCGAATGAAGCATGTTAGTAAACTAAGTACGACACAAATAACAAAATCACACTTGCTTGGCGTCGAGTTTCAGCTAAAATTTGTAAGCTATTTTTATTGAAGGGAGGATCTAAAATCGACAAGTAATGTAAATTACGTATAAAAGGACGCGCCAAAAAAGTGAATTTTAGGTTAAGTATGGGCGGTTTGCCCATACTTAACCTAAAATTCACTTTTTAGTTTACTAACATGCTTCATTCAAAATGGACACGGTATAGGTACAGCAAAACTTAAGCGTCCTATAAAATTTAATCACATCACATCACACTAATATTATAAAGGCGAAAGTTTGTATGGATGTATGGATGGATGTTTGTTACCTCTTCACGCCAAAACTACTGAACGGATCTGGCTGAAATTTTGCATACAGGTAATTCTAATACTGGAATAAAACATAGGCTACTTTTTATCCAATAAATCTGTTCCCGTGGGATGAAAATCACCTTTTAATGTTTTCATAGGAACAACGCGTGCGAAGCGGCGGGGCGCAGCTAGTATAAAAGAATCTAGACCTTGGAACTGTAGCAGCTGTTTCGACTACGGCCTTGACTCACCTGAGCACGAGGCACCTCAGCTTCAAGCACTTCACGCGCAGTATGTCGATGGCCTTTTGAGACTTGTCGCTGAAGCGCAGATTCTCGGGATCCCAGCGCAGTTCTAGACGCTCTAGGTTCGGGCAGTTGTTTGCTATTCCGTCCATTAGCTGAGAACAAAGATTTTAATCGTTAGATACTCCCTTACGCTCTGGCAAAAAAAACTGGCATATTTGGTGGGATTTAAAAAGACATTTGAGGTTGAGCGCCAGAATAAATAAAAGAAAGATAATTAATTTTGTTTTAAAAACTATAAACCGACTTCAGTTTTTTCATGAATTTTCATGGATCCCATTGTCAGATCTGAACAAAATGGGACCACACGGGAAGACCCAGCTTTCATATAAAAAAAGAATCATGCAAATCGGACCACCCAGTCAAAAGTACTGAGGTAACTAACATAAAAAATAAAATTAAAAAATACAGATGAATTGAGAACCTCCTCCTTTTTTGAAGTCGATAAAAATAATTTGATTTGCCTTAAAACTACACAACACAATATCTAACTTTACTAAATTGATTCTAGACTTAGGTATACCTCAGACCAACTGGTCTGAGACATAAACTGTATTTTTGTGCGTAGCAGGCAAATATGGCCTACACTCAGCATTGTGCCGGGTGGGTAGACCTGGTGTGTCTACTCAGCGCTGGTAAATCGTTTGGTAAATCATGGATTATTATTTACTAAAATTATTTACAATGGGATATTTATTCGTACCATGATTTTAGTTTAAAAATTAGTAAACTTTCCAATATTTCGGTGAGTTTCATTTTCAGAAAGCTCAAAACTCATCATGGTAGGTAAAAAACTTATAGTTTTTCACCAGAGGTGTAGGTAAGTATTTGTGCGTAAAATACAGATAATATGAATCGGTAAGCTGCAAAAGTTGAGCGAGCCGTTTCATCATCATCATTGTTTTTTTTATGACAATGATCACTCGAACTTTACCGACTGCTGGTGGTCGAGGGAGCCTTCAGGAGTGCTAAGCTTTTCAGCATCAAATTGAAAGAAGAGTTGATGATCATTACACATTGTTTCATATTTGATAGTAATTACTATTTATTAAGCTGTTTATATTGTCTATGTGCATATTATGTAAGTCTGAAGAAATAAACGATTTGACTCTGACTCTGACTCTAAAATACTTACAGCAAAAGGGGCAAAGTAATCACCCTATTAGAAAACGCTATAACTTTTGCAAATGTATTATCCGACTGTATTGATCAGTGTTCGTTCATTATCAGGCCTCGGTTCCGCCCCGGTACTCTTATTTACCAGATGCGATGTGCGTGCGTGCCTGTTGGGTCCACCGCTCGTTTATTTAGAATTAAAAAATCTTCTATTGTACTTGAGATCCGTTTATTTAGTAGTTGTGTTTTAAGTAGGTTAATTAGAAATTAAAGGTTCTCGCGATTTCAAAGTTTAAAATAAATGGAAACATCAGAAGTTTTGTGATAATTAGGTACCTACCGTTAGTTTCACTCGAAATTATGAAAAAGGTAGTTATTCAACCACGGTAAGTGGTTTAACATTAAACGAAACCATCGTACCTACGTAGTAGTAGGTAGTACGTAGCGAATTAGCAGCATGTTGCTAAGGTAGGTAAGGTCGGTCAAAATCAAAAAAATTGCAGATTCATTGCGTGCAAATAAATTGATTTTCCGACCATAACAACACGATACTGATTCACTTCGTACTTAGGTAGGTAGGTACTACTACTACTTGTATTTAGTTAGAAATCGCACATCGCACTAATATTATAAAAATGCGAAAGTTTGGATGGATGTTTTGCTAACTCTACACGCCAAAACTGCTAAACGAATTGGGTTAAAATTTTGCATACAGGTAATTTTAATTCTGGAATCAAAATAGGTTACTTTTTATCCCTTCAATCAGTTACCGTTTGATATTTCATTTCATTTCATTTATTTCAACCATAAGAAAGGAACACAAGGAGCACTTAGTTATGTCAAAGAATTACATGGTTGCTTATGTCTAGATAATAATAAATTTTAATTAATTCTTATGTCTAAATAATAATACATGCATTTTCACACAAAAAGTAGTAAGTACACAGTTATAGAAGATAGAAATCACCTTTAAATGTTTTCATAGAAACAACGCGTTAAGCTTTCAATGAGCTCACAAGCCTGAAATTGACAAAGTACAGGGCATTTAAAAATATGCTATTTTATAATTCATTAATCTGTAGTGTACTTTCCGTTATAAAATAAAGGAACGAAATGGAACCTATGCAAATGCGTGTTTTGGACGTTTTAATGGTAATTGTGATGGTAGGTATGGTTGTTTGTTACCTGATCAACGTGGATGTTCACTCCTAGACGCTCGTGTGTGCCCATGATGAGGATCCTGAAAGAAAACTGTGTTTAAATGCTGGTCTCATGATCTTAACCTTAAGTTGGAGTCTATGGTAGTCATAAAATTTTATCTGAAGTACAGATACCTACAGGCTACAGCACACCACCTCTACAGTGCTTGTGCGTCATCAATACAATACATCCGTTGATTATGAGGTCCAGGGTTCAAATCCCGGGTCAATACTCAATAAATTTATTGCAACATGTTGTACATGTTTAGTTTAATTTAGTTTTACTTTTTTATTTTATTCCTTTGTCTGTTCGTGACGTCACTTTTTCGAGCTCTAACGGAAGACCAGCGCTGGCTAGAACTCTTCCGGGAGCCTAGCAAGCATTTATGCTGAGTTTAGGGCCTTTTTATAACAACTTTTATATAACTACATCCTTTAAGATTGTATTTTGATTCTACTTACTCATAGTTGTGGATACAATTTATTCGTATACAAAGTTTCTTCTGTTGTTATAAATAAATGTATTTCTTTCTTTCTCACCCGGATAGGGCACGGCAATATTTAGCTAGGTCGGGCCAATACTTATTGTGGTTGTTCTAGCAGGAAAGATCACTGTTACTGCCCGCAGTCAGGCAGTTTGCGGTGTTACACCCCCGTGCATCAGAAAGCACGGTCCTGCGCCTGACCTCTCCTCGGTCATTTCTGTCTGTCGCATGCGCATGTCGTCCAATCGGATTATGAGTGATGGAATAGGTAGTGCACCTGTATTTGCGCACACACTTGTGCCACCTATTTTATTAAGCTATTGCATAGCTTCTATCGCGGGCCTTGAGCGCGGGGACCGAATCCAGAAATTCCGTAACGAAAAAGCCTTGACGTTTGTCTCTTTAGTTCAGCAACTCGCCTCTAGATGGCATTGCAATAGCTTTACCGCGGCAGTCCCCGAGTGCCACACGTCTTTTTTATATGATTATTACGTTTAACATATGAAATTGTAAAAATCCATCGTACTGTTTGTGGTATCTATTATAAGCTATTTTTTTAAACCTCTGTAATAGTTTTACCATATAGGAAGGTAGTTTAGGAGGAAATGCGAAAATAGAGTTTAGTGGCCAAAAAGCGCAACTTCGTATCTCTGCCTAAGCTTTACAAAATGAAACTAATAGAGGCATTAATAAATAACTTTTATCCTATTATTGTATTATTATACCTGATACCACAAACTGTACAATAGATTTTTTAAGATTTAATGGGTGGGGTCGCTTTATTACCTGGGTGACCGAGATTCGGTCGGTTTTTTTTTTGTAAATTGTTCTTATTGGAAATTATAGTAGTACCTACTATTCGCCAATAGATGGCAAGAGTCATATTTTTCAGTTTAATTCTTATGTCGATAAGGATAAAGTTAATTATTGAAAACTTAATAAAACGACATTTTCTGTAAAAGAATCTTAGCTAGATCGTCCCCGAAACCCCCTGTATACTAAATTTCATGAAAATCGTTGGAGCCGTTTCCGAGATCCGGATTATCTATCTAATCTCTAATTATAAAAGAAAGTTGTGTTAGTTACACTATTTATAACTCAAAAACGGCTGAACCAATTTGGCTGAAAATTGGTGGAGAGGTAGCTTAGAACCAGGAGACAGACATAAGATACGAACCATTGAAAAAGTGACATTGTTGTTTTCACTTACTCGTTTTTTCATAGAAAATGTATGGGAATTGTTTTTTTTTAATTATCGCCAAAACTTACGATTTGATTTGGTATGTTACTTTGGGAAAAGTGTTCCTGGTTGGAAATAGAGTCGATTAAGACCAACTTGTTTTTTTTGACAAATGTCATTTTTTGGGCGAACCGTACATTTTTTCAAAAAACTAAAAATGGCAGTGTTTTTTTCTTCAAAATAAAATAGAAAATTCCTCAGAACAAAACCTTCTAACTACAAAAGAAACGGTAGAAGGGCCAAAAATTTGCCACACCCTGTATATACAAGCATTCCTCGTTTAAAGGTATAAGATGTAAGGTAGATAGGTACTTAGAATTGGTAAGCAGCTGCAGCACGCTCTGCCACAGCTGGTCCGTGATGTGCGGCATGCCGCTCATCACCAGCCCCCAGAGCTGCGTGCCGTGCCGCGACAGGAACCGGTGCAGACCCTCGTCCGTGATGTTATCTGATGAGTCCAGGTCCAGCGCTACCAGGTTCCTGCAATAAGACATTACATGAGTCAGAGTCAAATCGTTTATTTCTTTAGACTTATCGCTAGATTTAGACTGATCGCAGTTTTGTGGAATAATTGTTCTGCAGGGGGCGTTACTGCCAATCCCCCGGTGCATATCCCTCAGTCGCCTCTTACGACAACCGCAGGAAGAGTTGGGGTGGTACAAATTCTAAGTCAGCACCACACTGTTACAAAATCTCAAATCTACAAAGCCTATAAACGCCAATAAGGCGCTTATCAGGGGGATGCCTGCGTCCAGCAGTGGACCGATACAGGCTGTTAAAGCGAGGTGCAGGTTACTACCTGGCGTTCCCAGACTCGGACCAAGCCTTAAGCACGGTGTCATTGAACCCGTTGATCTGGCCAGCGCTGAGGAAGCGCAGCGACGGGATCCGCGTGAGCATGTCCACCAGACACTCTGAGGAGAGGTCCGTGGCCGTCACGTCCAACTCCTGGACCGAGGACTTGTCCCATTCTACTTGCATCACGTGCTCCGATTGGAGGTCTGTGGAGATTTCAATGGTTTAGCAGCTTTTAAATTGACTTCAAAAAAGGAGGAGGTTCTCAATTCAACTGTTTTTTTTATGTTGGTTATACCTCAGAACTTTTGACTGGGTAGTCCGATTTTCATGATTATTTTTTATATCAAAGCTGGTAGTGTAGTGCCATTTTAATTTGATCCGTTTCTGACAATGGGATCCATGAAAATCCATGAAAAACTACTATAAAAATTGAAGTCGGTTTATAGTTTTTTAAAACAAAATAAATTATTAGTCAGCTGTGTAGTGTGCTGTAACGAATCGGTTGACATCCGAGTTAGCGGCGGCGCAGTAGGTCAACGGGGGGTCACCGAGACCATGTCTCGGTCTACACCGTACAGCCAACACAATGTTGGCGGCTATAGGTCTATTTCTGTAAAGCTCTTTTTCCAGTTGCGTCTCATCTCAACCACAGATATCAGTATATCTCTGTGGTCTCAACATACCTTCATGCACCTACGTCTGTGGCTGGCCGAAAATCGATCTCTTTGACAAAAAAGGCAAACATTCTATAAAGTTCCTAACCAGCAGCGCCTCCTGAAGAACTATTCTACCATCGAGCTGCTATCCCCAACCCGCATGCCCAGCGTGGATATTATGGACAAAACCCCCCACGAGATAGGTAAAAGCCAATATAGGCGCTTATCAGAGGGAGGCCTGCGATTACGCAAAACCACCCAACGTAGGTATAACCCTTTCAGGCCCAAATTTTTTTTTCATTATATCACATTTTATTTGCATGGTTTTGGTATGGGGGATGTTTAAAGGTTATGCTAAAACAAATAAAAAAAATCCAAACTACCCCCAGGATCAGTAACTACCCCTGCACGATCGTGACGTTTGGGCTTTATCCATACCAGTGCATGATGGTGACGTTTTTGGGTTTTTCGCTATTTAAGTATGAAATAAAAACATAGTATAAAAATCACTATTTATTCATTTAGTTAACATCACTTTTAGTGACTTACAACTATAGGAACAGTATTTATGAAGGTGCGGTAATACTCCATCGACTGGTCAAGGATATCAACACCGCCCATGTGCTTGTTGTAGTTAGCAATAGTTCTCGGCGCAGTGACATCGGTGAAAGCTGAGATATTTTTATCCCAGCGCTTTACAAACGTTGTTTCGTCTGCAGATGTGCAGTTAGATGCGACTAGCACGGACTTGTTGTCCATCCACTTGACAACTACGACATCGCCACACACGAACTGTTGTGATTCACCACGCTGCATTCGGCGATCAGGTTTGAAATCTATGTTCTTTCGTTCAGGAACACGGTTCATCATAAGTGTCGCTGTGCCGTGTAGTCCAATGGTGTTCAGCTTTTCAAGTAAAGGTATCGACGAGAAATATCGGTCGAAGTAAATACAGCTACCTCTCGGAATTGACTTGGAGAGATGTAAAATCACCGAGGCCCCAACCCCCAAAGATCTGTCGCCGAACGGAGTGCTGGCACCTCTGTAGACTTCAAAGTCCATCATCAGGCCGTCATGAGTAGTGGCCACGAAAATTTTTAGACCTTGGGGGCGAGGTTTGGTTTTGATTACCTGTCGCAATCCGCGTGGACAAACACCACTGAATGGGAGCATTTGCTCATCAATGGAAAAGAATCCCGGCTGTCTTTCGAGTCGATCACAAGTTTGTTTGACCTGATCCAGTATTGGCTGCACTTTCCAGAGTGCGTTGGTATTCCCTGGTGGAGCTGTATCGCTATCGATCACATGCAATGCTGAACGCAGGGTCTTGAACCTTTCTCTAGGCATGATGTTTGCTATAATGTCCAATCGCATCCCAGCCCGCCAATACATGAATAGCCGTGGGTATGGAATGACTCCCATGATCAAATGAATACCTACTAGCTTCTTTAGTTCAGTGGAATTTGTATTTAGGATCCGGCCAGAGCGACGCATGTAGTAGTTGTTAGTACAGATCGCAGATTGTTCGAAAAACTCATCATTGAAGTAGTCATTAAAATATTCCGTGGGTGCTCTGATTGTACCTGTATGAAAGCGTGGTATGTAGTTATGTTCTTTTTGTTGAAATGGTACCTGCCTCCAAATTCGTCTTCTAACTTCCAATCGACTTCGGCCCACATTTCGACGTTGACGTGTAGGCTGGGGCAGTATTGGGGATGGTGCAGTTGGAATTTCGTAAGCAGCAGGATCCAATGGCGTTTGGAGTGGTAATTCTTCGTTATCATCTAGACCTTCTACCTCGGAATCATTGCCATCTCCAAGCAGATGTAAAACTAAGTCGCTTGTAAGCTCTTGCCCGGTGAAAAATAGTAAAAATAACCATTAAACTTAACAAATGACAGTCCATACCTAAATCAGCCTAAAGTGGAGATAGACCCAAACGTCACGATCGTGAATTTACATTTTCCAAGTGTAATTAAGTTTGAAAAACTGTATTTTTTACGAGTAAAAACAGTTAAATGAATGAATCATGATTACAGCTACTAAATAACAACAAATACTTGATGTTTTAGTTAAAATTTACACAAAATATCAATACTTACGTGCACCGCCTCCATCGTCAAAAAACGCCGCCATCTTTCTCGCTTCACTGACGCCAACTGACTGGCGAACCGCGCGAAAATGATTATTATCTACAACGCGTAGTTCATGCACGATCTTATGCAGTGGGTCTCGGTCTACAAAGTTGATTGAGCGCGGCGCGAGAATTTTGAAAATGAATGTGCACGATCGTTTTGGACGGGCCTGAAAGGGATAATGAAAGAAGGATGGCAAGGTTCCATACATCTGCTGACCCAACTTTTTTGGCGACGAGCATCACCCCGGCCTTATAAAATAAACAATACGTACCTAACGGATTCAGAAATCAATAGAATAAACCTTTTACAAGTTGGGAGAAAAAAGTTATTTTAGGTTACATGACTGCTAAGCTGCATTTTCATCCACCAAAGAATGCCTTCAAACACGAGATACCCGAAGCCGACAATTAATACATCGCAAAGACATCTTTAGATCTTCAGTCAGTCCAATCGTAACGTAATCTAATCAGTTTATCCAGGAGAATGCCGTGGTATCAATTTGTAAGATTTTCGTCGAAAAAAAGTTGGTAGACAGCAAATCTATCTACTCGCCAAAGAGAATACAATAACTACCGTAAAACGGGGTAAATTGGTCCAAGTTTCACTTTCAATTGCAATTTAAACCTTCTTCCGTTACACATAGGGTATTTTGAATTATACTTAAGAACAGAACGGATACCTTAGCTCCCATACAAACGTACTTCCCGCTTCATTTGGAAATTACGTTTCCGATCGTATTGAAATTTTGCATACATAATCGGATGACAAATAGCTATGTTTGTAGCGTTTTCGTTTTTTAAAAAACATTATGATATTTGAATGAGAGTGAAACCAATTTGCCATATTTTGACCACCAAATCGAGTCATTTTCAAGCCATTTTTTATGCATGTTAGACACCTTTATTCGAAAATTTGTCACACTGCAAACATCCTAAATATATTCACCATTAGAAATAAACAAAAATATTTCTGAAATCAGTCGATTATTCAAAATGAATCGCAAAGTACGAAAAAATATAAAAAATTGAGAAATTCCTTCAAATTTCTGCAACCGCTCGCTCAAACGCGGGGTGCAATGCGACACAGGGAGCACAATTCCAAAATAAGGCGAATGCCGCGGAATGGCCAACACGATGCGATTCTACGTGAAACAACAACAAATTTACTCGGGCCGGCCGCTGAGATTTGGGAGGGGTTCGTAGCCTTCTTAAATATGTGTGGTAAGCTCTCAGATGAATAAAAAAGCAAGATAGAGTTTCGCCGGCCGACTCACCGATGGCGGCAAAACTAAGCCTAGCCGTGTACATACACAGTTACACGCACAGACATAAAACGAAACTAAGCCATACCTTGTCAGTCGAGCTATGCCGGCGCGCGGAGTGTCACGATATAATATTTCGTATTTTTTACAGAAACAATGTCAAATTGTGTTGTAAAATGGTGTAAAACCCAATCTTCAATACACAAGAAGTAGGATGGAATCACATTTCATACTTAAGTAAACTTAAAAACATATATTTTTAGTAAATCAACTTTATAAATTATCATGACAACTTGGAACACAAATCCGCCACAAGTGTTGCCAACACTAAGCGTCACAAAAGTTCCCGTTTGTTGAGGAAGTTATTAATGTGACGTGAAACGTAATGTTATGTATTAATTTACTTAGGTACCTATTTTTTTTTACCCGACTACCAACGGAGCATGGATAAATACTTTGGCTACTGGCTTCGTTTGTATGTTTGTAAGTAGCCGATTTTATTTTCTCACGTAGCGCTGAAACTATAAGTCCGATTTCAATAAATGAGGAGTCTAATGATTCGTCTTGATGTCCCGGTAGTTATAGGATAATTAATAACATCAGGCAAAATTGGGGTCTAACGAGATATCGTGGTCTAAGTGGGTCTAAAAGTTAAATGTTAGTAAATATACTCGACTAAGGGATATCATTAAGGACATGCAGAGACAAGGACATTTTTAGGAAAATGTATATCTCAGGCTTAAGGAAAATGCCGACTTTTTGAGATTTGCACCCCCATCCCCCCCCCTCGGAACAAATCTTGCCCACAGACTAATTTGGATAACAACATTTATGGCGTTGCGTTCATATAGAAAGGGATATTTTTTATTGCAAAAAAGGTATTACCTTATTACCTTGCCCCCAGCCCTCCTTCCCCTTTTGTAAGTGCTACTGAGGGTTTTCGATTGCAGGGAACTAGAGGCTTATTTTGCATCGAAATAAAAAAAACCACTTTCCTCTCACCCCCTTTTGCTTAGCCTCCGTTGAGATCTCCCGAACGCAGTGACTTGAAAAATATTGCTATAGAGGAAAAAATATATTAAATTCAAAACAAAGGTTGCCTCCCTTACCGTCGTATACTCCTTTTATGTAAAAATACCAAAAATTGGCCTAAAAATTGTGAAACTGTTGTGCGTAAATAATGTAATGAAACCATAGTGATAGTTAGTGAAAAGCAATGTAAATCAGTTGATAAAAAGATTTTAAAGCGATTTATTGGCAAAGACAACGTTTTCTCTAACTTGGAGACTGAGCACAGTTATGCTGGCCAAGAGCATAAAATAAGCGATGCATCATCGAAAAATATTTATGTACCTAATACGTTTCCACCATATTTCGAAATTGGAAACAATTTCCAGAACGGTGGACCGTAAATGACAGTTCTACAGAAAACTTACGCAATATAAAGGCCATTAAAACCAATGTTTGATATTACTGTTGTTTTATTGTCCCCCTTTCTAGTCGGAATAAACATACCTACTTTTATACTACCTCTAAGTGAGGTAAATATACAATTTGAAAAAATGTCATCTTATCTACTATTTACTTATCCATTCATTCTGCTAATACAATAAAATATTAGGGGTAATTCGTTTTTACTACACGGCAACACTCATCAAACGCGCACATGTTTACGAAACCGGCATCAGTTTGTCGGCCGGCGTCACTCTGTCTTGTTTTTTTACTTCGTCTGAGGGTAAGCTCTTTTGGATATTAAGTAGCTTTAAATACCCAAGATAAGGTAAAATTTTAAGAAAATCAGCTAAAACTCAACTGGATTCCAATTTACCCCAGACGGGGATAATAGGTCCGAGAGTGAGGTAAATTGGAATTTTAACTAGGGCTGTCACTTATTAGCTGTGTGGGGCCGGCAATTTGCACCACACCATCTCTTCCCGTGGGTGTCGTAAGAGGCGACTAAGGGATATCCACCGGGGCGGGCAGCAGTTCGGTGTTAGGATTGTACTGCAGGGGGCCTGCAGAACAATCCTACCACCGAACTGCGATCCCCAACCCGCATGCCCAGCGTGGGGATTATGGGCATTACCTTCCATGAGATAAATGCCAATAAGGTATTAAAACCCATTGATATAGTCAATGCCGGGAAAGTGATTAAACACGTTTTAAACGGCGATTCTGAAAAAAAGCAACATTTTGACCGATTTTAGTTCATAATCTTTGAACCCCTTTCATAAATTACTTACCTACCTACTTTACATAGGTTTTGATTTTCGACAACCCTATTAAGGAATTCCAATTTACCTCTTTTTCAAACCAATTAACCCCCGCGTTGTTCCATTTATACCTGTTCATGTTCCAATTTCCCCCCTTCGCGTTCCAATTATGTCCAAAATTATGTAAATACGAGTGACTAAAACTACGGTTTCTATTAAAATTACGCAACTATTTAATATGCTTCTTGTTTTATCAAACAGCAATTTAATGTTATTATCAAGATTACATCGATTTCAACACTTTTTCCCAACAAAACTCATCGAAAACTTAAAGTTAAAACGTACAATATTTTCGTGTCCACGACGACCTCACTTTCGACGTCATTTTTTTAATGAAAACGGATTGGCTGGCTTAAATTAACCAGTGTAGCTAGTAGCAAAAAATATAAGCTCGTTCAAAATTTAAAAAAGAATTGTTCTCACTCAAATATTATGACACTGGCAGAGTGGTTTAGAAAAGCAGACTTTTTTCCCAATTTACCCCGCTGTTCTTATTTACCCCGTTTTACGGTACTCGCCAGGAGCCGATGTCGTTGTTTTCAATTTGACGTCAATTTGTGTTACTTGATTTACGATGACATTGACAGTCACAAAAGAAGTCACGTTCTAAGCTTTATGTCGGCTACTAGGTAGCCGTTTCTTTCTCGCACAAAATAAAAATAAAAATATATTTTGACTCCCAACAGCTAAAAATGTAAATGATGATTAGAAAAATCTTTTAAAAAATTATTTATCCGTCATTAGTTATTACATGTCTGCACAGCCCTTGTTTGTTTTTATTCGTGCAGGGGCGGGTATTGCCATCCTTCTTTCAAAGCTCTTTGAATAGCCTTCGTAATTTTCAATTGTATTGTATGAATATGACCATTAAACAAAGGACTTTTAAATGTAAATTTTAGGCTGGTTATTTTTTGTACAACAGTGGACCAAGGCTGTTGAGGTAAGTTAATAAGCCTAATATGAAGGTACGTACTGCATCCACTCATGAGCAGGCAGGTGAGTCGTCGCGACCGTTGGAACAACGTTTTCATGGTAGACCCCGTCACTTTGTTGCAGTAGTTCACGGCGAGACACTCCAGCTGAAACGAAACCTCGCATTCGTTACTGGCTCGGTCAGTCGGGCATAGGGTTACCAGATGTAAAATAGAAAAGTCCTGAGATTTTGTCGCAAACATAAAACGTTAAATTGTTTGACGAAATCGCAGCTTTGAACACGAACACAAATACACACACATACCGAAACAAGAAGACGCATGTTTTGATGTGATGCTCCATTATGTAGTGTAGGTACATACCTATTGTGAGACGTTGTGGGCAACAAATTTTAAAACCATAGGAAAAAACCATATCTTAAGATTACCCGAGTAATTACGGATCTGTCAAAACAATACATATTTGCTATTAGAGCCCAATCATGGGAGCAGGTATTCCTATCATGGGAGCTCAATTGGTTCAAGGATCTTTCCTTCTAACCGACTGACGGTGTCTTCGGTCCAAGCTTTGCTTTTAACCCAGTACAAATCGAAAGGGCTTAACGTGCGAAGCATTTTATTAAACAATAATCAAAGACAAACGTCTAGGTACCTACCTACTTAATAACGTATCAGCGCAAAGCAAGTACCTAACCTACCTATGATAAAACTGATTTCACGCATTCCACAATATACCTACGTAGGTACCTGAATGCAGTTAGAACTGAAGGCATCAATATGCGAGTCGTCCACAAAGTTGATGCCGTACAGATTGATGACGCGGAGGTTCGGAGTCGCGGACTTCAGCTTGTGCACGTTGATTACTTCGTAGATCTCTTCTTCTTCTTCTTCGATCTTCTCGTAGGTTCCTGGAGAGATTAATAAATAACTTTAATACTACACCAGTCTGAAAGTTGCATATTCCTTTCCTAAACTTGGTAGAAAACCCGTCTTTGCCGGCGTACCGAAACGCGGTAGAAAAAACTTTATGGATGTTCATTTTCATAATTGGATTTTTTCTTAATTTTCCTTATTACCAGCCGGTAGCAATGGTTATTTTTAAAATAGGTAAAATAGGTAAAAACTCGCCTTATGATATCAATATCAACCTCTTCCGTATTCGGAACAATAATTCAAAAAAAGAACCATGTGCAATGTAATTCGTACGTGCCCCATCCGAAGGTGTGGTATAATAAACGCGTGTACTCGGGAGAAAGTGCTATTCCTATTAGAATTGGAATTAGAATTGGTTACCTTCTCAGCTCGGTGTACAATCTACTTTTATTCCCGTACTGGGGGAAGGACACCGCTGGCCGGTTCAAATCCCGTCAAGTCGATTTTTTTTGGATGGTAGGTATTTGATTTTCTTAGAAGTCACCACAGATATCAGAAGCCATAGCCACAGAATTACTATAGATTACTATAGTTACATATTTATACTACTAACGTCATTGATTTAAAAACATTTTTCATAAATCAATGACTAACGTTCATACCTACCTACCATAAATGTGAAGGTGTAAGTAAACTTAAATAAAACCTTATAAATAAATTACATAAGTAGGGCATTTTCGTTTTGAGAAAATTATGAAGGAGAAAATTATCAACGGGTAGTAACATAGACGAATTAAACGCAAGTAGTAAGTACCTACCTACCTACCTGATTGGTGGCCGAAGATGAGACAAAATAATGAAAACTCTGGAGGTTTTACATTGGTTTTGTTGATTTTTCTTCCGCTCCGATTAGTTCAACTGCTGTGAGTTCAATCAGTTGAACTAATTACCCAAAAACCTTCCCGTTATTTCAAGTTTGATATTTTTTGGAAAAGTTGAACTTTCTAAACAACATTGATACTATTAGTTCAACGTCATATTTATCTGGATTAAATAAAAATAACTATTCCTACGTGTGGTTAAAATAAAAACTGGAAACGCCTGAAAAAAGTCAATAGCAACTACAACGTTGTTATTGGATTGCTCCTTTATAATGTTTAATAGCAACAAAACAAGGTTAAAGCGTTTATAACTTATTAGGTATAACACAGCGCTTCGCGGTTTTACCAGCGTAGTTCCCGTTCCCATGGGAGTTCCGGGATAAAATAAAGTCACTCCCTGCTAAGTAAGCTTTTTAATGATAAAATAATTGTTTAAATCGGTCCAGTAGTTTCGAAGCCATACAAACAAACAAACAATCAAATCTCTCCTTTTTTTAATATTAGTACCTATAGAGAGATTAGTTAGTTATAGCTGTGGTTTGGTTACACTTCGTCCAAGCTATATTCTGTGACCAAATGAAATAATGCAATATTTCATAGACACGTTATTTGTTATCGAATCTTTCTTTAGTACTGTTGATAGTTTCCGTGTAGTGAAAGATTCACATCGCTTTTTTAAAAGCAATATAGTATAAAATCTTGCATTCTCTCAGCCAGTTAAAGAAAATAAACGCATGGAGACATTCCTTCCTAAGCTAAAACCAACAAAACTTAGGAATAGGTAGGTACTTTATGGTCTGACAGACTTAAACTCTGTTTAGCTGTTGAACCGGATCAACTTTATGTTGGTAAAACGTATTCATATGCGCACGCGTTGAATTGCAACAGTGAAATTGAAAGTTTTGGAATAGTTTAACTAAGCGTTAAACTATTGGGCAGGTCGGGTATCGTAAGAGTCGACTATAATAGGATATCCAGCGGGGACGGGAAGTAGCGAACAGCAGAACAATTCTTCTGCGCAACTTCGATTCTGAACCCGCATGCCCAGCACCACAGATTATGGCATGAGATAAAAGCCAATATGGCACTTATCGGGGGAGGCGTGCGTCCAGCAGTGGACGGCTCTATAGGCTGTTAAGGTTGAGGTTAAACCATTCCTCACCAATAAGATGCAGAATCTCGAGTCCATTGATGAAGTTGTAGATCTTCCTCATGAACCCCTCCATGAAGATGACCTCGGAGAGGCAGATGCAGAGGTACCGCAGCTTGGTGGGGAACGCCTGCATCTCGGAGAAGTCGTGCAGTTGCATGGCTGGAAACGAACACGTTTAGAACGTGAGTTCAGTAAATATATGGTACGTTCTTCCAGCGCTAACTCAACAAATGTCCTGTGTTGTTGTGTTACTTATATAACTAAACGCAGCACGCTAATCTACCTACCTAATTTTTATAGTTACCTTTAAACATTGATTGATTAAAAAGGGAAGTTGAGGTAGGTACTAGTTTCTCGAAAATGGCGGTCTCACTACGGTCATAGACACGTCTTTCCGTCTTTGTATTGCGCAGGACTGGAAATATAACTGTGAGCATTGTGTTTGCGTGTAGTTGTAACACATGCCAATTTTTGAGTAATAGCTGGGAGAACGTAACCTATCTTCCATTTTAATTAATCAATGCCTTTAAACGAGCAATTCTTGTATATTTGTATATAAATCTGTACCTCGAAAACGGCTCCAACGATTTTCATGAAATTTAGTATCGATTTATTGCTCTCGAAACCCCCTGATTTCGAGAGCAAAAAATCGATGCTAGCTAGGATTCATTTTTAGAAAATGTCGTTTTATTCGTATTTTCCATTGATTTAAAAAGGGAAAAAAGGTTACGTTCTCCCAGCGCTTACTCAAAAATTGGCATGTGTTACAACTACACGCAAATACATACGCTCACAGTTATATTTCCAGTCCTGTGCAATACAAAGAAGAACAAAGTGATACTATTTTATTCGTATTTTCAATAATCAACTGAATTTAAACACTAAACTGAAAATATGACTCTTTCTGACATCTATTATGGCGATTAGTAATGGTACTATAATTTCCAAGAAAACAAAATTTACCAAAAAAATACGGTCATCTATCTGGTACCTAGTTTTGGTACTGATTAGATTATTAGATTAACTCTTGCCGTGGGTGTCGTAAAAGGGCGACTAAGGGATATCCACCGGGTGACGAGCAGCAGCGTCTCCTGCTGAAAAATTCTACCACGAAACTGCGATCTCCAACCCGCATGCCCAGCGTGGGGATTATGGGCATTACACCCTATGAGATTAAGTCCAATAAGGCACTTATCACTTTATTAAATTGTTATACACAGCTATATAATATTCGTTTAATTCTCCATAAGTTTTGTCTTTTTACGAGAGTTTTTGAATAAACTTTTATTTAGTTTGTGTTATAGGCCGTTTAGGTTGAGAAGATAAGATTTATTAATAAGATCTTAGTTTAAAGAATTTTTTTTACGATTTATGGGAAATTACTTTTCGGCTATTATTTTCCTGCGGGTTTTTAATAATGTTCTGCGTTTATGAACGCAAATATTTGAATTTCGCGCGAATTATGTTCGGCCGCTGTGGCCTTCTATTCGGCCGCTGTGGCCTTCTATTCTTCATATTTGGTACTGCTTGTTAGATAATCTGACTGTTATCTGTAAAAAATCTTACCGGTACTAAAATCTAGCAGCATGTGCGTTAGATTGGGGCATTTCGCCGCCAACTCGTGCAGTACGGTGTGAGTGATCAACTCGATAGGCAGCTCGATGTAGCGGAGAGAGGGACCAAATCGGATCGAGATGAGGGCCAACAGCGATTCCAAAGAACCTGGAATGACAAAAACAAGTAAATTTACTAATCCACTCAATACAAAAAAGTATAGTAGGTACACTAGGTACTCCAATAGCTAATGGCTCCGCTGTAGGTTAGGTAGGTCTAGGTACCTACCGTGGTACCTACACAGTCTATTGTTAAATTAAAGGAAGCGGAAATCGGAAGTGAATGAATGAATAAAATTTATTGACTTGTTCAACAAGTCAATAATGGCGCTAATTTGACCACAAAATGATTGCCGTTATTAAAAATTTCCTTTGTTTATAGGGAAAATAATGCATTCAATTTCAAACAACTTGCGTACATGCGTACCTACATAAATAAGTCTGGATTAATACATTTTGTAAAAATATCACAGATAGAACACGGAAGTACGTCTCTGTTCCGTAAAACTATATTGAAAAAGATAAAACGCACCAACATGAAGTCCAGATATTTCAGGTCGCAGACTGACATGGGTCCAGAGACGGGTGTCGTAAGCAACCAGCCGCCATCTCCTGCATACCGTGGCCATGCGACATATTTCCCGATGTGATAAGTATGAGAAGACGTTCAGCAGTACTTTGTCAGGTAGCTTTTCTATCGTCTGAAAAACATTGCAAAAAAAGCGTCAAAAAACGTTTAAAAATTAGACGTGTTGCTGTGATCAGAAGGATAGTTTGTTGTTTTTAATACCTATTTCATTCTTCTTCATTTAAATGGGTATCTAATCCACCTAGTGCAAAATTTTCATTCGCATTTCTATTACAAATAATATATATAGCAATAAATATTTTTTTTACTTATCAGGTCGTTTATTTCTTTTACAATAATTAAAGGTTGAAGAGATAGATAAAAATAATTCATTGCACATAAAACTTGTGCATAGGCGAGCATAATGCTAGACCGCATTATCTACCTGCTAACCCTTAATTATAACCCACAACATCTTACAATATCACAATTTACATAATATTGGACAGTACCGTGCCTGCGAAAGGACTCCTGACTTGACCTCCTTCGGTCAGATAGACCTGGGTGGCTTCTAGGGCTAGCTGGCCCCAAACATCAGTAGGAATGTCCATATTTACACTACAAACACTATTTTGAAGAACTAAATAGCAAAGAAAAACGCTTTTTGTTACAAAAATCACTGGCAAATCATTTACTTCATACGCTCGGATTGTTAGCCACGAGCGATAAAATGGAGCGCTGTGTTTAATTTTGGAAACATCTGGGAGTGAAGTGGATGAAGACGCGCGTGGTGAAATATTTTAAGAATCAGTTGAATATTTGAGTTTTTAAAGCAAAATTGTTCAAATAATTGGCAAAAAATTTATCGTAAAAATTGAAATATCAAAGTTTTCAATGTTTCGACTAGGTATAAATTGGAATAAATGTAAACGCGATAAAGTGCAAAATTATTTACCTACTTCTAGTTTCAATGGTGATAGTAAAGTGACAACAGACAACAAAAAGAGACAACATGAGCGTGCGATCGTTTTTGTAGAATATTAATGAACACATTTTAATTATGAGAAAGCTCATTATGGTACACCACCGCACCTACCTACGGTAATAAACCATCGATACACTATATACACGGTTCCATGAATTACTTTTTTATTTTATAATGAAAAACTTACTTTACGTGACACCTCATTAGGGAAAACAGTCAAAGAATATACTAGGCCGGTACTTCTTATAAAATGTATAACCATTGATTAATGATTAGGTATTTCGTCTGCATTCTTAACTTACTAAACTATTGTTCTTTTTATAGAATGTAGCATTTCCTGTTACAATGACTCATCCCTTTCAGTGTATGAATGGATATTTAGATTATTAAAAGAGTTCTTCCTCCTCAGCGTATTCCTCGGAGACATTGTCGGCTCTCCTCATCTCTGTCACCAGCTCGGAAAGAGAAGAAGCTGTGACCAGCAACAGTTACTAGGCCAGTAGATGAAAGGAAAAAACCTACCTTTTCAGAATAAGTAATGCTTAAACAGAACTACAAATAATTTCCTTTAATGAACTTTAATTTATTTTTACGATGTAGGTACAGCTAAAGGTTAACAGTAAGATCATCGATCATTAGGGTAATTTAATCATCCATGACTCTAAAATAGATCATTGTCGACGTAAGAATGTTCATAAAACAAACAGCAAACGATATTATTTTGTTTAGGTAAACGATAAACATGTGCTGAAGACTCAGACCGTCATAATTTTGCGGTGATTATTAATTTTATACGACTCAAAATATGTAATTCTAAAAGTGTAGTCGTTACGCACATAGATATTCATCGCATAGGTACGTCGACTACAGTTTATTCTCATGTTCGAATGTCTGGGTTGGGTAGGACGATTTATAATTCAGATCTCATTAATCTAAGGAATCTACTTACCTGTATTCAAAGATTTTTCCTTGAGACCAATCTGCGAGAAATCCACTTGAACTTCAAGATCCTCAATAAAACTGTACCGTGCAATTAAATAACACTAATTGAATTATTATGTATAAAAAAATAAAGAAATTCCTTTGGTAAACAAGTATGAGGTGCACGCTGAATATTGCAGATTTTTCAGCTTTTTGCTATTAACGACTTACCATTTGCTGCTTACGACGAAAGCTTGAACCTCCATCATCCCTGATTGCAATGTTGTCCACGTTTAACAATCCCCACGAATCCATGTTTGGATAATTATCTCACAACTGGGTCAAAAACTAACTACTTATTCCACTTTTTTAAGCCACCAAATCAACTCTCAAATAAAAACTACCACCTCGGAAAAGTTCACTGTAAAGAATGGTGCGAAAATCACAGCACAAAATCTGCACGAAGCTTTAAAAATTCACAGTCATCTTCGAGTTTATTGCAACGATACAAATGTAAGATGAAAGCTATTAGCAGACCACCTATCTATACTGTCTGAGGTTTAAATTGGCAGGCCAAAATAAGTGTGGCATTTTGCTTCAACTGGGCACTGTGGTCGTTGCGTTTGCCAAGAAGACTCATATTGCATTGATGGTGGTATATGTAACGAACGACCGACCGATTGATAGATTTTCTTAACTGCGTGTAGTGATAATGAATATAATCTTATTTACATCAGCATTATTTAACCGTTTTGTCAAAATATTTATCATACCTACCTACCTACTATTGCATAGCTGAGATGTACCTAGTAGTAGGATGTAATTTTATATCAACTTTAAAAATATTGTTTCTCTCTAGGTCTCCCTTCCTTCATCACCTCGCATCACAGCTACAATTATTATCGAAGTGTTTTTGTTTAGTTCAAACTTACTCTATCTGATAAATTAATTAACCTTTTTTATAGACCATCTGTAAGTTAGCTGGATAGATAAATACCCACCGTTAATTTTAATCAAGTAGTTGTAGATTTGAAAATGTTGAACAATAAGTTCTCTGATGGTGACTCTACAGCATTATTGTATTGGATGAAGTGAAAAACCCTTAAATGACATTCAATGTTTATTTAAGATGTGATGCTGATACAATACCTGTGGTGAAATATTTTAAATAAAGTTTATTGATAGGATGATACAAGTAAAATGCTAAACATGGTTAAAATTATTACATAACTTTAATTTTTGATTTTGAAAGATCGAAGATGAAGTATTATCTCACCAAACGCCTTCTTATTTTATCAGGTGGCTGAGGTAGTGGTTTAGGTGGTGTAGGAGTAGAATATTCATCTATTTCAGTTTTAGTATTTTCCATTCTTTACGATGGGTTCGTTAGTTATGTGTACATTCAGTGATTTATGTCATTGATTAAACTTCCTGTTGTTTTATGTTGATTGATTGTCGATTTGGCTATTTTTGGCATGTTTTATTTATGTAGAGATGTAGAGTTAGGAATGCTGTCAAACATAATGAAATGAAAAAAAATATACCATACATTAGCTAACTGTTTAAGAGTTCTTTTTTATTATTAAGCAACGCTGATAATAAAGCCTCATAATTTTGTAAAGAAAATAGGTACCTACCTAACTTTTATTTTTCAATATGGTAGACTATTATTCCTAGCCTGGCAACATTATCTTATCCATCCATAACATCCATTTATTCATTCACTCCACTCCTACCTGTTCATTCGCTCACGCTCATACATCATAAGATGTCATGTCATGCATGTTATTGTCAGTCAATTGTCAATGTCACTCACACTCACTGAACCAAACCAACTAACCAACCAATTGTAATTAACACTTTATTTTTGTTTTGTTTCTTGGCGTGGTTCGGTGCGGTCAGGCTGAATTCCGTATTTCTTTAGCTCGACTGCGTAAATAATTCCGATTGAAATCAGTATTGATTGCAAATTATTAGATATAAATCTATCATCCTGCGAAGATACGAATCAGTAGACCAATTTGTAAAGATTTCTTTGTGTAACGGAAGGCAGCTTCATTCTTTATCTCTGAAATGCGAACATCGCTCAACTGAGTGCTTTCGTGATTACTGATTTAGTTGGGCGCGTTGATCAGTTCACTGCGGTCGCTGCTTCCTAGACATGGACAAGTAGACTGGCCATCAAGAAAAAAATAATTGGTTCCGATAAAAAATAAATTATCGAATTGCGCGGTGTTTTTGTAAATAGAACACGATCATGGCAGCGGTTCTGGGTGATTTATTTTCGTGGATGGATCAGTTGGATGAGCATCCTTGGCTCTTCGCATCCCTGGCTTCAATACTGGTGGGTTTGAGCGGCATTCTACCCCTGCTGGTGATTCCTATTGATTCGTCTGCAGCTTTTGAAGATGGACGTAAGTTTATCAGTTTTCTTGGTGTTATAGAATTACATTATTGTCTTGCATGTGTTGACTATTTATAGATTGCCCGTGTCATTCATGTCTTCTGGCGCACGAGTTTCTTTGTTTATGTTGACATTACGTAAATTGACTATTGTTTTGTTGACAATGATGGCTCAACCCTTTCTCGAAATATACTTTTGTAAAACTACCCACAGACAGGCAGACAGACAAACCTGATACCTAGTTGCAAAATGTTTTTGGTACCTACTACAGTTCTTAGTTCAAAATATTAAAAAATACTTCTTTGCTTTTCAGTAGTTGTAGGTACCTACCTATAATACCTATAGATACCTACTTATAAATATAGGTAGGTACCTACTCTTTGAAATCAAAATAAACATTATTTTCATAGCTTTAATCATAGCTAACCCCTGATTAGGAGAAAACCAAACATGAACTAGTTATTTGAGTCAGTTTATTATATAATATTAAAAAATCTAATGTAACAGTTTTGGAAATAAAAGGCTATATTATTAACCCCTGATTAACAAAAAATAACAAACAAATTTTATTTCATAATTATTAATTTTCTTCTGAAACATATAATTTAAATATATACTTAAAATGTTTATTTAATATTTTGTTTACCCAATAAATTGAATAAAGTCAATATTGTGGGACACACAGCATCATCTATAACCAATGTCTATAACTCCGAGTAAGCATCTATGGGTACCTACTCATAAATAAAAAAATAAATTATACAATTCAATTCACACTGCCTATAATTAGCCCCAAGCCAAGCAGAGCTTGTGTTATGGGTACCCAATGGAATGACTTATCTAGACAACTGATAATGCTTAATACATTCTGTGGATATGCATTTATGTGAATTTCTCTGTTCCTGCATTGTCTGTCTTTTCTGCCCATCCTCCAATCAAGGAAAATGAGTAAAGTGAGTGGTTTCTAATAGTCAGTTTCGATAAATCACACTAATATTATAAAGGCGAAAGTTTGGATGGATGTATGGATGGATGTTTGTTACCTCTTCACGCCAAAACTACTGAACGGATCTGGCTGAAATTTTGCATACAGGTAATTCTAATACTGGAATAAAATATAGGCTACTTTTTATCCCATAAATCTGTTCCCGTGGGATGAAAATCACCTTTTAATGTTTTCATAGGAACAACGCGTGCGAAGCCGCGGGGTGCAGCTAGTATAATTTAAGCCTTTCATTCAGACATCTTACAATAAGCAGTATACTATATTACATCAATGTTCTTTATACGCCGTCTTAAACTAACTCCTCTGCTTCGTCATCTGCCTGTGTGCCTCTTTGGACAAAGGCTTCCTCCAATTTCGATTAATAGAGTATTTTATGTACTTTTTTTATATACATAGAAAACACCCAAAACAAATATCATGTTTTTAATAACCAAAACAAAGAAAAAGTTTTAAAAATCAGTAGATCATATTATAATGATCTTCTAAGGTTTGGGTTGTCAAGGTCATTCATAGTTTTTTGTAACTTGAGATAAATTTCAACAATATTGTGTAACCAACTGTCTGTGAAGCAAGTGTTTAACACTTGAGTGGCTCTAAAGGTATTGATAAAGTCAAGATTAGGAATGCTGCAAACAGTGAAGTGATTGAATTGGGTACATTTAGTTCAATTGTATAGCTGTGTGGTGCTGGCTTAGAATTTGCACCACCCCAACTCTTCCCGTAGGTGTCGGTCGTAAGAGGAGGCTAAAGTATATCAGATTTAAGAATATTTTATTTCTCACTAAGAATAAATTCACTTACATGAGAAAACAGTTTTTTGTCATGTAGGGCTAACTCATATATAAACAACTTAAGAAAAAATAAAAGGATACATTTTTAAATAATAAGTGGAAATATCCACCGAGGGGCGAGCAGCAGCCCCTGAAAAACAATTCTACCACATAACTGAGATCCCCAGCCTGTATGTCCCGCGTGGGGATTATGGGCATTACCACCCATGGGATAAACGCCAATGAGGCACTTATCAGGAGGTGGAGGCCTGCATCTGGCAGTGAACTGCCGAGGTCAAGGTTGAGATCAATTATACTATTTATTTATTGAAATGAAAAAACATGCAATTATTAACTGACTATTAGGTCAATGAACTTTTCTTTTTCTTTTTGGATTTCCAAATCCTTGCACAAGCTAATAAAATTGACAAGCTCATTTGATTAAACTCTAGTTCACCTTGTGAACTTTGTATCACCTACAATTTGTTTCTTCCCTGTAGAATTGGTTTCTATTAAACTGTGCTATTAAACCATTCCTGTATTAGAACAAACAAAACTAATCATTCAAATCGGTCAAGCCATTCTCCAGTTTTAGTGAGACAACAAAGATATAAAAATATTTGCCTGCTAATTGAAAAAAAGTTATCACCCGGGACTATCAAACTAAGTTTTATATGGAGACCCTGTTGTTTATCTCATAAAAATGAGGTGAACTGTCCAGCATTATTTATCTCTAGTTTCTGCCCGTGGCTTCGCACGCGTTGTTTCTATGGAAACTTTTCTATCCCTTGGGAACTGATTTATGGGATAAAAGGTATGTTTGATTCCAGGATTAGGATTACCTGTATACTAGCTTAATTTCAGCTCAATCCATTCAGAAGTACACTCGAGAGCAATGAATCCGGGTCACTTAAAGAATGTTAAAAATCTCGGAAACTAAAAATGATAGGTTAATGCAATAAATTGTATTTAATAGACAATGTAATACTCCTTAAATGAAAGTAAAAAAAATATGAGTCACCATACATTTTATTAACACAAAATTACATAAAGAAAAAAACTGCTGATCTCTCCTTAAAACAAAAATAGGAAACATGAAATTTTTGAACTTTATTACGATTTTCTTGAATTTTAATACTTCGTATTGCCTCCTCGTGCTTCCATTACTGCGTTTACGCGGTTTTGCATGCTGTACACCAAGTTCCTTATACGATTTTGGGGAATATTCTCCCATTCCTCTGTGAGAGCAATTTTGAGCTCACGAAGCGTGATTGGGGGAGGGTTTCGTTGCTTTTTTTTGCGTTTTACGCATCTGCCTAGCTCGTCCCAAGCATGCTCGATCGGGTTGATATCCGGGCTGCGCGCTGGCCACTCCATACGAGTAATGTTCATCTCTTGAAGGTAGTCATTCACAATCCTACCTGTATGAGGTCGGGCATTGTCATGCATAAATATAGCATCCTCACCTAAATTGACCATAAATGGACCAACGTGATCATTGAGGATTTCTTCCACATATCTTACGCTAGTTAAAGAGCCGTTTTCTATGATCACCAGCTCTGTGCGACTTTCAGAAGAAATTCCGGCCCACACAAGTACAGACCCACCACCGTAGGCTACTTTTTCTTCGATGCATGCTTGCTTGAATCTTTCCCCTGGTCTTCGATACACTCTGTGTCTTCCATCGTGCTTGTAGAGCATAAATTTTGATTCGTCGGAGAACATAACTTTTGACCAATCTTCAATACTCCAATTTACGATTTTTAGGATTCTTTAAGTGACCCGGATTCATTGCTCTCGAGTGTATTTGCACGTTTATAATATTAGTATGGATTTATAAATATGTACTATTACTAAAATAAAAGGTTGTTTTTTTGTCATAACAAAATAAAAAAGGTACAGTAAAATGTATTATTCCCTCCTTGATTAAATACAGTACAAACCTTAATTAATAACAACAAACATTAATACCTACTGAATATTTAGGTCTCTAATAAATTTGGTTGCTGATAACATCCATGAGAACTAATTTGCTTCGAGAAATACAATAAAATATTAAGGCATTGGGTTTCTGTCTTTGATATGTTTTGTTGCTGGCAAAATGGCAACAGTATAATAATGAAAGGCTTTTCGTAGAAATACATAGCTGAGAAATAGTTCTCCTTTGGATTATTATTATACTAGCTGCGCCCCGCGGCTTCGCGCGTTGTTCCTATGGAAACGTTTAAGGTGTTTTTTATCCCACGGGAACTGATTTATGGGATATATAGTATGTTTAGTATGTTTGATTCCAGGATTAGAATTACCTGTATGCAAAATTTTAGTCCGATCCGTTCAGTAGTTTAGGCGTGAAGAGGTAACAAACATCCATCCATCCATACATCCATTCAAACTTTCGCATTTATAATATTAGTGTGATAGTGTGATGTGATGTGATATATCTACTATTCATTATGTAACAAGATTTCTTAGAACTGTACATAGAAGCTCGTCCTTTTTTGAAGTCGCTTAAAAAAGAATATTGAGAGAGAAGCGACGCCGCCGCGCCGTCGCCGCGCGCCCCGCGTCGGCCGCGCCATAGGTGGTTTTTATTTTATCAGTCTGTTCTTCGAAACTATTTATTTTTATTTATCATTGTCGCGTGTATAGTATCATATTCATCTCAATCCTAACAATCATTTACTGTCGTATGACTTTAACCCTTATCGGTCGTTCTTATTCCCGTATCATAGGGCACATTATCGCATGGCTCGCTGTTATCGGGACAGGCGGCACCTCACGTATTGATAATAAAGACGGGTGAAGATAACGGAATCTAACGGGGTGAATACTTTGTATTTATTTATTTACTTACTTACTTTGCAAGTTATCGACACGGGGTGATTGATGTGTGATAGAGGAAAGTTACATTAAACTTCATTAAATAATTGATTTTGTTTAAAAAAAAACTATGAACTGACTTTAATTATATGGATCCCATTGTCAGAACTGGGCCAAATTAAAATGGGACCACAATCCACAACCACCACCACATGGGAAGCACCAGCTTTTCAAATAAAAAATGAATCATGAAAATCGGACCACCACCCAGTCAAAAGTTCTGAGGTTAACAAACATAAAAAAAAATATAAAAAATATAGTCGATTTGAGAACTTTTTTTTTCAAGTCGGTCAAAAATGAACAGGATGAGATTGAAGTTGAGATGGTGACAATGACGATAAAATCATGAAAGTGCACTGTTTCGCACATAATTTGTTCGTGATATCATGAATATTCAGGAACCCTGCGGTCCATTCAAGTGACTTAAGTTTTGATTCGTATAGGTTATTTATTAGATTATTTACTGTACTGATTATTTAGTTCGTTACCAGTTTCTTCATATTATGTTGTATGGTTTTATATAAAAAAGCAAATCTTTATTTTTGCGCTTACGCCGCGTTCCGAAAATGTATGCTAGGTGTGTCCTGTTCCTAACGAACGCGAAATCCTATGTCTATTCTTATCACAAAATTTCCTGCATTGCGCCTATTTAAATCCTTCTGAAAAGAGAAGAGCCTTCCTTCGTTAAGTGCATTCGAGTGAATACCTTTATTTAAGAGATGTCTAGAGAAGGCCCTATAGCAATCTGGTTTTTTATTCGTTTATCAAGACATCAATAAATCTTATAATATCTCTGATTTGTAATCATGATGATAGCGGAGTTGGAGAGATGACTATAGGAAATTCTTCTTAGCAACAACAGGGTTATTTCCATTCCATATTCTGGTTTGATATCTTAAATCTTAATCTCTGAAAAATAGGTATTTTCCATTTCACTAAGTTTCAAACTTGACACTTTAATTTTGCTAGACTTCATTACGGATGTAAGCGGGTTAACTGCGATCCTTATATGTGTTGGAAGAACACCAACGTTTCACCCCTTAACGAGGGACATCTTCAGGGTGAGTGCGGTTCTAGACACGCGCGTTTCGCATCGTTTAGAGCACTTTGCTAGACTTGATGCGGTGACGCTTCGCTCACTTCATTCGCTCGGTCAATAAATAATGCTGGGCAATCCACACAGCATCATCTAGCCCCAAGTTATGCAGAGATTGTGTTATGGGTACAAGATAACTGATGAGGTCCTACTAGCCGAATCTTTGGCCACGGCGGCGGCTGCCTGTGTCAACGGAAACATGTCGAAAATTATTTATTATTATACACAAAAAAATACCCAGAGGCTCTGAAACAAATGTTTGCAGATCGTACTATCATTTGTCCCGAGGCGGGAATCTAAGTTTCTGAAATAATCTGATGAGATGTGGGAATTTTCTCGAATCTTGCTATTCAATCAAGATTTAAACCAGTTTTAAGCTAACGGTATTCCCAAATCGTGTTATTCTCACCAAAATTATAATATTAATCATGCATTAGGTATTATAATTTAACAAATCAACAACTTAAAGATAAAATTATAAAAGGATTACGTATGGATTATGTTTCCAATATTTACAAGCAATGATAGCCGTCAATAAGTATCTACTGATAAGAGCAATCGATGTTATCATAGGTAAATAAAAATCTGTTTAATTACCTTAGCTGATAATGTCAAAACGCACATAAGGCGGTAGAGTAGGTAGCTAGTAGCTACTTGTGTTTATATCGGAAACATGTTTGAGTAAGCCTTTGTTTTTTAAACGAAATAAACATAACTATACCGTTCCATCGATGATGTACAATGTTAGTAAACAAACAGCCCATACTTGACCTAAAATTCAATTTGTTGGTGCGTCCTTTTATACGTAATTTACATTACTTGTCGATTTGAGATCTTTCCTTTAATAAATATTGCTTACCTACAGTAACACTTGAAACTCGACGCCAAGCGAGTTTTCGTTATTTATGTCGTGGTTTATTTACTAACTTTCTACGTGCTGTAGAATAAAATAAAAATATATATTTTTTTATTTTATTCGAATAAAAACAAAAAGTGGAAAAATGGTGATGAAAAATCAAATAATAAAATGTATTCAAAGACAAAACGTAAGTGCATTAAAAAAATAATAAATTTAGGCTGAACTTGGTATCCTAAGTAATCCTGTGTTTCAGGAAACAATAGTGCAAATTTTTAAATTAAATAATCACTTATTATTACAATAAAGTCATTTACATTTTGTGCATATACATCTATTATGGTCTAAGATTATGGTACTTAACTAAAGAAGAAAGAAGTGAAAAATTAAGCGGAATGATAACTACGAAATGCTTTGAACATTCCTTTGTTCCTCAGTGTAGTCAACATTCATACATTATTCAAAGACAAGGCCAATACACCTTATAGGTATTTATAACCTTCACCGTTCAGATTAGATAACCGGCTATTGCTACCATATGTATTGAAATCTGACGCATAAACAGTGGCAGATAAAGATTACAAAGATCTTTGCATGGAAACAAGATACACGAGCCCTTAAGAACAGAACGGATACCTTAGCTCCCATACAAACGTACTTGGGTGAATCAACTATTTTACCCACACTTTGCTGTCCCCGACCATTTTTTAATAAAGCACGTTTATTGGTTATAGTTACACACTTAATCAATATGGCAATAGCATCTATGATTAATAGGCACCAAAGAAAGTTAAATTATGTTCTCGAAAATCTTTAATTTCCATGAAATTTTATGGTAACTCAGTATACGAAAAATTCGCTCCATACAAAATATGCCTGTCCGAAGACCGCATTCTCTATGTAAAACTTTAATTTAAATGAACCTAAACTTTTTGCTTTCGGTTGATTCTGATTATACAACAAGTCAGTATGTTAAAGTTTACCGTGTGCATATCAAAATAAAAATAGAATTAACCACTTTTTCAAAAAAAAATCTTGAAATTTTGTCCCTGGCTAAAATGATTTTACCCTTGTATGCTGAGTTACCGTCGTAAATTTTACCTAGAAACATATAGATGGTACTGTTTGCCATGGGTAGCTTCGTTTGTGTTTCCTTAAGCTCGCATGGAGCGGCGGTGTCCCTAGAAGATGCCGTCTAGCCGCCAGGCCGCGCAGAACGTTCGAAGGGAGTGCGTGCCTTTTTGTGTCGTCTGCTGAGTGACCGAGATATCTCGATGTAGGTTTATTATTTAGTTAATATTATCAGATATTTTTGGAGTACCTAACATATGTTTTCGATTAAAGTTTGTGTTGGTACTATAGTCAAATGATAATGTGCTCTTTTCATGAAAATACACCATTTTGTCTGTTGAGTTACTTGTATACTGAGTTACTTTGGCGGTAACTCCAGAGACATTCTTGGTAACTCCTAAGACATTCACGTACTTAATGAGTAATACTTTGAGTAAAATGAACTTTTATTATATATTTTAGTTTTAAAACATTCAATGATTATTTGTTTGGGATTTATTTTGTTTTTTTTAATTTGTTTAGAATTTAGATTATTATCATGTTTTGCTACTTCTACTCTAATTGGCTTTCTGTAAAACGAGTAGTTATAGTAAATAAATACCGGCAAATATAAATTGTAAAATAATGGTAACTCCCGTGAGCACTTCCACAAAATTAAACGGCTTGCAAAAGATTTAACATTATTTAAAAAGAAACAAGTTCTGGAATTTGAGACACAGAATAGGTACAGAATGAAGACGAAGAATTTACAATTGACCTTGAATGCAACACCACAAAATTCCCAGGCAAGTGAACTCAATGACTACAACGGATCACCACTAGCATGTCCGGCATCCATAGCATTCCCAAGAACTTGGCCGAAAGAAGGTAAGAAAAGACTGAGTAAAGTGCACAGCTAGAACATTAAAACACTAAAAGAAAACCAGAACATAAAATATCCCAAAACAAGAAGGTTAAAAAAAACTGCGAAGTACCTACAAGAAAAGACCAAATAAAAATAAATTATGGAAAGATATCAGAAAGAGAACCAAAATTATAAGATATTGACAAATTTGATTAAATAACGGAGAAAGCATTGTTCAAAAGCCTTTTTGAAAGTGATATCATAGAACAAAGAAAAAATCCTTCTAAGAAGCAATCTGGCAAGTTCCAATGGCTTGGCACAATGCTTGCCCTGATGCTGGTCTCCAACGTAACTTTTGCTCGTTGACATGGAATTTGTTTTTTTATGTTACAAACGTGCTCTGCGGATCCTGGCTCTTTCTAAATGGAAGTCAGGACATTGGTTGCAAGTATTTCCTTCCACTCTATTGGATCCTGTAACTTTCCGTGTTGCAACACCTTGCACCCAACCGAAGACATGTACCTAGTAACAACTGCTAATTCTAATTCTAAGTGGGGAAACTAAGATCGGCACGGACGTCTCGCATAGAAGTATATTGTGAATTATCCCCCTACTAAGCAATTATCGGAGCAGGACTTTAGGTGACTGACAGCTTCGTTTCAGCTTTTGTGTGGCTGTGGATTTGGTTGATGCCTCAATGAGACACTTCAGCCCCGTTTTGTGTCTGGACTTCTATGTGGCCGTGCAGTGTACCACAACGTGTACCACATTCTCTTCTTCTTGTAAGCAGCCATGACATAAGCTGCTGTCTGTGGTTCCAGTGTTGAAAAGATAATAGTTCAATTCATTCGTGACTTGTGATGGCCATCGTTATTAGGTTCTCTGGGCTCATTTTGAGCATTGTGTTGGTGTTTTTCCTTTCTTTGGAGGGGAATATTAATTTAGTATGCTTGCAGTCTGTCCGACGCTCCCATAGCTTTTGGTGTTCTTTTTCAGAGTTAAGTTTTAATCTGTTTATGACTTCTGTTGTGGGTGGGTTCAAGAAACTTCAAGAGATCTTGTTGTGTTGGAGTTAGTCTTGCTCTTACCTTGGGTAGTCTGTCTGCGTTTATGATGCCTGGGCAGGATCGACTCTCTTTCCATTCTATGCAGACCTTAGTACCTACTGCTGTCAAACAGCTTGGTCATCATGGGTTATTGAATACTAGCGGCCCTGCCGGTCGGATATCTCGCCATGCCAGCCGTAACGATATCAACCGGCGGGCTTTGGCCACCGCTAACGTAGGTACCAGCTATTCTCGACCCGAATGGTCTGTTGCGTGATAATGGTATGAGGCTCGACGGTATGACACTAGTCCCATAGGAGTTGGGGAGGCCCATTGTGTGGTATGGTACATGCGTCGACACACTTCCGTCTTCCCATTTATCAAGAACAACCGTGAGAGGCAGATTTGGCCGAGGATCTCAAAAGGCGCAATTATGCAGATCGCGACAGAGCCTACACATGAGACGCTAAGTCCGTTGGGTACCGAGGCTCTTCGGATGTAAAAAAAATTCAGAGATTCTGGTCGAAGTGATCTGGCGCAGCACTTCAGCATTGCCATACAGCGGGGCAATGCAGCCAGTGTCTTGGGCTCCATATCAATACCAGTCGGACGCTTCCGACTGGTATTGATATGGATCAGTTGAGTTACCTTTAGATTCAAGCTCAATTGCTTCAATTGTAAATACTTGGCTTAATTTATTTATATTATTGATTGTAAATTTGTAATTTTCTTTGTCTGTTGTTGATTTATTGTTTGTTTTTTGATTTTGTACCATAAATTATCGATTTAAGTTTATTCAATGTTCCAAGCTGTTTATTTATTAAACCAATATTTTTCTAGTATGTCTTAAGCGTTACCAAAATTTGTCTCTGGAGTTACTCGATGTCCCAAAAAATAAACATTACATATCCGATCGTAAAATGCGTATTTCTTTCCATTTTATCTTTAAATTGCCAGTACCTTATTTTAACAATTAGCGAGCTTCCTTAAATAATTCATTTTTATTTGTAATACTTTTATATTTAGTTTAATGTAGAAATAGCTATACTTTTTTGTATAAGGGTAACGCAAAAGACCAATTGCAGCTAGTTTTCTACTAAAATTTAAGTATTATATGGAGACTGATTTTACCAAAATATTTGATTATGCATGCAGGATAAAATAAATTAAAATGAGTAATGGTTTCGAGTTTCATTCAGCATTTATGTAAGATTAAGTGCCGGTAACTCAGGTGACAGATTTTGAGGGTCTGTGTTGTAGTTTCTTGTAAAAAATAGCTTAAATATGAATAAACGTCCGTGCCCTTCTAGGTTGTTAAAGTAGATGAAATTTCTAATGCCCTCATCAAATTAGAATAAAAGAATATTAATGTTTTTATTTTTCAAAAAAATATTTCTACACTGTCCAAAGTGTGGGTAAAATAGTTGATTCACCCACTTCCCGCTTCATTTGGAAATTACGTTTCCGATCGTATTGAAATTTTGCATACATAATCGGATGACAAATAGCTATGTTTGTAGCGTTTTCGTTTTTTAAAAAACATTATGATATTTGAATGAGAGTGAAACCAATTTGCCATATTTTGACCACCAAATCGAGTCATTTTCAAGCCATTTTTTATGCATGTTAGACACCTTTATTCGAAAATTTGTCACACTGCAAACATCCTAAATATATTCACCATTAGAAATAAACAAAAATATTTCTGAAATCAGTCGATTATTCAAAATGAATCGCAAAGTACGAAAAAATATAAAAAATTGAGAAATTCCTTCAAATTTCTGCAACCGCTCGCTCAAACGCGGGGTGCAATGCGACACAGGGAGCACAATTCCAAAATAAGGCGAATGCCGCGGAATGGCCAACACGATGCGATTCTACGTGAAACAACAACAAATTTACTCGGGCCGGCCGCTGAGATTTGGGAGGGGTTCGTAGCCTTCTTAAGACAGCGTCATCTATTTTATCATATTATTGCTTTTAACTCAGGAAATTTTAAAATCCATCGTACAGTTTGTGTTATCTATTATAAGCTATTTTTAAATACAATTGTAATAGTTTTATCTTATATATTATTGACGACCTCTGTGGCGCGGTGGGCGAAGGTCTGCCTGCGACGCAGGAGGTTGCGGGTTCGATTCCCGCCTCGGGACAAATGTGTGTACGATCTGCAGACATTTGTTCAGGGCGTTCTGGATGTTTTTCTATGTATAATAAAAAATATCTATCTATGTAGTGTATTGTATTATGTATATCAGTTATCTAGTACCCATAACACAAGCTCTGCTTAGCTTGGGGCTAGATAATGCTGTGTGAATTGTCCAGCATTATTTATTATTTATTATTATTTATTATTATTATATACATAGTTTAGGAAGAGATGCGAAAATCGAGTTTGGTGGCCAAAAAGCGCAAATTCGTATCTTTGCCTAAAGCTTTACAAAATGAAACTATTACAGAGGTAATAAATAACTTATAATAGATACCACAATTTTTACGATGTATTTTTAAAACTTCCTGTGTTTAACGTAATAATAAGATAAAATAGGTGGGGGCGCCACTTTCACTCGTATATGCGTATGCGCCCTAATAAATTTCCCTAAAATAAACACTGTGGAAGATCTTAAAAAGATATATATGTACACCTAGAATATGCCTTGCTTATATATATGTACACCTAGAATATGCCTTGCTTAGTTGTTACTGTAAGTTAAAAGAAACGAATATGATACACACATCGAGTTAGAATAGGATTATAACTCGCTCGATGGATACACACTGATATATTTCTGAGCAATGACTTTACTTATGTTTCAGAGTTAAGCCTTAATTTTTGTCTATATCTACTAATATTATAAAGAGAAAAGATTTGATTGTTTGTTTGTATTGAATTGGCTCCGAAACTACTGGACCGATTTAAATAATCCTTTCACCATTAACCAGCTTAATTTTCAGGGAGTGACATAGGCGCCTTTTAAAAGTTATAAATTTTATAATCCATCTGTCTGCACGGTAGAGGGAGGCGTTGTACCAAATTATATCTTAACAAGCAGCGCCTTGCGGTTTCACCCGCGTAGTTCCTGTTCCCGTGGGAATTCCGGGATGAAATATGGCCTATGTCACTCCCTCAAAAGTTAACTTTTTAATGATGAATGAATTTTTTTTATAATCAAATCTTTCCTCTTTATAAGGTTATGTTTTTCGCATAAAGAGCCTTATATCATCACACTACCTGCTGTTTGTTAATCCTGGAATCAAACATAGGCTACTTTTTATCTCATAAATCAGTTCCCGTGGGATAATAGGAAAAATGTGTGCGAAGCAGCGGGGCGCAGAGCTAATGACACTAATATATTATAAATTACTAGCTGTGCCCCGCGGCTTCGCACGCCTATCCCACGGGAACTGATTTATGGGATAAAAAAGCCTTTCGTGTTATTCCTGGCCTAGAGCTACCTGTACATATCACTCGAAAATTTCAGACCGATCCGTTCAGTAGTTTTTGCGTGGAAGAGCAACAATCATACCTGCATTAGTTTACAAACTTTTTATAATTTTACCTAGCCACCCTTTTACGTTTTTAATATTACCTAGTAATATAAATCTCTATTATTTTGTCCACAGCCGGCGCGGCGACTCTACGGATTCTCCTGAGCTTCGCAGTCGGGGGCCTCCTTGGCGATGTCTTCTTACATTTACTGCCGGAGGCCTGGGCGAACGATGTCGCCAATGGAGATGGTAAGATTTTGTTATTACAAAAAAAATACTAAAGATATTGTCTTAGAATTAGCAAGCTGAACTGACAATGGGCATGCGGCCATATCTCGCGAAGAACCGACAACGTAAACGTGTTCTTAAATGGAGACCGCGACTAACCAATCGTTGTGTAGGACGCACTTCGGCCAAGTGGAAACGACCTGCTTAAAACGGCAGATGCAGATGTGGCAAGCTTACATCGTTTTATAAACTCAAAGTTCCTTCGGGGATCTGTCCATTTGGTCGGTTGAATCTTCGGACAATTTATAAATATGAATTACTTAGTAAACATTTATTATTATCAGCTTAACCGGTCTATAGTCTCTATCCATTTCCAACGGTAACTTCCCTGCTTTAGCTTATCTGTTGAACTTTGCCATCCGAGTCATAATTAAATGCATTACTTTTAAACATAAACAACGATGTAAATAAAAATTAAGCGACAAACAAGAGCTTTTCGAAAGTGGAGCGCTCATATTAGGTCCAATTAGGACCTCAGTCATAGTCGAGCCGGCGCTGCTGGCGTTCGTGTTTCGCGTGCGTATTGTTGTCTGGGTTGCACTTCGGTCTAGGCACGTCTTTCCATCTCTGTTGTTCATCGTAGGTATAAACATAATTGAGTTTGTTCAAAAAACAATAAACCGACTTCAATTCTAAGGTTTTCTCATGGATGCCATTGTCAAAACTGGCCCAAATTGAAATGGGACCGCACGGGAACCACCAGCTTTCAAATAAAAAAGAAACATCACCAGTTAATTCTGAGGTAACAAACATAAAAAATAATACAGTCGAATTGAATACCTCCTCCTTTTTTGAAGTCTTTTGAAAAAAACAGTCGAATTAAGAACCTCCTCCTTTTTTGAAGTCGGTTAAAAAGATTGGAAATAACGTTTATTTGCGTTTCGTTGTAATTATAATGTAACACAACACAAGTCACTTGTTAAGTAAGCGCTAACGAACGCCCCCATATCATGCTTTCAAGTTATTATTAAAACAATTTCGAGAATCGAGCAACAATGCCAGCTGTTTACGTTATTTCACGTTATCTACATAATTTACATGACAAAGGGATTCATGTGTCAACGCGGAATTCAGTGTGTCAATGAGCCTCGACAATGGCCTTAGATTAGCACCGATGAAACTTTGAATTATGAAGCACTAGTTGCTGCCCGCGAGTTAGCATGCGTTGATCCTGACGTTTTAATGTTTCTATCTTAAGGGAACTGACTTATGGGATGAAAAAGTAGCATATGTGTTATTCCAGAAATACCTGTATGCTAAATTACAGCCCGATCGGTTGACTAGTTTATGCGTGAAAAAGTAACAAACATCCATACATACACCTTGCGTTTATAATATTAGTAGGAAAATAGCGTAGATGGACATGCGAAGGTCTGGTCTGGGGGCCTACTCGGAAAAGGAAAAACGTTGAAAATAAATTATTTTGTTTTAAAAAACTGTAGACCATAAAATTTTTAAAGTTTTTTCATGACTTGTCATGGATCCCACTGTCAGAACTGAAAAAAATTTAAATGGGACCACACGGGAAGTTTCAGCTTTCATATAAAAAATAATCATGAAAATCGGATCACCCATACAAAAGTTCTTAGGTAACAAACAAAAAAAAACAGTCGAATTGAGAAATTCCTTCTTTTTTTGAAGTCGAATAATGAAACGTCGCAAAACCAACTCTGATGTCGCTTAACTCGATGATAGCGAAACTTCAATTTAGTATTAGAGATTGGGCCCTAGTTATATCAGATTACATTTATCCTAGTTATCAGGCGAATGATGTTTGCCACTATCACCAGATGGGGAACGGTGCCGGCCACTGCAGCATGGTCAATCTGGGGCGACCGCCAGGTCGCGACTTAAAAATTGACCCCTCCACCTTATCCCATAGATGTCGTAATAAATAATCCTAAGGGAACCTACTACGAAAAGAAGGGTAGCTTCCTTCTGTGTATATTTTACATCTCAACTGCGATTACCGTTCCGCCTGCCCAAGGGTGGTTTTTTTATGGACAATAAGGCTTTCGTTTGACCGCAATCTCACCCGATGGAAAGCGAAGATGTGGCCGACGACGGTGTATCATGAAGCAAGCTAGATATCCCTTGTTTTTGGCCGGAAAACAATCGTAGGAAGCGAGTCCTTCTTAGCAGTGCAGTGGTGATTAAGGCGCATACGCCAGTGAATGTGGCGCCCCCACCTATTTTATCTAAAAAAAAACACCCTACAGTTTGTGGCATCTATTACAAAGTAATTTATTAATGCCTCTGTAAATAGTAAGTAAAGCTTAGGCAGAGATACGAAGTTGCGCTTTTTAGCCCACCAAACTCTATTTTCGCATCTCCAACAAAACAAATAAAATGATAGCTTCTGCCCGCAGCTTTTGCACGTATTTTCGGTATTATAAATAGTCGTATTATCTAAATTAGACTATGATCTAAATGTACGCCAAAATTTCATCTTCATCGGTTCCATAGATTTTAAGCAACAAAATAAAATTCACATTCACAAACATCCGGCTTTATAATATTAGTAAGATCTCTCTGTATCTTTAAAAATTGCCCCTTGACAGACTGATGGATACCTAATTGGGTCACCCTCTGCATTAGAGTTAATATAACTTTAAGAGTAAACAGTTGCGTGAGTAAACAATAACATATAAGGTGACCCAATAAAAGCCGTATAAAGACTTTGCTGATAGGCAGCTAAATATGACCAACTGATAGCTCAAGAGTTAGTCATTTGTATCATTAATTGTGACTTGCCAAGGGTTAGTAACTAGGGCAAATAGATGCGAAACTCGTCAATGAATAAAAATATTGTGTAGTTTATTAATCAGCGCCTGCCTCTCCCGGCTTCGCACGGGTGGATATTTATTTTTTAAATATTACTTTTTAGGTTTCCGTATATAAAGGGTAAAACGGGAACCTATTACTAAGCCTCCGCTGTCCGTCTGTCTGTCTGTTACTAGGCTGTATTGTATCTCATGAAACGTGATAGCTAGACAGTTAAAATTTTCACAGATGATGTATTTCTGTTAACTGAGTTAGTTACGGTCTGTTAAAAAAAATATTACGCTCGGGCTACATTAAAAAGAAACTCCTCCAGCATTGGTTTTATTTCGTCAATTTAATAATCGACGCGAATGGCTTTGTTATAGTTTCAGTTCGGTACGTTATTATATTATGACGATATCAAATTTAATTGAGCAGACATACCCATGAATCATTGTATTTACAGTTTTTATACTCGTTCTACGCTAGCATAGATAACATTATTTATAGTAGGTACTATGTACGTACATACTACGTACGTAAACCAATACTCTTGAAACACAACACCTCAACAATTATACACATATTATTTAAACAATATTGAACTTTAAGCCGTAGTCATTAGTATTACACTGTGACACAAAACCTCGACGAGTTTATTTATAGGTATAGAGAAAATCTTTATGACTTGTTCAAATTAAGTGGGCATGCGTAGCTTATTAATTTTCTAGGTATTTTGTTACGTAACTTAATAACTTTATTGTACGGTTTCCGCATAATCCTATTAATATTAAAAACGCGAAAATTTGTAAACATGTCTGTATGTATGTTTGTTGCTCTCTCACGCAAAAACTACTGAACGGATCGGGCTGAAATTTTGCATACAGCTTGTTCTAGGTCATGGATACATAACACATGGCTACTTATTATCCTATAAATCAGTTTCCGTGGGGTAGGCGTGCGAAGCCGCGGGGCGCAGTAGATAATAAAACAACAAAAGTGTGTTATTTAAATGTTTGTAACCCTGAACTGTCAAAACTGGACATAACTAGTGATCAAATGAGGCTGAATAAACCAGTCAATTTAGCCCGAAAATTAGGGGTCCATTAATTCGCGTAAAGCTAAAAATTGGTATGAACGCTAGGGACATCTTAATAAACCGATACACCGTCAGCCACGCTTTCCATCAGGTTAGATTGAAATGAAGGTCTATTGACCATACAAAATAAAATGTGAAAAGACCCACGATTGCGAGAAAAATATTCGAGGTAAAAGAGCATACTAAGCCTAAATCAGATTTTTCAGCGAAACGGTAAGTCACCTTGTGAAAATTGTAGATCATGCTACTTTCTACATGATGACTGATTGACATGACAAATGATCCCGACACTTGTTTCCTACATACCGAAGCGGCCGAAATAAAAAATACCACTTTATTTCCGTGTCACTAGTGTCTATTCAGATGTTGCTTAAACTAGACTAAACCATGACTACTAACCCATTGACTAGGGATATTTTTAGGGTTCCGTACCCAAAGGGTAAAACGGGAACCTATTACTAAGGCTCCGCTGTCCGTCTGTCACCAGGCTGTATCTCATGAACCGTGATAGCTAGACAGTTTAAATTATCACAGATATTAAAATTTAAATAATTTGAATAAAAAAGTTAAGGGTTTTTGATTATTAAATAATTTTAACAAATAAGGGTGCAACGTCCTTATCACCTTGAGAACCGATTACCGAGATTAAGCAACGTCATCGGGCGCGATCAGTACTTGGATTGTATGGGGTGACCTTTGTTTTTTTTTAGGAGGAAAGATTTGTATTTTTAGATTTTTATAGATAATTGTTAGGAACCCTTCGTGCGCGAGTCCGTCTCGCTCTGATAAATAGAACTCGGCTGGTTCTATTTATAACAATAATCAGCAAATTAATAGTTAACTTAATCAGTAGGAATTACTAAATACTGAATGCTTATAACAAGTTCCACAAAAAGCGACTGAAAATAATACTAAACAAAGCTACACTACAAAGTTACTGAATAAGTTTGAAACAAAGCTACACTACAAAGTTACTGAATAAGTTTTAGGAACCGTTCGTGTTATTTGCATTGTATTGTATTTATTTATTAATCAAAACGTATTCCAATCTTATTACAACGTCACTTTAAACCGAGGTTTGTTTAGTGTCGACAATTACGTAGCGTGTTGCCACTAGAGATGGGTTTATGCCGGGCATTTACAGGGCGGATTGAGTAAATGCCTAATAAACGTCTTTTTATGCCTTATGAATGCCCGATGACAGGGCAGAAACTACGCTTCTAGTCTTTAAACATTTTGAATTTTTTTCAAGAATTTTCTTCAATTTAAAGTATTTTAAGGTTTACTTCGTGATGTCTAAGAGTCAATATTATATTATTATTAAGTAAGTATGAATAAGTGGTACATTGAAGCAATAAAAACTATGTACCTACTTAACGTCTTAAGAATAAAACAATAATACGTAAGTACGTACGTAGCGTAGCTTGTAATACTTTAAATTGAAAAATAAAACAAAATGTTCAAAAACTACAAGCGTAGTTTCTGCCCTGTCATTTATTCAATCCGCCCTGTAAATGCCCGGCATAAACCCATCTCTAGTTGCCACACATTTGGCATAAAGTTATATCATGGGAGTAAATTGATATTTGATATTTAAACATTTGTTTCATGGGAAAATTACCATCTTGCATGCTTTCAAAGAACGGAAGCTAAGCCAGCTGTGAACTAACTAATCCAGGAAGTATTCGTTTCCAAACAGAAACGTCTTTACCAATAGTTTACGATAAACATTATAATAGGTAGCTAGTACCGATTTCCTTACTTAGGTAGGAAATTTTACTTCCGTGTTTGTGTTTAGGTAGGAAGTTGAACTGAAAACTATCGCAACCATAAACTAATTTAAGTTGTTATAGATGCCGCTGTGATGTGAACAGATTTCACACTAAAACTTGGAAATTTTTGATGGATATGTCTGTTACCTCTCCACGCCAACTACTCAATGGATACAGCTCAAATTTTGCAGAGATGTAGACCGTAAAACAAATCAACTATTGGTAGTTCTTACAAATAACATTATAATATTTTGAATAGAAACAACGCGTCCAAAGCCACAAGTGCTTGGTAGTTGAAAGTTTGAACGAAAAGATTATCTATGCTTAGATTCAAAATCCAAGATATTTTTTTATGTCAACAAAGACATTCATTAATGAAAACTTGACAAATTCTCATCACAATAACAGAAAATAACAAAATAATAGCAAGGTTATCACTAAAACTAAAACACGAACTTCAACAACGCATAATCAAAATGTTTAACTTGGAATTAGGATTTGAAAGATTTCATGCATCATTTAATTGTGAGGTCAATTCAATGATGAATTAAATCTTTCGCATGCAAAAATTGTTTCGAGATTCGATGATATCAATGTCGTTAAATATTTTCCACCAATAATCCTTAGGTCTTAAGTTTTTTGTAACCTATTTTTTTATTTAAAAAACTATAACCGACTTCAATTTTCATAGATTTTTCATGGATTTTCATAGATTTTTCGTGGATCCCATGGTCAGAACTGAACTAAATAAACAAAATTAACCACACGGGAAGCACCAGCTTTCATATAAAAAAAGAATCATGAAAATCTGACCACCCAGTGAAAAAAACAGTCGAATTGAGAACCTCCTCCTTTTTTAAAGTCGATTAAAAACTATCAACCGACTTAAATTGTATACCGACGTAAACCGACTTCAAAAAACAATGGCATTCATGATAAAACATGGATGCCATTGTTTTTTGAAGTCGGTTTATAGTTTTTAAAACAAAATTAATTATTGTATTTCTACCTAGTAGAGTCTCCATTTAAACCTCCTAATTTGTAATTCCAGGCCACCACGTCTCCCTCCGAAGCGGCTTACTATGCCTCCTAGGAATGCTTGTATTCATAGTCGTAGAGAAACTCTTCGCTACATCAGAAGAGCACGACCCCAAAGAAGATAAAGACAGCAAGCAGAACGGTTCAGTGAAACAGATAGAGATAGAAGAACTCGAGAAGTTCCTGGCTAAAGAGAGAAGTAAAAAGGGAAAGAGTAACGGGGAGCCGCTTTGTGGGAACGGGACGGCGACTGCCAAGCAGTTGATTGATTCGTGTGTCTTCAATAATAATAGCTGTAACAGTAAGTATTTACTTTATTACTCACTGAATATATTATTAGAACTATACAGTGTATCGACTCAGTGATTTGAGTAACTGTTACTCAAATCACTATGGTCAACGTGACCCGTATCATGCCCGTATCAGAGGTTTTATAAACCTGTCTCGGGCACCAGTCTCTTGCAAAACAAGATAACTAGATATAAACTAGTTTTAAACCATTGTAAGCTTATCTTCTCTTGGATAAAAACATCATAAAATACAAAATTATTATTATTCTGTTCGCAGCAGAGGATGGTGATTGCTGCAGCAGTGTTATAACCAACGGCGCCGTCAAGTGCAAGGGCGCCGGCGGCCGCTGGATGGGGCGTTGTCTGCTGCGAGAGGCGAGAGAACACTCACTCAAACACGCAGAGAAGACGGACAAGAAAGATGTATGTATCACATCACACTAATATTATAAATGCGAAAGTTTGTATGGATGTATGGATGTTTGTTACCTCTTCACGCCAAAACTAATTTATTTAATAAAAAGTACTTAATTTATGGAATAAAAAGTAGCCTATGTTTTATTCCAGGATTAGAATTATCTGTATGCAAAATTTCAGCCCGATCCGTTCAGTAGTTTTGGCGTGAAGAGGTACCTAACAAATATCCATAAAAACTTTCGCATTTGTAATGTTAGTGTGATTATATTGTATTTCCAAAGTAACAGTGAAATAAATACTAATCCAAAATGTTATTTCCAGGTAACAGGGTATCTAAACCTAATGGCCAACTCTATAGACAACTTCACGCACGGCCTAGCGGTGGGCGGGTCATTTCTCGTCGGGTTCCGAGTGGGACTGCTCACGACCTTCGCTATACTTGGTCAGTAATTTATTCATTAACTAGTTGCGCCCGCGGCTTCGCACGCATTTCTTCGGAAAGGTTTATAGGTGATTTTCATCCCACGGGAACTGATTTATGGGATAAAAAGTAGCCTATGTTTGATTCCAGGATTAGAATTATCTGTATGCATGATTTCAGCCCGATCCGTTCAGTAGTTTTGGCGTGAAGAGGTAACAAACCATCCATACATCCATTTAACATAATTCACACGGTATTATCTAGCCCCAAGCTAAGCAGAGCTTGTGTCATGGGTACTAGATTTCTGATATACATAATACAATGCACTACATAGATAGATATTTTTACTATACATAGAAAACATACAGAACACCCTAAACAAATATCTGCAGATCGTACAAATATTTGAGTCGCAGATCGTACAAATATTTGAGTCGAACCATCGCCCGTTGCGCTCAGAGGTCGTCTATTATATCTCTAGTATATTGTTTCAGTGCATGAAATCCCTCATGAGATAGGAGACTTCGCGATCTTATTGAAGAGTGGCTTCTCACGGTGGGAGGCTGCTAAAGCTCAGCTGGTAAGATAAAAGTTTTTTGCGGACACCACCGCTGCAGCACAACACAAGAATGTGCATTCAAATATGGGCTTTTCTTTTTCTTCTCTGATGGCGTCTAAGTCCGATCGACATAATTTTGCTAATGTCTGTAATATCAGTTTTAAGTTTTCAGAGTTTATTAAAATATAATTGATATTTTATTGATATGGTTTTAAAAAACTATAAACTGACTTCAATAATATGGTTTTCCCATAGATGCCATTATCAGAACTTGACCAATGAATTGAAATGGGGCCACAAGGGAAGCGCCAGCTTTCATATAAAAAAAAGAATCATCAAAATCGGATCACCCAGACAAAAGTTCTGAGGTAACAAACATCCTCCTTTTTTTTGAAGTCGTTTAATAAGAGTAGAGAGCCCATATTTGTGCTGTGTGGTAGCGGGATTGGATTAATGAGTGCAGAGCTTTAAATCAAAATATTCTCCAAAGCCGTCTAATACTAGTTTTTTTCAGGCAACGGCATCAGCGGGTCTGATCGGCGCCATGACAGCAGTTATCTTCAGCGGAGCCAGAAATTCCATTGGTGAGATTTTTTGAAGTAAAAACTTCTTTAGCGGCATTGTGCAATTTTTATGGGATGGGTAATAAATGGTAAACTCGCGTCAGGGTCACGTGATGCTGATCTAACATGTTAGATCAGCATCACGTGACCGTGGTAACGTGACACGCTTGCATTACCGTAATTTTAAATTTATACTTAAATTGTAAGCTAGCAGCCTACTTAGATGAGCTTTCAAAAGTTCAAAAGTTACAGCTACCTGTGTAAATAGGTCACTAAGTTGAAAGAAGATGTCGCTAGTTTCGGTAGCAACACTGAACCCACAGCGTTCGTTGAGATGACCTTCCTTAGTAGTAGAGAAGTGTCGCTGCAGGCTAACAGATGGCGCCATTCAAAGTATTTATTATCGCAAAGAACAAAATTGCCACTTGTAGTGCCTTAGTATATCGGAAGAGTGTGCGTGTAGTTTTCACTTCTGCCGGCACTCCCAGAGTTTTTTGCAACCCGTTGTTTTTTTATATTATTACTACTGATACAGTTGTTCCTACTTTTGTTATATGTTGTACTAAAAGCCCGCGGCTTCGGACGCGTTGTCTCTATGTAAACGTTTAAAGGTGATTTCTGTCCCACGGGAGATTCCAGGATTATAATAACCCGTATGCTACATTTCATTCCAATCCGTTTAGTTGTTTTGGCGTGAGGAGGTAACAAACATCCATCCAAACTATGTCATTTATAAATTAGTGTAATAACCTGATAACTGCTCGCGGCTTCGCACGCGTTGTTTCTATGGGAACGTTTTAAGGTTATTTCTATCCAAAGAGAACTGATTTATGGGATGAAAAGTAGCCTATGTGTTATTCCAGGCCTAGAACTATGTGTAGAGTCTGTCTCTTTATCTCAGCGGTGTAAAATAATGTTTTTTTAATTGTATCATAATTTATTTTACCCATTCTTTTCACAGAGGCAAAAACTTCCTGGATAGTCCCCTTCACAGCGGGTGGTTTCCTCCACATCGCCCTGGTGGTTGTCCTACCAGACCTACTGAGAGAGCCGGACAAGATGCAGTCGCTGCGGCATCTGTTGGCGCTCACCACCGGCATCGCTACCATGGCTGTCATGACTTACTATTTCTAAGACGAGGCTAAGCTATCTTCAAGTACACCCAACACAATCGTCATCTCAGCCAAACACCCGAAAATCGCTACAATTACCATGGCGGTCATGACTTACTATTTCTAAGACGAGGCTAAGCAAGCTTCAAGTAGACCCAAAACAATCGTCATCTCAGCCAAACACCCGAAAATCGCTACAATTACCATGGCGGCTACTTCTATGTCGAGGCTAAGCTATCTTCAAGTAGATCCAACACAATCGTCATCTCAGCCAAAACCCCCCGAAAATAGCTACAATTACCATGGCGGTCATGACTTACTACTTCTAAGACGAGGCTAAGCAAGCTTCAAGTAGACCCAACACAATCGTCATCTCAGCCAAACACCCGAAAATCGCTACAATTACCATGGCGGTCATGACTTACTACTTCTATGTCGAGGCTAAGCAAGCTTCAAGTAGATCCAACACAATCGTCATCTCAGCCAAAACCCCCCGAAAATCGCTACAATTACCATGGCGGTCATGACTTACTACTTCTATGTCGAGGCTAAGCTATCTTCAAGTACACCCAACACAATCGTCATCTCAGCCAAACACTCGAAAATCGCTACAATTACCATGGCGGTCATGACTTACTATTTCTAAGACGAGGCTAAGCAAGCTTCAAGTAGACCCAACACAATCGTCATCTCAGCCAAACACCCGAAAATCGCTACAATTACCATGGCGGTCATGACTTACTACTTCTATGTCGAGGCTAAGCAAGCTTCAAGTAGATCCAACACAATCGTCATCTCAGCCAAAACCCCCCGAAAATCGCTACAATTACCATGGCGGTCATGACTTACTACTTCTATGTCGAGGCTAAGCTATCTTCAAGTACACCCAACACAATCGTCATCTCAGCCAAACACTCGAAAATCGATACAATGGACCGGTCCGGCGCGTCCTTTTATTTTGACCCGACTAGTCTGTTCAAAAAGAGCCCCGTAAATACAAATGTGTCCTAGCATTTTAAAACGAAAGACTAGCTACGCCCCTTGGCTTTGCACGACTAGAAATCATACAAATTTCAGAAGTTTATTGCATACAGGGTGTACTTAACCTAGGGTTGTTTAGAAAAGTCGTGGGAATGGAGGGCGCGCGTGAGCCAATTGACAACTTTTGTTGCGTTGACATCACTGCTCTGTTATTGCAGTACAAACTCAAAGTGTTTGTTCAGCGTAACGCCACGACTCTTCTTTTTGAACAGACTCTACCAATGGAGAATTATGAGGTTGACACCCTTTGTTTTCTATGTATGTAGCCGATTTTATCTTCCCACATAGCGCTGAAGCTACTCGTTCGATTTCAACAAATGAGGTATCAATTGATTCGTCACACTGATGGTTATAGGGTATTGGAGGTCTAACTAGATAACGGGGTCTAAGTAAGGGTCGAAAATTTAACTTTTTAACATTTTGTCCACATAATAAGCACCATCTGTGAACGCTATAGTCGGGTTTTAGTATATTTTATCTTTTTCGTATACTGGAGTCTTGAACTCGTGCTCTTAAAAACGAAATCGTAGTTTGTGATTCGTTTTCGTGCAAACGCCAATCTTCCCGTTGCTTGCCCCCCACGTTTGTCCTGTCAAAACGCTTTTGTCCAACGAGTATGCAAATACATAGGTAGGCTGTGCTAATAGTAAGTAGTTGCCAACTCAATGCAGTAAAGCTGTTCTGGATGGATTCACACAGTGTTAGAATAGAAGCATTTATTGAGTTTTTTCAGTGATAATTAATCTGAAATCACTTTAAAAAAAAAGTATGGTAGCAATTCAGATATCGCTAATAATGTTGCTGCCCGTTTCATAACGATTGAAATAAAAGGGGTGGTATAATTTTTAGTAAATCACATCTGAATTGATATTCATGTTCAATATGAAGTGTCATTTTTAAATGTATAAAAATAACGTAAGTATCTCAAAAAAAATCTAAAAATTGAGTTGTGTAGCGATAATTCAAATATTATGTAAAAATAAAAAGTCCAGTAGGACGCTCAAAAAGTATTAATTTCGAATAGATTATTAGACTGTGAATATTAGGTTTAAATGTATATTAACCATTTAGTATAAGTTATAAAAAATATATAACAATTAGTTTAAAATTGAGATTATTTTGCAATTTATATCTATTATCTTTCTAAACATATCCCCGCTTACACAACCATATTTAACTGGCTTAATTATGATTAGTGAGCTATCAAACCATACAATAATGTTAAAGTTTATCAAATTTAGACATTTTAATATCGTTGTGCAAGTGTAAATCCAGTTTCTTAAATCACAAAAACCAAAAATACTAATATAGTAGAAATAGCTTAATCCATTAGTGTATCACGGTAATCCCAGTGAGCATTTAGCAAAATATAAGTTAGCATCATGATTTGTCTGTAGACTAAAGGTTGTCGCAGATTTGAACGCTTCTGGCGCATCACAACACGACACTTATGTTTCCGCCTTTAGTACCGTCACCTAGTATCGTCACAATAACAATGTCTGAATGTATAATCATATTATTCATAATGAATATTTTCTTTGTATATAGATTCCATATTGAATAATATCCGTATTTTTATAAATTCGAAGGTAATCGTCTACATGTTTTAGTACCTTTTCACGTCTTTTTCAATCCTCAATTTATCTCTGACAAATTTCGTTAAGATCAATTAAGCACTTTTAACAGATCATAATTAAATGTGTCTTAAACTTAGAGAAAATGTTGAAAATTCCATTTCAGCCATCAGTAGTCAGGTACGAAGTATCCACTATTTTTGTGATATTTTTTTTAATTATTATATATTTTTAAAACATTAATTTTCTTTGAGTTCTTACATAGTCACTTGTTATAATTTTGCAACACCTATTCCTATGTAATTAAACTCGATTGTAAAATAATATGTTATTCGCTGTTTTAGCGTAGATTAGCCATTAAAAGTGATATAATGCCATTTTTAAGTATTGTTTAAAGAAAAAATACGTATTTTAAGAAAAATGTTTAAAATAAATGTTAGTAAAAATGTGTTTGTTTATCTTTGAATATGTACCCTCTATTTGCCTAAGTTTATCTGCGCTGTTTTATGCCTATCCTGGACAAAGACAGCATAAAGCTGAGACTGAGCCTTTTGGGCGCACCACGGCAGCGCAGACACGCGTAGATATCCCTCGCCCTGGGCGGGCGGTGACTACCTACCCACCTGTTGATAAGGCGAGTGCACTGTTAGGTAGTGCCTATTAGCACTTGGTTTTGTTTGTTTTACCTCATGTTCACTAGGTACCTACCTACCTGCTTACCTGAACCTATGTACCTACTTAATTATGTATGCCTTTGATGTTTGTTGCTGTTCTTTTTTGTTATTTTCCTGTGCTGTTTGTGTGTGTACCCAATAAAGAGTCTATCTATCTATCTATCTATCTATCTATCTAGCAGGTATTCAATATACAATATATAGCAATCTACCTATACTTATATTAAAAAGAGGAAATATTGGTTGTTAGTTAAGAAGCTTACTTTTCAGGGAGTTACGCGGGTGAAACCGCGAGGCGCTTTTAGTATACTATAATGTAAGGTTTGTAAAAAAAGATGTAGAAAATACCAGATAAATGTTTATTTCTCAAAGTAGTATGACCATAATACAGTGTGTAATGTTTTTTACAATTAAATACAACTACTCAACCTGACTTTGTATGAATGTTTGCAAATACATAGATACAAACAAAAGTGAAGAATGTAGATTTTTTATAAAATTCATTTAATTTTTTTTTTACTGTGTGCCGTATTATAGTTGGTAGGTACTATTATGTATGGCTTATTAATATTGAAGATTATGACTTTAGCAAACACCTGCATAACGACGGTTTACTGCGAAAACCAGTTAGATGCAAAGGTCACTTGCTAATTCATCAATAGATTTAGTATTGTATTATATTAAAGTAACAATACATCTATTATGTATGATTATCAGGGCCGGATTTACCATATAAGCTGAAAAAGCTGAAGCTTAGGGCGGCAAAATTAGGGGGGCGGTATAATTGGCCCGAAAAAAATTGATGCGGACACAGGTGGGGCTGCGACCGCGGGGCAACGGGGCGGCGGCGGCGGCAGCAGCCGCTTCCCCACTCTTGCCGCCTCGGGAGGGCCTGCCACTGCCGCTTCACGCAAACACACAACACACCACACGATTTGTGTTTGTTTCATACATTATTTTAGCCACAACAGACTTGAAAAGTGTCTACAAGTCGTTTATCGATACACGTTCACTTAAATCTTAACCAAAAAAATTCGCGGCTTGCTCCGCTCGCCGTTATGTTGCTTCCTTTGTTTTTGCTAGCAGATGTAAAAGTCTGAAACATGTGTGCAATTTTGCTTACCTTAGTCTTAGATACGAGTTCAGCTCGCTCCGCTCGCTGTTGTGTTAGTTTTACTATGTGATACTTCAAATAAAATGTACCAAAAATGTATTACTCCGCCTGCCGGTACTAGAACTTGACCCTGGTTTAAAGTAACTTTGCCCACCACAGCACAAATCTTCAATATTGAATATACGTTCATCCTAAATTTGAAACAGTATGCAATTCAAGGGCCCCCAGATCACACTTGCTACGGGCCCCGCACTGGCTTAATCCAGCACTGCATATCAACAATATGTGGCACGCTTGCATCAGAGCATGTTGATTGCCGTACCCAAACTTCTCATATTTTTTTACCGATCGCCCCGCTCGCCGATCTTTTTTTGTGTTTATTTCATACACTATTTTAGCCGCAGCAGGCTAGTAAAGTGTGTCTTTAGCGAAAGACGTTCACTAAAATCTTAACCAAAAAAAATCCGCTCGCCGTTTTTTTGCTTCATTTATTTTGCCAGCAGCTGTAAAAGTCTGAAACATGTGTACAATTTTGCTTACCTGGGTTTTAGATACGAATTCAGCTCGCTCCGCTCGTTATTATATTGATTTTACACGTCAATTTTGCGCGGCTCGCTGCGCTCGCCGATAACATTTACTTCGGCCATTTGCCTAAAATTTGATCCCGTTTCATTTTCTTCTTACCTACAACTACAGATAAAATGTACCTACCTAAAAAGAAGAAAACTGGATCGCTCCGCACAGCACAAATCTTTATTATTGAATTACCTACTTTCATCCTTTCACGAGTTTAGGAGAGTCCATCAAAGAACTAAAGAATAGTACCTAACACAGAAGTCGAAGAAGTATCTTACCATGACATCCACCACTACGCCATCAGCTACATCACTTTAGCGGGCGTAGTGAGCGCTATAATAGCATGGATGTGGAGGAGTGGACGTTGGTTGCCGCCGACGGGTACCTGCTGCGGGGCGCCGCGGCGAGGGTCGCTGCCCGCAGGACGCCGAGGCGGCGACCCCGCCGCCCTCTAGACCTCGGCGTCGACGCGCAAGTCACCGTCAACAGGAGTTAGCTGAAACTTCCGCTCCGCCGAGGCCCACCAGTGCACCACCACCAGTTGAAATGATCAATGCTAGTGAGTTAAACAGGCGCCCAGAGGCCCTAGAAGTGCTCAGTGCTAATCGGTTAAATAAAAGAAGTGAAATCGGTTTTCAGCTCAACAGTTATATTATACCAATCGTTGGCCGGACAGAGCGGTTAGGCGGGGTAGAACAGACAGAGGGCTAGATAATAACTGTTTTGAGGAAGAGACAACATTTTAGTGATAAGGTTTAATTATCTTTAGTTTATACTACAATACCATTTTACTTACTAAATTTTACTATAAGATATTGCATGTTTTGTAAGAATTATGAGATTAAGACCATTGTGCTTTTTATTATTTGCTTTTTATACAATATTTTATACCAATTTGTAATTATCAATTGATGACATTTATAAGATGTAGGTGTTATGTATCACCATCATTCACAGCATCCTCATCTCGTCGTCGGGAGTATGTTCGGGTAAACCGACCACGCAGCAGATATGCATTTAGCTGCGCTTGCAGTTGAATACGTATCCGCTCGCGTTTACCTAATTACACTCAGTTCGCGATCGACCTCCATCGTCGCTGGTTCAAACCAACATACCATTTCAACCATTTCATACCATTTTACCATAAATAACTAGTATAACGTGTGTCTTGTGAATATAGTCCATAGGTACATACCATAACCAGTGACTTTCCTTGACCACCAGCCAACTACTTACCAACCACACAGGGCTGTTTGGGAAACAACCAGCACCATCTACCACAACCCCCAGACACAACCCTTTTCAGTACGTCATTGCCCACAAATGATTTCCCTACCCTTTGTAATCTATATGATGGGATGTGTAATTTTGGTATTTGGTATTTATTTTCATTCTTATACTTTCATTAGGTACAGGATTATCTTAATACAATAGTTATGTAAATTTAATTTTTACATAGATAATTCAGGGTGCTTCCTTTCCAATATATCCGGGTGTGAAATGTTCCCTCGAAGTAAGTACCCTGAACACGTACACCACCAGCCCTAAGTCCCGGATCTATGAAGGCATTTACCATCCGAAGAATAAAGAATAAATTTCTTTAATTTTTATTTAAAAAAAAACTAAGAAATTAATTCCTGTGATGCCTTCAAAATTAGCCTACCAGCTTAAAAAAGTAGTTACATACGAGTTTAAACTAAGATCCATTGAATCAGTGACATTGTTGTTTTCACTTACTAAAACAAGTCGAGACCGCGCGATCACACGCGGCACACGTAGTTACGCCCTCGAGGCTTTGAGCGTCCATAAACTCGCCTCGATTCTCGGCTCAAGAGGTCCATATTCTTCTTCGTAGGTCCATAGCCATGATTAGAACTGTACGTCTGTGTTTGTGTAAATGTGTTTTTCTTCGTATATGTGTTTTACAAAGTCAAAGTCAAATCGTTTATTTCTTTAGACTTACAAAATAAGTACTTAGACAAGTCAAATTTTAACTAAGTATATAAACAGCTTGATAAATACAACTATAGCTATACTTTTTTCTTGTTTATCGTGCGTGTAAATTATATAACGACATAAAGAATGGGCAAACATTCTTTATGTCGTTTTATACAATATAGGTAGGTAGGTACTTTATTTAACGGAAGCGAGTGAGTTTTCCTTTGACTAGCTAGCCCTAGTCAAAGGAAAACTCGACGTTAAATAACTAATTAAAATTATTCCGCAAGTTATTTCTTTATTATTGTATTAATTAATATATTTTAAAAAGTTAAAAAATCACGAACACCGAATTTACTACACAAACACAATAACTTTTAATATTACCTACTACACAACCACAACAATTATCTGCTAGATGCCTACCTACCTATATACACGTTATCTATTTGTACCTACTCGTTCTGCTTGCTCTCTATCAGGTTTTGGAAAAAAATCTGCGTACCTACTTAATTTTTAAAGCGCTTGTCTGAAGTATGAATAGGTATGTACTTTTCTTTGAATTGTATTTCTATATTAAATGTATGTGTGTCTGTAGTACATACCAAATATATTTTTATCTATCTGTCTAGCACCATCTAGTGGCAAGCAAACACAACTTTAATATTTATCAATTTAATTGTAAGTTCAATTTAAGTAGATACTCACCGGACTTCCGTAGGTACAAAGGAAGACGGATACACGCCATATTGTGAAAAATTATGAAGCACAAGTAGGTAGTACTATGTTATAATAGGCACTATCATAGTTATAGAAGAAAAATACATACAATATAAGAAGAAAATCGTAGTAAGGAGAAAATAATTAACAATATACCTACCGACATTGAACACGAACAAGGCGTTTCAAAATAATAATAATTCTAAAGTTTTAATTCATAATTGCATTGATTTATTAAAAAGGGAAGATACGTTCTCCCGTTTACGTTTTCCCAGCGCTTACTCAAAAAATGGCATGTGTTACAGTTACAACTATGCAAACACATACTCTCACAGTTATATTTCCAGTCCTGTGCAATACAAAGAAGAACAAAGACCTTTCGAGAAACCAGTACCTCATCTTCCCTTTTTAATAAATCAATGCAAAATTGTGTATGCATAATAAAGTCTGTTTCCTTTGTTCTATCCTTTTCAGCGTTTATTTCCGTGCGCTTTGTTTTTTAAACCAAGGAGTATGGTCATAAGGAGTATTGTAGTGTTGATTGTGAAACCAAAAAGTATGGTCATAGGGGCTATTGTAGATATACTCCGCCTTTTCCGGGACGGGGAGAGGGGGGCGATTTTTGACCCCTTTGTCGTCCACCTGAGAAAAATACAAAAGTGATTTTATTGAGCAATAAAATATATTATGGGAATAAACAATGGTAATATACCCAGCACTCAGACAGGCCTATGTGTGTATATTACTTTTTAAACCACTTCAAATAAAAGAAGGAGGTTCCCAATTCAACTGTATATGTGTATATATATATTTTAATGTTTGTTACCTCAGATCTTTTTACTGAGTTGTCCGATTTTCACGATTCTTTTGTTATATGAAAGCTGGTGCTTCCCGTGTGGTCCCATTTTAATTTTGTTCAGTTTTGACAATGGGATCCATGAAAAACTATAATAATTGAAGTCGGTTTATAGTTTTTTAAAACAAATTCAATTATTTATTACCACTATGTTCGGTTCTTTAGGAATAATTTCGATCAAATGCTCCTTCAAAACTTACTTCATCATAAACATGCTCGTCCGTCTGAGCATCTGTTTGCTCTGCCGGCTCCAGAGCCGGCGAAGATGCAGGCACAGGGGGGCGTCTACAGATACACTTAACCAGCACGACTATGAATACAATCAGCAATACCACTACAGTTATTAACAAGGGTAATATGAACAAAGTTTTTGGTTTAGATGTATCGCTAGCAACTTGGTTGGGTAAGTCAATGTCATCAAAATGTTCATTAGAATATTTATTTTGATCGCTGAAGTCCATGTGTTTATAGTTTTTATGTCCTTGATACTCATGTAACGGTATATTTTCATCGGTATCTTTGGAGGTGCATTTTATAGGTTCATTTATTTCGAGCATCTTTACTTCTACTTGATAAGTAAAAACGTCAATACTTCCACCCAAGTTCGCAGACAGTTTGCATAGCCATTCCCATGCGCAATTGCTGCCCCCTTGTGGTTTGAGCCCTTGAGCGCTGTAAAACATGTGTTTAGGAAATGGTGGATGTACAGAAAAGTTTGAATTTCTAAAAATTATGTTTCTAGATTTAATGTCATAGCAGATCAGTTGATCAATTGTAACATTATCCGCTGGAACAGGAAGTATTGCAATGACTATTATCTGAAGCGTGTCTTCTTCTGATGTGATGAATAGTTTCTTTTTGAATGGGATTCCTGCGTTGTTTGATTTTCCAGGTTCGATATCATAAAACATAGTCAGGTTTTCTGAAACAATATGTACTGCTTATTTTATTTAAGCTACTTTTCTAAAATCTACAACTTTATTAATAACTAATACACAGAGGGGTTTTCTTTAGTTCTTTTATAGTTTTGTTCTTAGGAAATTATACAATTTATAAATAAACATGATATAAGAAACTTATTGTCTGTCTGTATACCTTATCATGTCTAAAGTCTAAACTACAGTCAGTAGTTTGCGACAAAAATGAATAAGTAGGTACTCGTAGTTCCGATGGTAAATCAATATGATATTAGAAATTTAACCTTTTTTTTATGTTAATCTACTGTATTTATGGAAATATATAGTTATTGAATCATTTGAAACTTGATTCTTGTTAAGACAATCAAAATTCGATAAAATATAACCGGCAAAACTTTGCGACCGATGTCGGTCGCCATCTATGTCGAGACTGCTTGCCCTGATCAATCCTCATTTAGAACAGACGAATTAACTTATGATTTCTTGAATAAGTAAACATATTTATGATGAAAGATAATGTAACCGTACTCACCTCCGAACGCACCACTCACGAAACAAATCAATAAAAAAACGTAAAACTGCACCATGATTTAAACACTGTAGCTTCATCAACTGCATATTTTGAAGTTGGGCGGTGAGCAGTTATTAAAATTAATGCAAGCTTGTATCGGTGTACCTACTTACACTGTTAAAGGAAAATTAATAAAACAGCACCAAATACGTGTCCGGCCACTCATATTGTAGGGTTCCGCAATTGCACGGTTAAATAACATTAAAGAAACTAATTTACCTGCTTTACACAACTAACAACTTTATTTGAGTCGTTTTCAATAATTATCGAATTTGCACAAAATTCTCCCTTATAGGTACTTATATAAAATTATTGATTTCATTTTTAGACTACGGAACTCTAAAAATTTTGCTAAAAATGTGATTTACGTAGGTCCATAAGCATAAGTCATACTCATAAGTATATACCTACCATTTACCTTAACTTCGTACCCTTATTTTTAATTTTCCTCCTCTGGTCTGTCAGTAAACAGGAAGGATCTCCAATGCTGAAATGGAATTTAAATCTTCTATACCTAGTCATGAAACAATAGTCATGACAAGTTCAAGAGCGATTTGTCATTGAGTATAAATAATTTACAGCCGCTTGTAACAAAACTAAAACATAGACTGCTTGTATGCCAATCGGAAAAACCTCTTCCCGAAAACCAACTTTCCGTGCAAATGTCAGCTTGCGTCGATTTATTTGCACGCGAGTGACATCTGCAAAACGTTACTGCAGCGGGAACTGCCAATATCTTATAAACCACAGGACGCACAAATCCGCTGCTCGGTTCATGAAATGCTCATATTTACACCTAAGCTATATCTTACTACTATTAATTTGGCTAAAGCTAATAAGTAATAACGATGCCGCTGCAGTAACGTTTTCAGGCTTTACTACAGCGAAATCTGTTTTTTCTCGAATAACTCCTAAACCGCCCTATGGTGGCACTAGTTTTGTTTTTGAGACTTATGAACCTGGCATTGGGCTCTGATTTTTCTATATTATATTCATCTTGATCTGAGTCGACGTGCCGCCAGGCTCCAGTAACGCAAACTACTTTTCAGGGAGTGACATAGGCTATATTTTATCCTGGAATTCCCACGGGAATGGGAACTACGCGGGTAAAACCGCGAGGCACTGCTAGTATATTATAATCTAAGGTTTGTAAAAAAAGAGAAAATACCAGAAAAAATGTTTATTTCTCAAAGTAGTATGACTATAATACAGTAAGTAATGTTTTTACAATTAAATACTACTACTCAATACCTGATATTGTATGAATGTTTGCAAATACATAGGTACAAATAAAAGTGAAGAATATAGATTTTTTATAAAATTCATGCAAAATTTTTCAAATTTTTGACTGTGTACTTACCGTATTATAGCTGGTACCTACTATGTATGGCATATTAATATTGAAGATTATGATTTTAGCAAACACCTGCATATATGCGTGCATTGCCAGACTTTACATCATAGATCTTCAAATTGTGGACATTTGTGGTCGCGATTCGTTTATTTTCTGATTCCATGCTTATTCAATTAAAATTGCTTGTACCAAAAAAACCTGCACAAATGCTGCACAAGAAACTATTCAGGGTGCCACGTAACGAGCGTACCTACGGGGTGATTATACTGATTAATTGATTTATGGAACAATGTCTTTTGAATCAAAATTAATTCAACAAAATCGTACAACAAAAGTTGATCAGAGAATCGGAGAGCGATCTATAGATAAGATCAGGATTCAGAATCACACCCTTCGGATCAGTACACATGTTTCGGGGCACTCTTTATACATATAAGATATTTTCTAGTTATGGATATTAAGAAGCAACTGTAACCAGCCTAACCTAATTCACGCACACACTTAGAATTTAAGATTACGTTTCCCTTGTTTTTAAGGTTGCAATATCAATATCTTAAATGCTACCGAGTAACGATCAGCGAGTAGGATATTATTTGTTTCAGTTTTGAAAAGGTTACAGGGTTCATTGTTGTTGTGAAATTACATCAGTTTTCGAATAATATCCCAATAATTTAGACTTCGACGGGGCTCGAATCTGCGTCTTCCCCTCAGTACGGGCATGATTGATAATAACAACAACGGCAGAGTCCCACCAGAGATGTTGCCACTTCGAGCTCCGCGCGCCAAGTTCGCGTTGTTTGGCGCTCTCAGTGTCAAGATCGAGTGGTGTGGTGTCCTGATGATGTCTCGTGGAGAGACGAAACTAGTTGACGACTTGCTTTGATAAATGTTCTTTCATTTTGTATAAATGTATAATTTTGTATAATTTGTTAGATTTTACAGCAGAAGGTTTTTTCGCGGAATTGTTACTAAATATTTTCATTGTTATATTGACAATGTATTTCCGCAAAGTAACGCCTGAATGTATAAAGCAACAGGTAGTATAGTATTGTAAAGGATATGGCGTGTGCAGCGCGTGGAGCCCCAGCTGTAGGATGGCGGGCAGCAGCGCCGCACGCGCCGGGTGCAGCAGGCGGCCGTGCTCGCGCCGGAACTGGAGCACCACCGCGCGCCAGCGCGTGGGGCTGAGGAGCGACGCGTATGGCTCCAGCTCTGTGGGCAGAAGATATGGGACGCTAAGTCTGTGCTATAACGCCGCTGCTACGAAATCCGATTTGGAGCGAAATGACAAGATTTAGTTTTTCGCGAGTGAGAAGTAACGAGCAGAGACGAATTATCTATGTGTCAAAACTGTTTTTACCTAATGACAAATTAATGAAACAACCACGAAACAACCAATCGAAAAAGTAAAAGACGTAACAAAAAAATACTTCTAGGTTTCTAACAAAAAAAGTGTGCTGTTCCTGAGATAAATAGCAAAATATGTGCAAACCATATATTATTTCAAAAAAATTAACTATCGAGAAAACTTTCACCAATCGTGTTTTCAAAACAAGTACCTAATAAAGATAAAAGATCGAAGTAACATTTCCCCAAATATAAAGGTTACTATCACAGATTCTGAGATAAGGAACGACTTTGAAGTAAATTGCTTATGGCACACTCTTAATAACGGTAGAGAATAATTTGCGGCCGTCGGCTTTATGTCGTTAGACATAAAGCCGAACTACAAGGCTTACGTCGATAGAGGCGCCTAAGACCAAAGCATTCAAAGAAGTTGCCACAGTTTTTAGTGTCATGGCGTATCTCCATTTCCATTCCTTTTTAAAGGTCTATAAACTAGTCTATATGAACTAAAAGGATATAAAAAATTCAATATTGCCAACGTCCTTGGGAAAAGTGAGCATGCCCATGCATGTAGTCCTTGTTATTCTCGAGTTAAGGCTACCTCGAAGGCAGAGAAATTGTAAAAACTATTCAGGCAGGTCACCTACTGCAACCGGTGTATCATATATTTTTGATGCCTGAGAGAAGACGCAAGACGCCTTGGGCGTTTTTTTTCGATTCGTGAAAAGCATTTGACTGTGTCAACCACAAATTGTTATACTTGAATAGACTGGGTGTACCGCAAGGGTCTCGGCCATTTCTATTTAAAGTATATATTTGTGTTTTCATTGTGTCCCTGGACAAAGTGCAACCCCGAACAGGGGTGAAACTAGATCAAAAATTATCTACAAAAAAGGAACAATAAGACCCATATACTTTATAAATGAATTAATTTTTTTATTTCTCGCTCGCTACAGACTCTCTTGTATAAAAAAAAGAATGCTAAAATGGCTTTTCATTGTTTAAAATTCCTTGTAACTTCCTTGTAATCAGTAGTCAAGTTTAAAAGCCTATCCAGGGTAATTTTTGTCTTAGATTGTAATTTTTTTTGTATAATAAAAAATATCTGTCTATGTAGTGTATTGTATTATCTATAACAGTTATCTAGTACCCATAACACAAGCTCTGCTTAGCTTGGGGCTAGATAATGCTGTGTGAATCGACGATTATTTTTTTTTATTTATAAGCCATTGTAATAGACAATGTTAAAATATCATAAAAATATCTAGTATTATAGGCATAATATTATTATTAAGATTTTCGGAGATTATTAAGAAAACAGCATAAAACATTATAATTTTAATACAAAAACTTTAAGTCTTGGTAGCCACTCGTTTGTGAGTTATTTGTTATTTTATCTTTATCACATATCGTGGCCGTAGAAGGAAAACTAACTAAGTGACAAAACTAAAATCGGGAGAAAAACGCGAAAAACTGTTTTTTTGCGACAAAAATGGCGATAACATTTTTTTGGCCAACAATTTACCGTCCACTTTTTGATATTTTATAGATTAATATTCTACCTGTGTTTTAATATAACGATAATCGTTTTTGGGTAATTGGTTAATGAAAAAAAAATAAAAAAACAACTATTTTCCCTCGCCAGAGTTTTCAATGTTTATGTCAGTTAGTTACTTGTGTATGCCAGTTGGTTAGTTTTCCTTCGACAATATTTTCAGCTGAAGCTTAAAAAGCATACGTTAAGTGCCCTTAATTAATTTTCCTACATCAATGAAATCTTACAATGCCTTCTTAATTACTTTATAATTCGTAAAACCATTCTTAACATTTGCAAAGATTTCTTTTTTTTGATTAAAATTTGAAATAATACCAAGTTATTAATACTTATTATTAAAAGCAAGAAATAAAATAAGAAAACCTCTGATACACTTCCGTTTTAGTGTCAGACTTAAAAGATCAAAGTTTACGTTAGGTTCATAACAAACGACTATTTCACATAAAATCAACAATAATTAAACAGCAATTATAGCTTAGTTTAGAACACAACAATCATAAATTATTTGAAAATACTTAGGTACTTAAACTTAAATAAAAAAACCTTCATATAAACCTTAAAATAATCAACTCTGATTCAGTCTCATCTTTATAAAATCACTTCAAATCAAATTGAACTTGATATCTATTCAATGGCTTGAAATACAACTTATGATTTCTGCTCATAAAATACACAAGATTATGTATAACATTTTTAGAACAGATGTTTATAATTATATAAGGGATTTTGGGCCGTGTGGTGCCTAGAATGCACCAACCCAACTCCTCCCGTGGTTGTCGTAAGAGGCGACTAACGGATACAAACACCGGGAGGCGGGCAGCAGCGCCTCCCGAAGACCGATAACATCACTAAACTGCGATCCCCAACCCGAATGCGTGGGAATTATGGGCACTACCCCCTCAATGATTTTACAAGCCAAAAAGTGGCCCCCAGTTCCCGGCCGCCTCGCTATTCCTGGCCATGGTAGCGGCCATGGTAACGGTGGGGCAGGGGGTGCTAAGAATACCCGGGCTACGGCAGGCTACCGATCATTACTTAAAAACTTGACCCTTGCTACGTTTAACGGACGCACTCTGAGGCTTGATCACCATCTAGCGCAGTTGGAAGTGGAGCTAGAGAACATTAAATGGCATGTTCTGGGGTTATGTGAAGTCCGTAGAGAGGGGGAGGACACCGTAACCTTAGACTCGGGCCATCTTCTCTACTTTCGCGAGGGTTATAAAACGCTCACGCACGAGATAGAGGATTTCTATGGCCGATTATACGCTGCACATGCCCCTCGTTCCCAACGAGCCCACGACCACGATTCCAGAGCCACCCTGATACGCCACTATACCGACGAACCGCTAGACTTCAGCCAAAACGAGATCGTGCTAGCTCTGAGGCAGCTTAAAAATGGAAAAGCCCCCGGGGAGGACGGAATAACATCAGAGCTTTTGAAAGCTGGAGGAGCTCCTGTTATACAGGAACTAAGTTATGTACTTATTTCCTGCATAAGTTATGTACTTATTTCCTGCATAAGTTATGTACCTACTTATTCCTCCATTTACCCTTTTCAACGCCGTCCTTCGCAGTGGGAGAACTCCAAAGGTGTGGAGTGAGAGTTCGGTGATGCTCTTTTTTAAGAAGGGTGATAAAACCCTCCTTAAAAACTACAGACCCATCTCACTCTTGAGCCGCATCTATAAGCTCTTCTCACAAGTGGTCACGAAACGTCTCGCCAGGAGACTCGACTAGTTCCAGCCACCGGAACAGGCCGGGTTTCGCGGAGGATATGGCACCATATACCACATACACACAGTGAGGCAGATTATTCAAAAGTCCGAAGAGTATAATCAGCCCCTGTGTCTGGCCTTTGTGGACTATGAGAAGGCCTTTTACTCTGTCGAAACCTGGGCTGTTCTGGAATCCTTACAGCGATGCCAAGTAGACTATCGTTATATCGAGGTGCTGAGATGTATTTACAACGCCGCCGCCACCATGAGTGTCCAAGAACAGGACCAGCAGTCCAAACTCATCCAACTGCGCAGAGGAGTGAGGCAGGGGGAAAACGAAAGTTTTCAATCAGTGCGTCTTACCCGTCGTGACCTACGGAGCTTAGACGTGGACACTCACGATAGGGCTGGTCCACCAGTTTAAAGTCGCTCAGCGAGCTATGAAAAGAGCTATGCTTGGAGTCTCTCTGAAGGATAGGATTTGTAACGAATACATCCGACAGAAAACCAAAGTTATCGACATAGCTCATAGAATTAGCAAACTGAAGTGGCAGTGGGCAGACCATATCTCACGTAGAACCGATAACCGCTGGGGTAAACGAGTTCTTGAGTGGAGACCGCGACTCGGCAAATGTAGTGTAGGACGCCCTCCGGCCAGGTGGGATGACGATCTGCGAAAGACTTCAGACAGATGCTGGATGCGTCAAGCTGAAGACAGGGCTCTATGGGGCTCATTAGGGGAGGCCTATGTCCAGCAGTGGACTAATACTCGTATAGGCTGATGATGATGATGAATTCTACTTGTCCTAAACTACTTAATGAATGATATTGTGAATGAAATTTAGTAGACAATTTACATAAGTGATTTTATTTATTTGTATTTTACCATTATATCACAATCGTATCACGCGAAAATTCATTAACTAATCTTAGTTAATTTTTCCAATTCCATAGGACCCGCTGGACCATGAATGTGTCGAGGGAAAACTAACTAAGTGATCTTATGGACTTTACGCTGTCGCAAAGTGATCAATGATTTCATTTATCTATTTATAGCTGAGTTAATTAATTTTCCTTCGCTACTTTTTTGTCTATTTTGAGAAGATTATTTTTCCATCTGTTCCGACTTGAAAGTTTAATTTACAGATAACTTTTTGATAAATTATGATAGCGAAACGTTAGTAACACAGAAAGATGCAGCTTGAATTAGACTTTATGGAAATGCAAAAAAGTCGATTTCGCAAAATGTGTCAGTTAGTTAATTCTCCAACTACAGCCGCGATATTTGACATGATTATGGTTGTTGACATGATTTTAATATTAATGAAATAGACCCACTACTCTGGAAGAAATCATTATTTTAGTAAATAGAATCATAATAGGGTATATGCATCGATTTTTTTTATTGTTTTAATCGATTCTTTAGGTCATCATTATTTAACCGAGGAATGATAAGACGCTCACTGAATTTCGCATTAACAAGGTGTAAAAAAAACAAATCAAAACTACAATCATTTTCGGGTGATAAAAACGCTGCCATATTGGCGCCATGTTTATGTGACGTCGACGTACACACTTGATTAAAACCTTTGGTGACGACCTCGGTAGTGAACATCTCAGGAAAGAGGTTTTCCGAAAAAACTGAAAATAATCGACAATACGAAATGTCAAGTGGGCAGAATAGTGTCAAATCAAGGTGCAGCAAGCAGAATAAAAAAAGAAGATATGTGTACAGTGATGTCACGTCCGCTCTAGTCAATGGCGTAGCGTTTTGAAATTTTGCGATTGAGATTTAAAATATCAATTTTTCAATGGTTAAATTCTACAATAAAAACATCTCAAAATGCAAAAATAAATATGTAGATAATGTTTCTATATCAATAGAGAATACGTATATATTTTTTTAGCCATTTTGAAATCACATGCATATACCCTATTGTCATAAGTGACTAGGTACCTATTAAAAAAATTAAATCATACATAAAGTATAATAATTTTTTTATAGGTAATTTTTTATCTAGTTTTACCCCCTTTCGGGGGTGCACTTTATCCAGTGACATCACACTAATATTATAAATGCGAAAGTTTGTATGGATGTATGGATGGATAGATGGGTGGATGAATGGATGTTTGTTACCTCTTCACGCCAAAGGTACTGAACGGATCGGGCTGAAATTTTGCATACAGGTAATTCTAATCCTGGAATCAAAAAGGCTCTTTTTATCCCATAAATCGCGGGATTAAAATCGCCTTTAAACGTTTCCATAAGCACAACGCGTCCGAAGCCGCGGGGCGCAGCTAGTACTGTATAACTAAACTTGAAGAATATATTATAGACATTGATTTATTGAAAAGGGAAGATGAGTTACTGGTTTCTCCCAAAGTGGCAACCTCAAATTGTGTAAAATTGTGTTCTCCCACCTCAGTCACCGTCTGACCGGCGGCGGCATAGGCGGTCGTTCTAGCGAGAAATATTGTTGTCTCGGTCTCACTTCAGTCTTAGGTACGTCTTTCCGTCTTTGTTGTTCTTTGTATTGTACAGGACTGGAAATATAACTGTGAGCGTATGTGTTTGCGTGTAGTTGTATTGTAACACATGCCAATTTTTGAGTAAGCGCTGGGTGAACGTAACCTATCTTCCCTTTTTAATAAATCACAGGCGTTTGTCTGAGCGGACAAGCTCTACGAACTCCTGGAATACACTCATTAGTGTGAGTAATAGGGTAAAAAAATACTATCCTATTTAGTCCACCAGACTATCAGAAATATTTATTTTGTCGGGCTTTTATGTTCAGATCAATTTACCAACGCATACAATTAGGGAAGTAAGTACCTACTTATCGACAAATTTATAAGTATACTCAATCTCTTTGTAAAACAATACCCAGACACGAGATCACTTTAAGAACTTGTACAATGAAAAATCATAACCTCAAATTCCAAAGGCGTTTCGCAAGGTGTGTGACGTGGAGCTGTTAACTGGCTATACCTACATCATATTTGAAATTTTGGAAAATCTCAAAGTTACCGACCTATTTTAAGATGTCAAATTACACTTTGAAGCCCTCTGGCAGACACATTTTGACATATGGCCCATCCGCGTACCTCTCTTATCTGCGATATCTGCGACTACTGGCAAATATCAATTTCTTAAATTGGGGGGAAATTGGGGCCTCGTACCTGCCCCGACAATTAGGCCACTCATTCAGAAAAGCAAATGTTTAGATGATTCAGACGGGCAGCTCCATCTATTACTTTATATTCATAAGTTAATGCAAATAATTATATAAAAAAATTTAAGAAGAAATGTTAATGTAAATGTATTCCTCCCCCTATTCGCAATGCTTACACTTATTAAGTACACATTTAAATTAAAGTTTTCATTGCAAAAGCAAATAGAAGGTATTCCCAAGCACTTCGTATGCCAAAAATAAACAGTCGTTCATTTTGTTGTTTTTTTTTAATAAAAACTAATTTAATTTTTTCCGCTGGTTATTTATTTATTTATTTATTGTAAGATTTCTTATATTTTTGTAATAATTAAAAATTCATGAACATATAGAAGAAATATCATATAATAGAAGAAAAATAGGTACATACAATATAAGAAGAAAAACGTACCTAGTAAGGAGACAATAATTAACAATATACCGACATTGAACACGAACAAAGCGTTTCAATCAATCAGAATCCCACAAAAAATAATAATTCGAAAACTTCATAATTTTCCGTTTCCTTTTCTTCCATCCTTATAAGGGGCATATTACACTATCATTTATCTTGGATCATTTAAATGATCATATATTTGATCCAAGATAATTGACTATTTGAGTTATATCTGTGTATTACACTATCAAAGTTGTTTGATCCTATTTAACGTCATAAATGGTTGCAATGGAGAATGCGTCGGTGGTGTGCGCTACTATTGCTTCGGCAGTGTCCCTTATTTTACTAAAAAAGAAAAAGGAATACAAGAAAAAACTAATCTGGCTAAGATCATGGATTGCACGATGTGATCATATCGGCGTTACTTCAAACTTAGTTCAAGAGCTAAAAGAAGACAATAGGTCATTTAAGATTTGTTTGCGAATGGACAACTCAGTATTTGAATAGATTCTTTCAAAAGTTGCTAGAATAAAATATACATAAAAAATGCTTAATTGGCAACACTGACTAGAATTTTGAAAAAGTTTATTTTTCTTTCATACATGACATTGACATACCCTATTGGCAATTGAGACACTGCCGAGGAATATGGAACTAACTTTTTGTTTTTTAATGCAAATCGAAAACCCCTCGTTACAAAAAGAACTACATTACATTATTTGAAACATGTTAGCGAACAAGAAATTGAACTTTTTTTTTATGTATCGCTTTTAAATACCTAGTAGAAAAAAAATAAAAATAACTGGCAATACCTATTTCTATGACCGTATTGGATCCAATCTCTCAGCAAATGTCAAAAATCTATGATCAAGGAGAAAATGAATCATAGTCCTATATTACATTATCCAATATAATTGACTCATAGATCTATGATGCGAGATAAATGATAGTGTAATATGCCCCTAATAAGCGTTTATTTCCGTGCGCTTTGTTTTTTAAACCAAGGAGTATGGTCATAAGGAGTATTGTAGTGTTGATTATGAAACCAAAAAGTATGGTCATAGGGGCTATTGTAGATATACTCCGCCTTTTCCGGGACGGGGAGAGGGGGGCGATTTTCAATGCCTTTGTAGTCCACCTGAGAAAAATACAAAAGTGATTTCATTGAGCAATAAAATATTATTATGGGAATACCTATAGGTCACGTAAAAAAACGACTTCAAAAAAAGGTGGAGGTTCTCAATTCGACTGTATTTTTTTTGTTTGTAACCATCTTTTAACTGAGTTGTCCGATTTTTATGATTCTTTTTTATATGAAAGCCGGTGCTTCCCGTGTGGTTCCATTTTAGTTTGGTCCAGTTCTGACAATGGGATCCATGAAAATCCATAAAAAAACTAAAAAAACTGAAGTTGTTTATAGTTTTTTATAACAAAATTAATTATACTAAATATGAATAACATAAACACAGCAACGGCTCAGTAGAGCGAAGATCGGAGCTTGTGTTTTCGGAGCCAATGGTGTCTATTCAGATGTTGCCAAAACTATACTAAACTAATCTGACAGGACTAAAAATTATGCCATCCTTATTATTTTGATCGTTATGACAGGGACAGCGACATTTTTAGTACTGTCAAATTAGTTTAGTTTTAGCGACATCTGAATAGACAATGCTTCTTACTCGAACGAATTAGGTTGTTCGGAGAATCTTTAAATCTCGACCGAAATCGCAGCTCGCAGCTGTGTGCTTGCTTATGTGGATTTGGACGAAGATGAAAATGTTAATAGATTGGCATCACCGATCAAATCAGTGTTTCTTTATAATATAGGATGCCAATCTCAATAGATCACCGACCAAATCTGTATTTTCTTTATTAACACTTTGTTCGGTTTTTTATGAATAGGCTTTCGATCAAATGCTGCTTTAAAACTTACTTCATCATAAACATGATCGTCCGTCTGAGCATCTGTTTGCTCTGCCGGCTCCAGAGCAGGCGTAGATGCAGGCACAGGGGGGCGTCTGCAGATACACTTAACCGCAACGACTAGAGATAGAATCAGCAATACCGCTACAGTTACTATCGAGGATATGAACAAAGTTGCTGGATAAGATTTCTCGCTATATTGGCTGGATAAGTCAATGTCATCAAAATATTTTTTTTGATCGCTGAAGTCCATGTGTTTATAGTTTTTATCTCCATGATACTCATGTAACGGTATTTTTTCATCTTTGGAGGTGCATTTTTTAGGTTCGTTTATTTCGAGCATCTTTACTTCTACTTGATAAGTAAAAACTTCAATACTTCCAACCAAATTCGCAGACAGTTTGCATAGCCATTCCCATGCACAATTGCTGCCCCCTTGTGGTTTGAGCCCTTGAGCGCTGTAAAACATGTGTTTAGGAAATAGTCGATATACAGAAAAGTTTGAATTTCTAAAAATTATGTTTCTCGATTGTTTGTCATAGCAGATCAGTTGATCAATTGTAACATTATCCGCTGGAACAGGAAGAATTGCAATGACTATTATCTGAAGCGTGTCTTCTTCTGATGTGATGAATAGTTTCTTTTTGAATGGGATTCCCGCGTTGTTAGATTTTCCAGGTTCGATATCATAAAACATATTCAGGTTTTCTGAAAAAAGATGTATAATAAGTACTGCTTATTTAAGCTACTTTTCTAAATCTACAACTTTATTAATAACGCATACACAGAGGGGTTTTCTTTAGTTGTTTTATAGTTTTGTTCTTAGGAAATTATACAGTTTATAAATAAACATGATATAAGAAACTTATTCTGTCTGTCTGTAAACCTTATCATGTCCAAACTACTACAACAGATCTTAGAAAAACGTGCGTGTGAAGCCGCGGTGCGAAGCTAGTTTTGAAATAAAAACAACCAAATTTTTGATGATTCAGAGTGAATCATCCCTAGTTAATAAGCGCACAGATTGTGATAGTTTTGAGTTTTGAGATAGAACTAAACAGAAGAATAAACTTAAGTGTCCCGCTCAAAACTCCAGAGCAACTCGATATAGAAATCGATATATTTAAAAAAAATATACAACAAACTGAATGGAATAATACTCCTGTATCAAGAAAAGGGACTACACGGCATTGCTACCCTCCAGAAATTATATACCTAATACGTGAAAAAAGGAAACAGAGAAACCAGTGGCATCAAACTAGGTCTCCGCAAGATAAAAAGAAGCTGAATAACCTCACTAAACAACTAAAAAGGCGAATTCAGAACTTCACTGACGCTGCTAATACGTACCTCAAAAACCTAACTAGTGACCGTAGCACAGACTATTCGCTTTGGAAGGTTACCAAGAACATGAAACGACCCAACACTCAGATACCACCGATACAAATGGTCCTGGTAGATGGGCTGTCAGCGATGAACAGAAAGCTGATAAGTTCGCGGAGCACTTAGAAAACATATTCAAACCAAACGAGACCCAAATAATCAATGAAATCCTAACACACGAGGTCTGTGATGATGTACGACCCATAAAGCTTGTCTCACCCCGTGAAGTAGCAAGCGAGATAAAACAACATATAAATCCCAGAAAATCGCCAGGATTCGATCTTATCTCGGGAGAGATACTGCACCATCTTCCAAGGAAAGTCTTAGTTAAATTAACCACCCTAATTAATGCTGCTCTAAGGTTAAAGTATGTGCCAGACTTATGGAAAGTAGCAGAAGTGATAATGATACCCAAGCCAGGAAAACCACAACAAGAGGCATCATGCAGGCCAATTTCCTTACTACCCATCATGTCAAAGTTATTCGAGAAACTATTACTTAAAAGACTAAAACCGATTTTAGAAACCCACAATCTTATCCCGGAGCACCAATTTGGTTTTCGAGAAAACCACACTACTATCGACCAAGTACATAGAAGTACTAATGTTATTGAAAAAACAATCGAAGAAAAAAACGTTTGTTCTACCGTTTTCCTAGACGTAGGACAGGCGTTTGATAAAGTCTGGCATGAAGGTCTAATGATAAAACTGCGAAAAATGCTACCAAAACCATTCGCCGACCTACTAGAGTCATATTTATCAAATAGAGCTTTAATAAGGTAGGATGATGCCTACTGAGATTAAAGCTGGAGTACCTCAGGGAAGCGTATTGGGTCCGGTCCTGTACCTACTATATACCTGTGATATTCCAGAACTTGAGAATAACACCATCGCCACCTTTGCTGACGATACTGCTATAATGGCTGTGGGAACCACTCATGCAGAAGCCGCAGAAATGGTTCAGATTGCAGTTAACAAAATCCATGACTGGACCATACAATGGAGAATTAAACTCAACGAGTCCAAATCAGTTCACTTTAACTTCACAAACAAAAAAGAGGACTACCATCCCATCTTTATTAACAACAAGCTCATCCCGTATGAAAATACGGCAAAATATTTGGGCATGACGCTTGACGCGAAGCTACGCTGGAAAGCTCACGTTAAGAAGAAAAAAGACGAGCTAGAACTAAGATACAAAAGAATGTACTTACTGGTTAATTGGAAGAAACTCCCCTGTAACAGTACGCAACAAAATCTTACTCTACAAACAAGTCCTTATGCCAGTATGGACCTATGGTATACAGCTCTGGGGCTGTACCAGAACGAGCAATATTCAAATAATCCAGCGATTTCAGAATAAAGTACTGAGGGGAATAGTGAACGCCCGTGGTATATCAGAAATGACGACCTCCACCGGGACCTTAACATCGAGTTCGTCGCTGAAGCTATCCAAAAATATGCTATATATCATCATGTCAACGTCGAGGCCATCCAGCTCCTTGACAATACAGACCTAGTGAGAAGGCTCAAAAGGAAAAAAACCTTTTGAGTTAGGGTAGTGTAATAAATTAATATTAGTGAAATGAAGTGCAACAAACTAAAGAACACATGAACAAAGTGTCTTCCCATAAATCTTATACATTATATAGAGACAATAAGAAAGGTGTTAATGAATACGTTCTTAGAATAAGCTATGCTAGCAATTTAGGTTCATTTCAAATAACTCATTAGCCCACGTTGTGGCTAGATTGTAATCATATTGATGATTTGAAAAAATAACTTACAAGCACAGTAAGGTCAACTTGTTTTTTTTAATTGTTTTCAACTTTTTTGTTTGTTACCTCAGAATTTTCGACTGTTGATCTCGCTATGCATGACTCTATTTTCTCCTGGGCAACATTAAACTACCGTCAACTTTACGATTTCGGTGAAGGTAACTGCGAGCAAATTAGACAGCCCGATAAGTTTGTAGCTATCGGTCAGTAGTTTGCGACAAAAATGAATAGTTCCGATGGTAAATCAATATGAATATTAGAAATTTAACCTTTTATTTATGTTAATCTACTGTATTTATGAAAATATATAGTTATTGAATCATTTGAAACTTGATTCTTGTTAAGACAATCAAAATTCGTTAAAATACTTATAACCGGTAAAACTTTGCGACCGATGTCGGTCGCCATCTATGTCGAGACTGCTTGCCCTGATCAATCCTCATTTAGAACAGACGAATTAACTTATGATTTCTTGAATAAGTAAACATATTTATGATGAAAGATAATGTAACCGTACTCACCTCCGAACGCACCACTCACAAAACAAATCAATAAAAAAACGTAAAACTGCACCATGATTTAAACATAGCTTCATCAGTTTAACTGAATATTTTGAAGTTCGGCGGTGAGCAGTTATTAAAATTAGTGCAAGCTTGTATCGGTGTACCTACTTACATTGTTAAAGGAAAATTAATAAAACAGACAAAATACGTGTCCGGCCACTCATATTGTAGGGTTCCGCAATTGCACGGTTAAATAACATTAAACAAACTAATTTACCTGCTTCACACAACTAACAACTTTATTTGAGTCGTTTTCAATAATTATCGAATTTGCTCAAATTCTCCTTGATTTCATTTTTAGACTACGGAACTCTAAAAATTTTACTGAGAATGTGATTTACGTAGGTCCATAATCATATTAATTATCCATTATATATATTTTTAATTTTCCTCCTCTGGTCTGTCAGTAAACAGGAAGGATCTCCATTGCTGAAATGGAATTGAAATCTTCTATAGGTACCTAGTCGTGAAACGACAGAGTCATGATAAGTTCAAGAGCGATTTGTCATTGATTATAAACAATTTACAGCCTCTTGTAACAAAACTAAAACATAGACTGTTTGTATGCAAATCTCTTCCCGAAAACCAACTTTCCGTGCAAATGTCGGCTTGCGTCGATTTAATTGCACGCGAGTGACATCTGCAAAACGTTACTGCAGCGGGAACTGCCAATATCTTATAAACCACAGGACGCACAAATTCCGCTGCTATGTTCATGAAATGCTCATAATTATATACCTTAGCTACTATATCTTTTAACTACTATTTTGGCTAAAGCTACGATGCCGCTGCAGTCAAGGATATAAATCGTTAGATATGCCCTTACCTCAGTGAGATCGCGCCGTTTTGTGTCCAAATCGAACCTTACGCCTGCTTAAACCTGCACTCAGTGTACATCTACGCACAGTGTTAGCCGGACATGTAGTGAAGGATGTTTGCGAGCAGTATTATAGTGTTACAAAATGACGTGTGCCTTTCGAAAGTGCAACAAAAATTCAAGAAACACAAATAAAGCCAGAGGTGTAACATTTCACTCGTAGGTATTGCGAGTTAATGAAATAACTTTTATTTTATCGTCCGCATTGTCAAAATGACTACAATAACAAATTTAAATGGCGAGTGCACGAAAGAGAAAGTTGTGTTTGCACCTAACGTGTGAGAAAAAGAGATGACACTATTTTCTCAGTACGCTTGTTTTGTTTGTGTACATTGCTACAGTTTTTCGTGGTCGGGGCGTATCTAACGATTTATATCTATGGCTGCAGTAACGTTTTCAGGCTTTACTACAGCGGAATCTGTTTTTTCTCGAATAACTCCGAAACCGCCCTATGGTGGCACTAGTTTTGTTTTTGAGACTTATGAACCTGGCATTGGGCTCTTGATTTTTCTATATTATATTCATCTTGATCTGAGTCGACGACGTGCCGCCCGGCTCCAGTAACGCAAAATACTTTTCAGAGAGTGACGTAGGCAATATATTATCCTGGAATTCCCACGGGAACGGGAACTACGCGGGTAAAACCGCGAGGCACTGCTAGTATATTATAATCTAAGGTTTGTAAAAAAAGAGAAAATACCAGATAAATGTTTATTTCTCAAAGTAGTATGACTATAATACAGTGAGTAATGTTTTTACAATTAAATACTTCTACTCAATACCTGATATTGTATGAATGTTTGCAAATATTAGGTCCTTACATATGAAAATGGCGTTTTGTATGGGAGGAACAAAAAGTCGAATATTTTTTAATATAATATATTTAATTAATCAAAGTATGAACCATTATTTTCTATGCACTTTTGCCATCTTATAGGTAGTTCATTGATCCCTTTACTAAAAAAACCAGTCGGACGGGAATCAATAAAATCTTTGAAGGCGATTTGGACTGCCCCATCGGAGTTAAATTTTTTCCCTTGCAAGAAGTTATCCAAATTTCGAAAAAAATGGTAATCTGTTGGAGCAAGGTCCGGGGAGTACGGAGGATGTCTTAGACTTTCCAATTGAAGCTCTTCTAATTTAGTAGCCGTCTGTTGCGCAGTGTGTGGTCTAGCGTTGTCGTGAAGCAGCAGTGGCGTGGAGCGATTGACCAGCCTAGGTTGTTTAGCCGCTAGCTTTTCCATCATGGTTTGCAATTGCTGACAATAGACATCAGCCGTAATAGTCTGGCCAGATTTGAGAAAACTGTAATGAACAATACCGGCACTAGTCCACCAAACGCTTACAAGTAACTTTTTTGGGGTTAATTTTCGCTTGGGGCAGGATTTGGCTGGCTGGCCAGGATCCAACCATTGCGCTGAGCGCTTCCGATTATCGTAAAGAACCCATTTTTCATCACAGGTAATGATTCGGTTTAAAATACCTTCATTATTGTGCCGGTTTAGTAATGTAACGCAGCAGTCGACGCGCGTTCGCCGGTTTGCTTCAGTCAATTCGTGAGGTACCCACCTTTCAAGCTTTTTAATCTTCCCAATTTGCTTCAAGTGAATTAAAACAGTTTTATCACTAACATCGCAGCCTGCAGCTAACTCGGACGTGGTTTGCGATGGATCCGCTTCCACAATAGCCTTCAACTCTTCATTATCAACTTGAGTCTCAGGCCGTCCACGGGGCTTGTTCTGCAGGTCGAAATTTCCAGAACGAAAACGTTGGAACCAAAAACGAACTGTGTTTTCTTTTGCAACACGACCGCCATACACATCATTCACCCTTCGAGTTGTTTCCGCAGCACTAGTGCCACGGCGGAACTCGTACTCGTAAATAATGCGATATTTTAAGTTTTCCATTTTGTAAAATGAGTGACGCAAACAGAAAAAAACAGAAGAAAAAAAACAAATGAATGACGATCATCGAAGCACAAATGCATGAGTCTATAGCTGTACAAATTTGAATTTGGAATTCCTTACCAAAGAGGAGAAATTTGTGATTAAAGTGGCCAGTACGAACAACGCCAATTTCATATGTAAGGACCTAATACATAGGTACAAATAAAAGTGAAGAATGTAGATTTTTTTAAAAATTCATGCAAAATATTTCAAATTTTCGACCGTGTACCCTTATTATAGCTGGTACTATGTATGGCATATTAATATTGAAGATTTTGATTTTAGCTAACACCTGCATATGCGTGCATTGCCAGACTTTACATCATAGATCTTCAAATTAAGGACATTTGTGGTCGCGATTCGTTTATTTTCTGATTCCATAATTCAACTAAAATTGCTTGTACCACAAAAACCTGCACAAGAAACTATTCAGGGTGCAACGTAACGAGCGTACCTACACGGGGTGATTATACTGATTAATTAATTAGGGAACAATGTTTTTGAATCAAAATTCGTTCAACAAAATCGTAGAACAAAAGTGTAGAACAAAAGTTGATCAGAGAATCGGAGAGCGATCTATAGATAAGATCAGGATTCAGAATCACACCCTTTGGCTTAGTACTACACATGAGTCGGGGCACTCTTTATACATATAAGATATTTTCTAGTTCTTGATATTATGAAGCAACTGTAACCAGCCTAACCTAATTCACGCACACACTTAGAATTTAAGATTACGTTTTCCTTGTTTTTAAGGTTGCAATATCAATATCTTAAATGCTACCAAGTAACGATCAGCGAGTAGGAAATTATTTGTTTCAGGTTTGAAAAGGTTACATTACATTACAGGGTTCATTGTTAGCTGACCCCCCTGGCAGGTTCCACGTCTCGAAATTACATCAGTTTTCGAATAATATCCCAATAATTTCGACTTCGACGGGGCTCGAACCTGCGTCTTCCCCTCAGTACGGGCATGATAACCGGCACCATGAAGTCGGGTGCCGTGATGTCGAAAATCTGTGGGACTTTGTACGGACTTAAGCGCCGTTAGCTCCACCTACATGAAACGTTGAAGTGTATCCAATCCTGTTCAAAGAATAAAGTTAGTGTCGCTTTTGCTATTATTTTATTTCCTAGAAATTACCCATAGTGTAATCTATAATGACAAAAACTTTACATAAGTTTTAGTTTTTAATTTGTTGTTTTTATATAGAACGGCTAACTATCTTAATTTTAACAAGATATTCTTGTTTAAAAATAGTTCTGTCTTTATAGTAATAGGCAAAAAAACGGTAATAGCTAACAATGAACGGCACTGTACAAACTGGGCCACGTGAGGTATAACCGTAACATCAACAACATTAATGTACACTTAAGGTGAACGCGCACCTATCCGCGCCGCATTTGCCGCAGTCATCGCATTTTATAAATCTTTTTATGAAATAGTACGCACCTCTCCGCGGCGAACGACTTTCAGTAAAATCCTGTAGGAATACAGATTTCTTTAAAAAATCTGCAAGTGCAATGCGGGCTGCGCCGATGACGTCATCCGTATTCTTACAGTCCCTCTCATATACCTACGTCAGTTTCATAAAGAAATACTGTTAAAATGATGAATGCAATTCGGCGCGTTCGATGCGTGCGGCGCGTACGATGCGGACTAGAGTGCGGGGCCCTGTGGAAATTCGATGACTGCGGCGCGAATATGTGCGCCATTAAATGGATGCAAAGATAAAATTAGGTGCTCATGATATTTATAAAAGACAAATCCAAAAAATAAACTTTCTTGGGCTCAATATAGGCAACATTATCATATAGATTTTTACTTTACATTTTGGTAGATGTAATTTATTACAATGAATGTGATATTCTACAATCTTACATGTGTAAATTGAAAAACTACAAGGTACCTCGCTGACTGTATTACAGATAAAGTCATGATATATTATTAAACTCGTACAAGGTAGAGATTACATGACGTAGACTTTTTCAACGCGTTTCATGCAGAACACTTCTTTCGTCTTTGGGCAGATGATGGAGCCGTGTTCCTTCATCATATCCGTCAGCGCCTGAAAATGATTTTGTGAAATTAGTAACTTGGAATGGACCACGGTATAATGTATTTCGCCAGGTATGGCATTCTGAAACATCACGGTCATGTGGGTGATACTTTATACGTCATCGAGGGATATGGCAGCGGTTCTATTACGAATTTAAGAAAGGTGACAAAGTAGATTTATTCATTAGCCAAACCGACGATGTCTTTGGAAACAAAGCACGACACAAATAAAAACTGACCTGATTGGCATCGAGTTTTAGATTAAATTGTAAGCAATATTTATTGAAGAAAGGATCTAAAATCGACATGATTTGTAATTTGCGTATATTTATAGACGCGGCAACAGAAATAATTTTAGGTGTAGTATAACGTTACCTGTTCTCCATAGACCTGTCCGTTGGGCAGCACCATGGGGTGGTTGTGTTCGTTGAGCGGCAGCCGCGAGATGCGGCAGACGAGCCGCGAGTGCGAGCAGTGCGCGTGCGGCAGTGTGCGAGCGAGAGCGGAGAGCGGCGGCTGGCAGGCCGGGCAGGCGGCCACGCGGGTCGCGGCTACGTAGCACTGAGTGTTGCTGGGTTAAGGGTTCTCATTTCAAGAGGGTAGTCTAAAGTCTAAAGTATGCTGTGTGGTGCTGGCTTAGAATTTGCATCACTCCATCTTTTCCCGTTACGATACCCAAGGGAAGAGTTAGGGTGGTGCAAATTCATATTGTATAATATCTTTGATTCCGAATCGGACCCGAAACCTTATCCATGGATCTTGTAGATTGTTAGTAAACTATCCGCCCATACTTTACCTAAGATTCACTTTGTTGGCGCGTCCTTTTATACGGAATTTACATTACTTGTCGATTAGAGACCCTTCCTTCAATAATTATTGCTTTCAATTACATTTGAACCTCGACTGCAAGTGAGTTTTAGTTGTTTGTGTCGTGGTTGTTTTGCTAACTTCTACAAACTCGATGGATAGTTGCAACAGGTAGTAAATATAAGAATGAAAATATTTAGTTACAATTCCGCGAAAAAACATTCTGCGATAAAATCCACCAAAATATACATTTATACAAAATGAAAGAACATTTATCAAAGTAAGTCGTCAACTAGTTTCGTCTCGAGACATTATTAGGACACCACAACCGAGCTCCGCGCGCCAAGGCAACATCTCTGGTGGGACTCTGCCGTTGCTGCTTGACGCTCTCAAGATGTGTCAAGATCGAGTGGTGTAGTGTCATGATGTCTCGAAGAGAGATGAAACTAGTTGACGACTTACGACTTACAGTAGGGCCTCGATAAACCGTACCCAAGCTAATCCGAATACCTCTATAATCCGAACAACCCCCCGCCCCGCCGGGCGTCATGGAAGAGACAAAACATGGAAGATTTTGATTTGATCTTGAAGATGACATTTTTCATAATAGAGGCTTCTCAGAATTAGAAATTAATAATTTCCTTGGCAAGCAATGACGATATTGACTGACAAGATCCCTTCGCTAAATACTAACCGTCAATGTTTTATATCAGAATTCTTCAAAAAAGTATAAATGTAGGCACATGTATTTAATGTAATAGCATCACCTATAATTACATTGGAACATTTTCTAATGATTAAAACATATTTTCCATTATAAATTTTTTGTTTTTTTTTTTTTTTCAAAAATGTCTGCATACCTACTATAATCCGAACGCTGCGTCTATCCGAACAGGGTATAAATTTTAGGCGTTCGGATTATCGAGGCCCTACTGTACTTTGATAAATGTTCTTTCATTTTGTATAAATGTATAATTTGTTAGATTTAATTGCAGAAGGTTTTTCCGCGGAATTGTTACTAAATATTTTTTTGACTTTGATAAATGTTCTTTCATATTGTATAAATGTATAATGTTGTATAATTTGTTAGATTTTACCGCAGACGGTTTTTTCGCGGAATTTTTACTAAATATTTTAATTCTTATATTTACAATGGATTTCCGCAAAGTAACGCCTGAATGTGTAATGCAACAGGTAGTAAGTATAGTATTGTAAAGGATATGGCGTGTGCAGCGCGTGGAGCCCCAGCTGTAGGATGGCGGGCAGCAGCGCCGCACGCGCCGGGTGCAGCAGGCGGCCGTGCTCGCGCCGGAACTGGAGCACCAGCGCGCGCCAGCGCGTGGGGCTGAGGAGCGACGCGTATGGCTCCAGCTCTGGGGGCAGAAGATATGGGACGCTAAGTCTGTGCTATAACGCCGCCGTTACGAAATCCGATTTGGAGCGAGATGACACGATATGGTTTTCTCGCGAGTGAGACTCGAGAGCAGAGACTTGTATGAATTTGACATGATTACGCGGCTTTTATTTTAATAAAATATACCCACTACTTTGGTAGATATAATTTGTTTTGAAAATGAGTCATAACTGTCATAAGTAAGTATTAAAAAAAATCATCAATAAGGTATTAGAACATTGTTTTTGTCGATAATTTCTTATCTAGTTTTACCCCCTTTCGGGGTTGCACTTCATCCAGTGGCACACTGTATAAATAAACTTTAATAAAATATTATAGAAGGCAATATTACCGGTGTCCTTGGGAAAAGCGAGCATGCCCATGCAGTGCTGGATATCTTCGAGATGGGTCAACTCGAAGGCAGAGAAATGTTTCTTGGCATAGCGCACCGCCTCCAGGCGCTTGTCTGAGCGGACCAGCTCTACGAACTCCTGGAAACATTATAAATCACTCATTAGTGTGAGTAATAGAGTAAAAAAATACTATCCTATTTAGTCCAACAGTTAGACTATCAGAAATATTGGAAACATTTATTTTGTCGGGCTTTTATGTTCAGATCAATTTACCATCGCATACAATTAGGGAAGTACCTACTTATCTACAAATTCATAAGTATACTCAATCTCTTTGTGAAACAATACCCAAACACGAGATCGCACTTTGCTAAAAAGTTTCGCAAGGCGTCTAGTGATGTGGAGTTTTAATTGGCTATCTTCATCATCTATGAAATTTTAGAAAATTTTGGAAAATCTCAGAGTTACCAACCGATTTTTGGAAGTCAAATTACATTTTGACCCCCCTCCGCGTACCTCTCTTATCTGCGATTTATATATCTGCGATATCTGCGACTACTGTCAAATGTCACAATTTTATACATTGGGGGGAAATTGGGGCCTCGTACCTGCCCCGAAAATTAAACCACTCATTCAGAAAATCAAATGTTTAGATGATTCAGACGGGCAGCTCCATCTATTACTTTATATTCATAAGTTAATGCAAATAATTAAGTAATAAAACAATTAAAAGAAATTTTAATGTTAAGTACTATATTCCCCCCCCCCTATTCGCAATGCTAACACTAAATACACATTTAAATTAAAGTTTAAAAAGTTTTTATTGCAAAAGCAATACAAGGTATTCCCAGGCACTTCGTATGCCAAAAATAAACAGTCATTCTTTTTTTTTAAATAATAACTAGAAAAAAATTTTTTTTCGCAAGTTATTTATTTATTATTGTCTAATTAATATATATTTGTTATAGTTAACAATTCATGAACACCCACTTAACTAAACAAACACAGCAATTCACTGCTAGGTATATATATATATATATATAGGCTATATACACGTTCTCTGTTTGTATTGTACTCGTTCTGCTTGCTATCTATCAGGTTTTGGCTGAAAATCAGCGTTTTTCCTTTTAAGCTAAAAATTTCGGTGAGCCATAGCCTATTTGATGAATGATTAAAAATTTAAAATTTATGAAGCACAAGTAGGTACTAAGTTATAATAGGAACTATCATAGTTATAGAAGAAAAATACATACAATATATAATAAGAAGGAAAACGTAGTAAGGAGAAAATAATTAACAATATACCGACATTGAACACGAACAAGGTGTTTCAAAATAATAATACATAATTCTAAAATTTTAATTCATAATTGTCTGTTTCCTTTGTTCCATTCCATCCTTTTCATAAGCGTTTATTTCCGTGCGCTTTGTTTTTTAAACCAAGGAGTATGGTCATAAGGAGTATTGTAGTGTTGATTATGAAACCAAAAAGTATGGTCATAGGGGCTATTGTAGATATACTCCGCCTTTTCCGGGACGGGGAGAGGGGGGCGATTTTTGATGCCTTTGTAGTCCACCTGAGAAAAATACAAAACTGATTTCATTGAGCAATAAAATATATTATGGGAATATAGGTCACGCAAATATAAACATTAGTAATAGACCCAGCAGTCAGACAAGCCAATGTGATTATATTACTTTTACTAAATATGAATAACTTAAAAACAGCAACGGACAGTAGAGCGAAGATAGGAGCTTGTGTTTTCAGAGCCAATGACTGACTACGAAAAAAACATTTCTTAATTGAGTTTTTTTTTTCAAATAAAACCAAATGCTTCTTACTCGAACGAATTGGGTTGTTCGGAGAATCATAAAATCTCAACCGTAATCGCAGCTCGCAGCTGTGTGATTATGTACTCCTAGGGATTTGGACGAGGATGAAAATCTTAATAGATTGGCATCACCGATCAAATCAGTATTTTCTTTATTACCATTGTACCTTTTTTCGGTTCTTTATGTTCTTTATGTGTTAAATTTGATTTAATTTAATTTATATTTGACCTTACGTAATGTAATTTAATGTGTTTTAGTTTAATTTCATAGTAGGATGGTATTAAATTCATTTTGACTATATGCAATTTAAGTAAATGTTATTTAATTTAATTTCATAGAAGGTATTAAATTCAATTTGATGATATGTAATTTAATTTAATGTTATTTAATGTGTTTTAATTTAATTTCATAGTAGGTATTTAATTCAGTTTGATTATATGTAATTTAATTTAATGTTTATATGATTTAATCGAATGTTGCCTTTATTTAAATAATTTTTTTTGAATTTTAATATTTTATTTTATTTTAGAGAGATAAATAGGTATGTTACCTTATACCGTAGTCACTAACATTTAATATAAGAAACTACCTACTAACAAACTATGGATTAATTTATCTGAAATAAAAGAATTTGATTTGATTTGATTTATGAATAGGCTTTCGATCAAATGCTCCTTCAAAACTTACTTCATCATAAACATGCTCGTCCGTCTGAGCATCTGTTTGCTCTGCCGGCTCCAGAACAGGCGTAGATGCAGGCACAGGGGGGCGTCTGCAGATACACTTAACCAGCACGACTATGAATACAATCAGCAATACCACTACAGTTACTATCAAGGATATCAACACAGGTGAAGATACTAATGATGTCTCGCCATATGCAACTTGGCTGGATGAGTTATTTTCATTTTTTGAACTGTTTGGTTTAATCCTTCTGTCAATGCCATCGTTTTTTCCGTAGGCTTCTGGTTTTTATTTTTCAGATCTCTTGATGTTTGCTCTGTATTTCCGCTAGGTAATGATTTTGGTTCTTTGGGGTTATTTTCATTATGTTTTTCTGGGTTCTTGATAAAGAATATTTTTTCTGTAGGCTTAAGGTTGCTCTCTTCTGTAGCAAATGGTTCATTATTTAAATAGTTTGAGTTTGAGAGTATGTCCATGTGTCTATTGTTTTTATGTCCTTGATACTCATGTAATGGTATTATTTCATCGGTATTTTTGGAGATACATTTTGTAGGTTCGTATATTTCGAAATTCTTTACTTCTACTTGATATGTAAAAACGTCTATAATTCCACCCGAATTCGCAGACAGTTTGCATAGCCATACCCATGCACAATTGCTGCCCCCTTGTGGTTTGAGTTCTTGAGCGCTGTAAAACATATGTTTAGGAAACGGTGGATAGGCAGAAAAGTTTGAATTTCTAAAAATTATATTTCCTGATTTATTGTCATAGCAGATCAGTTGATCAATTGTAACATTATCCGCTGGAAGTATTGAAATAACTATTATCTCAAGCGTGTCTTCTTCTGATGTGATGAATAGTCTCCGTTTGAATGGGATTCCTGCGTTGTTTGATTTTCCAAGTTCGAAATCAAAAATTATAGTCCGGTTTGCTGAAACAATAAAATAAGTAATGCTTATTAAGGTAAGCTACATTTCTAAAATCTAAAACTTTGTTAATAACTTTTTCGTTAGCTTATAAGTAGCTTATAATACACAGAGGGGTTTTCTTTAGTTGTTAAATTGTTTTGTTCCTAGGAAATTATACAATTTATCCATAAACATTACAAAAGCGCAACTTTTCCGTACTACAACAGTTCTTAGTAAAATTTGGCAAGACGTAGGTACCTAATTAGAAAAAGTGCATGTAAAGCCATAGGGCGAAGCTAGTTTTGAAATAAAAACAACCGCATTTTTGATGATTTGAAAAAATGAACTTACAGTCAGAAGATAAGCACGCACAGTAAGGTCAACTTGTTTTTTTTAATAGATTTCAACTTTTTTTATACTTCAAAAAAAGGAGGAGGTTCTCAATTCGTCTGTTTTTTTTGTTTGTTACCTCAGAACTTTTGACTGGGTGGTCCGAGTTGCATGATTCTTTTTTTATATGAAAGCTGGTGCTTTCCGTGTGGGCCCATTTTAATTTTGTTCAGTTCTGACATTGGTATCCATGAAAATTCATGAAAATACTGTATAAATTTAATAGTATGGTTCATAGTTTTTGAAAATAAAATTAATTATTTGTTTGTTACCTCAGAATTTTCGACTGAGTGAACAAGTTGATCTCGCTATGCTTGACTCTATTTTCTCGTGATCAATGCTCATTTAGAACAGACGAATTAACTTATGATTTCTTGAATACGTAAAAATATTTGTGATGAAAGTTAATTTAACTATACTTACCTCCGAACGCACCACTCACAAAACAAATCAATAAAAAAACGTAAAACTGCACCATGATTTAAACACTGTAGCTTCATCAGTTTAATTACTAACATTGTTTAAGGAAAATCAATAAAACAGGCCATATACGTGTCAGCTCACGCGTCTTGTAGGGTTCCGCCATAGGGTATATGCATGGATCTTTTAACATTTTTTATCGATTTACACTCAGTTTCTGGTGATAAAAACGCTGCCATGTTAGCCCTTGCATTTTGTGACGTCACGGATCATCGAGTCCCTATGTCAACTCAGTCAAAACTTCATGCCCATACAAAAATGTAGTATCTATCGGTTAAAGGAAAATTAATAAAACAGGCCAAATACGTGTCCGGCCACTCGTATTGTAGGGTTCTGTAATTGCATTCACCTGCTTCACACAACTAGGTACCAACTTTTTTTGAGTCGAATTTGCTCAAAGTTCTCTCTTTTACTGATATAAAACGTATTGATTTAATTTTATGACTACGGAACATTGATTAATTAAAAAGGGAAGATGAGGTACTAGTTTCTCGAAAATGGCCACCTCATATTGTGAAAAATTGTGTGCTCCCACCTCAGTCACCGTCGGACCGGCGGCGGCGGCGCGGCGGCACGGGCGGTCGTGATTCGCGTGAAATATTGTTGTCTCGGTCTCACTTCGGTCTTAGATACCTTCCTACGTTTTTCCGTCTTTGTTCTTCTTTATATTGCACAGGACTGGAAATATAACTGTGAGTGTATGTGTTTGCGTGGTATGTAACACATGCCAATTTTTGAGTAAGCGCTGGGAGAACGTAACCTATCTTCCCTTTTTAATTAATCAATGCTACGGAGCCTTAATTTTTTTACTGAGAATGTGATTTACGTAGGTCCATAACCATATTAATCATAAGTATATACCATTTACCTTAACTTCGTACCCTTATTTTTAATTGTTCTCCTCTGGTCTGTCAGTAAACAGGAAGGATCTCCATTGCTGATGGAATTGAAATCCTCTATATCTACCTAGTCGTGAAACAATAGTCATGACAAGTTCAAGAGCGATTTGTCATTGATTATAAACAATTTACAGCCGCTTGTAACAAAACTAAAACATAGACTGCTTGTAGCAAATCGGAAAAATCTCTTCCCGAAAATCCAACTTTCCGTGCAAAACGTTACTGCAGCGGGAGCTGCCAATATCTTATAAACCACAGGACGCTAAATATAATGACCTTCCCATCGATAGCTATTTATCAGGTAGCATTGCATGTCCGTCAAAAAATAAATTTGTTTCAAAAACAAGCGGAGATGCATTGCTACAACACTCGCAATGCCGCCGGTGGCTGGCTGGTGCCCGCGACAAGACGACTGGCCAAATCGGACAAGTTGACGCACGTGATGGGGCCAACTACCTACCTACAACAAGCTCCCGGACAAGGTTAAGGACGCACCGAGTCTAGAAAATTTTAAGAAAAAACTAAAAAACAGCTCGTAGAGAAGACGTTCTATACCTACGACGAATTTTTAAATTCTGATTGTTAATTAATTAATTATTCACTAATAATATACTATTATTATTTTAATAATTTAAATCAATGTGACGTATAATGTAAAAAATTATAAATAAAATGTTAATCTGTTTATCTGACGCACAAATTCCGCTGCTCGGTTCATGAAATGCTCATAATTATATACCTTAGCACTATATCTTTTAACTACTATTTTGGCTAAAGCTACGATGCCGCTGCAGTAACGTTTTCAGGCTTTACTACAGCGGAATCTGGTTTTTCTCGAATAACTCCTAAACCGCCCTATGGTGGCACTAGTTTTGTTTTTGAGACTTATGAAACTGGCATTGGGCTCTTGATTTTTCTATATTATATTCATCTTGATCTGAGTCGACGTGCTGCCCGGCTCCAGTAACGCAAACTACTTTTCAGGGAGTGACATAGGCTATATTTTATCCTGGAATTCCCACGGGAATGGGAACTACGCGGGTAAAACCGCGAGGCACTGCTAGTATATTATAATCTAAGGTTTGTAAAAAAGATCATGTAGAAAATACCAGAAAAATGTTTATTTCTCAAAGTAGTATTGACTATAATACAGTGAGTAATGTTTTTACAATTAAATACTACTACTCAATACCTGATATTGTATGAATGTTTGCAAAGACTCCTCTTCCCCCCGGACCGCTGAAGTGCTCAGACGTTTTTGCAAAAGCCCCGTAATTAAATAAAATTAACATTTAATATTTTTACACTAAATAAATCAGCGTAACAAAATAGGACTGCATAAGAAGTGAAGAGGTCGCAGAACGCAACTTCGAGGCAGTTTACTTCGCACTCCGCGCGCGCACCGAGCAAGTGAGTCATACTATACCAAACCATCCCTACTCTACTGTGATCGCGCCGCGCGCTAGCGCATTGCGTCTGTGTGCGTGCGCATCATAGCTGCCTCTGTGACGTGGGTCACGCGGTGCGCGTGCGAGCGGATACACGATATACACGTCGCTTATACACTGCTTACAAGAATACTACCGCCTACGCCTTCTGCTCGCCTGGTACCAGACAGCTTCGCTGCTCGCTACATTTGAACTCTACTCTCGCGGTTAACTATTTTACAATGACTACATCGCCTGGTACAACTATGGATTCTGCTAATAGATCGGCCTCTGAACCAGATCTAAGTATTGAAACTCCAACGCAAGCTTTTCTTATTCATAAGAGAAAGAGGACCGTGGAATATAATTCAGAATTCAATGTCTTTAAAGATGAAATAAGATCAATGCTGTTTAACCAGGAAAATGATCTAAGAAAAATATTAAAGGAAATACAAAGTAGTAACCAACATATACAATCATCTGTTTCTCTACTCACAACCCAAAATGACGAGTTTAAACAAAAAATTCAATCGTTAGAAAATAAAATACAACAAGACCAGAAATATATTACTATCCTTGAGGATAAAATAGAGGACATGCAGATGAGCATGCGTAAGGCAAACTTTGAGATAAAAAACGTTCCTAAGAAGGCATCTGAAACGAAGGAAGATCTTATCGGTATGGTCCTTAATCTCTCAAAGAACATTGGAGGCAGCATTGCTAAGTCTGACATTAAAGACATTTTTCGTGTTCGTGCAAAAAAAGAGGGTGCACAAAATACACCCATCATAGTGGAAACGTCATCAACAATGATTAAGACGGACATCTTAAAACTGAGCAAGGGTTTTAATATTAGACAGAAGACAAAGCTGCGCGCCTTGCATCTTGGTCTACGCACTTCTGAAGATACGCCTGTATATGTATCAGAGCAACTGACTGCAAGAGGTTCTCGATTATATTTTCTGGCTAGGGACCTGGCTAAAACTAAGAAGTACAAGTTCTGCTGGACGGCGTATGGAAAAGTTTATGTGAGGAAGGACGAGAATTCGCCCATCATAACAATCAGATCCGAAGCACAATTTCAGCAACTTCTGCAGGAGTGTTGACTAGACCTAGTAGAGCTTATAGTATTATGCTACCTAAACTATAATTTTATATTATGTGCCAATTGTTTTTTATATTATGTGCGTACACAAACAACACTTTCAAATAACTTTGGAAACATTTGTCCTTATTTTAAAAATAATCACTATAGTATCTTACACACACAACTATACTTTTTACTAAATCTATTATATGTGAGTTTTATGGCTCTTATTAGGCTCAAGTTCTCAATATCTCGTTATCACAATACTAGATTACTTACAGGCTATATTGTAAGTAGCAGCATGCAATACTTCTCAAGAACATACGAACGCAGTCCTTTACTGAGTCATGATGGATAGCACGCTCTCATCTTTGCATGAAATAGACGGCATTGAAATAGCCAGTGCCATTCAGTGTGATATACAGAATCTGACACAAAAAATTCCTATTAGAAGAAATGATGTAACAATAGTTTCTCAAAATATACGAAGTATTTATGGTAATATTGATAACCTGAATGCTACCTTAGGCTTACTGAATTTCAGCCCGGATTTGCTAGTATTAACCGAATGCAGACTTGAATCTACTAAACCAACACCAACTCTCGCAAACTACAACTGCTATAAAACATCCCGTCAATTAAACCAAAATGATGGTGTCGTTTTTTACATAAATAACGCAATTTCAGCAATCAATATAAAAGAAATAAACATAAGACATGCTTCGTGCTTACAATTAGAAACACCAACAAATATCATTTTAGGTATATACCGCTCGCCCTCAAACGTAAATGCTGATGTATTTATAGACTCTCTTAGTTCTCATCTAGACACTTTAAAATCACACAAAAGTATAATTTTAACAGGCGATATAAATATAAATTTAATAAGTAGAGAAACTGACAGAACGAATGAACGCGCAAACAGATTAAATTATTTGAATATGTTATCTTTACATGGTTTGATGGCAGGTCATATTTTACCGACACGAGGGTACAATTGTCTTGATCACTTTATGCTTAAATTAGGGAAAAACAAGTCATCTGCACGTATAGCAGTGTTAAACACTTCGGTTACTGACCACCTGATGATCTTTCTTGTCGTGACTGATGATATCCCTAGCAAAAAGATATCTAAAACAAAAACCGTAACTGATTTTAAAAAAGCACTAACTACACTTTCTACAAAAAACATAACTGAACTTTTTTTCTGTGAAGACCCTAATAACTTAATAGAGCAATTAATAAATAAAATCATGGAATCTTTACAGGAAAATACCACCTCTACAAATATTCCAAATCGTAAGAGAGTGATTAAGCCCTGGATAACTGCTGGTATATTAAAATGTATAAGAAATCGTAATAAACTTCAAAGAAAATCACAAAAAGATCCTTTCAATGAAATTTTACAAATAACTTTTAAGCGATATAGGAATTTTTGTAATAATTTAATAAAACACTGTAAATTAAAATATGAAAGAGAACTATTGGAAAATACTAGCAGGAATTCTAAAACCCTTTGGAAAAATATAAAATTAATAACATACACCAATAATAAAAACAATAAAAATGATAGCTGCAAGCTCTTAAACATAAAAACTACAACCTTAGATTCCGTCAACTTTGTAAATGAATATTTTGCTACCGTAGGGAAAAATTTAGCTGATAACTTAGAATACTCAAACATTCAAATACAGACTAGTGAGGCGCAAAACTCACAGACCAACTCATTTGTTCTTTTGGAAACCGATCCAAAAGAAGTTAGTGATGTTCTTATGGGCCTTAAGTCAGACAGCGCTCCTGGCTGGGATAATATACCTACAAGTTTTTTGAAAATGGCTAAACACGAGTTAATACCGGTTTTAACCCATTTGGCCAACTTATGCTTTAATAAAGGTATATTTCCGTCAGTGCTTAAGCAATCAATCATCACTCCAGTGTTTAAAAGCGGAGATGCTACCAATGTTAGCAATTACCGACCAATCTCTGTCTTAACTTCCATTTCCAAAGTTTTAGAAAAACTTATTAATAAGAGAATAATTAACTACCTTAATAAATATGAAATTCTTTCTAATTCACAATATGGCTTCCGAAATGGAAGATCAACTGAAGACGCTGTAGAGGCACTGAGTTCGTATATTGTTGAGAGGGTTGATAAGAGGAAAAAATGCATAGCCGTATTCCTCGATCTACGAAAAGCTTTCGATACAGTCCATGTTCCTAAGCTGATTCAAAAGCTGGAAAACATTGGTATAAGGAGTACAGCTCTGGCGCTTCTAAAGGATTACTTATGTGGTCGGAAACAGCAAGTCAAACTTGCAAGCTATATAAGTAAACCTCTGGATATTACCTATGGCGTACCCCAAGGCAGTGTTCTAGGACCAACTCTATTTAATATATACGTTAACAACTTATGTAATATAAACATCCATAATGCAAAAGTTTTTTGTTACGCTGACGACACAGCGTTGGTCTTTAGTAATGAGTCTTGGGATAGAGTTCGAATAGATACAGAGAAGGGGCTCTCTAAAGTATCATACTGGTTAAAAGAAAACGTGCTAACATTAAATACCGAGAAAACAAACTTTATGTGTTATTCTATTAACAACAAAACCCAACCTGATGATGACTTTTGTATTCGGATACACGATTCTAGTATGACACATCATGATCAATGTAACTGCCCGAACATAAATAAAGTGTCAGAGACCAAATACCTTGGTATAGTCTTGGATCAAAATCTATCTTGGTATCCACAGATTGAAGCACTTGGTACTAGAATAAGAAAATTGGTATGGATATTTAAAACTTTAAGACACGTTGCCCAAGAACCTTTGCTAAAAAACATATACATAGTTCTAGCACAGCCAGTACTAAGCTACTGTATTCCTATATGGGGCGGCGCCGCAAAGACTAGGTTTTTGGAAATAGAAAGAGCACAGCGAGCATTGCTAAAGGTAATGTTATTTAAACCCTTTAGGTATTCTACAAACATACTATACTCTACTATTGAAACACTATCGGTCAGGAAACTGTATACGCTACAAGCTATTTTGAGACTTCACCAAACCTTAACTTATAATCCTTTGTATACTATAAATAGAAGGCGAAATTATAAAGTAGAGTCTCGAACTTGTAAAACCTCTTTCGCCCGAAGACAGTTTACAGCACAATCAGCCTATCTTTATAACCTTATCAATAAACAGCTAAATATCTATCCCCTAAAATTGTACGACAGTAAACAAGTGATAACGAAATGGTTGTTAACAAAAACTTACGAAGAGGTGGAAGCGCTCATGAGAGTTAAGTAAATTGGGTCCTCCGTTGCCCAGACTCTTAAGAGACTGGTGTCCTCGGGGAACCCATCTTTCGTCTTTTATTAACTTATCACATATTATATATATTTCTATATCTATATATTTATACACATGCACTCACACACCACTATATTAACTATATTTATTTGTTCATTTTCTAGAAGTGTAATAATATTGTTTGTGTTTACGAGAAAATGTGTTATCAAATCTGGGTTCCATGTTACCCAGACTCTCATGAGACTGGTGTTCTCAGGGGACCCAGGACACACTCACACTAATCAAATACGCACTTACTACTCATACTACTAACTTAACAAAATCGCACTTTCCGTTAATTATTTGTTAAAATAAACTAGACATAATTAGATTTTAAGCTAGACTATAAACTGAATTAGTAGATTATAAACTATATTTTCCTTTTATATTTCTGTTAAAGACTTAGATAAATAATCTGTAATGTCTGTTATAGAAGAGCGAGACCTTCTAACACAAGTACTCTTACTTAAATGAAGGTCTCTACTACGGCTACAATATTTGTAAAACTGTTACAGAAATAAATTATATTTATTTATTATTTATTTATTAGAAACGAAAATTGAAGTACGAAAAAAAAAAAAAAAAAATTTAAATTTAAAGACATAAGTACAAATAAAAGTGAAGAATGTAGATTGCCATACTATTAAATTTATACTGTGTACCGTATTATAGCTGGTATCTATTATGTATGGCATATTAATATTGAAGATTGATGATGCGTGCATTGCCAGACTTTACATCATGGATCTTCAAATTGAGGATATTTGTGGTCGCCATTCATTTGTTTTCTGATTCCATACATATTCAAGTAAAATTGCTTGTACCACAAAAACCTGCACAAGAAACTATTCAGGGTGCCACGTAACGAGCGTACCTACGGGGTGATTATACTGATTAATTGATTTATGGAACAATGTCTTTTGAATCAAAATTAATTCAACAAAATCGTACAACAAAAGTTGATCAGAGAATCGGAGAGCGATCTATAGATAAGATCAGGATTCAGAATCACACCCTTCGGATCAGTAAGTACACATGTTTCGGGGCACTCTTTATACATATAAGATATTTTCTAGTTATGGATATTAAGAAGCAACTGTAACCAGCCTAACCTAATTCACGCACACACTTAGAATTTAAGATTACGTTTCCCTTGTTTTTAAGGTTGCAATATCAATATCTTAAATGCTACCGAGTAACGATCAGCGAGTAGGAAATTATTTGTTTCAGTTTTGAAAAGGTTACAGGGTTCATTGTTGTTGTGAAATTACATCAGTTTTCGAATAATATCCCAATAATTTAGACTTCGACGGGGCTCGAACCTGCGTCTTCCCCTCAGTACGGGCATGATTGATAATAACAACAACGGCAGAGTCCCACCAGAGATGTTGCCACTTCGAGCTCCGCGCGCCAAGTTCGCGTTGTTTGGCGCTCTCAGTGTCAAGATCGAGTGGTGTGGTGTCCTGATGATGTCTCGTGGAGAGACGAAACTAGTTGACGACTTGCTTTGATAAATGTTCTTTCATTTTGTATAAATGTATAATTTTGTATAATTTGTTAGATTTTACAGCAGAAGGTTTTTTCGCGGAATTGTTACTAAATATTTTCATTGTTATATTGACAATGTATTTCCGCAAAGTAACGCCTGAATGTATAAAGCAACAGGTAGTATAGTATTGTAAAGGATATGGCGTGTGCAGCGCGTGGAGCCCCAGCTGTAGGATGGCGGGCAGCAGCGCCGCACGCGCCGGGTGCAGCAGGCGGCCGTGCTCGCGCCGGAACTGGAGCACCACCGCGCGCCAGCGCGTGGGGCTGAGGAGCGACGCGTATGGCTCCAGCTCTGTGGGCAGAAGATATGGGACGCTAAGTCTGTGCTATAACGCCGCTGCTACGAAATCCGATTTGGAGCGAAATGACAAGATTTAGTTTTTCGCGAGTGAGAAGTAACGAGCAGAGACGAATTATCTATGTGTCAAAACTGTTTTTACCTAATGACAAATTAATGAAACAACCACGAAACAACCAATCGAAAAAGTAAAAGACGTAACAAAAAAATACTTCTAGGTTTCTAACAAAAAAAGTGTGCTGTTCCTGAGATAAATAGCAAAATATGTGCAAACCATATATTATTTCAAAAAAATTAACTATCGAGAAAACTTTCACCAATCGTGTTTTCAAAACAAGTACCTAATAAAGATAAAAGATCGAAGTAACATTTCTCCAAATATAAAGGTTACTATCACAGATTCTGAGATAAGGAACGACATTGAAGTAAATTGCTTATGGCACACTCTTAATAACGGTAGAGAATAATTTGCGGCCGTCGGCTTTATGTCGTTAGACATAAAGCCGAACTACAAGGCTTACGTCGATAGAGGCGCCTAAGACCAAAGCATTCAAAGAAGTTGCCACAGTTTTTAGTGTCATGGCGTATCTCCATTTCCATTCCTTTTTAAAGGTCTATAAACTAGTCTATATGAACTAAAAGGATATAAAAAATTCAATAATGCCAACGTCCTTGGGAAGAGTGAGCATGCCCATGCATGTAGTCCTTGTTATTCTCGAGTTAAGGCTACCTCGAAGGCAGAGAAATTGTAAAAACTATTCAGGCAGGTCACCTACTGCAACCGGTGTATCATATATTTTTGATGCCTGAGAGAAGACGCAAGACGCCTTGGGCGTTTTTTTTCGATTCGTGAAAAGCATTTGACTGTGTCAACCACAAATTGTTATACTTGAATAGACTGGGTGTACCGCAAGGGTCTCGGCCATTTCTATTTAAAGTATATATTTGTGTTTTCATTGTGTCCCTGGACAAAGTGCAACCCCGAACAGGGGTGAAACTAGATCAAAAATTATCTACAAAAAAGGAACAATAAGACCCATATACTTTATAAATGAATTAATTTTTTTATTTCTCGCTCGCTACAGACTCTCTTGTATAAAAAAAAGAATGCTAAAATGGCTTTTCATTGTTTAAAATTCCTTGTAACTTCCTTGTAATCAGTAGTCAAGTTTAAAAGCCTATCCAGGGTAATTTTTGTCTTAGATTGTAATTTTTTTTGTATAATAAAAAATATCTGTCTATGTAGTGTATTGTATTATCTATAACAGTTATCTAGTACCCATAACACAAGCTCTGCTTAGCTTGGGGCTAGATAATGCTGTGTGAATCGACGATTATTTTTTTTTTATTTATAAGCCATTGTAATAGACAATGTTAAAATATCATAAAAATATCTAGTATTATAGGCATAATATTATTATTAAGATTTTCGGAGATTATTAAGAAAACAGCATAAGACATTATAATTTTAATACAAAAACTTTAAGTCTTGGTAGCCACTCGTTTGTGAGTTATTTGTTATTTTATCTTTATCACATATCGTGGCCGTAGAAGGAAAACTAACTAAGTGACAAAACAAAAATCGGGAGAAAAACGCGAAAAACTGTTTTTTTGCGACAAAAATGGCGATAACATTTTTTTGGCCAACAATTTTACCGTCCACTTTTTGATATTTTATAGATTAATATTCTACCTGTGTTTTAATATAACGATAATCGTTTTTGGGTAATTGGTTAATGAAAAAAAAATAAAAAAACAACTATTTTCCCTCGCCAGAGTTTTCAATGTTTATGTCAGTTAGTTACTTGTGTATGCCAGTTGGTTAGTTTTCCTTCGACAATATTTTCAGCTGAAGCTTAAAAAGCATACGTTAAGTGCCCTTAATTAATTTTCCTACATCAATGAAATCTTACAATGCCTTCTTAATTACTTTATAATTCGTAAAACCATTCTTAACATTTGCAAAGATTTCTTTTTTTTGATTAAAATTTGAAATAATACCAAGTTATTAATACTTATTATTAAAAGCAAGAAATAAAATAAGAAAACCTCTGATACACTTCCGTTTTAGTGTCAGACTTAAAAGATCAAAGTTTACGTTAGGTTCATAACAAACGACTATTTCACATAAAATCAACAATAATTAAACAGCAATTATATCTTAGTTTAGAACACAACAATCATAAATTATTTGAAAATACTTAGGTACTTAAACTTAAATAAAAAAACCTTCATATAAACCTTAAAATAATCAACTCTGATTCAGTCTCATCTTTATAAAATCACTTCAAATCAAATTGAACTTGATATCTATTCAATGGCTTGAAATACAACTTATGATTTCTGCTCATAAAATACACAAGATTATGTATTACATTTTTAGAACAGATGTTTATAATTATATAAGGGATTTTGGGCCGTGTGGTGCCTAGAATGCACCAACCCAACTCCTCCCGTGGTTGTCGTAAGAGGCGACTAACGGATACAAACACCGGGAGGCGGGCAGCAGCGCCTCCCGAAGACCGATAACATCACTAAACTGCGATCCCCAACCCGAATGCGTGGGAATTATGGGCACTACCCCCTCAATGATTTTACAAGCCAAAAAGTGGCCCCCAGTTCCCGGCCGCCTCGCTATTCCTGGCCATGGTAGCGGCCATGGTAACGGTGGGGCAGGGGGTGCTAAGAATACCCGGGCTACGGCAGGCTACCGATCATTACTTAAAAACTTGACCCTTGCTACGTTTAACGGACGCACTCTGAGGCTTGATCACCATCTAGCGCAGTTGGAAGTGGAGCTAGAGAACATTAAATGGCATGTTCTGGGGTTATGTGAAGTCCGTAGAGAGGGGGAGGACACCGTAACCTTAGACTCGGGCCATCTTCTCTACTTTCGCGAGGGTTATAAAACGCTCACGCACGAGATAGAGGATTTCTATGGCCGATTATACGCTGCACATGCCCCTCGTTCCCAACGAGCCCACGACCACGATTCCAGAGCCACCCTGATACGCCACTATACCGACGAACCGCTAGACTTCAGTCAAAACGAGATCGTGCTAGCTCTGAGGCAGCTTAAAAATGGAAAAGCCCCCGGGGAGGACGGAATAACATCAGAGCTTTTGAAAGCTGGAGGAGCTCCTGTTATACAGGAACTAAGTTATGTACTTATTTCCTGCATAAGTTATGTACTTATTCCTCCATTTACCCTTTTCAACGCCGTCCTTCGCAGTGGGAGAACTCCAAAGGTGTGGAGTGAGAGTTCGGTGATGCTCTTTTTTAAGAAGGGTGATAAAACCCTCCTTAAAAACTACAGACCCATCTCACTCTTGAGCCGCATCTATAAGCTCTTCTCACAAGTGGTCACGAAACGTCTCGCCAGGAGACTCGACTAGTTCCAGCCACCGGAACAGGCCGGGTTTCGCGGAGGATATGGCACCATATACCACATACACACAGTGAGGCAGATTATTCAAAAGTCCGAAGAGTATAATCAGCCCCTGTGTCTGGCCTTTGTGGACTATGAGAAGGCCTTTTACTCTGTCGAAACCTGGGCTGTTCTGGAATCCTTACAGCGATGCCAAGTAGACTATCGTTATATCGAGGTGCTGAGATGTATTTACAACGCCGCCGCCACCATGAGTGTCCAAGAACAGGACCAGCAGTCCAAACTCATCCAACTGCGCAGAGGAGTGAGGCAGGGGGAAAACGAAAGTTTTCAATCAGTGCGTCTTACCCGTCGTGACCTACGGAGCTTAGACGTGGACACTCACGATAGGGCTGGTCCACCAGTTTAAAGTCGCTCAGCGAGCTATGAAAAGAGCTATGCTTGGAGTCTCTCTGAAGGATAGGATTTGTAACGAATACATCCGACAGAAAACCAAAGTTATCGACATAGCTCATAGAATTAGCAAACTGAAGTGGCAGTGGGCAGACCATATCTCACGTAGAACCGATAACCGCTGGGGTAAACGAGTTCTTGAGTGGAGACCGCGACTCGGCAAATGTAGTGTAGGACGCCCTCCGGCCAGGTGGGATGACGATCTGCGAAAGACTTCAGACAGATGCTGGATGCGTCAAGCTGAAGACAGGGCTCTATGGGGCTCATTAGGGGAGGCCTATGTCCAGCAGTGGACTAATACTCGTATAGGCTGATGATGATGATGAATTCTACTTGTCCTAAACTACTTAATGAATGATATCGTCGCCGTAGAGCGAAAAGTCACCAAGTCGCTATATGGCCCAAATTGACTTAAGCATGTCGCTCATTGAATGCAAAACAGCCATAATTCAAATTTTTTTGAAAATCGTTTTATTTCAAAATTAGGGACTTAAGCTGCAATATTTTACGTTTTGCTGAAGACACCCGTCATTTTCGCTCATTTTGATGTCAAACTGATCAACCGCCTTTTTTGTATTGGGCTGACTTACGCGCCAACTTCAGAACAAAACCGCCATTTTGTCAGTTGCAACCCAGAACTCGGAGCGAACGCCACTTCAGTTCAACACAAAACGGCCACAATTCTAAAAAACACCCATTATTTAATTCAGTGTTCTGTGCAAAGGTGCCACTTTTTGAAATGCGTCCGTTTTGCATTCCAATTTCAAGTAAGTACATTCTGATTTTTTTATGTAACAGAGCCATATTTTGGAAAAACGTACATTTTGCATTCTAAAGTGAACTAAAGTGATGCCATATTTACAAATGTGTACTTTTTGTATTCAATTATTACAGAGGTAATAATAATTTATGAACAGCTAAACTGCATGTTTTCAAAATTGTAAATTTTAGATGAATAATTGAAGTATCATAAAATTTTTATTTACTTTAAAATAACGTTTACTTGTTAGAGTTTACGTTCATACAGTTATCGGTTACCATTTAGCACCTCATAATTGTTAGGTTGGTTCATAGTTTTTATATTTTCAAAGTAATTTATCTTCATCTATACTAATAATTATTATAAAGAGGAATGATTTGTATTTTTGTGTGTATGTTTGTAATGAATAAACTCAAAAACTACTAGGCCGATTTCAAAAATTCTTTCACCATTGGAAAGCTACATTATTCCTAATGAACATAGGCTATAGAATATACCCGTGCAAAGCCGGAGCGGACCGCTAGTCAGTTATAAATAAATTGCTAGTTTTCACAGAAACTTCACACCACTTTAATTTTGCACCCAAAGTAACAATTAATGATACGCATTGTTTTGCAGGTACATAATAATAATCTATATAGTTATTTTCAGAATGAATAGCAGAGCAAAATTAATTTTGAACATGGCAGTTGGCCATTCTAATGAAGAATCAGAAAGCATACAAAACCGGCCCGTTATCAACTTTGAACTCCCATTTATGTGCCGGACCAGTATATTACTCGTATTAAGACAGCAAAGAAAAAGGAACACCTTTCGTAGTTCACGAACTTGCGCACGACAGTTTTTTAGATTTAAAATGCTTGGGTGTTGGAAATTTCATGACATCCGAAGATGGGCAAAAAGTAAAATGGTCCGACATAAAAATATTTAAAGTTCACCGGGAACATAAACACCAATTTTTATATAAACAAAAAAGATGTCTAAATCCTCTACTAATTACAACATAGTGCCAAAAAAATTATACAATCATAAACTAACAATACTTATCTGAAACGAAAAAACAAGGAATACTCAAACTTATTGAGAAAAATATTGTACCTAAATATTAGCAAAGTTTTTACCAAAATTTATAAATGTGCCTAAAAAAAAGACTGTCTTAGATATTAATAAGGTTATTTTGTGATTTAAAGACTGTCTTAGATGTTACTTTTGTGATTTAAGCCATACAGTTTGTGATTTAATAATAAATAGTAAAAGGTATTATAATTGTACTAATTTAAGCCTAATTTCATATCTTTTAATGTTAAGCTTTCAGCAATTTAATTTTAGATTTGTGTTTATAGTTTTTTAAGTATAATGTTGTTCCTATGAATATTTTGAGAATTTTATAAAGATGATTTAGATTATGTAAAATGTATATCGCGTTTTTTAACATAAAACGATAAAACAATGTCTAGTTTTGTGATGCTCGTTTGAATAGTTTGTAACTTTTTAGATTTACTGCGAGTTATTTGGTTTTTATAGTTATTTCCTTATTAAAACATTAAAAAAAGCATGTTTCATTTAAATATTTGTTTAATTTTTTGAGATAATTACCCTAACATTGGTTCAAATTTTGAATGCAAAAAGGGCTTTTGTTGTTTATATCAGGTTGGAAGAGTGCTATCACAGTAGTCATTATTTAAAAAGATAAAGCAAAAAATAAGGAAAACAATGATATATTAACATCATAACATTTAATAATAAAAACAGTATTTTTTTCAAAAAATCATTTTTTAAATTTTGTTTTGGCTCTCCTGTAAAAAATGAGGTTTCTGGTTTGTGGCTGTTTTGCATTCAATGAGCGATGTCACTGTAATCGCTGATTTTTTCTGCATTTTTCAGTCTTACAAACATATCTATACCTATCATAGTTTTCATTTTAGAAATTGTGAAAAATCACTAATTCTACATTCGGACAACAATATTGTAGTCGAAAATTAACTAACTTACTTATGTATTTTTACTCTACTCGGAGAAAACGCAATTCCAAACCTAAGTCGATTTGGTTACTTTTCCTTTTTATGAAATAGATCATAAGAGGAACACAAAACTAACTTAATCCACTTGATTACTTTTAGTATGACTGGTTCGATACAAAACATAAAAGCGAAAACTAACCAAGTCTAGATAATGACTTTTCGATCAACATTTATGAAAAATACGCTATCTATGTAGGAGCAAGAAATCATTAAACCGGTTTAAGGAGTTTTATCCTAATAATTATGGCCACAAAGCTATTCTTTGGATAGTCGCTAAAATGGTTTGATGATTTTTAATTCAAAATCTCCGTTCGTCCGGCGAATTTGGCGCGCAACTTAGATTAGTTGTACCGGTTGTACGCCTTTGATTTACCGACTGAGCGCAGCGGCTATCTTTATTCTCGGAGTTTACGTTGATCGATGCGCACGCGTCTTGACTAATTACTTCAAGCACGTATTATTTGTGATGTGAAATTAACAATGATGAGTCGTGCAAAGCTTATTTTGGATCTATTGAATAAACAAGATTCTGATGTCGCTGTTGAGGTGAGTGTATAAACTGCTATAATATTATATGCTTTGACCTAAGTATTTCTTGCCCATTTAAAACTGTTTGATGCATTTTCTAGGTACCTACTTACTGAGATGTCGATTTCGCAAAAAACAGGAAATAAGAAATGTAACTATTCTAGGTTTATTTATGGTTAATGGGATACTCAGTGGCTTTGACGTGTGCAAATATTAATAAAGCTGGCTGGCCATGGTATTAGCTTTATCCGCCTGATATTTTTATCATCTTGTTCTGCCTATTTTGTTTATCATGTACCTACCTACATCGTGTTGTCTCACGTCATCTATTAATTGTGAGTGAGTAGGTAGTAGAAATATCGATGATGATGGATTCTAGGCAATGACATCTTAAAGTTTAACTATGATGATGAATGATTGAAAAACATTTCGAACCTATTCGAAATGTTTTTCAATCATTCATCATAGGTAGTAAGTAGATTTATTTATTAATTCAATTAACAAAATCAATGTATGTACTACTTATTCACTCGCAATCAATAGACGCATACCTACCTAATGCTAAACTAACATGCCTATTTATTATTATAAATTTTATTGCATTTCGTATTTACGGTGTAAGTTTTTTTCTAATATGGATTGAGATACAGTCAGTGATAGCAAGAGCAAGAAGCATGGTACAAAAGGAAGGTACAAAGATGAAAAGTTATGATGCCACTGGCTTGTACCTTAACATCATAAGCTCAATTACTTCAAATTTTGAACCTGCAGCCAAGCACAGCAAAAATTAGATTAATTAATATTATAATTATAACGTTTTAAATATGATTTTACAATGTTTTCTGTAACAAAATAACAAGAAACAAAAAAGTACCTTTTCAAGTTACATAATAACCTTAGGATAAATCAACAAGCTGTTCTACTAAGAATCATTAAATAAATTATTCTACGTAAGTTACGTGAAATATTTTTTTATCTGTACTTAATTATTGGGGTCTTGTCGCCGATATACTCAAACTATTCCTCATTCTAGCCTAGAAATAAATCGCTATGCTAGGAATTACGTTATAATATACTAACACTTTCATTATTGGTTAACACACGAGACACCTGGACGTCTTCCACCTGCTGAAGCTATGCGAAGCATCCCTGTGGGTCGTACCGCAGGGAAACATTTTTAATTAGGGCATGGTCCTAACTAAAAATAACTTACAGTAACTTGCTTTTGTATCAGGCCCTTAGTACTAATCCCCTCACAGATTTTTGTCGAATGCACTGCCTTTATTACTGCAACCGCTATAATAATAATAAAATAAGACAGCATTATAAAGTCTCAAGCTAAGTATTATTTTATGCTTCGTTCTATTGCCATTTATTTATTTCAGGAAACCCTTCATCATAATGATGAATCGAAGAGTTTTGAAGTGGATAACTTGTTTCAAAACAGAGACTGCTATGAGTCTGCTCCACCATCTGCCGCATTTAGTCCAAATGTTTATCGTCCAAGTATCCAGCAACCGCACTCAGCTCCTATGGTTACAATCTCCAACGATGATGATCTAATCAATCTCGAAGACTTAATCCAACAAAATAATACATCGGAGAACCCGTGTCCTATACTAGAGAACTCAATTATTCAGCCACCATGCTCTATTGATAACCCTAATCCACATACTTCTAAAGAAGACTCGATCCAAGAAAATGATGCTGTACCTAAGAGTCCGTATTCTATTATAAGCGGTGTCGAACCATTGTGCAGTTCTCCTGTTCGCAATTTTTCTGATTCTAGCGTCTCTTGGTGTCCAGATAGCGAGGAGAAACGCCACATGAAGAAAAAAAGGCCAATAATCACGTTATCTTCAAGTGATAGCAGTGATAGCGATGATTTGACATTGATACACAATAAGAATAGAAATAGTCAGTTAATCGTTGAAAATCAACCAGGGCCCTCCAACAAAAACGACGACACATCTAGTAACACGTTTTGTGCAAGCGAAGATGAAGAACCCAATATTATACCGACAGTACCACAAAACAACTCTGATGGAAACGTCAATGCAGTGGTTGATACACAGGAATCCGTTGTACAGCGAAACTCTACATCCGCTACCACTGCTGCTACCAATTCAACCAGTAAAAATAATAAACGATGGAAAAAATGTCAGCCCGATAAATGGAAAAAGACTCAAGCTAAAGTGAATCGAAGCAAATGTTTACCTTATCAGAGTAAAACAGGTAAAAACATGGCCGCAAAGAAGCCTAAACCTGTGGATTGCGATACAAAATGCCGGTACTGTTGTTTTGATAGCTTTACGGAGGATGATAGAGAAACACTCTGTCAAGACTACTGGAAGATCAATGATTATGTAGCTCAAAAACAGTTCTTATTGCATTTGATTGTTACCATGCCAGTAAAAACATTAAAAGCTGGAATTCCAGACCAAAAACATCGACGTACCTCAAACGAATACTATTTTATCAAAAATGACACCAAAATAAGGGTGTGCAAGCCGTTTTTTATGAAAACATTGTGCATTTCAAATGGACCAATAAATAAAGCACTGAAACATAAGAACGAGTTCGGCAATTTTGCAGGGAAAGACAGGCGTGGTTCCCATGATCCTAAGAATAAAACAAGTCCTGATTCCAAACAAAAAATCATTGATCATATAAATTCCTTTCCCCGTCAAGAATCTCATTATTGCAGAAAAACAACTCAAAGGCAATATTTAGACAGCAAACTTAGCATTGCTAAAATGTATGAACTTTACAAAAAACAACTGGCACTGACTAACGAAAAGCCGAGTTCTTTATTTGTTTATAAAACAATATTTGGATCGGACTTCAACCTGTCATTTTTCGTGCCAAAGAAGGATCTATGTATGACATGTACACGTTACGATAATGCCGGTCGACCTGCGCACCTCAAAGAGGATTATGATGTCCATATTGCGAGGAAGATTGCGGCACAAGATGCCAAGAATCTAGACAAGCAACGATCTATTGAAGACGAAACCTATCTTGTACTCACTGCTGACATGCAATCAACATTGCATATTCCTGTTTGTGGTGTTGGCATCCTTTACTATACCCGCAAGCTGAATGTGCAGAACTACACAATTCATACTGCGAAACCTCCTCACGAAGCTTACTGCATAACATGGAATGAAATAAATGGAAAAAGAGGGAGTGTTGAGATCGCATCTGCCATAAACTGGTGGATCAGTAAGGTGCCATCTACTATTAAAGAAGTCACTATTTACAGCGATACATGCGCAGGCCAGAACCGAAATCAATTTATAACCGCATTTTTGGTGCATTTAATTCAAAGACCCGATATACATCTGGAAGTTTTCGAGCAAAAATATTTAGAGAGTGGTCATTCGCATATGGAAGTCGATTCGATGCACAGTGCCATTGAAAAAGAAGGGAGGCACACGCCAGTTTACTCGATGATTGACTGGAAATCGATTATGTTGCGCGCGCGCTCTAAAAGAAACCGAGATTCAGCAGCACCATACACAGTGAAAGAGCTTACTTATGCAGAAATGATTGATGTCAAGGCCCTGAAAGAGAAATTTATTACCAACACAAGCAAGGATAAAGATGGAAAAAAAATTATGTGGCTAAAAATAAAATGTCTCAGGTTCGAAAAGGAATATCCAGGCATAGTAAAATTTAGGTACAGTCACGATGGCCCGTACGCCGAATTCGATGCGTTCCAAAAACAAGAAAAGGTGGTCCCACGAACTAGGAAAAGAATGAGACTCCAGGAAGGCTTTATCGCAGGAGAGAGTGACGCTGAATTGAGAAGTGACGCGATAAGTCAACTAAAGGCTTTTAAAATCCCTATGGCTTACACAGCTCATCTTCCGATTTCTGAGGCAAAGAAAAAAGATCTTGTTGGTCTTTGTGGCAAAGGAATTATTCCACAAGAGCTTCATTCCTGGTATGAGTCTCTACCCACCAACAAAGACGTTGTTGACAGGCTATTAGAGCCTGATGTCACCGAAGAAGCTGAAGACTGATTGTATAAGATTAGAATGCTATCTGTATCATGTATGTCCTTATTAATTGAACTGAACTTAAAATTAATAAATCTAAGCTTCACCTTAGATCTGGGTTTGGACCCGCTGATTTTAGTTTAAGTAATCATTGTACTTACTATTTCCTCGTTTTTGTTTTAACTGTGTTTCTCGTTTATTCTGTTTTGGTATGTGTTTTTAATATATATTTTTTAAATAGGCTATTGCATTTTATTATGAACCAACTTAGACTCTATTAACTAATTAATTCTATTATAAACAAAAAATATGGTAAAGAAGAGAGCCTAGAATAATAACTATAATACCTTTTGAATTCTCTAAAGCTAGGACTATTGTAACTAACTCAAGATAATTCTCACTCAAAATAGTCAAAGCATGGGCGAAAAGTCACCAACTCTATTTATCAAGTCATTAATTAAAACGTCGGTGCAGGATTTGAGAGCGAAAAGTAACCAAGTAAGTTTTATGTCAAAATCACTGATAAAAAAACAAATTGCATTAGACGTAGCACTTTCAACCTATGCGCTTATCTATTTCCTATGATATGAGACTACAAAATTTAAAATATCTCATACCAAACGGACGTAATGTTTTTTTTTCGTTTGAAAAACTTTAAACCTCCATAACTCAAAACACCAAAATGACCTACTTGATGACTTTTCGCTCTACGGCGACGATATTGTGAATGAAATTTAGTAGACAATTTACATAAGTGATTTTATTTATTTGTATTTTACCATTATATCACAATCGTATCACGCGAAAATTCATTAACTAATCTTAGTTAATTTTTCCAATTCCATAGGACCCGCTGGACCATGAATGTGTCGAGGGAAAACTAACTAAGTGATCTTATGGACTTTACGCTGTCGCAAAGTGATCAATGATTTCATTTATCTATTTATAGCTGAGTTAATTAATTTTCCTTCGCTACTTTTTTGTCTATTTTGAGAAGATTATTTTTCCATCTGTTCCGACTTGAAAGTTTAATTTACAGATAACTTTTTGATAAATTATGATAGCGAAACGTTAGTAACACAGAAAGATGCAGCTTGAATTAGACTTTATGGAAATGCAAAAAAGTCGATTTCGCAAAATGTGTCAGTTAGTTAATTCTCCAACTACAGCCGCGATATTTGACATGATTATGGTTGTTGACATGATTTTAATATTAATGAAATAGACCCACTACTCTGGAAGAAATCATTATTTTAGTAAATAGAATCATAATAGGGTATATGCATCGATTTTTTTTATTGTTTTAATCGATTCTTTAGGTCATCATTATTTAACCGAGGAATGATAAGAAGCTCACTGAATTTCGCATTAACAAGGTGTAAAAAAAACAAATCAAAACTACAATCATTTTCGGGTGATAAAAACGCTGCCATATTGGCGCCATGTTTATGTGACGTCGACGTACACAGTACACACTTGATTAAAACCTTTGGTGACGACCTCGGTAGTGAACATCTCAGGAAAGAGGTTTTCCGAAAAAACTGAAAATAATCGACAATACGAAATGTCAAGTGGGCAGAATAGTGTCAAATCAAGGTGCAGCAAGCAGAATAAAAAAAGAAGATATGTGTACAGTGATGTCACGTCCGCTCTAGTCAATGGCGTAGCGTTTTGAAATTTTGCGATTGAGATTTAAAATATCAATTTTTCAATGGTTAAATTCTACAATAAAAACATCTCAAAATGCAAAAATAAATATGTAGATAATGTTTCTATATCAATAGAGAATACGTATTTATTTTTTTAGCCATTTTGAAATCACATGCATATACCCTATTGTCATAAGTGACTAGGTACCTATTAAAAAAATTAAATCATACATAAAGTATAATAATTTTTTTATAGGTAATTTTTTATCTAGTTTTACCCCCTTTCGGGGGTGCACTTTATCCAGTGACATCACACTAATATTATAAATGCGAAAGTTTGTATGGATGTATGGATGGATAGATGGGTGGATGAATGGATGTTTGTTACCTCTTCACGCCAAAGGTACTGAACGGATCGGGCTGAAATTTTGCATACAGGTAATTCTAATCCTGGAATCAAAAAGGCTCTTTTTATCCCATAAATCGCGGGATAAAAATCGCCTTTAAACGTTTCCATAAGCACAACGCGTCCGAAGCCGCGGGGCGCAGCTAGTACTGTATAACTAAACTTGAAGAATATATTATAGACATTGATTTATTGAAAAGGGAAGATGAGTTACTGGTTTCTCCCAAAGTGGCAACCTCAAATTGTGTAAAATTGTGTTCTCCCACCTCAGTCACCGTCTGACCGGCGGCGGCATGGGCGGTCGTTCTAGCGAGAAATATTGTTGTCTCGGTCTCACTTCAGTCTTAGGTACGTCTTTCCGTCATTGTTGTTCTTTGTATTGCACAGGACTGGAAATATAACTGTGAGCGTATGTGTTTGCGTGTAGTTGTATTGTAACACATGCCAATTTTTGAGTAAGCGCTGGGTGAACGTAACCTATCTTCCCTTTTTAATAAATCACAGGCGTTTGTCTGAGCGGACAAGCTCTACGAACTCCTGGAAACACTCATTAGTGTGAGTAATAGGGTAAAAAAATACTATCCTATTTAGTCCACCAGACTATCAGAAATATTTATTTTGTCGGGCTTTTATGTTCAGATCAATTTACCAACGCATACAATTAGGGAAGTAAGTACCTACTTATCGACAAATTTATAAGTATACTCAATCTCTTTGTAAAACAATACCCAGACACGAGATCACTTTAAGAACTTGTACAATGAAAAATCATAACCTCAAATTCCAAAGGCGTTTCGCAAGGTGTGTGACGTGGAGCTGTTAACTGGCTATACCTACATCATATTTGAAATTTTGGAAAATCTCAAAGTTACCGACCTATTTTAAGATGTCAAATTACACTTTGAAGCCCTCTGGCAGACACATTTTGACATATGGCCCATCCGCGTACCTCTCTTATCTGCGATATCTGCGACTACTGGCAAATATCAATTTCTTAAATTGGGGGGAAATTGGGGCCTCGTACCTGCCCCGACAATTAGGCCACTCATTCAGAAAAGCAAATGTTTAGATGATTCAGACGGGCAGCTCCATCTATTACTTTATATTCATAAGTTAATGCAAATAATTATATAAAAAAATTTAAGAAGAAATGTTAATGTAAATATATTCCTCCCCCTATTCGCAATGCTTACACTTATTAAGTACACATTTAAATTAAAGTTTTCATTGCAAAAGCAAATAGAAGGTATTCCCAAGCACTTCGTATGCCAAAAATAAACAGTCGTTCATTTTGTTGTTTTTTTTTAATAAAAACTAATTTAAATTTTTCCGCTGGTTATTTATTTATTTATTTATTGTAAGATTTCTTATATTTTTGTAATAATTAAAAATTCATGAACATATAGAAGAAATATCATATAATAGAAGAAAAATAGGTACATACAATATAAGAAGAAAAACGTACCTAGTAAGGAGAAAATAATTAACAATATACCGACATTGAACACGAACAAAGCGTTTCAATCAATCAGAATCCCACAAAAAATAATAATTCGAAAACTTCATAATTTTCCGTTTCCTTTTCTTCCATCCTTTTAAGGGGCATATTACACTATCATTTATCTTGGATCATTTAAATGATCATATATTTGATCCAAGATAATTAACTATTTGAGTTATATCTGTGTATTACACTATCAAAGTTGTTTGATCCTATTTAACGTCATAAATGGTTGCAATGGAGAATGCGTCGGTGGTGTGCGCTACTATTGCTTCGGCAGTGTCCCTTATTTTACTAAAAAAGAAAAAGGAATACAAGAAAAAAACTAATCTGGCTAAGATCATGGATTGCACGATGTGATCATATCGGCGTTACTTCAAACTTAGTTCAAGAGCTAAAAGAAGACAATAGGTCATTTAAGATTTGTTTGCGAATGGACAACTCAGTATTTGAATAGATTCTTTCAAAAGTTGCTAGAATAAAATATACATAAAAAATGCTTAATTGGCAACACTGACTAGAATTTTGAAAAAGTTTATTTTTCTTTCATACATGACATTGACATACCCTATTGGCAATTGAGACACTGCCGAGGAATATGGAACTAACTTTTTGTTTTTTAATGCAAATCGAAAACCCCTCGTTACAAAAAGAACTACATTACATTATTTGAAACATGTTAGCGAACAAGAAATTGAACTCTTTTTTTATGTATCGCTTTTAAATACCTAGTAGAAAAAAAATAAAAATAACTGGCAATACCTATTTCTATGACCGTATTGGATCCAATCTCTCAGCAAATGTCAAAAATCTATGATCAAGGAGAAAATGAATCATAGTCCTATATTACATTATCCAATATAATTGACTCATAGATCTATGATGCGAGATAAATGATAGTGTAATATGCCCCTAATAAGCGTTTATTTCCGTGCGCTTTGTTTTTTAAACCAAGGAGTATGGTCATAAGGAGTATTGTAGTGTTGATTATGAAACCAAAAAGTATGGTCATAGGGGCTATTGTAGATATACTCCGCCTTTTCCGGGACGGGGAGAGGGGGGCGATTTTCAATGCCTTTGTAGTCCACCTGAGAAAAATACAAAAGTGATTTCATTGAGCAATAAAATATTATTATGGGAATACCTATAGGTCACGTAAAAAAACGACTTCAAAAAAAGGTGGAGGTTCTCAATTCGACTGTATTTTTTTTGTTTGTAACCATCTTTTAACTGAGTTGTCCGATTTTTATGATTCTTTTTTATATGAAAGCCGGTGCTTCCCGTGTGGTTCCATTTTAGTTTGGTCCAGTTCTGACAATGGGATCCATGAAAATCCATAAAAAAACTAAAAAAACTGAAGTTGTTTATAGTTTTTTATAACAAAATTAATTATACTAAATATGAATAACATAAACACAGCAACGGCTCAGTAGAGCGAAGATCGGAGCTTGTGTTTTCGGAGCCAATGGTGTCTATTCAGATGTTGCCAAAACTATACTAAACTAATCTGACAGGACTAAAAATTATGCCATCCTTATTATTTTGATCGTTATGACAGGGACAGCGACATTTTTAGTACTGTCAAATTAGTTTAGTTTTAGCGACATCTGAATAGACAATGCTTCTTACTCGAACGAATTAGGTTGTTCGGAGAATCTTTAAATCTCGACCGAAATCGCAGCTCGCAGCTGTGTGCTTGCTTATGTAGGTAGGTATACTCCTAGGGATTTGGACGAAGATGAAAATGTTAATAGATTGGCATCACCGATCAAATCAGTGTTTCTTTATAATATAGGATGCCAATCTCAATAGATCACCGACCAAATCTGTATTTTCTTTATTAACACTTTGTTCGGTTTTTTATGAATAGGCTTTCGATCAAATGCTGCTTTAAAACTTACTTCATCATAAACATGATCGTCCGTCTGAGCATCTGTTTGCTCTGCCGGCTCCAGAGCAGGCGTAGATGCAGGCACAGGGGGGCGTCTGCAGATACACTTAACCGCAACGACTAGAGATAGAATCAGCAATACCGCTACAGTTACTATCGAGGATATGAACAAAGTTGCTGGATAAGATTTCTCGCTATATTGGCTGGATAAGTCAATGTCATCAAAATATTTTTTTTGATCGCTGAAGTCCATGTGTTTATAGTTTTTATCTCCATGATACTCATGTAACGGTATTTTTTCATCTTTGGAGGTGCATTTTTTAGGTTCGTTTATTTCGAGCATCTTTACTTCTACTTGATAAGTAAAAACTTCAATACTTCCAACCAAATTCGCAGACAGTTTGCATAGCCATTCCCATGCACAATTGCTGCCCCCTTGTGGTTTGAGCCCTTGAGCGCTGTAAAACATGCGTTTAGGAAATAGTCGATATACAGAAAAGTTTGAATTTCTAAAAATTATGTTTCTCGATTGTTTGTCATAGCAGATCAGTTGATCAATTGTAACATTATCCGCTGGAACAGGAAGAATTGCAATGACTATTATCTGAAGCGTGTCTTCTTCTGATGTGATGAATAGTTTCTTTTTGAATGGGATTCCCGCGTTGTTAGATTTTCCAGGTTCGATATCATAAAACATATTCAGGTTTTCTGAAAAAAGATGTATAATAAGTACTGCTTATTTAAGCTACTTTTCTAAATCTACAACTTTATTAATAACGCATACACAGAGGGGTTTTCTTTAGTTGTTTTATAGTTTTGTTCTTAGGAAATTATACAGTTTATAAATAAACATGATATAAGAAACTTATTCTGTCTGTCTGTAAACCTTATCATGTCCAAACTACTACAACAGATCTTAGAAAAACGTGCGTGTGAAGCCGCGGTGCGAAGCTAGTTTTGAAATAAAAACAACCACATTTTTGATGATTCAGAGTGAATCATCCCTAGTTAATAAGCGCACAGATTGTGATAGTTTTGAGTTTTGAGATAGAACTAAACAGAAGAATAAACTTAAGTGTCCCGCTCAAAACTCCAGAGCAACTCGATATAGAAATCGATATATTTAAAAAAAATATACAACAAACTGAATGGAATAATACTCCTGTATCAAGAAAAGGGACTACACGGCATTGCTACCCTCCAGAAATTATATACCTAATACGTGAAAAAAGGAAACAGAGAAACCAGTGGCATCAAACTAGGTCTCCGCAAGATAAAAAGAAGCTGAATAACCTCACTAAACAACTAAAAAGGCGAATTCAGAACTTCACTGACGCTGCTAATACGTACCTCAAAAACCTAACTAGTGACCGTAGCACAGACTATTCGCTTTGGAAGGTTACCAAGAACATGAAACGACCCAACACTCAGATACCACCGATACAAATGGTCCTGGTAGATGGGCTGTCAGCGATGAACAGAAAGCTGATAAGTTCGCGGAGCACTTAGAAAACATATTCAAACCAAACGAGACCCAAATAATCAATGAAATCCTAACACACGAGGTCTGTGATGATGTACGACCCATAAAGCTTGTCTCACCCCGTGAAGTAGCAAGCGAGATAAAACAACATATAAATCCCAGAAAATCGCCAGGATTCGATCTTATCTCGGGAGAGATACTGCACCATCTTCCAAGGAAAGTCTTAGTTAAATTAACCACCCTAATTAATGCTGCTCTAAGGTTAAAGTATGTGCCAGACTTATGGAAAGTAGCAGAAGTGATAATGATACCCAAGCCAGGAAAACCACCACAAGAGGCATCATGCAGGCCAATTTCCTTACTACCCATCATGTCAAAGTTATTCGAGAAACTATTACTTAAAAGACTAAAACCGATTTTAGAAACCCACAATCTTATCCCGGAGCACCAATTTGGTTTTCGAGAAAACCACACTACTATCGACCAAGTACATAGAAGTACTAATGTTATTGAAAAAACAATCGAAGAAAAAAACGTTTGTTCTACCGTTTTCCTAGACGTAGGACAGGCGTTTGATAAAGTCTGGCATGAAGGTGTAGGCTTCTCCTACTTACTATGTACCTACTTACATAATTAATTTACAAACAAATTATCATATTTATCATACATTTATATATCTATAAATTATACAACTAAACTATCCTAAATTAATAATAATATTTCTATATGTATTTACACTATTTACACAAACATAAACAATATACATGTTAGCTATTCATAAAGTAATTACCTTATTTATTAATCTTACGTATACAAACTAACGTGAGCCCGCTGGACGTCCGATATTCGTAAATGCCGTGCGAACGTATGGAAGCGAACAGCGACGGAATGTCCTTACGCTGCACAAAACCGGCTGGCGGGCAACCCGCGCCCGGCAGTCGGCAGCGCTCGCGCATCGCCCCGACGACGTCACGCCAGTCGGAACTTAGATACTAAGGGAGACGCACGCCGCTCGCTCGCTTGCTTCCGCGTACGCGCCCGCTGCTACCTCATACGAATAAAACTTTATCGCTATAACCTTACCTTCAAATCATAGGCTTGTGATTGTGTTGTTCGAAATACCTACTGTGATTTTAACGGATTGGACAATAAACAAAACCGCAGTAAGTAAAACTTTCATTTCGCCGGCACACCTATACAACCAAACCTATACTGGTGACCCCTAAGAGCACGAAAATGGCTGATAATGAGAGCAAGTCAGGCAGTGATGATGACCAGTACGAGGAGACAAATCCGACCGAGAATCAACCGACAAACGTAGACGCAAATGTTACCCAGCGTAAGCCAGCAAAAGTGTGCAAGTCCATTGTCACCGCCCACGAGAAAATGACGTTCGACATTTCGAAGACCAACGTTAAAGTACCATCATTTTCTCCGGACGATCCCGAAATCTGGTTCGCGGTACTGGAAGGACAGTTCACCAACCACGGCATAACAGACGACGCCGTCAAATTTAACAACGTCATAACAAAACTCGACATGGTTCACGCAAAGACTGTTAAAGATATTATCATCAACCCGCCTACCAAGAACCGTTACGAAAAAATTAAAACCGAGCTGATTAGACGTCTCACTGCTTCCCAAGAGAAAAAGGTCAGGCAGCTGCTGAGTCACGAGGAAATCGGAGACAGGAAAGCGTCTCAATTTCTACGACACCTTCAAGATTTGGCGGGCCCTAGCATTCCGGAAGATTTCCTGAGAACGATATGGAGCAACCGCCTGCCAAGTCACATCCAGACGGTATTAGCATCTCAACCGTCCCAAGACCTGGAACAGCTGGCAGACCTGGCAGACCGCATTCAAGAAATCACCTCTCCTTTTGGCAACGTCGCCGCCGCCGCCGCTAAGCCTAGTATCTCGGCCGAACCATCCAGCAGCACCTCCGGCGAGATAGCGGAGCTCAAGAAGATGGTCGAACGCCTAGCGGTAAAGCTCGACCAACATACTCGCGAGTCCCGCCCGCAGCGTCGTGGGAACTCCAATCAACAGCGCCGCCGTTCCACATTGCGCAGTAAGACCCGATCTGCTTCGAACTACCGTCAATTCCCCGTGTGCTGGTACCACCATGTCTACAAGTCAGACGCTCGCAATTGTCAGACTCCGTGCGACTTCAAGAAGTCGGGAAACGACACGGGCAATCAGCAATAATGGCGACAGAAGATTGCCCCGACATCCCAGGTCGCCTCTTCATAACTGACCGCACCACGAAGACCCAGTTTTTGGTCGATACCGGAAGTGACCTGCGTTTTCCCGCGATCATGTATCCGAGAGCGTCGCGCGCCTACGAGCTACAAACTCACTGCAGCCAACGGAACTACCATCGACACCTACGGCTACGCGCACCTCAACCTGGACCTGGGACTACGACGGACCTACCCATGGCGCTTCGTGGTAGCTGATGTTACCAAACCCATCATAGGAGTAGATTTTCTGTGTCATTACGATTTAATGGTAGATTGTAAAAATAAGAAGCTTATCGATAACACAACTAGCTTAACTACGCCAGCTTCACTGGATCACTGGCCTCTAAAACTCAGACCATTTACTCTGTAAAGGTTCAGACTGGCGATTCGCATTATCATCTTTTGTTGTCTCGGGAATTTTCTGAAATTACGCGTCCAGCAGGTACACAACGCACGATCCCTCACAACACACAACACCATATACGCACTACACCCGGTCCGCCTGTAGCATCTGCACCTAGGCGTTTAGCACCCGATAAGTTAAAGATCGCTAGGAACGAATTTGAGGCTATGTTAGTTAACGGTACAGCTAGACCCTCCGAAAGCCCGTGGTCTTCCCCATTGCACCTTGCACCTAAAAAGGAAAATGGGTGGCGTCCATGCGGCGACTATAGGAAACTCAACGCTCGAACCATCCCAGACATGTACCCAATACGCCACATACATGACTTCACGCACAACATCGCTGGTTGCCGTATATATAGCACCATCGATCTTGTAAAGGCGTATAATCAGATACTTGTCTGCGCGGATGACATACCTAAAACGGCTATCACGACGCCCTTTGGCATGTTTGAGTTCCCGTTCATGACGTTTGGCCTACGTAACGCTGGACAAACGTTCCAGCGTTTCGTAGACGAGATGATGCGGGGACTCGACTTCGTCTATGCTTACCTCGACGATTTCTTAATTTTTAGTAGGGACGAATTAGAACACGAAAATCACTTACGACAGGTGTTCACCAGACTACGCAGTTACGGTATGGTCATCAACGTGTCCAAATGCGTCTTCGGAGCTCCCGAGATAACTTTCCTAGGATATCGTATCTCTGAGAGCGGAACCAAGCCATTGGACAATAAAGTACTAGCCATACGTAACTTTCCCCCTCCAAATGATGTGAGGTCTCTCAGACGGTTCCTAGGCATGGCTAATTTCTACAGGCGTTTCCTGCCTAACGCCGCCCAAACCCAAGCACCCCTTAATTCCCTGCTGACTGGGGCCGTAAAAGGTTCCGCGCCCATCAACCTTACCGGTGACGCTCTCAAGGCTTTCTTGGAGACCAAAGAAAGCCTTTCAAACGCAGCACTCTTGGCCCACCCACATTGCCAGGCCAAGCTAGCTTTAGTGACAGACGCGTCAGACACGGCTTTGGGCGCCGTCCTGCAACAACTTCAAGATGACACCTGGCAACCACTTGCTTTCTTTTCCAGGAAATTGAAGCCTGCACAAACGAAATACTCCCCGTATGACCGCGAGCTTCTCGCGATCTACGAGGCAATCAAGTATTTCAAGCACATGCTTGAAGCGAGACACTTCACGGTTTACACTGACCATAAACCGATCAGTTATGCCTTTCACGAACGAAAGAATAACTGCTCGCCACGACAGTTTCGCCACCTGGACTACATAGCCCAGTTTACGACCGACATAAGGCATATCTCAGGCAAAAATAACGTCGTCGCCGACACCTTATCTCGTGTCGACGAACTTGGTGCTCCAATTCGTCTTGAAGACCTCAGCAAAGCCCATGAGAACGATTCAGAGTTGGCTCAGTACATCTCAGAAGGCTCTTCTCTCCGTCTACAGAAGATGGACTACCCGCCTGGCAGTCGTAACTCCTTGTACTGTGATACCAGTACGCCGACTCCCAGGCCTTTCATCACTAAACAGTTTCGAAAACAGGTTTTTCTAAGTCTACATTCCCTTAGTCACCCCGGACCGACAGCAACTGCTAAATTGGTAGCCGACAGGTTCGTGTGGCCAAGTGTTAGAAAAGACTGCAGAAACTGGGCACAATCTTGCTTATCTTGTCAGCGAGCAAAAGTAAGCCGACATGTGTCTGCTCCTTTAGGCACATTCGACTTACCTCGCGCTCGTTTCAAGCAGGTACACATTGACCTCATAGGTCCTCTTCCAGTCTCAAAAGGATTCAAGTACTGCTTGACGGCTATAGACCGATTTACTCGGTGGCCGGAAGTCATGCCCATTGAAGACATAACAGCCGAAACAGTTGGTAAAGCCCTCATCTCCGGCTGGTTCTCCAGATTCGGCGTACCGACAGATATCGTCACAGACCGTGGACGGCAATTTGAGTCCTCACTGTTTCAATACCTGTCGAAAGCCGCAGGGTTCCAGCACAAGCGCACGACCGCCTATCATCCGGCATGTAACGGACTCGTAGAACGCTTCCACAGACAACTGAAAGCATCCATTGTCTGCCATGCTGACCATAATTGGTCAGAAGTCCTACCTTTAGTTCTTCTCGGTATCCGCAGTGCGTTCAAGGAAGACCTGCAGACCACTTCCGCCGAACTTCTATATGGCGAACCGCTAAGGCTTCCAGGGGAGTTTTTCGATCCAAGCGTAGATACTACAACTGATTTAACTGACTTTACAGCTCGCCTACACTTTTTTGCAGAGAAACTCAAACCTGTCCCTACATCCCGTCATAATAAACATAAAATTTTCATTTTTAAAGAGCTTGCTACAGCGGAACACGTTTTCCTACGCGAGGACGCTGTGCGACCTCCCCTACAACCTGCATACACAGGCCCTCACAAAGTTCTAGACAGGGGTGACAAAGTTTTCAAACTCCTGGTTAAAGGAAAACCGATGACAGTCTCAGTAGATCGCCTAAAACCAGCTTTTGTACTTACAGACAAGCTAGACGACGAAATTAAAGTAGATACAATTCCGCCTACAACTAACGACGCTAACGATTCACCATCGGTTCCAACTCAAGGTACTATTCCACCTAAAACCACACGTTCAGGGCGACATGTTCGGTTTCCGGATTATTATCGCCCCTAACCGGGTCTCTGGGGGGGAGTGATGTAGGCTTCTCCTACTTACTATGTACCTACTTACATAATTAATTTACAAACAAATTATCATATTTATCATACATTTATATATCTATAAATTATACAACTAAACTATCCTAAATTAATAATAATATTTCTATATGTATTTACACTATTTACACAAACATAAACAATATACATGTTAGCTATTCATAAAGTAATTACCTTATTTATTAATCTTACGTATACAAACTAACGTGAGCCCGCTGGACGTCCGATATTCGTAAATGCCGTGCGAACGTATGGAAGCGAACAGCGACGGAATGTCCTTACGCTGCACAAAACCGGCTGGCGGGCAACCCGCGCCCGGCAGTCGGCAGCGCTCGCGCATCGCCCCGACGACGTCACGCCAGTCGGAACTTAGATACTAAGGGAGACGCACGCCGCTCGCTCGCTTGCTTCCGCGTACGCGCCCGCTGCTACCTCATACGAATAAAACTTTATCGCTATAACCTTACCTTCAAATCATAGGCTTGTGATTGTGTTGTTCGAAATACCTACTGTGATTTTAACGGATTGGACAATAAACAAAACCGCAGTAAGTAAAACTTTCATTTCGCCGGCACACCTATACAACCAAACCTATAAAGGTCTAATGATAAAACTGCGAAAAATGCTACCAAAACCATTCGCCGACCTACTAGAGTCATATTTATCAAATAGAGCTTTAATAAGGTAGGATGATGCCTACTGAGATTAAAGCTGGAGTACCTCAGGGAAGCGTATTGGGTCCGGTCCTGTACCTACTATATACCTGTGATATTCCAGAACTTGAGAATAACACCATCGCCACCTTTGCTGACGATACTGCTATAATGGCTGTGGGAACCACTCATGCAGAAGCCGCAGAAATGGTTCAGATTGCAGTTAACAAAATCCATGACTGGACCATACAATGGAGAATTAAACTCAACGAGTCCAAATCAGTTCACTTTAACTTCACTAACAAAAAAGAGGACTACCATCCCATCTTTATTAACAACAAGCTCATCCCGTATGAAAATACGGCAAAATATTTGGGCATGACGCTTGACGCGAAGCTACGCTGGAAAGCTCACGTTAAGAAGAAAAAAGACGAGCTAGAACTAAGATACAAAAGAATGTACTTGCTGGTTAATTGGAAGAAACTCCCCTGTAACAGTACGCAACAAAATCTTACTCTACAAACAAGTCCTTATGCCAGTATGGACCTATGGTATACAGCTCTGGGGCTGTACCAGAACGAGCAATATTCAAATAATCCAGCGATTTCAGAATAAAGTACTGAGGGGAATAGTGAACGCCCGTGGTATATCAGAAATGACGACCTCCACCGGGACCTTAACATCGAGTTCGTCGCTGAAGCTATCCAAAAATATGCTATATATCATCATGTCAACGTCGAGGCCATCCAGCTCCTTGACAATACAGACCTAGTGAGAAGGCTCAAAAGGAAAAAAACCTTTTGAGTTAGGGTAGTGTAATAAATTAATATTAGTGAAATGAAGTGCAACAAACTAAAGAACACATGAACAAAGTGTCTTCCCATAAATCTTATACATTATATAGAGACAATAAGAAAGGTGTTAATGAATACGTTCTTAGAATAAGCTATGCTAGCAATTTAGGTTCATTTCAAATAACTCATTAGCCCACGTTGTGGCTAGATTGTAATCATATTGATGATTTGAAAAAATAACTTACAGACAGAGGCCAACAAGCACAGTAAGGTCAACTTGTTTTTTTTAATTGTTTTCAACTTTTTTGTTTGTTACCTCAGAATTTTCGACTGTTGATCTCGCTATGCATGACTCTATTTTCTCCTGGGCAACATTAAACTACCGTCAACTTTACGATTTCGGTGAAGGTAACTGCGAGCAAATTAGACAGCCCGATAAGTTTGTAGCTATCGGTCAGTAGTTTGCGACAAAAATGAATAGTTCCGATGGTAAATCCATATGAATATTAGAAATTTAACCTATTATTTATGTTAATCTACTGTATTTATGAAAATATATAGTTATTGAATCATTTGAAACTTGATTCTTGTTAAGACAATCAAAATTCGTTAAAATACTTATAACCGGTAAAACTTTGCGACCGACGTCGGTCGCCATCTATGTCGAGACTGCTTGCCCTGATCAATCCTCATTTAGAACAGACGAATTAACTTATGATTTCTTGAATAAGTAAACATATTTATGATGAAAGATAATGTAACCGTACTCACCTCCGAACGCACCACTCACAAAACAAATCAATAAAAAAACGTAAAACTGCACCATGATTTAAACATAGCTTCATCAGTTTAACTGAATATTTTGAAGTTCGGCGGTGAGCAGTTATTAAAATTAGTGCAAGCTTGTATCGGTGTACCTACTTACATTGTTAAAGGAAAATTAATAAAACAGACAAAATACGTGTCCGGCCACTCATATTGTAGGGTTCCGCAATTGCACGGTTAAATAACATTAAACAAACTAATTTACCTGCTTCACACAACTAACAACTTTATTTGAGTCGTTTTCAATAATTATCGAATTTGCTCAAATTCTCCTTGATTTCATTTTTAGACTACGGAACTCTAAAAATTTTACTGAGAATGTGATTTACGTAGGTCCATAATCATATTAATTATCCATTATATATATTTTTAATTTTCCTCCTCTGGTCTGTCAGTAAACAGGAAGGATCTCCATTGCTGAAATGGAATTGAAATCTTCTATAGGTACCTAGTCGTGAAACGACAGAGTCATGATAAGTTCAAGAGCGATTTGTCATTGATTATAAACAATTTACAGCCTCTTGTAACAAAACTAAAACATAGACTGTTTGTATGCAAATCTCTTCCCGAAAACCAACTTTCCGTGCAAATGTCGGCTTGCGTCGATTTAATTGCACGCGAGTGACATCTGCAAAACGTTACTGCAGCGGGAACTGCCAATATCTTATAAACCACAGGACGCAAATTCCGCTGCTATGTTCATGAAATGCTCATAATTATATACCTTAGCTACTATATCTTTTAACTACTATTTTGGCTAAAGCTACGATGCCGCTGCAGTCAAGGATATAAATCGTTAGATATGCCCTTACCTCAGTGAGATCGCGCCGTTTTGTGACCAAATCGAACCTTACGCCTGCTTAAACCTGCACTCAGTGTACATCTACGCACAGTGTTAGCCGGACATGTAGTGAAGGATGTTTGCGAGCAGTATTATAGTGTTACAAAATGACGTGTGCCTTTCGAAAGTGCAACAAAAATTCAAGAAACACAAATAAAGCCAGAGGTGTAACATTTCACTCGTAGGTATTGCGGGTTAATGAAATAACTTTTATTTTATCGTTTGCATTGTCAAAATGACTACAATAACAAATTTAAATGGCGAGTGCACGAAAGAGAAAGTTGTGTTTGCACCTAACGTGTGAGAAAAAGAGATGACACTATTTTCTCAGTACGCTTGTTTTGTTTGTGTACATTGCTACAGTTTTTCGTGGTCGGGGCGTATCTAACGATTTATATCTATGGCTGCAGTAACGTTTTCAGGCTTTACTACAGCGGAATCTGTTTTTTCTCGAATAACTCCGAAACCGCCCTATGGTGGCACTAGTTTTGTTTTTGAGACTTATGAACCTGGCATTGGGCTCTTGATTTTTCTATATTATATTCATCTTGATCTGAGTCGACGACGTGCCGCCCGGCTCCAGTAACGCAAAATACTTTTCAGAGAGTGACGTAGGCAATATATTATCCTGGAATTCCCACGGGAACGGGAACTACGCGGGTAAAACCGCGAGGCACTGCTAGTATATTATAATCTAAGGTTTGTAAAAAAAGAGAAAATACCAGATAAATGTTTATTTCTCAAAGTAGTATGACTATAATACAGTGAGTAATGTTTTTACAATTAAATACTTCTACTCAATACCTGATATTGTATGAATGTTTGCAAATATTAGGTCCTTACATATGAAAATGGCGTTTTGTATGGGAGGAACAAAAAGTCGAATATTTTTTAATATAATATATTTAATTAATCAAAGTATGAACCATTATTTTCTATGCACTTTTGCCATCTTATAGGTAGTTCATTGATCCCTTTACTAAAAAAACCAGTCGGACGGGAATCAATAAAATCTTTGAAGGCGATTTGGACTGCCCCATCGGAGTTAAATTTTTTCCCTTGCAAGAAGTTATCCAAATTTCGAAAAAAATGGTAATCTGTTGGAGCAAGGTCCGGGGAGTACGGAGGATGTCTTAGACTTTCCAATTGAAGCTCTTCTAATTTAGTAGCCGTCTGTTGCGCAGTGTGTGGTCTAGCGTTGTCGTGAAGCAGCAGTGGCGATGGAGCGATTGACCAGCCTAGGTTGTTTAGCCGCTAGCTTTTCCATCATGGTTTGCAATTGCTGACAATAGACATCAGCCGTAATAGTCTGGCCAGATTTGAGAAAACTGTAATGAACAATACCGGCACTAGTCCACCAAACGCTTACAAGTAACTTTTTTGGGGTTAATTTTCGCTTGGGGCAGGATTTGGCTGGCTGGCCAGGATCCAACCATTGCGCTGAGCGCTTCCGATTATCGTAAAGAACCCATTTTTCATCACAGGTAATGATTCGGTTTAAAATACCTTCATTATTGTGCCGGTTTAGTAATGTAACGCAGCAGTCGACGCGCGTTCGCCGGTTTGCTTCAGTCAATTCGTGAGGTACCCACCTTTCAAGCTTTTTAATCTTCCCAATTTGCTTCAAGTGAATTAAAACAGTTTTATCACTAACATCGCAGCCTGCAGCTAACTCGGACGTGGTTTGCGATGGATCCGCTTCCACAATAGCCTTCAACTCTTCATTATCAACTTGAGTCTCAGGCCGTCCACGGGGCTTGTTCTGCAGGTCGAAATTTCCAGAACGAAAACGTTGGAACCAAAAACGAACTGTGTTTTCTTTTGCAACACGACCGCCATACACATCATTCACCCTTCGAGTTGTTTCCGCAGCACTAGTGCCACGGCGGAACTCGTACTCGTAAATAATGCGATATTTTAAGTTTTCCATTTTGTAAAATGAGTGACGCAAACAGAAAAAAACAGAAGAAAAAAAACAAATGAATGACGATCATATAGCTGCACAAATTTGAATTTGGAATTCCTTACCAAAGAGGAGAAATTTGTGATTAAAGTGGCCAGTACGAACAACGCCAATTTCATATGTAAGGACCTAATACATAGGTACAAATAAAAGTGAAGAATGTAGATTTTTTTAAAAATTCATGCAAAATATTTCAAATTTTCGACCGTGTACCCTTATTATAGCTGGTACTATGTATGGCATATTAATATTGAAGATTTTGATTTTAGCTAACACCTGCATATGCGTGCATTGCCAGACTTTACATCATAGATCTTCAAATTGAGGACATTTGTGGTCGCGATTCGTTTATTTTCTGATTCCATAATTCAACTAAAATTGCTTGTACCACAAAAACCTGCACAAGAAACTATTCAGGGTGCAACGTAACGAGCGTACCTACACGGGGTGATTATACTGATTAATTAATTAGGGAACAATGTTTTTGAATCAAAATTCGTTCAACAAAATCGTAGAACAAAAGTGTAGAACAAAAGTTGATCAGAGAATCGGAGAGCGATCTATAGATAAGATCAGGATTCAGAATCACACCCTTTGGCTTAGTACTACACATGTTTCGGGGCACTATTTATACACATAAGATATTTTCTAGTTCTTGATATTATGAAGCAACTGTAACCAGCCTAACCTAATTCACGCACACACTTAGAATTTAAGATTACGTTTTCCTTGTTTTTAAGGTTGCAATATCAATATCTTAAATGCTACCGAGTAACGATCAGCGAGTAGGAAATTATTTGTTTCAGGTTTGAAAAGGTTACATTACATTACAGGGTTCATTGTTAGCTGACCCCCCTGGCAGGTTCCACGTCTCGAAATTACATCAGTTTTCGAATAATATCCCAATAATTTCGACTTCGACGGGGCTCGAACCTGCGTCTTCCCCTCAGTACGGGCATGATAACCGGCACCATGAAGTCGGGTGCCGTGATGTCGAAAATCTGTGGGACTTTGTACGGACTTAAGCGCCGTTAGCTCCACCTACATGAAACGTTGAAGTGTATCCAATCCTGTTCAAAGAATAAAGTTGGTGTCGCTTTTGCTATTATTTTATTTCCTAGAAATTACCCATAGTGTAATCTATAATAACAAAAACTTTACATAAGTTTTAGTTTTTAATTTGTTGTTTTTATATAGAACGGCTAACTATCTTAATTTTAACAAGATATTCTTGTTTAAAAATAGTTCTGTCTTTATAGTAATAGGCAAAAAAACGGTAATAGCTAACAATGAACGGCACTGTACAAACTGGGCCACGTGAGGTATAACCGTAACATCAACAACATTAATGTACACTTAAGGTGAACGCGCACCTATCCGCGCCGCATTTGCCGCAGTCATCGCATTTTATAAATCTTTTTATGAAATAGTACGCACCTCTCTGCGGCGAACGACTTTCAGTAAAATCCTGTAGGAATACAGATTTCTTTAAAAAATCTGCAAGTGCAATGCGGGCTGCGCCGATGACGTCATCCGTATTCTTACAGTCCCTCTCATATACCTACGTCAGTTTCATAAAGAAATACTGTTAAAATGATGAATGCAATTCGGCGCGTTCGATGCGTGCGGCGCGTACGATGCGGACTAGAGTGCGGGGCCCTGTGGAAATTCGATGACTGCGGCGCGAATATGTGCGCCATTAAATGGATGCAAAGATAAAATTAGGTGCTCATGATATTTATAAAAGACAAATCCAAAAAATAAACTTTCTTGGGCTCAATATAGGCAACATTATCATATAGATTTTTACTTTACATTTTGGTAGATGTAATTTATTACAATGAATGTGATATTCTACAATATCTTACATGTGTAAATTGAAAAACTACAAGGTACCTCGCTGACTGTATTACAGATAAAGTCATGATATATTATTAAACTCGTACAAGGTAGAGATTACATGACGTAGACTTTTTCAACGCGTTTCATGCAGAACACTTCTTTCGTCTTTGGGCAGATGATGGAGCCGTGTTCCTTCATCATATCCGTCAGCGCCTGAAAATGATTTTGTGAAATTAGTAACTTGGAATGGACCACGGTATAATGTATTTCGCCAGGTATGGCATTCTGAAACATCACGGTCATGTGGGTGATACTTTATACGTCATCGAGGGATATGGCAGCGGTTCTATTACGAATTTAAGAAAGGTGACAAAGTAGATTTATTCATTAGCCAAACCGACGATGTCTTTGGAAACAAAGCACGACACAAATAAAAACTGACCTGATTGGCATCGAGTTTTAGATTAAATTGTAAGCAATATTTATTGAAGAAAGGATCTAAAATCGACAAGATTTGTAATTTGCGTATATTTATAGACGCGGCAACAGAAATAATTTTAGGTGTAGTATAACGTTACCTGTTCTCCATAGACCTGTCCGTTGGGCAGCACCATGGGGTGGTTGTGTTCGTTGAGCGGCAGCCGCGAGATGCGGCAGACGAGCCGCGAGTGCGAGCAGTGCGCGTGCGGCAGTGTGCGAGCGAGAGCGGAGAGCGGCGGCTGGCAGGCCGGGCAGGCGGCCACGCGGGTCGCGGCTACGTAGCACTGAGTGTTGCTGGGTTAAGGGTTCTCATTTCAAGAGGGTAGTCTTAAGGGCCATACACTAGCTGATAGGTGTTATTTGGTGTTATTTAGAGGCTTTCTCCTCCTAGAGGAGTCAATGTTATGTGCTGAAAAAAATATATGTTACTTATTGACCTTTTATCTGTAAAGTGAACGTACAAAAAAGTTCTACCTGTTCGTTTACCATGTGAAAAAAATTCACAAAGTGCAGCTGTTTTGGACTGAAAATTTGTATCTACTTCCAAACGACTAAGAATTTTGTACTTTTTTCTTCACCTACATGACGGCAAAGACTTTATCTTTAAGTTGAACGTATGATTTTGTGATGCGATGGTTTTTCACGTAGAAAATAATTATTTTACATTTTTCCGTATAATTAGTGGGCGCTTACCTTTGGAGGTGGTCGCGCGGGCGACGGGAGGCAGTGTCGCGCTGGCTGTCGTACGGGGAGGTTGTGTTCGTCCGCCTCACGCTCACCTACGTGCTTTCGCTTTACTTTGCTTTTCGATAATAATTAATTATATTGGCGCACAGAAGAATTATTTATTATACACTAGCTGCGCCCCGCGGCTTCGCACGCGTTGATTTTATGGGATCGTTTAAAGGTGATTTATGGAACTAATTTATGGGATAAAAAGTAAATAAATAATAATAAATATAATAAATAATGCTGGACAATTCACACAGCCTTATCTAGCCTCAAGCTAAGCAGAGCTTGTGTTATGGGTACTAGATAACTGATATACATAATACAATACACTACATAGATAGATATTTTTTATTATACAAATATGTATAACAAATATCTGCAGATCGTAGGTACATTTGTCCCGAGGCGGCAATCGAACCCGCAACCACCTGCGTAGCAGGCGGACCTTCGCCCACCGCGCCACAGAGGTCGTCAAAGTAGCCCTTATGTTTGATTTCAGGATTAGGATTATTGTATGCCGATAAGTTCAGCAGTATTGACGTGAAGAGGTAACAAACAAATCCATACACACAAGCTTTCGCATTTATAATATTAGTGTGATACATCCGCGCATGAGCGTTTTATTTAGGGTAAGATAGTTTGTAAAATATTGAAAATGCCGATGATCAGTAAGCTGAAGAAATCCAGAGCTCTGTGAGCTCAAAAGTTGGAAGAAATTATGTAAGTATAACTACTTGCTACCTAGGTACATTTTATTTTATGCTATTGTTACTAATTAGCAATATTATGTAACTACATTTTTCTTATTTGTATATTTACTGTAGGAGATCGAGGAAAGGGCAATAAGTCGAGAGGAGAAATTACACAAAAATGACTTTTACGACTTTTACAAAAAATTCCAACTATACAAGCACCTTAGTGCGTAAAGCTATTTATTTTGTTCAAAACTGTACAAATTAAGGACGTAATTGACAAATTTAATATTTATTTAATATTAATATAGTCGTGAAGGATTGATTATTAAGCATAATTATTAACAAATTATGTTTTTTTTCTATGTATTGTGTTATTATTGTTGAATTTATCCTAAAACTTCAATGAAAGGCCATTGCTATATAAATAAAACAAAGCTTAAATTAAAATTAAAACTGTTTATTCTACATTTAAAGGCACTTAAATTATTTAAGCAATCAGAACACATTATAATAGATATTCACTGGTATTTATCGCGTTTATCTACAATTTTTTCTCAACGTTACAACAGATTTACATTGTCGTGGTCACGGGATGAATGTAGTACTGGTACCGGCTCTGCGAAGTGGGGGCAGCTTTTTTAAACAAAAAATTCTCATCCCGCTTCGCACAGGCGGCGGTAGTTCAGTACTACAGTTCCAGTACTCTAGTCATTCAGTTACTTCGACAGAGAGTAAATCTGAGAATATACAGGGTGGGGCAAATTTTTGGCCCCTTAAGGGTAGCTACCGATTCTTTTATAGATAGACGGTTTTATTCTTTAAAACTTTCTGTTTTATTTTGAAGAAAACAATGTTGCCATTTTTAGTTTTTTGAAAAAAAGTACGGTTCGTCCAAAAAATGACATTTGCCAAAAAAAAACAAGTTGGTCTTAATCGACTCTATTTCCAACCAGGAACCTATATATTAAAAGGCCTTAAAAAAAAAATTAGCCTACCAACTTGTGACATTGTTGTTTTCACTTACTCGTTTTTTCATAGAAAATGTATGGGAATTGTTTTTTAATTATTCCCAAAACTTACGATGTAATTTGGTATATTACTTTGGGAAAAGTGTTCCTGGTTATAAATAGAGTCGATCAAGACCAACTTGTTTTTTTTTGACAAATGTCAATTTTTGGGCGAACCGTACTTTTTTTCGAAAAACTAAAAACAGCAATATTTTTCTCTTCAAAATAAAACAGAAGGTTCCAAAGAACAAAACCGTCTAACTATAAAAGAAACGGTAGCTACCCTTAAGGGGCCAAAAATTGCCCCACCCTATATAATATAGCATAATTCAAGTATGTATAGTAGAACTATAAAGCCTACTTTACATCTATGTCGGCACAACACTGCGATGCGCTTTGGTATTAAATAATTTTTACATTCAAGATTGGTGTTTACATCCTTATTTCACAATAATTAGTGTTTAGTGTGACAGAAATGCAAGGTCGTAAAGGTTCTTTATTTGCGAATTTGAGGTAACTAAATATACAGTTCAATAGATTATTAAAAACTGAGTAAAACTGCATTATATAGTCAATTTCGACCAAATGTCCTTTACGCCCTTTGAGCCCAGAGGTATTGAAAACATATTATTATAATAACAATAAATGTTAAATAATGCTGGACAATTCACACAGCTTTATCTAGCCCCAAATAATATAATATTAATATAATACAAAGTATTAATACATTGCGTGAATTCTATAATACGTTTACTGTTTGCAATGGTAATGCATTTCGAAATGAAAAGGAGATTGGGTTAAAACGGAACATAGCCTTTTTTTCATCTTGTAGTGTTCGAGTTATTTGTCAAACATTTTTGATAAGTTTTGCCATTCATTTCCTCAAAATATTTGTTACCAAAAAAAATTTGACCGTGCGTCCTATTTATCCCAGCATGGGACAAATTAGTAAACTGGGCACGACTGAAATCTTTTGAATGAACATAACAAACAAATAGCCTATTATTTTGTATGTTACAGCCAAAACCAATGACACCAAGATCACTAGAAACATCTAACCAGGATTTTAGACCAGATCCAATTGAAGATGGATTCGAAGTAGAGATAATTAGTGACGACCTCCATGGCTCTGTGGGCGAAAAGATGTTGCGGGTTCAATTCCTGCCTCGAGAATGTTGCAAATATGTGTTCTGGATATTTTTCTATGTATAAAAAATAGTGTAGTTTATTCTACTTAACTTGGGGCTAGATAATGCTGTGTGAATTGTCCAACAAAATTTATTTATTTATTATGACTTATTGACTCATATTTCAGCATATTTTTTCTCTCTTTTCCCCTCCCTTCCCTTATTTATTATAATAACTTATTGACTCATATTTTAGGATGTTTTTTTTCCTCTTTTCCCCTCCCTTCCCTTTCATTCTCTTCCGTAATTTACTTGAAATTAATGACTGTTTAATCTAATAGTTCATTGTTCCAGCCAGATTCTACAGAACCACAGTCTACACCTATAGTATTGCAGTAAAGTTCGTGGGTGGTAACCGCATAAATATTTGTCGAAAACGATCTTATTAAACGCGGAGCCAAGCTGCAGTTGTGTCGTTTAATACTCATAAAGCTGTATCGTCAGTTGTTTTTGTCAATTGTGAGAAATATTTCAAGAGGCAAGATTAATATTCTAGAAGAAAGACGGTTGAGGAAATCTAAATTAATGGAAAAATAAAAGATCATTCCAAAATAGACAGGTCATAGATTACGGGAGAAAATGTATAAAGCCAGACATGACGCCTGATATGTATGTAAGAGAAAAAAGTACTTTTCTTAATAATTTAAGAAAAACAATCGAAGACATTCTAGATCTATTCCATTAAGAGACCCAAATTATATATTAGGAGCTATTGAATACAAAAAAAAGCAATTAAAAGAAAATAAAATGATAGAAGAGGAAAAAATGGAAGAAGAAATAACAGTGACAACTAAAAACATAGATGAACTAATTGAACAGGAACCGATGGGAGCAGAAATGACGTGGATAGGTATACAGTAAAAATAAAACAGAAAAACCAAATCAAAAACAGAAACATTGAAAGCTGAGGCAGCGAAATGAAACACGTATAGAAGTCTCACAAATACTACGCGAAAGGCAATTAAACTTTTTGAAATTTTGATATGGGTCTTCATTTGTAACGGTATAAAAAATCCAGTCTGTAACAGTAGTTTTATCTCTTGTTCCAGGATGCTCTTTCTCCTCTAGCTAAGAAATTTATTGTTTTATCAAATCATTCCATCTGTATTTCTGGTTTAATTTTTATATGGGTGTAAAAAACCTAAATACCATGAAACCGTATTTTTTCTCTTGGTCCATTAATGCCCTTTTTCCTCTTGCTCAGAGATTTACTGTTTGTTACCTTACCTTTTACCTATACATTCGTTGATATCCTACTAACATTAAAAATTAAAGAAGTTGAATGTTTGTTACTACGAGTAGGGATAAAACTTTTGAATTATTGAAATATAGGCTACTTTTGAAGGAAGTAGTTACCTACATCACGTTACGTTATTAGTACGTTTAATAAGTATCTCGTAATAAAACCAAACCAACAGTGACATAAATAGGTTCAAAGTAGGTACCTACCGAGTTCTGTTCCTTGATTAGGTTACTTATACTTACCATCATGGTACCACAAAACTTAGACCAGGAACAAATATTTGCAGTTATTGTAAAAATTTATCTCGTAGTGGGAATCGAATTTGCATTTCTCGCGTATCAGCCGTGCCGCTGCGCCGCCGCCGCCGCCTCCGCCGCCGCCGCCACGAAGGAACACTTACGCGCGAAAACTATTTACCAGGCGGCGGCGCGGCGGCGGCGGCGCGGCGGGGGCTGCGCGGAAGGTGCGGGGCCGAAACGATAGCCACACCCATTCGCTCAAGGTTATCGGCTCCTAGTAGCGCCTTAAGAGGCCGGGGAAGGGTGAATTGCCCATACAAACGCAATACCAAAATGATTTCTAATTCAACCATATTTGCAGTATACCATTGTATTATTTGTATTTGAATCGTATTTATCTAGGTCCCGCCGTTGTTTTTTTTTTCAAAATACTTACCTAAAACGAAATATAGACAATCGCATTTTGCACATTTTTATGCCAAAATAGACCAGTTTTCTTCCTATTTGATTCGTATTAAAAACAATAATATCTTACGCGTTCTTAACGGTCGAACATAGCTTATATTGTCTAGTTACAGAATAACAATACTATGTGAAGAATACAAAAAGTTTTCATTCATCATTTTTGGTATTACGGAACACAACCAAATTCATACCATTTTTGAACGGCTACTATTGCTATCGCGCACGCACGGGGCGGGATTACTTCGGTTGTGTGATCGCTCGGACAGGTACGCACGCCACGCACACACGCTAATGCAACGTGTATTTACACGGTGCGCCCGCCGCAGCCGCGCCGCTCAGCCCCGTGTGACGACCGACCGACGTGACGACAACGAACGACGATCTCCGAGGTCGTTGTCGCAGGGACACCTTATTAGGTACTTACTATGGATGGACGTTAGAATAGAAGGAAGAGTACTTCTTATTTACTATTTTCTAAACTAAATCAAGTGTTGGGTAGGTACATGGTTTCAAAACGAGTTTGTATGAGGGCCTCATTCTATTTTGTGAGGTGGGACAATGTCATGCTTCAATCAAATGTCATGTAATCAATTTCTAACAGTAAGGCGTTTTGTTGGATGAGTAGGTGCATTGTTTTCACTATTCACGAAGACCTCGGCGGGCAAGCGAGGTTCCGCCGGAACGCAACGGGGTCGCAGGTTCGATTTGCGGCTCGGGACAAATTTCTCTATAGATCGGGTGATTTGTGTATTTTATATGTATAATAAAAAAGATATATAGAGTATAGTACAGTAGTAGGTATATAATTAGTTGGATTGGGATAGGAAGGTTAGTTAGGTGGTATAGTACCTACTCAGGTAATTGAGATGTTTTTATGTAGTGTTGGCGTACCTACCTAGGTACGTTTAGTTTTTAATAATAATAATACATGTGTTGTGGTTATGACTAAATGCAATGTTTCACATTTACCTACCTAGCTACTAGTTTAGTATTTACTTACCTATGTCGATGTCTATTAGAATTACTATAAGATGATAGGTCGGTAGATAAATTATATTTGTAGATAAGGTGCGTATTATAGTAAATTGTATAAACCTGTGTGTAAGTACCTATACCGTGTCCATTTTGAATGAAGCATAAACGTAAACAAACCGTCCATAGTTAACCCAAAATTCACTTTGTTGGCGCGTCCTTTTATACGTAATCTCCATTACTTGTAGCTTTTAGATCATCCCTTCAATATTTTTTTTTACAATTATATCTGAAACTCGACGCCAAGCAAGTGAGATTATGATATTTGTGTCGTAGTTTGTTTACTAACATGCTTCATTCAAAATGGATAAACCATAGGTAAGGTAGTTGTAAAGGATCTACAATGACATTGTAGTCCGATCACTCATTCATTACATTACCTACTCAAACAAATAAATATTTTGACAAAACACCTAAAAAATACGTTAGTGGCTGTTTTACTGCTTCAATCAAACTTGCACAAATTGTAGGTATGCAGGTACAAGTACAAACATATTTACAACGAAAGTTTGCTGTGTTGTCATTCCAACAAAGCAGAACTTTTGTTGTAAGTTTCTATCTAGGTAAAATTTCTGCCTCTTTTTGACGTAAAGAAGTAACAAACATCTATCTATCTATCCAAACTTTGAATTATATTTTAATTTTTTGAAGTATAGGTAGGTAACTGCATACTACTACATAGGCATTTCCTGGTAGATTTCTTGAGATATAAGTACCTACGTACCTACCTATTAGGCCTTGTAGAAAAACTTGGAAAAAAAACGGATAAGCAAACTAGTAGGTAGATACTTCGGGCACGAATGTAGGAATTGTATGTTTTATAAAATCCAGGAGTTTGTTAAAAAAATCTAAGTAAATGTAGGTGTAGGTTATAATAAACATTTTCTGTGACGTCATCCTAGGTACGTACACATAAGGTGAACTTATGGTGCAAATCTTATTTTCGTCACTAATTGCAACCGCTCCGTGGCGAAGGTGGACCTTGCCTGCTTAAGACGCGAGAAGAACCGAGTTCAAATCTCCACGTCGCGTCGCGGCGTTATAATTATTTTTCTTTTCTTGTAACTTATTTGTCTTCGAGTCAACTCGAAAAATAATAACAACTAACAGTCTAAAGGTTTCTTCGTTGTTTCATTAATTTTAGTCATACCGAAGCGACTGAAATCAAAAATGTGTCAGTGTATTTTTTGATATGATTTGACCTTTTCTAAGTGTAGGTACATTTACATTTATTGTATTTATGATAATAAAGCATTTTTGATTTTTGAATTTTGATGTTTTTATGTATAAGAGGGGACCTACCTTACCTAGGTTTAGGTAATTTATACTCTGTTGTAACTAAATGCAATGTTTCACATTTACCTACCTAGCTACTAGTTTAGTATTTACTTGCTTACCTATGTAGGTATCTATTAGAATTACTATAGGATGATAGGTAGGTTAATTAATTATATTTGTAGATAAAGTGCGTAGTAATAATAAATTGTAAAAACCATGCACCTACTCAGGTACCTGTGTGTAAGTAGGTAAGGTTGAGTTGTAAATGATCTACCTACTATGATATTGTAATGTAATCAGGCATCAATACAGGGCATTTTATGCCTGCTTCAATCACACTTGCACAAATTATAGGTAGGTAGTTAGGTAAGTAGGTACAAACAAATTAATGGATATTTATAACGAAAGTTTGTTGTGTTGTAATTCCAGCAAAGCAGAACTTTTGTTGTAAGTTTCTATCTAGGCAAAATTTCTGCCTCTTTTTGACGTAAAGAAGTAATAAACATCTATCTATCTATCTGTCGAAACTTTTCCCCGTGTAGCGGACTGGGCATTGAATGCGTATATTACTATACATACTAACACCTTCATGGCCCATGACGCAGATGTCCCACCCACCACGTCTCGACCAAGAGATATCCACTGGTGGGCGGCCTGCAGAACAATTCTACCACCGAACTGCGATCAACCCAATCTGCATTCCCAGCGTGGGGATTATGGGCACTAACCAATAAATACACATCCCTAAAGAAATAGGTAGCTACCGCCTTTAAATTGTTATCAGTGGCAGATGTATAGATAGATACCTAGCAACCTACATTTACTCACACACACACACACGCATAAGACGGCACGGCACTATGGTTGTGTGTTCCCTTCACGTATTGTAGTACCGCGTCCCGTGTCCCGCGCGCGCCTGCATCAGCTAACCTGAGATAGCGATATTCGGAGCGGAGTTTTGTACGCGACTCGAATAGAATCTTTGCCCGGTGTTCTCCGGCCCCTTAAGTCTAAAGTATGCTGTGTGGTGCTGGCTTAGAATTTGCATCACCCCATCTTTTCCCGTTACGATACCCAAGAGAAGAGTTAGGGTGGTGCAAATTCATATTGTATTAAATCTTTGATTACGAATCGGAGCATACGTATGTTACCTACCTCATATATGGATCTCGTAGATTGTTAGTAAACTATCCGCCCATACTTAACCTAAAATTCACTTAGTTGGCGCGTCTTTTTATACGGAATTTACATTAATTGTCGATAGAGATCCTTCCTTCAATAACTATTGGTTTCAATTACATCTGAACCTCGGCGCCAAGCAAGTGAGTTTTAGTTGTTTGTGTTGTGGTTGTTTTACTTACTTCTACAAACTCGATGGATAGTTGCAACAGGTAGTATATATAAGAATGAAAATATTTAGTAACAATTCCGCGAAAAAACCGTCCGCGATAATCCAACAAAATATACATTCATACAAAATGAAAGAACATTTGTCAAAGTAAGTCGTCAACTAGTTTTGTCTCTCCACGAGACATCATCAGGACACCACACCCGAGCTCCGCGCGCCTAGGCAACATCTCTGGTGGGACTCTGTCGTTGTTGTTTGGCGCTCTCAGTGTCAAGATCGAGTGGTGTGGTGTCCTGATGATGTCGCGAAGAGAGACGAAACTAGTTGACGACTAACTCTGATAAATGTTCTTTCATTTTGTATAAATGTATAATTTGTTAGATTTAATTGCAGAAGGTTTTTTCGCGGAATTGTTACAAAATATTTTCTTGACTTTGATAAATGTTCTTTCATTTTGTATAAATGTATAATGTTGTATAATTTGTTAGATTTTACCGCAGACGGTTTTTTCGCGGAATTTTTACTAAATATTTTAATTCGTATATTGACAATGGATTCCCGCAAAGTAACGCCTGAATGTATAATGCAACAGGTAGTATAGTATTGTAAAGGATATGGCGTGTGCAGCGCGTGGAGCCCCAGCTGTAGGATGGCGGGCAGCAGCGCCGCACGCGCCGGGTGCAGCAGGCGGCCGTGCTCGCGCCGGAACTGGAGCACCAGCGCGCGCCAGCGCGTGGGGCTGAGGAGCGACGCGTATGGCTCCAGCTCTGGGGGCAAAAGATATGGGACGTTAAGTCTGTGCTGTAACGCCGCCGCGCCGCTACGAAATCCGATTTGGAGCGAGATGACACGATATGGTTTTCTCGCGAGTGAGACTCGAGAGCAGAGACTTGTATGAATTTGACATGATTACGCGGCTTTTATTTTAATAAAATATACCCACTACTTTGGTAGATATAATTTGTTTTGAAAATGAGTCATAACTGTCATAAGTAAGTATTAAAAAAAATCATCAATAAGGTATTAGAACATTGTTTTTGTCGATAATTTCTTATCTAGTTTTACCCCCTTTCGGGGTTGCACTTCATCCAGTGGCACACTGTATAAATAAACTTAAATAAAATATTATAGAAGGCAAATATTACCAGTGTCCTTGGGAAAAGCGAGCATGCCCATGCAGTGCTGGATATCTTCGAGATGGGTCAACTCGAAGGCAGAGAAGTGTTTCTTGGCATAGCGCACCGCCTCCAGGCGCTTGTCTGAGCGGACAAGCTCTACGAACTCCTGGAAACATTATAAATCACTCATTAGCGTGAGTATTAGAGTACAAAAATACTATCCTATTTAGTCCATCAGTTAGACTATCAGAAATATTGGAAACATTTATTTTGTCGGGCTTTTATGTTCAGATCAATTTACCATCGCATACAATTAGGGAAGTACCTACTTATCTACAAATTCAAAAGTACATATACTCAATCTCTTTGTAAAACAATACCCAGACACGAGATCGCACTTTGCCATAAAGTTTCGCAAGGCGTCTAGTGATGTGGAGTTTTAATTGGCTATCTTCATCATCTATGAAATTTTAGAAAATTTTGGAAAATCTCAGAGTTACCAACCGATTTTTGGAAGTCAAATTACATTTTGACCCCCCTCCGCGTACCTCTCTTATCTGCGATTTATATATCTGCGATATCTGCGACTACTGTCAAATGCCACAATTTTATAAATTGGGGGGAAATTGGGGCCTCGTACCTGCCCCGACAATTAAACCACTCATTAAGAAAAGCAAATTTAGATGATTCAGACGGGCAGCTCCATCTATTACTTTATATTCATAAGTTAATGCAAATAATTAATAAAACAATTAAAAGAAATTTTAATGTTAAGTAATATATTCCTCCCCCTATTCGCAATGCTAACACTAAATACACATTTAAATTAAAGTTTAAAAAGTTTTTATTGCAAAAGCAATACAAGGTATTCCCAGGCACTTCGTATGCCAAAAATAAACAGTCATTCTTTTTTTTTTTTAATAATAACTAGAAACATTTTTTTTTCCGCAAGTTATTTATTTATTATTGTCTAATTAATATATATTTGTTACAGTTAACAATTCATGAACACTCACAAACACAGCAATTCTCTGCTAGGTACCTATATACACGTTATCTGTTTGTACTCGTTCTGCTTGCTATCTATCAGGTTTTGGCTGAAAATCAGCATTTTTGCTTTTTAGCTAAAAATTACGGTGAGCCATGGCCTATTTTGATGTGCTGCAACACACACACAAACTTTTCTACACAAAGTACCTACTTAGTTACTTGCTTTTTAAAGCGCTCTTGTCTGAATTATAAAACCTATTGTACTATTGTTTGAATTGTATCTCTATGTTAAAGGTATCTGTGTCTGTAGGACCAATTTTTTTTTATCTATCATCTATCACCATCTAGCGGCAAGCAAACACAACTTTAATATTTATTAATTTAATTGTTAATGTCAAGTACGCACCGGACTTCCTTAGGTACAAAGGAAGACGGCTACACACGCCTTAATGTGAAAAATTATAAAGCACAAGTAAGTACTAAGTTAGAATAGGAACTAACATAGTTATAGAAGAAAAATACATACAATATAAGAAGGAAAACGTAGTAAGGAGAAAATAATTAACAATATACCGACATTTAACACGAACCAGGCGTTTCAAAATAATAATAATTCTTAAGTTTTAATTCATAATAATAATTGTCTGTTTCCTTTGTTCCATCCTTTTCGTAAGCGTTTATTTCCGTGCGCTTTGTTTTTTAAACCAAGGAGTATGGTCATAAGGAGTATTGTAGTGTTGATTATGAAAGCAAAAAGTATGGTCATAGGGGCTATTGTAGATATACTCTGCCTTGTCCGGGACGGGAAGAGGGGGGCGATTTTTGATGCATTTGTAGTCCACCTGAGAAAAATGCAAAACTGATTTCATTGAGCAATAAAATATATTATGGGAATATAGGTCACGCAAATATAAACATTAGTAATAGACCCAGCAGTCAGACAAGCCTATGTGACGCGCGTATTATATTACTTTTACTAAATATGAATAACATAAGAACAGCAACAGCTCAGTAGAGCGAAGATTGGAGCTTGTGTTTTCGGAGCCATTGACTGACTACGAAAAATACATTTCTTAATTGAGTTTTTTCCCTGTACGAGTTATTTTTTCAATCAAACCAAATGCTTCTTACTCGAACGAATTGGGGTTGTTTGGAGAATCTTAAAATCTCAACCGAAATCGCAGCTCGCAGCTGTGTGCTTATGTATACTCATAAGGATTTGGACGAGGATGAAAATGTTAATTGACATCACCGATCAAATCTGTATTTTCTTTATTACCACTTTGTTCGGTTCTTTATGTGTTAAATTTGATTTAGTTTATATTTGACCTTACGTAATGTAATTTAATGTGTTTTAATTTAATTTCATAGTAGGTATTAAATTCAATTTGATTATATGTAATTTAATTTAATGTTATTTATTGTGTTTTAATTTAATTTCATACTAGTTATTTAATTCATTTTGATTATATGTAATTTAATTTAATGAATTCATTTATTTTAGAAGGATAAATATGTTACCTTATACCGTAGTCACTAACATTTAATATAAGAAACTACCTACTAACAAACTATGGATTAATTTATCTGAAATAAAAGAATTTGATTTGATTTGATTTATGAATAGGCTTTCGATCAAATGCTCCTTCAAAACTTACTTCATCATAAACATGCTCGTCCGTCTGAGCATCTGTTTGCTCTGCCGGCTCCAGAGCAGGCGTAGATGCAGGCACAGGGGGGCGTCTGCAGATACACTTAACCAGCACGACTATGAATACAATCAGCAATACCACTACAGTTATTAACAAGGATATCAACACAGGTGAAGATACTAATGATGTCTCGCCATATGCAACTTGGCTGGATGAGTTATTTTCATTTTTTGAAGTGTTTGGTTTAATCCTTCTGTCAATGACATCGTTATTTTCCGTAGGCTTCTGGTTTTTATTTTTCAGATCTCTTGATGTTTGCTCTGTATTTCCGCTAGGTAATGATTTTGGTTCTTTGGGGTTATTTTCATTATGTTTTTCTGGGTTCTCGATAAAGAATATTTTTTCTGTAGGCTCAAGGTTGCTCTCTTCTGTAGCAAATGGTTCATTATTTAAATTGTTTGAGCTTGAGAGTATGTCCACGTGTTTATTGTTTTTATGTCCTTGATACGGTATTTTTTCATCGGTATTTTTTGAGATACATTTTTTAGGTTTGTATATTTCGGAATACTTTACTTCTACTTGATATGTAAAAACGTCAATAATTCCACCCGAATTCGCAGACAGTTTGCATAGCCATTCCCATGCACAATTGCTACCCCCTTGTGGTTTGAGCTCTTGAGCGCTGCTAAACATTATGTGATTAGGAAATAGTCGAGGTACAGAAAAGTTTGAATGTCTATAAACGATGTTCCTCGATTTATTGTCATAGCAGATCAGTTGATTAATTGAAACATTATCCGCTGAAACAGGATGTACTACATTAACTGTTATACGAAGCGTGTCTTTTTCTGATGCGATGAATAGATTCTTTTTTAATGGGATTCCTGCGTTGTTAGATTTTCCAGGTTCGATATAAAAATACATAGTCCGGTTTGCTGAAATAATATAATAAGTACTGCTTATTTAAGCTACTTTTCTAAAATCTAAAACTTTGATAATAACTTTTGCGTTGCAAGGTCATTCAAAAGTACTTATAATACACAGAGGGGTTTTCTTTAGTTGTTAAATGGTTTTGTTCTTAGGAAATTATACAATTTATCCATAAACATTACAAAAGCGAAACTTATTCCGTCTGTCCTGTATACCTTTTCATGTCCAAATTACTACAACCAGATCTTAGTAAAATTTGGCAAGACGTAGGTAAGGAGAAAAAGTGCGTGTCAAGCCGTGTGGCGGAGCTAGCTTTGCAATAAAAACAACCGCTTTTTTGATGATTTGAAAAAATTTACCTGCAGATAGAAGATGAGCAAGCACAGTAAGGTCAACTTGTTTTTTTAACCGATTTCAACTTTTTTTTTGTTACCCCAGAATTTTCAACTGGGTGAACCGAACCGATTTTGATGATATTTTATTCATTTTTTTCATTATAAAGATGGTGCTTCCCATATAGTCCCATTTCAATTTGGTCCAGTTCTGACAATGGTATACATGAGAAAACCATATAATATAAATGAAGTCGGTTTTTTTGTTAGAATTAAAAAACAAATTGATCTCGCTATGCTTGACTCTATTTTCTCCTGATCAATCCTCATTTAAAATAAAAATAAAAATAAAAAAACCTTTTATTCCGTAACCATAAGAAAACAATTTCAATCGTGCTTTTAAAAAAAGAATAGCGTATCTTAATTTAAAATATAATGCTACTTTATGTCAAAGATCATAGATTCCATGTCAATATTAATTTTAGATAATGTCGCTTCTTTTTGTTGAATTTAAATATAATTTTTTGGATTGATTTTTATATATATTTTGTAAGTAGTTAGGACCCCTCTCGGGTACAGGCCTCCTCCAGTTCTGTCCAGTAGGTATATGTTTTTCTGTCTCGTTGTTTTTGTGATAGCTGGAGGGTCAATCCTCATTTAGAACAGACGAATTAACTTATGATTTCTTGAAAAAGTAAACATATTTATGATGAAAGTTAATTTAACCGTACTTACCTCCGAACGCACCACTCACAAAACAAATCAATAAAAAAACGTAAAATTGCACCATGGTTTAAACACTGTAGCTTCATCAGTTTAATTAAATATTTTGAAGTTGGGCGGTGAGCAGTTATTAAAATTAATGCAAGCTAGTATCGGTATTGTACCTACTAACATTGTTTAAGGAAAATTAATAAAACAGGCCAAATACGTGTCCGGCCAGTCGTTTTGTAGGGTTCTGAAATTGCACGGTTACAAACTAATTTACCTGATTCACACAACTAACAACTTAATTTGAGTCGTTTTCAATAATAATCGAATTTGCTCAAAATTCTCTCTTTTACTGATATAAAATTTTTGATTTAATTTTAAGACTACCGGAACCTTAAAAATTTGATGTTTTTGGAATTTGATATATGCACTATTATTAACCATTTACCTTAACTTCGTACCCTTGTTTTTAATTTTCCTCTAATTTAACTCATCGGCTATGTCAATGTACCTTTGTATGATTTAATAAATTTTAATAGACACTCGCGTACAACTGAATCGACATCAATTTGTAATTTTGCACCAAAATGTGTTTACCATGTACGTTCTATAGTTGCTTGACTCATAAAGATATACTTATTGTTCGGAGATACCGAAGCGAACGAAAATCTCAGTGGCAGCCTCAGACCAACAAAAATATTAAATAATACAAAAATATATTTTTGTTGGTCTGAGGTTGCAGCTTGGGTGATTCGGCTGTATAGTGCAAGTCATTCTTGATAGCTAGATAAATATTTTATTTAATACTAAATGTTACTTATCCCGGTTGAAATAACTTGAGTAATGGAAATAACCGTTTCAATTTAAATCCCTACAAAGAAGTAATAGTCAGGAATAGCCTTTCTGACAATAACGAGTAATTCAGAACAAATTTCAAACAAAAAGTGAGCACTTACTTCAAACCAAAATGACGTATGATTCAAAAAACTAATCAAATTCGAAGTTCCAAATAGGAATGGTCGGTGATTAGTTGAAATTCGGAACAAAAGCAAGAATTGAATTTTGTTTTTGTTTTTAGTTTTGAAATTTGTTTCCTATGACAGCTGAGTCTTGGCGGCATGGACAATGTTTAAGCGATAAGTGGATCGAACCATGTCAATAATAACATCAAAATTATGAACCTACAATGTTTTTAGTTTTATAATTTTTTGTTACTTTTACACATCAATGGACTCTGAGTCCCGCGAAATATGATTAATTTATATTTTTTATACATTTTGTTGAAACCGCTAGGTTTTTAGGCCTACAGATAGACAGTAAATTGAGTTGGAAAACACATAAGGAAACACTTTGCAATCGACTCTACCAATACTCGTATGCTCTTTACAAACTAAAGCAAATAGCTAACTCCACAGCCCTACTTGCGGCGTATTACGTGCATACTGCATCATTAATTACTAAGATATGGAGTTATATTCTGGGGAAATGTACAAATATAACAAAGGTATTTAAAGCACAAAAGCGATGCGTTAGAGCAATGTTCGGTTTGAGACAGACCGACACATGTAAGGGTCTTTTCAAACAGTGGAAAATTTTAACTCTGCCTTCGTATGTACGAAGTTGCAATTTTTGTAAAAAAACAATCTCGATCGCTTTGATGATACGGGCCTGGCACTCGCCGAGAGGGTACGCTACACCACCAGTCATGCAAAACAGCTTTACTAAGAAAAAGTATTTTTTGCATGGCCCCGATCATCTACAACAAAATCCCTTTGCCAATACGCTCCGAGAGTAATTTAAATGCATTTAAAAACAAATTATGCAAACTATTAAAAGAATAAGTTTATTATAGTATTGATGAATTTTTAAATGACAAATTTTAATATGTTCGAACCTGCGTTTAACTTTTCCTCGTTTTTAAGCATAATTATAATTTTTTTGACATGCATCCATTGTAATTTTTATTATAGCCGACTCTTTATTAATAATTTACTTGTGTGATAATAATATTTTATCATGCAAGTAGGTATATATATTATTATAATACATATATTAACTGGTCTAGACTTCAATGCTGTAAGCTTAACCACGGCTGACTAGAGATACATCAATATAATATGAAGACCAATGTAAAGTTACCACCACGTTACCACCTAGTTAAACAACAATAAATTCATTTATCATTTATCATAGAGTCTTTCTTCGCAATTTGTATTGAATGTAGAGAAGACGGATTTCTGAGAGCTGACTTTGGCATAATATCGTTTTGTATTAATCACAAAAAACAAAGTAAGAAATTTACTGACTTGATATTATTATTTGCATAGTATTAACCATTACTACATAACCATTAACCATATCATTTTGATAAGGTATTCTTTGAATTTAATTATAATTTTGCTACTACTTACTCGTGAAAAGTACCACCTGGACATTTTAATCTTGTATGGCTCCTGCACCACTTCACAACACATGTTGTCAGGATGATTCACAGCGATTTCTCAAAGATAAAAACTGAAAATTCTGTGAAGACTTCACGCGTGCTCACTTGCAAGATAAATATCAGGCTGATGGCGCACTGAACACGATTTGTAAGCCCCGCCCACTTAGACACGACTTTTGCTGGGTACTTTCTTTAACGCAGTCAGATTTATTGACTTAGTCCTCGTAGGCCCCCGCCTACGAGGACTAAGTCAATAAATCTGAATGGTCAGGCCCCCCTGACCATTTTCCAAGCGACTACGACATGCGACCACGCGATCTAGCGGTGCGCAGTAGCGCCATTTAGACCTTATTGCAAAACTGCCTCGTTGGTCTAGCGGTCATGTTCAACCGCGTATTATGAGGCCCTGGGTTCAAATCCCGGGTCGAGCCAATAGTGGTTCTTGGCATCTTTCTAGCAAGAAAAATATCACAGTAACAGCCCGGAGTCAGGAAGTTGGCGGTGTTTACACCTCCGTGCCTCGGAAAGCACGGAGTCGTTCTGCAAATTTATTATTAATGGATTGATAATAATAAATCTACTATCGCGATCACTTTTATATTCAAAGCTTTCTTCTTTTCGTAAAATATTTGTCCTCTTTAAAAATGATTGTCTTGACATCACGAGATAGCGGTCGACCCATCTTTGGATATTTTTCTCGTGTGCGTCTTACAACTTCCCCCCGTCTCGCCGCGCGCATACCTCAGGCGCGGTACAGCGGTTACGGTCAAACTATAGTTAGTAGCCACTGACGGCATGTCAGTTTAAACTTATGCATGATTTGAATTGTAGGAATAATTTTAAAAATAAAACCAAGTGGTAGTTGGACTCGCGAACGGGGCAACACGAAGGGATTCCGTACCTACCATCACACTAATATTATAAATGCGAAAGCCCTGAACAAATGACTGCATTTCGTACACACATTTGTCCCGAGGCGGGAATCGAACCTGCAACCCTCTGCGTCGCAGGCAGACCTTCGCCCACCGCGCCACAGAGGTCGTCAGGAACAACGTTTCTTATCAAGAAACAGCTAGCTGAAGCATGTCAATAAAAGAAACGCTGTTGGGGGTTAAGTCGATAGGTACTGAAGTCCCCAACCCCCAGCCACCGATGATCCACCCCTTATGTTACACCCTGTATATCAAAATTGCATGTGTTGTGGTTTTAGTTAGAAAGTCCTTAAATAAATAAATACCTGCACTCTGATGTTAAACTCCATGTTAGAGTTGATCTTCTTCAGTTTGGATTTGTTTTCGTTGCACCATTGCAGGCAGCGCACGGTGCGACGTTCGCGGAGTTCCTTTTCCACCATCGCGGCTTGAGCGTAGATATCTGCAAACATAAATAAGTCCTTCTTTATTACTTACTAAAAACAAATAGTTATTAGTTGAACTTGACATGGAGCCGGCGACTAAGGGATATCCGTCGGGGGCGGGCAGCAGCGTCCCTTGCATAACAATTCTACTACCACCGAACTGCGATCCCAACCCGCATGTCCAGCGTGGGGATTGTAGGCAATACCCCCCATGAGATAGAAGCCAATAAGTCGCTTATCAGGGGAGGCCTGCGTCCAGCAGTGGACCAATACAGGCTGTTGAGGTTGAGGGAACATGAGAGCAACCGTCTTTTGTTGAACGCGCCGATATAAATCCCGAGCAAGCGAACCTGTCTAGAATAGAGTCACGAGCGTAGCGAGTCTCAAATGACACATTCGATATGAATTGGACACTTTCTCGCCTAGATGTACAATATACTATTATTGTACATGTGCGCAATAACCGATTTTGCTCACTGCTTTTGAACAGCATAGTCACAGTTTTCGATTTCGTTTTGTTTTCGAATTATCTTGCATCATTGATTGATCTCTTGACTATAGCTACCTTGATCTCTTGACTATAGCTACTCTGATCTCTTGACTATAGCTACCTTGATCTCTTGTCTATAGCTACCTTGATCTCTTGACTATAGCAACCTTGATCTCTTGTCTATAGCTACCTTGATCTCTTGACTATAGCTACCTTGATCTCTTGACTATAGCTACTCTGATCTCTTGACTATAGCTACCTTGATCTCTTGTCTATAGCTACCTTGATCTCTTGTCTATAGCTACCTTGATCTCTTGACTATAGCAACCTTGATCTCTTGACTATAACTACTCTGATCTCTTAACTATAGCTACCTTGATCTCTTGACTATAGCAACCTTGATCTCTTGACTATAACTACTCTGATCTCTTAACTATAGCTACCTTGATCTCTTGTCTATAGCTACCTTGATCTCTTGACTATAGCAACCTTGATCTCTTGACTATAACTACTCTGATCTCTTAACTATAGCTACCTTGGTCTCTTGACTATAGCTACCTTGATCTCTTGACTATCCTTATCTGCGGCGTAGAAGGCTCTGCCAACCGCCGCCTGGACCTTCAGATGTTCCAGCTGCTTCTCGCAGACCAAGGCCGCGTTGCTTTGATTGAATGTACTTGTAGGTACTCACCGACATTGGTAAGCTCTCTCAGCCCTCTCGCGTCGGCCAGCTTCTTGGCTGAGTCGTAGTGCCCGTTACGCAGGAAGTAGTCCACTAGCATCCGGTCTAAGCGGACTTTGCGCCATTGATTAAGCTGCGTCTGGAACGAATATAAGACGGATTTAGAGAAGGTAAGTTTAAGGAGTAAAGATGACTTATTTATAGCTGAAAATGTTTCTACTCCACCTCTTTTATAACTTATAGGACTAGATTCCAAACTTCACTCATCATGACAATTAAAATTAATAATAAACACTGCTCGACACGTTGAAAATGAAAAAGAGTCTTTATTATAGGACGATATTCAGGATTGACGTATACTTAAATGAAAAATAAGAGTAAGAGTGCCTAACCTCAACCTTGACTATAGCTACCTTGATCTCTTGACTATAGCTACCTTGATCTGCAACGGCGCCGCTGGTCCTTCAGATGTTGGACCATCCAACCGCTTGTTCCTGACCCTGCCCACAGCTACCTCAATTTCTTGACTACAGCTACCTTGCTGCGGCGTACCTACGCCGCAGCAAGGTGCAGCCAACGGTTCCGTCTGGTCTTTCAGATGCTCTAGTTGCTTTTTGCTGACCATGCCCACAGCTACCTTGATCTCTTGACTATAGCTACCTTCATATCTTGGCTATAGCTTCCTTGATCTCCTGACTATAGCTACCTTGATCTGCGGCGTAGATCTGGTCCTTCAGTTCGTCTAGCCGCTTCTTGTTGACCATACCCACAGACCTTGATCTCTTGACTATAGCTACCTTGATCTCTTGACTATAGCTACCTTGATCTCTTGACTATAGCTACCTTGATCTCTTGACTATAGCTACCTTGATCTCTTGACTATAGCTACCTTGATCTCTTGACTATAGCTACCTTGATCTCCTGACTATAGCTACCTTGATCTGCGGCGTAGAAGGTTCTGCCAACGGCGCCGCCTGGTCCTTCAGATGTTCCAGCCGCTTCTTGCAAACCATGGCCGCTTGCACCTCCTCCGTGATGGCTTCGGATGCTTTGCGCTTCATGGCTGTCAGCTTTTCCACCTGTTATTTATTTATTTTTAGTTATGGTAGAATCAGTCAAGTCAAGTGCAACATTTAAGTTATATGTAACACGAATTAATAAATTATTAGTTTAGGTTAAGAAGAATGGAAGAAAATGTTAAAGAAGTAAAATTGTATCAGTCCATGAACTTGATATAAATAACTAAAAGCTTACGAAAAACGTAGCTTAAACAGAGGCTCTACCGACCGATCCGGCCAATTAAAACTAAACTAGGTTTTCATAATGAGGCGTATACCCGTGGTGAGATGATGACCATAAATTATTCAGATACCTACTGAAGAGATGTAAGCTGCAAATATAGCGATAAGCGTCTGGTCGAAGCACAGATTACCATCTGTGGGTCAAAGCGATCTGCCGAGAGCTGGTGAGTATCTGGCGCAGCGCATCAGCATTGCCATACAATGCAGCCAAGCATGTTGGGAACGCTTCCAACTGATATTGATATGGATCAGTTCAGCTACTTGTACCTAGATTGTTTGCAACAGTCTCCAGTTACCTCTATACAATTATAAATACAAGTTTTAATTAATTAGAATAGAAATAATTGATTTACATTCTTAAATTAGCAGCAATTTGCAGCTATAAGCAGACTTTTTGTTTGTTTATCATATAATAGAAATTAATTATTTCTTATTTTCTTTTTACAGAAAGATAATATGTTGAAATGATTGGTCTCACCATTCCACCCAGCAAGGAGTCTATCTCTCCCGCAGTGAATGGCTTGCGAGTAGCAGACTCGATGTCCGCTGATGATGCCGACACCTGCCTCGCCTCAACATCCAGGACTCGTTGGGCATTGCGGTAACGCTTGTTGAACACCTCATATGGCACCTGAATATAAATAAAAATAATAAATAAATAATGCTGGACAATTCACACAGCTTTATCTAGCCCTAAGCTAAGCAGAGCTTGTGTGATGGGTACTAGATGATCGATACTTAACTTAACACACTACAATAATACACTACATAGATAGATATTTTTTATTAGTCTCGTCTTTAAGACTTTCCGGAACGACCTGAACAAATATCTGCAGATCGTACAAATAATTATCCCGAGGCCGCCTCAGACGTCGTCATTAGAATCTTCTTTAATTAATTTTGTTTTATAAGACTATAAACCAACTTCAATTTTTATGGTTTTTTTATGAATTTTTATGGAAACCACTGTCAGAACTGAACTAAATTAAAATGAGACCACCCGGAAAGCACCAGCTTTCATATAAAAAAAGAATGATAAAAATCGGACCACCCAGTCAAAAGTTCGGAGTTGAATTGAGAACTTTTTTTGAAGTCGGTTAAAAACCATAGAATAACTAAATAGTAGAGCATTTTTTTTACTGTTTCAAAGTTGGAAATGCTTTTTTAAAGCTAAGTTTTTCGATACCCCAAATATTTATAATGTGTAAGTCCAACTTAATTTCTTTGCTTGTGTAAGGACATTGGCCAAATTCCACTAACTTAATTGTTTTATTATAACAATGTTACTGTCTCAGTATTACATCTTTGGCATTCATGAAATAAACTACAGAGGAAGGGTGTATGTATTTAAAAGTGTCATGGTTGAAACCAATTTATCAACTATAATAAATAAATATTCATAATATAAATATATAGATTTATTTTAATTGCACCGCACGCACTATGTATACTTTCTTTCATCTGTGGAAAATTCAACTCTTTATAGTGACCAGTATTTAAGCTATTAAAGTTAATCCGTCTCAAATGTGGAACTGGCTAAGGAACAGCAAGTTGAGATATTCTGTGACGATACAAATAAATAAATAAATAATGCTAGATAATTCACACAGCATTATCTAGCCCCAAGCTAAGCAGAGCTTGTGTTATGGGTACTAGATAACTGATATACTTATTACAATACACTACATAGATAGATAATTTTTATTATACATAGAAAAGATCTGAGCATCTTGTATATTATAAAATAACTTTTAAGCTATTGCATAGCTTCTATCGCGGGCCTTGAGCACGGGGACCGAATCCAGAAATTCCGTAACGAAAAAACCTCACGCTCCCCACTCCGCCGGGCAAGGAGGTGTGGCTTGAAGGCCGTGCATCGTCTAACGTCGTTTCAGTTCGGCAGTCTTCGACACGGCGGCGTTGTGTGCGTGCGATTAGACGTATTGTACGACTCTACGAAACTCGCACGAATCGAGACGAGCTGCTCCGAAATCGGACGAATACATAAGCAGCTGTTTATGAGAAAGTATATAGGTGTATAGGGTCACCACGCTCAAAAAGTGTAACTTGAATTAATATCAAAGAAAAAGCAATACTGCATGAATAAAATAAATAAATAAAATTATAATTGCATAAGTTGATACAAAATGCTATGCAATAGCTTTACCGCGGCAGTCCCCGAGTGCCACACGTCTTTTTTTTATATTACTTAATAGTAATTATAATAGTAATATTGGACAATTCACACAGCATCATATACAGATAAACAAAGAATAAAATTTTAAGTAAGCAGCTTATTGGTTTATGTGTTTGGGACTTCGATCAGGTATTTAGCGGCCTTTCCCGTAGATACATAGAACCTTACAAAAATGACACTCAAAATTTGTTGACATCTTGTTGTGACACAGACAGTTTGTGCAGAGCCTGACAAGTTATATGCATTCCTAACAATGAGATTATAAATTATTTTTTTTTGTAAGTATTGTACCTGAATATAATAAACACTGTTTTTACAGGAACACCTGTAAAACATACCGTTACCTATGTAGTACTTATCACATTTAAATTAATTTGATTCTTTTGATATAATATTAATTAAAATCTGTTTTTTCCGACAGCTAATAATTTGGTATATAGTTATGAATGCCACAGAACTGTTTCTGTGTTGACTACACAGAATCAATACCCAACAAAAATAATGAAAAAGATAATTCAAATTCAAAATTTAAATCACCATTGCTACTATTTATTAAACAAACAGTAATTGTAAACTAGTCTTTTTATACTAAAAAAATCTTTTTAAAACCATCATTGTCAACCTATATTTATGCAAATAAACACTATTTCGTTTCATTTCATTTAATTTCAATAAAAGCATGATTGCATAAAATTAAAATAAATATAAAAACGATAGGCTTTATGCATGAATTTAGAACAAAATTAATAAATACTGAAAATTGGAAATTCTGTCAATTTTTGTGTCTTAGACGTAATTTTACTAGACGTGCTTTCAGCCTGACTGCTAAAATGACACTAATTCAAATGCATACCAAACATGCTAAAAAGGATAACTTTTGATACAGACGGTTTCAGGATGCGCATCATGTATCTAGGGAGGTCCCCGGTAAAAAATTGGTGAGGTTTGATTGATGGTTTGTGATCAAGAATATCTATCTAATACCCATGTGGAATAATGGGGCGGGGGCAGGCAGCAGCGCCCCACTGCCCCCACTGCACAACCATTCTACCAATGAACTGCAATCAATAACTCTCATGCCAAGCGTCACCTAAAGTCCTGCTCCAATACTTCAAGGAGCTGGGCTGGTTAGGGCCTGCTTAGGCGGGGGGATAATGCACAATACACTCCTATGTGAGACGTCCGTGCAGATCTTAGTTCCCCCACATAGAATTAGAATTAGAAGCGTGTGGATTATGGGCATTAGAGATATAAGCCAATATGGTACAATACACTCCTCAGCATATTGGCTTATATCTCTAATGCCCATAATCCACACACTTCTAATTCTAATTCTATGTGGGGAACTAAGATCTGCACGGACGTCTCACATAGGAGTGTATTGTGCATTATCTGTCTCCTTTTATCAGGGGAGGCCTACATCCAGCAGTGTACCAATATAGGCTGGTGAGGTGAGGACCTAATGCCTAACTGTACCTTCTATCAAATCTGTATCTACTAATATTATAATGAGGTAAAACAATAATTTACGTAGGAGTTTTTTTGTAGGAGGCAACATCAAGACAACTCGTCCAATTTAACAAAAACATTAATAATAGATAGGTCACTTTATTCTTTAGTGGCATAGGTTATTTTATTCAGGAAGGTACCATGTGAGCAAAGCCAGAGGCACCTAGTTTTTAAAATAAAAAATCTTTTGTACACCTACCATATACTTGTAATTTATTACACCTACCTTTAATTAATGTAACATTCTGCACAAATCCTTACGGGTTTAGAGAATGCTAAAATGTTATATTAATAATTTTTAGAACAAAACAAATATCTTCGTTTTTTTTCTTTGTACATTTATGCTATGCTTAGTTTTTATGTTATGCTTTAGTCAAACTTGTTTCATTTTGAACATCTTTGCTTTGTAGAAATTCCCATGATGACGGTAGACAGAATAGAAATCTATAATTGTTCTATGTAAAAACAAACAAACAGCCATTATTCTTTCGAAGGCCATTAATTTTTTATAGTGATTTACAAAATGTTGGCGAAATGATGCTTAACTTGCCTTCAATGTTGCGTGCTCCATCACCTTTAGCTCGTCCATCTTAGAATCTTTATCTTTATCTACGTCGAATAGAACCATTATGAAAATAGATAAAATAGATAGTTGATACAGCACTCAGCAAAAAGAAGCGACGAAACGACGTATTTTTCTTTGACACAAAATGAAAACAAAACTCAGCTGATTTTGGTGTAGCTTCGACGAATATGTCACCACCACGTTCCGTTCTTTATTTTGTAGAAATTATTTCTAAAACGTGGTTTAGTACTAACTATCACAGATCTCCAGTGTCAGATTTGTCAACACAGAATTCCTCTACGGAGTAGTAACACTTCTAGAGTTCTTTAAGTTAATTCACTTCAAGAGTTCTTTAAGTTAATTTTTTAAAAATGTTGGGATATAAAAGTATAGTTATACTTTTATAAGTTAAAGGTAATTTATTATACAGCTTTATAGCCTGGTGCCTTACAATGTGCTCCGAAATATTAAGTCTAGGTGTAAATTCCTTTACCATATCCCTTCTTCTAGTGGTTTCTATAAGTGTCCTTGCTTCAGGACAGGTGCTAGGGGAGCAAGCAAAACTAGGAGATATAGGCAGGGCACAGTTAGTATGCGTAGAATAATAAAGTGTTCCCTTTGAGAAATGCGTAACATCGTCTTAATAGCTCTTTTTTGCATAATAACTGCTGAATTAACATTATAGTTATAGCTGTTTCCCCAAAATAATATGGTATATCGAAGTTTAGACTCAACTAGAGCAAAATAAACTACTTTTAACTGCTTTAGCGTCACCTCGTCTCTCAGACTTCTTATGGCATAACACGCAGAGCTTAGATAATTTTCAATACCTACATTTTAATTCAGTTTTCCAATTTAGAAGCATGTCAATGAATACCTAAAAATTTAACCATGTCAATTGATTTAATCATTGTGTCATTAAAGTTAACAAGAAGCTTTTCATTATTTCTAGAAGTGCTTTTAAATAACATTATATTAGTCTTATTCATATTTAAAATTAGATTATTTAGTTGAAACCATCTATTGAAGGCAACAAGAGCTTTGTTTAGCTTCACTGTAAGCTCCGAGATTGAGCCAGCCGAAACAATTGCGTATGTATCGTCAGCAAAAACAACCAAATTCAGATCAGCTAATTGATGTTGCATGTAATGTATAAGATCATTTATAATATTATGAATAAGATTGGTCCTCATATAGACCCCTGTGGTACGCCCCTAGCAATTTTAGTCAAGACTGATTTGTAAATAACTTCTCTGTTACCGTTAGCTGCTCTTATCTCTATATATTGATGTCTATTAGGTACTTAAGTACGAGTCGAATACATTTGACGGTTTTCCTCTAATTCCATAATGTTTAAGTTTTTCAAGTAAGATAACATGGTCTACTGTATCGAACGCTTTACTTAAATCCAAAAACAGACCCCCTACTCTCTGCTTTTTATTTATTTTACCTATAGCATCATCCAGTAGCCTGTGTGTGATTAGTGTGATTATACGCTCCACATGCTCTCGTTCCCAATGGGACGACCACGCTTTCAGAGCCACCCTGACACGCCACTATACCGACGAACTGCCAGACATCAGTCAAGACAAGATCGTGTTAGTTCTGAGGCAGCTTCAAAATGGAAAGCTAGGAACAAAATTACATCAAAGCCTTCACAGTGGGAGAACTCCAAAGGCATAGAGCGGGAGTTTGGTGATGCTATTTTTAAGAAGGTAGATAAAGCTCTCTTTAAAAAACTACAGAACCATCTCACTCCTTAGCCACGTCTATAAGCTGTACTAACTAGTGGTGTTGAACCGTCTCGTTTGGGAAATAACGTCGTCTATTCTCGTCATCATGGCCTCCTTCTCGAAATCGTTTCTGAATACACTTAATTACCTCGGGCAGAATCTGTGCTTCGATAAAACAGTTTTGAGAAGGAGTCCAAGAAGAGGATCCAGTCAAGTCAAAGTCAAAGTCAAAGTCAGGCGCTTGGGTCATCCATACCGACCATACTGCAATAATTAATAAGAATAATAATAATAATAATAATAATCGTTTATTTCAGCTGATGCCATATACACTCACACTTAAAAATCATATAAATTAGAAATTGACAAAATAAAATCAAGACAGAACAATTTAAAACCATTAATAAAATCAAAAGTCAAAATTAAAAATAAAGTTAAATAATATTGTGTAAAACTAATTCAAATAAAAACAGTAAAATCAATAAAAAGTCCATATGTAATTATGTATATAATAATATCCAAAATTTAGCCTACCTTACACAAAGTTATTTCCTTTTACGTGAAGCTGCGATAGGCGCCACAAGATAGGGCAATCGGGTTTATTCGCCAAAACATTCAGCAGTCTATTCGCGCTCGAATGGATGCGGCGCAGCAACGATGCTGCTCTTTTCCGCTCTCTTTTTTTTTTAATAACGAATGTTTTTAATAATAATTTAAGAAGTGCGTAGGGATGGCCCACTAGTTTAAAGTAACTCAAAGTTATCGACATAGCTCAAAGAATGTGCAAGCTGACGTGACAGTGGTAACTGTGGGCCATATCTCGCGAAGAACCGACAACTGCTGGGGTAAAACGAAACAACATTATACGGTACTATGGTGAAGACATAGAGTTTATATAGTGATGGGTGAAAACATGGAACGTTTATTTCATGTCCTGTAAAGTAGCACTTATTCAGATAGGAGTTCTTGGTTCTCGCTCAAGTGTCTTTAGAGTACCTAGAAGGTTTCATAAAACAAGGTTAATAAGAAAACGATGCTAGTAGCTGCGATGGTATTTACAAAAGTTTAAAATTTGAAATGTTTTTCGCTCATTTCTATTCCTTGTTATTTTTGTTTTTTCATGCATAACACTCTAGCCAACTTGTGGGTTTGTTGGAACGAGATAAAAATCTTTGTTTTGTTCGAGTCATTCGCTTTTGTTAAACGGAACGTATTTTCCATAGACACGTTAAGAGTCTAATACGCATTTTTTATATCTGTGCTACCTTGACCTCATGAATTTCAAATTAAGTTATGGATCCTGGAAAAAACGTTTTACACTAAAGGAAAGAGCTAAGATATAAAGAAGAACGAGTTTTGAGAACTGATTACTATACTTGTGCGGCCAAGTTGTGCCACGTAGTCTAACCATAGACACTTGTTTATTTTTATTGCCGGCGCGCGTCGTCGTCATCGCGTCACTTTCGTTGCGTTCGTTCATTCTGTCTGTCGTTCATTCGTTTCGTTACGCAAATCCGCCATTTTGTATGTAGCTGGCTGGCGGTGCTTCACGGTGTACTTTCTCGGTTCAGTGATTTCACCCACGAAACTACAAAACTTTCTTCACTATTATCCTAAAAACTTACTGTGTACTATCCTGACTTTTTGTGATATATTGAACGCTATAAACTTGTGCATTCGTGTTTTGTGAGTGTTCTTTAATTGGAGCGCGTGGCTGGAGACTCTTTGTTGTCGAAATCGGCTTATTTGAGGTGAGTTATGTTATATTATTACGTGAAGATGTGTGTATATTGTGCAAGGAATGGTCGGTGAAGTTCTGTAGTTTGTACTTTTCGTGTGAAAGAAGCTGGAAAAGTGAGTTTGGTTGGAATGCGGTGGCGTCGGTGGCGCGTAGTTAGCAGGCGCGCGGTGTGGCTCAGCTAGCGGCTTTCGGCTCGCGACGCCGCCGACGCGTCACCTCATTGGCGTGAGAAACGTGTTACTAGTGAATTGGTGCTTCTGGAAGCCTCTGTAGTATTTTGCCTCCAAAATATTCACGTCATCAGTACTTGCCAAATTCGTACCGAGGTGTTTGTTCACTTTACTAGCTGGAATTTGAAGAATAGAAAGGGAGCCAGACAATATCAATCAGGACTCGTATTATCCTTTGGTGAGAACTTTAGATTTGTATCTATACCTTACTTAAATATATTTATGTATATCTCGAATTTGTAGAAGAAGAACCCGATTATCCAACTATGTCCAAACTGAATTATGAAGTCTGAATCCGTGGTACTAATTATCTACTAAGTCGCATCCCCTACTGCAATATTGATTGTTATCATTTATACCTAAATATTCTATGTACTTACGAAAATTGCTAACTTGAGTAGGTACTTACCTAATTTAACTTTGCTTCAAGCTCACAGTCACAATGTTTTTACTCTAACATTGTTTTTTGTTCAACTTTGTATAACTAATCTATTTGCATTGTTGTTTTGTTCTCCTGAATGTTTTTCAGTTTTGTATTAATCAAAAGATTGTTCTCAGAAGAAAAACTTTTTGTTTGTGAAAAGTTGTGTTAAATAATGTTTTCAAGGTATTTTCCCAGAAAAATTGCTAGAATTCCATGAATTTTTCAAACAATAACTCATTTTATCTTTTAACTTGGTAAATTATTCAAATTTTAGTCCTTCTGTTTTGAATGTAAAGTTTATTTAAGTTAATTAAACTTTACTTTAGAGACTGACGCTGACAGACAAACCGAAATGTGGTTTATGTCAGCTTTAAATAAAATAAGATAGTGTATATAAATAAAGGAAAAAAACTAGACACTGCTAGACGCAGAAAGAGATATCCATTCTGATATAATTTCGTTTTAACCAGTTGATGTCTGATAAACCTACACTAAAGAACCCTCTGCTCATTTTTCATCAAATATCATTCAAATTGTTGTCTCTGAGGGCTCTTATACACGGACTACACGTGCTAAATAAATGGACCGCAAGTTACCAGACGGCAATTTGCCCGTCTGCAGTCGACGGCAGTTGGACTGCTGCGTGCCGTTGCCTGCAGTCAACGGGTGTAGGGTCATTGCGCCCGTTTGCGTCCAATTAGCGGAGTTGTCCGATTCAGATATCGAAAAAAAAATATTTTTGTGAGCTCTTAAGAATAAAACTGATTTCACCACATGACTAATATACTCTATTTTCACATGGAAAATAGACTTTCTTCTTAAATTTAACTGTTAATTTTAAAAAAATATTTTAATCCGAAATACCTCATTTTACCAGTTCTCGTCCAAAAATTCCAGTTTGCGACCCTATGTTGCCTAGTTCTCGACCACCATATATCTGATAGGAAACTTACTTATAATAATCATAATCATCAGCCTGTTTTAGTCCTCTGCTGGACATAGGCCTCAGAGTCCTGAAATCTTGGTCTTGTGGTCTCGTCGTTGGGAACGAGGGGTATGTGCAACGTATAATCTGCCATAGAATGTCCTCTCATCGTGCATTTTAAGATTCGTCAGGGGGCTCCTGCCAAGCTCCTGGGTGAATACTTTGTACCCTCGGTTCGGATTTGTATGACGAAGTCACTTAGGTGGTTTCCCGTCTTTTTGCCATCAGCCCGAAAGACTCATCCGAGAGTTTGGATTGCTTGCCAGTACGCTGCTTTTGGCAGAACTTGATGCCCTCGTTCCTCAACGTTTCAACCAGATTGTGTAGGGTCTCGTCAGCGTCATCAGTGGGATCCAAGGCAGCGAACCTATTCCCGAGAAGCTGCCGGAACTTCTCTCTGCCCGCCATGATTTCGATTGGATTAGGTCGGAGCGTGGATTTCATCAGACGGTTTCTTTCTAGCTTTAAGTTGATATCCAGAGAGCCTCGGAGCAGTTGGTGATCAGATCCGGTACTAAACCTGTTGATCACTGAGTCATCTCTGAATATGGGCTTACTATCCATCATGATGAAGTTAATCTCATTTTAAGTCACAGTGTCGGGGCTTCGCCACGTCCACATACGAGCCTTATGGATGCTGTGTAAGGCTTTGGATATTCTTCATAAATATCTTCCACTTCATCATCCGATTGTGCCGAGGTCGGTGCGTAGACCTGACTTACTGTTCCCTGAATACCTGTCAACATACTGGAGATTTCTTGAATGTTGTTAGCGAAGGCATTATTGACTAGGTCACCTACGTCACGCTGGGATGTTTTATCTTATCACCCGAAGTAGAGAAGATGGCCCGAGTCTAGTGGTACGGTGTCCTCCCCCTCTACTACTACTCTACATAACCCCATAGCATGCCATTTAATGTTCTCTAACTCCACTTCCAACTGCGCTAGGTGATGGTCAAACCTCAAAGTTCGGTGGGACCTCACCCGAGGATTCTTCGCACCCCTAACCCCAGATCTGGTATGGCGCCCGTCAACGCCAGCACAGCCGCTGGTGTCGCTGGGCACTTTGGACCTTTTTGTTGGCTATCTATCATTAATTGAGGGTTTGGGCCATGACCCACCACGCTGGCCCAGTGCGTGTTAGTGGGTTGTTTTGTCATTGCCTCGTTTGTTGGTTGCATTTAGAAATTAGGCAGTACCGCGGGCAGTTGCGGCTTGGTATGGTATGATATGGTAAGTGTACTCTTTTTTCCGCACTCAGACTCGGGATGGTCCATTGTGCGTGTTTGTTTGCTAGTCTAGCCAGCCTAACTCCGTCCAGAAGCGCAGAATCTTTCTGGGATTTTCACAGGCTTCGCGGAGTGACCTCGGATGGTCACGGATTTATGTGCTGTTACTCCCTCGCATATCAGGACTACGTGGGCAGCTGATTCCTCGTCACTGAGACACCTGCAGAGAGGGCTATCTGGTTCCTCCGATAGTGTAGAGGTGTTTGTTTAGTGGGCAGTGTCCTGTGAGTATGCCAACAAGGACGCGTAGGTCTCGTCTGGTCAGGTTCAGTAGCTTTGGTGATGCAGCCGGAAGCACTGCTCTTGCATGGCGGCACTCCTGTAGGTGTGTCCATCGTTCGGCATGCGTTCCTCTGGTTTTTTGCCTAATCCATGTTCGGGATTGTGAGAATGCTAAGGGGAGGAGTGGACGTGGGCCTGTTGTAGGCGTGTTCGACCCTTTCCGTGCTAATTCGTCAGCAGCGTCGTTACCAAGTGATCCGCTATGTCCCTTGTTCCATCGGATGGTTATCCGGTTGTTTAAAAAATCCTCTCAATTGCCAAGTGATATTCGTGCACGAGTTTGGAGTTGCAGCTGTTTTCTGCCAAGGTCCTGAGTGTAGCAGCACTGTCAGAAAAGATACGCACGCATTCGTTGTCCATGTTCCTTCTTTGCACAGCTGTGGCTGCCTCGGTTATAGCTACGCATTCACATTCAAATATAATAAATAAATAAATAATACTGGACAATTCACACAGCACTATCTAGCCCCAAGCTAAGCAGAGCTTGTGTTATGGGTACCAGATAACTGATACATAATATAATAAAGTACACTAGATAGATAGATATTTTTTATTATACATAGAAAACATCCAGAACGCCCTGAACAAATGTTAGCAGTTCGTACACACATTTTGTCCCGCTGCACCCGTGCCCGCATCGTTCTTGGAGACGTCTGTGTATATTCTGACTTCGTGGGTGCCTGATTCATCTCTTTTAGTTGTCTCTCCTCATATAGTTGTATCTGGTAGTGTTTCTCTTGTATAGGTTTGCTGGGCATTCTGTCACAGAGGGCGGCTAAGAGAGGTTTATAGATTAAGGCTCTGTTTGAGATCTGAGCTCGAGCTGAGGCTTTCTATGCCTCCCAGAATCCCATGTTTTGTAGTCTAAAAGTCGATTAGGTCTCCTCTTACTGTATATATAGTGGCGCTATGTCTAGGATTACCTCCAGGGCAACGCCCGGTGTAGTTCTAGCACAAGCAATTAGTAAAAGCTGCATGCAGCTTCTTCTCGCTGAGCACACCAGTCTTTGGAATCGTTGCAATTTAGTTATTGAGGTTTATTGTATTGTATAGGTATTTTTGAAAGTAGTAGTGGCTATCACTAGCTACTAGTATACAAAAATACCTAATAAACATTAACATATATTAGTATTCTATATTTAGGACTCTGATGACTGCCACTGTGTTTTATTATACGCAGATGGTCGATATCTGGTCTTATATAGTAGTTGTCGACCACAATATTATTTAAAAAAATTGCATATAGCTTATTTCAAATAAAGTAAAATTGAATGAAATATGTTAAATACACAATACTGGATAACTCAATGTCTTAATATACAAAATTCTATTACATTATTGTTAAGTTTACATAATCAATAAAGCTAAGGTCGAAATCAGGACGTCATTTAACCTTGTCCAATTCCCGACCATAAGAAATTTCATAACTCAGTATTTTATAGTTCGTTGCTCCGAGCCTGGACGAAATATGGTTTTTCGATACCTTACGAGCATAAGGTTCAAATTTAATAAAATGTTTGAGTAAATTTTCATACAATAATTAATACAAGAAACCATCTTATTGACACGATATGTCCGATTCGCGTCCAGCCCGGTCTAAAACGGGACTTTCTCAAAATATCGTGGAACAGTTCTCGTCCACGTAATATTTCAAATTTATTGACTATAATTTAGACAGAATTACACAAATACATATTTTTTAATCCAAAATGAAGTCACTTTCATAACCATCAACTCTGAAATGCATAAAAATAATGTAAAACTTAGCGTTGAATTTGCGACACGCTGCTATTTTTCGCGTTGATATAGACACGTTTGGTGTTGTTGACGGCGGACCACAAATTGATTAATTTATTTTACTCATATTGCTGGTGCTAGTGATGTGTAGTTAGCTTGTATGCGTAGCTTATACATCTAGGTTGTTGATATAATTTAATGTCTTTGTGTGAGAAAGCAACTAAGGCTATTTTCGACAAAAGCAACCAGTAGTGCCGCGAAAGGTCGTGAATGGGGACTGGACGCGTAACAGGCGCATCTACCCTAGTTGCATTGCAGTCAGCAAATTGTCAATATGTATATGAGATGTGCAGTCCGTGTATAAGAGCCCTGACATCGCGCGTGACATATAATTGGCTCACATAATGTAAACCTACGTTATTTACACTGTACATGTATCTACTCGTAGTGTGTACACAAGTAACAAACACCAGAGGATGTAAGCTGCTTGCCTCGACCTATCTAAGTCACTAGAAGTTCGTATAAATACGAATTACATATTATTATGATGTACGTAAGCACATATTTACGTTGCTATTTCGCTATTATGGTAATAATTACGGTAATAGAACAATAACGCTCTTGTATTGCAAATACAGTAGAGTCAACTATGATCATCGCACCTAATATTGTGAGCGTAGTTTCTGCCCGCGGCTTTACACGCGTTTTTTCTATGGAAACGTGTTCTATCCTTTGGGAACTGTCAAATTAATGATTTTAAAAATCTTGTCTATGTTTGTATCCAGGATTAGAATAACCTGAATGCCCGATTTCTGTTCGATCCGTTCAGTAGTTTTGACGTAAAGAGGAAATGGGGTAGGCCATCTAAATATCAAAACTTTTGCATTTCTAATGTTAGTGTGATGCGGAAGTTTGGATAAACATCCAAATTGATGTTATATCATGCCAAAACTACTTAACGAACAGGCTGTTTTTGCTTACATATAGGTCTAGACCTGGATAAACGTAAAGGCTAGGTTTTCTTTCCAGAAAAACGCGTGTGAAGCAACGGGCAGAAGCTAGTAATTTTATAATCTAAAAGCAATCACACTTGAAAGGTTCCCTTCCCTAGGCATTTAAATAAAACAAAACTACGATATTAATAACATCCCGCGATGTGGCAATAGCTAAATCACTAAGACCCTTTGTTTCCCAAAACAATGACAATTTATAACTGTGCTTACACGTTTTTATGACTGTTGGACCGTTACGTTGAAATTTTCCCATACACGCGCTTTTATAAATCGTTGAAATGACAAACGGCTGGCTACTTCGCTTGATAGACGAACCGCAGCCGTCAACGGACTTGTGTTTGTGTGTGTCTCACCCACACACGTAGATTTTGTGCGGTGACCATGTTAAATACAATCCAAAGAAATTAAAATCACAACATGTAACCCAATTTAGAACCAACCGACACGTGTCTTTGCAACTTTGCATTGAATATCTGAAATCGCTGCCGTACCATATTTTACGCGTTGAACAAAGCACGTGAAATCTACTTTGAAATTTTGGGAGATTATGAACTAAAGTACTTTTAACTTTAAGTAGTTTCACCAATTCATTGTAAGCGTGTTAACTCTGAACTTTATTTGTGTTGGAAGAACATCAACATGGGATAGTAAACGTGAATCTGATCTTAATTCCTGACCACAAATATCCCTTTGTTTACTTTCGGAGCGACACAGTTTTTAATACTTCTCCAGATGACGTCGTTTTATTTTGTAGCTATAAAACCATTGTTTTTGTTCCATAATAAACCATTTTTTTATATGGTCACCCTACCAGCTCCTTGCATGTTCAAGTAACCGATCACTCGATAACGTATTAAATACGTGCAATCACTAAGAGCTTTGTTAAACCGAGGCTGTGGAAAGGTGTCTTCAAAACCAGTTCTACCGCCTTATTGTCTCTTTATAATATCAGGTTCTTGTTTCACGAATCGAAGGACAAATCAATTTTAAAATGAATCCGCTTAAATGCCGTGTTACCTGACTTTACGAAAAGGAAATACGTGGAACTCTGATCAACTCCGAAAACTTTTTAAATGTTTGCTCGTGTAATAATGTGCACTACCAACTCTTTTTATCTCAACTTTTGTATCTAACTTTTGTATTAACTTTTGTATCTATATACTTTTTATCTTAACTTTTGTATAATAAGTTTCAATTCATTTGTGTCAAGGTGGCCTGGTAGAATTTGCTTTATGTAATTACGCCGCCTATTGTACCTTTTTTATTTTATTAAGATATAAGTTAATATGATTTAATGATAAGAATAATTAATTTCTTTATTCTGATCATAAAAAATAGCATTAAAAGAGTAGTTCAACTGCATATAGATTTGCATTTACCTGATCAACTTAGAAGCGCTTCTTGATAGAGTTATCAATTAAAGCCTGCCGTAAAAGACTCTATAAAATAATAAAAGACCTAACTAGTCAAACCAGAGCAAACCCCAAGAAACTGGCCATCATCTGCTAAGAATATGTTTAATACGGTTGTTGAGAACACCGATCAAGTTTCATGATAGTTAGAAATATATGTTTAGTTGAAAACTGGTTCGATCAGGATGTAGGCAGATGTATGTAACTTCTAACATTCGAAAAACAACTTTATTATTTGCCGTTTGTATAGGTACGTGGTTTTATACACTCGTATAAAAAAGGGACCCGCATGCCACGTGGCTATTGTGTCGAGAGAGCACGTCAAATCCGATTGCGATAAACAGTTCTAATAAAATGTCAAAGGATACATTATAATGTTGGACAATTCACACAGCATTATCTAGTCCCAAGTTAAGCATAGCTTTTGTTTTGGGTAGTACTAGATATATGCTTAATACAATAGATTACATAGATAGATTTCTTATAATACATAGAAAACACCCAGAACACCCATTTGCCCCGAGGCGGGAATCGAACCCTTGCGGGTTTCTTGCGGTGGCCTCCTGCAGGTGGACCTTCGCCCGCTGGGTCAGAGAGGTCGTCAATTTATCAATACTTAACAAATCATTCGACAACCCGCATTCCGACGTCAAATTCATTAATTTAATCCTTCCAATTGTCCCATTTGTCCTACTAAATAAGACTCTCAATACTTACATAAAAAGATCGATTTTAATTCTCGCCTGGTGACGCGTAATTCAACTAATGTATGCGCATAATTACTGACTCAGATGCTGTTGCGTGAAACCGGCTAGGGTTGCCATTACGACCAAATGGTGTAAAATAATTGGTGATTTAGAGAATACATGAGCGATACGTTTAAAAAGTGTCTACTGTCACGGTATATGCTTACTTGGCCTTTTCTTTTAACTTAGTTCTTTGTAAGAGAGTTCTAGGCTAGGTAGATTACTCGAAATTAGCTGAAAACTTTAACCCGGTTGGTAATTTTTGTTAAAAGCACTCATGACTGCGTTATTGAGTTAAACATCTTTGTAATTTGTTGCATTGTGTTGCAAAAACACATATGAAACAACCAATTTAATTTTTAATAAGGTTCTATGTTCGGTTGTTTGTTATTTTTTTATGTGAAGACCATTTCTCCATTATGAACCGATTTACGAAATTATTTTGCTTTTGTAAAAGAAACAATTGCATTTGTTTACGTAACCTATTACGCATTTGCAGTGTCTTATTGAATTTTTGTAGCATTTCCGCGCATTACCGTACACGTTTTGTTCTTATGCGACAACATATCCAATAATCATCATGCAGATTCAATAGCCATTCAGTGCTATCAAAATAATTTTGTATCGTTAAGATACTGCGGGTTTTTAGTCACCAAGGAAATGCCGACTCGATTTAGTTATATTTCAAAGCCGATAGTAGGTACTTACGTGTAAATATAAGTGCATATCGTATGGCTAAATTTACTGATACAGCAAGCTATAGCTACACGTGCTCGGACGTCGCGCCATATTTTTCTTATCTACCTTGAACCACAAACGTATTTTCCATGACACAACACGTATGGACTTATTATGTCAACCATTTTGTATATAAATTGGTCCTATTATCCACGTAACCGGCTACTTAGCACGTTTATCGATTGCCATTTTAAAATCGCTCATGACTTGCCTATCTTATTAAAAATTCGGTGGTAGCGCGATTATTTTTTTTGGTGATATTTTGCTGTCGATTTCGCCGCCTTTATAATGTCAAGGACTTTATTTATACTCGTGATTACGTTGATTCTGGTATTTTGCCTTTGTATTTTGCCGATCACTGATTTTGTTGTATCTTAATATGGTATGAAGTTGATATTAAGTTAATAACTAACTGACTGACAACCTTCAATTTCTTACAGTGTAGAAATGAACTAGCAAAGAGATATAGAACCAATGCTAATACTTTCTATCTTCCACCCGTGGACTAAAAATTATATCGAAGCGAAGAAATAAAGTGTTTATAATGAATTTCTATCTATCACTTTATTTCTTAAATCAAAATAATTAATAGTCTATATTAACCATGTTAATTTTAGCTTATTTTGTAGCCTAAAAGATATAAAATCGAATGATATTTGATCTCAGTCATAGCTAGTGTAGTAGACAATAAACTATAAATTCCAGTCAGGCAGGGCGTATATAACTAATCTACTAACAGGAAATCCACCGAACGTAGAAATTCAACCAGGTCCAAAACCGGATAATACGGTTCAATAGCTCGCTACAATTATCAAAAACGATATAATTTAACTTGCTTCAGTTCCATTGTGTTTTGGATCGTTAAGTCCCCACCCCCTGCTCCCGATTGGCAGGGGGAGGGGAAGGGGAGCGAGTCGCCTATTCGGTGACCGACCTATTAAAATTGTAATTACCAGCGGCCTGTTGTATTATTGTTCGAATGATGTCATTGATTGCGGACCGCAGGCTGTGGTATTTAATTATATTTAGATAAATATTCATTCATTTACGAGTATCGTAATTTAATGCTTTGGTGTGGTTATCTACGTTTTAAAAGGCAACGGTTTGCGAATTATCTTTTCGCATATTCGGGTGTTGCCAAAAATAAAGTTCAAGAAACGCAATAAGGCTTTAAATGCAGCCAACACCTTCATTAAGTTTAATACTTGGCGCAAAGTGCTCGTCTGGTCCTCAGCGCTCCGGGAAACAAAAGCTGTCGAATTAAATTCTTACACGCTCCCATTAAACTTCATAGAAATTACAAAAAGGAGGCGCCATAAAGAAGTTTTAATGCACATAGGAAATGACTATGGCGTGTTCCAAACAAGTCTCGTTCTAGACGTAGTTGTGTCTTCGTTGGCTAGTGGAACAAAGGACAACGGTGAATGTCTAATAAAATATACACAGGCATCGGAGACCGGAACATTCTCTCATAAAAGGTTTATGTCTAGGCACTTGCTTGTGTCTAGAGAGAACAAGTTAGTAGAAACTTCTATAACCAAGGTCCAATTTCACCTTCTGCTGCCGAAACTTAGATCAGAGCGTGATTAAGTTCAAATTCACAATATTGTGTGAAATTACAGCGCTTGAACCGGATCAACTTTGTCGGTTAAGTTAAGTATGTTGATTCTCTTTAAATGCTAAACTGAGTTTATCTCTTATTAAACGCGTTCAATGGCAGTGAAATTAGAAAATAAATAAAATATCGACAATAATTGAACCTAAGTTTAGCTGGTATGTGATGATGATGATGATGAAAATTGTACATCTATGACTGAGCAAATTTACTATTCAAATAACAGCACTGAATTCCGGCAATCAAAATTTCTTATTACTTGCTTCACTGGAAAATGCCCTGCTTTCGGGCGGACATTCTGAATTTTCACTGCCTATCAAAATGCAGTACTACACGAAATGCCTATTACCCATGCACACTTGCATTCCATTGCAAGCAGCACGTGATTTGGCGGTTACGACGCCAAATTCACTTAAGGTGGATCGTTTCCTGTTGTCGCAAGATTCAAATTATTTGTTGTATTTAATTTTTTTTGCATTCTACAAAGAATAAAACTAACGGAAAAGTTATTTGCCACAAATAGTAACCAATGATAAAACCAACTATGATTTACTTGTATTTTTGGAGCATAATAATGTTGATTTTTAGCCCAAAATCTGTTATTTTCTAAAAATTTTCAAAAATACCTGTGAATAGAAGTTAGTTTACTCATAAGTTAATAATAAAATCGTTTTCGATTTGCATCAAATCACTTTCGCGCAATTTTTATTCCTTGTTTACCTAACGCAAAAGAAAATATGTGAAATATGTACAAAGCCCCTTCGAACAATGGCTAATGTGACGAGAGGTATAAGCGAGATGGGCTTTCTATGTTTGAAGAATAACAAAGAACTTAGAATTCGAAGCAAGTCTCCTATCTTGATAAAGAATGTGATGAGACGGAGGCCATCTTATCATACTGTAGGTAGGTAAATAAGTAGGTTAGGTACGTGATGGTATCACAAATGATCAGGTTAAGTATCTAGCAATTTTAATATCAGAACACAAAATAACTATATGGTACTAAGTAGGTAAAGAAACAGAAGAAACAAACATTTATGATTCGAACATTTATGTCGCTAGAATCACTACTTATTGACTCTACATTAGGGATACCCTGTGCTAGCACGTCTCAGTGTAGATTAAAAAAGTAGTGGTAGAGTACACAATTTAATCTTAATAAATATTGGTCTCAATATTGTTGTAAATATTGAACTCGAGTTTTTTGTGTCATTGTTGGTTTACAAACATCGCACTTCGAGTTTGGCTAGTGTTATGATAGTTTATGTTGACCTTATCAAGTTCCGCCACATCGCATTTGAAAGTCAAATTACACCGGTCTTTAGTATTGTATGTTATCTTGTCTCATCGATTCTGCTTCAGATAGCAAAAGGAGCGTGATGTGAAAAGGCGACCTTGGCTTGTTCGTTGCTATCTCTTGGTATAAATTGTAGTCGAAGTACGCAAATAATTCGACTGATATGAAAATAATAATTGATCAAGAAAAAATGAACTTAAACACACGCTTGTGATTATTATTTTAACAACGAAATGTTCGACCCTTACTTAGAACCCGCTTTTTCGTTAGACCCTCAATATCATCTGACGTCATATACCCTGTAACCACCGGGGTATTGAAACGAATTAATCGATACCTCATTTGTTGAAATCGAACGAGTAGTTTCAGCGCTACGTGGGAACATAAAAATCGGCAACATGCATACAAACATAGGGTGCCAACCTCATGAGGTCATAAGTAAGTAGTATGACTACTCCGTTGTCGGGTAAAAAGAAATACACAATTAAATTAACAATGGTTAACTCTACACTGAAGTGAAGTGGGATCGGTTTTGCGAGACAAGGACGTGCGAACGCCACGCCGGGAAGGTGAGAAAGGAAGAAGAGAGCCGCGGTAAAGCCGGCCCGCAATTTAAATTGGTTTTTTCGCTCAAAAATTATACTCTTTACTTCAAAAAAGCTAATAATTTTTAGCCTACAGTTACTGCCTACAGCCTACCTATTCTATTTGTCATATAAACAAATAAAAAGTTGGTGGTTCTGCGGGTAAAGTTATGCAAAGGAAAATAACTTGCTTGAATATCACCTTGAATTTCTCCCCGTTTGATCTTATTTATCGAGAGCTTGTACGCGATCGGAAATGGAATGTCGAATATTAAATTGAGATGGGAAGATGGCTGTCTGATTTACCTACTTGGAACTCTGACTCCAAACCGAGATAAAAATAAAGATACGGTATTTTCTCCGTTTGAATCGAGTCTTATTTATATTAGCTTAATATTTGCATTATTCGAATATCTGCGTTCTCTGCGGGGCTAGTGAGCGATTTCGATAGAACTTGATACGGGAATGTGAAATGTTCATTGCGTGGTAGGTACCAAGCGTTGCACGATAAACGAATGTTTTTGTTAGAAGAACATCAGTCTGTTAAGAGTGTGCAATAACTCCGCTACAAGATCGATTTCGAGCGGGATGACAAGATATGGTTTTCTCGCGAGTTAGAAGTACGTAAGAGTAGATACGTGCACCGAATATTCTATGCGCCAAAACTGGTTTTACCTAATTACAAGTTAATGTAACAACCAATCGAAAAATTAAAAGACAGAACTAAAGAAAAACTTCTAGGTTTCCTAGCAAAACAAAAGTCGAAGAAAAAATGCGTGCTGATCTTGAGATAAATAGCAAAATGAGTGCAAAACTTCTCTTACTAAACAAAAAAACGATCGAGATAACTTTCACCCATCGTGTTTTTAACACAAGTAATTCAAGATAAAAGTTCCAAGTAACATTTCCCTAAATATGAAGGCGGTAGCGAAACTGAGATAAACAGATTCTGATATAAATACTATTCTGGATCACTACAACATCAATCTATCTAGTCCTTACAGGCAGTGTGGGCTAGATTGCAAACATTTAAATCGGTAGATACGCCCTACGCCCAAAAACTGTGGCATTATCTTTGAATGCGTGCGTTAACAAAATGCACGACTCACGCACACACTATGAGTAGATAAAATTAGTGTTTTTGTCAATAAACCTACTTAACTGTTATTATTGCCATTTCTTGTGCAATCACATTGCACGAACTTTTGTAAACAAGTTTACTACAAAAACACACAATTCAATGATTCCAAACGAGTGAGCTCACTGACATCGCTTGGCAACAAACGCGGTGCGGTCTCACTAGAGAAAGGACCTATCTTACGATTTAAATATTTTCTATGTTGATTGATAGATACCTACTCGGTGAGCTGTCTAAACGCCTTTGATAAGAAAAGATTATAAACACAAAAACACTCATCATTATGTATGTGAATCAAATATATAACAAGAACTTTTCACTCCACTCTATGCAGAGAACGTAAATACACAATCTGTTATTATTATTTATTGCATTAGAAAAATAAGTGGTTTATATTTTTGGCGGAGAGTAATCAAAAGTTTGCTGGTCGTGGGCGTGAGCGCAGCGTTTAAGGTTATCTATAAATATAATGTTACGTGATGAAACTACGCAATTACCAATGTGGTTTTTGCATGATAATCCAATTCTGGAGTAAATTTCTCATGTTTCATGCTTAGAAAAAAATTGCCGACAAAATGAACAAATATTTACTCATGCAAAGCCCTCACGCAAGCAGAAAAATATGTATATCAAGCTAAACCTTTTGAAATTTATTCCACAGTCTACTTCTAGAAAAACATCAACGTCAAAACATATGTACTTTCATAGTGTTGCCATGCAAAATACGCTCGTCTCCAGATAAGCAGAAATAACTAAATAAAATGTTAGAATTAATCCGTGTTGGTGAAATTGCTATACAAATAGCAGGTGATTATACCACCTGGAGCCAACATCTGTGCTCTCGTTGCACCTGCTTGGTTCTTAGCTTATTTGTTCAGGCTCTAACAAACAACTAAACTTGACTTTTCAATATTTGGCTCTGCAAATATGCAGCGAGCTGATCAGAACTTTTGGATTGCGCCAGCAGTTTCTTCTTTGATATGACGTAGTTTGGTATCGGCTCTGCAAGTTCGTCATCTACTATTGTTTATAGCAGACTCGCGAGACATATGCACAATTTATGTCTCAATTTCGTGTTCCCACGCCATATAAACTCGCCGATCGACATGACTTGTTTTACTGTTCTGCCGAAATTGCTCGTGGAGCCCGGAACCAGTTTTTCGGTTATTGTTGATGATTATGGTCGTCTCCAAGTAAATGATTCATATGACAGGCTCAGTAAATTATGGATATCCAGGATAAAGGGGCTTTTAATAAATAAAATAAAAATTGTTTATTTCAAGTACAGGACTTTTAAATTTAAATTTTATTCCAAAGTGTCTGGATTGTAGAGATCGGAACGATAAATGTAGCAGACGTATATATATTATGTTCACATTTTCTCTGTTCTCAGTATATTTCTTAACTGATTTATGTTTCAAAAAGTTCTTTACTAAAGGCTAATAATAAATTGCTTTAAATTTTCATGTCAATTCCGATATCCATCATGCTATGGAATGGATACCGCTTGCTGTCATTTATGTGATCTATCAACGGCCACATCGTCACTAAACATCAGGGGAGATCGTGGCCAAACGTTCTGTAAAACTGATTCAACATATAAAAACCTCTTGATAATTCATCTTTTCGCTAAATCGGATTTAATATTTAATGCCTGTTTCAAATCAAAAAGATCTAAGCAAGTAGAGTTAATCGGAATATCTCCTGTTAAAGTCTACACAAGTACCGTTATGATTATGGCTGCTCTTCTAATTGGCGCAGTACTTGACGTTTACTTATAAAACCTGATCGAAGGTCCGTTCAATTCAAGTTATTAATGCCACTGCGTATGTACCCAAAGGCATTTTTCTCACAGTTCGAAACAGCCATTTCTGGCAGACCCCTTTATACGTGTTTTATCGTATACTTACGTAATTAAAACGCACGGTTTATATCGCACTGGGGCGATCATTAAAATGTATTTAATGGCCGTCTTGTGTAAGCCGTTTCCCCTGCTTCGCGAAAACTGTTAATTTTTTTTTCTCCCCCCGGTTAATGAGAGGCAGCGAGATGGGCCGGCTAATTGGATTCCATTTTGGATCGGAATACACCCGGGCCGGCTTCGTTTCCGTTTTCAATTGGTGTTATTCACCTTTTCGACACTTTGTCATGGAAATTTTCGAAAGAATAATAGCCGTGGAGCCTTTTTTGGCAGTCGGCGTTTTAGTAACCTTATAGTCCGCATCGCCATGCATAAATTTGATGTGTGCTCAAAACCGGTTCCTCGAATCCTTTACAAGTCTCAAAGTCCGAGAGAAGGCATTCTTATTAATTTTGCCGAAGCCAGTTTCTTATTTATGCCAGTTAAAAGAAAATTTAGTTGTGAAAGCTAATTCAAAGAATAAATCATAACTTTTATGAACCGCAGTCCTTCAATTAAGATGGATAAAGTTTCTCCGCGCCGATCTCTACCGAAGTTTTGCTAAAAACAATAAATAACATCTAACTCCGCTCGCCTTAATTTATTCTCGCTCGTGGCTCACCTTTATCTTGCCAGGCGTCGGCGTTAGCCTTATCGACAAAAAAATGCTATTTACGGCGAAAAACAAGCCTCTGGAAACGCGACGTCGAATTTGATCTGAAGCTTGCTGCTGACTCATGCAAGAGGCGACTGCTGACGGGGTTAGGAGCCCGGTGGGGCGGGGGGAGAGGAAACCGCTCGGCTCAGCCACCCATTATACTATTGTGGAGGCACCTTGTTTTCGCACAAAACGGTGTGTCAGCTACACTTTGGTCAGAACATAGAGCTGAATTCCTAGCGGAGATGGGCGAAAATCTGATGATCAAGTTATTCTTTTTTATGAAGGTTATCTAGGTCTATGTATGTATGTATGTCCCAGGTCCCTCAAAGTCACTATAGTTATTTGTTGTTTAGTATATGTTAAAAATAATTATTTGATTATTTTTTGTTAAAGTCTGTATTCGTTATATATTTGGAATGAGCTCCTGCACCGCCATCCTTTGACTTTCTCTTTGAAACTTTGCTTGCCAGGAATAAATCGCTGGAAGTGATAAGGCCGCTAATTCTTTTACGATTTTCCATACAGTTTTAGATGTACGTTTTTCCGAATAAATAATCTACCTTCTAGATAGACAAAATGACTTGCCTTTAATACTTTACTAGCGACGCGACAGCAAACTAAAGGAAATGTATAGTTATTTCATTATTTACATAGCATAGCGTCTCGCGACTTCGCCCGCGTACAAAATTACGAATATCAGAAAACTAAAGTCAATTTTTGAAAATTACTTTTGCCTATAAGTTAAATATTGTAGAACCTAAACTAACTACAAACCAAATTTAATGTAAATAAGTTTTGTAGTTACGGATATACGTGTTAACAAACATTCACACAGACTGTCACATTATAATATTAGTAGGATTTAGTTCATCCTGTTGCCCTGCCAGTTGTATTGTAGCTGGTAATCTTTTGTCAGAAAACCCGTATCAACGTTATCGCGGTTCGAAAGAGATATTGCGTTTAAGAATTCCCCGTTAACATTTATCAAGTAATGCTATTTGACTATTTGATTTGTACTTGAATTGTTTCATCGGCTCACGCGCGTAAATACTTCAGCTAGGATCGAGCGTCTGTAAAACTCAGTAGACGTTGAACAAAATGGCTTTTAAAGTGTGTTTAGTGAAGCGACGTGTGGGGTGTAGACTTACCAAACATTATGAAGAGTAAACAGATGTTTGAACAGCCATTTTACAATATCGATGTATGACACGACACGTATAAGCGGTCTAATGTCGATGTTCGGGAAGAAACACTTGAAATAGATGCTTTTTAATTTAAACCAGCTGCGGTCCGCGGCGTTTTATCCGAGATGGATTTGATTGGGTAATTTTTTTTTTTTTTTCTTGTGAACCTCAACCTCAACAGCCTGTATTGTTTCACTGCTGGACGCAGGCCTCCCCCATATCAAGCGCGTTATTGACGTTTATCTCACGTGGGGCTGATGCCCATAATCCTGGGGATGCGCGGAGATCGCAGTTCGGTGGTAGTGCAGGAAGGTCATTCACCTGCTACCACAGAATAATATTCAGTGACCACCAACCACGTCGCAATCCTTTTTTGCAGATATCTTTAATGTGAAATAAGATTTATCAAAAACTACAGAAGTGAAAAGTGAAAGTGAGTTTGAAAAATAGATACATATTATGAACTGAAAACATTTTGTTAACATGAATAACATCTAATTAACCAATAAATTATTGTTAATACTTTACGCAGTAGATCGATCGCTTAAATACATTATATATATATATATGTATACTTTTGTCGTTGCTCCATCTTTTGAAACCATCGTAAAGTCTAAAAGTTGTGTTCTAAACAAAGTTGATCAAACAACCGTTTTATATCAAACGAGCAAAAAAAAACCCTTTATAATAGAGCGCAGTTAGAAAGTCTTGGATGAGTCAGCAGGAAAGTTAGTTCGCGACATGCTGTAAAGCCAATTACTTAGTCGTCACGAAGTTGGTGCTATGCGTCAGAGAGCAGTTTGGAATGGCTAGCCTCGTAGCTTGCGTTTTATTTTTGTACGATAAGACCTCCGCGTTTTCGCTGTGGTGGGCCGGCTTGAGGATCATCTGTGTTAATCACACGTAAGTTTCAATGTTTAGATGTAAGGTTCAATGGATGGATAGATGATGGATTGATGTTTGATAGCTCTGCACGTCAAAACTGCTTAACGGATCGGGCTGAAATTTTTCATACTATATACATACATAGGTGAAATGTAGTGTGATCAAACTCAAGAACACAATACAAAAGTGTCTTCCTATAAATTTTACATAGAGACAATAAAAAAAGGTGTAAGTGAACACATTCTATTTAAATTACTCATTAGCCCGCGTTGTGGCTAGATTGTAATCATAATCATACCAGGGCTCATTCTTTAGAAGTGACTAATTATTGTGGACTGTATGTATAAAAACGACACTTTTAGTAAGGTGTGACGTCGCTAAGCCCCACACTCCTAAACTTTGAATCGCTTTATTTTTGTAATATTTTGTTAGATTGACAATAGAAAAGATTGGTGCCCAATACCTTCTGATAATCTAACTAACTTAATATAATAATATTATTTAACCCAGGAAGTACACTACTATTTGGATTGAAGTCCTTTCTGCCAAAACTAAACTAATATAAATGCGTAACTCTACATGATGACGAAGTTTCTCTGTTAAATTATGTACCACAAAAAATCTGAACAGACAGCTATGAAATAAAGCAACGGGGTTGGGATGGATTGTTTGAATTGTATTTCAAGGGAAAAAAAAAGTTCGTGAGAAGTCAGAGCAAAAAGTTGGTTACGATATTTTTAGGTGTTTTTCTTATACTTTTGTAGGTGTTTCTTAATAATGTATTCAAGAGAAGTTTGAATAGGTATCTTCTAGAGCGTGGCACACCGTCGGCCACATCTTCGCTTTTCATCAGGTGAGATTGCGGTCAGACGAAGATCTATTATCTATATATATAAAAATGAAACCCGTTTTCCGTTGTCACGACATAACATGAAAACGGTTTCACCGATTTGGCTGTTTTTTTTGTAGTTTTCTAATACTTTGTACAAGGTTCTTACGGAAAAAAATATAAAGAAAATCTCTCAAACAGGCGGTACGAAGTCTATAAAAAAACAATTTATAATTGTTTTTTCCAATAGTCATCTCAGTATGGTTCTTCACTGATAAGCAAACATATGCTCTATCGCCAGTAAATACTAGTATCCACAAGGTTATCGTAAAGTGCGTTATTCTTCATAATAATAAGATAACGAAAACTTTTGTTTATTAAATACTAGCTGCGGCCCCGCGGCTTCGCACGTCTATCCCACGGGAACTCATTTATGGGATAAAAAATAGCCTGTGTGTTATTCCAGGCCTAGAACAATCTGTATGCATAATTTCAGACCGATCCGTTCAGTCGTTTTTGCGTGAAAGAGCAACATGTTTACAAACTTTCGCGTTTAAAATATTAGTGGCATTTATCATTTTTAGTTATTAAAGACATATTTTAGTAAAGCTACTGCCAATATTTAAAGTGACGCGCTAAAAGAACTCTGATATAAAAGTAATTATGAAAGCAAATAAGAAGTTTGCGCACATTTTAAGTAGAACATTTTTATTTGTAAGTAAAGCAAAAGTAAAAATGCTGCTACTTTGTAACCAATACACATCCCTTCAAAAGTTGTAGGTACCTCAGAAAAATGTTCAAACAGAATTTAAACGAGCCGCACACAAAAATGACCAACACTCAGCTAGCAGATGCTATGGCAGGATACATCCTGCCATAGGGGTCTTCCGTGGAGGCCGGAAAATAAATTTGCAATCTAAACTACTTGTAGAACCGAGAAAATTAAACACTAACCTTAATAGCATAGCAAAGCAATCTATATTATTAACTATTATTCTTCGTGACAAAAATATCTTCAATTACCTTGTCGTATGACGAAGCCACTTATGAGAGCAAACAAAAAAGAATGGACGTAGAAACTCGCTCGTCCCATCGTCAAAATATTATCACAGCGGAAGAACCACTCAGTAACAATATCTAGAGATGATTCACAAAGTTTAGCAAACGCAAGCAAGGGGGATCCGAGTGGCTTGTTCAATCCCCTGGAGACGACGGTAAAAACATAAAATGGTGTTGCTAGGATGAATTGAGTGCAAAAAACTTAACGCTATCGCAGTTGTCCCGTGTTTTCCGCACTTTGGTAAAAAGTTAAAAATATCACGATACATCCAATAACTCGAAAATACTGTAAGATAAGAATGAATCTCGTATTATATTAACCTACTAATATTTGACCACTTGTGTCGCGCAGCGGGCGAATTTCTGCCTGCGTCGCAGGAGGTCGCGGGTTTGATTCCGTCCTCAGGACAAATGTTTGCACGATCTGCAGATCAGTTCAGGAACACCCTGAATATTTTTCCGAGTTTTTTCTATTTAAATGAAAAAATATCTACAAATGTTATAAATTATATTAAGTACTGGCAGCGCTTCACGGTTTTACCCGCGTAGTTCCCGTTCCCGTGGGAATTCCGGAAAAAATATAGCCTTTGTCACTACCTGAAAAATAAGCTTTATAATGATGAAATAATTTTTAAATTGGTCCAGTATTTTCAGAGCCTTTTCCATTCAAACAACTTTCCTCTTTATAAGTATAGATATCAGTCATCCCATACCTATAACACAAGTTCTGCTCGGCTTGGGGCTAGATGATGCTGTGTCAATTGTCCATCATTATTAAGCTATTGCATAGCTTCTATCGCGGGCCTTGAGCGCGGGGACCGAATCCAGAAATTCCGTAACGAAAAAACCTTTAGTTCAGCAACTCGCCTCTAGATGGCATTGCAATAGCTTTACCGCGGCAGTCCCCGAGTGCCACACGTCTTTTTTTTATTGATAATATGATCGCAGTTCGTCAAACTCTAAAAACTAGTTTTCATACAGTACGCGTGCGTAGGCTACTTAAAATACACATTTTATATCAGTGAAGAGGTTTAATTAAACTAAAATGTTTACTTTTCAAGTTATAAACGACTCGTCGGGCCACCACCAAATTAAATTTCCGCCCGACCTTTGGGATTTAAAGGCGTGGCCGTATGATAGATGGTTTTCTTTAGTAATGATGATACTGAATATTTTAAAAAGGTTTTCCAAGAAATGTGACCGTTGCGCGTCGCTCTATTTATAGGTAGATATTTATTTTATTATATTTGGTTGTTTTTGAAAAACTGAAAGCCGACTCCAAGTTTCTTAATACTACACTGCTTTTTCGGTTTTGTAGGACAAGTACTAATATCTCGGGAGTAAGTTTTTTCCACCTCGAACATACTTTGGCATTTTACCTAACTAGTGATGGAGGAACACGTGTCAAGGTTGTAACCTTCATCAATCTCTCCGTGAGACTAGCACCTCATGCCCTATCTAAAGTTTATTTATTATTTATATTTATTGATGAAAACCAAGCGTTACAATTTTCATATAAAATATATATACAAGCAAGTGGAACAGTAAAGTAATTCTATAACTGTGGACAAATGAATTTATTTTAAATTAAAAGTCATAACTATAACCATTATATAAACGTATTTACTGTTAAGTTTTTTTAATATTTCGACCACATTGTCACAGTAAAGGGATTGGTTGTCATAGTAAAGCTTTCAATTCGGTCACAGTGTTAGTCGCATCCATTGACGCCCTACGACGCGTAAGTACGTTTGTAAATCTGTGACGATACCTTTGTCGACAAATTGTATGTACCTAATTAAGTATTATATTGCTGTGTAGTGTTTAGAATTTGCACCGCCACAACTCATTCCGCGGGTGTCGTAAGAGGTGACTAAGGGATATCCACTGGGGCGCTGCTGCCCCCCGGTAGCAGCGCCCTCTGCGGAACTAATTACTCCCCCCAATGAGATATGTAAATGCCAGTAAAGCGCTTATCAGAGAGAGGCCTGCCGCCCAGCAGTGAACCAATACAGGCTGTGGAGATTGAGGTAAGATTTATGGTAAAAACTACTTACCATAATATGAAGCCATAAATAAATAAAATGAAATGAGAATACAATACACGAGTCTAAAACAATTTGCCTCTCACAGTAAATCAGCAATTGCTAACGAAACTTTCCAACTTTTTCATAGCAATACGTAATAACTGCGTGACTGCACGCTTCGCCGATAAGAATAGATTCTTGCACGTGAAGCGAAATGAAACTGCTAGGTTTGTGTGCGACTACTTGTGTAACATCCTGGTGATAGCAGCATGACTGTACACTAGCCAAACTCTATGTGAAATGATTGTAAATAAACCAAGACACTAAAACTGGGTTGTGGCGTCGAGTTCCGGATATAGCAGATGTAGCAATATTTATTAATAAGGTCTCAAATCGACTAGTAATGTAAGCGCTCTTATAAAAGTACTCCACATCTCAAATACACGGACGGCAAATTGCCGACTGCAAGGCTCAACTGTAGGCGACAGTTACATTTTATGAGCCCTGAATTGCTTACAAAGACGCGCAACATATGCAGTTAAACTTAGGTTAAGGCCCATACACCAGCGAAAGTGGCGCCCCCAACTATTATATCTTATTATTACGTTGAACGCAGGAATTTTTAAAAATCCTACGTTCAGTTTGTGGTATCTATTATGAGCTATTTATTAATGCCTCTGTAAGTTTCATTTTGTAAAGCTTAGGAAGAGATACGAAGTTGCGCTTTTTGGCCACCAAACTCTATTTTTGCATCTCCTCCTAAACTACCTATATGAGATAAAATTATAAAAGAGGTATTAAAAAAAAGCTTATAATAGATACCACAAACTGAACGTAGAATTTTTTAAAATTCCTATGATAAACGTAAAAATATGATAAAATAGGAATTGCTGTCACATTGGCTCGGGTATGCGCCTTAACTATGGGCGGTTTGTTTACAAACCTTTTTAATCGAGTTTGGCTAGTGTATCTGTTATTGCTAAGGCGATAAACACACATAGTAGTATACCTACAAGTTTACATTAAAACCGTACTTCAAGTCTATGATGTCACTTCACTACTGCAAGTACTCTACGATACGACCTATCAGTGCAGTACTCTGTACCTACACGTCACTCTAAAGACATTTTAATATCTTAGATGTCATGTATTTCTTTTTATGACTTTAAAAGTATTTATGTTATACATCCGCTGTGAGTCCTGTAATTTGGTTTACGCAATAGTATCGAGCGAAACGTCCTATTTTTAACTGACTTTGAAAAGAGAAGTTTCTATGTTTGGCTGTAGTATAGAAAATGATTCCGATGTGGTTCCCGAAGGTTTAGTGTTTGTACTGTAAAACTTAAAAACAGTGTAAAATTAAGGGATTTGAAGTCGGTTATTTTTAAACAGTCAAATGATTTGTAACAGCGCTTGCATGCTACGAAAATCTCACGCAAGGTGGAACCTCTATCTTAATATTCTATCTAAAGAAAGGACCTGAAGGTCCTTAGAATATTCTTTGTATACCTTCAGAAACTAAACTAAAAAGTTCATTTTAGTTATTTGTCCATAAATTGCTCACAAACATCACAAAAATTAATGCTAAAATATAAAAACAAAATTACATACAATTAAGATTTGAGCAGCAGTCTTAAAACTCACATTTTCCCTCTAGTTACGCAAAAAAACCGTGCAAATCCTATTAAAAGACGCATTAAATCCTCTAAATTCGTGGTTTTTATGTAATTGACATTGACGAGATCCGCTAATTATAAAACCCACCTGTCTCGGCTATCTGGGAACTTGTTTGGAAGTGGCATTCTACGTGAAAGACGCCGTATCTTACCTATTGTGTTGGATAATTGTTCTTGTGTACACAAGACTGAGTAACTGGGTGGGGTGCTCTTGAAAGGTATCACGTTTTGTTTGGCGAGGGGACGAGGAATTGCCTTTATTTTGTTGGTCACGTTGGCGGGTCTCGCTTAAGGCTCGAACCTAGTGGATTTGTTTAAAATACTAGGCCTAGATCTCAGTAATCATAATCATAATCAATAAATAAAATTTTACATTTTATCTTCGGGTCTCTTGGTGGTGAAAACACGATTCATAAAAAAAAATACGACGAAAAAAATCATGAAAGTGCACTGTGTTGCACCTAATTTGGTCTAGATCTCAGGAACCCCACGGATTTTATAAAATATCTTTGTTTTGATTCGTAAGTTATTACTAATTATATGGTTCCTCGGTTGGATTTTTTCACAATTTTGCGCCTTCACTGTTCCAAAACCGTATGCTCTGTCCCGGTCCTATGAACGCCAAATCCTATGACTATCCTTTTAACAAAATGGCGTGCAATGCGCCCTCTTAAGGGAATAGAGCCTTAATTTGTTTATTTGTTAATGAGGTTTTTAACTGTCAGAAGGCTGCCACTTCAGCTTACTAATTTAAAACTTAATGTCGATAACTTTGGTTCTCTGTCGAATGTATTCATTACGAACTCTGTCCATCAGAGTCTCCGAGCATAGCTCTTTCCTTAGTTTCCTGTCTCTGTATGGTGTAATAAAATGTATTCTATCTATTTATCTAACTAGATGACTGAAGATAAACTTAATATTTCTAAAAGCATTCCATAAATTGTCACGTATCAACATACCATTTTCGAGTAGTAATAAAATAAATGATGCAATAGGTTTGTAATGCAGCGAATGAGTCACGATTGCACGCCGATAAAGATTACTGCGGGCTTACCCTTGAATCCAATCCCAATCTCAATCCAATTCCAATCCGAATCAGTTCCAATCTCACCAAACGTAAAATTGGCACTCTGGAACGAAATCGAGATTGAAATTAGAATCGAGTTTGAGATCGACTCTTGATCGACTCCACATTGTTAATGACAGTGGCAGAATGAAATATCACAATGAGTACCGGCTTAAAAAAAAAAAGGCGGGGAATTACAAACAAGGGTCACACTTTTTCAAGTGCTTCTCGATGTTTACACAAGCTTTTCAGCCTAATTAATCTTCAACTAGTTTGCTCAGAGACTTGAAGAGTGCAGCAAAGTTGAAAGTAAATAATTAAATTCAGTTTTTTTTATCACTTATTATCAAGGTAAGCTGTAATCTTTTTTATTGTACCTACGTGAATCCAATTAAAATGATAAATTACTACTTTAATAAATTTCGTCCATTCCAATAGGGGACAATGAATAGTAGGCCTACCTACCATCAACTGGAGGCTCTTGCAGATTTTCTGGGGGAAAACCCAGGGATTGCTAAGGGTCTCCTCCGCTCAGCGCATGGGAAATTAGATACCAAGAGGAAGTGGGACGAGCTGTCGGCAATCCTCAATGCGCTAGGCGGTGCCCAAAAAGATGGAAAAGGTTGGGCAAAGGTAAATAAGTACATCATTTATGATATTTTTTTTAATTAGTTATTAATATTTACCTCAAGTCTAATATGTGCGGTCAACGCCCTCTATTGATTACCCACCTTTGTGACAAAGATAAAAAAAACAAACTAAGTAGGATTTTTTAATTTAAAAAATAAACATTTTGTTGTGACTAAATCTATACCTATATGTATATGAAAAAAAATATGGTTTCCCTGCACGTTTGTGATTCAATCTTTATACACTTATCCAATTGAGGGACTTGACATGCATACCTAATATTTTTTTAGTACTGGGCAGACAAGAAATGTTCTTTGAAGAAGACGTGTGCCCAGCACGCACAGTCGTTGAACCGCACAGGGGGCGGGGTCGCGGACGATATCCCCAGTTTAACACCAATCGACCAGCGCTTGGTGGCAGTGATGGGTGGCCCTCAATTTGCTGCAGGAGACAGCCACGTCGCTGTCAATCCTTTTCCGTCTGTAAGTAGTTCATTTGAAAATGCATAGGCAATCTTAGGTGCATATTCAATATATATATTTTTATTATTGCAGTCTCAAATCCAGGACGTGCCAAGCCAGGATGTGGAGATAGAGGTGTTAATACAAGAGGACATGGTGCCCCTTGCTTCTCCTATGCAGGTTGCAGAGACTGCTACATGTGCGTGCATGAAATAGTTATGTAGATACCTATTGAATGATTAGTTTATTTTTCAGTTTAAATATATAATCTTTTTAATATTTTCATCAGTTGTCACACGTCCTCCATCACCGCAACGACAGAGAAGTCCTTTGCGGAGGTCTCCTCGCAGCAACCAGAGACAGCGTACTCGGGCTGGGAGGACCATGCTGGACCAAGACCGGGAGAAATTTGCAGAGATAGAAGCAAAGAGGGTTGAGGCCGAGACCCTCACGGCGAGAGCTTTATCTCAAGCTGTGGAGCAGCTGAAAAATTTATCAACAGCCATAGAGGGTCTGTCTGCAGCAACAAGAGAAGGTTGCCAGGCTGTGGCTGATGCTCTAATTATGATTGCTGCTGCTCTTCGGCCAGTGTAGTATTTATATTATTATTATTATTTTGCTGGACTGATTATATATAACATTAAAATAAACATTATAATTTAAAAGTTTATTATTGGTGTAAAATTATGTTAAATGTGATGAAGATGTCGGGCTGCCCACAGTTCTTGAGCTAGGCGTGCACGAGCTTCAACTCCCCTCCTCAGCTCAGCAGAGGCAGGCCCTTGTGGGTTATCTGTCAGTGCCTCCTGTGGGTCTTGCACTCCTTCCATGGATGCTACAGGTACAATGTCATCCTGACATAAACGTGCTTTGTTGCATATATTGTGCAATACACAGCAAGCATTAATTATTTTAGCAGCGGTGTCAGGATCATAGTGAAGAACTCTGTGCCCCAAAGTGCACCTCCATCTATTTTTCAGTAGTCCTATAGTGCGCTCGACAGTATTGCGGGCTGTGCAGTGCAGTTTAGTATAGTATTCTTCAACGGAGCCTTCAGGAGCATTCACTATAGGGGTCATTAGGTATTCCCTTTGAGCATAACCTGAATCACCTATAAAAACAGAAAAATACAATTACACTATTGCAACTCTAATAAATAACTCAAAATTAATTGTTTTCATGACAATTTTAACAAAAATTTACCTAGTAAGAACACTCTTTCCCCAGCATTGTTCAAAGTTATCAGCTGATTCTTGACGGGATGTTGGTTCCAAACAAAGCTATCATGTGTAGCTCCTCCAAACGAAGCATCAACACTAAGAATGTTGAGGTCTGCATCACAAATCTGCAAGAAAGACCATAGTTTACTTTTAACAGAATGATTTATGGCAAAGAGATCCGCTATGGGTTTCATTTTAATACTCACAATAAGAACATTTCTTGAATGGAAGCCTTTGCGATTATAAAATCGTTCTTCATTCCTTGCTGGTTTTATTATGGCAATGTGGGTACCATCGATGCAGCCTTCAACCGCTGGAATTTTAAACTTTTCATAAAATCTGAAACAGAATTTAATGTTAAGCTTAATAGACTATTCATAAATAGTGCCTATAACTATCACACATCAAAATAATGTGTTCATCAATTATAATAAGTATAAAATAGGGTAAAGGAGTATGTATTTACTTAGTTCATAAATACAATACTCTACTATTCTCAAATAAGAGAAAATTACTAAAATATAACTAGGTAGGTACCTTCTTTTGATGGAATCCCGTTCTTGTCTTGTCTGGGGGAATTTTAGCCATTTGTTGAGAATTCCTTCATTGTTGAGCGCCGTTGTAACTTCTTTTATTGCTCTTGAAACCGATTGTTGGGACATCATGATGCCATGTGTTCCACCCACTAATCGTTGGTAACTTCCCGTCGCGTAAAATGAAAGAGCCACCAAAATCTAGAAATAAACCAGTCTAGATTTTAATAATATAAAATATTTAAAAAAAAAATTACCCTACAATTTTCATGAAGTTTTTCGGAAATAGATGGTTTTCTAGTAGGTGCATAGGTAAACATAACCAAGCCAGCAAGCCTACATGACTAAAACATTGAGGCCTGCAGAGTGAAAATCCCACTACAAAATACCACGCATGAGAGTTCAACTTTGTGTTTACAAACCTTGTATCTTGAGGTTATATCACTACGACGCGAAGGCTTAGGCATCAAAGGCACTAAATCGGTACATATAACTTTAAAAAGGCTTTTGCTGACCCTGTAGCACTTTTTGAATTCGTCGTCGGTCATGGCAAAAGCATTTTCTGAATAGCGGGCTATTCTTCTTGCATTTCGCCTTTGCCGTGTGTCTTCTCGATGAGCATTGGTTAAAATATCACTTATAATCGCCAAATGTGCCATTTTCTCGTTTAAAATCACTCTGTAAATCACTAATAATCCTCGCACAATCTCTAAAAAGTTAACTTTTGGGAACTGTGAAATTTCTATCGCAAACTCGATTCCATTCTCGATACAAAACGTCAAAATCGCATCAAGAGTGCCAAAAAAGTTCATAGTTTCGAGAAGAGTCGATTTCATTTAGTTCCATAAAATTCCACCGATTTCGATTCCAATCGTGCGCTAGTTGCTCGGTCAAGAGTACCAAATTGCACGATTTCGATCCCAATTTCAAATTACGATTGGAATCGAGTCTCAAGAGTTGGCCGGCTGATGTGTGATTGTATTTTGTCCGCGGCCCTGGTGTGACCTCACTTCATCAGCACACATAGTCTGTTCAAAAAGAGATGAGTCGTAGCGTTACGATGAACTAACACTTAGTCGTACTGCAATGACAGAGCAGTGTTGACAACGCAACAAAAGTTATCAATTGGCACACGAGCGCCCTCAATTCCCACGAGACGCTTCTCTTTTTGAACAGACTCTACCAGGCCACAGCTGAACCTCAACCTGCCGGACGCAAGCCTCCCCCTGATAAGCGCCTTGTTGGCGTTAATGTATTCCCCCGCTGGGCATGCGGGTTGGGGATATTTATTCGTATGACAAACAGGCTAAAATAATCTTAGGCTATAAGCATTTTCTAAAACTAAGACTCACAGAAAACTATGTAAATATTCACAAACGTTCAGATTTAGTTAGGTCACTGCTTGTGGGATACCTACTATTGTTAACCGATATCGAAAAAGGGAGGTTAAAATAAATCGATAAATAAATTTGTTCTATGTTCGGCTGTACGTAATGTATGTTCGTCGCTTACCTTTTCAATTGTGGATCGGTTTTATAACAATAAAATTATTGCCTTTGTTAAACGTAATGAAAGAATCACCTGACGCCACTTCTATTATCTCTAAAGCAACAATGAAATACATGTGGGAATTTTCTAAATAGAAGAGCTATGGCTTCGCAGAAACGACTCCAAAATAAACATCTGGGTAAGTAGGTATTCAAGCGCTGAGTAAAGCAAGTGGAATAATATTTCGCTACACATTTAAGAATAACTTCGTGGAATAGGTTTCATTTCTGCTTCGTTGCTTACATTTAACCTATTTATAAGTCAACCTCTTTGTCATGGCTTATACAGGAAAAATCCATGACTTGACTTTCATGAAATAAAACATTTTATTGCACAAGTCAATTTAAGTTACTAATTTCTTCAACCCAGGGAAGAAGAATAAGTTTCCACTCTTACAAGCTTCTTCTACACTAACTTAACATTACACACACCCACATAAGATAATATTTTATTAAACCGTCCACAACATAAGATTTTAAACCTTCCAGTCACATAAAATGTGTGTGATAAAACTTAATTTAATATTTAATCGTTAAAGCCGAGATAGAAGACCCAGCGACACAGGTCGTCGGTAGGTTACATAGACAAGGGCGGCGACCTTGGACCACCCCCCACCCCGATCTCCCCGGCAACCCTGGGGGCGGTGGGTGGCCCTGGCCACCCTTCCAGGGGCGAGATGTGAGCTGACTTCTGAGGACCCACTTCTTTGACTGTTACTAAGCATATATCTTTGTATACGTGATCAACCGTGCTTTATGTCTTCCTGTTCGCATGGAAATATTGGGTGTTCAGTATCTTATTGTTTTTGTTGTTTGTTACAGGTAAAAGAACTTGTTTTTTTGGAAAATGATGAGTTTGCCGCTGCCGTTCATGGTAAGAACTGAATCGGTACAGAATGAGGGTTGTATGGGGTAGCTTTGGCATAACAAAGTGTTATATCGAGGTTTTTGTTATCATAATGCGTAAGCCCTCACACTAGTGTAATTTCTAAGAAATCATTTAATATTGCTAGATTCCTCGTGGTGTAGTTGGTCATTCCCGCACTGGGGGGAGAAGGCGGGTTCGAGCCCCGTCGAAGTAAACAAAGGACATTATTTGATTTCTTAAAGTGTTATGTCTTAGGAACATAACATAAAAACAAGCCTAAAATATGTGTCTATTCAAAACAGAGTTGTAGTGGTAACTGCTTATCATACTGGCGCGGCGCCAAGTCATTGATATATTGTCATATTCATACACTATCTGAATTCTTTAGATTACTGACATATTTTCGCATAAAAATAGTAGTTGCGTATATTTTGAAGACCGCCCAACTCGGATGCTGCAGTTTACTGCTGCTAAGAAGTGGCTCTATCCCCTTTGAGCCTACTCGGAAATCAAATAATTTCAGCCCGATCCGTTCAGTAGTTTTGGCGTGAAGAGTTAACAAACATCCATCCAAATTTTCTCATTTATAATATTAGTATGATAGCACCACCCACTGTCTACAAAGTTAGTTTCTGTTTGTCATGTCTAAATAAACCATCACAGCTGGTTTTTAAATTGATGAAATATCACACCCACACCGGAAAAGCGTTTCGATGTAGTTATTATTTTAATTTCTGTTTGCTTCACGTTCGTACTGCTCAATCATATCAATTGCTTGTTCAGTAAGGTCCAGAAATGTAACATAAAAACAATTTGATGCACTTTAGATTACAAATAAACAAGAATCTAAGGTCCTAATTAAAATGGCTGCAACAGTCTACAGTTAGCTTAACTGTAAATTCTAGTTTTCTCCGTCCATTCTTGTTTATTTTCTTTGATTTTTCTTCTTACTAATATTATAAGGTTTCGTTTATAATTCTTATGGCAACCTTCTGTCTCCATCATCAGCCCAGTTCGATGGTAGCATTAGCATGACATTGCACTGTCTCCAAACGTACCTATGCATGCTAAATTTCATCTCAATTGGTTGAGACTTATCTGGTTTAAAATTCAGTTACTAGATTTGACCCACACATACTAACAAGGTAAACAGGGTTCAGTGTGTCTACCATGAGTTGTCACAGTTAAATCGCCTGATGTTACTACAGTAGTTACGTAAATACGCATAATAGTTATCCACAGCTCATTTTAGTACCCAACTATCCGCTAGAGGCGCTTTAAAAGTTTCCATACATTTTTTACTAAAGTCGCTAGCGAGTATGGTTTGTCAAAACTCTTGGGAGACGCACAGGCAAGTTAAAAAAGCTTGTAATAATACTATGGTAGAATTAGTTCAAGAGAGTATAGTAGGAGCTAGTTAGCCAACTTGTGAACTATGCTCATAACTTGATAGTTATATTCCACAGCGACGTATCTGGCTGGCTGCTCCCGCTGGAAAGTTACTATTTGATTGCACTTAGTTTAATTAGTTCTGATTCACGAGATATGACGGTGATTTATGTTGCGTTATGTATGCCACGAGAGTTGAAATGAGCTAGAATTATTATGTTTCCAAATAAATTGCACTCGGGATTCTAGTCACTAAGGGCTTTTATACACTGACTGCACGTCTCAAATACACGGACGGCAAGTACGGTCTCAAATACAGTCGACAGCTGGCGTCGACCGCCGTCGAATTGAGAGTGTGCCATACCTAAGCAATTTTGGCTATTTTGTACTTCGAAATCGTTATTTAGCTCAGAATCTGTGAAAGCCTTCATATTTAGGAAAATGTTACTACGATCTTGAATTAAGTGTTTTATAAACGAAAGTTTTCGTGATAGTATATATTTTTTTAAATAGATCTTTTGCACAAATTTTGCTGTTTATCTCAGGAACAGCATACTTTTTTCTTCGGTTTTTGTTTTTCTAAGAAACCTAGAAGTATATCTTTAGTTGCGTCTCTTAATTTTTCGATAGGTTGTTTCATTAACTTGTAATTAGGTAAAAACAGTCGCTGCACGTCTCTGCTCTGTACTTCTCACTCGCGAGAAAACCATATCTTGTCATCCCGCTCGAAATCTATCTTGTAGCGGCGTTATTGCACACTCACTGCCATCGCTTGCAGTCAACTGCAGTCGGCAACTTACCGTCCATATAAATGGGCCCTAATGTTACTACCGCGTGCATTATTCAATTTGGCAGTTCAGTGAACCCTGCGCTATGATTTCATAAACATGCTATGTGAGCGCTGTTTTCCATTTTCAGGCAATATCATGAACCGGTTCGGCCGCTCTAACGCTAAGCGCGGTATCGATTTGCGTTAGAACAGAATTATACCCAATGTTGGCGCGGTTCCATTTCTAAGATAGTGTGAATTTATTAAACAGTCGCTCCGAAGTTTGGGAGATTAATAACTTTGTAAGTTAACATGAACGGCGAGTTCCACGCAGCTGTTAGCAGCATCCCCGCTCCGTTCGCTCGAACTTACTTTGAACTATATTTTAGTGCAGACTCTGCGAATTGCTCCCGGAAAGTTGACTCGGCAACTTTATACGGCCCCTCCCGCGCCCCGCGACCCTCCTTCAGTTAGAACACTTCTCATAACACTGGGTACATGAAACGCTTGCATGTGTGCACATAAAGCACAAGTTCGCGGCAACTCGCGCACCAAACTCCAGTGTATTATGTAATCTCCCGCGCTCTCTCAACTTCCTAACTTCGTCCATCGAGACGCTTACATTGTCGCGTGCGGTAATAACAGAAACTCCTTTAATGTTACTTGGAGTTGTCGCTAATGCGCCTCTAATTTGCCTTCGTCTCCCATCTTTGTGTATTTTCCTTATTTGGCTGGGAGATTTTTTGTTTGCGCACCCCGACCATTAATATTACACGCAATGTCGTTCACCTTGTGCTCCCCGTAACTTCGCCACGTGTCGGGTTAAGCCCTTCATAAATTCGTACCCACCGCCTTATCTCGGTATCAATCGTGGTTTAGCAAACATCCTTTTAGTTCAATGTGCTTGTCTGGAGAGCTGTGGAATTATTAATAGACAATTTATTGCGAAAACGTGCCTCTAAATAGCGCGTTAGTGTGACTGAGTCGTGGACCGACGACGTCTGTCATTATCATTATTCACTTTTTTGCAGCGCTCTAGCGTTCCGTAGACAGCTAGTTTTGGTTCACGCTGATGTTTTTGTGTTGCACTAGATACGATTAATCGGTCGATACTTTTGATACCACTAAGCTGCCTGTTAAATCGACAGTTGTAAGGAAAAGTGAGCAACAGTGTTTACGCGCTAAAATCTATTTAAGGCTACAATTTTCCTTGTAAAGAGGGCAGGGCACCGCACCGGTCGCGAGTGGGACGAATATGAACACGAGTCTCGCCGCAACTATCAATCACGCTGTTTCCGCGTGCTATGGCTTAGTGCTTAGCCTATTCATGTTTCGTACAGATGACAGACGCCCGCCATCTTGCCGGGGCCAATTCAGACGATCAATCTACACAAGTTACAAGCTCGCTTCCGGCTCCATACATCTATTAATCGAGCAGCAAGTTTCCCACGTATCATCTATTTGTGTAATTGCTTCATTCTTGGAGGCTTGTTCGATTATCTTGTCGTTTTAATTGCCTGTATTGCTGTTAAACGTGGTCGAAAACAACCTACGATAGTGCCGGGTAATTGAAGTCCGGGGCGTTCCCAATTAGGGTGATTAGAAAATGGCGCGGTCGACGCCAAATTGGATTATTGCCCGTGAAAGACTATGGCTCCCTGACATGCGACTTGTCGTATACAAAGTCACACTACCAAACCAACTCAATAGAAAAAGAAATAGCTATAGTAGGTGCGACGCAAAGTGTTGTATAGCTTTATCAGTTCCATATACGTTTGTTGCGCAATTCGCGCGGTTTATACACACACGTGCTATCTCTAGCTTCGAGAATGTTCGTGTGAACGCGCACTGCGCTCGCGTTCACTCGCAGCTACATTCAACTACAACTAAAGCGTCGCGTCCATAGTAACACATACATCGGTGCAGTGTGGTCTCGCTGCGGCTTGCACCACTCGTAAATAATAATTGTGGTTTCGCTGTCGTGAAAGGCGGTGTCCGGTGCATTCACCGCTCTCCGTATCGAATCTATCGCGAGATCGATACTCTTTGCCGCCAACGTACCTGCGCCTAGCCATCGGCGACGTCACCGCACGTGGCGCGCTCCGCTGTGTGAGTAGTCGCGAGCATACGGAATTCAGCGGTTACGCCACCTACCTATCGACACGAGTACAGCGGCCGAGTGCGACCGGCTAATAATAATAATTAACCACATCGTTATTATTATTCGAGACGGTGGCGTTCGCTGTCGCCGTCAGATACACCTAGCGACTCGACCGCGCCGCGTCCGCGTCGACTCTCGCGACTTTGTTACTATTGTTGACTGGGAAAGGTTCCCACCGTGTTGTGATTGCCTGATTGTTGGATTGTTGGATACAAGCGGACTTTATCAGGTAATGTAAACTCAACCTGAACTGTAAACAATGTGGGTTTGCTAAACGTGTACATAATGCATAATAGGTACGGGCTGGTAGCTCACCCTAGGGTGTTTATAGGGCGTGGGCCGTTCACTGACCTTGTGTGGAGTTGAGCCCCGCGTCGTGTTTATGCTTTGCTCGATTCTGCCTGAATACTCGATGCATGTTTGATATTAGTTCGATGTTTGTGCACATTGATTAGTTAGTCAAGTTTAATGCATGCGTTATTTGTATTTGAGCGATCAAATGTGGACGTACTAGGTTGTTTATTGATAAGACTCGAGATAAAGGTTGGACGTTGGTCAGAAACAACAATGTATGTGTAATTGTGTATCAACGGTTCATATAAGTTACTTAACAGTAAGTTTATTCAGAGAATATGGCTTGAACTAAAGATGCGCGACTGTGAATGATTCCAGTTGAATTATTCGACTTCACAAATCATTCGAACGATTCGACTGGCTAGAGCAGATTAGTAACTAATTTGGTTAGTAACCGCGAGTCGTTCGACTGTCCGAGTCGGTGTAGATTCGATATTCACCATAGATAGAGTCAGTGTCATCTAATAACTAACTTGGTTAGTAATCGCGAGTCATTCCATTCGACAGTCCGAGTCGGTTTCGATTTGTTATTCGACGTGGATAATCTATCAAAAAAATGCAGGGACTGAAAAATGGCGGCAAATTAAAATATTAAAAGTCAAAATAAGTTTGATAAAATTCTAATAACATATTTATTGATTTTAATTAAACTCACAGCTGGTTAGCCTTTTTTTCTTAATTATCCTTGTTTTGAAGTCGGTTAAAAACTACCTACACCAATTTAACAATCGCACCAGAATAATAAAATTACTTGCTAAATCTGTTCCCTTCGAATAGTTCATTAATTCCATTCACTTAACACCATCGATCGACTAACCAAATCGAATCGTAGCCATGAATGATCAATTCGTAGAGGCATTAGTAACTACTAATTATTAGTTGTCATTCGACTTTGAAGATTAGTATATTACTAATATTCAAGTCGAATGAATCAATTAGTAGTTGTAGATCATTCGACTAGTCAGATCATTCGAAGTCGCCCATCTTTAGCTTGAACACTGAATAACGTTCTTGGGGTCAGGAGGTCAGAACAAAATGAAAATATTCCATCAGTGCCTATGTTAACAAAAATATTGCACTTCAAAACTTTAACAAGACTACATGGGGACAAAGAATCATTCGTCAACTTACACCATCCTATTTGTTCCAACTTGTGTCAGTTGACAAATCGTAAAAAAGCTATAGGTACCCTTCGTTCTGCAACTCGCACATTAAAATTGACGAAATGCGGTTATATTTTCAAAATAAAAGAAAAAACTGAATATAAAGAAAATAATAGAAAAACTGACTTGATAATATTATATTGGCTTGACAAAACCAAAACGCCTCATAATTAATTTGAGCAGTTCCGTCGGAACAAAAATAAACTTCACACAGTTTGTCCTAAATCGAGGCGAATGCAGATCGCTTCCCGCGTCGTCGTGACGTGATCGATGTGTTCGAACCAGTACCGGTATAAATCCACGCTGCCCGTCGAATAAAAACTGTTCTGTCTGCCAGCTATTTATGAATCGGCTCTTTGTGATAGTGCACTGCTGTGAGCGTCCGTCACATAAAGGGTGTATGGAGTATTCTAATCAGGCTATTTCTTTATAAAAATCAATTAATCGTGTAAAAAATAGCTCCTTGGGTTGTCTAATAGCTGTTAGCTTTCCGAAACATACAGCAGGTACGGTGTATTCTAATCAGGCTAGGTATTTCTTTTTATTTCTTCTACATAAATATCGAACAAAAATAAATATTTTCAGTTTGTCCTAAGTCGTGGCGAGTCCAATCGCTTCCTGCGCCGTCTTGCCTTGATCGATGTGTTCGAATAAAAACTCTTGCTATTTATGAAACGGCGGCGCTTTGTGATAGTGCACTGCTGACGGACGCTCCGTAACTTACAGGGTGTAGTGTTGGTGGAGTATTCTAATCAATGAATATTTTTGCTTACGCGATCTGATGGCATTATTATTAGTTATTATTGCGTTTATTTACCCTATTTTTCCCGACGTTTCCACAGGTTTACACTGTATGACGATGATAACTAATCATGTATTCTAATCAAGCGACTTTTTTATGAAAAAATAATGTTGATAAAGCAGATTTTTGAAAATAGGGAGTGATTTTCACGAGTTTGTTGTCCATGGCTTTAACTGACAAGTTAAATTATCATAAATTTCAAATCAAGAGACTTCTTTATAAAAATATATTTACGAAATAGCACATTGGATTTGGGCCTGTCAAATTAAAAAACAATATAGCACCTGCATATACCGTGTTTTTAAAATGGCATTTCAGTGACCACCTCTATTCCTCCGTAAGAGATCCCCGCCATCTATTGAGTTCTAAAGGTTTTTTCTTATTTAGAAAACGTATGAAAACTCCGGCTGAGTTTAGGTAGTAAAATTTTGCTTAGACTCTACTTATTTATTTGAAGCATAAGACGGTTATGTATGTAATTACAATACTTACTACAATCATATTAAATCTTTTTAAACTTTCACGATTTGATAACATAATTTAATGATTATTTATATGTATTTATCGCGTACCTTTGTTTTTATTTCCCCTACGTTTCTACCGCATTACAGCAATATATAATCATTAAATTATACAATCATATTCTTTCACTCTACATCCAGCAAACACCCTGTACAATAGTCCAATAGCAGCATAGATAAGCACTAACACGTATACGAGACTGGGTTATACGACTATTTCACTATGCATGTGGATTTTAATCGAATTCGTTGTTTGTGTATCTATATGAATTGCAAATGTGATGTACGGACTTGCAGTCTCGTGTACCTACACTATAACATGCAATACAGAATTGAGGATGATTGTTTGGAGTCACGGCTTTAAATAGATAATTGTATCGATATTATTTTACCTTATAAAACATAAAATACAATAAAGAAGGAAATGTAGAGAATCTAGGAAGTACAAAGGGCGGCCTTATCGCTTGTAGCGATATCTTCCAGGATGGGCTGGGGATAAAAGAACAATGTAGACGGTAGCATAGAACAGAAAGCAATATTAATATACCTACCACTACATACTACAATACATAAGATGCCGTATTCTACCTACATGCATAATAATGAAACTTAACACACATAAAAAAATAAAGAATAGAAAATAATAAATGTGACACGCATAAATAAATAATGTTTATGAAGCAGTTTTTGAAAATAGGGAGTAATTTTCATTTAATATTTTAAATTTAATTGAAATCACTCCTCAATCACTCCATGGCTCTAACTGACAACAAGTACACAAAAAATTTACAATTGTAAATACATACAATACAATTTACAGCGAAATACCTACCGAGAAATATCGCAGTCTGATATCATTGAATTGCCGCATGGTAACCCGGTCACTTTCGCATCGTGTCGTGCAATCAGCCAACAAAAATGTGCTGTCATGTCTCGAATTCTGCGAACGCTCACTAAATATTTATTACTGAAATGCGGAAAAGCAGGCTGCGAGAAAAATAACGCTTACACAGTGTGAACATTGCCATTTCGAAACGTGATTAACATTACAATCAATACGGGCGAACGTGTTTAAATAATGTATAAGCATTTTGATAGTGATGTCACCGCTCTATCTTTACCCACATATACGAGTTTTATGTATGTATATTCGAAAGCGTCGGCTCTTTTGATTAAAATATCGTGTCGAGAAATGTCGCGTCGGGGCTGAATGTCGATAAATTATATCACGTAGCTGTGACTTTGGAGAATGTAATCTGGAATTTTATTATGAAGAGATTTAGATAGATGTTATTGGAAAATTGTTCGCGCAGAATTGCTGTTTGTTTTAGTATTATGTAGTTCTTCATATACACAAATAGCTTATACGTTAGGTAATTGTAAGGTAATATAACAATGGAGAATAGCATACAGTTTGTACTAAGAAACAGTATTGAGATAAATGACATTTGAATCTAGATTCAAATGAATTTAAAACACATTCAATTTAAAACTTATATACTTATGTATACAAAAATATGTTAACTGAAATAGTCCCTTACAAAATTTGTGTTATTTTTAACTGCTACACTATCGCTCGTTAGTAATAATAATCACAAAGATCTTCTAAAACACAAAAGCCAAAAAGTTAATTTTAAGTCTCTTGTAACCTTGAAACATTCGAGTCAATATACCATGTTAACACAAAGCAAAAACCGGTCCAATGGCGACCACAAAAACTATTCCTCCAATCGCACATTGTCACGCATAAAGAAAACATTTAGTAGGTATACATTTTGTAGACGCTTAACCATCAAAAATAAACGAATATTAATATTACCCTGGAATTTGTGTCCCCTTGTAAGAACATTATAGTTATTAGTACCTAACCACAAAATTACTCGCAAATATTCATATTCATTTTATTACTCAACGACTTACCATGAAAAACCATCTTCCATTTATGACGTACATCCGTAAGAATCCGGTTCTATTTATTAATTTATTCGTGTAATAAATTATCCCTAACATGTATTACGCCGTGATCGTAAGACTTTTCTAGATTAGATTAATTAACTAGATACCCGTATCCATTACAACCATCCTGGCTGTGCTGAGATAAACACTACTGTTTTTAAACGACTCTAAATTCATTTAATGTTGTAAAACTAAAGCAGTCATAGTTCTCTTCGGAACCAGAAATGCTCGTCTTTCCTTCTTTTCGCGCAATATAAATTGACTAAGATGGAACTAAAATCTTAGGTCTTAAATGTTTTATTAATATCTAATTGTTCTAAAATGAATGCAATCATGGTAACCCGGTCACTTTCGCGCTTTCTACTATAATTACGCGTTAAACAAAGAAAACGTAAGCCTTGAGGGAACGGTTCCTATGTGAATTAGACGCTATCAGGAGATGGGGCTTATTGGGGCATTATATCTCGTAATTTCAGACTTTCCCCAACTCCTTTGGCTCTTGCGGGTGAATAACAAACCATTCATCGCATCATAATGTACCAAACTTGTTATAAAACATGAACCCACGTTTCTCTTCGCTACTATTTCATTCTTGTGCGAAACTCGCCGACACTTATCTCGACCTACGCCACTGCAACTTTCTTTACCCCCTCCCAACTCGTATTCAGAGAATAGTTCCAAGACCTGTTTTATGTATATTATATATGCAGGCCGACTCGGACCGGTTTGAGTAGGCTCGGGCCAGGCCTGATAGAAATGAGGAAAAAAGGGTCAATTTTATTGCTGGATTCAGCTAATGTGGTTGCGAAATTAACTATCAGTTCTAGACTAAATACCAGCATCAAGTTTCTTCCAAGAGAAGTAATTTATGAACATCCTTAAACATGAAACACGATGCAGTTTATAGTCTACGACTACATATGAAACGATCGCAGAGATAAGTTATCTAAAGCAAGCAACACCAGCTGGGACCTACCTAACCTATGCCATTCTGACATTTCGCTCGATCCCTATCTAATATAGCGCTATAGGAAAGCATTGACTCAATTTGAATCCTCTCGAATGTGCTATCAGTTATTTCAACTTAAAACTTGCCTATAATTGTTATCCGCTAAGTTGAAATGCTTCAAGAAATAATTGGTCTCACAGACGCCTGGTCTGTCCCCTATCGATTCGGACGTCCTTGTGTTTAATTGAAGTTTTAATTTATGGAAGGTTCCCATTTCTGTCTTGGCTTCGGAATATTGATGCTGCGAAATTGGGTCGAACGAAATTTATTACTTATCTACTTATTTATGCTCGCGGCTTCGCAGTTTCGCATTCGCACGCGTTGTTTCGATGGGAACGTTTATTTCTATCCCAAGAGAACAGATTTATGTGATTAAGAGTAGTCTGCTTTAATCTAGGCCTAGCCTACCTGTATGCAAAATTTCAGACTGATCCGTCCAGTAGTTTTGGCGTGAAGAAGTTACCTACATACAAAATCATCATTTAATCTAACATAAGTGTCGTCAACTTATCACATTAAAAAATAATAATAAATATAAATAAAAACATTTTATTAAAGTCAGTACCTAGTCCATATTATGTTCATCCTGATTAGATTAAGGTGCGTTCAGAATTAGTAACAAAACATATAATGTGGATTTATAAAGTATACTTAATCTGGTAGCGCCTTACACAATATCAAAGCAAGAAATAAAATCACCAAGTCCATCAGTTATTTCCGAGGAAGGAAATGTCACAATTTCCTAAGACGATTGGGGGCAAGGTACCTTGTAAAGCAGAAACGGATCCCGGGTGATTAATAGCGCACCGGCAAGATTGGGATTACCTTCGCTAAGTCACGCATGGCCGGCTTCCAATTGGTTCTCCATTGCCAAATGCTTGGTTTATTGATTACCTTCCTTTGAGGTCCTCCTAGCCGAATCTTAGGCCACGACGGCCAGCCTCAAAGTAGACTGGCCAGATACGCAGGATATATTACAGTGCACAAGTGTATGCGCGAACACCCTCATTCTCATAATCCGGTGGGACGGTAGACCGACGACTGGGCAGAGGTCAGGTCACATATCTTTATAACAACGAGCTATAAGTAACATGAGCTAGGAGCGAGCGATAACAACTAACTGGCTAAAGGATTCTTCAGACCGGCCAAAGTCATGGTTTATCGTTTTAGCCAGTATTACCTACAACGTTATTTTAAATTTACGTTCTAAACGTGCACCCGTACGTAACAAAGCTGCAATGCCAGATTTTTGACGCATGAGAGTTCACCGTACGTCTATATATTTATAGCGTAGCATCAACATTCCCGAGTCGAATTTAGTGATTGCACGTCTCAGCTCACAGTTCCTCTGTCACTATAGCCACAGAATGCCAAAAAGTACACTCAAACTCTTCTAAAAATATTACACTTGGCACTGAATTAAACGGCGTTAACTCTTTGAACCGAGGCCAACTTTCAATACGTGTGTTATGTACTACTACGTTATCATTATCACGGTTTGATAAGGAACATAGGTACTCTGTTATCTGGGTTGTTATGATACGCGTGTCTACGTACGTTGCCAGGTTGCTATGAATTGCAACCAAGTAATAGCCTTGTAATCGAACGATAGGTACCATAGTCGCTTGTTAACTAACAAAGCTATTATCGAGAAGGTTTCCAATACCTCTGTAATATTGGGCTAGTCTAGTTAAGAAAAAAAGAAACAAATGGAAAGGCCGAAACGGCAAAAGGAGAGCGGTCGGGCTAAAAAACGATGGACTGTCGATATCATCCAAACAGCTGAAAAGAACTCGGAAGAAGATGAAGACGTAAGAAGGTTCTAGACCGAGAGAAATGGGCCAAACTGGGGGAGCCCGTTACCCAAAAAGGGGTCCCTGATGACCACTAGCAACACAAATGCCAAAAGCAGGGCATAAAAATAAAAAAACAGGCTTATTATTATTATTATTGTAGTTACGAAATAGAAATTCTAAGATTTTCTTATTTTGTCCTTTCTCTTCAGTTTCATACCTAAATAGGCAAGTTTCGTGCCAATAGATAATCAATTTGTATACAATGGCTGTTAACTGTCTTATTATACAGAACCACTCAATAAATCTAATATCCGCTCTACTTTCTCAAGCCACACAAATTCAGCCCCTAATCTTATAATCTTTACACTTCGCAACAAATAGAATCCTAAGAAATACTTCTAAAGAATATCCCCAGCGCTGGCCTAAATTCGGGAAGTTTTGAGTGGCCGATATTCCGAGGGGTGGCGTTTGAAAAGACCAGTATTGCCAACGCCGCAAAATAATATTAACTTAGTAACGTGCTTATATATTTTGATCGCAGCGGAATATTTTAGCTCGTGAATTTTTCTGGCGACGACAGCTGAATGGTGATTTATAGTCTGTACTTGATATTCCAGTAAGTACAAATTTGGTGCCTTATCTACTAATAGCTGCGCCCCGCGGCTTCGGATGCCTATCCCACGGGAACTCATTTATGGGATAAAAAACAGCCTATGTGTTATTACTGTTATTAGATATATATGCAAAATTTCAGCCCTATCCGTGCCGTAGTTTTAGCGTGAAAGATCAACAAACATACATACATATATGTTTACAAACTTTCGCGTTTATAATATTAGTAGCATATTACTTCTTTTCTTTGAAACGACAAGACTTGCTTAAAAAAGTTTAGAAAATTCTCAAACGAAGTGACACAAAGTTAAACAGTTGGCAACACTGCTCGACCTCGGCGAAGGCCGAGCCCCGGCTTTTATTGATTTTTTATGCGCATTGTCCATTTCCTCGACTCGGGCCGTGGTCTGTACGGTCGCAGCCTCCCGTTGCCGGACCGACATCCCTCCCTGAATACTCGTCGATATTTCTACAATAAATGTGTTACGATTTCTTTGTTTACTTAGAATTGCCCTGTTTGTATTGTAGTTCAAACTTCAAAGAGTTCGCTCCTGTTTGATTGTACGGTGTTGCGATTGAATTTGTGTTGTTGCTCCTTTGTTTGGTTCAGATTTAGTTTATTGATCTTGAAATAAATCTTGTTCGTTGTGTTCAATCACTATCATTATTTTCCATAACAGGCGTTTGCGTTCTTAGGGTAAAACCATGCTTTCTGTTTGGTGAAGTCGGCCCTTTTATTCTGATTTTGGGCGATGGGTTGTGCGATACAGTTTTCAACTTTCTTTCGTTTTTTCTTCGCGCTTTCCAGTATTATATTACGCTTTTGTTCATCTATTATTAATATTATAAAAAGGAAAGATTTGTATTTTTGGATGTTTGTAACGAACAAACACAAAAAAGACGGTTAAAATACCCATTATTATGTTTGTGAATGAAATGCATAACGCAAATGAGGGTCATATTTATTTGAAGTAATTGTAATATTTAGGTTTCTATTTCTAGCTTTTTCTGAGCAGTTACTTAACTGAACCTCCACCTTTATCAGTTTGTCCTAATCATACTAAGGAATTTTATTTTTCTTTTCTTACAGATATAAGGACTGAAATACTACAGCACTCTGGACAGTAAAGTAAGTTTTATTTTCATAATATTTACCAGGATTACAATAATATATTTACTTAGGCTCGGTAGTCTGGATTTTATGACACATTGCGACAATTTCTGTCACTTTCGTTTCATAAATTCGATTTATTAATGAACAAAGTAACTTAACTTGTAAATTCACACGCTAGTTTACCCCAGTCGCATTCGCCGTAATTATAACTTCAGATATTCAAGCTACTCACAACGCGTGACCCCGCATTAATATGCACATATTTTAATTCACTTTTTATCTCGTTCTGACTTGTATGTTCTTTTATAAATCAACATAAAAACAATTTGTCTTCAGAGATCAAACAAGCTATTATTCCATAAAACTAGTTTCAGTTAATTACAAATTCGTCGTGCTCGCTAACCGTGAATTAATCTCTAACAATACCATCTCGTGCTTATAAAATTACTCGTCTTATCACCTTTAGTATTGTCTAAAATAATTGAGTGATTTCACGCAGAGGCAAAGCACGAAGTCCAAAATACTCAGTAATTCCAATTTGGGACGTGCCATCACGAACGTTTGCGGAATTCATTCGCAGTGTGCCGGCTCTGTCGTCAACGCAGAAGCATACGTGAATGCTTTGTGTCGAGCTAGCGAGGCGATGTCGCACGGCTCTCCGTCTTTGTCCCCGCGTGAGTTATGCCCTGCCTCCCGGCAGTCGCTGGATGAACGCTAACCGCGCTACAAATCATCGACTCTGCTAACTCAGTTCGCAAGCAAACCCCTCAACCACCCCTCTACGCCGTCTTACCTAATTCTCACCCTATACCGAAACATCATGCCGCCTACGACCGGCGAAATTGACACGAAAACCCACTAGACGCAGACGCCATAATCGCTTGCGCTCGCAATGTGAGCGGGCCAAGCGCGGCACGGCACATACGATCATTAAACGTATATCTGTTAATAATAATTGCGATTGTCTGGTTGTACGTGCGCAGCGAGTTATGGCGCAGTTGCCGGGCGGCTTGCGAGACACCTCCCCCGCCCGCGCCACTCTCCTGCCGACCTCTTGGATGTGTAGCGAGCGACGACGGCGCATCTTGACATGAAATGGCATTCAGTTTCGTTTTGTGACGGTTGAATGGGTCCACGGTCTCGCGGATGTGGCATGAATAGCGATACCTTCGAATCAGCGATGCCAGCAGCAAAATGTCGATTCAGCTCTACATGCCTTCTGAATTCCGAAACATTTGGCCTAACGAACGTCATGAATCAGCGTTACGAGCGACCGACTTGAAGCGTGTTTTTATTACTATTTTATGCAGACTTCCGCTTGGCCCTGACACTAATTCTGACCAAGTTTGGTGGCCAAACATTATTTGGAGGCTGTTTATTTAGTACCTACTCCATAAATGAACAAGTTTGAACACGGGCCTAATAGCTTAATTCAACGTCGAGATCTTTATAAATGTCAATTGCTACTTATGCTCGAATATAGCAACGAGCATTATTAGTAACGAGAAATCGTTAAGCAATTTAAAAGTAGGACAGAGTCATACGAGCCTGAGAAGTGATTGCTAAAGCGATGCTGATTCAACTGCATTGTGACCTCTGGAAGATCTAGCAGTTTCCGTTGGCTTGCACATTTTTACGACGCAGCGGGCGTCGTCTTGCAATATCTGCGGATATAGCGCTTGCTATAGCCGACTACATCACTGTTGGCAGAGCTGCACGCTATAGCTAGCTATACATACAATATAGCTGTATCCATCTTTGTGTGCGGGTGGTAATTTAACACAGGCTCGCCGAGGCGAAGTGTTCACTACGACCGGTCTCCTACGTGATCTCGAAATACGCTTCTCGACTTGATAATAACCGTGTATGGGTGTACGTCGTCGACACATACATTTCGGTTGCTTCTCAGTAGTCTTACTCGTCTGATTGTGATAGTGATTCAAAATACCCTTTCGGAATTGCCGGCATGATTTGACCGCTTTCATAACCCGTTTACTCCTAATGATTAGCCAAATGTCGAAACCTGATTTAAAAAGTGGATCTAGATTCTTGATCATTTTTGGATAACTTTGTTTACCGGAATGAAGGTCGCCGATTATTAGAACGAAATCGATAAAAAATATTACATCGCTGTGTTATCTAAATGACTGCTCTATTGAAATGTCGATGAGGCTATGAACTTTTTTATGCCTAAAGAAATAAAAGTTTTTGAAAACTGTCTCCGGCGATATTCCTAAATATAATTGTGCACATAAATATGTCTCAAGTCCACGAGAGAGTTGACTTACAGAAACATTTTCAACATCTGATAAAATCGGATGTTCTATAGATCTATAGGTATAGGATATATTAGGATATAACACACTAAACTAAGTGGAATCGACTTGTCTGTTTGATTAATATTGATGGCACTACACAAACAGTTTCAAACTCCAATATAATATAATTACTGTAGATTTGGCTCAGTATCTACTAAATTTGAGATGATATATGCTTTGGAATGACTATAAATTCTGAGGGAACTGAAATAAGTAGAGCATGACTCTTACGTAAAAACATTTCCTAACTTTAAACACATAAACACGATTCATATAGTTTTTTTATAAAAGTTTGACGAATTCATTACGGATGTAGGCGGGTTAACTACAAAACTTATTTGTGTTGGAAGAACACCAACGTTGCAATTCATATCGGCGAACTGTAATAACCAAAAAACACTTGATGTTGTTGATTTTTGACAGAAATTGCACTGCTTGTCGATTTGCACAAATCCTAACGGGTTTCGAGAATGCTAAAATGTTATATTAGAATAAGTTTTTATAAATAAATAAAAATACGAGCTCATTCCTACAATGCTTATACAAATAACTATATTTCAACTCGACGACTAAACCAGAATTTAGAGTTTTATAAATCAAAAACACGGTTGCTTGAGAATTACTCATCTTGATCTTGCTAAGCCTGCTGGTTCTCATACTAACTTCGTACTATACTGTAGTTGTAGCTATGACAGCTATCAAAAACAACCGAGTCGAATGGCAATTGCTTAAAATAGCCAGGGATTCTAATCAAGGGGATAATGTGCAACCTTTGGCCCCGCGTTACCGCGAAGCAATGCGCAATTCGATAACGCAGACCAAGGCCGGACGGAAAGCGACTCTTTTAGCTATATCTTGCAGCCACACGTCATCCGAATACTTTTATTACTCCGCTCCTGTGCGAAATAACCTCTAGTTCACTGGGGTATTTTATAACCCAAATAGCAACCTATTCAATCGAAATATGTCTGCAAGAGTGTTTTATACTGTTTTCATTAAACTCCTAATCTGTGTCGGTAATATCTGGTTCAGCGGGGTATTTTATAACGCAAATAGTAACCTATTCAATCGAAATATGTCTGCAAGAGTGTTTTATACTGTTTTTATTAAACTCCTAATCTTTGTCGGTAATATTTGGTTCAGCGGGGTATTTTATAACGCAAATAGTAACCTATTCAATTGTATTTGCAAGGGTGAAATAGATTAGTTATTACTGCATTTTTTAAACTCTGTCTTGAGTTCAGGATAAACTTTGGCGTATAAAAACAGCCGTGATGGTTTATCCACTTCTATTAGTGAAAGTTAACTAAAAAGAAAGTTAAACATATATATATCAAGGACTAGAAGAGAGTTTTGGGTTGTTTCAATCGTTTTGATGAATATTCTAAGCTTATTGGTAAAATAGTAAGAATGTTTGTGAACAAACCGCCCATTTCTAACCTAAAATTCACTCTGTATGCCGAGTGTGTACTGCCATACTATTTTCTATAGAAATGTGACAGCAGCGCTCCAAGCGGGAAGTTTACATAACTTTCAAAACGAACAAACAAGTAAAACCATTACTTTTTTATACATTGGTTATCTATTTTATGCATGGTTATATTGAACCTCACGTTTCAATAACATCTTATCTCAATGAATAAGATAAGATATGATTGTTCAGCAAAGAACAAACCTGTTGCCATGTACCTCGAACGAACAAAATAATGTAACAAGGAAAGAATGAGATAATGCAAGGTCGCGTGATTTCGGCAAAAAGCAACGCTTGGACAAGAATGATGTCAGGTAGCTCGCAGCACAATGGATGTTATTGCGTCATGTACTTCTAAGGGGCATCCATAAATTCACTTGAGGCTATTTTGGTGACTTTTTTAAACCTTATTTGCCGAAAAACAACCAAGAAACGAACAACCTTAAGTAGAAGTTGTTAAATTTCGTAGAAAAAAATTACGTAAGCTCCTCTCCCGCACGTGCGATTGGGTGAGATTTGGCTCGATACCCTAAATGTCTCACATTATTGATGAACGGCTTACAAATAAATCTTGCCACAACACAGTAGTTCATATTAGTTAGGCTGTGACTACGTGGATAGACTATTCTAGATTACCTATTTCCCCGGAGCGTTTCAACCAGCTCGTAAATACCACGCTCGGCATCAACCACGGCTGAGCAAGCAAAAACTAAACTATCAAATCCAATTCCGATCGTGTTTCCAACTAATTCTATTAATCTTTTGTCGGATTACCCTGAAAGGGCTTCTTGGTCTAATTTTAACGCTGGATTTTGTTTTATTATGAACGGATCAGGCTGGGAAAGTTGCAGATAGAAGTACCTACGACTAGACGTGGAATAACAAGCGAAATATTATCCATACTCTAAGCTCCCATTGTATAAATAAATTCATAAACGACCATAAAACGCGCGAGCAGGAATCATAGTTCTCTCTGAGAGTACGTATCTATTTGCTTTTTTGAGCATGTTGTCAAATAAGCCACTTTGCAAGGTCCCTAACATCAATCCAGCTATTTATAGAATCTGTTCAAGCAGTTTGTCCGACAGTGGATAGAACCGCACAACTTGAGCTGTTACGACGCAGTTTGTATCTTCAAACACACTTTGTAGTACACGGCGATGTTTTATTGTTTGTTTGTTGTATCTTGCCGTTGTTATATTACGATCTTGCTGTGTAGATTGCGTTTTATTCATTTTCTTCGGTCTGATTTGAGTCGTATGAATTATTGTAATAGCACATTAGGATTTATATTATACCCGTACAAGCTTTAGGCCGCGATATTATGTCATAATATCTAGAAATATAGTGTGGGTCAAATTTTAGCCCAGTCCATTTAGTAGTTTGGGGAAGGATTGTGCCTTCCCCTATATTTTAATCATTCAACCCACTAAAATGGAAACGATTTGAATCGCATATACGAAATCGGCGAAGTTGAATATAATCGCAATATTCACACTCGTAGTTACAGAGCATTATATTATAGGTTCTTTGAATTTTGTTCTTCTTCTTATCTAAATCGATTTTCTTCTTCAAATAAAACCCCCACAAGAAGTCCCTTCATCAGGTTATTAATAATAAATTATTGCAAATTATAATCGAAAACCAAAAAAGCCTTTGTTGTCACCCCGATATAAGCCTGACAATATTTATTTTATAATAAAGTAACCTTTGACTTTAACAGTTATTTACATCCTGTCGGTAAGGGGTCTTGGATGTTTTTCCTTCGCTTCCTTTTTTATTTACGCCATGTACTTTACCTACCTACTTGTGACCTCTTTGCGTTTTATAATAAGGAGGAAAATGCGAGTCACAGTCGGTAGCCATGCGATATCTCTACTTATTCGTGCTATGGTTCTAATACCAAGTACCTACGTTTTAAATTCCGTAATAATTATACGGTAGTTATATTCTAATAATGTTTTAAGATATGTGTAATATAAAGATATTCCGGCAATTACGCATTAATTGACAATTTATATAGATTTAAGGTCAAAATTAATCGACGAGGGTATTCATAAACTCGACACACGAGACCGGACACACGGTTGTCCATCTTTTGCTAAACACGCATTAGCGTAATTTTTTTGTTGCAAACAAAACTTATTTGAACCCTACTTAATAAACGTTCTGTGATTAATTAAAATACTTACAGTGCTTAACATGTATCATAATTATGGTACCTACCTACGGCGCTCGTGCTCTTTTCTATTCGACTATAATAACGTCTTATTCCTAAAGTTCAACAAAAAAACAAATCCATCATCTTTCTAACCAAAACAACAAGTATCTATATCTATAACTACACAATACAACACCAATCAGAATCTTGTAACGGGGCTTCCATACAAATGAATGCTTACAGCTTCGCGCCGCAAAAACTTGCCTCGCTCAACTTGGAGAAAATGTAATAACCGCTCGTGAATCAATTAAAAACTATCCGAGTCAGGGCTGCCGGGGCCATCAAATAATTATTTATACTCACTCGTATTTTTGTCAGATTTTTCTTGTATTTCCGGTTGCATTTTGTATTATTTTGGAGTTTTTAAGACACAGTCCCACGAAAGAGCCTCTAGGCCATAGCTTATTAGAACCACTTATATTGTGAACAAAAACACAAAAACCACACAATTCTCTGATTCCAAATGACAAAGACAAGTTGAACTTGGTTTGGCAACGAACACGAAGCGGTCTCACTACGGAAAGGGCCTATCTAACGATTTAAATCTTGGCATCCGAGTCATCTGACACACATAATCAGCGGTCCCGTACATTTTTTTGTGTTCTTATCTCATTCTCCATCTACCTCTAAACTAAACTACTTCCGCAGTGCCGGCTTGGCCCTTAAGAAGGCTACGAACCCCTCCCAAATCTCAGCGGCCGGCCCGAGAGAATTTGTTGTTGTTTCACGTAGAATCGCATCGTGTTGGCCATTCCGCGACATTCGCCTTATTTTGGAATTGTGCTCCCTGTGTCGCATTGCCCCCCGCGTTTGAGCGAGCGGTTGCAGAAATTTTAAGGAATTTCTCAATTTTTTATATTTTTTCGTACTTTGCGATTCATTTTGAATAAACGACTGATTTCAGAAATATTTTTGTTTATTTCTAATAGTGAATATATTTAGGATGTTTGCAGTGTGACAGATTTTCGAATAAAGGTGTCGAACATGCATAAAAAATAGCTTGAAAATGACTCGATTTGGTGGTCAAAATATGGCAAATTAGTTTCACTCTCATTCAAATATCATAATGTTTTTTAAAAAACGAAAACACTACAAACATAGCTATTTGTCATCCGATTATGTATGCAATATTTCAATACGATCGGAATCGTAGTTTCCAAATGAAGCGGGAAGTACGTTTGTATGGGGGCTAAGGTATCCGTTCTGTTCTTAAGCTCAATTGACATTATTCCGAATCGACATATACTGCAAAATATATGTCGTCACTGTAATAGGGGGTACATTCCAGTGCCTGTTCACAGTATTCCAGTAGCTTTCCAGCCCTGGATTCGTCATAAAAGCGTCATAGAATTGTTAAGTTATAGTATGGGGTAACAATCGTAGTAGGTAATTTAAAATGAAATTTACATTTCTCAATTAAAATCCACTACCTACAAGTTCTAGACATTACCTGTTACTAATAAACTTGCAAATCGTACATGTCACATCTGTAATGTTAGCGTAGAAATGTCTGCAAACAAACTAACTGCAAGTTACCGTAACAGTAGCAACCCTGAAGTAAAGTTTACCACTCGGCAGACAAGAGTTTGATTTACGCTCCGAACTAGCGGTGTTTGCGGCCACTCGGGGTACTTTGTTTGTCACTTTTTGTTTGTTTGTTTATCCCAGTAGTGGGGTGGTCGGTGCGCTCAGGTGTGTATAGCCTCTAACTATTAAAATGAGCTTTATTATAACTGTTTTAATGCTTGTATTTGCTTCTCTTTGATTAACGAGTCTGTTGTTCGGTAAAAATGTCTCGTAAAACTATGGTTTATCCATTTTGAATGAAGCATGTTAGTAAACAAAATACGACACAAATAACAAAATCTCACTTGCTTGGCGTCGAGTTTCAGATATATTTGCAAACAATTTTTATTGAAGGGAGCATCTAATATCGACAAGTAATGTAAATTACGTATACGCGCCAACAAAGTGAATTTTAGGTTAAGTATGGGCGGTTTGTTTACGTTTATGCTTCATTCAATATTGACACGGTATAGGGGTGTAATTTTAACATCGTTGATGTTCTTTTGCTTTTCACTTTTATAATTTTTAATAAAACACAAATATTCTAGTATAACTATAAAATGCTAGGTAGAATCGTGACGTGAGTCATCATGCAAAGTAAACGTGATTGATGCTTGAGTTATGAACAACTTAAAATTAAAATAAATAAATAATTAATGCTGGACGATTCACACAACAGCAGGTAACTCAAATAACCTGAAAAATAATTATAATTACCTATGTAATGTAAAACTAGCTTTAATTTACCGTAAAAACCGTAGCCTATAGATCTGGCACGGCGCGTCGCAAAATTTAAACCCTTTCATTCTTCTTATCAAGTTAAGATTTGTTTTATTAGTTTTGGCGTTCTTATCTTTACAAACTTTCTATAATATACGTGACTTTGATTCTAAATCTTGTCACGTATGTCCCACCCAACAATGCGAAGGTGTTAGCAAACAGTTTGCACAAGTAAACGAAAATGCTTCGTGCGTCACCTTTCACACGTGAATGTTATATTTATATTTGCTGCGGAACTGATATTGTTATACGTACATATTGTGTAAGTTTGACTATGTATGAATCGAGTAAGCTGTTGTCAACGAAACTTCTCTCGGCCTTATTTGTCCCATTGATTGCAGCATTGGTGGGATAGCCGCCCCTAATCTTTCCAACTCTTGTGTCTGTGGACCGCCTCCGATAATCAACGAAACTTAATGTTAAACGAGTCTTCATCAAAACTTCTGCTCTACTTTCATTATATCCACAGTCAAAGAGTGGAATGTGATTCCTGCGTCTGTTTTCTCATTGGTGTACAATCTTGGATTCTTCAAGTTCCAGTGTAAATAAGTTCATTCTGGAAAAGCGTGCTCCATCTTAGACCACATCTTCACTTTCTTAAAGTGAAGAAACGTTTGGGCGCTTGACCATCTTCAATCTTTTTTTATAATACCATACAAACGTGAAAGGTTTACTTATACGCTGTTTATTGTTGACTGTCCAAAACTAGAGGACCCACACACAATTGAAAAGCCACGCGACTCGACGAACCGCGATGCGTTGTATCTAATCCTATCAATTTACTATACACTGAATCACATTGTAGACAGCCAAAGACTTATCGTCGCGTCGTTGGGTGATGATAATGAAGCGAGACCTTTATATTGGAATTTTTAATTGGCTGTTTTGACAATATAAGCATTGTATCCACAACACATTAGCAAACAGTGTCTTTAATTTGAGGCGATCCGAATATATCACACTATCTAGCAAAAGATATAAAACTCGACCACATTCGTTTAGCATAATGCCACACTGCTTACCTTACCCGTTGCATAAATTATTAAATGCTAAGAAGTTAGTAATCCACGTGGTGCAGCCGTTAAAAGTTACTTCAAAACATCCATAAACAGTAGGTATCCAAGCCGCCGTCCAATTAAAATGCACATTGAATAAAACCTTGGCAGTTTTTCCCCGTCGGTTACCAGGCAAATAGTTTGCAACAAACTGTCTACATACACTCGGGGAGCATAGACTAGATCATTTACTTGAACAGAACAACGAGCATTCGCTGTTTTAATATTTACTTACCACACTTCGAGTATGACGCTCGATGTTTTGTTACAACCTTAAAAATCGACTAGCGTTTAGGTGATTGGTGTAACATTTTATCAAACAAGGGCACGAATTTGGGGAACTGCGCGCCGTCGTCGTACACTACCTATTACTCGATAAAGCCGCGCAAGATGCGCAAAGGAGATTGGTACGTCGAGCATTCAACTTCTTTCATAATGGCGCTTGCTTTTTGCTACGACTCTGCCAGTGTCAGTAAGGAGTGTCGTAACTAGTCGAGCATTCGCTAGAACGATACATGAATGGAAATGCTCTAGAAAAATAAAAAATATCTGTATTGTACCATTCGTAAGAACGTTACATTAGACTGCAATGCTCTAGTCTATGCTCACCTATACACTACACACACACGGTAAGAGTCTCGAGGCGAATGAGGTCATGTCGATTGACAAACGAATACGAACGGTCGGAGAGAATTAGTATTTACATTTATTTAACTGTAAAAGGACCATGCGAGTATGTCTGTAGATGTACTGTCAACGACACGCCACCACTTGGCAATATTTTAAAAGATATCACAGCGTTTGGTAAAATATAGCGGGTATTATAAACGAAAGTTTACATAGATATTAAATGCTAAGCTAGTTCTTTACGCCAAATGCACTCGACTACATTTTTAATAATTTTGTTTAGTTGGACTTGTATTTCTTGACCACATTTTTATTAATAATGTTTAGTTTACTCGTGATATAAATGTCATTGAATAAAATTGATTTTCTAAGAAAACAAATACCTATTTATTTAGACTTTAAGGACAAGAAAGGCATTCGTTTTTTATTTTATTTCTATGTAAACTCGTCTGACGACTGCAGTAGATTGTTCCGCACACTAGGTTTTAATTTAATAAAGAGCTGAAGCTCTTTACATTAGGCAATAAATTCTATTAGTCGGAAAATAAGAAATACTTCGTTTTTTTCCAGGAAAAACCGTGCGAAGCAACTTAAACATTTCAGCCTTCTTTTAACATGAGAACTGAGCAATTCATGAATCATTTGTGAGTTCTTACGTGAAACGAGGTGTGAAATTTGCAGCAAAGGCGTGTAAAAGAGCTAGCTACAGACGTGCCATTAAGAACAGTTCGTTGACATGAGAGCAACAGTATAAACTATGCGAGGCTAGACTTGATTCGAATAGCCTCTGTTTTGCAGACCTGGAAAGCACCGCTGCAGCACAGCATAAAAAATATACAAAATATACATTAAAATATGGGTTTTAACGCGTAAAATGTTTATGAGTTTTATATATTGATGGCATCAGATGACAGACAGCTCGCGGACAACTCGTTTGAACCGTGTTTTAAGCCATTTTCGTTACTGTGAAATGTATAATAAATAATACAGAATTTAAGCACGTTTCTAAATGCACGTTTTTGTGCTGTGTGGTAGCGGTATAGGATTAATGAGCGTAGAGCTAAACTTGTTACTGTCATATCAATTAGGCTTCATTCAATGCCAGTTATTGCGGACAAGTATTTACCGTAATTCTTAGTATGATGCTGAGTATTTTTTGCTTTTGAACATGACCGAGCATTCTTTTAGTAAATGAGGCGTTTTCGATTTGCATTTTTCTAAGGAAAAATCCGTGGGAAAACTAGACTAGAACTTCAACTTCTTATTTCATGGCTTGCTGTGTCTTTGCTGCCACAACTCTGCCAGCCACTAGAAATTTGAAAAAGTTTGTTTTCCTTTCTTTTGACGTTTACATAAGTAAGTACCCTAATTTCCAGTTGCCACGTGTCGAGATATTTGAAACTATCGTTTTTTGTAAATTGAAAACCTCTCAATAAATTATTATTCTAAAAAATTGTATGTACCTTTTTGTTAGATATCTTGATGGATAAAGGATGATAATGTTAAGAAAGAATTCAGTATTTTCGTTTGCTATTGTCCAAGGAAACAAAAGTCAAACACGAGGGCACAATACACTCAAGTTATTCAAAATTATTCATAGCCCAAGAAAGAGTCAACACGGACGTGGAGTGTAAAATTTTATGTGAAACTCATCTAGTTTGAAGTTGTCCTTCTGAACTGTGGAGTGTAACTGTGTTACTGCAGTCGCAGATGCAGTGCCAATGACCGGGTTTGTACGAGACGTGACCGAATGCAAATTAGTACTCTAAAGGTGACCGCGCACCAGTCCGCGCCGCATCCTTATAGGTTCCTAAAGGGTTTTAGTAAAATGCGGCGCGGATAGGTACGCGGGGTTGCATACTAATACACTACTTAGAAGATTCCAAAATGCGATGACGTCGGCGCGGGACATGTGCGCGTTCAGCTTTAATGTGTTCCTATTTCTTGCCTAGAATAAAACCACTTTCTGAACGCACTCTACTTTGCATATAATGCTTGTTTTTACATGTGTGTGTTTGCGAAGTATTAGACCGCGGCCCTAATTCCACTAAATTAAACTTCACCTTGTCAATGTTATCATCTTAATGTTATCTCACATCATTACACATTTTGGATTCTTACTTTTGATGATAGAAACTATTGATGGAGGCGTGTTCAAAATGTCAAGGTTGAAACCATTATATCAATATTTTCGTGCAAATAACAGCAAGCACTATCTAGAGCTTTTTTTTATCGATGGACAATTCTCTTGAATAATCTCGTGACCCACATTGCAAACATTGATTAAAGAATTCTATTGTAAAAACTCTTAAAACTAAGAACGTCCAGTCGGCCAATAGCTAAAGTTTAAATACATTCAGTCAAGATAATTTAATCAGATCCTTTTATAAAAGAAGCACGTAAACTTATGAAACTCTTATTTATTTTCTGAGTAAGGGTACGCTTGGGAAATCTCTGGCATTAAGTTGAGTGCTTCACGAAAAACCTTATTGAAAATATTAATAGTTTTGTTTCTTGGAAGCTTTCACCCTTTCTCAACCTTGTCGGCAGATGAAAGATGTCAAAAACAAATCCCTCTATCTATCTAAGTATAATGTTTTGTAACATATTAGAAAATTTTCTTATCGATAAATAACTGAACCCTCATCAGCACCCATATCTACATCCACAGCTGAACATGTCTCTTCCTAGCACCACAACATTTTTGGCTGATTAACCAACGTGTCTGCTAATTCACCATCTAATTAGTTTCAATCAAACAAATACAGCTGTGTGGTGTTGGGTTCAAATTTGCACCACCCCAACTCCCGCTAGTGTGCCATAAGAGGCTACTAAGGGATGTCCACCGGGGATAAATCAGGTAGTAGGTCTGACCCCACTAACTTTAGACCAATATCAGTACTGCCAACATTCAGCAAAGTTTTTGAAAAACTCATTTTACATCAATTGCTCAGTTATTTCAATAGCAATGACCTGCTTCATGGTAAGCAATTCGGGTTTACTCGCGGCAGGTCAACTACTGATGCCGGTATAGAGTTAGTATCGCATATTTTTGATGCTTGGGAGAAGTCACAAGATGCCTTAGGCATTTTTTGCGACTTGTCTAAAGCATTCGATTGCGTACATCATGAAACATTAATCAGGAAACTACATCACTATGGAATAAGGAACACCTCGTTGGATCTTCTCACATCTTATTTGAGTGATAGGATACAAAGAGTTGACATAAATGGGAAACGGTCTTCGGGGTCTGTAGTTACAATGGGTGTACCGCAGGGATCTATCCTCGGTCCTTTCCTATTTTTAGTTTATATTTACGACCTGCCTCATCTTGTCAAGAATAATCACGAAATTGTATTGTTTGCTGATGATACTTCATTAATTTTTAAAATGAAACGACAAAACACTAATTTCGACGATGTAAACAATGCAATCTCAAAAGTAGTTCATTGGTTTAGTGTCAACAATCTTTTGCTTAACGGAACCAAAACAAAATGTATTAGATTTACTCTACCTAATGTTAAACAAGTTAAGGCTGATGTAAACGTAAATGGAGAAATGTTAGAAATTATAGAAAGTACGGTATTCTTAGGAATCACCTTAGATAATAAACTTCAATGGGGCCCACACATAGATAAGCTATCGAAGAGACTTAGTTCTGCAGCATATGCAGTCAAAAAAATCCGTGATCTCACAGACGTGGACACATCTAGACTAGTTTATTTCAGCTACTTCCATAGTATTATGTCTTATGGTATACTGCTTTGGGGGAACGCTGCAGATATTAACACTATATTTGTGCTGCAGAAGCGAGCTGTTCGTGCCATCTATAAAATGGGTCCCAGAGAATCCCTACGTGATAAATTCAAAGAAATAAATATAATGACAGTACCAAGTCAATATATTTATGAAAATTTGTTGTACACTCATAAAAATATCAATAGTTTCCCAAAAAATAGCGATATACATAATGTAAATACTAGAAATAAACATAAACTCGCTGTACCCACCACTAGGCTGCATAAAATTAATGTATCTTTTAAAGGGCAATGTATACGCTTCTACAATAAAACCCCTACTGAGCTGCAAAATTTATCAGTAAATAAATTCAAACAAACTGTCAAAACTTTTCTATGCAAAAAGGCTTACTATAAAATATCAGATTATCTAGAGGATAAAAAAGCTTGGGTCGGATTTTGCTCCAACTCGAAAAATAACAACTAACAGGCTAAAGGTTTCTTCGTCGTTTCTTTACTTTAGTCTACATAGCGAAGCGATCGAAATCAAAAATACCACTTTATTTCCGTGTCAGTGTATATTTTTTAATATGATTTGACTTTTTCTAAGTGTACATTTATTGTATTTATGGAAATAAAGCATTTTTGAGTTTGAGTTTGAGTTTGGATGCCCGGTAGCAGCGAAAAAATGCAGAACAATAATTCAATTCAATAAGGCGCTTATCTGGGGGAGGCCTGCGTTTAGCTGTGGACGAATATAGGCTGTTATGGTAGACACACACATTATAAAATTGTCCAAAAATTTCGTTTTATCACACAATAATTTCAACTTATAATTATTGTAAGAGACTTTCGAAATGCCCGAGTATGTAAGTGGCAGGTGGTTGCCTTAATGGAGTAGCGGATGCCGACGATGCGAAGGAAGCACCGGTTTGTTAATGCTTTCCTGTCAGCAACATCGTTTTTACAGGGAAATAAATGAGCCTATTGTCTTAGAGATCAAGTTTTAAATATTGAAGTAATAAATATTAATAATTAGATGGATGATCTTAGCAACATTGCGACGACGGTTCTTGCCCTCGTCACTATAGAAACATTGACTGCCAGAAGTGGCTGTCTAAAAATGTTACTGAATATTGGAAAATTAATAAAAGTCCTTTATCTACTTCAACGACCTACATATATTGGTCCACCTCTGGATGCAGGCCTCTCCCTGATAAGCGAGCTTATTGGTTGTTATCTCATGGGAAGTGTAATGACCATAATCCCCATGCTGGGCATGCGGGTTGGGGATCGTAGTTTGAAGGTAATATGTACATGTGTTATTATAATTAAAATAAATCTGTTATTGCAGTTTTGATGAGAAACGACTTATGTTAGGGTTTGATTGTAAGATGATACTTTTCGCATGCAATGCTTGCTGAACTGTTGATTGTAAGATGATACTTTTCGCATGCAATGCTTGCTGAACTGGAGTCAACGGCCGAATGATTTTTTAAAGAGTCTTTGATGTTGTTCATCTCTGGTAGAAATTAACTACTTACTTTATATTTCGAACTAAAAATTTAAACTGTTTTGATTCGGGGCGTGCCTAAAATATTGTCTAGTGTACCATTGGTTCGCCATCTCATTCAGACGATACGAAAAAGGATCCCTCCCCTAAAGAAATTCTATGAATCTAAAGAGTAGTCGATACGTGATGTGAATGCAAGCAGATTTAATGCTCTGAAACATTGCCGACGTAGCAACGTACATTTTGAACGGGCAAAAAGCTCCGCGGAATTCTGTAATACCGTCTAACGTCCGAATACCAGGCTCACAGGATTTCCGCAGGGAGACTCTCGCATTTAGCAAAGAGCTTCCGCCCACGGAGAGAAACCCGATCCTGAGTCTGTTTACGGAACTCTTACGATCCGATTTCCATGAAAACGATGACGAAAACTTGCCAGTATTCAAGACTTTTTGTAGAGGTGAAAGTCGAGAATGACAAAAAGCGGTTACCAAAGACGTCAATCAAAGGCATTTACGCAAGCTACGGCCTAAATTGTCGAGTCACCTATCAAATTATACATCGCATGCTAATCAATGTTTACACACATACGAAAGCTGAGATGCGTTTATCTATAAAGGTGAGTATAGACTAGCTAGACTTGTAACAGAAAATCGAGCATTTGCTTCCGATCGAAGTTGTTAGAAACTGATTATAAAAACCAACGCGCGTGTAACATTTTATCCAGCAAAGGTGCATGAGGCCGAGGGGAAATGTACGCAACAGAAGGTACAAAGAAATGTTACAGGTAAATGCTTACTCGCCGTGAGCAATGCGTCAAACACAGCGTCCAGCATTCGCAAGAATAACTGAACTTATTGTACCATTCATTAAGAACGATAAATTACACTGTCTCCCTAAGTACTACTTTACCGACCAGCTCAGTATTAGGCAAATGCCTGTAAAATGCTGAGATAGTTAACTTTTAATTCATATCTTATTAAATAATAAATGAAATGTATCTTATCTTTATCACTGTAATGCTGTAGTCTGCACTCGCCTTAAGGCATTTTTTCTGACATTGACGCACATCGGTGGTTGAACGCCCTCGCGGCTGGCTAAGAACATTCTTATTCTAGTTTTATAGCCGTATCGCTCATAAACCAGCTTTAATTAATGATGCTGGGATAATTAATCCGGTGCTCTGATCGATTCGATAGTTTTTATTTCTCTGTCGGACTTGGTTTGCCACGATTTAGTTTTAATGAAAGATGGCCTAGGACTTTTACAGTTAGGACTTACCTATTTAAATGCTGCTCGAACCTATTTATCGATTTAGTAGAGCTGCTTCGATTAAGTGTGGTCTTGTCGTTGACCGCGTTATCTCGTTAGAACCCCAATATCGTCTGACGTCATACACCCTATAACGACCGGGATATTGAGACAAATCAATCGATACCTCATTTGTTGCAATCGATCGAGTAGTTTCAGCACTACGTGGGAAACATAAAAATCGGCTACATACATGTTGTACCATCGCCAAACGTAACGCCTATCCAGTTTGAAACTATTTTGCTTTGCGTTAAAAACAAAAGATATCGAGCAAGCCGGGGTTGGCAACTATTCACTTCACAGAAAAATCACGCTATTATAGTGGTGGTAAGGTGCAATTTTAGCTGACTATACATACATTGTACATACATACACACAAACATAGGGTGCCAACCTCATACCCATCCTCCATCCGCTACCTATGGATCAGGGTTATGATAATAACATAATACATCATTATGATAAACACTCCCGCATAACAAGAAATGAATTACAACCGAGAAAACTACGGGTCTGCGGAACTATCGTTTCCTGCTCGCGGTACTTCTCGGAATCGTTAAAAATACATTAAAATTCATTTATATCAAGCACTCGCTTGCTATTGTTTGTTGGAACAAAGAAAGCAGCACTAGATTAGATATGCAACATTTTTAAAGATGCTAGATTATGGTGGATAGAGACGCTCGATAAAAAACTGGTTGTTACTATTTTCTAGGTTCTTTATGTTATTTAGATAGTGGATAAGAAGTGTTGCGTAGATCCTAAAAAGCCTAAGCCATTTGCTATGAATCTTTGGTTAATAAAACCAATCAATTGTAATTTCGGAGGAATAGACAAGCTAAAAGTAATAGTAATTTATTCGTTTCTCACCGGGGCAGCAGCGGCTTCGATAGATCAGATTAGTCTTGACTTTATATTAGTCAATAATTGATTTTGTTTTAAAAAACTATAAACCGACTTCAATTATATAGTTTTTTCATGGATCCCATTGTCAGAACTAGACCGAATTAAAATGGGAGCTGTTTACGTCAATAGAATTCAAATCGAAAATTGCTTCGGAGATTGAGAGATTTTGCGTGGGTTCATAGCAAATGAACTAAACTTCTTAACCACTATTTAATAACATATTTGTAGAACCTAGAAAAAATTTAAAAAGAGGTTTTTTTTACTGTTACTAAACTCCATATGAAATGGTAATCTCTCCGCATAGTTATTGCGCAAGTGCTACTCCACATTTTATATTCGTATCACTGATCGAAGACATGTCGGAATACGCAATACGAACCGAATGTTTCGGGGCGTTTACCTCTGCTACTCGGTTTGGGCTGCAGTTAAATTTCTGGTATTCGCTGGTGGTGTGCATAGTTTTCTGACCATATTTACCTAAATATTTTGTAAAATCGATGTAGAGTTTACGAGTCCATTCCTCCAATTACAATGACGTGGAGAAAACTGCCTTCCTTATAAGTTTGAAAACGTTTCACTTTACGGTGCAGAAATCCACTATAATTTGAGTGTATTAAATTTCATTGTTTTGAAAAATTAACAATCGGCTTCGAATCCTCTTATTTTGCACAGCTTTAAGTTTTGCGTGATAAATACTTATTGTCTCGTGAATAGAAATTAGTTAGAGCGAAATAATTTTCATAATATCTCCATAATTAACAGAGAAATCGAACTTATTATACATGGTTTTTATAACCTTTTTAATTAATTAATTAAATAATAATATACAGCCGAATATAGCACCTCCTTACTTCGACGTAGAATTGCCTTAGTCAGTAATCACAGAACTCAGAAGTACATACATACACGCATACGTAACTCACAAGTACTGTACTTCTCTGTACCGTGTCTGTAGAACCTAAACGTTACAATTTCATGATGAAAACAGTCTCAAAAGCTTAGGTGACGGTGCAGACTCCCACAAATAAAAAACGTCGTTCTAAAGATAGCAATTGGCGGAGGGAATAAAAAAAACGGCACGTGTCCGCTCTGATATGCGTCCGCTTGCATACGGCAATGAAAAAGGCTATGAATAGTCGCAATCAAAGCGATTGATCTCGCTGATGTGTTCTGTGTTGTTTAACAGGGCTGGCGCTCGTTCGCTACGTGTGTATTTGATAATGATTGTAACTTGTTTCAGGTACGTCGCACGTGAAATGAAAATAGGATTTTTCCAATATTATATAGGTTTTACAGGCAAGTTAGCTAGCAGAGGATTTTTTCAATATATATAGGTTTTACAGGCAAGTTAGCTAGCAGATAAGTAGTTTTTCGCACATTGTAGGTATGTAATGAACCTAAGCTATCATCAGAATAAATAGGGTAACGTCCTGGGTTAAAATAAATTTTATTCTGTTTAATCCGTCAGTTACAGTTATCAGAAGATATTGGCAACATATATTTTCTTTTTCTTTTGTGAATAACACAAAAATTGCAAAAACGCACAGAGAAAAATAAAAATCAATGGTCGCAAAACTACTTATCAGCCGGCTTAAACTTGTAGAAAGCAGTCGTCACAAAAAACCGAAATTTCGTCACGTTACACCCTACACGCTGAATCGCAGCGCAACTAGGTTTAGGAAACGGGTCAGATTCGTTGCATACCTAAACTAAATTCAAGCTTCCTTCGCGAGAGTGCCAAACCGAGTCACGACTGAAATGTATAATAAACATGCCACGCCAAGGAAAGTGTATAACTTTAAAGTAGACACATTTCAGAGTTATGATTTACCGCAGTTAGCTTATACAATGAATCCAATCTCCTCCGACCAGACAAGTTTTATTTACTGGTATTACAGTAGAATAAATCGTGTTATTTACCATTGATTTACGGCCCTATTTGTAACCGCGGCTGCGTTATCCATGTCGCAACTCGCAAGCGGTACAAAGGACGCGCTTACACTCATATCAGGTTTACGCTGGCTGGTTATTTTAACTTGTTTTTTTGTAAACTTACTTAACCTAGACTGACAAGGTCATGAATCTTCATCGGTTGATGTCATAAAGATATGGTTAATATTCGGCCATTCGGCTTCGTCTTTAAGCTCATAATATAAATAAGTGAGACGCAATTTCAGTCTACCTTTGAAATGTAGGAAATACCTTTAATTATTCCACCAATGACGATGAAAGCATAACTAAAATTACGATATCGGACTTATTGTTCTCCCAAAAATAGTGAAGTGTGAGAGATGTTTGTCTTCATCTGTCAGTAGGTATTTGATTGTAAGTCCTAGCACGGATCAAAGTTTTATGTAATATTTTATGAATGACTTCTTGTATTCATTTAACTTGCTCAGTTATTTGTACTAAAACTGACGGTAAAAATAGTCGCCGATAAACAGGCGCCGGCAATCTGCCTTCTATGCAAAAACAGCAAACTGCCTTGTCTTGAAAGTGATCCGCTTTCATTCGCTTTCTCGTGTGACTGTGCTGGCCACGAACCGCGACGAGACGCCTAGCAACAGCGCGTGTACACTCACCGCCTAAAGGAGCTATACAGAAGACTCCAATACTGACTATACACAAAACCAATGAAACTTCTAAGCCACACCACTCATAAGGCTCTTACCCGACACTGTGGAATCTCACCGCTCAGTTTTTTCGGCAGGATTCTGCAACATATGGAAATTGTTGGAGCTGGCCGTACTTGCGAAAAAAACCCCTAGTATGATTCAGTACGCGGATCCTAATCCGCAAGAAAAAATATCGCGCGAATTATATCCACTCTGCGGGATAAGCCACTCACAAAGTGGATATAATCCGCGTAATTTTTTACAAAGTCTCCAAAAACAAATCAAATAAAATATATTTTTTACCCTGAATACAATAGGATGTGTCCGATAAAAATGTGTATATACGAGTAATGTAAACGATTGACTTCTTTTGATGTGTGAACGTTAATTTCACCTGAATACGTTATGATTTGAATGGTCAAGTCGAAATTGCGCTCGATATCGTTCAGACGTGTTTGGGTTTGAATTTTGAATGCTGGTTTGATATTAGACTTAACTGTTTTTTATTTTAATTTCGTTTATTTAGTCCTCTTACCTAGATAGAGGTGGACGCGCATAATAGTATGTTATCATAGGATTTTACATCGTATTTGTTCACCGTGGAATAATGAAGTTTGTGTGGTTTTGTATAAACTAACCCCCTTATTCATAATAGTCTGCTAACATAAAACAGCTGCTAAGTAGTGTTGTTTTGCAATCTGACTTATGTCAATTGAAAAAGACAGCGAGATTTAGCAGTGTGCTAAGTGAACGGACTATTATGAATGGAGGGTAGGGGTGTTTTGGAGTCGTCATCAGTTCAACGGTTTTAGGCAGTGACTGTACCTACACTACCTACTACCGACTACATTGTTCGGTCATTTGTGGCACACTAACGGACCAGGAAAATTATATCTGTACATCCATTAACCACTTATTTCCTCAACAGTTGCTGGTGCGGAACAAAACGCAATATAAAATGTGGAAACCGCTCATCGCCACCCAAAAATCGTAAATGAGAATTTATTTGATACGAGATTCCTTTTGATATCCTTCGACAATCCAAAACCGCTGAAAGGAAAAAGCATCCAATAACGCTTTTGAAATCACGAAAAATCCGCACCAAACACGAAACGAATATTTGTGAAATTGTATTGCTGGAATGACCTATTTACGAAGAATCAGAACGTAGACCGTCGTCGCCCTCCCAATGTGAAAGAAGTACGTGCTTCCGTACAACAATAGCTAGGTATATAATGTCTTGCCGTAGCGAAACGAACACGCACAAAGATGTACATACAGTACATATTGACTCAGCTCAGCTGTATCACTGCGAATCGTAAAATAACCTATATTACGAGTTTTAATGCCGTGGGAAAAATATTCATTTTTATGCTATTTATTTTTGCGGAAAGACTGACGTATAACCTGTATCGTAGGGAAACGCGTATGACCTTAAGCATACTGGGTATGGTCTACGACTAAATTTTTTTACGGAATAAAAGACTGCAATATTTCATAGACACGAAATCTATCAGCTCGATCAATAAATATCGAAGCTCTCTTAACTCCCGATATTCTTCGAGTCGACATATTCGCATTACTATTTTTAAAAAGGGATATTTTGCCCGTATTAATTCCTTAGAAGAAAATAAATGCACGGACGAGGTATAGACATATACATAGGATCGGCCTAGGCCATTCTTTCACAGACACATCAAAAGGTAGAACAATAACAGCCCTTATGTGAATCGAAGTCGGGACAGGACACACAAACGAAGTTTACCCAGTTCGATCTATAAGGTCCAATACCCTGAATGTCCAGCCTTTCTATTTCGTCCAGTTCCATGAATGTTCAACTCTCCATCTATCGTTATTTATTACATTGCTAGTTTCTGCACGCATGGTTTTCGGGATCAAAATAGCCTAAAGATGACGTTATTCCAAGACAACAAAGACCTAATTACCATTTTATGGACTTTTAAAGGTTTCTTCTGTCCCATGGTATCTGATATGAAACAAAAAGTATACTTGTTAATCTAGCAAGAACTACGCCATTAATTTCAGGCCGATCATCCGTTCCGTAGTTTTGTAAAAGAAGTAACAAACGTCCATCCATTCAAACTTTCGCATTTAAAACAAAAGTGAGACAGCTATTTGCACTGTACTCGGTCTTGCTAGCTGAGCACTGACCCGTGACCCCGTGCTCTGCGTCGCGGAGAGCAAATGCGATCTTTGCTCCCGCCCGTCCCCACTATGCTGTCTTATTCTAACGCTCGCAAATTTACACTTACATTGGCTCCTCACACGAGCCAATGTAATATATTGGTCTCTCATGTTTGTTTTCGTAGGTACCTACATATCCATGTACCGGTTCCTCGAAAACGACCCGATCGCTGCTACCGAATAGGGATTTCAAAAGCGAGTCGTTTTCGAGGAACCGGGAATGCTCGGCAATTTCGGGGTTTTATACCATTACCGAAATAACATAATTTCTTCAACATATTTAAATAACATATTTGCTTCTTTGAGACATTTCGCTTCAGGCCGAGTGGTATTAGATATTTTACGAGCTTTATTTATTTTGATCTGTTAAAATTAATATCTAATTCTTAGGACCGTGTCTTTTGTATCTATCTATCTTCTTAGGCCCGTATTATGCTTGCTCAGTTATAGATCTGTGCTTGAGTGACGTTTATGACATAGAAAAGCGTACGCAAGCTCAGATTGAGCAAACTTTTCATAATAAAGTCCCTAACCCCAGAATACTCGAACGCATTCAGATTCAACCACATCTCAAGATCGATTTTATGACTGTTACCTATCCATGAAATTCTGTAAGAGAATTATTATTTGAGACTTGATTGAATCTAAAATAAATCCAAATAACTTTATCTCTTTTGAGATAACCAAGTGTGAAACTAACAGCATAATCTTTATGTCAGACAGACAATTCTAGTGTTTTATTGGAAGCGTCATATAAAGAGAAACTAATAGGTGCGTGCGGTGTTTCTTTTAGTTGTTCATAAAAAACAATTTGATTAACAGTTAATTACCAGTTGTAAATAACGGTTGCCACGATGTCTTTTATGTGCTGAGATCTCATCATTCTATTTTAGAAAGCTTTTAGATTTCAAGAACATAACGTTTGTGGCACACCTGGAAAGCACCGCTGCCGCACATGAAAAATGTGTTTTCAAATATAGGCTTTATTGTAACGATGCATTTTATATTGATGGTATACGACGAGTAGAGATTTCGCGGCTACTCTTTTGAAGATTCCTTAGTCTCACGCTCAACAGCCTATACTCGCCCACTGCTGGATGCAGGTGTCCCCCAATTTATCTCATGGGGTTGTTAATGCCCATAATCCCCACGCTGGGCATGCGGGTTAGGAATCGAAGTCCGGTGGGATAATTGTTCTGCAAGACCTTTTGCACGCCCCCTGGTCGATATTCCTTAGTCGTCGGCTATAACGACACCCGCGGGAAGAGTTACAAATTCTAAGCCACACGGCCTTCGTGGGTCGCCTTTTGTAACTGTAAAATGTATCTAAAAATAACGAGTTTATGCCTTTATTTGAATGCACATTGTGTGCTGTGCGGTAGAGATGTTTGATTAATGTGCGCAGAGCTATATACGTCAGGAAAGTTTAGACGGCAGATATTTACTAATCATCGAAAACTTTTTAGCCATCCTATCTCTTTGTCTATTAAAGCAATTTAAACTTTCCACTTTTTATCGGAACATAAATAAACTTCGAACATCCGAATTTTACGAAAAAAAAAACTTATTTCGGCCGAGATCAAAACTTATGAAAAGTTCCGTCATTAAAGAAATGGTAAACTTTTCAAAGCTTTCCATCTGAAAATGGAATTTTAAAACTTTTCTGAAGTGCTTGTGATATCATCCGAGTTTTATAAATAAGTTATGGGTTTTAATTTATTATCCTGGTTCGTAACTCGTTTACCGTAGAAATAACAAGAATTACGATGGCAACGATTTACCGTGGCGGGCGGCGGGGCGCGCTTATTATTTCCCCTAAGTTTTATATCCACTCGCCCCGTGACCACGATTGCTGTAACGCGGTAGAAACGTAGGGCAAATAATAACAAAATAGCCGATAAACCATGAATTACGAGGTAAACTGTAAACCTGTGCAAGAAAATGCGCTTCATAAATATATCGATCAAGTTACGATGATTTTAGGAGACTAGTTTACAAGAACAGCAGAAATTACATTTAAATTTATGCGCATAATACTCGTAAGGTAGAGGTCTGTGCGAAATTTCGTTGATACCGTTTACGTTGCTCGATACAAACTCGTCTAACCACCGAGACTGCATCGATCAATCGATAACTACCAATTGAGTACACTAACAGCCAATAAATCAGCGCTATTTTAAATGTTCTATTTAAAATGCTGTTTTGTTTTAGTTGGCGTGGAAATTGGTGGGATCAGGGGCAGTATTGAGCAAAGCTTGACGAGTTCTCGGAATTAACGAGTGTGCAGTAGAATGAACTTGACAAATATGCAGTAAAAAATTTAAACAATAAAGTTTGACGAGAATGCCGCCTTGACCTACTGTCGTAAATCGAATCTAGTTGTGGGTCACTATTATAGTTACCCACTATTATTATAGTGATCCACTACTAGATTGTATATTAGATAGCAGTGGGTCACTAATCACTATAATAGTGACCCACTACTAGATTCCACACCAATACGATAATTGTTTTGGTGTGTAAGTGTCTTTTCAGACGTCCCGGTTGCCGGCTTACCGGTGCCAGGTACCTGGCGGGGAATTTGTACCAAAATTATGACGGTACGTGTGAAAGCGTTCCTACATGTCCGTCCATACACTTTGCCGTCGGACTTATCCGGCGAACCGGGCCGTGTGAAACAGCACTAAAGTTATCTTATCATCTGGAAGACTAAGAAGATCCTAATACAATTATTTCAAGAACCTTACGATTCAGATAGTTGAATTCGTGACGTTCAGTAAAACACAGCAGCTGAATAATAAGTTCATCGGGGCATCCATAAAAATGCAGCCGTCTGCGATTGCCGCGGTACATTTTACCCATTTTTCACTGGCGCAGCAAATCGCCCGGCTATTCATTGTAGGCATGTTTGCAGGGCTGCCCCATGGCCATTTGGCTCGTAAAATAATGTCGTGTAAATCACTTCCTACGGGGATTCAATCGAGAAGTTCTATAAATTATTTGTTTCTCTATAATAAAAACTTATGTATTTAGCACAAATACAAGAAAACTGTTGAAAAGTAAGAAGAAAAATACACTAATACATTAAATTATGGGCTGCTAACATTTATTTACATCGAATTGTCGCTTTCTCTGTAAGTACGATACAATCGTTTCACAGCACGGGTATCATAAAATAATTTAAAGCAAAACAACTTTCTTGCAATTTGCTTTGTTCACAATAAAACTTCCTTCCTTATTTTATTGTCTTCGCGACTGTTTATTTTGACGAGAACTGGAGTATTCTTTCACTTCGCAATAAAAATATTAAATCCAAGACTTTCAACGGAGTGTTTCGTTTCTTTCCGCCGTAGTAAAAATAAAACCATGAAAAGCGCAGTTGTTAAAAGTCGCAGAGCATCGAATAAAATGTAAACACGTTTTTGTTTGAGCTCGGCCAGCTAGCAACCCTAATGAGCACAGTGAAGTCAGCGCTCGAATGCGAACGTAGCGAGTTTCCGAGCAATAATAATATTGAAAGACAGCTCGTTTGCTTCCGCTTAGCTTGCTCGAATGGAATGCTGATATGGGCATTTTCTTTTTGTGCGGATGGATGCCCTTAGAACTCTTGCCACTTCGATACTGTGCGTGGTCTTTTGATGTGCAGTTTTATTGCACTGGAAGTATTTGTGGTAAAGCGGTGGGAGTCTTGCTAATAATGGTACGTTCTATTCTAAGCTTTAATTGGTTTTCTATCTGTTCCTCTTTCTATCGCGGATAAATCTACTGATTGGTTTTCTGTGGGCTCATTCTTAAAAGGTACTAAGTACGTTATTTTAACGATTTGCAGTTTAGATTCAACAAAAGGGTCCTACTATTAAAGTTGGTAAATATCATCTCTCCGTATTGCGTCTTCACAGCTCACTTTTCACAATTGTCGCTTCTCATAAACCCCTATTGTTTTCTAAAGAAGCTATAGAATCACACGAGGGTCCTAAAAGCGACCCTCGCATCCGATACGGCCATTACTGTTTACGCCCGCCATAAGCTGATTCAGCATTCGTGTCTGTGAATTCTGTGTTATGGCTAAACCGTTACTGTGTGCTGTGCTGGCAACAAAGTTTTACTTACCTATAAATATTTTCGTATGATCTCGTAAAGGGTGGTTTTGTGGAGTATACAGTTTTGGGCTAAATCGGACGGACCACAAAAACAATGGTAACTCAGCAACATGTTTCTTACTACAATAACTTAAAGTGGGATACTTATTATGATTAATAATGTTAACCATGATATACCTATTAAATTTGGTTTGTTACAACTTACCTATCTTTTTATGTTATTCTATTGAAATTTGAAGATATGAAGTCAGCCGTACTTGAGGTTAAAGAAGCTTTATTTTTTCATAAAAACTATAAAAGTTAACTTACAAGTGAAAAGGTAATTCGTATACCTAATATTGTTTACATTACATATTATTTGTAGGACTTATAAATACGTAGGTGTAGGTAATCCAACTGTACTTTACAAATCTATTTAACAATATCAGAGCTAGGAGTATGTGAGTGGAACGAACAATTACCCATGTCCCAGCAATCATGTCATTATGACGCCTGTAATAGTCGGTTCCTATATTAATAGCAGGCGTACAATTATACCATGCACGAAGGCTTTGCTCACATAGTTGTGTGACGCTAAGCGTGGTGCAGGCATTGAATAAATTACACGAGATCGGGAGTCCAGGTCCGTCGAACACTTTAGATTTTACGGTCTGGATGAGCGTTCTCTATCGTTATTGCGAAATTTTGTTTCTAGGATTTACTAGGTTTTATTTTTAAGGTCTTGTGTCTTTTAATAAATTTACAACGGTATATTTAGCATGATTTGAGTTTTCGTAGTGCCTTCTGTTATTCCGTGATTATGGCGCATGAAACTGTGCCGAAATATTGGAACGCTCAAAACTAGAATCATGTCTTTGATCTGTTTTAAGGCCACTTGAGCGGTGATGCGTTTATTTAGGATATACATTTATTATTTATATGTTTATTTTTCATTGATGGTCAAGCGTTTGTTTAATATTATTATAACTTGAGGAACGATTGCGCTATATCATGTACGTGTAATATTGCATTTAGAGAAGTAATGTACTCATTGGGTTCGATTCGAATCAGGGCCTTAATTCTGTTATAATAATCGCATCACTAGCCTTAGCAATGGTCGTCTCAAAATGACACATTTTGACATTTTACCTTAGATGGAGGAACGTGTGCCAAAAATGTCAAGGTTGAAACCGTTCTATATATCTCTCCGTGCAAAATAGAGGAAGCTAGAGTTTCTTCATGTATGGAAAATTCTGCGAGGAATACCATTAAAATAGTAAAGTGATTGGTTAGCAGAACTCGGTCACAGCAGTTGAACTATCCTATAGCTGTGTGGATTGGTAACTTGCAACTATTTGTGCAAAAATACTGAAATCCAGCACAATAGCATAGCCAACATTCGTATCAGTTATTTGCTTTTGTGCGGAACTATCGTCGCATTTTTGTTTTGCCCGTTCCGGCACACGAACAAAACTATAAAAAAATAACATTTCACTGCCTATAGAAATAGCTGCCCAAACGTGCCTAGGCTGGCCGCCTCGGGCCAATGGCGAGTGACAAACGTAAAAACAGCGCTGTTGCCTTCGTTTTTCAGCCAGAACTCAATTTGAGTTTAATCGCTTTGACAAAGAGACTCTCGAGCTGTTTGCCAGCTGGCCACTGAGGTTGCTTTTGAGTTGTTCAAAGAAACTTTTAAGTGGGTTGAAAAAAGGCTCTGTGAATTGGCCTTAAAAAAGTCATCATTACGCGATGTTTGTGTAAAATACTTCTGTAAGATGAATTCCACAACAATATGTACTCTACTTATCGTAGTTTAAACCTATATTTTTAATCCTATAAAATTCTCAGTGCAAACTTTCCCTTTACATGATATAGAATAGAGTCTCATTCTCATTTATATTTATATATATTTATTGCCTATTTCGGCACAGGGTCATGGGGGCAAAACTCGAATTGACGCCCAGCATACTATGTTTAATTTAGTACCGACCTCCTTGCTCTTTGTTTTAGTTTTGTATGTTTTTATTTTGCTTTGTACCCATGTGTGTGTGTCGAAATAATCGATACTCTATTCTATTTATCCGCTTATAAATATCCCAGCGGACTCACTCGCACCATGTGTTATGAAACTCCTCGCATCACCGTGTATTGAAGCCGCTTCATTGCTTTCCGATCAGCGGCCAGTGTAGCCGTTCCAAGTGTCTGCTTCGCTGGATCAATAGACCTGTCGTTATCGCCTCGTCCACTTGAACGACCTGAATAGACGCGTTATACAATGAGCACTCGGAGCATTGCCTTTGAGGTTGCTTCTTTTTGCTCTATTGATCTCCTGTCTTTTATAATGTGAATTTATTTGAGTTATTCCAAACTGCGCTCTATAGAGCTGTAGAAGGATTTGCATCATGGTCAATGAGTGTTATTATATCGCATTTACTGCCCAGCCGCAGTGCGACCTGCACGGGCGATACACCCATCACAAATACGTATTTGTTTATTTCGAACAAGGATACATAATTTAATAAAAATCCGCTACATAGAGTGCCAGCCAACCTCATAACATAACACACCTCCTTCGTTGGTAATCGTGTCAAAAAACTAAAATATAATGCCACGATTCTGGTGTTCATTCAGAAGTCAAGTAAATATGATAAAATGATGCCATCCTTTTTATTTGGATTCAAAGGAACAACATTAGTGCTATCAAAAGTTCCAAAAGTATTCTAAACTGTGTCGGGTTCAGTAACAAGATAAAAAGATGAATGACTAATTTCGCTACCATCCTGCTCGCGCACGTTTGAAACTAATATAATAATAGGAGTAAGATACTCAAACTTAACCATGCAAACACCTTACCCTCGCCCCCCGCACACTCCGATTTACAGCCCATCAAAATCCCTCACAGCACCACTAAAGGAGTGTTCCAAGTTTCAACATCAGTATAAAGTTTATGTGGCAAGTTAACTAGAACCCACTTCCCATGCGGTTTGAAGGGAAAGGCTGCCCGAAGGAACTTTCACGATCGATCTCGCTCCAATTGATGGCTGTTGATTTGATAGCCCCCAATAATAAATGGGCGAAGGGGACTTATTTCCTTTGATAGAGGGTCTTTTACTTGAGCGTTTAGATTTTCTGTGATTTCCGGGCGTTTGTTTTTCTCTTGAGCAATTGGGCGCAGAGGAAACTATAGATCTTGGTGTAAACAAAGCTAAAACACATCTTTATTTTAACCAAGTCTTGTAAACTAATAATGCTGTATGACTAAAACAGCATACCTTTGAAGTCAACCCCGTAGTCCATAAAATCTGTTGATTTCTATCTATATCAGCTACAAATAAAGGAATTACGAGTTCAGTTGCATTTAGGCCTGCGAGATTTTGGATCGCGCGGCCCGAATCCGAAGTGCTTCGAACTACGCAATAAATCAATATTATATTTGCACTGTGGACCGCGCGTCCTTTGTTATATTTTAGCCGAAATAATCGTAAATTCCAGATAAATATGTAAACATAAAAAGCAAATCATCCCATTTCAAAAATAGAGGGCTGTTTCCATACATCTAAAATGAAACAGAAGCGAAGCGACCTTCGTATCGTTGAAGCCGATAAAACTTACGGTTGGCTCGTTGTTAGAATGCAGCGTGGTCTGGTCGCGTCGCTTGCGGTCCGGCCGCGGGGTGAACAACCTGAGCGCGTCCCTGCGATCGAACGCCTGCCCGCCCGCGCCGCTGGCCCTGCCCCACTTACGCGACAAATTACTGTGCGACACCCGCGCCACTCGGAACCATTCACTTTTTGCAAATATGCTCGGAAGATTTTAGAAGAGATCGTGGAACTTTTCCGAGGTTTGACATGTCTTTGACTAGCTCTGATTCTGCCTTAATTTCGCGACAAATTACTGTGCGGCACCCGCCACAAATCAGGACCAGACTTTTTGCAAATTATAAACTCGGAACCGAAGAGATCGCAGATCTTTCGAGAGTTGAACTGTCTTGAACTAGCTCTGATTCTGCCTTACGTACACGATAAGTTACGGTGCGACACCCGCGCCAGTCATTTTTAACAAATAAGCTCTGAAGATTTTTGAAGGAGATCGCTCAGAACTTTGTCTGAGTGGAGCGAACTAGATCTGGCCCTGCGTCCTGCTTCACCGCGGAAAAAAATAACAGCTATATATATATATGACTTTCGTAAGGTCTCTAGGTTTTTTTTTTGACTCCACTTACGCGACCATGAAAACAACCATTCAGTTTGCAAAAAATCAATCAACTCGCATGCGCGTAACGTAACCCAGTTATCGCTCGGAACTTTTGAAGACACGTTTTTGTCGATTTGTCTTCAGCCTGCCTCGCTTCACGACAAATAACTGTGCGACACCGAATACAACTCCATTCTCTACATGTCCTTTTCTGCTTTCAATGGAGCTCAAGACAAGTTTTAAGATAAACTCGCTTTAGGGCTTCGGGCTTGTCTTGAACAATCCTTACTTACTGCTCTACATACGCAATAAATTACTGTGCTACAACACCCCATTGTCTTAGTGAGCAAGTTTTCCTTTGAACTGATACATGAGCAAGTCAAACCAATACCAACATCCAATACACCAATAGATGGCTAAGTAGGTACGCGGTTTTTGTGATAAAAAGTTGTCCATATATTACCATCTTGATAAAATTTAAACCCATATTCAGCCGTGGTTTTCGGCCAAACGGCAAGACCGAAGAAAAGATAAATAGATTGTGAAAAGGACATGACTAAGAAATGTGTTACTACAAAGATGACGGCTCGTGCACCTGGCGTGTGATAAGGGCCGGAAAATGATGATGATTTCTACAACATGATAAAGTTTTGCCATAGTTCTATATAATATCAGATAGATATCTATGTTCACTAACATGGTTATTAAACACGCGGCAAATATTGATCTACCTGTATTTTACAGTGAAAAATAACACCTTTCCTAAATTAGAAACGGCATTTACATAATTGCAAAACGGCTTACGACAACACGCTTTGAGAAACGGCTCGTTGTTTCCAAAACCGTGCGCGCTTAGAATTTTAAATCCGGCCGCATCCTCCCGACATTTAAAATTCACACTAAGCGTATGGCTTTGATGTCTGCGTAACGTATTAAAATATGGAATGTTAAATCTATACACATAAATAAAGTATTTGTTTGTTTTGTCAAAAATACAGATAATTACTAGATGCAATGAAAGTATACTGTAACTGTAACACCTTATACCAAATTTGATGTTTTTTTTGTTTAGATTTGTTATGGCTAATCTCCGATAGGTAGATAACACTTTGACTGATAGATATAACTGGTGTTGTGGCTCGTAACTTAGGCTACTTTCATTTTAGAATAAATAAAAGGGTTCTGCACAAAAACGAGAAATTGTGAATAGGTCATGCCACGGGCACAGCAGGTACGGAATATTATTGTACCATCGCCAAACGTAATGCCCATCCAGTTTGAAACTATTTTGCTTTGCGATACAAACAAAAGATATCGAGCAAACCGAGTTTGGCTACTATTCACTTCACAGAAAAATCACCCTAGTACTATACCTACTTACTAAATAAAGGGAAGACCAGCTTGGTCGCACACGTGACAGCATTTTATTAGAAACGGCGAACTGTCTTACTGCATGTGTGTTCAGTGTTCGCTTGGGTAGAATGTGTACCTGATATACGTATAGGCTAGTGTTATAACCATGTACGGAACCTTGTTTACCCGAGGGCAACGGCAAGCTAAAGCTTACAACCCGATGGGCGGTCTGGTACTAATTGCCTGTTGACATTAGTCATTTTAGATTCTCTAAACGCAAAAAAGTTACGAGGAACTTCAGCTTGTATTTCTCCGACAGAGCGTTAAATAGCTAACAGCTGTCTTTTCGAGTTCAAATAGAGGGCATCAGTTTCGACACTATGCGAACTAAGCAAAACTTCAGAGCCAGTTAGTGGACTAAAGCGCTATAGGTGTGTTCTTTATGGAAGAAATTGTGATTACGCAGACTGCACGCAGTTTGGTGGTAGAATTGTTCTGCCAGGGGCGCTGCTGACCGCACTCTTACTACACCCACGGGAAAAGATGGGGTGCAAATCAATCTAAGCCAGCACCACACAGCTTCTCAAATACACGGACGACAATTTGCCAGACGGTCCCATTGCTTTGTCGGCAACTTGCTGGGATATGAGCCAAGCTGTTTGATTTTTGGAAATTGTAAACTGTTATATCGTTGTTATAATCGCGGGCAGACAGTTTGTCGGCCGCTGGTCGGCTAATGCTATTTATACTCAATGATCGAGTATGAAAAGCTCGCGACTTGGTATAACGGGATCGCTACGTTCATTCAAAAATTCATGTATCTACATAGTTGCTATAATTGAGATTGATTTTAAATGGCTATGCGTCTTTAATAAATAAATAAATATTCGATTCATTCAAGCAAAAAGTTAGATTCGAATTTGAATTCTAGTCCGACGGAACTTTAGAACGCTATTTCGAGTTGTCAAAATTTTCCGATATCGAATCCGACGGCCTTTCCGACGAAATAAAATACTCCTACTGGTCAAGCTTGTGTTAAGGTTTCTAGGTGGCTGATATACTTCATACAATACATTACGAAATTCCCGGAACAAATGTTTGCAGATCGTACAAACATTTTTCTGGGAATTGAACTCGCAATCTTCTGCGTCGCAGGCGGCCTTACGCCCGCCGAGCCACATCGGTCGTCGTAATCAATAATGTATTTTATAATCCCGTTTACTGAAACATCCGTAGGCCATGTTTGGCCTAAACAGCACTATTCCACGTAACTTCACAAACTTAAACCAGCAGTTTAGATAAGTTCACAATTCCGGTGGAAGCGGGTAATCCGTCAAAAACACGGGCATACGCGTAGCCAACAGTTTTAGCCAACTTTAACGGCTTTAGTTGTTAAATTCCTCCACGGAACTCCGTACCACTATAAAATATTGTTCGCAAACTGCTAAGGGCATGTTTTTAATCGAGTTCACGTTTATGAAAGAAATTGTGATTTATTTTAAACTCGGAACTTTTGAAGCGCCAAACTTTGGAATTTTCGTTAGTTCATAATTTGTTCTTTTGAGTTTTAAAACAAGGGAGCTAATTTGTCTTTGGAAAGTTTTTTATAATTTTGTGTTTAATTTCTTCTTCGGGGAATTGAGGATGATATCATTCATCATAATAACTTGAAGCTTTGTCTCGCTGAATGATTCTGGTTTTAACTTTTTATTCTAATCATCGCGATTTTCATCTGACCCAAGATACTTTAAAAATTTTAGTTACTAGGATACATGCTCTGTGATGCTGGCTTAGAATTTGCACCACCCCAACTCTTCCCGTGGGTGTCGTAAGAGGCGACTAAAGGATATCCACTAAGGGGCAGGCAGCAGCGCCTCCGCCCCCCTACAGAATAATTTTATTCTGCGACCGAACTGCGATCCCCAACACGCTGCCCGCCCCCCGGTGGATATCCCTTAAGCGGTTCTTACGACACCCACGGAAAGACCTGGGTGGTGCTAATTCTAAAACAGCACCACACAGCTAGTACAGCGTGCTTAAGAGTGCTAAAGGAAAATAAATGTTTGATATATATATAAATATAAAACTAGCTGCGCCCCGCGGCTTCGCTCCCGTAGAAAATTTTATGTCTCATCCCACGGGAACGGGATAAAAGTATCATAATGTCCGCCCCCTGGTTCTAAGCTACCCTTCCCACCAATTTTCAGCCAAATCGGTTCAGCCGTTCTTGAGTTATAAAAAGTGTAACTAACTTTTGTAATATAGATAATAATCTATATATATAAAAGAAAGTCGTGTTTGTTACAACACTTATAACTCAAGAACGGCTGGAGCGACTTGGCTGAAAATTGGTCGGGAGGTAGCTTAAAACCAGGAGACTGACATAGGATACTTTTTAACCCGTTCCCGTGGGATGTGAGATAAATTCCACGGGGGCGAAGCCGCGGGGTGCAGCTAATAATAAATACAATAATAATTGGAAATAGACACAGAACTAGCTGGGGTATACAATTAAGCTCGTTGTTATTGTACCAGATAACGGCTAACTGCGTTTCGAAACGTTAGAGATAGATAACCCAATTGAGAGCGCAATCTACCGCGCCCTGGCTGGTTTATGCCGCGTTGTATAATTCACTCAGTTTTATCAGTTCGTTGTTCTGCGGACAATCATTTATTTACTGTTTCATTTGTTAAAATCCACCTTGTCGTTTTTCCTATTAAGCGCATAACCGAGCCAATATGCCAAAGCTTACGAAATAAAACTATTACAGAGGCATTAATGAATAACTTTTATAATAGATACCACAAACTGTACGATGGATTTTAAAAATTGTCTGGGTGAAACGTAATAATAAGATAAAATACACACACAGCTTGATTTTATGCATCATCATCACATCACATTAACAGATTTACCGTCATAACCACGCCATACTAAACTAACTAAAGCATCGATGTAAGAGCATCATACATGATTTTACGCTTCTGTATTAATATGGATTAGTTAAGCTACTTGTAGATTGTTTGCAATAGTCTGCAGTTAGCTCAATTGTTTTAGTTCTAAATACTTGTTCTAATTTATTTATATTATTTGATATTATGTAATTTTCTTTGTCAATTTCTTATATTTACTTACATCATATTTTGTATATCATGGTAAGTATGTTTAATTGTTACAATTCATACATAATTGAGTTTGTTTAAAAAACTAAACCGACTTCAAATACATCGTTTTCTCATGGACGCCATTGTCAGAACTAGACCAAATTGATATGGGGCCGCAAGCTGCACCAGCTTTCAAATAAAAAAAGAATCATCAAAATCGGATCACCCAGTCAAAAGATCTAATGAGGTAATAAACATATCGAATTGAGAAGCTCCTCCTTTATTTGAAGTTGGTTAAAAATGACGATAAATCGTATTATCTCGTTAATATGGCGATGTTTTTGTGTGTAAACAATCATGCCCTCACAACTCTTGGAAATGGCCAAAGTTTATCATACACGCCGCTTATTTATTATCGTTTATTACATCACAAGTAATTCTGGAAATAAGCGCTTTAGTTATATGAAAGGAACACTTGCGTTTCTTATCTAATTTACTATATGTAATCTACTAGCTGCGCCCCGCGGCTTCGCACGCTTATCCCACGGGAATTTATTTATGGGATAAAAAGTGGCTATAGTATGTTATTCAAGGCTTAGAACTACCTCGACCTCAACAGCCTGTATTGGTCCACTGCTGGACGCAGGCCTCCCCCTGATAAGCGCCTTGTTGACGTTTATCTAATGGGGAGTAATGACCATATTCCCCACGCTCGGCATGCGGGTTGAGGATCGCAGTTCAGTGGTAGAATTGTTCCGCAGGGGGCGCTGCTACCCGCCCCCGGTGGATATCCCTTAGTCGCCTCTTACAACACTTACGGTAAGAGAGGTGGTGCAAGTTCTAAGTCAGTAGTTTCTTTCTTAATATGGACGATTCTGCGACGATGCCATTGCCATAGTAAAGTTATTGGTTAGCTGAATTCCGCCCCAGCACTCAACCTTAATACCCATTCACTTAGCAAAATACTAAAAAAGTTAATATTAAAACAAACTATCTTCATTATATTTTAGAGCAGAAAATACTCGCAACTAGCGAAACTTTGAACTTTTTCTCGTACTTATGTTTTGTTAGTTCAAAAGATATAGATATAGTACACGACTCCAGGCGGGAGTCAGGCGACGGCGAACTTAGTTGCAAAAGATTTAATGGAAGTTAGCTCTCTTTGTCTGAGTTTGGCACTCCTCTGGCCGACGGCATCGCTCCTGTTTCATAACTTGACGGGTTCAGGGTTGAGCCAAATGTCGCTTCAAACGACGCTACGACTTTCTTTGCTGATATTGTTTTAGTTAATACATCTGCTTCTTTATGGCGTACTACTGTGGAGGTCTTGATTAAGTCTGGGTGGTGTTCTCTGGAAGATAATCGAACGATCAACGGCTTCGTCGATTTACTTTGGCATAGTTGTATAAAAAATTCTGGCAAAACGTCAATTAAATTAGAACTCTTATCACAAGTTCTGCTTGGTTTAGAGCTAGATGATGCTTTGTTTATGGTCCAGCATTATTCATTTTATTAATATACCATACAAATCTTAAATTCAACAAAAGAACTGACGAAAGAAAGCATTTATTTTATTCATCGGTATGAATAGAGCGTTGTGACCGGGTCGCATAACATATTATTTAATTATTAATATGTAATCGCTAGATTTTTCTGTAAAAGGAACACAAATTGCTAACTCGATTACCTTATCTTCTCAGTCCAAAATTGTTACATACATTTATTTTTAAATACTAATCCCAGACATCTTATCTCATTATCTGTTAATAATTGCTTTATCTACTAAAGTTTTTGGATATGAGAGTTTATTTACACTAAGGGGAATTTCAAAGAAATTAAATATTATCCGCCTAAGTAGATTATTTTTTGGCATATTATTTGATGCTCTACTATACTAATTATGGTAATCTAATTAAAGCAATTTCGGAAACTTAGCTCCAGCAGACGTGATAACCCTACGCCCAAATGTATATCTAGGGGTTAGTCAAAAGGGAAGTTTTATTGCTCGTGAATTTCATTATAACTTTGCGAGGCTCTCTCTTAATGCCTTTAAACGAGGATTGTTGTCTAATTTGTACGAATTATGTCGAAATTTCGCTCTCGGGGCCATAACTTGTGGGAGCGAATGGAGCGACGTGCGAACTCCGTATAGTTTGTGTATATGGATTCTAATGAGATTTCGCGAAAGTTAACCTCCCGACATTGATTTACACAAACTAAATTAATGGTTATGTAATATGGCGTGCTTGTAATTGTATAAATACGTTCTAATTAGCGAATTAATAAATAATATCATACAATCCACATACCATAATCTTGCCACGAGATAAGCTGAGGTTATGTTATGGTTACTATAAATGTTTTTTATGTTATTAAAGGTTTTATGTATATTTTTTTCTATTTATGTTGTACTAGGTATATTAGTTGATCTAGTACCCATAACACAAGCTTGCTTATCTTGGAGCTAGTTAATGCTCTGTGAATTGTCCAGCATTATTTATTTCATTTAAATACCTACCTACCCAATCTAACATTCAACAACGAAGCTGACGAAAGAACACATTTCTTTTATTCAGCAGTATAAATAAAGCCAGGTGACCGGGTCGCATTCGTAGCTTTATTTTATTTACACAGAGCCATTTATTTAGCTCAACATTTCCTGGTCGTAATCAAATTAAATAGGCTTGAAGAAAAACACGCCCTCAACGTTCCAGCCGAGAGCCATCGTAATGAATTTACTACATATTACCTAAATGTCACAAAAATATTTCGGGGCATTCTAAGAACACAAACTTCTTAGAACATAATGAATGGAGGAAAATTGCAAAATGTAATAAAAACATCTATGAATTACGGATCTGAAAAGAAGACAAGCTCAAAATGTTTTCTGTTAAGTAGCCGATTCTACGAACTGGTTTTTCATTTACTCTTAACAGTAGGATTCTGGGAAATCTTAATTTATTTTAGCGCAAAAATTCCAGTAGCTGTAGAGATTGAATGTTTATTTACAGTATGGTAGCGCTTAGTCAGAATTTCATAAATTATTTAGTAATATTTATTCCAATTCGAAATTAAATAAAAGCGATGAAATAATTTGAGCATCATAACCAAAAAGTCGCTAATAAACGAATTCGATAGGTAGACTTTATTAAAGATGAAAGTTACAATTGATGAGGAACACCTTGGAACTATGAACAAGTCCTAAAGTTCATTATGAATGTAAGCGGGTTAACTACGAACCTAGTTTGTATTGGAAGAACACCCGGAGTGCCTCGTTAGAGGGATGAAACATTGGTGTTCTTCCAACACAAACTAAGTTTGTAGTTAACCCGCTTACATTCATAATGAATGTCAAACAACGAAAGTTATATTCACTATATACTATCCACTCGTCCTTATAACTTCAAAAACAGTTCCAATAAAATGTCGTCTAATAGAAAAGCCATTTCTGGGCAACATTTATCGTGTGTTTACTCCCCACATAGAGCTACAATGCCAAAAAGAGATTCAGTTCACTTTATTTATGGCTTAGTTACATAAAAATTTCCGCTTTTGGCTACCCTACACGTACAAATTGAAAATAAATCGCCCGTGCGAGGTTGTTTATTGATGTGCTCTTGCTAGATCGCACCTACCCGGCTTATAGGTACAGGGTGGCGCAAAAGCAATATCATAATGAATGTGCTTTAATTCTTGCAAAAGGCGTCGTCGTAGGACACTGACTCAATGAGTGTTGTAGACAGATAGAGAATTGATTGTCAACACCTGAACAAGGAAAGTTTGTTGTGGTGTAAACCCAAGTTTTCAAGAAACCCCAAAGAAAAAAGTCTGACGCCGCCGTTAGAGCTGGCGATCCAGACGGTCAGTTAAAATCTGAAAAAAGCTCGGCCTGGATATTAGTCTCGATGGAAATTGGTGGTTCAACTTCAACTTCTTATTTCATGCTTATCTTTGCTGCCTCTGCCAGTGTCCATGTCAAAAGAATCATAAACTTTAGTAGAGACAACACATAAAATGAAATATACTTTAAAACACCCAACAATAAAATTGGTGGTTATTCAGCTGTGTATAGCTTGTTGACAACCAATTCTCTGTCAACAACATTGATGTCAAAGCATAGTGAGTCAGTGACATACAACGCCATTTGCAAGAACTACACTCATTACGAATGTAAGCGGTTTAACTACGAACACAAATATGGTTCGTAGTTAACCCGCTTACATCCGTAACGAATTCGTCAAACTACGATAGTTTTTTATAATAAAACTAAAGCACATTCACACTATGACATTCGTTTTGCGCCACCCGTTATTATACACTATACATTATCTATACACGAAGCTCACGTGTCTTCTGTACCGAGAAAGTCGCTGGAGTGTTGGATATAACGTTGGACGTCTCAAGGACTCGGATAACCAATCAGGCGGGTATTTTTGCCGTCCTGTCAATGTCATTGCGTTTATTATCTCGTCAAGTCGGATATTGTGATGTGGAATCCATCTGGGGTAATCCTATATTTATATAAATAAATAATGTTGGACAATTCACACAGCATTATCAAGCCCCGAGCTAACTATTATAATCTGATACTTACATAACTTACCTTCCTCACTTTATTTTTAACCGTATTCAAAAAGGAGGAGGTTCGCAATTCGACTGTTTATGTTTGTTTCCTCAGAACTTCTGACTGGGTCCGATTTTGATGATTATTTTTTATTTGACAGATGGTGCTTCTCGTGTGGTCCCATTTAAATGTGGACATTGGCATCCATTCGAAAACCATAAAATTGAAGTCGATTTACACGACTATAAAAATCCTTTTCACAGGTTGTCACTCATAGACGCTGTTAATTTTTACAGGCAGATGCGGATCTGTCGACTCAATAATACAAAATGTTGAGAAAATAAAAAAATAGATAACTTCTTCTAAACAAAATAGATGGACGGGTTGTCATAATGTTTGAATTGGCTAATTATTCGGACTACGCTAATACAGCAAATAGAGAGTGGAATAACTTTAGAAATTAAAAAATCTCTATCGTCTCATAATCATAACAAAAGAAACAAGATCACGACTGTATTTCTTGTCGTAACACTGCAATCTATTTCTTTACTAGGTACTTGCCAGATACGTTCTTACTAACATATTAGAGCAACAATTTGTTTACCCCATTATTTCACTGCATCTCTCATCGAAGCGGCAAGGATCACACAACAGAAGTTTCCCGCTGCCCTCGTGGAGAAAGTTTACTGAGTTTGCTCAGACCCCCACCCCCTGAACCAGTCTGCTCAGTTGCCAAGTTGGCCCCGCACTCGGAAACTAAAAGTGCAGATCTAAATTGAAGTGCTGGAAATGAAATTAGCGTAGCTACTGCGAAACATGCTTTAAGCTGCAACTTTCGAATGTTCACTATCGTCAGCGGGGTTATTAGTATAGAGAGGGCTTTGATATTTGTTTTGATAATGACAGTCTGGGACCGAATCGCTTTAGTATGACAATGGTGTCTATTCAGATGTTGCCAAAACTAGACTAAACTAATCTGACAGAACTAAAGATAATGCCATCCTTATTGTTTTGATCGTTATGACAGGGACAGCGACATTTTTAGTACTGTCAAATTAGTTTAAAAATAAAGTAAAAGTAAAAGTATATTTATTGCATAATTAATTACATGTGAAATAGATGGTAGAATAAAATAATATTGTAACAATGTAATTTGCCCTTTATAGGCGTGCAATTTTTGTCTAGTACATGCTTAATAGGAAATAATAAATTTAAATCTTAGAATAACAAAAATAAAAAAATTATAAAAGTAACATAAATGTCAAAAAAAGCAAGATAAGTCAATATAAAAAAATTATTAATTTGGTTATTTGTCAACATTCTTGTCATTCATAAAATCTTTAATTGTGTAATAATCGTATAATAACAAAATAAAAAAAATATATAAAAGTAGGTACATAAATGTCAAAAAAAAGCAAAATAAGTCAATATAAAATAATAATTAATTTGGTTATTTGTCAACATTCTTGTCATTCATAAAATCTTTAATTGTGTAATAACATTTATTATAAAGCAATGTTTTAAGCTTTCTCTGAAACACCGTGGTAGGCAGTTCTCTTATGTGTAGCGGAATTTTGTTATAGACGGATGGTGCCATAGCAAAAAAGCTTTTGCGCAGGATCTCCTTTTTACAGTTAAGGGTGCAGATTTTAAACTGGTCTCGTCTATTCCGTTGCACGGCGTCAGATTGCCGACAAAATAGGTGCGAGTTGAGTCTGATATACATAGCCGTTTCCAAAATATACAGCGAAGGGAGAGTAAGTAAGTTGTATTTTTTAAAAAAGGGTTTACATGAATCCGTTACTTTAATACGAAACATAGCTCTTATACACCTTTTTTGAAACTTGAATACCTTGTCGACGTCGGTAGAGTTACCCCAAAATAATAATCCGTACCTGATGTTTGAGACGATCAGGCCGTGGTAAGCAGTAAGGTTTAGTTTAGTTTTGGCGACATCTGAATAGACACCAATGTCGTCGTAGGATCGTCCTTAGATAAAAGACACTCTAGATACCTACAGTTAGTTTTTACATTTAGAAATGCGTCTCTGTCGACTCAAAAATACAAAATGTTGAGCAAAAATAACAAAACATACTAATAGATAAATGTTACGACAAGAAAGAAATACAGCCATGATCCTGTTTCTTTTGTTATGATTACTATTTATAATCATTTCTATTTTTGTGTTTGAATATATTGTGGGATATTTGCACGGAGAGATAAGTAACCTTGACAATTTTGCCACACGTCCCTTCGTCTGTGGTTTTCTTCATCTATACTTATTTGATTGTTTATTTGTATTGAATAGGCTCCGAAACTACTGGACCAATTTAAAAAAAAAAACTTTTTTATGAAAAAGCTTCCTTTTTAGGTGACATGTGCTAATTTTTATTCCGGAATTCACACGGGAATGGGAACTACGCGGATGAAACCGCGAGGCGCTGCTAGTCAAAGATAAAACGCCAAAATTTGTTATTCTGGTGCACCATAACAATAAGGTGTAAAAATTTAGGTTTCTTGTTAGTTGTTCTATTCACAATAGTAATCTTTAGGTAGTAATGATACTATGGAATCGCGTCCAGCTTGCGAGCTTACATAATTGCGCGCCTCCATCCCATCTCAAAGTTTAAACTCGAAGTCGTAGAAACAACAGAAAGTTTAGCTTAGCATGTCGTCTCTTCCAGTGTTTTTTGCTCTACTTGCTCTTCAACTTCGTCTGCACGGGCCTGTGTAACTATCGAACTAGTTTGAGACTCGGCGGGAGCGAATACTGAATGTAAAGGAGAAATAATGTTATCCCTAGTGTCGACTTTGTAACTTTCGCTCCGGAAAACTGCGTACGTAAATAACTTTTTGCAACTTGTTATGACAAACAAGTTGGAGATTTCCGTAGCGTGTTTTTTTTTCTTGTTTATGTTTTTCTTTTACGTAATGTTTCTCAAATGAGAGGGAATTTCTCGTTATTTGCGGTAGGACGAGATTAAATTAACATGAAATAAGGTGAATCTACTACGCATAACTAATATTATCATACTATCCTCTATAACTATACCATCTTAGTAATTTATAAAGTTGACGACCTCTATGGCGCAGCGGGCGAAGGTTCGTCTGCGATGCAGGAGGTTGCGGGTTCAATACCCGCCTCGGGACAAATGTTTGTACGATCTGCAGATATTTGTTCAGGGTTTTCTGGCTGCTTTCTATGTAAATATAATTATGTCATAAACATTATCACAAGCTCTGCTTAGCCTGGGTCTAAATGATGCAGTGTGAATTGTCCAGAATTATAATAAAAAAAATTAATTAAAATTATAAAGATCTTGACCTGGAATAACATAAGGCTACTTTTTATTCTAAAAACGCCTGCGAAGCCGCGGACTGAAACTAGTTAGGACACAAAGGGTTGCCCGCAACCGTGTGATTAATTAAACAAACGCAGTAGCCCGTATCTAAGTAAGGACCTCGCTAATCATCAAGAATGCATGACCAGACCAGAGCGGACGAGTTAGCCCAAATTGTACGTCTAAGATACAACCAAGTAGCCTGTCTTCGGACAACTATAAGGGGAGCAGAGTATTCTGTCGTCTAACTAGAACTAATGAATATTCAACTTGGTCAAATTGCATCTCCTTCGGTTAGTTTACTTAGATCCAACAGTGCGCTAACTGTGAGGGTATACCAACTCACTGTGGAGTTGGTAGATTTGACGACCATCGTGGTGCAGCGGGGGTCCGCCTGCAAAAAATGTTTGTACGTTCTGCAGATATACGAGTATGTTTCGGGCGTTCTGAGTGTTTTCTATGTACAATAAACTATCTATCCATGTATGTAATGCATTAAGTATATTTGTTAGCTAGTACGCCTAGTACTCATAACACAAGCTCTGCTTGCTTACTTTAGGGCTAGATGATTCTGTATAAATTATCCATCATTACTTGGATCTCGTCTCTGTTTATAAATTCTTAGCTGCTCACGTATCCTAAATAAGTGAGAGATCGACAAAGTGCGATATAGGACAAATCGAAGGCTTGCTATTCAATCCTATAGAAACGATGCATGTGTGATTCTAAATTATCAGCGTTGTACAAGAGATGATCGCAATAAAGAAAATAGAACAAAAGTTGATCAGTCCGTGGTCCACACACTTTCTAGTACCCATGTTTCGTTTTCTTTCTATTAAACATCGATATATAGACATCCAGCCCCAAGTCACGTGATTCATAGAATAAACCTGCGTCAAACGAACTCATTAATAGTCCGTCTGTAATTGTCTATTGTCTCAGGCCCACCGGACCGCAGATTACCGAGGCAATCAATACCGGGACGTCAGGGGACCCCTCGTCTTGTCTGTCAAAGATTATGGCCGGTGGTAAATTACAGTGTTTGCACAAACCTCCATCTCCCCTTCGCTACCGGTTCACCGACCGATATCTATAATTAATCACTATTGGTTATGTTCTATCGATTATGTAGCCGTCTTTGGTAAACTTGCTCTAACCACAGCCTACATATATTATGTATAGTCGTTAGACGAAGGCATTTCGACGTGGTTATGCTTATGACAGGGCAATCGAGCGGGAGACAAGGTAACTTTACTTAGGTAGGAGAGAAACACTCCCGAGTTGCATACATCACTGCCTTAAATTCTGGAGCGTCCTACCGACCCACACGGATTACCTGCGGGGATATTTTAATTAGTCGGAAAGGACCTTTGATTCGATATCGGAAACTTTAAAAAAATCAAAATAGCGTTCTAAAGTTGGAATATAATTCTAATTCGAATCTGACTTTTTCACGATTCGAATGAATTAAAATACCCCTGCTGCTGTCAAAACGCCTTCGTCAAACGACTGTAAGCATACATAGGAGGCGGCTACTCTATCTAACTATCGGTATTGAACGGATTGTGTGCCTTTCTCTTTGAAACAAAGAAAGTTGTTTGCCGACTTCGTTGTTGTTTACTTTATATTCTGCAGTAACAGCATAGATCTAAGTAAAATTCGGTAGATATGGCACCTTCTCTTAGCGCAGCGCTAACACAACAAATGGCCTGTGTTGTTAAGAACGAATCGCCAGAACAATACAAAACATAACTTACTCCACTCTACTTTCCGTAACTCATTCACATTTCTACATTCTGTAAACCCCAAATTAAATAAAAGGCAGGCATTACGAGTATTATATTTATCATAGAAAGGTAGGTACACTGGGCAATATCGTTCAGGCCATTTCCAATCTAAAATAAAGCTTGTGCTATAATGCTTTAAAATTTGTTAATTTGAAAATAAGTGTTCCAATTTGTGTTCCTTTGGTTTTAATAAATAAACTGAACTGAATCTTTTGTAATATATTAATAAACAAATATGAATGAGCTACTCGTAGTACTAATTTTACTTAGATATAGATCTAAACCAGGTTTAACTTTAAAGAGCCCTTTTTGTATCCAATCCATCAACGCAGTTGAGGGCACCGGCATTTTCCTTTCTCTTGTTGGTTGTACTGTACACTTGAGTACAGTGATTGATTCGAACGACGCCGATGAGATTGTACAGCGCTCGTCGAGCACCGAAGGCTTAATTAAACATCGGTTTCCCCTCGACATTGATCGCGAACAGAACCAATCAAGTTTAAACAACGCGAGAGTTGGCGTGACCTCGATTTACGAGAGGCAGATGGGCTTTAGAGGACATTTAGTACATTTTACTATAACGATAGGTACCTATCGTTAAACTAAAGTAGCCCCTGGAGGAAATAATGGAGGTCTATACGGTGGCGTAGGTACTAGGTACTAAAGTTTAGAGTCTGCTCAGGCGGTCTACTCGTAAAAATAAAATGACATTTTTGATTCGTTTTCGTGCAAATGTTATCTTTATGTCAGACATAAGACTAGGTTTCGTAAAATGAATCGGAAACCAGTATGGGCCGTGCTAAATCAGCATGGCCCTTCGTGCTGCTTTAAATCTAGCATTACGCTTCCGGGATTTTCCATCGATCAAAAGCTTTTATCGTGCTCAATCGATTGTAACATAAGTCCGCAATCCAACCCCTTTTTGTCCACTTATCGAAGGTGGAGTGGACACATCGCATTGTCAGACAAAGCGTCCCTACTATTATCGCATGAACGGTGAAAGGGGGCTTTTGACGCGTGAGCGCGATGAAATCCCGCTATCGGATTAGTGGCCAGGAATAATTGGAACCGCTTTGCAGCACATTCTCCGCCGGGATTATGAAACTCTTGAATACATGAATAAACATTGCATACTGAGCGCGCGGTTAAATGGCTATGCAGCGATTCTATCTGCGAACCGGACTTTTTAATAACTTATGCACCGGCCAGTGCTGCAATCGCGGTTATCGCTAAAGCTTCAGTTACTAAGGGGTTTTCTTGAGATAGTTCGTGCGTGTGCGGTTCCTCGAATATATTTCAAACTAACTTCTGCCCTCGGCTTTGCACGCACTTGACGGGAATAAAAAGTAACTTATACCCGCCGCTGAGATACCGTCTTCCTCCCTGCCAAATTTTATTGAAATCCAAAAGTTACGGTGTGAAAAGGTGAAACAGTCACTTACAAATTATTAGTTATTATCAATATTTACTTTCTGTCTTAACAGTTAAGCTGCTGGTATAGCGAATTTATTCGTCGTCACTTTCCATCAGTTATGATTTAAGTGATGAAAAGTGACAATGTGGCCGACGATGTATAACGAAGGTCTAGAAGACAACTATTCACTCTTGTTTTGAAGAGACCCAGGTTGAAATTATCCGGAAAAACATTATTTCTAAAAGTAAGAGAGCACAACAGTAAAGTTAGTATCTTTATAAAGCGTGTGTCAGCACACCACACAAGCAAATAAAGTATTTTGATCGTATAACTGCGCAGCGACAAAGGAATCACACCTACCGCTCCCAGCGCGTAGTCAACCAATCGATAGTTCGACGACCTCCGGCCAGTGTCGATTTATCGCTTTGTTGCGGCCCGTTGCAAACTGATCGTCATAGCGAAAACGTAACAGCTGTGGACTCGTTCCGTATGAGCCTATGCGACAGCGATTAATACGGGAAAATGTTATTTTTTTTTCGATGATGCTAACATATACGGCGGGTTAGATTGACGCGTTTGAAATGTGGTGCTGGACGAGAATGGAAAAGTTTTGCTGGTCGAGGAGGCGCTGAAAACAGTTGTGGAGAAAAGGTTTTTGATCATTACCATTCAATACAGAAGGGGGGGAATGATTGGTCATCTTATACGATATGACAACTTCATAAAAGTAGAAAGAAGGAGAGGAACTCGAAACTTGCTATATGAGTCGGATCAAGGAGAATTGAAAAGAAAAGTCTAATGCAATGTCTTTTTCGCTGAAAAAGAGGAGAGAGAACAGTGCATCATTACCTCTACATTAACTCATTACAGGCAGGACTAAAAATCATCTGACCATTGCAATTTCTTAACTGGCAGGAGATTATCATTCGTTGAATTAGTTGGTAGCTTTCAGTCACCAGCAGCACATTACATCATCCTGACTCTACAGTCGCGGGTGGGCCTCGGTCTGATCGAGTAAATTTCGATATGCGCTTCTATTATTGCTTTTTCCTGTAAACCGGTCACTCCAATTGCCTCTAGGTCTGGTTGGGCTCCATCAAGCCACCGGAGTTTCGGCTCGCACATACGTTCACAGCTAAACAATGGACATACCTTCTGTAATAAACTTTTGGTAGGTATGAGTACTAATTGTAACAAAACAGATCTGCTAATTCAAGCGTTAAATATACTAGCGGTAAGGTAACGTAAGATTCATTCCGTTGTTTACAAATAAACTTAAATAAGTTATCTTATTGTTTGTTCACATTTCACAACCCCAGTTTAATTTGGAAGGGTTGGGCGGGGTTGTCCTGCTCTCAATTTAATTTGAGCAATTCCTCTCCAGGGGGGTTATGCTCTATGACCTAAGAGATTTCTTGCCCAAATCGTGTGACGTCACAGCGTGCTCTAAACACAAACGCGATTATTGGCCGTGCCGTGGTATGATTTTCAAAAATTGTATTCTGCATGCCACAAGACTAGTTATCTATGCCTCGTTTTCAGTTTCACATGATTCGTTCAAAATCTTACATCCGGTTCACTCGGAAAATTTACGGTTTTATTATACTTAATGTTTTTGTATCTAAATAAAAAATATCTTTAATTATATGCTTGCTCAACCATCAATTGTTAAGCTTACAATATTTTTAGTGTGATTTAAAAAATTACAGCCCAAAATAACGATTTGTATTAATCATTCAAGTAATTTATGCCTAGTTTCGGAACGAAAAAGTAGTTTTCATTGTTGGTTTAGTGTCAAAATATACAGAAAAAGTTCCTAGCTAAAGCTACGTTCAGACGCGGCGATACCATGATTTTAGAATGGTGTGGGAATCGCGCGGGTCTTATTTACGTATATTATTACTATCTTACCTAATCGTTTTCACGTAGATACCGCGTAGTTAGTTCAGACGCGCCCGCGCGCTGGCCGGTACCGACGGATAACAGCTAGAAAATGCTAACCCTCATATTATATCTTTCTTGATTTATTATTATTATTATTTCAGAGCTCGAAATATCTTCCCGATCAATTCAATTAGGTAGGTACCTAGTTGTATTGTATTGTAGGTACTTCTTTATTAATCAAAACTAATTCTAATCTTATTTAATACGACATTATAAACCATATAAGGTTTGTCTAGTGTCGACAGTTACGGCGTATTGCTACAAATTTGGCATGAAGTTGTAGGAAGATAGATATATAAAAATGAAAAAATAAATAAAATAAACATACTTAGTCTAAGTACCTAGTACCTACCTACCTAACATTATCAGCGATTAAGACAAATACAGTTTAGGTACTAGTCACACTTTACTAGGTCATTCAACTTAATTTACCTATAATTCGTAAGGCTTACCCTTACGAATCATAGGCTAGAGAGATGGACTTCAAATAACCACATGCATACACGTTTCAGTTTAGGGTGACGAGCGGTCGCCGTCTGAAAAAAATAAAAAATGTTTTATTTAACATTGTAACTATATAACTATATGGATACATAGGTATACTTACTTATACATTTAAATCAATCACGAACCCTGACCGCAACTGTCTGCATTCATAAAACAATTTTGCGGATCCCTAACGCGCGATAGGCGGCGCGGTTCCCGCGTGCATGTCTAAACGAGCCCTAAGCATAATTTTATTCAAAGCAGCAAAATAAAAATGGATATAATTCTACAAAGACGACGGGTAAGATGTTGGCGCCAACAAAGCACAAGTATAAATTAACAGGAGGTTACTAAGGGATCCTGCGGACCCTCTATCAATGGACACTAAATTGCTGCAAAGCAATGATATTTTATTAAAACATCATTGCTGCAAAGAACAAAACAAATAATTACCTACTAGGCATTACTATTATAGGTATCTTTATTATTTTTATGAGGGATCCTTGTAAGCAGGATAGTGACTCCTCAAAGTGGGTGGATTTGTCTGCTGGCTATCCCCAAAAACTATGATTGATGACGCCTATGTGGCATCATAAATTAATGTGATAATTTATTTGTGTTTAATCTTGTTTGTAAACAATAATTATATGTACCTACCTAACTATGTCTAATTTTCTATAGGCCTTCCTTGTAGGTGTATTTATTGCGAATAAAAAACGAAATAAAAGGTTTTTGTTGCAAATTTATTTAATTTATCCAGTTTATTTAAAATATCCCATCCCATAAAGATCACCGATGGAAATTATAGACAAATTCCATCGCGCCTATGGAGGCAGCGAGGCCAAGTCCAGCTTGGCGAAACCAATAGTAGAGTGATGATGGATATACACCACGTAGTTATTGTATTCTCGTTGATAATACAATTCAAGACTAAAGACACTTTCCAAGAATTCTCCATATATTTGCAAGGCCTTTTATGGTGATACTGCTGATCTGCAGCCACTGCCGGGCGGGCCTACATATGCTCAGCCAAAGCTGGGCTGAGCTGATCTTCGTACGGGTACTTGCTTGCATTCTGCAAATGAAACCGATCAATAAGACATGTGTTTCTTTCAGCACATTAAAAAAAAACACTCAACCAAACTAGGCATTGAATACTTCGATAGGCGAATCTCCTCAACCTCAACAGTCTATTGTGGTGCACTGGCTGTAGGCCGACCTCCCCTGATATAAGTTCCATTGAGCTTTTATCTCATGTGGGATGATGCCTATAATCCCCACGCTAGTAACGCGGGTTGGGGATCGCAGTTCGATGGTAGAATGGTTCTGCAGGAGGGACTGCTGCCTGCCCCCGGTGGTTATTCCTTCTTCGCTTCTTACGACCCCCGCGGGAAGAGTTGGGCTGGTGCAAATTCTAAACCGGCGCCATACGGCTATTGTCGCTGCTATTTATAAATCTTTTGTGATGAATTATTGAATAATACTTGCCTTTTCCGCATAAAATAAACACTGCGTTGTTATTGTTTTCACTTTGACATATTGTCTTTGACAATCTGAAGAAGTGAGCCGTAGTAACTATCGCAGAAACACGCTAATCTGTGCCCTAACACGCTGGCAGAGGGCGTGTTTACTTGACAGTTCAATTCTTGCCCGAATCGCGCTGTGACGCAGCTGAGAAAACCAACGAAGGCATACAGAATACGGTTTTGTCCCATTCCCCGCCGATATCTTGTCGTATCTGTGTAAGACGTGGAATTGGTCATAGAGCATAACCCCCCAGTTCAGTGCCCCTCGCAGGGTGGCATATGTAAACAAATCTTATCTTATCGCCGTTATGTATGCTAGCAAATAGAGGAGTGAGGCAGTGGCTCGCCTGTTCGCCGTGTGCCAATGCGATAAAGAACTCTTCCGGACTTGTCGCGTTAATTAATAATACAGACAGTATCTGAATTCAAACTTTGAGCCGATAAGCTATCATTGCAATTTAGGATACACTAAGAGTTTATCGAACAGGCCAGTGTGTTTCCTTTCATTTATTTATTGCCAATTTGAACATGGGGTAGCTAAGGTTCTTGTTATAGCTTTTTTTTTTCATTTATTTATGATACACATTATTAACTTGTTTGTTTTACAACTGACATAAACCACACTTCGGTTTGTCCGTCAGCCTCTCTAAAGTTAGGTTGTAGTATGGAAGCTGAAGTTAGTATTGTTGTGTGTGGCTATGAATAGATTTTTATCTCTTAGAAGGCCCTGTTGGGAACTGCAATTTTGATACTCATGTACTCACAGACTAGCTGCTGCCTCAGGCATCGCACGCACTTTTTAATTAGCCTTTGTTCGTTCCCGGAAAACTATTTATAGCCCTGCCAGTTTTCATTGAGATTCGTTTAGGCGTGAAAAAGTTATAGACAGTTAAAACTTATAATATTAGTATGAATAAAGTTTTAATCGTAAGCGTTTGGTTTTGTAAGGTAATTCTTATGTTTGTCATTCAATTACTTTTCATTCGAGCGGACTTCGCTGTTGATACAATTCCCGCAATTGAACTGGAACTGAACTGGACATTTTCAAATGAATTCAAAATTAGATCTCCATTTTACCCGAGCTTTACAGCGGCCGTACTCGAATTAAGTATTCTTTTTGCGGGAAACCGGTCGGCGGCGGGCACCGGCGATATTCCGAATTCCGCGGCCGACCGGCCATGGGGAATTAGTGAGTACGTGCAGGGCTGCCCTCTCCCTCCTTTAATTACGCCCAGGAATGTCTCTCGTTTCCATGGCTTTGTGTTCGCCACCGGCTGACCCACTTCCCAGTTTAATGGCCTGCAATAGATAAAAGCACCTACTACGCTCGACTGTTTTATTTGCGAGGAGTGGAATGAACGGCCACTGGGAGATTTGTGGTCCTGCTGCTCTCACTTGGGATATCGAGTTTTATCTCTGAGCTTTGTGGTTTTCGCAGAATCACTTGAGCATAAACTTAACTTGAACGAGGCCACGTACGTGCGGAAAAACTTAGTGGTTAGTGATGCAAGTACAAGTAATTTATTAGATATCAGATAAGACGCTTTCTGGACATGGTAAGCCATTTGCTTAGCCTCGCTAAAACAATCTACGAATCAACTATCGTTTTTGGAGGCTATTGGTGTTTTCCGTTCCTCAGTGTTTGTAACCGACTCTAAAAACCCGATGTTTTTTTCGAGGGTTACTAATCATATTAAAATAAATAATGTTGGACGATTCCACACAACATTATCTTAGCCCAAGCTAAGCTACCACCAAACTTTATATTATGTATTGTATTTGTATCTATTATGTTTCACACACGTCTTAGCGCCATTACTTCTGTACGATTTTTAAACGGTGGAAACACTTTTTGGTTTTTGTATAAATTTTAAATCTCAATTATATCCTATGTTATAATAACTGCTTGTTTCCCAAACTGCGACCCCCAACCCACATGCCCAGCGTGGGGCTTATCGGCATTACCCCCATGACATAAACGCCAATAAGGCGCTTATCAGGGGGAGGCCTGCGTTCCAGCGGTGGACCAATACAGGCTGTTGACGTAAAAATAGATTAAATTAGAACACAGTGGAGTGATTCGGCTGCAACACGAGCTGTGCCCATTTCTTGTTTTCGATTGCGCTCCTAAATAGCGGCACGTACATTGTTTCTCGTAACTTTGGACAAGAACTCTCGAAATGGCGTGGAATGTCCGATTTAGTTTTTAGGTCGGTTTGGTTTTGGCGAGGTTTTGATTACACTGTATCGAGTTCACTGATAGAATTTGCTTTTCCAAAGCTTTGTCAGCGAGGTAAATAGTGTCATTATATCTACCTCTAATCATATCTAATTTTCTAATGGGTTTGTTCCTACTTGTGTTAGATTAAGTTGTTTGATTGTTTATTTTATTACACAAACATTATGTTAACATGTAGGCTATTTAAGTAGATACTTTCATATGAGTACTAGTTTTGGATCTTCAATTTAAGTAAATTGATTCATGTTCTTTGAGGATATCTAGTAACATAGGTTTTTAAAACCTATCACTGGTAGTCTTTAAACAAATATGTACCTTATTTTCTACTCTACACCTACTTAGCTATAACCAAACATTTTGTGAAGAGAAAATAAAAGAATTTAATATAATGAAAAAAAAAAATACCTTGACCCGATATTTTCAAATACATTTTAATTGAATTTCTGTGTACGACATGATTGCTTCGCCGTTTCAGTGTCAAATAAAATGATTATATTGAATGCTGACGTCCAATATCCAATGCCCACAGCTCTTACCTCGTAATTGAGCAGAATTGTACAGTTATATTTTACAGCTGTTTTATCGCATTTAACATCGCGGTACGAGGGTATAATCGTTGTGTGCTGTGAACTACTGTGGTAGGGCTGGAGCTTACACAGAGAAATTGTGATGCTTATTACATGAATTATGGAAATAATGTTTCTGATGACGCTAAGACAATAGGGAAATCATTTTAAATAATTTACATGTTATAACAGTAAAGTCATTTACAACGGGATATTTATGATTTGAGTTTTGAAAAGCTCTCTCGGTAAATACAAATGGATACTAAAGTTTTATTATATAACAGGTTCTATATAAACCGTCGTGTTATCCCGTAGTCTCCTCTTACGACAACGGGAAGAGTTGGAGTGGTGAAAATTCTGAGCCGGCACACACCGCAGCATATAAAACAAACAATCTACTTAAGTCTCTACTTATGTAGATTGTTTAACGTTGTTTAAGTAACACTCTTCTGTTCAAAAAGAGAAGAGCCGAGGCAATGATAGAGCAGTGTTGTCAACAACAAAAGTTGTCAATTAGCACACGAGCACCCTTAATTCCCACGACTCTTCTCTCTTTGAACAGACTCTACGCAACATCAATAAAATAGTTCCAGAGTCTCGACAATAGTATTAAATGAACAAGGACAGCGGTAGCCCTAAAGCCTCATTCCGGATGCGATCAATGGCCCTTTCAATTAAAAGTTTCTCCCGGGCTCAGGCCGGCAGCATTGTTCGAGTTGCCTCCACCGCCAACTATTATTTACTCTACACTTTACTCTAGTCTACGCCATCGATGTGAAAAAGGGGAGATGAGGCACTGGCTTCTTAAGAGTGGCAGCCTCAAACTAGGTCCAATTGTGTCCTTCCATCTCAGTCATTGTCGGAACGGCGGCGGCGCCATGCGGTCACACTTCGGTCTAGGTACATCTTTCTCTATGTTGTTCATAAGTAGGTATATTGCAAAATAACAGAAAAAGCGTATCTTTGCGCATAGTTATGCCACAACATAGGCCATTTGTTGAGTTAGCACTAAACGTATGTACGTAACATATTGAAGACCTCTGTGGTGTGGCGGGCGAAGCTCCGCCTGCGACACAGGAGGCAACCTCCTGGGGTTCGATTCCCGCCTCGGGTCGGGCAAAATGTGTTTGCAATCGACAGATATTTGTTCAGGGTGTTCTGGATGTTTTTCTATGTATAATAAAAAATATATCTATCTATGTAGTGTATTGTATTAAGCATATCAGTTATCTAGTACCCATAACTAACACAAGCTTACTCTGCTTAGCTTGGGTCTAGAGAATACTGTTTGAATTTTCCAACATTTTTATTATATATATTTTACTTATATCTATGGTCAACACCGGCAGATGGTTTTACGGAAATTACAACATGCCTCTTGACGACCGGTGCTTTCGCTCTGTGCCTTTTGTTGGACGAGGAGTTGGTCGCTTGTTGCCGTTATGAGTTGAATTGCTTGTTTTAATGGTTTGTATTTAAGAGAACTGCCGTTATTTGTTTTACGTGTGAAAGTTGGTTAGTTGTTTTGGTAGTTTGATATGTAGTTATTGTTTTAGTTGTCTTGATTTAATTACATTTATTAACTAATGAAGTAATGACGGTTACAAATGTTTGTTTTCTCTCGGTTAAGATAATAAAAAAGTGAACTTCTTTGGTACACGGAAGAGCCATATTCTAGAGTTAGTAGGAAATTTCTCATTCCATGGCGATGTCAGTTTGACCATGTTGTGTTTTACGGGAGGCAAAACACACAAATTTTATAGTAATGGCGTATCCATAGAAACTACTAGATATTTGGGTTTAATCTATAGGTAGTTTTTCATGATTTTACAGGACTGAGAAAACTTACAAAAATGTTGTCAAACGTCTCTGAAACTAGACATTTATTTATTGTCCCTCTACTGCATATAAACGGTGTCAAAATTCGATTATTTAAAGCCAAAGCGCTTTTGTTTTGGCTTGAGTTGAGAAATAGAGTGGCACATACCTCTATCAAACATTTTAATTTAACAATCAGTAAGCGGGAGTACGACATATCATTCTAATATTATAAACGCGAAAGTTTGTAAACATGTACGTAAACATGTTTGTTGCTCTTTCACGCAAAAACTACTGAACGGATCAGGCTCAAATTTTGCATACAGGTAGTTCAAGGCCTGGAATAACACATAGGCTACTTTTTATCCCATAAATCAGTTCCCGTGGGATAGGCGTGCGAAGCCGCGGGGCCGCAGCTAGTGACGTTTATATTCGTCGATTCCATTTATATTCGTCGATTCATCATAAAAAATCCACCCATCGCATCAGTCTATATGAGTTATTCTAACTTCGTAAGAGCGAGGAGTCATTTTCTTTGACCTAGTAGGTTTATATTAAGCATGTTTGTACTAGACAGTGATCATTTGAATCATTGTAAACCTTTCCGTAAATAACTATTTTTATCATCATCATTATTATTATTATCATACATTAACCGTCACATAAAACGTTGTACACCCAATCCCGTATCGCAGCAGAACATGCGACATAGCCTAACAGCGTTATGTTTACTACACCATCTCGGAAATACGTGCACATAAGTTTGTTGAGAAACAAACAATGAAATGCAGGTACAGCGTGCAGTAAATCTTACAATGTAATGTAACCGCAGCGGTTTATTGCCCGTGAGTTACGTTTCGTCTATGGAGACTATGGCGATGCTATTATTACTGGCGCTAATAAAACTGGGCTTTGGCTCTACATTTCCATTACAATGTTGTATGGTAGATTTTTATCTGTTGGCGTTATTGTAATACTAAGACCCTAGTTCACCTAACAGATGGTTAAATTACAAACAGTGGTTTAGATTTTTGACTCATGTTTTCATACATTAAACGTCAAAGATAACCGACTAAGCTGCCTGATTCTCCGATTATATTTTGATGAACAAACGCGATGGGAAGGTTATTGGAAGTTATAGTTTTAGCGAATGCTACTCTATAGGGCTTGTTTTGATTCTAGCAATTATACTAAAGTCATTTACAACGGAATATTTAAGCATGATTTGAGTATCGAGTTTCCATTATGGCTGTGCCGAAATATTGGAAAGCTCAAAACTCAAATCAAGGTTTATATTCCGTCGGAAATGACTCATTGTCCTTGATGTTTTTAAAGATTTACTAGCAATTATGTCACATCTACTCGTAGACTAAAATACGTACTATAAGTACTACAACTTTACAATGCAACTAAGAAATCAAATACTCTAAAGCCCGTATTATGAAAGCTTACTCAGTCATAGAGTTATGCTTGAGTGACGTTTATGCCATAGGAAAGCGTTGCTCAAGCATAGATCGAAGACTGAGCAAGCTTTCATAATACGGGCCTAAGTGTGAGGGCTTATGAACTGTAATAAAAACCTTACACTTACTAATTTTGGTAAAATCTTTCCCATTTTAACGCAATATATCTTTTGTTCGCAGGTGGCAGTGTTAACCCGCAGTGCAGTGAGCCGGTTATAGTGTAGTGCAGTTGTGTAGTGAAGTGCAGTGGTGTGTGACAGTGTGTGTGTGCGTGTGTGCGTCCGGGAGGCGCATACCTGGCGACAAGTCAATGCCGGTGCGCCGATGGAGCGGTGATCGTGGACTGACCAACTCTCAAGAGCAGCGCTGGTAAGCATCAATATTAAATATATCTACTCGGCCCGCGAGGAACCACTGCTAGGTATAGGGCTCCTATAATACGCCATTCTGTCCGTCCCTGTACCACCCCAACAATGCACTGGATAATTATTAAAAATATCTGGTTAATTAACTCAACATTATCTAGTTCCAGGCTAAGAAGAGCTTGTGTTATTGGTACTGTAATAATAATAACTGCTATACTTCGCCGTGTGGTGCCGGCGGCAATGAATTTGCACCACCCCAACTCTTCCCGTGTCGTAAGACGCGACTAAGGTATATCTACCGAGGGCGGGCAGCAGCGCCTCCTGCAGAAAAATTCTATCACCAATCTGCAATCCCCAACCCGCATGCCCAGCGTGGGGATTATGAGCATTACCCAGTAGTAGTGTTAAAATTTACCTTATACTTAAAATATTACATCAGACTGACTAATATTTACTTAAGTATGTACTAAAATTCATTAAACATCACACTAATATTATAAATGCGAATTGAATGCTCCACTTTCGACGCAATATTCAAGATCTATTCCATTTTTATAAATAACTCTTCAAAAACCCTACGCAATAGTATTTTTGAATTGTCTATTTAAAACAACAACTGAAAATGTCGCCTAAAATTGTGCCGGTCATTCAGGCAACACGCGCCATCGTTTTGTTTACCCTATTATAATAACCGGTCTTTATGCAGTGTCTGATATTCTACACGCTGAATGTGTAATGTTCTTTTGTCTCGATCATGTAACCCACATTATATTCTATCGAGACAACCATGTTCGGTGAGACAGGTTGATTCATATTCGTTGTACGGACGTATTGTGTTCTTCATTAGTATAGATAAATCTTATAACTAGCAGCACCTTGCGGTTTCACCCGCGTAGTTCCCGTTCCCGTGGGAATTCCGGGATAAAATATAGCCTATGTCACTAACTGAAAAATAAACTTTCTAATGGTAAAAAAAATTTAAAATCGGTCCTTTAGTTTCGGAGCCTATTTAATACAAACAAACAAACAATCAAATCCTTCCTCATTATAATAGATTTATCTGTTTAACTTTACCGACCTTAAAAAAAAAGCAGAAGTTTCTCAATTCGACTGCATAATATATTTTCGTTATGTTTGTTAGGTACCTTTTCTTTATTCGTATGTTATTTATTTTTACCCAAAGTTAGGCTAAAATTCGTATTGAAGTATGAAAGTTTAGAAGCTTGTATTTTTTTTTATATATATGTACTTCTTTACGTTTTTGGTTGTATAATATAAACATAGATAATGACGGTATGAATTGATATTATCTTTAGTTTTGGATGGTCAACATCAAACGAGGCAATATACGCAGGAAACAAGTACCTTCAAGTAATATGGCGCGCTCAGCGAACCGCATTTTTTTATTGCGGGTAAAGGCTATAATAAATGTGATGGAAGTTAACAGTTGGCATAACTATAGTTAGTTAACCTCCGACGTTAGTATGAAAAGATGAAACAAACTTACTCGATCTAAACACATTGTTATTAGTATGCGATAAATATTTTATTTATCGAAACCCGTTCATAATACTAATAATAATCGATATTTTTTCTGTTTAAACATTTACAAGCTGTATAAATAAATAAATAAATAATGCTGGCCAATTCACACTGCATTATCTAGCCCCCAAGCCCCAAGCCCCCAGAGCTTGTGTTATGGATGGTTGGGTACTAGATAACTGACATGGAGGAAAGTAACCAAATATGGAATAGTACGAGTATCCCTAATTTGGAATACCGGCATTTCTCGCAAACAAATATTCCTAAATGCCAGGAGAGGTGATCGTCTATACTATATCTTTCAATCACTATACGCGCTTACAGTTTTCGACGTGTCAGTCGAGCAAGTCCTTTGTTGTGTGTGCTATTTATGTATGTCTATTTCATAGATAGATATTTTGTATCAAAGGTACTTAGAATAATAAACTAAAAAATGAAGTAGGTTTTTAGTTTTTTCGTAACAATGGAATTGTCTACTACTTTTGTACTTAAGTTTTATTTTGTGTTCAGTAATACAATAATTTAGTACCTCGACCTCAACAGCCTATATTGGTCCATTGCTGAATGCAGGCTTACCCCAGTTAAGCGCCTTATTGCCTGTTATATCATGGTTAATTTGTTATTTTAACTTGACAATTTTTTTTTAATTAAAATACCCAAAGCTTTTATTTATACCTGTATAAAGATACAGTGTCCATCTAAAGACAAATAGGATAGCTAAGTCGGTTACCATTACAAAGTCAAATGAAGCTTATCCATATTCATGCGTTGTGTTATCTCAAATGGATTTTATGTATGCGTATTTGCAATAGCTGTGTGTAGTGCTGACTTAGAATTTGCACCAACCCAACTCTTCCCGGGTATCTTAAGGGCCACTAAGGGATATCCACCGGGAAGCGGGCAGAACAACTATACCAACGAACTGCAATCCCCAACCCGCATGCATACCGTGGGGATTATGGGCATTACCCCCCCATGAGATAAACGCACTTATCAGGGTTAGGCCTGTGTCCAGCAGTGGACCAATGCAGGCTGTTGAGGTTGAGGTATTTGCAATAGGATATTCTACGCGCACTAAGGTTGGTAACTGGTAGGGCTTAAATTGCGTATGGGGTTGTTTTGTTACGCATATTCTAGCTGTGTGGGGCGCACTTAATAAGATTATGATAGGTATCAGATTGTTTATATATCAATACCTACATGTTATTGAAATGCAGATGTTAATCTGAATCATCGCATCGGTCTCGCTATCACATTTCATGTAATAATATCCGTTAGTCATCTTTTCCGAGATTCAGTTGTTACTATTGGGTTTTGCCTACTTGGAAAACATTATACAAACTGTTTTTACACCTATGGTAGGTACTTGGAAAAATTACTCAGACAGTTCACAATATGTCAAGTTGACTTCAATTCTTGTGGATCTCTTGACGTCTCTTCTGTGTTCTCAATTCGACTATTTTTTTATGTTTCTTACCTTAGAATTTTTGACTGGGTGATCTGATTTTGGTGCTTCTTTTTTAATTTGAAAGCTGGTGCTTCCCATTATTGTCCCATTTCTATTTCCTCCAGTTCTGACAATGGCTTCCATGAGAAAACCATTTAATTTAAGTCGGTTTGTAGTTTTTAAAACAAACTCAATTAATACTTTACTAAAAAGCAATCAGCACCCCCTTTCGTGGTGAAAACCTGGCTTTAATAAAAAAAAAAAAAATATGTACCTATGTACGTACATTACAAACCAGACCTAACCTAACTTTAGAGACTGAGGCTTACGGACAAACCGAAGTGTGGTTTATGTCAGTTGTAAACCAAATAAGTTAATAATGTGTAGCAGAAATAAATAAATAAAAAGTAGGACAAGAAAGCTAAACAAATAAGTTACACTTGAGTAAGAAAGAATGCAATATAAAAAGTGTTGTTTTTGCCGTAGGTGAGCATGCGGCGCGAGAACACCGTCCGTATGTCATCACCAACGCTAAAGACATTACAATTGTGAGTAGCCAAGATAGTCATTCATTCATACCTTCTCTCTTATTCGTTATCTGCTATTTATAACTCGTTTGTGCATCACAGTCTGACTACAAGACTCTACTGTTCAAACTACTCGCATGTCATTCTGCGTTCAAATAGAGGGCATCTCTTTTAGACTGCAAACTGGGCCGTACTTTTAAAAACTAAATCAAAGTGTCTTATTCGTTTTCGTGCAAACGCTTATCAAAAATAGCGAATTAAAAGTTGACACGACGACGGGTAAGTCGATTCGTTGTGCTCTTAAGGGACACCTTCTGTGTTAAAGTTATATACAGCGAAGACCTTCTGTCTTCATTATCAGACCAGTTCTATATGCTACCATGCCATTGCATTGTCACCGAATCTATATAAGTATGCCAAAATACAGCTCGTTCGCGTCGCTTTGCAAGCGACATAAGATTGGCACTCGATTTTCCTTTTCTGAGTAGCATTTTTCTGTGAAGTGATTAAGTTGCCAACCCCGGCTTGCTCGATATCTTTTGTTTTTAACGCAAAGCAAAATAGTTTCAAACTGGATAGGTATTACGTTTGGCGATGGTACATAACATACAGTATCTTACCCGTTTGTTGGTTCATTAAAGTGTGCTTATAGTAAGGATAAGTTGAAAGTTTTTAATTATGGTAACTATTACAAGATCTTCACGAGAGACTTCAAAAATAATCATTATTAATCATCATCTTACAATATAATCGTTTTTATTAAGCTATTGCATAGCTTCTATCGCGGGCCTTGAGCGCGGGGACCGAATCCAGAAATTCCGTAACGAAAAAACCTTGACGTTTGTCTCTTTAGTTCAGCAACTCGCCTCTAGATGGCATTGCAATAGCTTTACCGCGGCAGTCCCCGAGTGCCACACGTCTTTTTATTTTAACCCTGAGTCATCTCACTGGCCGACTAAAGCTGTTCCTGGTATATATATTTCCCTGGTTACAACAGGGTTATTAACGAAGGCTTTTATATCTGTTCCTGGAAGCTTATAATTTTTTTTAATACTACCCGTTAATTTTTATTATTTTTTCTAAATGAATATTTGCGAAACCTCACAATAAATAAATGTTTAAGTAACATCACGGCTTAGTGTAACATCACTGGTGTATCTAATATTTCTGTCTTAAGTTTTTAAGTTATCCACAACATCCTACAATGGTCCACTGATGGACTTTGGTCTCCCCGTGATAAGCGCTTGATATTCCTTTCGTCTCATAGGGGTAATACCCAGAATCCCCACTCTATGCAGGGTTGGAGACTGCTGTCTGGTAGTAGAATTGTTCTGCACGGCGTTGCTGCCCGCCCCCCGATGACCCTTAGTGCCTAATACAGGTCAAATACATTCTTATTAAGGAACCCCATCGGGATCGTTCTTACAATACGACGAACTCTGTGGCGCGGTGGGCGAAGGTCCGCCTGCGACGCAGGAAGTTACGGGTTCGATTCCCGCCTCGGGGCAAATTTGTGTACGATCTGCAGAAATGTGTTCAGGGCGTTCTGGATGTTTTTCTATGTATAATAAAAAAATATGTATCTATGTAGTGTATTTGTATTATGTACATATCAGTTATCTAGTACCCATAACACAAGCTCTGCTTAGCTTGGGGCTAGATAATGCTGTGTGAATTGTCCAGCATTATTTATTATTATTATAATCGATGGAGAAATCGGAACGGACATTACATACAGAACATAGAAGCTTCTTGTTTTGAAGTTGGTTAAAAATTATATCTAGTCGCAATCGCAACAGGAAAACCATCACAATGCCTCATTGCAATACATAACAAGGTGCATGCAATCACTTCATTCGGATCTCGGAGGCCTTCGTTAATAATTCAAGGCATGACGCATTGTTGCAATCGGATGCGGCTTGCCCTTTAGCATAATACTCACGCGGTACTTAAAACACTCTAGCTATGAATCGTAAAAAAAAAAAAAACGGAAAACTGGTTTTATATCATTCATGCATGACCAAAGAACACGTTAATCAGACTTTATAATCGTAATTAAACAAACCTTAAAAAAAAAATGGAATTGGCTTACGAAAAATAAATAAATGAATATTTAAATAAATAAATATAAAGTTACACGATCAGTGATCGATTGAATCTTTGTTTGTGTGCGTGTTTTTTGTTTGTGTTACTACACTAGCTTAGTTAGGGTTCGTAGAAACACAAATTATTTTTTGTGAATGTGAGCGTAATACCACCTCTGTGAGCTATAGGTAAGGTACGTGTTTACATCCTCTTTCACAAAAAAATCGGTTCCGTTTATTTTTCTTCCGAGATTCAAACTGTCATCCAACTGTGATATGTGAAGTAAGAATGCATTTCTACAATAACATCTCAAATCTTCTAGTAAAGTGTTGGTGGGGCCAGCACAGCAAAGGCTGGTGTCTAAATTGTTGTTTAGTCACGTGCGTCGGTAACATCTTCTGTCAACTTAAATCGCCTCTAATGACGCCTTTCCGGCTGACGAAGATGGCGATCAACAGAATACCTGTTAGTACAACACTTAGGCCTGTTTACGGCGAAGCGGGGCGAGCAGTGGCGAGGCCCGCACTACATTCAGACATATAGCTTTAGTAGAGTGTGTTTACGGGGAAACGTTTTTACACGCGTTTGCTTGATTTGACGCGTCGCACTCGCACGCGGCGGGCACCCTTCACGCCCCGCTTATCCATTAACATCAGAGCATCGGACGAGGCTAAGTCCGTATACAGAAAGAACGCTGGAAACTTAAAAGGCGCTTACCGCTAGTTTCCGATATATGAACGCGCGCCGATAAGCACTGAACGGTGCCAAGTGCCGACAAGCTTCAACACGCGCTAGTCAGCGCTGGGCGCTGCCATCTAAAATTAATAAACAACTGCGACAACCAGCTTCCTTTGTGTAGAACGGACCAGCGCTGTCAAGCGCCGGTAAGCGCTTATAAGTTTCCAGCTTTCTTTCTGTATACGGCTCAACGCTGCACGCTCCCGCTGCACGCCCCGCATCTCCGTAAACAAGGCCTTAAGCCCGGAAATCACGCGTTTGTACGACGCGCTCTTATGTAGCTATTTTTATTCCAGACTTGTATGATTCATAGGGTAATTTACAATGACTGAATGAATACGTCGGCTACTTTTTACACATGCTTTATTAAGAGTTTGTTTTTCATACTTATAAGTTCCCTGACTAAGACAAGTAAAATAGTTTGACTCTTTTGATAAACCTATTAAAAAAACCGCGGTTTCACTACGATTCTTGATCTGACAGTTCATTAATTGGCCCAAAGAAGTCTACTGCAGGACATAAGCCCCCAAAGAAGGCAATGCCCCTTCTTTGAAGCAATGGAGCTATTTAACCACAATCACCACGCTTGGCAGGCGGGTTAGTGATCGCAGTATCGGTGTTCAGTACTCATCCCCTGGTGTTATTTCTTAGTTGCCTTACTGGTTGACAAGGAGAGGTCCATATTCTTTACCACAAGCGTCACGGGTCAACCAGCCAAATTCTTTGTGCACCAGTGCATGTCCCTAACACATACATGTCCATCTTCAGTGCCGTCAGGCGGGGCGGCTTTACTGAAGACTTTACCGTTCACTGCACAGATTCTGCGGTGCGTGCGATCCCAAAAGGGAACGTCACACTGCGCTACTGCAGCTCTACCTGCTCGAAGATGGAGATGTTCGTCATAGTCTATGAAAGTGTTAGCATATCGCATTTACTGCCTAGCGTCGGTGGTGTGACCCGTTGGGGCGCGCTGTCGCAAGACGTTGCATGAGAAGCACGTCTGCGTCTTGTGTCCTTAAAGTATCTGTACATATCCTTCCAGAACTACAATTCACTGGCCGACTGCCCGATGATTCATAGTCATAATTAATGTAATGATTATCATAATCGTCTATCTATATGAATGTAATGTCTCATTGTTACAGGTGACGCGCTGCCGGTGCGTGGTGTTAAAGCGGCTTGGCCGCTTTAAATGGACAAGCGAAAGATGCTGCCAAAGAGAGCGCGCATGGACAGTATGAGGGGTCCCATTGCAAATGGACCCCTACAATCTAGGTGAGTTGTGTGTTAAATATATAGATAGAACATTCTTTATTTAAAGAAACAATACAGTAGAACAGCTTTAAAACTAAGTGACAAGTGGCGGTCTTATCGCTCAAGAGCGATCTCTACCAGACAACCGTGGATGGATAGGATCATTGGATAGTACATAGGGGATCTGTGTGCTCATGAAGGTTATGTAAATAAAATACTTTATATATCACACTTAAAATATACTACCTACATAACATTACTTGTATATACCTACATAAACTACTTATATTCATGGTACATAAAAGATTCATTCAGTGACAGACAACAGGACAAATAATGCTCCTTTACCTTGGTTTTGAAAGTTGGTAAAGACTTTGCTCGCTTTACCGAGACTGGCAACGCGTTCCATAGTTGTGTTATCTACTGGGAAAACTTAGCGCTTGGGCATTATTAAAATAGTTCCGAAAAGCCGGTCTGTTACTTTGCTTACAGGCAAAAGAATAAGAGAAAGATAGATAGAGGTATTAGATGGAGTAGGAAAATTATAACTTAGGCACCAGCGAACACTGAACGTGTTTGTAAATGTCCACGACGTGAAATAGTTCTAGCCGTAGTTCCATCTTGTCTAATACCTAACCTCGCACGTCAAAACTACTAAACGGATCGTGTCAAATTTTTACATAGATTAGTTCTAAACCCGGATTAACATTATATGCTACTTTTTATACCGGAAACGCGTGCGAACCCGCAAACAAAAAGTAGTAACTTATATACTTCATATTATATGCCTCTGTAAAAGAAATAACCTCGCTCTCCAAATAATAAAGGCTACCGTGCCATGCCACCATACCACGCTCAAACGCCATAACATTGTAATTAACCCTATTAAATATTTCCTTCGACGGGTTCAAAGTCATGGCTTCTGAAGCAAAGGCCTTGAGCCAATCGCCTACTACGGCACGGTTTCGTTTACGCCACTTATTTTAATCAATCTTAAGGCTAAAGTCTTTTCTATTTATTTTAAAATCAGTTTATATTGTTTGAAATAATATTCATACATTATAAAACTTATTTAATATTAGCTATATTTTATTAAACCACGCTTGCAATTTCACCGTTGTAATTGAACGGGTTCAATGTAAGATAAACGAGTTCAGCTCATTTTGCCGGCTTAAATTCATCATTCAAGCGCTAAACAGTTCAAGAGCTGCCATTGACACAAGAGGTAATTGGAATTTGAACTCGATCAAGGGGAACTTAGGCAGCAAACGGTAAAATTGGACCTAAGTCATCTACATCTACAGAGCTAACTATACCGCGGATCACAATAATATAAAAGCACAAAATAATTACAACACACTTCAAAAAATCCCTTGAATTATTATGATTAAATTGAAACCCCTCACACTTCTTAATCGACCTACCTGTAAAAAGGGTTAGACGTAAGACCATTATCATAACCAGTCCAAACACTAATCTGACTTTAACGATCTGCATGACAAAGCCCTGACAGGTAATCCCATACTTACCTACATCACAATGGATAATGATAGAGTGACGCACCGAGACGGTTATTCCGAAAGGGCGAACTACTATTGTGAGGTTTTTGTTATTATAGTGCCTATAATAACAAATTCTTGACGAGATATGGCCGGCCGGCCCATTGCCACTTCAACTTGCTAATTCTTTGAGCTATTTCGATAACTTTTGTTCTCTGTCGGATGTATTCGTTACGAATGATATCCTTCAAAGAGACTCCGAGCATAGCTCTTTCCATAGCACGCTGAGTGACTTTGCACTGGTGGGCCAACCCTATCGTGAGTATCCACGTCTCAGCTCCGTAGGTTATGACCGGTAGGACGCACTGATTGAAAACTTTAGTTTTCAAGCATTGCTGTATGGACGTACACTCGACGTAGTTTTCCAAACGCTGCCCAGCCTAGCTGGATCCTCCTCTGTTGCCATACCTGACATGATATTGGGAGATTTAGCCATATCACCGTGTTTGGCAGGCAGATTGGTAAACAGTAGTCCACAGTAAAGGTGTTGAACTAATACACAGTAGGAAGCTACTTCCATTCCCTTGGCGCGTTCCCATACGACATCCACGAGCTGAGTTGGAAGGGACGATTTTCTTACGCGGCGACACCACGGCACTTTACTTTCATCTCTTTTACTAACTCATCAACCATAAAATCTCTTGTCAACGTAAATCGGAACGAGAAAGAATTTGATTAATTATTATCAGCGTACCAACAACCCACTTTTAGTATGGATAGAAACAAAAGTTAAAGTCAACCGTCTCAGAAACCAATGTTTTTCTATTAATGCGGTGTACAAGTACATACAGAGACACAACTCACAGTTATAATATGTCGCGTTTAATAATATATGAATAAAATCGATACGCTTCTGACCTAAAAGCTGACATACAATAGTGGTTTCAAGCTTTAGTCGATGTCCAATTGTTATGCGCTTCGTGACCCAAAAACAAGGACAAAATCAATAACCAGCACAGCGACGAATCGGAAACTTGTCTCAAGTTCTAACGCAAAGCCGTTCGAGAACAATTTGTTTTGTTTTAAACAACTTCATTGAATTCAATTAGAAACTCACAATGAGAAACTTAAACAGTTTATCAAAGATCGAATCCCTCCCGTCTTGAAGTTGCGAGTCTTGCAAGAGTTGGGAGTCCGAAACGCGGCCGGGTTCCAAAATAGCGGGCGAGTCGACTTCTCTCAACTTATTCTTTTCTCGCGCTAATCCTATTTGGTTTCCATCAAAACTTGCCTGACGGGTTGTTACCGCAACTGTTCGAAGCTTTGGCTCGAATCACTTGAACCTAGAGGAGTCCCAAAACAAAAATAAAGTAACTTTATCTTGAGATTTCTTCCTATTTTCGAAATCCCAAAAAATTGTTGTGATGTTACTGGATTTGTAAACCAGGCATATTTACTTTTACAAAGACCTTCAATTACTCGTAAGTATCGCGTTTTGATAGACAGAAAATGTAACTCTTTTTTTTTATTATCTTTTTAGGATGACTCTTTTAATTTGAAATGAAGGCATAGCTTACGCCCTGGCCCTGCTTACGTTTTCGTTACTACAACCTTATTCTTCCCTGATAGAACCCTGACATCCAATTCATATCATTTATTGTGATTTTATGCATACAGGGTATTCTTTTTAGGTGTAGGCCTTAGTGGGTAGGTAAACAATGCATAAAAACCCTGTCAGGGCGCAACAATAATTTTGGATTCGCTCTTGTCCTATCGCTATCCATTGGAGTCCAAGGTAAAAGGGGCTTTTCTTTTTTGGAAAACGCTTCATTTGAAATTAGTTGTTTCAAGAAAAGTGGTTTAAGTAGTATTCCTTTTGTGAAAGTTAATCTTATTATTATCTTCTCGTTATCTTTATCCACGCCCCGGTCTCAATACTGTCTTTTTATACATTTTCGAAGATTTACATTAACACTTATCAAGTTAGGTAAGAGAAGGTTCTCGCGAAGAACCGATAACCGATGGGGTAAATGAGTTCTTAAGTGGAGACCGCAGACTCGGCAAACGTAGTGTAGTGCGCCCTCCGGCCAGGTGGGATGACGATCTGCGAAATACTGCAGGATGCGTCAAGCTGAAGACAGGGCGCTATGGCTCTCATTAGGGGAGGCCTATGTCCAATGGACTTAATATATGCTGATGATGAAGTGAAGATTCTCAAGTTATTAGTTCATAACCCTCCTCTGTTGGTAGTCGGTTAAAAAGGACAAGTGAAACCTGTTCAATGACTACTGCTATATAATCAGTAGCCGAGGGGGGCATCCCTCTGCCTCTTTGTTTGCCGTCAAATCTGTTTTCGTCGGTGCCCGGAAAGTTGGTGAAATTCCACAAGCCTCCCCCTCCCCTCGCTCGGTCCCCGGCCCCCGCGAGCTCGGAATTACTTTCTACTTTTGGAACTTCCTCGGCATACTCTCCAATAATAATAATTCCGCGCGGAACTTTTAATTATTAGTTTCTTTAATTATTCTGGCCTAGCATGGACCCCCACCCACTCCATTGTTATATAAACTTCTATACCTACTAATATTATAAAGGAAGTATTTGATTGTTTGTTTGTATTGAATAGGCTCCGAAACTACTGGACCGATGAAAAAATCTAGAATGCTTACTTTTCAGGGAGTGACGTAGGCTATATTTTGTTCCGGATTTCCCACGGGAACGGGAACTACGCAGGTGAAAACCGAGAGGAGCTGCTAGTCAGTTATAGCTATTTAGTAATAGCTACCTCGTTACGCTGCCGCAAACTTGTATTCCTAATATTGATTCACAGAACAAATTGAATTTCCCCATTCATTTGAATTTGCTGTCCATCCGAATAGTCTATTTGTTTCTGCATCCAAATTGACTGATTAATTTTGAAGTTTCCGACGATATTTGCGAAGAAAGTTACAATTTAATTCTCGTTACTGTTTCGAGGCGTGTAATTAAACTTTGTTGGTAACTTGTTTCTTTTACTGTGTTCGTGTTTTCAACAAAACTTTGCCTCTGTTATCAATTTATGAATAAACAAAGCTTTTGTAAAATTCTGAATTAATGGAAACAAAGCTTTTGTAAAATTGAAAGACCAAACTTTAAATGCAACATTGTTTTTATTTCAAAACAACCATATGTTTTGTTATTCACATCACAAATCAACAGCCAATTTTGGTCTACTGCTGGATGCAGGCCCTTTACCCACGTTGGGCAAACAGTTTGGGGAACACAGTTTGGTGGTGGAAGTCCTGCAGGTGGCGCTGCTGCGGGCGCCCCCGGTGGATATCTCTTAGTTGCTCACACTCGCGGGAAGAATTGGGGTGGTCTAATTCTAAGATGGCTCGACACAGCTATCTATGTTATTATGAAGTTTTTAATTAAATGAATGTAAAAGAGCCCGTATTAACAAGTGAGCTGCTTTCTTTGTTCTCTCAGGAAGCAATATCTTCGTGTCATCATGTTTCCGCAATTATTTTTTTACGTTTTCGTAGATACGAGAACCATGTTTATTTCCGCTATAATTAACTCTCTCTAGCCTAAAATAGTTGTTTTTTAAATCAAACAAGCATAATTTCATCGAAAATCTGATAGTCTACATGTCTCTTATAACTAAGCTCAAGCGACGTAAATATCTGTTTCATTCGCATTTGGTCTTATTTTGCTCTATAGATATTTATTAATTCAATGGAATACATTAACAACCTCAGAGGGGCAGCGGGCAACGGTCCACCTGCGACACAAGAGGTTGCGGGTTAGTTTCCCGCCTCGGGACAAATGTTTGTACGATCTGCAGATATTTGTTATGTTCAAGTCGATCTAGATGTTTTCTATGTATAATACAAAAAAAAATATTTATATCTATGTAGTGTAGGTATACAATAAAGTAAAGCGTCGTCGTGCCAAAATAAGTTTTTGAACAAGGCGATGAATTTTTTCTTTTTTTTTGGTGTAGTTTATTGTATTAAATATCTCAGTTATCTAGCACCCATATAACACAAGCTCTGCTTAGCTTGGGGCTAGATAATGCTGTGAGAACTGTCAGAACATTTTTTTTTATTATTATTTTATTCAATTAAAGTATTACTGTGTATTGACTCTGTATTGATAAGACATCGTAAAATGATCGAAGACAAAATCGATTTCTATAACATAAAGTACACTACACACGTACATGAAGTAATACTTGATCAACAAGTTGTTTCTCAATTTTATTGGATATGGAAGTAATAAAGCTGTCGGCATTTTAATCACCCAGTTCAGTAATTACGCTATATTCAATGATCTACAATTCCACAGTAACGGAATATTATTATTACTATAAACTAACCAAATGCGGCGTGAAATGTTGGTAAACATAACACAAAAACATGAAACGATGAGTTTCAGATATAATAATTATTGTAAGCAATTTTTATTGAACGGATCCCAATGACATGAGTTTCAGATAGAATTGTTACAAATATTTATTGTACCAAATCGACAAGTCAAGTAAATTGCGTATAAAAAGTCGTGGCAACAGAAAGAACAGAGTGAATTTTAGGTTCAATATGGATGGTTTATTTACAAACATATCTAATTTGGCAGGAATATATAGAACTATGAAGTGTTATACTTACGAACTATGCCATACCACCAATGGACGAGGCCTTCGCGGAATATCATCAACCTTGACGCAGTAACGAGTTCGTTGACATTAAAAAAACAATACTGGTGGTGTTTATTATAATAGTATGCCTTATGTAATTATTAATATCTAGGTTTATTCCGCATTTTTGTTCGCGTTTTTCTGAGATACATTGCCTTTTATGTTAGACAGATAGAAAATTCTTTATTGCACACTTATTGGAAGAAACAATACCACAAAACAGCTTACAAACATGTGGCGTTCTTATAGCTCAAGAGCGATCTCTCCAGACAACCGTGGATGAATAGGATCATTGGATAGTACTAGGGAATCTTTGTGTATGTTATTCTTAGAAAATGCGTGCATAATTTCAGCCGTTAAGTAGTTTTGGCGTTGTCTTGTGACAAAAACATAACTTTAACTAATTCACCTATTATTGTTAGTATGTAGGACCACAGGTAGGATGTTGAACTAGATCTATTAAACAAAATCCACCGAGGCGTTTACTCTCACCAAACACTTATAAGTAAATCAAATCAATCAACTATATGTATTTCTGATATTCATTAATTCAACATGGAGACTGTAGTCTTCACTTGATGAATGATGAACCTAATCGAATTCATTACAATCTCTTAGGACAAGAGGATCGGTATTCGATTATGTTTTTATTCCTACGTTGTTGTCGAGTTATTTTGGTTATTTATGAGGTTGAGTTTGCGACATTACCTACGTATGTGCACATGTAGCCGATTTTTATGTTTCCACGTAGCACTGAAACTACAAGTACTCTTTAGATTTCAACAAATGAGGTATCGATTGATTCGTCTCAATGGAGGTATAGAGACGATTTTGAGAGTCTAACTAGATAGCGGGTCCTAAGTAAGGGTCCAAAATTTTATTGTTAAAATAATAAACACAATCGGTGTACGCCGTTTTGGGGTCTTCTTTTATATTATCTTGTTTAATGGTAAGTATAATAATTGAACGCGAACGTTAAATGCATAGTGATAATAATCAACCTCACCAATTCACAAGAATTCCGTACTTATCACCAACATTCTTTTAAACAGTCATGTAAATAAAAGTGTTATCTGGTTGCCATACACGTTTACGTAACAGCCGTTCACGTCAGTAAGTTTTATAAGCGTTTACGTGGGGACGCAACGTAGGTTTATTATACGGTTTATGCCCTGGCTACTACAATGTCGGTTTATATCCGTCGTTACTTTGACTCTACAAGCGATAAGCGTTCGTAGGTACTAACCTATGGCTCAGCGATCTAAAGCATCGATCTAACTCGATAAGAGGACCTTCTAGTGGAAGTCTCAAAATTGGTACCATCTCAGTCATAGTTGGACCGGGCGTTCGTGTTATGCGTGCTTGCTACGACGTATAAGACTGGAAAAGTATATAAGCTACTGTTTGCGTGTAGTTGTAACCCAGGCCAGTTGTTAAGCAAATTCTGGCCATATATACAGATTTTACATAGATGATCCAAAAGATATCTTGACCCTGACGACTTTCGATTCTCGGTTCAGTGCAGTCCCACTACTAGTGGTAGGTTTCACTCAGTCAATCTAGCGATGTCTAGGGCTACGTCTTAAGATGTGGTAAGTTTTACAACGAATACAACTAACAAAACAGTAATTTGCCTTCATAAAATGGTTTGCTAGTTTCAGAGATTAAAACCACAAAATAATTTGAATCTCACGCTAACATGAAAATATAATACCAAAACCAAGATAGCTAAGTTAGATAAAAATCAATACGAGATAGAGAGGCGATAGCGAAGTTCGGCTTGGTTCCCTATCGATTAAGACGCTTCATCTTTCTATACCCAATTCGTAGTGAGTCTATATCGCGTTACGCCTAATCGAAACTCGATTAAGAGCTTTTGTGAGATAGGCCTTTTGCGAGGTAGACTGTCGGGCCTGATAGAAATGAGAAAAAAAGGTCAATTTTATAGCTAGGGAAGCAGTCTCCTTGGCCAAGGGCGTCTCCTTGGCCTTGACTTAAATAGGAAACTTGGTTAACATGTTTAGAACCAAATTACATTTCACAGTAAAAACATGTCAAAGTGTTGTTGCTGCGAGTGAAGACAGCTGAAAATATCTCCAATTCTCATTTTTCAGTTTATTACAATATGATGGCTCCTTTTATTAGGTAAACCCTCAGATTCACGTACATTTCATTACTGTAATTTGCGTATACATATTTTACAAACAAATGCTGTGTTCTATGTATGTTTCACTGCCATGCTTATGGCTAAACTTCCGTTGCTTTGATTCTACGTTCAGCAATGGACACAGTATCTTTTAAGTTAATTAATGATTATTTATTGGGCATTGGTCGCGTGCCTTTTTGTTTACATTTCTTCCACGTTACAGCTATTGTGGTCACGAGGCTAGTTGCCCCGCGATAATTAATCATTAATTGTGTTAACAAATCGCGAAAGTTTAACATTATCCATACTTATATTAGAGTTACCTCATTACGCTGCCGCAAACTTGCATTCCTAATATTGATTAACAAATTGAATTTCCCTATTCATTTGAATTTGCTGTCCATCCGAATAGTCTTTTGTTTATGCATTCAAATTGACGGTTTATAAAACAGTTTATATAAGTTTATAAAACAAAAACTAAGTATAAATTCCGTCTTTCCAGGCCTTTGGTGGCGCTACTAGACGGTCGCGACTGCACGGTCGAGATGCCAATACTGAAGGACGTGGCGACGGTGGCCTTCTGCGATGCGCAGTCCACCTCGGAGATCCACGAGAAGGTGCTGAACGAGGCGGTGGGTGCGCTCATGTGGCACACCATCATACTCACCAAGGAGGACCTCGAGAAGTTTAAGGCGTTGCGGATTATAGTGCGCATCGGCTCCGGCGTCGACAATATTGATGTCAAAGCGGCTGGAGAATTAGGTAACTATTCTATATCTTTCTAGTGAGTTCATAATTTATTTGTCACATAAAACACACACGTTAAATTTGTTTATTTGTTACGAATTACTAGAATTTAAACATAAACTTAGATACTTGTAAAAAATACAAGTTAAAACAAAAAGGAAAGGTCGCTCGCTAGGTTCCTTTTTATTAGCTACATCAAAACAAACAGTACTGTTTTCTGTTATTACAAGAAACAGGAGACTAAGTACCTGCCTACAATATAATGAAGTGAAACTGTCGGTCTGACTTTATGTGAACCTGCTCTAAGAAGTCTTTGGATGCAGCCGAGTCCATGTAATTAAGTTTGTTTAATCTTCAATACGCCAGTGAATCTTGAGCCTCAAGCAAGAGAACCGTGCCGTGCTAGTGCCGTGTGGTGCCGGTTTAAATTTGCACCACCCCAACTCTTCCCGCGGGAGTCGTAAGAGGCGACTAAGGGATATCCACCAGGGGCGCGCAGCAGCGCCCCGTGCAGAACAATTCTACTACCACCGAACTGCAATCCTCAAACCGCCTGTCTGGCGTGGGAGTTATAGGCAATACCCCCCAAAAGAAAACCTGTGGACCAATATAGGCTGTTGAGGTTGAGGAAGAAAGAGGAAGAATGGTTCAGAGCGTGCCTGACAGAGTCAGAGTCTGAGTCAAGTCGTTTATTTCTTTAGACTTACTGAATAAGCACTTACACAAGTCAATTTTTTTACTATATAAACAGCCTAGTAAATAGTTATTAATTTCAAATAAGAAATAATACACGGAGAACCTTCGACGAACATCAAACAGTGTAAAACCAATCGAGAACGTTTGTATGCTTTGCTTGGACGTTATCTATAGGAGGCTGTACTCATTGAATCATTCTATCGTGTAGGTTCACAAAGAGCAATTGTAATTAAAATAATTGTCTTTGTTTCAGGTATAGCAGTATGTAATGTGCCCGGTTACGGCGTAGAAGAAGTAGCAGACACGACCCTTTGTCTAATATTGAATTTATACCGGCGGACGTATTGGCTCGCCAACATGGTACGGGAAGGAAAGAAATTCACAGGTACGTGCTGTTTACAATATAAGCCGGTATTCCGGGTTAGCTGTGTGGCTTAGAAGTTGCACTACCTCATCTCTTCCCGTGGGTGTCGTAAGAGGCAACTAAGGGATATCAGCCGCGGAGCGGGCAGCAGCGCCCCTTGCAGAACAATCCTACCACTGAACTGTGATCCCCAACCAGCATGCCCAGCGTGGGGTTTGTGGATGTTACCCCCATTAGATAACGCCAATAAGGCGCTTACCAGGGGGAGGCCTGCGTCCAGCGGTGGACCAATACTGGCTGTTTAGGTTGAAGTTGAAGCCGGGTTTCCACCAAATAGATCTAAATAAATACATTTTAAACTAAATAATATTAAAAAAAATACTGTTACGTGCATGATTTATGTTTAAGTAAACATAATTTTTGCTAAAAGATAATGGCGCTAAAATCTCATGCATTTATTCCGAAATGAAAGAAAGAAAACCGTAATCTCATATCAAATAGTGTTGGTAGGACGCTATAAAGCGTCCAAGATGATATTTTTTTAACCCTATGTGTGACCTTGAACTTTGTTATGCAAAACAAGTTGTTTAAAGGTAAAGAAGAGGGTTATTGCTTTGGTACTGGGTGCCTTGTAACTTTTAGTTTGAACCTTGTTAGGGAAATAAAAAAAGGTGTTTCAAGAATTATAAACTTTTTATTTCCGTAAATACAGAAACCGTACAAATGAAACTGCCTCGTAAAAGATATAATTTATAACAAAGTGATAATTTTGATTCCGGTCGCTTTATACGTTTATGTCAAGTTTGATGTGTCTTCATAGACTTAAATGTTGGGATTCAATAACCATCATAAAACAAATGACACATCGGGCTTCGGAAGGAAACCACGAATAATAAAATAATAATAATAATTTATTCATAACTTAGGGCTAGAAGGATAACAAAGAGGTTCATCTTAAATTCTAATGGTATTGCGTGTGCCTGAACTAGGTAAAAACCTGTTTTTCAGGCAAAATATATTATGACAATAATAATGGCAAAGGCGAGCTTAACGTAACCTTTCTGTTTGTTCCAGGTCCGGAACAAGTCCGCGAGGCAGCGACGGGATGCGCACGGATCCGCGGCGACACGCTCGGCATAGTGGGGCTCGGCCGCATCGGCTCGGCCGTCGCGCTGCGGGCGAAGGCTTTCGGCTTCAACGTCATCTTCTACGACCCTTACCTACCAGACGGGATTGAGAAGTCGCTAGGACTCACTAGGGTTTATACGCTACAGGTAAGAGAGAACACGTTTATCTTTCATCTATAGGTTCAGAGAGTATCGGCCCGGATTTTGTTACCCTGGTTTCGATTCAAAGATTCAAGATTCAAATATTTATTTGCGTCAAACATGGTATACAGGTGTTAAAGTTACAAAAAATATGCTCATGTCTCGCTATGTCTAGCATGCAATAATATACGAGTATTAAACAACAAAAAAAAGATTAAAAAATTTCAATACAATTATAATTTAGTATTAAAAAAATCGTTTATGTCGTAAAAACCTCTTTGCTTCATTTTAACAATCTGATTTTAAATAAATGGTTGTTCATTATTTTAAGTTCCTTTGGTATCTTATTATATATTTTTATACACATTGACATTGACAAGCAACTTTTAGCGTACTTGGCTGAACGTGTAGTTTCTTTCAAAATTAATCTTTAAGGGTCTCTACATAGTCTAAGGTTTCTATCACAAGCTTTCTGGAATAAATGTCCGTGATTTCTTATAAAATTTGCTGCTTCATAAATATAGAGTGATGGCAGAGGTAACAAACCAAGCTCCTTAAACAAGATTCCACGTACCCACGATTCCCCGCGTATCGACTACCCTGGCAGTGTTACACCTCCGTGCCTCTTAAAGCACGTTGAGCCTTTGGTACTTTTCCTGACCTCTCCCTGGTCGATCACGATCTGCCGTTCCATCGAATTATGAGAGAGGGAAATGAGAGTGCACTTGTGTTTGCGCATGGACACTTTAATAGTCCTTCGCAGTTGGCTAGTCTACGTCGAGACGGCCGCCATGGCCGGAAGGCATCATAGGTCTGGAGAAGTTTGACGGCTTCTGTTAAGCTGCAAGCAAAGACTTGGCTTGACTTGGCTTCAACGTCATCTTCTACAACACCTATGTACCCGACAATGTTGTTTTTTTTTACTCTCTACAGTTCAGAATACTTTTATCAACGTTTCTTCCACATAGAATTACAGGTTAAAGACAAAAATATCTGTTTCAATATCCATTTTGAGTTTCTTATAGTACAATGTATTTACAATGTACCACCGGTTACAATGTACCTTCATTATCTACATACATCTGCTATGAACTATGTCCACATACGTTGGTATCGTCTGAAAATGACAATTAACTTGCGTGAATACAATCCTATGCGACGACCTCTGGCGCGGGGGGCGAAGGTCCGCCTGCGGTGCAAGATGTTGCGAGTTCGATTCCCGCTTCGGGACAAATGTACGATCAGCACATATTTGTTCAGGGCGTTCTGGATGTTTTCTATGTATAAAAAATAAAATATCTACCTATGTATTGTATTAAGTATATCAGTTATCTAGCACCCCTAGCACAAGCTCTGCTTATCTTGGGGCTAGCTAGATAATGCTGTGTGAATTGTCCAGCATTATTATTATAGATAAGATATTATAAGATGCTGGATGCGTCAAGCTGAAGACAGGGCGCTATGGCGCTCATTAGGGGAGGCCTATGTCCAACAGTGGACTAATATAGGCTGATGATGATGATGATGATGATGATTATTATTATTATAGACAGATTCAGGCATTATTTTCTGACATGATGTGTATTTTTGTTACAGGACCTCCTATTCCAGAGTGATTGTGTCTCATTGCACTGCAGCTTAAACGAGCACAACCATCATCTCATCAACGAGTTCACTATCAAACAGATGCGCCCCGGTATGTTATTTTAAATATCTTCCATCCCTTATTCATCGAAAACTTGTCAACTTGTTCTTGGACTTAAGACAGCTACCTAACAGGGGCCTGATTCCACTAACACAATCGCCTCACTATGACACTATTATCGCTTCATTATCGCGTAACAATCACCGTCATTGAAACCTTTTGGTATTCTACTAACACGATCTTTTTTTGTTTTTGCCATATCTATGACTATTACGATTATGATTATGGGCGATTCTCTGTAAACTCGTAAATCGGCTGTCCTGGCCAAATTTTTAAACAAGTAATTTAATTATTTAAAAAATAAACACGCCTAGTGAAACTTTAACCAAGAAACTATACGTGCCCATTGTTTTTAGATCCATACCTATTTTAAGTTTTTTTCTAGACGCGATAGAAGCTCTAATAACACAGTCCCCTGGCTGTCCCAATCACTGTATTCACACTTAAAACAGAGATTTATGAAGAAATTATAGAAACTACATACATTCGGCAGTCAATTTCATAAAGAAAAATAATCAAATTATATTATTTTGTAAAACAAGGTCTCATTACGTATTTCATTTAATTAGTTAAGTCATGTAAACTTTGTCTTGAGAATTTCTATACAGTCCCCTGCCAAAAGTTTAAAGCCCTAATAAAAAAAAACTGTAATGTTTTCAAATGTTTTTTTGAGTGAAAAGAAACGCAATTATTGTGAAGTTGGCAACCTTGTCGAAAGCGGCGGCGAGACGCCACTTTTTTTAGTGCCAGAGCGTCATTTGTGAGGTGAACACGCGTTTGGACCGCTACCACACACAGTCCTCTGGTAAGTAATAATATTAATGTTAATTACCATTACTATCTCTATGTATAATTTATTGATTTATTATGTATGTCTTAATTATACGGCAGGTTCTTAAAAAACTATTTTACATTAGATTTGTAAACATTGTGGAATTTAACCGAAATACACAGTCCCCTGGCAACAGTCCTCTGCCTGAAAGTTCGGCAGGGGATTGTTTTACACAACAGGGGACTGTGTATTATGCGTATTGGTTATTGTTTTTATGTATTGTTTGTGTAAGTTTATCTGCAAGTCTGTGTTAATAATATAAAACAGACTAGCAGATAAATTTACATTAGTAGGAATCATCAAAATATCATTGTTTCGTTTATTTTCCTTTATAAACTTAAATTATTGTACACAGGCTGATTGAACACTCAATAAATGGCTCCTAAAAATTAAAAGTTATCTCGAGAAGAATTACTACAGAAACAGAGAAAGTAGAGCGACTGCGGCACAAGAAAAGAAAAAATGACCCTCAGAAAAGAGAAGAAATGAGAGAAAACGAAAAGTTTAAGTACTAAAAGAAGAACGAAAAAGGTTCGTGGAAGTTAGTAAAGAATATGACACATCGTGAGCACAGAGCTGCCTTAAAGAAATGGAAAGAACATTGTACCGTATACAGAACCAATTTAAGACTGAAAAGCGTGACTAATATCTACGAGAAAAAACGTCTTTATCAGATCCAGAAGTAGATATTCCGCCGCAAGACCATCCACTCCAGTTCCAGTTCAAATATCTCCAGCTCCAAGAACAGCAGTTTCCAGTGCTAGTCTACAGCAAAGAAAAAAACACTGCCAAGTGCGAGTCGGACTCGCGCACGAAGGGTTTCGTACCAATATAAAAGATTTTATAAAGGTTGCACGAGCCTGGCCAAGAATAGAAGTAGTCAAGAAAGCGTTGTTTGGCGACGACTTTATTAAACATTTGAAAGAAACTTATTCCACATTGAATTGTACCAAAGAGAAACAAATCTTTAAAAGGTTATAACTGGTAGTATTGTTCGAAAGTACAGGCACATACCTAAAGAAATGAAGTCGTTGTTTAGACCCGGCAAAAATCGAATCTCATTGGCCTTTAGCTAAAAGAATAAATCACACTAATATTATACAAGCGAAAGTTTGTATGGATGGATAGATGTTTGTTACCTCTTCACGCCAAAACTACTGAACGGATCATGCTGAAATTTTGCATACAGAAACAGAAGAGATATCTTCTCGATACAGTTTTTAATCTTTATAAAATCCTTAGGATTTGATTAGAGATCTCAGTTGAAATGTCATATATTTAGAAATAAATACTGTTTTCTAATAATTATATTAATAGTAGTAAGTATTTTGATTAATATTGCATAAAGCATTTACTGATGGAGATTATAATAATAAGACTATGTTGATCACAATGAGTACAATATATTTCTGGCACCAGGTTAATTTTATATGTTGAATTTTTGATAAGGAAAGGTATGTTTTCTGTTGTTTTTTTCAAAAGAAACTTTGTTGATTATTGATGCTCAAATATGCCATAAAAATTATAAATGATTTATTAATATAAAACGACTTTTTTCTAAGTCCAACAGTCCTCTGTTTTCCCAAACAGTCCCCTGTCAAGATTTTTTGGAAAATCGTTAATTACTCGCAAAATATGTATAAATTCAGTGGGCCTCCTTAACTAACTAAAATAATGGATAATTTTCGTCGAAATAGAGTACATTATTTTCGCCAATGTAAAAAAAAAATGCCAGGACAGCATTTGTATGGGACCTGTACGAGCTTACAGAGAAATACCCTTATACGCCCCACCACATTATTGACACGCTATTATAAGTCATAGAGATTGTAATCTTATGGTAAGAGAATACCAAATAAATTTACGACTAAATCTCTATCTCAATCGTATGGCGCCATTTTGGCATTTTGTTTAAAAAATAGTGGAATTAGGCCTCAGCTTTGGTTCTCAAACTAGGCCCAGATATCAGTTATCACGGGATTCCAGTGGGTAAGAATGACACAAAATTCCTCTAAAGGTGAAAACCCGATTGAAACAATCACGTTATAATTAATTTTGTTTTAAAAAACTGTAAACTGACTTAAATTTCTACAGTTTTTCATGAATTTTCATGGACCCCATTGTCAGAACTGAACAAAATTAATAAGGGACCACACGGGAAGCACCAGCTTTCATATAAAAAAAGAATCATGCAAATCGGACCACCCAGTCAAAAGTTCTGAGGTAACAAACAAAAAAAAACAGACGAATTGAGAACCTCCTCCATTTTTGAAGTCGGTTAAAAATGATCATGATAGTGTAAATTTGACCGAGATCTCAGGAACTTCGAAGGATTATATCGATGGTCTCTGTAGTTAGATCTGCGATAGCTTATAAGTTTGTTGTGTGTTCCAGGCGCGTTCCTGGTTAACACGGCACGCGGCGGGCTCGTGGACGACGAGGGGCTAGCGGCGGCGCTCAAACAGGGCCGCATCCGCGCCGCCGCGTTGGACGTGCATGAGAACGAACCCTTCAATGTATTCCAGGTAACTAATAATCTCCTCCTAGCCGAATATCGACCACGGCCAGCCTCACCGGAGAGCCAGATGCGCAGGACATGTTACTTGTTTCTGGGCTGGTTTCCGCAACTAGGCCGCAAGTGGGCCCTTTTTGCGTGTCGGGTGGGGGGCTGTTTATCTAATCCAACCACCCGCAGGACATGTTATAGTGCACAAGTTCAGGTTTTCCTCCGCCTTCATTATTAGCACAGGGTGGAATGGAATTCGCTACCTGATTATGTTTTTCGGCCAATTACAACCCGTGTCTCTTCAAGACAAGAGTGAAAAGGTATTAAAACCTTCGTGGTCCATTGACAATAAGAAAACAAAACCGAGTCGATTCACTGATGTAAATCGAGTCTAACCGATCTTAGCATGTAAACGATTGCAAAAGCTGCGCTTCCAGGCTTTCTTGCTGTCCACACGCACGTGCAAACTGGTTAATGCAGGCATGCTCGAAGGTAAGACTGATTGTGTTGCCCGGCTATAAGGATCAAAGTGTGACAGATCTGGGCTTGACCAACACAAGTCAGTCACGATGCGCTGAATTCACACATTCCTTGATATTGATTTTGTAATATTAGGGCTCATATACGGTAAGCTACCCGTCGCCTGCAGTCGAGCCTTGCAGTCGGCAACTGGCCGTCCGTGTATAAGATCACTTAGTCGTTTTGCAGCCGCTTATTACTAGAATAGTGCCTTAATATTTGTTACTAGCTGCGCCCCGCGGCTTCGCACGCGTTGTTCCTATGGAAACATTAAAAAGTAATTTTCAACCCACGGGAACAGATTTATGAGATAAAAAGTAGCCTATGTTTTATTCCAGGATTATAATTACCTGTATGCAAAATTTCGCCAGATCCGTCCCGTAGTTTTTGCGTTCAGAAGTAACAAACATCCATCCATACATCTATACATCCATACAAACTTTGGCCTTTATAATATTAGTGTGATATCCGTTCCAGGGTCCCCTAAAAGAGGCGCCGAACGTGCTTTGCACGCCGCACGCCGCGTTCTACTCGGACGCGTCGGCGCAGGAGCTCCGCGAGATGGCTGCGTCCGAGATCCGGCGCGCCATCGTCGGCCGCATCCCCGACTGCCTGCGGAACTGTGTCAACAAGGATTACTTCCTGCAGGGCCCGGGCGGCCCGCCGCAGCTGCAGCCTGCGCTGCCGCCCACCATGGCGCCCGCGCTGCCCAACACTTACAGCGAAGGTACTTACCTTATTTACATTTTTAGAGTTTCGTACCCCAATGGTAAAACGAGACCGTATTCGAAGACTTCTGTGTTCTGTGGCGCAGCGGGCAAAGTCAAGGGCTACTTACAAGGGCTACTTCCTGCAAGGCCCAGGCCAACAAACTCATTTGTGTAAGAAAGACTGGCCTGTGCTAGGTCCACTGGGCACTTGGGCCGCTGGATTCAGCGTGCCCAATTGGAACGAGGTCGCCAAATGCAAGGCAACTGCATCCGTCTACTGTGCTGACGCGACGGCAGGTTTGTCTAACTGTTGCCCAGTTAGATCAAGAAAGAAAGAATCGGCGTAATCGAGTACTGGAAGAAGAAGAGATTGTGCTAGAGAGATTTACGTGGCAATAGGCAGAAAGTTACGTAGTCTTCGAAGGGAACCTGCTGAAGCAAACATGTTACGGCTGATTTCAGATATCTGCGGACCCCACGACAGATTCCTATCAATGATCGATAGCGGCAAGGCAACTTGTTCGTATATTTGAGACCATTGGGTTTATCTATGACTTTCCCTCTAATAGCCACTTTTTCAGTGAAACTCACTCATGAAGCAATTTTAAATTGGCAGATAACGTGAGCAAGGCGTCGCGGAGTCACCTGGCGCCGTCGCGCTACTACGCCGAGGAGCGCGTCTCCACCTCGCCGACGCCGCAGAGCCTCATCCGCACCGACTCGCCCATGACGCGTGAGTTATATGTACTACACTTACTAACTTATAATTATAATAATAATACAGACCGAGTGAGCCGCATGCATCCAGAAAGGTGGGCTCGGATCGTCATACCGTTGGTGCCTGGGGACGGACGACGACGCCGAGGCAGGCCAAGGAGACGCTGGCGAGACGAACGAAATTCCTGGACGATTTTAGGGGAGACCTTTGCCCACCAGTGGGACAACTTATAGGTTAAACAAAAAAAAAACAAAAAAAAAATACTGACGCGACTATTTTAACGAATAAACCTGATATTGTATTGATCGGTCAGAACAAAGGGCGGTGCTCGCTGTATGTCACCATACCAAAATGATGTTAACCTCGTTAAAGCTGAGAAAGATGCAATTAGCAAATACTTGTATCTTGACTTGGCTAACGCTGAATCAACATCGCACATGCTGACATTGTCAGAAAGTTTCTCTCTACAGCCCTAGTGACCGGTCGCTTGAGCCTTGCTTAGCAGTCAATGATTGTTAGTATATTTTTCTGTAGAATAGTTTTATAATTAAAATTGACGACCTCCGTGGCGCGGCCGGCGAAGGTCTACCCGCGACTCAGGAGGTTGGGGGTTCGATTCACGCCTCGGGGCAAATGTGCGTACGCTCTGCAGATATTTGTTCAGGGTGTTCCGGATGTTTTTTTTATGAATACGGGCGGAAAAAACATGAAAATGTAGGCAATCGACCATACTGCAAACAAAGAAACATATCAAACCTAGGCGATTGCAACAATGCTTGCGAAATGCAAATCGTCCATGCCTACTAGAGTGATACTACTCGTTATCCATCATCTCTATAATTTGGTTTCTTGAACTGTGTAATCAGTAATAAAATAAACTTCTTCCCGATTTTGGCCGGCGGCGTTAACAGATTTTTATTCTCTGGTGCGCCCTGAAATGTTTAACGTAATCTAATAATGTATAAGAGGTCTCAGTCTAACGAGGGTGTGCCACCCGAAAGTGTTTTGACGGATTGTCATTGTTCTACCTATCTTGACCTCTGTTTAGACACCGAGCATCTCGGTCTCTTAGCGACAGTTATGTAGTTCTCTAGTCGCTCCAGCACGGACGCCAAAATACTAAGATACTACATTATCATATTATATTAACATTATATTCTTAAGAATATTGTTTTATACGCTTCGAAGAGCATCTCTTAATTTTGGTTTCTTGCCCTGTCTAATCGGTTATAATCTTGACTGATTATGACGATGCCGCCTTGCCGATTTCGGCTATGGCGACAAAATTCGAATATCTGTCGGAACCAAATCTAATTTATGAGGTCTTAGTCTAATGAGGTTTTGTGTTACAGGCATGAACGGCGGGTACTACGGCGGCGGCGGCGGCGGCGGCGCGCAGGCCGCGCACAGCACGACGGCGGTGCACGAGCCACCCGCGCTGCCCTCCCAGCCCGCGCCCAGCCAGCCCCAGCAGCCGCCCATCACCCTGGTATGTACCATCGCCAAACGGAATGCCTATCCAGTTTGAAACTATTTAGCTTTGCGTTAAAAACAAAAGATATCGAGCAAGCCGGGGTTGGCAACTATTCACTTCACAGAAAAATCACCCTAGTGGTGATAAGGCGCAATTTTGGCTGACTATGAGTACACATGCCACATCTCAAGTGGCACGCGTTGTTTCACAAACTTAAGTTCTCTCAAGGCTCAAGTAGCACTTTCCTACAACAGCGCGTCCTGCGTTCATTTGATTCTATTATTAAGCTATTGCATAGCTTCTATCGCGGGCCTTGAGCGCGGGGACCGAATCCAGAAATTCCGTAACGAAAAAACCTTGACGTTTGTCTCTTTAGTTCAGCAACTCGCCTCTAGATGGCATTGCAATAGCTTTACCGCGGCAGTCCCCGAGTGCCACACGTCTTTTTTAGTACATCAGTTATCTAGTACCCATTACACAAGCTCTGGTTACCTTGAGGCTAGATAATGCTGTGCGAGTTGTCCAGCATTATCTTACTAATATTATAAAGGTGGAAGTTTGTGCTGTTGAGAAGATATTTGGCTGAAGACAACGCCTGAACTGCTGAATGAATCGTGCTGAAATGTTGCAGATGGATAATAAAATATATCCTATGTTATCAAACGCGTGAGAACCTGTGAGATCTTTTGTGCCCAGTCCGATCACGATTTAGTTTAAATAATTACCTTTGGAGTGTACGTCACTACCTTGTGCTCCACAGTGATTCAACATAAGATTTTTGTTATTATAGTGCAGCCCCACAGTCCGAGTAATTTCTAAGCATAATTATTTGATTTCTAACGAATTAACATAGTTTTTCTGATTCCAGCCAATCAACGCCTCTGACCCGGCCAACCACCAACTGAATAAGGAGAGCTCGGACGTCCATTAGGCACACGCTACGTTGCAGTACCGTTGTCACGCCGGCGCCGACATTACAAGCAATAGTTTTATTACCCCGCGGTACATACGACGTCGAGTGCCGCACACCGTTTGCATTGAGACACCCACTAACGTACAGAACAACTGCAGCCCATATGGTCTACTGATACGATGCAACCGTTCCTCTGACTAGATGTTTCTAACAGTGCCGGAACCGCGAAAGACGAAACTGTGAGTGGTCACTCAGATTTAATATACAGTGTGAAGTGAATCGTGTATAGAGTAATGTGTAAGCGAACATTGTTGAAGCGTCTCGATGCAAACTCCGTGTTTATGAATAGTTGAATCCGTGTTTGTATTTCGTAAGTTGGGACAGCTATTTTACATAGAACCTGCGCATTTCTGAAGGCATTCGAATCAAATACCACGATTAGATAAGGTTACAAGCTAGGTAATTTCACCTCTTACTTATAAAACTGTTTGAATTTCGTCATAATTTAACCCTGTCACGCAGTTTGTCTGTTGCGTCAGGTTTTTATAAGTAAGGTCATTATAATTGTATTCCGTGTCTTCAGGAAAATGCAACCGTTATTTTAAAACGCGTGATAATCGCGGGCCGATGTATGTATTATGAGAAACTGTACCGGGTGTGGTTCGGCGATTAGTCGCAGGGACGGATTCAGTTTGCTGCAAGACTACAAAACTTAGAAACGACGACACTCAGACCAAGCAGATAAAACAACAAGCAAACGCTCGAGCATAATGGACTCTACACACTGAACCCGCCGACACAGCCCGTTGGGTTTGTGTGACTTAGTATATAATTATTGTACGCCGTTGACAGTGTATTCTCAAACAGTCGGCGGGCTAGCGACTTAGGTGTGTAGACTCAAAGGATACAAATTAATTTGTCGCTTTCTGAATCCATCCTTGCCTCGACACTGTGAGGTTGAAGGCGTTTCGATAATCCTACAAACGCTTGTAAAGATATTGCTCAATAGTGCTTCCTCCGCTTGTAATATTCTGGTTCTGGTGACAGCTTGGTTTCCACAGTTGTGGTGTTATCGAAACGTGTGGTGGATCTGTTAGATGATACCGTCTAGGGCTCACGCACACGGCCTCACAGTTTAATAAAATAATTCAACAGTGATGTACCTACTTACTGTCAAAATAGTTGCCTTGATTCACAGTTGAAACTTATCTTGAATCTAGTGGATGGTGGAGGCTCGCCCGCGTGCGCCCGCCCGTAGCATTTGACCGCATTTGTCGCCCCCCGGTCGCCGCAACGCATGCATTCGAACTGTTATTTTTAAGTAAACAAACAAAAGGACTGTAGAATTCTATCATCACATTTATTAAAAGAGAAAAACTGGTCTGTGTCTTTCTACTATAAATATATATGTTTAATTTTGAAATGTACAAAATCATGCTTTCATTTGATTATTTTTTTCTAAATAGGGTTTAAGTGACGAATTTGTACATGAAGGAAACACCATTTTTAGGCCGTGAATAGGGGTTGAACCCTAATATCCACCTGTTTCAAAATCGTGAAAATTGGTATTTAAAATTAGTATTTACTTACAGTTTAGTTTAATGACAAAAACAATGTGTATATTTTATGAGAAAGTGAAAAATTCTTAAATAAAACTATTGTTTTCGGATTAATTACTCTGGTGTTTTATTTAGCTATATCAAACATAAGAACCTGATTCAGTCTTTCATGATTTAGAAATAACTAAAAACATAATAAACCTACAACATTCACGTAACAAATAACCTCTAAAACAAAACACTATTTACTCTTGCTACATTACAGTTACGACATTGTGTATATTTATAATTGCCATGTTATAACACAAGAGTGTTAACGCAAATAACTAATTTAACAACTTGGCACACTGAACGCGCATATCTAAGGCGCATAACAACTTAATAAATAAATAAATCAAAAAGTTTCAATATCCACTGATACCATTCTTCAATATTACTAACTTGTGTGACTTGGATGACACAGCCCCGGCACTTATTATCAGTCAGTGTAAAGATATGGAGCTACAGTTAGTTGGCTATTATAGTCATTGCTTATTTAGGTGATTCCTTGACACGAGAGATCACCTAACAAGAAAATCTAATTGGATTCGATTGAGGCAAAAAAATGGTGCTACGCCAAATGCAAGTCGTTAGTAGCTAAAAGGCGCTATGCAGACAAACTATTGCGGCAATAGGCTTGCTACTCCTGTACATACAAACTTATTTATGCGAAAAATATTAAAAAGTTTACAGTTTTGTCTGCATAGCACAGAAGCCGTGAAAAATATCAGTGAACATTAAAGGCTCCTCGCGCCAAATAACTAGAACAGAATGGCTTTTACGTCTTTGTTTCTAGTAATTTGGTATACCTAACCACAAAATCCTTTAGTTCTCCAATATGACCGCAGGACGAAAAAATCCTATGACCATAGATAAAGAACTGAAATTACATGCCTCCCGTAAATAACTAAGCAAATTCCTGATTTTCTTGATCATGCTGAAATGAAAAATATGCTCCAAAAATTTCGTTGTTCGGAATTATATATATTTGGACTCGCATTATCTACATAATCGGGAAAAATGCAACACCTCTTGGATTAATAGAAATGTCGTTATTGACGTTTAACAACTACTTCCTGCCCGCGTCTTCGCACGCCTTGTTCTGTAGAAACGTTAGTTATTTCTATCTCATTGGAACTGATTTATGGGATGAAAAGTTGCCTTTGTTTTAATACAGGCCTAGATCAATAAAAAATCCGATCCCGAACGGATCGGATTTTTTTTTGATCTAGGCCTTAGGCGTTCTTGGCGTGAACTAACAAACATCCATCCAAACAAGCATACCTTTCGCATTAATAATATTAGTTTGATTATTAATCGAAGCTGTACAGAACTAAATAGTACCTTGACGTCAGCGCTTAGCCATAGGTTTCACGAGTTAGCTTAACACCTTTTGCATGCGAACATTTTGTGCTAAATGGTGTAAGCATGGGTTTATTTGTTTTTTTACCGCATGAAACCTATGGTTTAACACTTTCAAGACCTACGAGAATGACGCGCATTGACGTATCCTTGCTCCTACAGCTGTGACGCTCACGAGGCGTACCGCAAAGACTGGGCATAGACAGCGTTAAGATAACTATTATTGTAAATCAAGTCAAAACGTCAAATGGTTCTCACAATCCGTGATGGTTTCTCATACAAGCTTTACTTGTTCAGGCGGTGTCGCAACGACAACTGGGAGTGGGAACTCGCAACCGCCGCGCTTCGTCGGCGTCCAACGCTCGCTTCATCTCGTAGTACTTCTGCTTGTAGCTCACGAGATCATTGTTCACTCGTTCCAGTTCCAGCCGCAAGTCTGTCACCAAACGCTCTCGCATGCTAAGCTCTGAAATCAAGTTTTTTTTATTTTATTTTTTTAAACCAAAGAGTAGTCCGTAGCGTAGACCCCATGGACTATGAAATGGGCCTCCCCAACTCCCGTGGGAATAGTGTCATACCGCGGGCCTCTTACAAAATAGAAATAAAATGAAATGAAAATATTTATTGAAAAAAGAAATACTTACACAATAACAATGGTTAACTTAATGATAGCTAATGTAAGGTGTTATCAGTTTCTCGTCAAGTAGGTAAAGAATTATATTTTACAGTGATTGCATAAAAAAACCAAAGGGAAAATGCAAATTATGTAATGATTTTAGAAATCTTACCGGCAATGAGACACTTAATCTTGCTAGTTCGCTGTGTCAACGCCCTCTGCGTTCGGTTTAGTGTTTGCTGGAAAAAAAACTTAATTAGTATAATAAGTAATAATGCTGGACAATCCAAACACTCATCTAACCCCAAGCTAAGCAGAGTTTGTGAATATGACTGATCTCACACTAATATTATAAACGCGAAAGTTTGGCTGGATGTCTGTTACTTCCTCACGCCAGAACTATTGAACGGATCTTAGCATACATCGATGTTCTAAGCCTGGAATAAAACAAATGATATAATATCCCAAAAATCAGTTCCCATTGGAGCAGTTGTTAACAGCCCTGTATTTGAGGACTTTTTGTCAAACTTGTATTTCAGCACTAGTTGTCAACTGACCTGTATTTCAGCACTAGTTGTCAACCGACCTGTATTTCAGCACTAGATGTCAACCGACCTGTATTTCTTCAAAACTAGTTGTCAACTGACCTGTATTTCAGGACTGGGCTGCAGAGCCAGCATCTCCTTGACTGCGCTGTACAGGTTACGAGTTTCCTTCAGCTCTCGTTCTTTCAGCACTATCATCTCGCTCTGAGCCAGGACTTTCCTGAGGAAATAGAGAAAGATGATATGACACATTAAATAATATTAATAGGTAATAATACTATACAATTCATACAGCATTAAATCTAGCCAAGCAGAGCTTGTGTTATGGGTACTAGTAGGTAGTAGGTACTAGATAACTGATATACATAATAGAATTACATCACACTAATATTATAAATGCGAAAGTTTGTATGGATACAAAATATACAAAATACAAATCATTTATTTCATAATAAAATATACAAAGCAAGTGGCAGGTAACCCTGGGTTCTATTTTAGTTTAATATTAAACTGCATTACAGAAAACCAGTCTTAACTCCTACACGTGTATTCTAAATTACATTAGGAAATAACAGCAATAAAAACAGTAATAAACTATCTAAAATAAAAGCTTAAGAGAAGCTTGTCATCCGCCACAGCACGAAGCTGTTTGAAATCATAAATCATTCTTCGAATACATTTTGAAACCATTTCAATGGGGGCCCTAGGACAGTTGTGTCAATCATAACCCCGAGATATTTGATAAAATCCTCATCAACTATACCCTGTCCATTTTGAATGAGGCATAAACGTATACAAACCGCCCATACTTAACCTAAAATTCACTTTGTTGGCGCGTCCTTTTATACGAAATTTACATTACTTGTCGATTTTAGATCCTCTTTTCAATAAAATTGCTTACAATTATGTCTGAAACTCGACGCCAAGCAAGTGAGATTTTGTTATTTGTGTCGTATTTTGTATACTAACATGCTCCATTCAAAATGGATAAACCATAGATTATTACAGTTACACACACATAGCGTTATGAGTCGGTAATCTGTTGCAAGGAAATGTGTGCCCTACAATTCTGTAGGGTAGGTACTTGGGGGCTTACTAAAATTGGTCTTTCGGAAGCAAATGTATTTCGTCTTCAGTGTTCAGCGATAACAGGTTGTCCTCTAGCCAAGATGTTACGAGAGCAAGACCGGTCTCAGTAATTACACGCAAATTTTCCCAAGATGAGTTATGAAACAGCAAGACTGTGACATCCGCGTACATAATAGTATCGTCATGGACCAGTTTACTGAGACATAGTGGGTTGATATAAAGTGTAAACAATGTCGGTCCCAGAGTACTACCTTGGGGCACCCCGTAGTTGCAGAATTAATGATGTTACCTCTTCCCACCGAAACTACTCAGTGGTTCGGGCTGAAATTTTTCAGGCAGGTAATTCTAATCCTGGAATCAAATCATTTTATCCCATAAATCAGTTCCCGTGGGATAAAAATCACCTTTAAACGTTTCCACAGGAACAACGCGTACGAAGCCGTAGGATGCAGCTAGTACATTATAGAAATATGTAGATAGTATAGACGACTCTGAGCAAATATTTGCAGATCGTGCAAACCTTTGCAGCAGGCCTTCGCCCACCGCGCCACAGAGGTCGTCAAATGGCGGTAAAGATAATGATACATTTATTTGGCCAAAACAGGTGACTATATAGGTACAACAGTTATAAGTAGGAAGGTCACAATCTAGTTACATTTACATAGATAGACACAATACAGCAAAGAATTAGTGCAGGTAGGGAGCTAGAGATATTTAATAAAGTCAAAGTCGTTTCTTTCTTTAGACTTACAAAATAAGTACTTAGACAAGTCAAAATTTTACTATTTAAACAGCTTGATAAATAGTTATTACTATCAAACAAGTTGTTTGATATGAATAGGTAATTTATATAATTCTATGAGTAAGTATGAGTATCTAGGTACAACAAAAAACTACCGACATAATAGAAAGAGAATAAAAATAAGTCAATGGAACAAACACAATTCCTATACAGGGTAGGTAGGTATTTTGGTTTGTTTCTAAAACGAAACAACGGTGTTTTGAATGTTGATTAATATATTTGATACTTTGTAATATAGGAAACATTTAGACACAATCACTACGCATAATAATAAATTATCGATACCAGTGTGGATACATGAAACGAGGAAACTAAAAGACGGTGGTAGAAATAGGTTGCTTTTTAGGCAGAGCTGTGTTATGGGTACTTGAAGAGTGATATGATAATGCATCCTCACCTCAACTTAACAGCCTATATTGGTCCACTTCTGGACGCAGGCCTCCTCCTAATAAGCGCCTTTATCTCATAGGGGGGTATTGCCCATCCCCACACTGGGCATGCGGGTTGGGGATTGCAGTGTGGTCGAATTTTTCTGTAGGGGGCGCTGCGTCCCGCCCATTAGTCGCCTCTTACGATTCTCGGGGAAGGGTTAGAGTGGTGCAAATTCTAAGCCGGCACTCACGACAGCACGGATATACATTATACAATACATTACATATATAGATACTAATGTATACTAATGAAACGATTGCAAATGATCCAAAAAAGTCAATCTCATTTATACAAAATACCCATTGTCAGTGAAGTCACGAATCTATTGGTGACTTCACTCATTTCCCAATTTTTTATTTGCCAACGTACTGCCTGACTTTCAATTCTTATTTGCTAAAGAAAAATAAGGAAATAGGTACCGTAATAAATGAATGAATGTCGTTGGGGATTTTATTTTGGCGATCACTGATGACTGTTTCTGACAAATTTACTTCTTACTGCTAACTTTTATTTGTTTTACCTGTTTTATTGCACGCTTTGTTTTCGGTTTTAGTGAATTACCCACTGACAGTAGATCACCCGTAGATTTAAACAAAAAGTACACTTGACAAGTTTTTTAAACACGTAGGAATTTGTCCTTACTCAGAAGTTAAGAGCTAAATAATCTTGAGGTCACTCGAGTGACGCATTTACTAACAAAATAAACGTTTAGATTGTTCAATTCTCTGAAAATCGCACCTTGCTTGCTTTCCTTTCTAAAATGAAAGGTTTTAAAAGGTGATATGCCTTGAGACTTGAGTTGAGACCTAATTATAAGAAGTAACATGAAAAACTACAAAACGACTGCAAATAGAAGAATAGTTAATTCTTGGATGACTTTTAATCTTTGCATTGAGATGCGTTTGCATTGAGAATATCGTGAATTCGTGAGCGATAACGTTTCCGTGTATCTTTTAACAGTGTGCAATAACGCCGCTACGAGATGGATTTCGAGCGGGATGACAAGTTGAGAAGAACAGAGCAGAGACGTGCACCGAATTTTCTAAGCGACAAAACTGTTTTACTTAATTACAAGTTAATGAAACAACTAATCGAAAGATTAAAAGACATAACTTAAGAAAGACTTCTAGGTTTCTTAACAAAATAAAGAACAGAGAAAAAAGTGTGCAAAAGATGTATTAAAAAAAAACAACTGTCGAGAAAACTTTCACCAATCGTGTTTTTAAAACACGTAATTCGAGATAAAAGATCGAAGTAACATTTCCCTAAATTAGCCTTCAAAGATTCTGAGATAAATAACGATTTTAAAGTAGGTAAATTGCTTTTGGCACACTCTTAAGAGCAAGCCAATTGTTTATAATGATCGCAGCAGACTTCGTGTCGGCCGACCCCATCGGTGCAGTGCAGACTATCTGCCTGTGACAAAAGTTACGGGTTCGATTTCCGACACCAAACAAATCTATCACCCGCACTTTGCACATGGTTGCTGAGAAAATGTACCTACCTATAATAATAATAATAATAATATTTATTTCTGTAACAATATTACAATCGGTAATTCTATGGTTGAGACCCTCATTTAAGTATAAAAAACTCGTGTTCCATAACAAACGTTACAACAAGAAACAAAGCAAAAGTTATTTTTAAATCTAAATGTATTCTAATTGTTAAAATCTAACATCTAATCTAATTATGGTCTAGTTTATTAAGTTTATTAACAGGAAGGTAAAATGTGCGATTTGTGAAATATGGGTTTGAGTAATGTTAATATGAGTGTGCGATTAGTGATATATGTGTGTGTAAATATCTTGGGTCTTGTTAGGAGAGGCCTATGTCCAGCAGTGGACGTCAACCTATGTGAATGTAGATACCTGATTCAGTTTACATTGGCTATAATGATAATTGTCTCGATCCGGTCAGTAGTTTTGGCGAGGCGTTCAGTGAAGAGCTAACAAACATCCATCCAAACTTTCGCGTCTATAATATTAGTGTCGTACAGTGATGGATTATGTTATGCACACAGTACGACGACAGTACGTTTGTTTTGTTTGTTTGTTTGTTACGTACTTCTGCGTGAGTCTCAGCTTCTTAGTAAGATGCACGCTCTCGGGGTCAGTGCCCTGCAGCTTGCGCCAGCGGTGCACGTTGAGGGGCGTCTCCAGGGCCTCCTCGAGGGCCCGCACGCGCAGCCGCTCGCGACCCAGCTCGCGTTCTAGGTTGAACACCTGTGAAAGAACAAAGTAAAGTGAGTAATAAAAAGACGTGTAGCACTCGGGGACTGCCGCGGTAAAGCTATTGCAATGCCATCTAGAGGCGAGTTGCTGAACTAAAGAGACAAACGTCATATTTCAAAAAGTCATTAAAAGTTCTACTATTCATCGATAGATGGCAAAACTAAAAAGTATCACCGCTGTTCCGGTTGGAGTGGGGAGCGTGAGGTTTTTTCGTTACGGAACTTCTGGATTCTATGCAATAGCTTAAAAAGTGTAGTAAAGTAAAACATAAAACAAACTTCGGGAGGTCTATAGAATCCGGCTGTGGATGATGATTTGATTGCAGCAAATATTACAAAATACGGACGGATAAAACATAAACTGGTATTAGGGTTGCCAACTTTTTTTAGAAAATAACGTATGTACCTAGTATACCTTTACTTACCTCTGACGAGTAAAAAAATTGTATTAGCAATAAAAAAAGTATTTTTCAAATTATTAATTTAATTTAAAAACATATTGATTTGTCCCTTTTAGAAAACTGTAATATTTTATTTTAATAAAATACTCTATGAAATTGTTCCGTCAAAACAAACAAATTATAGTCACTTCACTTTGGTTTGGAGTCAACCAAAGTGAAGTGAGCACAACGAAAAATCAAATAAACAACAATGACGGGACTGACCGCTGATCTGTCACTTAGTTTGACAGTTTCTGGTTACGTCAAAAATTTTGGCGACACACCGCTTCTTCACCAAGTGACCCAGAGGCAGTTGCCTTTGCGAGTAGAAGACGGGGTAGAGAGGAAAACCTCGGAGCCCTTACTAGACGCTTCGGAAGTTCAAACACGAAGCGTTTGAAGAAAACCTGATTGATTGAAAAAATCCTCCGATAAAATCGAAGGAAACGCAGGTTCAGTTTTTCCATTCGGGTGTCAGTCATCACTAGTCATCAGTTATTATCCGTTCCATTCTAGGTCAGAAATAAAGTACTTTCGATACGTTTTATTTTTTAAAATAATAAAGGTAAATGAAGCAAAATACCGTAAATAAATTTAAAGTAAAGTTGGCAACCCCATCCGGTATAGGAAATTTTGTAAATAATTTGCTGTGCGAATTTTAAAAGTGACTTCCTCACTGTATCGAGGAAGCCAGACTACATCGTTTGTGATTTCCCAGAACTTTAACGCTCTCTGATTCCTTCTTTGTAAGTTACGTACAAAACAGTTCGTAAGGTAGTATCTTTTATTTTGTTCTTGTTTTGTTGTATGCTGTTTCGCTGTTATATTAATAAAAGTTTATCTAACTCTTTGATGACGCGGCGTGTCGTCGGTAATTCTGACTCAGATGCAGGAGCCTCGAATTTGCCGTGGATCAAATAATTGTACATACCTATAGCATTTAGAGGTATTTGTTCTGAAGAAAAAAGTCCAATAATAGGGTAGGTATAAGCATGTGATTTCAAAATGGCTAAAAAAAATATAAGTATTCTCTATTGATATAGAAACATATCTACATATTTATTTTAGCATTTTGAGATGTTTTTATTGTAGAATTTAACCATTGAAAAATTGATATTTTAAATCTCAATCGCAAAATTTCAAAACGCTACGCCGCCATTGGCTAGAACGGATATGACATCACTGTTCACATTTCTTCTTTTTTTATTCTGCTTGCTGCACCATGAGTTGACACTATTCTGCCCACTTCACATTTCGTATTGTCGGTTATTTTCAGATTTTTCGGAAAACCTCTTTCCTGAGATGACCACTACTGAGGTCGTCACAAAAGGTTTTAATCGAGTGTGAATGTCGACGTCAAATAAACATGGCGCCAACATGGCAGCGTTTTTATCAACCGAAAATGATTGTAGCTTTGATTTGTTTTTTTTTTACCTTGTTAATGCGAAATTCAGTGAGCGTCTTATAATTTCTCGGTTAAATAATGACCTAAAGAATCGATTCAAACAATAAAAAAAATCGATGCATATAAGTACCCTATTGTCAGGTCTTGCATCATCATATTCATCATCATTATCAACCTACATTAGTCCACTGGACATGGCCTCCCCTAATGCCGTACCGCGAACTGTCTGCAGCTTGCCGCATCCAGCATCTGCCTGCAGTTCTCCGCAGGTCGTCATCCCACCTGGCCGGAGGGCATCCCACCCTACGTTTGCCTAGTCGCTCACGTAATCAGGACTTATCGGATCTTTTCAAACAGTTTTCTATAGCTTGCCCTTTTTGTTTGGGTCAAATGTAGTAATTCAAATTTGACGCTCTTCCTGCTGACGGATTGATCTTAAATTTGGTACGCACCTTCAGTTCTGAGTGTCTACCATGGGTTTTCACAATCTATACTGTATAGTTAAAAAAATGTATGAAAACTTCTACAGCGCCTCTAGCGGATATTTGGGTACTAAAATGAGCAGTATGAGTCGCGCGTATTTACGTAACTACTGTAGTAACATCAGGCGATTTAACTGTGACAACTCATGGTAGACTGATGACAATAAATAAAAACATATTACTTAAAAAAATATATATTGATATCTTGTAGTTTAGAGAAACAGAAGATTCTGTCAATGAAGTTCATGTCATGCTAGAGTTTGCAACATCATTCGTAGGTACCCCCGTTTCAGATTGTTTGGCCACTTACCTCCAATCTCAAGTCCGTCATGTTCTCAATTCCCTTGGAGAGCAAGTTCTTCTCCTTGCGAAGACGTATGATCTCCAGCCGCAGCAGCCTGATGTCTTCCACACGTTGCTCGTACTGTCGCTCTCCTGAAGTATGTAAACTTTACATGAAACCTCAACCTCGACAGCCTGTATTGGTCCAGCCCAGCAGTGGGCTTATTCCACTAATCCCCGTTGATAATCCCCGTCAGTGAAAAGTGAACTTTTTGTTCATTATTCCCCGTTGTCGCCGATGCGTACCTGTAATGGGGATTAGTGAACTAAAAAGTTCATAAATCCCCGTAGCGTGAAAAAGGAGGATGGGCATTTTGGGCCTTTTGGGTACTTTGTCCAATCAAGATGAGTCATACGTCGTTGGATAGCTCTTTTCAATAGGACAAAAAAATTGTACGACGATAAAACTGTTTCAGTTGTCCGTTTTGAAAAATACTCGAAAAAAGATGTTGAATTTTTATCACAAATACAATAATAAAATCCTATTTTCACGTTGATCGTTTAATTAACTGCATACTTTATTATATATAAGAAATGATACAAAAAATATATTGAATCTTAATTATGTAAAAAAGTACCAAGGGCGGCCTTATCGCTATAAGCAATTTCTTCCAGGAAATCAATTTCAGATTTTTTGCGAAAATCACTGAGTGATGATCAATGACAATCCTACTTATAAATCTCTCCTCATTTTAATTAATTGCTACAAGTTTTTATTCCGCATTTCGTTAGAGCTCAATCTCAAACTGTTGGAAAGTGAAAAAACAGTGAATTACTTTAAGTAGGTACTACTAAGTGAATCATTAACTGGTATTCGTTGTTCACCGGCTCCCTGACACGACACAGTATCTTTGGACCTAATAAACTTATTAGAGTAGAGAACTTATCTGTCATTAATACTATACGACAGATATGGTCCGATTACGTCTTTCGTTCTTTTTAAAAAAATTTAACTGACTTAAAAAAATGGAGGAGGTTCTCAATTTGACTATATTTTTTTATTCCTAAAGCGGAGAAGCCTATAACGTATAGCGACCTGAACGTACAAACATTTTCTCGTTTGACCTTTTATCAAAATAACTATATTTATGTGTATACCGGGTGATATTAAAAAAATAACATATACCTAATGGATAATGGAGTCGGCTATCCGTCCTTTCTTTTGTAACGTACTTTTGATGTGCTTATTCGTTTTTAACCGACTTCAAAAAAGGAGGAGGTTCTCAATTCGACTGTATTTTTTTTAATGTTTGTTACCTCAGAACTTTTGACTGGGTGGTCCGATTTTCATAATTATTTTTTTTATATGAAAGCTGGTGCTTCTCGTGTGGTCCCATTTTTATTTGGTTCAGTTCTGACATGGGATCTATATAATTGAAGTAGGTTTATAGTTTTTTAAAAACCAAATCAATTATTCATTACTCATACTCGAAAAGTAGGTGTGACTGAAGTTACCTGAGGAGCGGGTTAAAAATAATACTTTTCAGCCCTTTATCTAATTCTAAAAGTATTAGATATAAAAACTATTGGCACGCTGCCCTCCAAGTCTCGGGACTATATAATTTACTTTCTTTCCTAGTGTAACAATGTACTATTCCCGGTAGAATGCAAAATGTTGCAAATGATTTTTATTTCGCACCTTTTTAAACCCTTGTTATTTTATTTTGTTTTATTACCGATTATATTGCAATGTATCGTTACCGGAAGGAACTGTGTAATGTGCCGAAGAGGGCTATATCAAGGCAGATACCAAACGTCTTTTTGAGTCAAGACTACGACTTGGCAAACGTATATAGGACGCCATCTGGCTAGGTGGGATTAAGACTTGCGAAAGACTGCAGGCAGATGCTGGATGTGTCAAGCTGAAGACAGGGCGCTATTGCGCTCATTAGGGGAGGCCTATGTCCAGCAGTGGACTAATATAGGCTGATGGTGATGATGATGTTATACTTTAAATACAAAACAATGCTAAAATGGAAAAAAAAACTGATTTATTAGGTATGCACCGTTTTAGTAGTACTTTAATAGAAAGGGTCAAACAACTCATCAAAATAAACAACTTTCAAGTGGGAATTACTCAAAACGGACAACGAACCGGGACTAGCCCCTTAGTTATTCTTATTCTACAGGAATAGAGCTTTCTAACGATATATCAATCAGTTCGATTGGTGCCTGGCCCAGGCGCCATACATTTGTGCCCATCCTCCGAATCATGTTTTTATTTATTTATAAGGTAGGGACTCGCTTATTGTTTATTTTTATAATCATAATAAATTGCCTAGGCAACGATTCATTAACCTTTTTAATAAAATCCGATTTCTACCTATTTTTTTTCATGTTTCTTCAATAAAACCACAGAGCTATAAAAAAGAAAACAAGTATTATTAAATAAAATACAAATATGTACTTAAGTAATCACAGATTTTACATTTAATAATACCTACAATCACAGTTTAACAGTTAAATCAGTCTAAATTAATGCTAGTGGAATAAGTCCAGTAGTGGACCAATACAGGCTGTTGAGTTTGAGGTTGAGTCCCTGTTATTTAAATCATGTATGTTTATTGTAAGCATAATTATGTATTATAGATTCATTTTTTGTATACTTCCTCTACCTGTTCCATCGCTTCTCCTCAGCTTTCGAGACGATCAGAGTCGCGCACCGCGACTATACTCCTTGACTCACCTCTGTGTAGTGTGACCTCCAGGATACGAATCTTCTCGTATAGCAGAGAAACCTCGTCGTTCCTCCGCACAAGCTGCGCACCCACCACGTCTCTCTCGTTCATCAGACCTTCAGATTCTTTCACAAGCTTCGCGCGTAATGCGTCTCCTTCCTGCAGTAAAAAGATACATACTAAGTAAATTACAATCAAATAATAGAAACAAATTAAAACCAGTACATATTACACTACAAACTGTTGTAAATAATCTATAGTTGAGCTACTATAGATCAATATCAATACCAGTCGTCACGTACCCAAGACGCTGGCTGCATTGCCCCGCTGTATGGCAATGCTGATGCGCTGCGCCAGATACTCACCAGCTCTCGGGTCACGCGTCGCTTCGACCAGACGAAGCTCTGATCATTTTTTGAAAATTCGAAGAGCCTCGGTACCCCACAGACCAAGGGTCTCGACTCCCAGGAGAGCAAATGTTATACCTACTATTTAACATGGATGGATATTGAAGAGTAACCGAGTCAACAATACGGACGCGTAACACGAACGCCGGCAGCGGCGCAGTCAGACTATGATTGGGGTGGGTGGACCTAATTGCACCTAAATGAGCCTTCCATTGTAGAGAAGCTAATACCTTATCTCCTTTTTAACAATGATGTAAGCAAATCGTTGAACAAGACTTGACCTAGGGTAGATTAAATATCAACCTTAACCTCAACAATCTGTATCGGTCCACTGCTGGACGCAGGCCTCCCCCCGATAAACGTCTTATTGGTGTTTAAATCATGGGAGGTATTGCCCATAATCGGAAATTTGAAATTTGAATTTGAATTCATAAGAATATTATTATTCTAACTGTTTGTATTTTGAATATATAAGACAAATTGTCAGTAAATCAGATAGTGTAAGCACGTGGAACTTTACTAAACTAAATGTTAAAAGGTTGCTTGTATTTAAGAATAATTAATTCATTATGCATTCACTTTGAGAAAAAAAAAATATATGCTAATGTTCATAATTAATAGTATTCATTAGAAAAGATAATTTAATTATTTATTTACGGAAGCAAATGCAGATAAAAAAATATAAATTCAAAGTGACCTAGTTGATATTCGATTTAATAAATCACTAACACTCTATTTACAATTTTATTCAAATCAATCACAAGATAAGATGCCGGTACAGATCATGCCATTATAAAATTAAAACCATCATCAGCATTAAAAGCTCATCATCATCATCAGCCCGTATCCGTCCACTGCTGAACATAGGCTTCCCCAAAAGGATCGCAAACGAGCCGCCTCTATCCATCGACTTCCTGCAACCTCTACAATATCGTCAGTACATAAGGAGCTCTTCGCACACTCCATTTAGCATTGCATCGCAGTCGCCACTCGAGAACCTTTAGGGCGGTTTCACATTAGAACTTTAGAAGGCGATTCCGTTATCAGCAAATCGGTTCGAGGTTCGCTTCTCGTCACTTGTCACCGTTTGATTAGCGGAACTATAGCGAAACGTCAAGAATTCAAAGAACCCGCCTCCTTCTAAGGCCACAAGATACACTCGAAACAAACGCGGTATAGCAGCGAAATTGCAAGCGCGGAGATGTGTCTGGAACTTGAGTACTTAGATCGGCGGAATCGCGCGGAAAAAGAGAGAAATCATAGTCAAATCTATGCGTTAGAACCGGCAGTTTCGCCTCTGTTCCGCTTCTCGTACAAAGGAAAACGTCATCGCGGAACTGAGGTGGCTCCGCCACCTCAGTTCCGCGACTGACATTACTTCGCAACGGTTATCGGTTCTGCGAGCTTATAATTGCTATGCTAAATGGAGTTTGCCCATTGCCACTTTAGCCTGCTAACTCTTGAGAGCTAAGTCGGTTTTTTGGTCCTTTACAGATTTCCATAATCCGGATCCTATCGCGTATAGAAACCACAGCTTTATTTTTCTGCAAAGCAGCTTGTTACAAAGCAGCTCATTAAGAGACCAGAATGTTAACCGATTTTGGGCGATGGGGTCGGAAGACGACTTCAGAAATACTGTAAATAGCACGTTGCTTAAATAGGAGTGCAGTGGAAAAAAGCTTATTGGCTTATGGGGGGGTAATGCTCATAATCCACACGCTGGGCATGCGGGTAAGGGATAGCAGTTCGGTGATAGAATTGGTCTGCAGGTGGCGCTGCTGCTTGCCCCCGGTGTATATCCCTTAGTCTTACGACACCCGCAGTAAGAGTTGGGGTGGTAGAAAATCTAAGCCACACAGCATATTTTAAAGTACTTATTTAATTACCTGAACAATCCTATTAAGCCGGGCCTCCTCTTGCCTCAAGGCAGTAATGTCAGCCTTGGCGTCAGACAGTTTGACATGCCCGGCGATGACTTCCGCTCGAAGCATTTCGTTTTTCTTGACGCACTTGGCGAGCACGCCTTCGCAAGTCTTGAGGCCCCTCTCTTTGCCTGAAATGTCTTCTTTCAGCTGCTCGATCTGGTATGCTAGCATCTGTTGAGGGGAAGCAATGGAAATTAAATGGTGTAGGTAAGCCTATGTGGTGTTCTTAAGGTGGAACTAGCCGCTCTTTTTTTCATACAAACGTGGAAGTAACTACAAGGCCGTTTGATGTTGACCATCCAAACCTAGTATGAAATCAATTTATATGGTCATAAGAAAAACAGTAAAAATAGTATACGTTAGAAAAATACAAGCTTCTAAACTTAAACACGAATTTTAGCTTTACTTTAAATAAATAACATACGGGGAAAGGAAACTCTAGAATGAAGGGTTTATAGACATGGTTTCGTTATTAATAAGTTAAAATAAATTTATTTCGAAGAGAGATTCAATAGTTTTTCTATGATAACACTTGTGCTCGCACCGTGGATAAAAAAATAAAAAATCAAAAAAGATAAAAAAAATCTCAATCAGACACGCTAGTTGGGGATTGCAGTTTGGTGGAAGATTTGTACAAGGGGCGCTGCTGCCCGCCCCCCGTTGGATATCCCTTAGTCATCTCTTACGACACCCACGGCACAATTGTGATGATAATAATTACCTATCTACCAATCAGATCACAACAATAAATATAATGACCTAGTTGGTGACTTTTCGCTCTACGGCGACGTTATTGAGTATTGAAAGCCAAAACTGGATATCGGTAGGTCTTAGCAAATGATGAACCTTAAGTTTCTGCTTCAGATCCTGTATTTCATCCAAAGCCTCGGTATAGTTTTTATGCAGCATATTCCTCTCGGCTCGACAGGCGTCCAGGTTGACAGTCAGCTTGCGAGAGTGCATCACCTCCTCGCGGAGAGCCTTCTTCAGGTCCACCAGATCCGCCGTCCGGAGACGCACTTCGTCTGTACGGAAACGTACACGTAAGAAATACAATAATATCCTTAAAATCGTGTCCCTTAAAATCGTCTGAGTCCCAGAGATTTTATACTATATTTAGTATAAAATCTCTGGGACTATATTTTTATTTTACTACATTTTTTTATTTTATATAAATAAATAATGTTGGACAATTCACACAGCATTATCTAGCCCCAAGCTAAGCAGAGCCTGTGTTATGGGTACTAGGTAACCGATACTTAGATACGGAAACTTACACGTAAGATATCAAATAATATCCTAAAAATCCGCACAAAGGACCATGGATTTTCGACATCCACGGTAGGTACCTGACTTTGTGGTGAATTGGTTATCAAAATTCAAAATTCAAAAATGCTTTATTTCCTTAAATTCAATAAATGTACACTTTATTGTATTTTACTCACAAAAAATGTCATAAAATGTCAAATCATATTAAAAAAATACACTGACACGGACCAGCCTCTCACAATGTTAGCCATAATATTTGTTTTATTTACTATTACCACTGTATACTAGCAAGTAAGCTTCTATTGTGAGAGAAATAAATAAATATTTGATTTGATTTGATTTGAATAAAGAGGTATTTTTGATTTCGGCCGCTTCGGTATGAAGACTAAAGTAAAGAAACGACGATATCACATTACTGTACTGAGGGAGAACGCGGGTTTGAGACCCGTCGAAGTCGAAAACTTTTTGGATATTTTATATGAAGTCTTAGAAATTATCCACGGTGTAAACTATAATAACCGAAAACTTTAGTATCATCACAGGTAAGTTACGATTAATAACCTAGTGAAGTATGACTGGTATCTGAACAGTATTTATAACAGCAACTGATAATTATAGGTACGTAGGTACTTAAACTTAGTATGTTTATTTTATTAATGTTTTCCTTTAACTTCATTACGTGTGGCACACGCTTTAAGTTTCGACACTAGATAAACCTTAATTTGGTTTAAATTAAAGTGTCGTAGTAATAAGATTTTTTGATTACTGACGGATCGGATTATGTAAGTTTTCGCTTCGACCAAATTCTTGAAAATCATTTTTTTTCGCGCTAAATCGCTTCATTCTAGCAATATTCGTATTTTCACGGATTTAAATTCATAGAGTCCTTTTAAATAGAAAAAACGCAATTCTGACCTGAAATTTCGTCAATTTTCTCATTCAATGCTATGGTTTCTTCTAGCGATCTGAAAAAAAAAACAAAATAACATTATGTAAGTACTTAAATCATTTATTTGTCACACACATACAGAAATTTCTTATTTTCTTATAAAAAAATAAAGAAAAACCCAAAAGTATAAGCACCCTGCCGCTAGGTTCCTTTTGAACAGACTTAAAAAAAGGAGGAGGTTCTCAATTCGACTGTTTCTTTTTTATTTATTAGTTACTTTGAAGGTTGGTCCGATTTTCATGATTCTTTTTTTTTGTTGGTGCTTCCCGTGTAGTCCCTTTTTAATTAGGTAGGTACACCAAAATATAATGATGTCAGGACTTCCGACTATTCAAAGTGAATCGGTATAAAACACAGGCGTCCTCGTCTTCTATGATAATTAATTCCTAGGATTCTAAAGTCAGCTGTTTGGATGCTTGCTATCGTTCCACAGTGGACCTACTGTTACCTGTCTTTATCCTTCTAGCTTGGTGATTAGAGCAGCCTTCATGGCCAGCTATTGTTCCAGCTGTTCTTGCATGGTCAGCATCTTTAGGTCCTCCAAGGCCTTCGTTCTTTAGTGGACCTTCAGTTACCTGTCTTTATCGTTCTCAAACTGCCGTATCATGAGCCGCTGCCGTTCATGGCCAGCTATTGTTCCAGCTGTTCTTGCATGGTCAGCATCTTTAGGTCCTCCAAGGCCTTCGTTTTTTTGTGAACCTTCAGTTACCTGTCTTTATCCTTCTCAAACTGCTGTATCATGAGCCGCTGCTTGATGATCAGTGTGCTACCATGAGTTGTCCCAGTTAAATCACCTAACGTTACTACAGTAGTTACGTAAATACGGAATATAGTTATTCATAGCGCATTTTAGTACCCAACTATCCGCTAAAAGCGCTATAGAAGTTTCCTACATTTTTTTAACTACAGTCGCTAGCGAGTGTAGATTGTAGTATTGTTTGTTAGCTGTTTGCGCAGCTGTTCTTGCATTTGTAGGTCCTCATCGACCTTCGTTCCTTAGTGAACCTTCAGTTACCTGTCTTTATCCTTCTCAAACTGCCGTATCATGAGCCGTTGCTTGGTGATCAGAGCAGCGTTCATGGCCAGCTAGTGTTCCAGCTGATCTTGCAGGATCAGCATTTGTAGATCCTCTTAGGCCTTCGTTCTTTAGTGAACCTTCAGTTACCTGTCTTTATCCTTCTCAAACTGCCGTATCATGAGCCGCTGCTTGGTGATCAGAGCAGCGTTCATGGCCAGCTCGTGCTCCAGCTGTTTGCGCCGCTGTTCCTGCAGATTCAGCATCTGCAGATTCTCTTGGGCCTCATCTGTTCAATCATATTAATATTATAAATGCGAAAGTTTGGATGGATGTATGGATGGATGGATGGATGTTTGTTACCGCTTCTCGCCAAAACTACTGAACGGATCGGGCTACTTATTTTGCATACAGGTAATTCTAAACCTGGAATCAAATATAGGCTACTTTTTATCATAAATCAGTTCCCGTGGGATAGAAATCACCTTTAAACGTTTCCATAAGAACAACGCGTGCGAAGCCGCGGGGCGCAGCTTTTATATATACAATTTAGTTTTACAGGGTTTTTGGTAATTTTCCGCAAATCGTAAAAGATTTCCTATTACCTATTTTGAATCTCGCGCCAACACGAAACTAACCACCTTATGAAGGAAGTGGTACATAGGTAAGATTCGTAGAAAAAAGAAGACCCCGAACGCCCCTTTAGTCCACATTCATTGAGGTATTTATAATTTTGTTTTTATTTATTTATTAAGAGAATAATCCATGTTACGTAGCATTGCATCCTGTATCACACTAATATTACCTCTATAGGTGTCAAAGTTTGAACCTTTTCACGCCAAAACTACTAAACGGATCAGGCTGAAATTTAGCATACTTACAGGTAGTTTTAGGCATGGAATAAAATATTGTTTACTTTTTATTCCATAAAGTTGCCATGGGATAGAAAATGTTTCCATGGAAACAACGCGTGCGAAGCTGCGATAACTAGTATTAAATAATGCAAGAGTTCGTGTAAAAGAAAACGAATAGAAAAAAAAATCTGATAATTATATTTTCCCAAAAATTTGTTATTCACAAATCGATTCCCCGGGGTTCCGAATCACCCTGGTTTAGTACACGTTACGTGGCACAGTCAGAGTCAGAGTCAAATCATTGATTTCTTTAGACTTACAAAATAAGCACTTAGACAAGTCTAAAGAAATAAACGATTTGACTCTGACTCTGACTTTAAACACTAATATTAAAAATGCGAAAGTTTGTATGGATGTATGGATGGATGGATGTTTGTTACTTCTTCACGCCAAAACTACTGAACGATTTGCATACAGGTAATTCTAATCCTGGAATCAAACATAGCCTTCTTTTTATCCCATAAATCAGTTCCCGTGGAATAAAAATCACCTTTAAGGCGCATACCCGAGCCAATCTGACCGTAATTCCTATTTTATCATATTTTTACGTTTATCATAGGAATTTTTAAAAATCCTACGTTCAGTTTGTGGTATCTATTATAAGCTATTTTTTAATACCTCTTTTATAATTTTATCTCATATAGTTTAGGAGGAGATGCAAAAATAGAGTTTGGTGGCCAAAAAGCGCAACTTCGTATCTCTTCCTAAGCTTTACAAAATGAAACTATTACAGAGGCATTAATAAATAGCTTATAATAGATACCACAAACTGAACGTAGGATTTTTAAAATTCCTGCGTTCAACGTAATAATAAGATATAATAGTTAGGGGCGCCACTTTCGCTGGTGTTTGGGCCTTAAGCGTTTCTATAAGAAAACCGCGTGCGAAGCCGCGCGGCGCAGCTAGTAAGAAATAAGGTGCAATTGCCTCTAGTTCACTTTTCTTTCGTAAACTAGCGGAAGAAGAAGCACCCTGTATTATGGATATAACTAACTCTGTATCCTCTGCATGCTTTTATTGAGGATATCCTTCTCTCGGTTCAGGTTCTCTATGTCTCGCTTGTCGTTCTCTGCCTGCTTGTTGGACACCACGATCTCTCGCTCCATCACGCTTACTTGCTGTCTGAGGCGTTCGCTGAAACATGTGCCAACACCTTTATTTGTAGACTTGCACCGTTATTTGTAGACTTGTAGACTTGCACCACTATTTGTAGACTTGACCTTTATTTGTAGACTTGCACCGTCGTCAGCTGACACCCCGATTGCGTCATCTAGACGCCACATCTCGCCGTTATCACAAATAACGTCAATCAATAATAATAATAAAAATACTACTAATAATAAAAATATTTATTTTTCTCTCAAAAGGTACTTAATTAAGCTTACATAGGTAGGTAAATCTTTCTCTGCCCGTGTCGCAAACGGCGTGTATCTTTGAAATTACATAGTTGTATGAAAGCCACCTTACACAGAAACCATGGCCTGGTCCCGTCCACAGGCAAAAGCATGCGGGTTGTATCCTACAGTACCGTATGAAAGTAAGTAGTCAAAAATTCTCATTAAAATACACGCATTACATACAATACAACCCGCACGCCGTCGTCACCTCTGACCCGACCATGGTTTCTGTGTGTCGTGGCTTTTAAATTAGATTAAATTAAGATTAAATTAAATTATTACGAAAGGTAGGCAAATCATTTGTGGGCAATTGCGTAAGATTCTATAATAAGCTTCCATCTGAAGCAACTGAACTCCCTATTCGTAAATTTTAACTGTACATAAAACGAAATCTTAACAAGAAAGCCTATTACTCCGTAGATGACTACGTCAATGATGTTAATGCTTGGCCGGATGTCGCCCAGTTCCACACAGACAATAGTATGTAAGACCAGTTAGACTAAGTTATCCTAAGATTGTATTAGTTGATAAGCGACAAACTTGCTAGTGGTTTCTTTTTCACTTCTCGCTAGTGGACAAAAAATTGAAGTGAATCAGAGTCAATTGCACCTTATTTCTTGTTTGATAGTAATATCTATTTATCAAGCTGTTTATATAGTAAAAATTTGACTTGTCTAAGTACTTATTTTGTAAGTCTAAAGAAATAAACGATTTGACTTTGACTTTGACTTTAAAAAGATAATCAATACAATAAAAATACTGATTACATCAGTCGCAGAAACGAGGCACTGAGGGGCAAGCTACTGAGGGAGAAACCCTCAGTAGCATCGCATTAACACGATAACTGTCCAGTGACTCGAAACGGAGTCATTTTGTGCCAACTTTATAAGTCCATGACTCTGAGTGGAATCATAATTCGTGGGTCGACTCAATGTTATCTATTTTACTGGACGAATAAGAGCTAAACCATTATCATGGACGTATGACTAGAAAACTAGGCAACACAAAATTCAAAAGAGCCTACGTAAAATGTTTTAAACCCTATCTGTGTAGGTTATTTATAACAAAATTTCAGATGGACGTAACCTGTATACTTTTACTTTTGTTCTGGGACAGTTAACGTGTTAAAGTTACCTCCAGATTGTTTGCAATTGGGCTAACTAATTTGTATCTATTCTTAAATCTTCAACTCACCGATCGAACTCAACGCCAGCCTTCGCTTTTTCCAGGAGTGAATACCTCTTGTAGACCACCACGTTGGCTTTCATTAGCTTGTTCACTTCCAGCCGCTGCTTGTTGTTGTCGTCTGTCATGTTCTATGGCATACGAATGTAGGTTAGTAGTACTAGTTTGGGGTAGCTCCACTGCTGAACCTTAACAGCTTATTCAATGGCTAACTACGAACCTTATTTGTCACCTCAACAGCCTATATTGATCCACATGAGATTGTCTTAGGCCCGTATTATAAAAGCTTGCTCAGTCAAGTAGACAAATGCTTGAGTAACACTTTCTATGGCGTAAACGTCATCCATTGATGATAATGACTAAGCCAGGTTTTATAATAGAGTCTGTTCAAAAAGAGAGTAGTCGTAGGTATTGAGGGCGCTCGTGTGACAATTGACAACGTTTGTTGCGTTGACAACTGCTCTGTTATTTCAGTGCGACTGAAAGTTTTAATTCACCGTAACGCCACGACTCTTCTCTCTTTGAACGGACACTACAGGCCTAAGATTTATCGATAGAGAATTACATTTATTTTTACAGAATAACCTAACATGGGACTCGCGTGGGCCTCGCGTGACGCCCACGGTACCACTGCACTGAAAAGACGTGGTGGAAGCGGCATTGCACCAGCTACAATCGGAGGATTGGCAGAAAAACAGAAAGAAACGGCACACACAAAACTGAATAAAAACGCGACTCCTCTGAAAGGCGCATTTTGGGTCGCTAAGAAGTAGGTAGGTTCCTAAACAAGTTCTTCTTCCTTATAAAACTTTTAAAACCAACAAGTTTAATAACTACTAAAGCCATTTACAACGGGATATTTACCATGATTTGAGTTTTGAACTTTCCAATACATCGGCACAGTTTCATGTAACCATGATCACTGTGAGTGAGTTTTTGGCGATCTATTAAATAACCACATTTTTATTTTTGCTACGATAGCACCACCCGTTTCAGTTATTCCGTGATCATGGCATATGAAATTGTGCTGAAATTGTACGACTAAAAGTGTTAGTTCACCGTAACGCCACGACTCTTCTCTTTTTTAACAGACTCTACCGATTGTCAAATCCCCTTTGCATTCGCTCGCTCTCGCTTGGTCTATCTGTAACCTCTATGTTCTGATTGTTGACAATAAAACAACTGTTGTTTTATAGTCCTAGATATCATTGAACTGTGGTATACCTTTAACTCTTTCGAAGTATTGACTAGCGCTGACTTGGCCGCGTCGAAGTCCTTGTTGGTGTTGTCTAGAGTCTCCCTCAGCTGTAAAGCCTTCGCTATAGCGGTCTCTTTCTCCTGGGTGGCGTTGTCGAGCTTCTTGTTCAGGTCACGGATCTGCTTGTCGCGTCGCTCTATGGTCTTATCGCCCTTGTTCACCTGATGATGTACCAATTCTTTAAGGAGCGAACCTAGCGGTGGTAGTCAAACTAGGCCTAGATAGAAAAAATAAGATTTACATAACATTCTAAATTTTTTCTTAGGTTCCTTAGTTGTGAAAAAATATATTTAATAAAATAATTACGATAAAAAAATATTCATGAAAGTGCACTGTTTTGCACATTATTTGGCCTAATTTGGTTTATCTTAGGACCATAATACAGAAAAATATTTTTGTTTTGATTCGTAGGTTATTACTAATTCTTTTTTTCCTTAGTTGGGTTTCTTTATAAGTTATGTTTGTAAATGTAACAGTCAATATCGAAAGCGATAGCAGAAAAGTCCAAAAATGTATGGGATTGATACATAATGTCGCGTGATCTGTTTCGAATGTTTCTATTATTTTCGAATCGCTTCATAGCAAATGCCGGTTGGCTAGGCTCTCAGATCCTATAACGTAAAGAAACTCCGAGCATAGGTAGGTATCTCCTCTCCATAGCTGAGCTTATGCGCAAGGCCTATAGTCGAACACGTCTCTATAAATTGTTCATCCCATCTATTCGAAAAGGACGACTTGGTTCGCCCTTACCGTGCACCCAAAGGTGGTGTTTTCTATAAGAAACTTTTAGCAGGCAGTAATGAGAGTATAATCCTCTTTATAAGTGCGCCACAGTTATTTTTTGAATTTGGAATATCTTAGTGTTCAGTGACAAAGAAATTGAACGCAAATATTGTTCGAATAAAGACTGGCTGGTACGACGGCCCAGAGAAGTTCGGGATTCTACAAGAGATCGCTCACTTCGCCCTGAATTCAAAAAAGCGCCCTCGCCGTAAAAATATTATTTTGCTCCCATATGATACAATCTTCTACTATTATCGTATCGGCGATTTTCAAACGTACGCTGTACGTGACTTACCTTGTCCGTAAGAGTTTTGATAGTGGTGCCTCGAGCCTCAACTTCTGTCCTGAGCTTTTCACTTTCTTCCTTCAGGTGGTCCACCAGTCGATTCTGTCTCACCGCGTTGTTATCAGCTTCCTGTTTTATTACGGTTATTATTAATCAAAAGACGAGAAATAAAACCGGAAGTGCGAGTCGAAAGGGTTCCTTACAATAATCTATAAAACGGCAAAAAAATTATATTGTATTGCCCCCTTAAATATTTATTTTATTCTGTTTTTTAGTATTCTTTGTTTAAGCGGCAACAGAAATACATCATCTGTGAAATTTCAACTGTCTAACTATCACGGTTCGTGAGATACAGCCTGGTGACAGACGGACAGACGGACAGCGGAGTCTTTGTGATAGGGTCCTGGTCCCGGTACTCCTTTTGAGTACGGAACCCTAAAAATTAACTCGTCGACGTCACACCCTGCTAAAAAGTGTAGCAACTCCGTCATAGAGCTATGCTTGAGTGACGTTTATGCCATAGAAAAGCGTTGCTCAAGCATAGATCGATGACTAAGCAATCTTTCATAATACGGGCCTATATCACTGCATCCTATAAGATTGTCTGGCTCTCTTTTTTGCTACTACTCATAGATGTAGGATACAACATTCGTATACTAAGTTTCTTTCAATTTTTCGACACAGTTTCATGCGCCGGTTTTCCGTGATCATGGCGCATGAAACTGTGCCGAAAAAATGGTAAATATCCCATTGTAAATAACTTTAGTATTAATAACCATGATGGATTTAAAAGTTTTAAGTTTCTTTTGTTGTTATAAATAAATGTATTTCTTTCTTTCTTCTTTCATCACAAAGCTACCTCTTACCTCCAGGTTCTCCTCCAGCTTAGCTATATTCTCCTCGGCTGCGGTGTTCTTCAGCTCCAGTTCTTCCACGAAGTTGACAGCGTTAGAAAGTCGAAGCTTGGCTGCGTCTAGTTCGGCGTTCAGCCGGTCTTTCTCCTTCTCGAACTTTTCCTTTTCTTTTGCGACTGTTGTTGCGCCTCTGTTGTATATAAATAAATAATAAAAAATAAATAAATCAAATTTAATTTTATTCAGAAATAACCATACAATTGTGTCTGAAAAACTGTAGGTATATAAATAATAATATATAAAAATAAATAAATCATATTTACTCTTATTCAGAAACAACCATACAATTGTGTCTGAAAAACTGTAGGTTACATCTAAATATCATGCAGTGTGAGGAGAATACATAATTATGTCAAATTCTTAGTTATGCAATAAAAAGTTATACTTGCCCAATGAACTAACAGTCAATATTATTTAATTGCTACGGTTGAGGAACTCAATGACCGTGTAGAAACACCCTTTCAGCAGGATTTGGGTAAGTTCACTTTTAAATTGGTTTAACCCGATTCCGACCCGATCTCAGATTTCGTCATTCCGTTTGGTAAAGAATTAACCTGATATCTGCTACATTGTCCTGCGATATTTAATCTAATAATAATTAAATACTTAATAAATTCGTTTATTTAAATTTAAAAACAAAAAACAAAAAACGGATCACAATAAAAAATCACACAGTTTAAAAAAATAACAAAAATAGTAAAATTAAATTGATGAATAATAAGAAAATTACTATCAAGGTCAACACAGCATATAGTCCATTCGAAAAAGAAAAGCGTAGGGCAACTCCTAGGTAGATTCTGTTCAAAAAGAGATGAGTCGTGGCGTTTTGGTGAACTAACAGTCGTACTGCAGTGACAGAGCAGTATTGTCAACGCAACAAAAGTTGTCAATTGGCACACGAGCGCCCTCACTTCCCACAACTCTTCTCTTCTTGCACACTCTCGACTCTAAAGAAGGGTCTTGGCAGTTCATTTGATTAACGCATCATCGTCACCACGACTCTTCTCTTTTTGAACACTAACGACTCTAAAGAAGAGTCATCGCAGTTCATTTGACTAACGCATCATCGTCACCACAACTCGTCTCTTTTTGAACACTAATGACTCTAAAGAAGAGTCTTGGTAGTTCATTTGACTAACGCATCATCGTCACCACGACTCTTCTCATTTTGAACACTAACGTCTCTAAAGAGAGTCCTGGTAGTTCATTTGACTAACGCATCATCCTCACCACGACTCTTCTCTTTTTGAACACTAACGTCTCTAAAGAGAGTCTTGGTAGTTCATTTGACTAACGCATCATCGTCACCACGACTCTTCTCTTTTTGAACACTAACGACTCTAAAGAAGAGTCTTGGTAGTTCATTTGACTAACGCATCATCGTCACCACGACTCTTCTCTTTTTGAACACTAACGTCTCTAAAGAGAGTCTTGGTAGTTCATTTGACTAACGCATCATCGTCACCACGACTCGTCTCTTTTTGAACACTAACGACTCTAAAGAAGAGTCTTGGTAGTTCATTTGACTAACGCATCATCGTCACCACGACTCTTCTCCTTTTGAACATTAACGTCTCTAAAGAGAGTCTTGGTAGTTCATTTGACTAACGCATCATCGTCACCACGACTCTTCTCTTTTTGAACACTAACGACTCTAAAGAAGAGTCTTGGTAGTTCATTTAACTAACGCATCATCATCACCACGACTCTTCTCTTTTTGAACACTAACGTCTCTAAAGAGAGTCTTGGTAGTTCATTTGACTAACGCATCATCGTCACCACGACTCTTCTCTTTTTGAACACTAACGACTCTAAAGAAGAGTCTTGGCAGTTCATTTGACTAACGCATCATCATCACCACGACTCTTCTCTTTTTGAATAGACTCTTAATAAGAGTAATGGCAGTTCATTTGACTAACGCATCATCATCTCCCGCTCGTTTCCTGGCGTCCAGCTCCTTCTCCAGTCGGACCACGAGCTTTTTCATCGTCTCGAGACTTTCCACCGTCAGCAGTTCACGCGCGTGCATGGCGTCCGCCAGGATCCGAGCCTCATCTGGAAAACACACAAAATAGAGAGATAAGACAAGATATTTTTGAATGCTAATGCTTCGTAAAACTAATGTACTTATCTTTTAAAGGGCAAAGTATACGCTACTACAACAAAACCCATACTGAGTTGCAAAAATTATCAGTAAATAAAATCAAACAAACTGTCAAAACTGTACTCAGCAAAGATCTAAGATTTAAATAATAATATAAGTTAATGGGTTTTAATTTTACCTATGAAATAAGGCCTATGACAGTAAGGCCTAAGAAAAGTACCTCGATTCTTAAATTGTATGTATAAGTATTTGTAACAAATGTAACACAATTCCAGTACAAAAATAGATATTATTCTAACAAAAAAAAACGACTACAATTATATTGTTTTCTAATGGATACCATTTAGTTAGATTTAGACCACATTGGACCACACGGGAAGCACCAGCTTTCAAATAAAAAAATTGTCATCAAAATCAGTTCATTGAGTCGAAAGTTCTGAGGTACCTCAGAACTTTTGACCGAGTAACAAACATAAAAAAACCGCCTTTTTTGAAGTCGGTTAAGTATTCTATTCTAATATGATGTTTTACTTTGATACTCACCTATATCTTCTCGTAACTTCTCAATAACCTTGTGGTTATCATTAATTTCACTGATATAGTCATTGACGGTATCGTCAAACCGTGCTAGTTTAGTCTGGAAAAATCATTAAAATTTATTTTACACTAGTCAAACTCGATTTAAATGTTTGTAAACCGCCCATAAACAATTACACTAATATTATAAATGCGAAAGTTTGTATGGATGTATAGATGTATGGATAAATGGATGTTTGCTACCTCTTCATGCCAAAACTACTGAACGGATCGGGCTGAAATTTTGCATACAGGTACCTAATTCTAATCCTTCAATCAAACATACTTACTACTAACTTTTTATCCCATAAATCAGTTTCCGTGGGATAGAAATAATTTCTAATGGAACAACGCATGCGAAGCCACGGGACGCAGTTATTTATAAATAAATACTTTACCTTGAAAGAGTTTACGTCTGCAAGATTTTTGGCATTTTCTTCTTTCATTTTGTAGTAGGAATCGTAGAGTTTTGTGTAGACATCGGAATAGAATTTCAGATTAACATCTTCTCTTAGATCTTCAAGCACCTGAAAAATAATTAATAAAACATGGTTATTAATATAATACTAAAGTTTTGAGCTTTGAAAGCTCAAAACTCAAATCATGGTAAATATCCCGTTGTAAATAACTTTAGTAATAAAACATCAGTAAATAAAATAAATAAATGATGTTAGACAATTAACGCAGCATTGGTGTCAGTTAAAAAGTCGTCAAAACTAAACTAATTGAAATAGGCGTGTGGCACTCGGGGACTGCCGCGGTAAAGCTATTGCATAGTGTTAGGTTATTTTCGTTACGGAATTTCTGGATTCAGTCTCCACGCTCAAAGCCCGCGATAAAAGCTATGCAATAGCTTAAATTTCATTATGAATGTAAGCGGGTTAACTACGAACTTTGTTTGTGTTGGAACTAACTGTGTTAATCCGTTTACATTCATAATGAATTCGTCAAACTACGAAAGTTTCTATAATAAAATAATAATAAATTATTGACATTTTCCGGTGTTTATCGCGTACTTTCTGTTATTATTTCCCCTACGTTTCTACCACGTTACAACGATCGTGGGGGCCATTGATTTAAAAGGGGAAGATAGGTTACGTTCTCCCAGCGCTTACTCAAAAATTGGCATGTGTTACAACTACACGCAAACACATATTCTCACAGTTATATTTCCAGTCCTGTGCAATACAAAGAAGAACAAAGATGGAAAGACGTATCTAGGACCGAAGTGAGGCTGAGACAACAATATTTCACGCGAATCACGACAGCCCGTGCCGCCGGTCAGACGGTGACTGATGTATGGGAGAACACAATTTAACACAATTTGAGGTTGCCACTTTCGAGCAACCAGTGCCTCATCTTCGTTTTTAATAAATCAATGTTGGGGGCGACATTATTTTAACAAATCGCGAACTTCAAAAAGTAATAACAATAATCTTTTTTTTTTTGGGAAACTTTTTTTTTTATTGCTGATGGATTAGCGTTTGCCTACCAACTCACTTTAAGAAAGCGAAGATGTAGCCTAAGATGGCAAGCTTTTCCAGAAGGAACTTATTTACCCTAGATTTAATTAGCCGTCAACAAACATTAGTATGTACCTCCTACCTACTGTTCTTTCAACGCATGTATACTTTATACCATTGATCTTTATACTGATTTTTTTCAACAGTTTGAATCCTCAACCTCAACTTCAACCTCAACAGCCTGTATTGGTCCACCCACTGCTGGACGGAGGCCTCCTCCTGATTATGCGCCTTATTGGCTTTTATCTCGTGGGGGGTAATGCCCATAATCCCCTCACTGGGTATGCGGGTTGGGGATCGCAGTTTGGTGGTACAATTATTCCGCAAGGGGCGCTGCTGCCCGCCCCCCGATGGATATCCCTTAGTCGCCTCTTACGACACCCGCGGGAAGAGTAAAGGTGGTACATATTCTAAGTCAGCACCACACAGGAGCCTTTATACTCTATTCAAAGGTATTCGCGAACGAAGTCGCGGTAGAACGCCAGTGAAGCTCACCTTTTCATATTCCTTTTCAGCCTCAGTAGTTTCGGAGCCGATGTTCAGAGCCCCTCCAAAGGGCTCTTCCTCGTCTTCATCAAACATCTTGCAAAATTTTTAAAAACACACTAAAATATAAAAATAAAACAGTATAAATTTCGCTTGGATTCGGGGCGCAGTGTTATATGGTTGCCATGGTAACAGGAACGCTGTCACCATGGAAATGGCATAGTTTTTGACATTGAACACAAACCATAGATAAAAGGTTGTATCCATGGAGGTTATTATTTTTATCTATGGTATCTTACCTATCAACTTGGCCAAATATAATTTTTTGTTGCCAAGTGCTGCAAAATTCTGAAATATGGTGTGTATTGTTGGCTTGACAAGACTTTAACCGACTTCAAAAAAAGAGGAGGTTCTCAGTTCGACTGATTTTTTATGTTTGTTACCTCAGAACTTTTGACTGGGTGATAGGATTTTGATGATTATTTTATTTGAAAAATTGCTTGCTATCCCATTTCATTATGGTCCAGTTCTGACATAGGTAATTAATATTGTTTTAAAATACTATAAACCGACTTAAATTTTTACAGGTTTTTCATGAATTTTCATGGATCCCATTGTCAGAACTGAACAAAATTAAAATGGGACATGGGAAAAAAAATACAGACGAATTGAGAACCTTTTTGAAGTCGGTTAAAAAGCATTCATGAGAAAACCGTATAATTGGAGTCGGTTTATAGTTTCTTAAAACAAATTCAATTAATACATCGATGCTTACGATTGAACCTTTTGTTCGGTAGGTATCGTAAAAAAAATACAATTTGGCGGGTTCCATTCCAGACAGGCGATTATTCTCTGTTTCTAAAATCAAAATGAAGTCCTCATTCAGTAAAATTTTCTATTTGAGATAATTTCGCTCCATGGTACATGCACCCAACCTAAAACGAAAACGTTCCATATGAATGCGTCCCTTTCTCTCTAGAAAATTAGAAAGAGACAGAACAGGCAGGATAATAGTACAGATTAACCAATTGTCTGTGATTTGTCAGGGGTCGATAATTGAGACTTGATGAGGAAGTGGCCGATTTTCTATGCTCGAGCCGAGGGCTTAGCTTCCTACATACACGTTGGCACATACATGAATTTGAGTGGTTCAATACCTAAATAAATAATAATAGGTACGTACACATATCATCGACAAAGTTAAAAAAAAATTGAATTAAGTATACAGGGTGTAAGTGTAACATAAGGGGTGGATCATCGGTGGATGGGGTAGGGGACCTCAGTACCTATCGATTTAACCCCATGTATGTTCTGCGATATTCACTGGTTTTTGTTTTTTTTACGAATCTAAGACTCTGTTTGGTATAGGGGTACCCAAGGACTATTATTGACCTTGTTTAAAATAAAAAGACAGGGTCGCAGACGTAATATTTTGGTTGCAATTGCGAAATTCAGTCTGAAATCTGATTTTGACCAAACTTTTACAAAAGTCAAAATAACTTTTGAACCAGTGAATATCGCAGGACATACATGGGGGTTAAATCGATAAGTACTGAGGTCCTCCACCCCCGTCCACCGATGATCCACCCCTTATGTTACACCCTGTATACAGGCAATACCTCGAGATAAAAAGCCAATAAGGCGATTATGGGCATGGCCTGTGTCCTGAATATTATGGTATCAGTGGACAAGAACATTGACCATGGTTATTTAATTGGTACATTATAGTAATATTATTCGTCAGGAAGAGTCATATTTTTCAGTTTAGTCTTTTAAGTAGATGATAATAAAGTTCATTATTGAAAACGCAAATAAAATAGTATTCGCCAATAGATGTCAGGAAGAGTCAATTTGATTACGATAAAGTGGATGAAAAATATTGAAAACACGGATAAAACAACATGTTCTAAAAATTAATCCCAGCTGGGGGACAGTATCACTCACGTCCGTAGGTGTTGACCCTCTGTTACCCTCCACGTGTCCTCTGGGTGGTGCTAAGAGCGGTACCCTCTGGTGGTAGGCTTTGGCCGTGGCTTGTCACCACCCTCCGGACTAAGCCAGTCCGTGAAGCAACTCTGTTGTGTTTCGGAATGTGGTCCGGAGTAACCATCTTCTAGACATTCGTGATACATCGTCGGCCGCATCTTCGCTTTCCATCAGGTGAGATTGCGGTCAAACAAAGGTCTATTTCTGATAAAAAAAGAGATTCAGAGATTTAGATTATATATATATACTTATTTATATACAAGAATTGCTCGTATAAAGGTATAAGATAAGATTATAGGCGATGTATTTACAATTGAAATAATTGAGAAAAAAGCAGACCATTGCAAACAATCTACAGGTAGCTCAACTGTTTCTATCAATTCCAGGTTTATAAGAAGGTGTTGAAAAGAAGGCCCATACACCAGCGAAAGTGGCGCCCCCAACTATTTTATCTTATTATTACGTTGAACGCAGGAATTTTTAAAAATCCTACGTTCAGTTTGTGGTACCTATCTATTATAAGCTATTTATTAATGCCTCTGTAATAGTTTCATTTTGTAAAGCTTAGGAAGAGATACAAAGTTGCGCTTTTTGGCCACCAAACTCTATTTTTGCATCTCCTCCTAAACTATATGAGATAAAATTATAAAAGAGGTATTAAAAAATAGCTTATAATAGATACCACAAACTGAACGTAGGATTTTTAAAAATTCCTGTGATAAACGTAAAAATATGATAAAATAGGAATTGCTGTCAGATTGGCTCGGGTATGCGCCTTAGAACCGAAGAGAGAGAATGATTGGATGACTCACTCTACACGCCGTGCCGGGTCCGAGCCGAGTATCGGCCTGGCAAGCTGTCTCGACATAGATGGCGACCGACATCGGTCGCAATCGCAAATTTTTACCGGTCATATTTTAACGAATTTTGATTTTCTTTACAAGAATCAAGTTTCAAATGATTCAATAACTATTATTTCCAAAAATACAGTAGATTAACATACATCAAAGGTTAAATTTCTAATATTCATATTGATTTACCGGATCTATTCATTTTTGTTTGGAAATGGCGCCCCCAACTATTGTATTTTATTATTACGTTAAACGCAGGAAGTTTTAAAAATCCATCGTACAGTTTTTGGTATCTATTATAAGTTATTTATTAATGCCTTTGTAATAGTTTAATTTTGGAAAGGTTAGGCAGAGATGCGAAGTTGCGCTTTTTGGCCATTAAACTCTATTTTCGCATCTCCTCCTAAACTATACATATAAGATTTTATACAAGATTATTACAGAGGTATTAAAAATAGCTTTTAATAGATACCACAGAGTGAATGATGGATTTTTAAAATTTCCTATGATAAACGTAAAAATATGATAAAATAGGTATCGCTGTCATATAAGTATAGAGCATAGACGTACCAACACCGCCTTTTCTTATTACAAGTGAATGAAAGAACCAATCGATTAAAAGACATAACTAACGAAATACTTCTAGGTTTCTTAGCAAAACAAAAATCGAAGAAAAAAAGTGTGCTGTTCCTGAGATTAAGCAAAATGTGTGCATCTATTTTTCAAAAAAATTTACTGTCGGGAAAACTTTCACCAATCGTGTTTTTAAAACACGTATAATTCAAGATAAAACATCTTAGTAACATTTCCCTAAATATCAGGACGGTAGCTTTCTCAGATTCTATAATAATTATTAATTTTGAAGTACAATTTTGATGAAAATTGATTATACCTACTCATGTTGGAAGAAGTGGCATCTCTCTTTACTCTTTTATTGGAGCAACCAAAGTTATCATTTATCAATCAATATAGAAATATAGGCAGGTACTGTTTTTATTCAATACCTACTTACCATCCTAGATTGGATTGTAATCTGAAATTTGATAATTTCGTTTTCCTTCCTACATAATTATGTAGATTTCAGAACATTATTTCCTATACCTACAGATTAAAATAGATTTTTTAAAAAATAAATCATAATACGCTTTAACAAGTTACACTGGTTTAGTTATAATATATCATTTTATCAGCATTTTATCTTTGTGCTAAATTTAAATAAAGATTTTATACTAAGTTTATAAATATCACCGACTAGTAATGCCTCGCGGTTTCACCCGCGTTGTTCCCGTTCCCGTGGGAACTCCGGAATAAAATAAAGCCTATGTCACTCCCCGAAAAGTAAGCTCTGATGAAAGAATTTATTCAATCGCTTCAGTAGTTTCGGACCCTGTTCCATACAAACAAACAGACAATCAAATCTTTCCTATTTATAATATTAGTAATAGGTAAGACTAATTTATACCGAAACAAATGTACTAACAATCGTACAAGGGCCGTCGTATATAGGCCGTAGTTTTTAAATATTTAACATCATGTACTAGGCTTATATTGCTTGAAATATATGTATGTGTTATCACACTAATATTATAAATGCGAAAGTTTGTATGGATGGATGTTTGTGACCTCTTCACGCCAAAACTACTGAACGGATCGGGCAGAAATTTTGCATACAGGTAATTCTAATCCTGGAATCAAACGTAGACTAATTTTTATCCCATAAATCAGATCCCGTGGGATAAAAATCACCTTTAAACGTTTCCGTAGGAACAATGCGTGCGAAGCCGCGGGGCGCAGATAGTTATTAAATAAAGTACCTCTGAGACGTACAACCTCGACGTACTCGAGCTCGTCGAGGCTACAGTTTACAGACAGACAGACATGTCTGCAAATGCCTCAAACTCAGCAAATAACTAAGACCTTAACCCTCAAAGTTGCACACCGCGACGACCTTAACGTACATAATTATTACAAAACCACTACTCACACAGATTACGGTGACTATTCGATATGCTTTTTGTAGTAACGGTTATTGGTAAACGGTATTTATGATATAATAAGATTATGGTAATTCGTTTCATATAATTTAAAGGAGTTGGGGAAAGAACACACAAAATGTCGAGGAAAATATGTACTTATCACATTATAAATGCGAACGTTTGTATGTATGGATGGATGTTTGTTACCTCTTCACGCCAAAACTAATGAACGGATTTGGGTGAAATTTGCATACAGGTAATTCTAATCCTGGAATCAAATATACCTAGGCTACTTTTATCCCAAAAATCAGTGTCCGTCGTTTTAAACGTTTCCATAGGAAGAACGCGTGCGAAGCCGCGGGGCGCAGCTAGAAGTACCTTATTATGGTGATTTATCAGTGTGGTAGATTGATTTTGATTTTGACATCACGGATTATTGATAAGCACTGTTTTTAACCGACTTCAAAAAAAGAAGGTTCTCAATTCGACTGTTTTTTTTTTGTTTTACGTTTGTAACCGCAAAACTATTGAGTGGGTGGTCCGATTTTCATGATTCTTTTTTATATGAAAGCTGGTGTTCCCGTGGTCCCATTTTATTTTCAGTTCTGACAATGTGGTCCATGAAAAAACTATAAAAATTGACGTCGGTTATGGTTTTTTAAAACAAAATTCATTATAAACTTTGACGAGACAATTATTTATTTCTCGGGAATAACATGTATATGGGAATACCTCTGGATTATTGTTCATCATACATTGTGGCGTTTTCGTTTTTGGTGGTAGTAAAATTAAACAAAAACGTCAGCAACAAAATAAAAATGTATTGAAATAAGAAAAGGTCGAGGGAAGTTATGCCTGTCTGATTTCACTTCGTGGTCCGGTACTATCCTGGCTATCCTGGAGGCTGCACAGGTGGGTGGACACCGACGGTTGAGAACTGAAGAGGCCCGTGACGTCAGCCGTCGAAGATGGTCTTAGCCGTGTTAGGCGTAGGGAATTAAATATTCCTCAGGGATTAAACCCTAGCGTTGGACCCCTATCGGGGTGCAGATGACACTTATATTATTTCGAATAGATACTTCCAAATACGTCGGAAGAGGTGACAAATTATGTGTCACTTTCTATATTATTTTAAGAATGATATGAGCCGGCACGTAAGAAGACACTAAGCGTACGTAGGTAGCTAGTGAACGCACTCGACACACGTCCGTTGCGAACAATGACAATTCGGGGCTGACCGGCCGAGCTCCGCGGTTGCACGCGCTAGTCGAATGTTAGTCCCCGAACAATAGAATGGCCAACAGCCAATCCGCGCGGCGATCGTGTACTACGTCACGCATAACCGGTACTGGCGCGGTCACAAGTCTTAACGCCTTGCTGTTTCTATGAAGCTAACGTTGTAAAATTAATTTAGGTAGCTATTAAGGTAGGTAGGTATGTATTTATCGTAGGTGTAATTGTAAATAGTATATTTGTTTAATTTGTATATTTGCTCTAATAATAATAAATTGACCTTTTGTGAAAATATTTAAGAAAATGTATTTAATAATGTAAATATGTAATATAACGACAGAAAATAAATAATCATGTACGTGCAACGTTACAACATGGGAACACAAATAATGATTAACACGTTATTTCTTTACCGTCATAACTACATTACCCACGGCAACGTCATGTCCACATACCAAATGTCTTTGTCACTTACCTTTGTGGTTTAATAAATGCATAGAATAAATCATAAGTAAGTACTCCGGGGGTTTTCCCGATTTATTACAGTCGGTCCGATAAAGGACACAGTGATTGATAACACATATGGCTATCGGCTAGGCTGTATTTTTTTGTTTGTTTTACGTTTGTTACCTCAGAACTTTTGACTGGGTGGTCCGATTTTCATGATTCTTTTTTTATGTGATAGCTGGTGCTTCCCATGTGGTCCTATTTTAATTTGGTTCAGTTCTGGCAATGGGGTCTATGAAAATTCATGAAAAACCTACAAAAATTTAAGTCGGTTATACTTTTTTAAAACAAAATTAATTATTTTCACCTGCCCATCGCCATTTCACTCTGAGAGCTATACGAGGTGGATAACCGGGGGACCTCGGTAGGTTAAAAAGATATCGGCGATACAACATTTTCAAAAAACTCAAAAATGCGTTATTTCCTTAAATACAATAAATGTACAACTAGAAGAGGTCAAATTATATAAATAAACAACACAGACACGGAAATAAAGTGGTATTTTTGATTTCGGTCTCTTCGGTATGTTGACTAAAGTAAAGAAACGACGAAGAACTGAAAGTCTGTTAAGGCGCATACCCGAGCCAATCTGACAGCAATTCCTAGTTGTCATTTTTCGATTTCGAGTAAAATCTGTCCCAAGCTTTTTTATCCTCTAGCAGATAATCTGATATTTTCTATTAAGCCTTTTTCACTGCAAGGTGTTTGAATTTATTTACTGATGTTTTTTGCAGATCAATAACAATCTTTGTTGTAGAAGCGTTTACATGGCTCTTTAAAAGGCATTCTGGCATAAAACATGTTTAGGTCAAGCGTGAGTAGCACCGTAAAATGAATCAAATTGAAAAAAAAATTGATACCACGCGACTCAGTCCCTTGTAAAGATCAATTTATTTTATCAGATGAAATACAAGCGGAAGTTAGTCAAATTTCCCAGTTAAAAAACACTGTATATACTTACATATATATTTTTATTCCTTCATAGCCCATAACGCTGATGTCCCAATTCCCCGTGTAGTGGCGGCGCGCACCTGCTGGTCGCACCGCCGAGACTGGGCAGTGAATGCATTATAATAAACTAAATTATACTAATTTAGCTTTTGCCCGCGGTTTCGCACGCTCTATTCAAGTAGCTATGTCTGTCCCCGGGATACCGTTTACCTCCCTGCCAAATTTCATCAAGATTCGTTCAGCCGGGAACGAAATAAAAACTATCCTATGTCCGTCTCCTGGTTCTAAGCTACCTCCCCACCAATTTTCAGCCAAATCGGTTCAGCCGTTCTTGAGTTATAAATAGTGTAACTAACACAACTTTCTTTTATACTATAAAAGAAAGTTGTGGGCACTGGGCAGTGAATGCGTTAAGGCCCATACACCAGTGAAAATGGCGCCCCCAAGTATTTTGTCTTATTATTACGTTAAACTCAGCAAGTTTTAAAAATCCATCGTTCAGTTTGTGGTATCTTGGCAGAGATACGAAGTTGCGCTTTTTGGTCACCAAACTCTATTTCCGCATCTCCTCCTAAACTATATGAGATAAAATTATAACAGAGGTATTAAAAAATTGCTTATAATAAATACCACAAAAATATGATAAAATACACACATCAACATTGTCTAGGGATATTCCATTTCGAAATGATTTGCTTACAAACTATTTGCTTTTTAGAAAAAGTTTATATATGGAATAAACCCTCTTTTGTTCTCTTTTCTTTATTTTTTGAATAAAAATAGAACGCATTAAACAAAGGATAGAATTGGGGACTCCGATCTAGATAAAACAACGTTAATTTTGCCTAAGATAAATTTACTTTTATTTAATTAACAATAAGTGCTATCTAAGTAATTTTTAATTTTAACGGATCTTGTGATATTTCTTATGCCATGGAACGTCGACATTTAAGCAGAGAAGTAATGATAAGAGCGATAGGCATGTTACAAGCCGGTGCTATCCAACGCGTGGTTGCCAATACCCTAAACACCAATCAAAACGTAATTTCTCGATTGTGGTCACGTTTTCGTATTACTGGGGATGTAAGAGAGCGCCACACTGGAAAAAAAACGAGTACGAACACCTAGACAGGATCGTTTTCTCCAAAATTCCGCCAGGAGGGAACCCAATCTCACAGCAAAGCAGCTAGTGCAAAGGCTTCAGTTAGACCACCAGCTGTCAGTCAGCGACCAAACTGTCAGAAGAAGACTACATGAAGTCGATCTTTATTCTCGTAGGCCGCTTCGTGTGCCAGCTCTACGACGAGGCAATCGCGGAAGGCGACTACTTGGGGCTCAAGAACATTTGTTATGGAACAATGGCCAATGGACAATGGTTCTCTTTACTGATGAGTCTCGGTTTGGATTCCACCCCGATTCACGAAGAACACGTGTTTGGAGAGTTCCAGGCAGAGAAAGTCGTCTCCAGCAGCCACAAGAGGTCCATTCGTACCGAGGTGGGACAATCATGGTTTGGGCGGGAATTCGTATTGGCTCGCGAACCGAGCTCATTTGGATAAGAGGCAACATGACGGCACTAAAATACCGGAACGAGATCGTCGAACCTGTGATCATCCAGTTCAAATTGGCCAGGAATTTCAGCTCATGCATGATAATGCCCCTCCACACACGGCGCGTTTAGTGTCAGCTGACCTCCAGGAACATGATGTCGCGGTTTTAGACTGGCCTGCACAGTCACCCGACTTAAACCCAATTGAACACGCTTGGGACATGTTGCAGCGAAGGGCTTTCAGCAATTTGCCGTCGAATTTGACCACAGAAGACCAATTTTTTTGCCATTTAAAAAGAACATGGGATTGCATACCCCAGCGAGACTTTGACAACCTCATTTTGAGTATGAATAACCGGTGCAGATGTGTTATGAACGTCAGGGGAGGCAACACCGATTATTAAATTGTTAAAAGGGAATTTTATAAAGTCATGGCAACGTAAAAATAGTTTAAACACAATTTACCGAACTTTGTATATTTTCAAATTTTTCGTAATTTTGTTCCCACTTCAATTTTTACTAAAAATGTTCATCAAACAGTTGTGTTTTATTATTATTAATGAACAACACAGAATAAAGATTCTTACCATAACACTTTTCTAAAGAAATTATTTTAATTTTTGTAAAAATCAACAAAATGTTGAATATCCCTAGACAATGTTGATGTGTGTAGGTATCGCTGTCATATTGGCTCGGGTATGCGCCTTAAACGTACCTGCTACTTGCGTGACAAGTTTCCATAGTAGGCATACCAACACGGAATTAATTATGTAATTAAATAAATACTTCGAGAAATACTTACTAAGTTTTCGTGACAGACGACATTGTTTGAGTCGTGCTGCCCTCAGGCGATGCTTTACCTTTCCATCGGATATCGGATCAACATTGAATTGAACACTCATTAACAAATCACTTATGCCTTAGGTCTCATAAACACGGCAGTCGGGCCGCGGTAGGTTTAATATTGAAACAATCGAGCTTATAATAAGCGAATGAATACCTACATTAGATATTATTAATGAGTGTACTCCTATTTAATTAAATAGGTTAAGTTATTTAACTTTATGATTTCATAATAATAGTTAAATAACTTAACAGATTATAGTGAATTTATTTGTGGTAAATGCGAATGCGAAAAGCTTGTTATTAATGTAATAGTGTTTTAGAAATTGTATTTTGTTTCTATAAGTGGGAACTTATTAATAGCCTCTTGTTATCTTTACACATCTCCTATAATGTATCTTTGTGCTGAAAGATCCCCTAAAATAAATAAATAAATATGTTCCCGTGGTTCGGCGAAAATGGCCAGAGATTTTTTTTTACTTTTTATTGTAATTTAACTTGTCTCTTTAGACAAATTACGCTAAAGCCATTATTGCCATATTGCCTGGTCCTTCGTTAAACAATTTTCATATCAGAAATACACGTCTTTAAAGTTCAGCCATTTTTCTTTTTTTCTGACCAGAGAGAATCACCGGAGAGGGTTTAGTGGGCATTACGTTCTTCTAAGGGCGTCGAGTACCACATAATTCTGGTGTAGACTAATTTATTCGTAAAAGAATTTCCTCGCTGATATAATTTACTTTTAATTAATTTGTTCATAGTTTTTTCATAGATTTTCATGGATCCCATCGTCAATACTGAACCAAATTAAAATGTGACCACACAGGAAGCACTATCTATTATATAAAAAAATAATCATGAAAATCGGACCACCCAGTGAAAAGTTATGAGGTAACAGATATAAAAAAAGCTTCCCGTGTGGTCCCATTTTATTTTGGTTCAGTTCTGACCATGGGATCCATGAAAATTCGTGAAAAAACTATAAAAATTAAAGTCGGTTTATAGTTTTTTAAAACAAAATTAATTAAGTTTTATTTGTTACCTTATCTGGATTGGACATTTTGAAGTCGGTTAAAAAAAACAAGGCGGCGCAGTCGTCGGTGTCGTAAGAGGCGACTAAGAGATATACAGCGGGGGGTGGGCAGCAGTCTGCGATGCCCAACCCGCATGCCCAGCGTGGGGATTATGGGCATCACCCTACATGAGACAACGCCAATGAGGCGCTTATAAGGAGGAGGACTGCGTCCAGCAGTGGACTAATACAGGATGTTGAGGTTGAGGTTGAGATATGAGTATTTCTGTGGCCACATCGGTCGTCATACTACTGTTTTATAAGAATGAAAAGGTTCATGTACACCCCAACGACGAGTCCTGTAACGTAAAGGTAATATTTATCCAACGGGATCTGGTTTATGGGATAAAAAGTAGGCTAAGTTTGATTCCTGGATTAGAATTACCTGTGTGCAAAATTTCAGCCAGATTCGTTCAGTAGTTTTGGCCTGAAGAGGTAATAAACATCCATCCATCCATCTATCCATACATCCATACAAAATTTCGCATTTATAATATTTTTTTTTTTATTATGTTTTTTTTTTATTTATACAGTTAGGTTAGCCTTTGGCGAGTACACTAAAACTTACAAGATACATAAATAACATGAGGTAAAATGCTAAGTGCACCAACCTATTACAGGCCGACACAGCATGCAAAAACTAAATAATAATAAGCTCAAATACATATAAAAGCAACTAAAGCAGGTAGTTACGTAATTTACACATTATACAGGGTAGAGCAAAAACCTAGTGAAGACGGTAGAGAAAAATAAACAAGGACATCGCTATAAATTATACATACAAACAAAACAAAACAAACAAACAAACCAAAAACCAAACACACAGTGGCAGTAGAGACAATTTTTTTATTTTAATTCCAAGAGTGGAAGTGACTTTGTATTAAATCATCTAACATTTACAATGGTCAAACAGCAGTAGGTATGTACTTTTATATTTATATAAATAGAGAGCACTCATTTTCCAAGTAGTAAGTGACGACGGATGTAAGCTTTAATGTTTGGATTCATTTATACAATCCTAATATCAATATTTTTATTATGAAGATTTTATTAATAATGTTTTCTTGTATAATTATTTCAAAAAGTTTTACTATTCATTAGAAAACATTATATTCTTTAGAATATTTAGAGGTGGGTTCGTGGATAAAAATGGTTTATTGATAAAAAACCTGCATTGATAAAACTTAAGTTAACCTGGTTATTTAAAAACCATGTTTGGATTTACCAGGAAATGCAACGTGACAGCTGTCAAATTCAGAATGACTGACGGTAAATACCTAACCTATCAACTTGCATTCAATTCAATGGACTTCTTGTCAAATGATGCATTCGTTTCCCAGAATTTATTATAAAACTAGCAGCGTTCGCGGTTTCACCCGCGTAGTTCCCGTTCCCGTGGGAATTCCGGGATAAAATATGGCCTAGTTAATCCCTGAAAAGTAAGCTTTTAAATGATGAAAGAATTTTTTAAATCGGTCCAGTAGTTTCGGAACCTATTCACAGTGCCGGCGTTAGGGGGGGGCGCGATGGGGCGACGGCCCGGGGCGCCAAATTTGGGGGGCGCTGAGGTCTGGGGCCTCGGCCTCCTGGCTCACTGGCTGTGTACCCTCAATGGTGGGGATACCGTGCTCGAGCGTGGCGCAAGGCTGCTGATTTGTATACTTGGTCTCTCGACTCGAGCGTCGCTCGATCATACAACGAGAAAACCGTCCACAATATTTTGACTGCTACAGCAGAGTGCACGTGCACGAATTATTTTTCTTACTGACTTTGTAATATTGTTCTTCAAATATTCCAAACCCTTTATTCCTATTTTTTGTATTAAAAAATACTTCTTATTTTTTTTTCAAATATATATTTTTTCAGGATTGTGAATTTTTCTACTTACAGTTTTCTTTGCTTTGGGTTTCCTATTGATAATATTTCATTAAAAATGTCAGACCAAAGGATAAAAAAAAACCTTCCGGTGCGGAATATCGGAAACGTAAGCGTAAACAGGAGAAAGAGTTTCACAAAACCAAAAAATTAATGAATATTGATAAATACATTTCAACAAAAATCCAAACCTATCGAGTATTTGAAACATTCCTAGATATAATACTTTTCTCTATACCCCACGGTCACGAAAAGTTACTATTTGGTTAATTTAGTAATTTATTATCGTGTGTGTTTTTCAAGTGACTTCCCATTTCTCTCCCTACCTACCTCGATATTTTATATACTTTCTTCAACATAAGCGTTTTTGATGTGTTTGCGTTTGATTCAAACAAGCTTATTGCACTGCAATTGACCTGGCAAAAGCGCTTGAAATCAACCCAGAATTTAAACCTGCGAAACGTTTAAAACGTATAAAACGTCGGGCTGGTGAAATGGCTATGGATGAGCCAATTGAATCTCCTGAGAAAAAATTCGAAATTGAATTCTTCAACAAGTTGCTGGACGTCGCTTTTATGTCAATAAAAGAAAGATTCCAGCAATTAAAAGACTATTCGGAAACGTGGTCTTTTTTACACGACATTAAAAAAAATCCAAATTACAAAAAAAGATTTAAAAAATATAAAAAAAAAGAGAGTGAATTAAGAGAGAGAGTATGAGAGAGAGAGAGAGAGAGACTTCGAGCAACGAGCAACATCGAAGTACATCGTATCTAGTCTAAATAATAATAATTAAACATCACTCTATTTGTTTCTTTTATCCGCCTCCCTAATCTGAACATAAACTACGTTCACATTGGGTCAGCAAAAAATTAATACTAGATAATGATTTCCTTAAGTGGGCGCCTAAATATTACTGCCCGGGGTGTCAGTGGCCCTAACGCCGCTGCTGCCTATTCAATAAAACAAACAATCAAATCTTATCTTTGAAGTATTATTAAGTAAACAAAGAGCAAAGCCGCGTTCAGAAGCGTATAATAAAAAAATCTAAATTGAACTCGAATGATTGCTTCAAAAAAATCAAATCTAGATTATAATTTAGAATCTACACTAGACAAGAATTAATTCAGATAAAGCAATCAATTACATACATAGATAAATTATTCTAGTTTTAACTGAAACAAAGAACCCAATAAAAATGTTAGCAATGCATCACTTAACATAAATATAGTATTTCAATAAGTATTAATTAAATCAACTTTATCACTTTATAAATTGTATGAAAATACTCCTTTATAAGATTGTATGAATAAATCACATCACATCACACTAATATTATAAATGTGAAAGTTTGTATGGATGGACGGATGGATGGATGTTTGTTACTTCTTCACGCCAAAACAACTGGACGGATTTTGCATACAGGTAATTCTAATCCTGGAATCAAACATAGGCTACTTTTTATCCCATAAATCAGTTCCCGTGGGAAGAAAATCACCTTTTAACTTTTCCGAACAACGCGTGCGAAACCGCGGGGCAAAGCTAGTTCTAATATATGTATATAAGGAAAAATTTATAATTTTATCAATTAATGTGAATTATACGACTTTAAATAGGAAAATCTTAAACTTTCCTGCATTCTTGTTACGTATAAATTTACAACATAGCAATTTATCCAATTTCACTTATTTATTTCTCAAACAATTGTTAGATTGTGTAATTTTTTTTTTAGAGTCTTAATCGCACGAATGTTTTCGCATCATTATCTCAGTTCATTTAAAATAATTTATTTAATTTTATTGTGTACTGTAACGTACTACCTACTGTGTTTAATTTAATTCAATTTAATCTTGAAATTTTTATTGAATCGTGTATTTAAATGTGTATATGGATTTAGGGTCTGAAATAAATGTAAAAAATAATGATTTTTATCTCACTTATATTAGTACTGGCTTAGAATTCGCACCACTCCATCTCTTCCATAGTGTCGTACGAGGCGACTAAGGGATATCCATCGGGGGGTGGTCAGCAGCACCCCGCGCAGAATTATTCTACCACCGAACTGCGATCCCCAACCCGCATGCCCAGCGTGGGGGTTATGGGGGGGGGTTATGGCCATCACCTCCCATTAGAAAAACGCCAAAAAGTTTATCAGGGGGAGGCCTGCGTCCAGCAGTGGACCAATATTTGACGACCTCTGTGGCGCGGTGGGCGAAGGTCTGCCTGCGACGCAGGAGGTTGCGGGTTCGATTCCCGCCTCGGGACAAATGTGTGTACGATCTGCAGACATTTGTTCAGGGCGTTCTGGATGTTTTTCTATGTATAATAAAAAATATCTATCTATGTAGTGTATTGTATTATGTATATCAGTTATCTAGTACCCATAACACAAGCTCTGCTTAACTTGGGGCTAGATAATGCTGTGTGAATTGTCCAGCATTATTTATTTATTTATTTATTTAATACAGGCTGTTGAGGTTGAAGTTGAGGTAATATTATAAACCAGCTGCGCCCCGCGGCTTCGAACGCGTTTTTCCTATGGAAACGTTTAAAGGTGATTTTTATCCCACAGAAACTGATTTGTGGTATAAAAAGTATGCCTATGTGTAATTCCAGGATTAGAATTATCTGTGTGCAAAATTTCAGCCCGATCCGTTCAGTAGTTTTGGCGCGAAGAGGCAACTAACATCCTTACATCCATACAAACTTTTGCATTAATAATATTAGTGTGATGCGAAAGTTTGTTGGATGGTTGATGGATGTTTGTTACCTTTTCACGCCAAAACTACTGAACTGATCGAGCTGAAATTTTGCACCTGTTTAAACCTGGAATAAAACATCGGCTATTTTTTATCCCATAAATCAGTTCCCGTACGATATAAATCACATTTAAACGTTACCATTGGATAACCGCTTGCGAAACCACGGGCGAAGCTAGTTATCTATAAAAATGGCAAAAAATCATGTCAAATGTATGGGAGCCAACTTAAACATTAAATTTATTCTGTTTTTTTAGTATTTATTATTATAGCACCAACAGAAATACAACATTTCTGAAAATTTCAACTGTCTAACTAATATGGTTCATGAGATACAGCCTAGTGATAGACGAACAGACATACGGACGGACAGCGGAGTCCCGTGGAGTCTCTAATAGGGTCCCGTTTTATCCGACCGGACCCAATACAACCCTTGCCTTGACATGCATTCATATTGGCTGCATTTTGATCAATGAAATTGTCAATTGTAAAATATACTATCACAGATTAAAAGATTACCATCCACTTATGAAGCCCAGAAATAACCTTCAATCGCTTTTTAATGTAGGTACTAACTTTTCTCGTGTAATGAAAATTATAGTGAACTCTTTTAGTTTTTAAAGTTCAAGCCCTAACCACGCGCATAAGGCCATATTAAAGACCCTCGCAGCGGGCGCTGCACAGTCTCTCGCAACAATAGGTGCAAGATACACGCGCTAAGACTATCTAGGAACTAGGACTCAGTCAGTTTTATTGTGCGTTTTAACCGAACTCCTTGTTTAAAAGAACTGTAACCGGTCTTTTTGCGCAGAAAAGTTTGAATATATATTTTTTTCTTTTTTGCGTTCGGTTCGCGTTCGATTTTAGAACACTGATTGCGTTTGAAAAGCTGCGGGTGTTTCGTGCGTTTTGAAAAAGGCGCGGAAGAACTGTGCAAGTGACAATCGAAAGAGTTTTGGTGTTTTTCTTCGGGATTATTTGCAGTAAGTTTTTTGATAATTTTAATCATCATTTTTATAACCTACGAACCCATTTATCTACTATTTAATTGCCGCATAAATATTAAACCGCCATATTTCCAAAAACTATTTGTTTTACCAGACAAATTTATACATTATATCTGTAGAAAGGCAGGAATTATAAAATCTAATCCATTTATAAATAAATACATCATAGTATTAAAATCTAGTCTAAGACTAATCAGTAAATTAAATTTGACCTTAATCTTAAAATGGTAAAAATGGGCTGTTGTAATAGCAAAAAATATCTTTGAATAGATATTTGAGATTTATCACCATGAAATTATATTTATCTGGTTAATACACAAGCTAGGTATATGTACCTTAGTTTTAGATACTTATATACATATATGTATATATTTACTTCAGGGTAGTATTGAATGAATGACATTGTTGTTTTCACTTAGGTATTCGTTTTTTCATTGCCAAAACTTACTTGATTACTACTTTGATTTGGTATGTTACTGAAAAGTGTTCCTGGTTGGAAATAGAGTCGATTAAGACCAACTTGTTTTTTTTTGACAAATGTAATTTTTTGGGCAAACCGTACTTTTTTTCAAAAAACTAAAAATGGCAATAAATTTTTCTTCAAAATAAAACGGAAGATTCCTTAGAACAAAACCTTCTAACTACAAAAGAAACGGTAGCTACCCTGAAGTAAATATATACATATATAAGTAACCTTCTGTTTAATGAACAGAAGGTTCCTTAAAACAAAACCTTGTAACTACAAAAGAAACAGTAGCTACCCTTAAGGGGCCACAAATTTGCCCCACCCTGTATATAAGTTCCTGTGTGACAAAAATAAATAAAAATAAATAAAACCTATCTAGGGTCAAATATATAAATCGGCATTTTAACCTAGTAATGAGCTTGATAATAAGTAGGTGTAGGTAAGGTACCGTAATGTATTTGAAACGTTATGGAAATGTCTTCAAAAAACCCCATGTTATAAACCTTGACTTAGATCACGATAACAAGGAAAATGAACTATACGTAATAAGAAATTTAAATAATAAAGTTTTCCTATGCAGTTACGAATGGCATGTCGGAATAATATCTAATTATGCATTACAAATGCGTTAGTTACATTGGTTTCTTTTATAAAACATTTATAGTTTTAAAATATATAGGTATGTATATAAAAATATACGCAAGTACATTTCTAAATATTTTAACGACAAAAAAAGGACGTTTACCTTTCATAATAGATGTTTTAGTGCACCCTGTAAGATCCCATATCAGTATATTTGGTTATTATGTAGTGATTATAAAAAAAATCTATCTTATACATTGATCCCAAACTACCCAATTTTTTTCCAAAAAATTAATGACCAGCCCCGCCGATACCAAACTAGATATAAACATAACCTGGTGAAGCCGGAATCAAAACTAAAAATCCACCAATCCTCCCCCAACTCTATGGCGGTAAAAATTTACAATAAAATCCCAGAAAACTTAAAATGTCTAGATAAAAATAACACTTTCGAAAGCAAACTGAAAGAGATGCTCATAAAAAAATGCTATTACAAACTTGACGATTTCTTCAATGATCCTTTTAGCGACTCGCAAATTAAATTATAAATTAGTATAATATTAAGTTCACTATTATTAATTTTAAGATACTGCGCTATACCTGCCTGTTCTCCATTGCAACACCCACAATGGGTACATACTGTGATCTTAACTTAAACTCACCTTATCACTAAGACCTGATTGTATGAATGCAATAAATACTGAATACTGATTTATTAAAAACGAAGATGAGGTACTGGTTGCTCGAAAGTGGCAACCTCAAATTGTGTAAAATTGTGTTCTCCCACATCAGTCACCGTTTGACCGGCGGCACGGGCGGTCGTGATTCCAGTGAAATATTGTTGTCTCAGTCTCACTTCGGTCCTAGATACATCTTTCCGTCTTTGTTCTTCTTTGTATTGCACAGGACTGGAAATATAACTGTGAGCGTATGTGTTTCCGTGTAGTTGTAACACATGCCAATTTTTGAGTAAGCGCTGGGAGAACGTAACCTATCTTCCCATTTTAAATCAATAATCTTATAGCGAGATTTACAAATAAATTCGTGTATATTTTATAACTAAAAACCATATTTAAAAAAAAATAGCCTTACACAGTTGGTACATGAATTTTATTATTCCAAGTACTTATTATAATATGTATAAATGATAAATGAACTGTGATAAATGAATTCCTCAGATTTTTTTACTGCGTGGTCTGATTTTGTTGTTTTTTTTTAAGTACCTATATGAAAGATGGTGCTTCCCGGGTGTCCTATTTTAATTTTGTCCAGTCTTGACAATGGGATCCATATAATTGAATTCGTTTTATAGTTTTTTTAATACAAAATCAATTATATCGTGCTAAAATAATTAAATAAAAATGTTAATCTATTTATTTACACTGTATTTTTATTGCTTTCATTAGCTGATTGCATGTTTTTGATATCATGTGTGTATGGACACGTTTTCATTCGGCGTCGTTTAAAATGCTAAGGAAAATGCAAAAGGATTTTTCCAAGCCGAAGAAAAAAAAAATTATCAGGTGTAGAACTTATTTAATAATTTATTTCAGAAAACAATCCATATTAAATTATTAAATACAAAAACTTAAGACTAAACTTATGATAAAAATAATTAAATAAAAATTACACAAATACACAGGCTCTTGAAAATTAATAAATAGTTAGTATAAATCAATCTATTAAAATCTATTGCCATGTTGAATTAGTGGCTTAGAATTTGCACCAACCTATTTCTTCTCACAGGTGTAAGAGACATCTTTTTAAGGACCTATGTGGCGAATTGGTTGAAGGCAGCCATGCAGGAGTTTGCGGGTTTGATTTTCAACGCAGTACAAAATAATAGCTCGGGAATTTCATCTACTCGTATACTCAAACTCAAACTCAAAAATGCTTTATTTCCATAAATACAATAAATGTACACTTAGAAAAAGTCAAATCATATTAAAAAATACACTGACACGGAAATAAAGTGGTATTTTTGATTTCGATCGCTTCCCTATGTAGACTAAAGTAAAGAAACGACGAAGAAACCTTTAGCCTGTTAGTTGTTATTTTTCTAGTTGGAGCAAAATCCGACCCAAGCTTTTTTATCCTCTAGAGTCTAGATAATCAGATATTTTATAGTAAGCCTTTTTGCATAGAAAAGTTTTGACATTTTGTTTGAATTTATTTACTGATAATTTACATATATAATATTATAAAGAGGAAAAATTTGATTGTTTGTCTCTTTACGCGGGTGAAACCGCGAGGCGCAGCTAGTTTTATATAAAAATATAACTATAATGTACCACATACACATTGAATACAATACAGAAGGAAATATACAGAAACAAATAGAGACTCAAGACTGTAACATTTTCCTGGAAGAGATCGCTCAAAGCGATAAAGCCGCCCCTTGTACTTATTTGATTTTGTACATCTTTGCCTGTATTGTATTTTATGTTTGTCATGTATACCTTTAGACGAATAATTGAATTGACGAATCGCGAAAATGATGAATTAAGCTTTTGACTTGAGTAGGATATAATAAATAAAGGATTTGACGAATTGCGAAATTGACAAATTAAGCATATGGACAAACGAGTATTTGACGACTCTCTGCGTAATCGTAGAGTTAGAGTATATATAAGTTAACTATTTATCTAACATTTTATTGCGTCAGAAATAAATGCAAGAAACTTATTATTATTATTATTAGAAAAGGCGGAGGTAAGGTACTTGGAGTTGGTAATCAGCAGTACGTAGACCTACCTATATCGTATCCATTTTGAATGGAGCATAAACGTAAACAAACCGCCCATACTTAACCTAAAATTCACTTTGTTGGCGCGTCCTTTTATACGTAATTTACATTACTTGTCGATTTTAGATCCTCCCTTCAATAAACTTTGCTTACAATTATATCTGAAACTCGACGCCAAGCAAGTGAAATTTTGTTATAGGTGTCATACTTTGTTTACTAACATGCTTCATTCAAAATGGATAAACCATAGGTCTTTGTACCTATAGACAACATTATTCAATAAATCAACCAATCAATAAAAACCCAGCGGCTTGGTTTTTTTAATTTTCTATTGTGGACCATTGAGGAAACTCATTCTGCCTATGGGTAAAAGTGACACGCTTGATTGAGGTGTCTTATTTGTTGAATATGTGATTCCCTATGAGTGTTCACATTTTTCCTCATATAACTAACTATTACTACTTCTTATAAGAACCTACTACCAACATTTACCTAATATGATAGGAATACTTAATCATATAATATAAACTACATATATTATAGTATATACACAAATCATAAAAGTTGGACAGTGATGTATACGCTGTTGGCGTTCCTTTTAATAAATAAATAAATAAATAGTAGGTAAACGGAATAGTTATGCATTCCTACCTTAAGGTACCTCGAGGCACCTCTGTAATAGTTATATTTTTAATAGTTTGAGAAAGGTGCGTCCCGCGGCTTCGCACGCGTTTTTCCTATGGAAACGTTAAAAGGTGATTTTCATCCCACGGAAACTGATCAATGGGATAAAAAATAGCCTATGTTTGATTCCAGGATTAGAATTACCTGTATTCGAAATTTCAGCCAGATCCGTCCAGTAGTTTTGGCGTGAAGAAGTAACAAACATCCATCCATACATCCATACAAACTTTCGCATTTATAATATTAGTGTGATGCGAAAGTTTGTATGGATGGATGGATGTTTGTTACTTCTGCAATAGTTTTGGCCAAAACTATTGCACGGATTTGGTTGAAATTTGCATAAAGGTAATTCTAACCCTGGAATCAAACATAGGCTACTTTTTATCCCATAAATCAGTTCCCGTGGGATGAAAATCACCTTTTATCGTTTCCATAAGAAAAACGCGTGCGAAGCCGCGGGGTGCAGCTAGTTTGGATATAAATCGATATTGTGTCTTGTATCCACACCAACTCTTCCCGCGGGTGTCGTAAGAGGCTACTAAGGGATATTTACCGGGGGCGGGCAGCAGCGCCTCCTGCAGAACACCTCTCCACCAAATTGCAATCAACAACCCGCATAGGGATTATGGGTATTACCCCCCACCCATGACAGTAAATAAGGCGGGAGACCTGCGTCCGTCCAGCAGTGGACCAATATAGGCCGTTGAGGTGACTTTCTCGAAATTTGTGTAAATCAACGATAAAGTAAATAATGAATTTGTATTTTTTTACCAAACTACCTCTAGGGTTATATATTTCTGAAGTTTCTATGATTGTAAAAAAGATAATTAATAACAAAAGCAGGATTGCTTACTCCGAAAGAATGTATCTAAAGAAATTTCCCTGGTTTAAAAATCAATCCACACCGCATCTTAGTAAACAATTTTTGTGGAACCTTATTTTTGTTTTTGTATACCTACTATTTTATCAATAAAATAAAAATCAGAAACAAAAAAAAAACACATCCGCCACTGCATCCTTGCACACGCACATGCGTTCATTAACCGACCTGAACTGGATTGGTAACCCTTGGCATTGATAACCAAGGCCATTGCGTACACAGAGCGATGCTACATTACATCGCTTTTAGGGTTCCGTATCTCAAAAGGAGTCAGATCAAGGAGAAAGGCGCTGTCAATTTTTTTATTCTTTTTCGAATCTTGGGAATACTCACAGTTAGAACAAAGTAAGTATAATATTAAAATAAATATAATATGAAATATGAAAATTAAATGCACCTACCTGAGGTTTCAATGGGAAAAATCGTGAAACAATGTTTCAGTGGTAATGGACGACAAAAAAACAATAACTTAAATTTATATCATTGCACACTCATGTTATGTTGTTTAAAGAACTATAAAAGACCGCGTTGGAAAAAGAAGAGTAAAGAAAATTGCATCATTTCATCGGCGACGGCTAGGCTCTATCAATCGCTTAAAGTATAAATTTATTACAAGAACGTCAAAAGGGAAAAAAGAACTTATAAGGGATCCTAGATCACTTTGTTGTCCTTCTGATTGCTTAGAAATTGCTGTATCAAAAGATACAGCAATTTATGCTACATATTTGACACATGCACGACAACGGCACGTAGTTTTATGGTATAAAATAATGTGAAAAATCTGACAATAAATTTGTATTTGTGCAAAAAGAATTCATGCCCTTTTGATAGACAAACTATTTACTTAAGTACGTAACAACCTAATATTTTGTACGGAACCTTTGGACGACAGTCTCGATCTCGGCTGGTTTTATTTATGCAACTAGCGCAAACCGGTAAGAAGTGAGCGCTTAACGTTGGAATTTAGTATTTTTTTAGTAGTTTAAAATAAACACAAACACGGTGCTTTGAGCCCGAAACAGATTTAGAGCTCCGTGGAGATCAAAGTCGCTATTAGTGAGTTTCGATAGTATAGATAAACCATTCTTAAAATGAACGCGTCTCCACAGAGTTATACTAGTTTATTTCTCGTTTGTGAGCAAAAAGGAAACTTTTTCTTTTTGCTCTTGGTAGTTTTCTACCAAGCAAGCAGACTTTTTAAAAAATATCGCGCCTCCCGCAAAAGAGTAATAAACTTGTATAATTTATAATTCTGTAAAGACGCGTTCATTTGCGTTTGAGGTGTTGTAGTTCTAATCTATTTCTTTTATTTGATTGTAATTTTCCTTATCAATAAAGTATTTTAGTACCTAATATACATCAATTAGATTCAGTATTCGATACATTTCGATAGTCGTCTCATGAAATGAAGTAAAATGAATTGTAAGAATAAAAATAATAGGCAACATGATAGTTTTTTAATTAATCATTTTATATTCATTATCGTAAGTAGAGCAGGAAGATCTTCAGATAATATTATATCCTGCAGTTAAACATAGCCTTATTAGCGTAGATTTTTATCAAACACAAGTTAGAATTATTCTTTGTTCTATTTAATAACTTAAATACATTATACACAATCTAAGACTACTAAGTAAACAAATTTTGTATTTATTTACTTATATAGTTTTTGGTTCTTATAATAATAATAATAATAAATCATGCATCATTATCTAGCCCCAAGCTAAGCAGAGCTTGTGTTATGGGTACTAGATAACTGATATACATAATACAATACACTACCTACATAGATATTTTTTATTATACATAGAAAACATCCAGAACGCTATGGTATAAGAAATAGAGTAGTATCCTAAACTAAATAAATAAATAATGCTGGATAATTCAAATAGAAAAAAACATTTCGACATCAACAAGCTTTCTTGACAAGTGAAATGAGATCACTCGTTTGGAATAACTAAAAACAACCATGGTCCTGGTCATCCTTGCCTCCTGTCCGCGACTCTGCAGCGCGCACTTGTACTCTCCGCTCAGTTCCGACCGAACTCGGGTTCGGGTTCGAGCGCCTCTGCACCACCTGGGAATAAGTGTATTGTGTATTTTAACAAAAGTTCGTGCAATATTATTGCACAGTAAATAATAATAATAATAATGGTTAGGTTTATTGGCAAAAACACAATTTCAAACTACTCGAAACGCATTCAAAAATCTTTCTATGTTTATTGGGTTGTTTTAGCAAAACTTTAAACCGACTTTAATTTGATGGTTTTCTCATGTATGCCATTGTCAGAACTGGACCAAATTTAAATGGGACCACATGGTAAATAAAAACTCATCTAAATCAGATCAAAAATTCTGAGGTAACAAAGCTAAAAAAATACAGTCGAATTGATGAGCTCCTGCTTTTTTGAAATCCGTTAAAAAACGCATATTAAGTTTTCGTTACATACCTACTGATTAATTAAGTGCCAAGAAGGACACAAAATTTACCAATAAAATATTTCATGTGAATTAACACCACCCAGTGACACCCTTGGCAGTGACAGTAACTGGCCACCATCATCAACTGCAAGAACATGCACCTTGAGGTTTGGGAGACCTCGGAAGTGAGTGGTTAATGGTTTACCACCTGATACAGTCGCGCTCAAATACGTTCACTCACGTAATTCAACCTTATTTTTACGTGACCGTAGGAAGATGGTTAACGAATCCTTACAAATATGAATAGTTAATGACTAATTTAATTTAATATAATACATTAATTACAATAATATGACTCGCATAACATTTGCACGCCTGCGTGCATTTACTAAAATAGTTTTAATAAGATCTGACATTGTTTATTAAATAATTTTGCATTCTTCGATTTGATTTGATTTATGAGGTTGGCATCCTACATTATATTTGTAATGTATGTAGCCGATTTCTTTATTCCCACGTAGAGTCTGTTTTAAAAGAGAATAGTCGTGGCGTTACGGTAAACTAACACTTTTAGTCGTACTGCAATGACAGAGCAGTGTTGTCAACGCAACAAAAGTTGACAATTGGCACACGAGCGAAATAACTTGTTCGATTTCAACAATTGAGGTATCGATTGATTCGTTTCAATACCCCGGTGGTTATAGGGTATAAGACGTCAGATGATATGGGGGTCTAAACAGATAGCAGGGTCTAAGGCTAAGGGTCGAAAATTTAATTGTTCAATTAATAATCACAGTCGGTGATCGCCGTACTCGGGTTTTTTTTTATTGTATCAGTCATTTAGTACCCATAACACAGGTTCTGCCAGCTTTATTTATTTATTGTTAATATTAATTACGTACGATACAGAACCCTAATAACAACAAGGTATTATTTTAATTCATATAATAAAACACACATTGTACATTATAATTTTACGAGTAGATTGTATTTACAAGGCGACTGTACCATTTAATTGTGTCTACTGTATTCTATACAACAAGGCTCCAAATTTGGGTCAAATGCACCAGTACTTTCAATTTCAACCTTTATTACATAGGAATAAATCTCAAATCAATTGGAGGTTATAAAGCGAGTTTATTGTTCTGCTCTGGTGTTTAGTAATTGATCATCTGCAAAAGTGAACTGTGAAGGAGGTCAGATTATATTTTCATGGTCATTGTCAAGATAAATAATAAACAAAATACTCGGTTCTGGTGTTTTTTTATGTGTGTTACCTCAGAACTCTTGGCTGGGTGGTAGGATTTTCATGATTCTTTTTTATTTGAAAGCTGGTTCCATATTGTGGTCCCATTTTAATTTTGTCCAGTTCTGACGATGGGATTATAATGCATCCCATTATATGGATCCCAGTTCTGACGATGGGATTATATGGATCCCATCGTCAGAACTGGACGAAATTAAAATGGGACCATAGAAATAAATAAATAAATACCTACATAAGATCATTTTTAACCCATTCCTCCTTTTTTGATCAGTAATAAATCCATGTTCAAAAAAGTAAGTATCCTTTTTTAGGCATAATGCAAATGCACAACTAAGAATAATTTATCTCATTGTTGACAAGTGCTTTTCAAATACAGAATGAAGAATTTCATAGACAAAGTTTCTTTTTTTGTGTAATGTAATTGGTCCAAATAAATGTATTTTCTTTCTTTCTTCTTTCTTTCTTTCTTTTGACGGATGGAGATGAAAAACTTCATTCTGTATTTGAAAATCATTTGTCAACAATTAGAGAAATTCATAGTTCTGTATTATGCCAAAAAAATGGTTTTCTCTAAAGTCGGTTTAGAAACGATAATTTTACGATTTGGATAACAACGTTTACTTGATCTATTGAAAAACTTACCTCGCTCGTAGTTTATACCTATACTGTTTTTTCCATTCTGGTGTTAGCTATCAACTATTTATCAAGCTGTTTATAGTAAAAATTTGACTTGTCTAAGTACTTATTTTGTAAGTCTAAAGAAATAAACGATTTGACTCTGACTCTGACAACGCCATCTATTAGACTAAATTACTATTTAACTTTAATCTTCAGTGCTTCAGTCGTCATGACAATATCATCAACAACGTGACACTTTTTGAACACGCTATCCATGTTCATCGTCCATTTAACATCTATAATTATTATTTTGTCATAAAGCTGCAGATTAGGTATGTCAACAGATTCAAATAACATAAATTAAAATTCTTATGCGTAGAGTCGAGATAAGGAGACATAACAGGGTATATGCTTTTTTTATTGTTTTAATCGATTCTTTAGGTCATTATTTAACCGAGGAATGATAAGACGCTCACTGAACGACGCATTAACAAGGTAAAAAAAAACAAATCAAAACTACAATCATTTTCGGGTGATAAAAACGCTGCCATATTGGCGCCATGTTTATGTGACGTCGACGTACACACTTGATTAAAACCTTTGGTGACGACCTCGGTAGTGATCATCTCAGGAAAGAGGTTTTCCGAAAAAACTGAAAATAATCGACAATACGAAATGTTAAGTGGGCAGAATAGTGTCAAATCATGGTGCAGCAAGCAGAATAAAAAAAGAAAAAATGTCCACAGTGATGTCACGTCCGCTCTAGTCAATGGCGTAGCGTTTTGAAATTTTGCGATTGAGATTTAAAATATCAATTTTTCAATGGTTAAATTCTACAATAAAAACATCTCAAAACGCAAAAATAAATATGTAGATATGTTTCTATATCAATAGAGAATACGTATATATTTTTTTTGCCATTTTGAAATCACATGCATATACCCTATTGGATAATATTTATTTATTTACCTAATTCGGATTGTCATCAGCTTAACTAATTACAATAATAAGTAAAAATATTATTGTAGAAAGGATCTCAAATCAGCAAGTATGTTTAAAAATTATCATCAAGAACGTTAATTTGAGGTTAAGTACTGCGGGTTTGTTTATCATTTGTGCAGGGTCTAAAAAAAAGAAATATTGGTAATAGACGCTATTACTTCAAAAAGGATACTTTTTTGGATATGCTTATAGCAGAGAAATCAGGTCCAAACAAACAAGCCTTAGTAGCAAACAAAACATTAAAGCCGCCGGTAAAGTGAAGGCTGATTTTAATGGAACATTGCGAAACTGTAGTCCTTGCTTTGGGCTGGTGATTTAGGATTAATAACTTTGAGTGTACAGGCGGTGGCGGTGTGTCCAGAAAATAGTATTACAACATCGCGCAATGTCCTTCGCGCAAGTGCTACTGATTTTGTTACACCTTGTAGTAAGTTTTGTCTATGTGAACGAACGAATGAAAATATTATTATACCTTTACAAAAAATATTTTACATTAAAAACTACTTAACAATCTACAAGTAGCTCAACTATTTATTAAACTTGGCTTCCTTTTCAAAGAAAAACACATTATGGTTGGTTTTGTGTTTAACCATTTCTAATGCAAAAGACATAAACGCGCTTCGAATTTCTGCATATAAAATTTAAATAACGTAATTAAATTCGAAATGTATGGGACAAGCTTTTGCCGGCAGACGAACAAAAGAGTGGGATAAAAAAAAATATAGTGCCTTATTACCTGAATCTTTTTTTGTTTGCCAACCTGTGCGAAAGTTCGTCCGACATAGAAAGTTACTTTTAGATTCAATTCAAATTATACTTATGTTATTTATAATTCCAAATAGTAGACGACCTCTGTGGCGCAGCGGGCGATGGTCCGTCTGCGACGCAAGAGGTTTCGGATTCGATCTTTGCCTCAGGACAAATGTTTGTAAGATCTGCAGTTATTCGTTCCGGGTGTTGTAATGTTTATTAAAATATAATATAGAGGTATACACAAACAGGGTTATTATTCATTCTATAACAATGCGAGAACTAGATGTTCTGCCTATCATAACGAACACGTTCGTCAAAACGACCGTCTTGATTCCATATTTCTTCTTGATTTTGTAAATCAGTTCTAATACAAAACGTAAAAAGCACGTTTGTCTGGAACCTAATGAATTGACGACTTAAGACCGATCTTCTACTCCCAGATATTGGAAGCTGTTAATTCATTTTGCCATTTTGCCATTTTCACCGAACCACAGGAACACTATGCATGATTGAATTGTTAATTATTATTTAAATAAGAAAGAAAAAGAATGACGTATAAGCGACAAAAAACCTTATTTTCAGGGTATTCACAATGGCAAATACTTTGAACAAATCTTGTTATGTTTTTTTATTTTTTGTTTGATATGCTTTGACACATTAGGCATACCGTTAGAATGGCCATGAACTGTTGAAGTTTTTGACGAATTTGCAGAACACAGGCATGCTAAGTTTATTTGTTAATGTAATCCAAAGTTGAACTTTTAATTTTAAATTTTCACTTCTTAACGCTTTGCATGCTCATAGCAGCTGTATTTACCTAGATGTAATGTAAATATTGATTTAATTTGCAACGGCTAACATGCGAGATGTAAATAAAAAAAAGCCTTTGTTTCGTAAAAATCGCGGTTCACTAAGTTCAAATTTCGAAAAAAATTGAAAATTCTTATAAATAGGCGGGAGGCTTTTGAGGGTTAAAAAAGCCGCCAACCTACTTGGTTCCACCTTCCTCCAGTTTTCACATGGCAAACGTTGTACTGATCAACCTTTAAGAATCAGAAATAGACGAGTCAATAATAAATAATTACGACCTTAATTTTAAATACCGTCTGTTATATTAATTTATCGTGTCTGTCATTTTAAATCATCTTTTTTCTTAAATAATTACAGAATGGTTTGATTTGAATAAGTACTTACCTACTTAAGTTTTTGTAAAAAAGTCTGAAGACGTGGCCGTGAAAAGAAAAAAGGAATTGAAGGTAAAACGCCATTTATTTTTCAGAAGGTTGTACGAGTATCATGTTTTCAATTTTTTTTAATTGTTCTGTCTGTATTTTAAATCATCTGTTTTTAAATAATTACTGAATGGTTTGATTTGAATGAGTACTAAGTAAGTATCTTTTTGTGAAGAATTCTGAAGACGTGGCCGTGAAAGGAAAAAAAGGAATTGAACTGAAAATAGAATTTTTTTATAAATGCTGATCAAAGTATGCATCAACCAAAAACTGATGTAAAAAGAAATAGCTTTGTATATAAAATTATCCCGAAGTAGTCCCATAATATTATCCGATTTTATGGGACTACCTCTTTCTATGGGAGATAAATTTTAAAGTAACAAAATAAATGCCTTCAATAAATAACGCTCTCATATTGGCTAAGGCGCATACCCGAGCCAATCTGACAGCAATTCCTATTTTATCATATTTTTACGTTTATCATAGGAATTTTTAAAAATCCTACGTTCAGTTTGTGGTATCTATTATAAGCTATTTTTTAATACCTCTTTTATAATTTTATCTCATATAGTTTAGGAGATGCAAAAATAGAGTTTGGTGGCCAAAAAGCGCAACTTCGTATCTCTTCCTAAGCTTTACAAAATGAAACTATTACAGAGACATTAATAAATTAGCTTATAATAGATACCACAAACTGAACGTAGGATTTTTAAAAATACCTGCGTTTAACGAAATAATAAGATAAAATAGTTGGGGGCGCCACTTTCGCTGCTGTATGGGCCTTTTTGGTACATGCCGCCGGCGAGAAAATCAGTGTCTATATCCAATCTCTCATTACGACTAATTGGAGATAAAAATGAAACGACTATAAGTCGTTGATAATTACTAATTACTTACCAACACAAAGATGTAGGTACGAATACCAAGGTACCTATCATTATAAGACATTCATCAAGACATCAGTGTAATCGCGTAGCCTTCGCCTGCATAATGCTAATAAAAACAATTCAGTGCGAACCTGACCTAAAATAGATCCTATTGTGCAAGCGTGTTTGTTATGAACAAAAATACTTTATTAAAAGTAACCTATACTAATATCATAAAGAGTAAAAGATTTTATTGTTTGTTTGTATTGAATATAGGCTCCGAAACTACTGGACTGATTTAAAAAATATGTTATTAAAAAGCTTACTTTTCAGGTATTGACATAAGCTATATTTTATCCCGGAACTCTCATTTGAACGGGAACTACGCTGGTGAAACTGCGAGGCGAAAATGCTGGGCAATTCACACATCCAAACTAGCAGAGCTTTTGTTATGGACAATAGATAACAGATAAACTTAATACAATAGATAGATTATGTCTTTATTGCACCATCAATACAAAAAAAGAATTAAAATAGGACTTATTGCTAACTATAATCTAGGGTGGCACAATCGGCGACCTTATCGCTAAAAGCGATCTCTTCCAGGCAACCTTTGGATGGATGGGATCGGTACATATAGAAGCTGACGGTGGCGTAATTGATGACAAAACAATACTACAATACATCACATAGATTTAAAACTTTATTTATTACTAGTGCCTCGCGGTTTCACCCGCGTAGTTCAGGTTCCCGTGGGAATTCCGAGATAAAATATAGCCTATGTCGCTCCCTGAAAAGTAGGCTTTTTAAGTCTGAAATAATTGTTTAAATCGGTCCAGTAGTTTCGGAGCCGGTTCAATACAAACAAACAATAAATTTTTTCCTCTTTATAAGATTACAATAATCTGGATAGATGAGCACTTTTTAACAAAAAAAAAAAATGGGACAAATTCCGGGATATACCCTTTTTAATAATAAAATAATTATCAAACTTGGACTACTCTGTAAAAAGTTGTCCGTCATACATTAAATAGTAGGTACCTGGATGACCGAGTTTCGCTCGGTTTTTTTTTTGATAAATTTGAAATTATAGTAATACGTTTCGCCAATAGATGTTAGGATGAGTCATAACAATTTAGTGTTTAAGTTGATTAGGATAAAGTTGATTATTGAAAACACGTATAAAATAGTATTACTATTCGCCAATCGATGTCAGGAAGAGTCAATTGATTACGATAAAGTTAATTATTGAAAAAATAATAAATCGAATAAAACGTCATTTTCTGAAAATGAATCCTAGCTAGATCGATTTATCGCCCCGAACCCCCTGTATAGGTACTAAATTTCATGAAAATCGTAAAAGCTGTTTCCGAGATCCGGATTAAATATATGTATATACAAGAATTGCTCGTTTAAAGGTATAAGATACGCGGTCAACTGGAGAACTTCCTCCGTTTTTTTGTCGGTTATAAATGCTGGGCTCTTCCGTGTGAAAAGAATTCATAAGGCTACTACGACATGAACTGAGAATATCAATTATAAAAGCTTTTAACTAAAGTATTTGCAAAGGTCTGTATTATCGAAGCTTGCTTATTAAAACCGAGAGTTTCACACGAAACTGTCGAGGCGTTTTATTACCTCTAAATTACTTCCTAGTACACTTTAAGTCGGTCCGGAAAAATTTAAAATTAATAAAACCCGAATTAAAGGTCACCTGTTTATTATAATAAGTTTTCAAATGAACTCTTTTACTAACTAGTTAAATTGCACTTTATAGATATTGGCATTGATAGAGTTATTAGCTTTTTATAGGTAATAGCAAAAAATAATGGCCATGAATTTCAATGTAAATTAATTAAGAGACTCTTCCGTACTCCGATTATTCAGGCGTAAGTTTAATCTTCTGGGGGCTTATTTTTATCATTAGATTTTTACTGCGACTTTTGACGACTCAGAAATTATACACGTACTTTGCTGACACTACGTGAGTTGTAGCAGCAATTGTAGGTCACTCAGTGTCAGCAATTGCAGGTCACTCAGTATCAGCAATCGCAGGTCACTCAGAGTCAGCAATTGCAGGTCACTCAGTGTCAGCAATTGCAGGTCACTCAGTGTCAGCAATTGCAGGCCACTCAGTGAGATTATGAATAACCCTGTCTATTTCCATAGCTTTTGAGGCAATTTTTAAAACGCTAAAATGAAGGTTTATACGAAAATTCAGCTTTTTATCTCTCAATCCCTTGGAGGACCCCTTTCTTATGCTACAGTGACTGGAGTAAAACAGCACAAAACCATAGAGCATGGAAAGCTTTTGACTTCAACACATAGTCAGATTTATTTATTTTATTTATCTTTTCATACTAAGAGTTAGTGGTGACGTTAGAGTGTTTTCTCTATGCTTACAAAATAAGCTCGCAAATCAAATTTTTAATAATTCTACTTAAAACCTTGTCCAAAAAACATTTTCAGACAATCAGGAAATCGATTGATAAATTATCGATATAATTATCAAATGAAGATGATTTCTATCGTAATGGATGATCTATGATAAGTACCTACCGAAAACAAGAAGTAGGTAGTATTATAATTATTTGTGGTTTTATGACTGCAGGAAGGAATTGAGTAGTAAATGTAAATTATTAATATATTATTCACCAAACGTTTTATCTCAGCTGTGAGGAAGTGTAACATTGCAAAAGAGTAGAAGGTGTCAGGTGCCGTATTAAATAATGTACAGGGTGTCCCAACTCCATGGGATGTGGAGGGCAAGTAGGTCCAGAAATATTTAAGTAAGAAAGTTGTACTAAAAGGAAACATTCTCTTATTTTAAAAATAAGTAAACCTGATTTCAAAGCATTTTGAAAAATAACAAACTGTATTATTTATGACACCTACTCGAGGTGATCAACTCATCCACTTAATTTCATCCAGCTTGGATGAGTCGGTCAATACAAAATGTTAAGTGGTCAACTCAGCCATAACAGTGTTTTATCTGTCTGTATTATTATATGTCGTGAAGTGTATCTACAATCTACATCATCGATGATATAGCTACTCGAAGACTCGATTATATAGCTACAAGCTCTGCTTAACTTAGGGCTAGATAATGCTGTGTGATTTGTCCCGCATTATTTATTTATATAACTTTTTAAATAGTGCATAATATTTGTCACATAATAAAATGATGCGATAGTAGGAGTCAATTATAACAATCAAATTGGTCTAATTAACATTGCTTTAAATATGATAAAAACAATGGAATCTGGTAAAAACTGGTACGATGATGTATTTTTATGGCTTAAAACAAGCTTATGGGATGGGATGATGAGAACCATCGCATAATAAGTAATAGAGTAGCAAAAAGTGGAAATGGACAGTGCACCTATCCCTATCGGTAGAAATAAGTCTACACAATCGTGCACTTATAGCTGCTTAACTTTACTAATATAAAACAGCCGTATCTAACTTTTAAAGTGGAGCCTGACTACTGTCAAGGCCGGCGGGCGCGAGGAGTAGTTTACTGCCACCCGAGATACAGTACCAACTAGTTCGGGGGTAGTGAGCGACCGCATGGTGGCCGACTCACTGACACTGGCTTAGGCCAACACACAGCTAGATACAACTAGCTCATAGGTAGCCTTTGACATAAGGTGCCTTATACACAATGGTTGTCTGGTAGATATCTCTGCAAGGGATAAGACCGCCAATTGCAGGATACAGTAGTTAGTTTTTATTTTTAAGCTATTGCATAGCTTCTATCGCGGGCCTTGAGCGCGGGGACCGAATCCAGAAATTCCGTAACGAAAAAACCTTGACGTTTGTCTCTTTAGTTCAGCAACTCGCCTCTAGATGGCATTGCAATAGCTTTACCGCGGCAGTCCCCGAGTGCCACACGTCTTTTTATTTTAAGAACTTTCTAAACACCTATTGTAATCTATCTACATTTTTCCTGCAATAAAGATTGTTTATTATTGTTTATTATTTATCCCTAACAGTGGGGATAGCTTGTTAGGGATAGGTGTGCCAGCCGGTATACACTACTACTCTACTATTTTATATTTTATATAAGCTTAGGAATTATGAATTCAAAAATTGTTAATAGTTCTGCTGATTGAGCACAACAACAACCAATCAAAACTATTTTTCAAATCGAATCCAGCCCACTAACCTTGCCTTAGAGTACTGTAATTTCAAAAAATAAATGCAATTTATTCTATACTGCGGCCAATCAAAACACCGTTAGTCCATAAAAATCCAACATCGACTCCACCCTACCGCAAATCTTGCTTTAGATTATGTATCTATCGCTACCGCTGTTTCGAAATATACTTAATATGAAAGCTATTAAATTCTGCAACCAATCAAACTCGGCTAGTCCTTTAAAAACAACCGACTCTACCCCACCATTAATCTAGCCATAGATATTGCAACTTTAATTTCGAAAAATATGCAAATTATTGATTCTATCAACCAATCAAAACAACGCTAGTGCGCGTGCGTTGCATACAAATATTTTTTTATATTGACTCCACCCAACATTAAAAAATCTTGCCATTGATCTACCGCTATTTTGAAACATGCAATGCATGTTATTAAAAAAAACGAAACGGTTCCACCCCACCACTCCATTCTAGCCATAGATAATGAAACTGCAGTTTCGAAATATGTATATGCAAATTATTGATTCCATCAATCAATCAAAACACCGTTAGTGAGTTAAAAAACATTTTCAAAATCGACTCCACGCCTCCACTAATCTGGCCATAGATTATCGCAACTGAAATTTCGAAAAATATGCAAATTATATATTCTATTAACCAATCAAAACGCGTTAGTGCGTTACAAAACATTATCCAAAATCGACTCCACCCACAACTCATATTGTCTAGATATGTCAATCGCAATTTCTAAAAATATGCAAATTATTTATTCCATCAACCAATCAAAACACCGCTCCACCGTTGGTGCGCTACAAAACATTTTCCAAAATCGACGTCACCCACTAACTAATGTAAGTTATATTTACCAAAAAGATGTAAAAAGGCTTACTATAAAAGATATCAGATTATCGAGACGATAAAAAAGCTTGGGACGGATTTGGCTCCAATTCGAAAAATAACAACTCATCGTCGTTTCTTTACTTTAGTCTACATACCGAAGCGGCCGAAATCAAATATTATATACCACTTCATTTCCCTGTCTCGAAATAAGAAAGCAAATTAACAAACCAATCTAAACTATTCTAAACAACGCAATAGTGCACTGTTAATAGGTATGTATATTAGCTCAAGGTTTTATTTTTCCCTTTTTTACTTTCTTCTTTTTACCTCATGTTCACCAGGTCACCTACCTGCTTACCTGTATGTACTACATTATGTGTGCCTTTGATATTTATTACTGTTCTTTTTTGTTACTTTTCCTGTCCTGTTTGTGTGTGTACCCAATAAAGAGTCTATCTATCTAAAAAATATTTTCCAAAAGTGACTCCACCCCACCTCTATTCTTGTTTGCCCTAGGTCAGTCACCGCGGTTACCCAACTGTCGTGTGACCTTGTCACGCGCGTAGTATTCATGTATTCTATACAGTAAACCGGTGGCATTGAAACCGGATTACTTAATTTGCTCACCAAATTATGTAATCCGGCTTAGCTGCTCATATGTCTTTAAAACAGAACAAGATTAAATGAACTAAAACCCGACCTACGGCGGCGGCGGCGGCGCGGCGTTCACCGATTTGTGCTTATTATTTTAACGGTGTAGCGCTGTTTTGTGGTTTTCATGTCAAATTCATTTTTAACCGGCTTCAAAAAAGGAGGAGGTTATTAATTCGAATGAATTTTATTTATTATGTTATTTACCTTCTTTATTACGTTATTTACCTATCTTGTGGCTCTCGCCAGTGCTCGAAGCAGCTCGAGACACAGCGGCACAGCTCTGCCTGTTTCAGAGGCAGCTTCCGCTATGCAGCTTCCAAGTGCTGGAACAATATTCCGCCGCCGATAAGGCAAAGCTTACATGGATTTAAGATAAAATTAAATAAATTTCTATTTGATCACCAGAAGGAGCAGGAAAGTTTAAGACACGACACAAGTGTTTTATGATTGTATCTACAACTATCTATCTTTCTTTGTTATTGACTTTTTTTTTTTGTTTTTGTGAATACAACCATGAATGGTTTGGCCACTTAGTGGTTGAAGAGTATGTACTGTAGATCGTATTTTTATTCTTGTTTTTCCTCTATCTTTAATTCTATTTGTGCACCAAATAAGTTCCATTTTATTTAAATTTGTGTGTTTGAATACCTATTTGATTTGTATTTTATTGTTTCTTTTATAAGTGGTTTTTGGTTTTATTTTTAGTAATGTGAGTATTTTATCCGTAACGCCAACAAGTGGCTCTGCCGGAAGACCAGCGTTGGATGCTAGCTTGCCAGCCATTCAACTCATGCTGAGTCAGAGCCAATTTTGTAGACGGACCTAAGTACACTTTTTTTCTTTTGCCTTGCTCTAAAATGTATACCTACTTATGTTCTGTCTATAAAATAAATATATTTTATTCTTATTCTTTTATTCTTATTCTACCTCGGAAATTTTGCCTGGTGGTCCGATTTTCATGATTCTTTTTTTATATACCGAATTAAAATTGGAACACACGGCTCCCATTTTAATTTGGTTCAGTTTTGACAATGACAATTGAAAATCTACAAAACTATAAAAATTGAAGTCGGTTTATAGTTTTTAAATCAAAATTAATTATTAACATTAATATTTGAATTTAACCAATAAGAAATGTCGTTGACCGTTAGTCGACGACTTTTACGCGACTAGCAACTGAGGAGGGTTATGATGAGGTTGGCTTGGCATCCTATGTTTGTTTGTACGTATGTATGGAGCCGATTTTTATGTTCGCAAGTAGCGTTGAAACTACTCGTTTAAGTCGGTTAAAAATTATTCAATAACTAACAATTTTTAACTATGGAGAACGCTTGGAGTCTCTCTGAAGGATATGATTCGAACGAATACAACCAAAGTTATAGCCTGGCATAGCTGAAGTGGCAGTGTGCCGGTCATATCAAAGAACCGACTATCGCCGTAGGAAACGTGTTCTTGAGTGGAAACGGCGGCGGCTCGGCAAACGCACTCCGCCGGCGATTGTGGTCTAGGAAAAATTACGTCACATTGTCATCGAATGCGTAATATATTTGAAATTCATTCCTTCAGCTTCAATAATTTACGCAATGTATGACGAAGCGATGTAATTTTTCTCTATTCTAACCTAGACAACAATCCCTGTGCTAGGCCGGGTGGGATGACGATCTGCTGCAATCCTGGAATCAAACATAGGCTACTTTTTATCCTATAAATCAGTTCCCGTGGGATAAAAATCACCTTTAAACGTTTCCATAGGAAAAACGCGTGTGAAGCCGCGGGGCGCAGCTAGTAAATTAATATTAAATACCGTCGAATTGAAAACCTCCTCCTTTTTTGAAGTCGATTAAAAATTCTTTCACCTTTGGAATAGAATACTACATTTACCCTAAGGGCTTTTAAACACAGACTGTGCGTCTCAAATAGGTATATGTGAATTTGAAATGAATTTTGGCAAGACCCAACTTTGAAACTTTTTTGGACCCAACTTTTGAATACAAATCTATCGAGGAAGTTTGACCAATGTTATCTGATGTCTTTTATATTCAATCTAGAAGCTTTATGACTTCTAGATTTATCGTTTTTACGATAAAAAAAAGAGATAAGATTTGCGGAACTAGATTTATCTTTTGATAACACAAAAAACCGTTGTGTGTTTCAAAGAGGAAAGGAGAATTTATAAAATATTTCGATTTCATTATGATTGTGGGTAATTGACATGCTCGGAACAATTCAAAGATATACATATAGAGAGAAAACACCACTATAAAAACAGGAACATATACAGAGAAAATATCTAGAAAAATAAATATAAAGGGAGGCCTTATCTCTGATCTCCTCCAACCCTTAATAACCTTATTAATATTAGTTATCTATTTTTCACACATCCCCTTATATTTTAACAAGGCGCTAAGTCGCTTTTACGTTAGTAACGAGACGTGATCGTAACGTATCGTACTGACGGGAACTACGCAAATCCCATACAAAAAAGAAACGTCACGATAACGTCTTGTTACTAACATCAAATAGACTCACACCTCCGATCATTGATCATCTTTGCTACTAATTAAACTCAGCCTTGTATTAACTCTCAACTCTGCAAACTCGGCGACTCGGCTAACGTAGTGTACGACGCCTTACGGCCAGATGGGATGACGATCTGTGAAAGACTGCTGGCAGATGCTGGATACGGCCAGCTGAAGACAGGGCGCTATGGCGCTCATTAGGAGAGGCATATGTCCGTGGACAATTATAGTAGACTTAGAATTTGCACCACCCCAACTCTTCCCGTGGGTGTCGTAAGAGGCGACTAAGGGATATCCACTGGGGGGCGGCGGGCAGTAGCACTTCCTGCAGAACAATTCTACCACTAAACTACGATCCCCAAACCGCATGACCAGCGTCAGGATTATGGGCATTAATCCCCATAAACGACAATGCTTTTCAGCAATTAAATTCAACCAACTTGTTGAGGTTGCGGTTGAGGATGATGATGATGATATGAACGCATTCACTGCCGACCGGTGTGACCCAGAGAGGCACACGGGGAGTTGCACATGGACCATGAGAGTCTTGGGCCATGAAAGTGTTAACCTAGTTTAAGATAACCAGCGAATCCTAACGTGCGATGAGAGGTTTCGTGCATCCACTCATGCATAGTCATTGAGTGAGCTGATGATTGCTGGGAACCAGGACAGATTTAATTGTGGTCTTAGGTGTCACGAGCCTTAGACATCATACCTAGACAGTTTGTCTGCTCCATGGTATAAGGCGGCACCCCGATAGCGCCGCCAACTATTTTTAACCGACTTCAAAAAAGGAGGAGGTTCTCAATTCGTCTGTTTTTTTATATGTTTGTTACCTCAGAACTTTTGACTGGGTGGTCCGATTTGCATGATTATTTTTTTATATGAAAGCTGGTCTTCCCGTGTGGTCCCATTTTATGGGATCCATGAAAATTCATGAAAAAACTGTAAAAATTGAAGTCGGTTTATAGTTTTTTAAAAGAAAATTAATTATATCTTATTATTACTTTGAACAATCGAATTAAAAAACAAATGATACGTCAGTTTATGATACCTAACATAAACTTTTTTAATACCCCTGTAATGTGTATGTAAAAATAGTTTCTTTGTATAGTTTAGAAGAAGAAGCGAACACAATGTTTGGTGGCCACCGAATCTATCCCACCACCTAGCACGTTTTGCAACTATAACCTAAGATTAATTTTGTTATAAAAAACTATAAACCGTCTTCAATTTTATAGTTTTTTCATGGAACCCACTGTCAGAACTAAACCAAATTAAAATGGGACCACACCAGCTTTCATATAAAAATAGAATCTTGACAATCGGACCACCCAGTCAAAAGTTCTGAGGTAATAAAAAAATACAGTCGAAAAAGCTTATAATAGGTATCACAAACTGGCCAATAATTTTTAAAAAATTTGACGACTCATCTCCTAAATAAAATATCTACCTACTCAAATTTCATTAGATACTAGCTTTTGCCCACGGCTTCGCACGATCTATTCAAGTAGCTATGTCCGTCCCCGGGATACCGTTTACCTCCCTGCCAAATTTCATCAAGATTCGTTTAGCCGGGAACGAAATAAAAACTATCCCATGTCCATCTCCTGGTTCTAAGCTACCTCCCCACCAATTTTCAGCCAAATCAGTTCAGCCGTTCTTAAGTTATAAATAGTGTAACTAACACGACTTTCTTTTATATACAGAGCGTGGCAAATTTTTGGCCCCTTTTTTTTGACAAATGTCATTTTTTGGGCAAACCGTACATTTTTTCAAAAAACTAAAAATGGCAATATTTTTTTCTTCAAAATAAAACAGAAAGTTCCTTAGAACAAAACCTTCTAACTACAAAAGAAACTGTAGCTACCCTTAAGGGGCCAAAAATTTGCCACACCCTGTATATAGATTAATAATAAACCCTAGGGCTTCGCATCGCATACAGAAATTCAGATAAATCATGATTTTTTGCTTTTTGACCCCTGTCTGTGTGGAAGCCACAGTGTGGCCGCCATAGACGCGCTATTGCTAGTTAATTCAAGATAGCCGCTACTACGCAGATGCGACCCTGACGGAAGTGGGACACGGGGTCCCGTCGAATTCGAATTTTTTGGGATATTATTTTAATTTCTTTAAATAATAATTTACAATGTATGTAATCATTAAGTAAGAATGCATGCGGGTTAACTACAAACCTTGTTTGTGTTGGAAGGAGTGCTCGAAGGGATGTACCGGCGCGTTTAGAAACGCACTCGCCCTGATGTCCCTCGTTAAGGCCCATACACCAGCGAAAGTGGCGCCCCCAACTATTTTATCTCATTATTACGTTAAACGCAGCAAGTTTTAAGAATCCAACGTTCAGTTTGTGGTATCTATTATAAGTTATTTATTAATGCCTCTGTAATAGTTTCATTTTGTAAAGCTTAGGAAGAGATACGAAGTTGCGCTTTTTGGCCACCAAACTCTATTTTTGTATCTCCTCCTAAACTATATGATTTTAAAATTATAAAAGAGGTATTAAAAAATAGTTTATAATAGATACCACAAACTGAACGTAGGATTTTTAAAAAATCCTATGATAAACGTAAATATATGATAAAATAGGTATCGCTGTCATATTGGCTCGGGTATGCGGCCATTAATGAAACGTTTGTGTTCTTCCAACACAAACAAGGTTCATAGTTAATGCGCTTACATTCATAATGAATTCGTCAGTTTTTATAGTAAAGCAATAGGTAACTTTACATTTATTTGACCATGGTATGTATAATAACATATTTCGGCAGATAAGTACCTATAACATTCCAAGACATACTTTCTACGTCATCAACGTGTATGCGGTTTTCAAACTTTATATCCGCCATATCCGCCGATGATGAAGAACTTGTGACGGGCCTTGATTTTATGGACCATGAATGTATCTGACGGTTTATTTAATTAAAGTAATTTTTATTTCATGTAATTATAATTAATTAGTGTAATTGGTGATTTCACCGTTCTAGTTAATTATTGAATACCTGATTCTGTTATACCTCTTTGTTGTGCCATTTCATTCTCTCCTCCGTAGACGGAGACACGTTCTCGGTGACCCTGTTGACCCACTCACCGCCGCTAACTCGGTGACGTCAACCGATTCGTTACCGCACACTACAGAGAATGCAATCTTAGAATCTTCAGATCCAGGGTAAATAAATTCCTTCTGGAAAAGCATGCTCCATCTTAGGTAACATCTTTACTTTCATAAAGTGAGTTGAAAAAATAAACCCGCCCGAGGATTATGGGCATTACCCTCATGAGAATTACTTTCATAAAGTGAGTTGAAAAAATAAACCCGCCCGAGGATTATGGGCATTACCCTCATGAGATAACAGCCAATTAAGGCGCTTATCAGGGGGAGGCGTGCGACCAGCAGTGGACCAATATAGGTTATTGAGAAAACCTACTAGGTAATTCTAATTTGTTTCTTTTCTTTAACAAAGTTTATTACCAGCTATAATAGACATAATAGCTTGCGTAACTACGCTGTTTACGCTAACAAGTTTATGGAGATGATGCACTGGAGCAAGCATCTTGCATCATGTTTCAGAACGGCAGTAAATATGAAACAACAAAAGAATGTCACTGTACTTATAAAACGGTATACCGTATCTACTTATAAATTTTCCATTAAATAAATGCTTTATTAACCAGAAACTGAATAAAATTAATTTATTTGTTATAGCTATAGCTTTTTTATGTGTTCCAATCCGTTGGTCCTGCGCCTCACCTCTCCCCGGTCGTGTTGGTCGTCCCATGGACTATGGGAATAGGAATAAGAATGATTTTAGAGAGTGCATAATATCTGTGTTTGCAAACATAGGCAATAAAATATGTACTGTGCTGGGTGATAATGGAATCGAAGAAATGCTATGAGACCTGTATTTTTTACATAAAACCTAATGTTTTTAGGTTCTCAATTCGACTGTTTTTTTTATGTTTGTTACCTCAGAACTTTTGACTGGGTGGTCCGATTTTCATGTTTTTTTTTTAATATGAAAGCTGGTGCTTCCCGTGTGGTCCCATTTTAATTTTTTGGTTCAGTTCTGACAATAGGATCCATGAATATGTATGTAAATAATAAACTATAAAAATTGAAGTCGGTAATAGTTTTTTTAAAACAAAATTAATTATTTGATAACGAATATTACAATCAATTATTAGAAATAAATGAAAACTAGTATGTATTTACTCTCTGAAGTCTCTCTGAAGGATAGGATTCGTAACGAATACATCCGACAGAGAACTAAAGTTATCGACATAGCTCAAAGACTGAGCAAAATGAAGTGGCAGTGGGCCGGCATTATCTCGCGAAGAACCGATAACCGCTGACGATCTGCGAAAGACTGCAGGCAGATGCTGGATGCGTCAAGCTGAAGACAGGGCGCTATGGCGCTCATTAGGGGAGGCCTATGCCCAGCAGTGGACTAATATAGGCTGATGATGATGATGATGATGATGATGATGTATTTACTATTTAAACAACTGAGCTATCTGCAGACTGTTGCAAACAATCTACAGGTAACCTAATACCAATCGTCGCGTACCCAAGACACTGGGTGCATACTGGGTGCATTGCCCCGCTGCTTCCCGCTGCACCGGTTCTCGGGTCACGGATCGTTTCGACCACACGCTCAGATATTTATTTATTTTATTCGGATTGCCATCAGCTTTAACTAATTACAACTTGTCAACTCTCTTTTGTAATTTTTATGGTTAAACTACCCACATCTATGCTTGTTAAAAAAATGTTTATACTTTGTTTAGCTGTACGTTAATTTAATATGTATTATGTATAACTTTTGTGTTCTCATATAAGTGAATACCTATGTAATTCTTTTAAGAATAAAGTTTCTATAAACCTAATTATAATAGAAATTAAAATACTTAGTCACAGAAAGCTAATAATAGGCATTCGCTAATAGAATAGTAATAAACTACCTAATTTTAAATGTATTTTCATAATTATAATTATTTTGAAAACCCAAAGAGTAGTAATAAATCTGTCATTAATTTTCTTCGAGACCTAAATAAACTCAACATTCATGACATATCTTATGATTATGATATAAGGAAATCGTTTACGCATATTTCGAAGTATAAAGTCATGCATGACACATTTTGTCAAGAAACAATTAAACGTAAACCGCGGTAGGAATAGCAATCTCTAATTTAACAAAGCAACTGGTTACACGCACCTTTTATAACCAAAAATTTAGGTTAACATCTTAATTCAAGGACCTAACCATGTACTTAATCTTACTGTTATACTGAGCAGTCATTTGCTAAGCACCACTTAACTTCAACCAACTAATATTTATGGATTTATGATCTGAGGTTTAACCACACATTTAATAACCACTACTGCAGTTAAATACCCAATTTAGTTGCCACTGTACGCTAGGGTCCATATTAATAAAAACACGCTATTTTTTTATAATCACAACTTACTCACAGAGTAGTTAATCTCCGAGTAAGCTTGTAGTTACGTAGTTTTAAAAACTGTATTATTAAACCTGGAATAATGACGGTGTAGGTATACCTAACTTATTCCTGCGGTTAGAGGAAAACAGCATAATTGATCAAAAGCACCAACATAAACATAGAAATAAGTTACTTTTTACGTAATTTTCGTTCAATTAATCAATTTGAACTTGGGTCGTCGCCATAGCCATAGTGGTCTGGTCGTAACTTATCCACGCTTTATCAATAATAACTGCTATTTTGTGTGTCCAAGGGCGCTCAATCTACGTTCAAATCTGTACAGGCAGTGGAGTTAGAAAAGCTAGGTCATGCGAGTTGTTTTACTTGTACATTTTATGCCTCTATTCGCTCTGTTTGGGCTTGATGCTATCAAGATTTCGTTTTAACATGGACTGTACTTTGCTCTGGCAAAGGACAGTAAAAAGTACAGATCGCTGAAACAAAAAAAATCGCTTCGAGATGGTACGCTACGACATGGGAATATATCCTTATTTAGAATCAACCTTTTATACTAATATTAAAAAAATTGTGAAGTGAGTGGTAATTGTTTTGTCTGTCAATGCCAAAACTAATGAATAGACCAGTCGGGTGGATCGGGCCAGAAGTTATTGTATTCTCTTTGGGTCGGGCTGTATGCTAGAAAAAAGTCTGTTCAAAAAGAGAAAAGTCGTGGCGTTACGGTGAACTAACACTTTTAGTCGTATCGTACTACAATGAGAGAGCAATTTTGTCATCGCAACAAAATTGGCACACGCGCGCTCTCAATTCCCACGACGCTTCTCTTTTTGAACAGACTCCAATCCAACCAACCCCATAGTTTTCATAATTTTAATTTTCACGTAATGAACCAGCAATCTGGGCTCGTCCACCAGTTTAAAGTCGTTCAGCGAGCTATAGAAAGAGCTATGCTCGGAGTCTCTCTGAAGGATAGGATTCGTAACAAATACATCCGACAAAGAACCAAAGTTATCGACATATAGTTTAAAGAATTAGCAAACTGAAGTGGCAGTGGGCCGGCCATATTTCGAGAAGAATCGATAACCGCTGGGGTAAACGAGTTCTTGAGTGGAGAACGCGACTCGGCAAAAGTGTAGGACGCCCTCCGGCCAGATGGGATGACGATCTGCGAAAGATTGGAGGCAGATGCTGGATGCGTCAAGCTGAAGACAGGGCGCCATGGTGCTCATTAGGGGAGGCCTATGTCCAGCAGTGGACTAATATAGGCTGATGATGATGAAGAACCAGCAATCAATTTTAGGTACCTACGGACCATCAGCTAGAAGCAGATAGTTCGACAAAGACCTTGCTATTCCGTATGCCCTGTGGCGGACACTAGACCAATTGAATCCGAATGGTCAAATTGACCATTACCCAATCAACACAGCCATTCAGCAAGGGAAGTCGTAACGACTTAGCTCGTAGGTACTCAGAAGAATACTCAGATTACATTCGTTGAATGACATAAATGCATTCAAAGCAGATTATTTTGTTATGTTTAGGTCGAAGGTAGGTATGACAAATAATTGGGTTTGTTTTAAAAAACTTTAAACTTTCCTCGTGGATGCCATTGTCAGAACTGGAATAAAATCAGTTAAAGGTTTCAAATAAAAAAATAATCAAAATCGATCGGATCACCGTCAGTCAAAACTTCAGAGGTGATAAACATTTAAAAAATCATTTTTGAATGGTTATTATATAAAAGAATGAAAATATTACAATGTGAAAAAACCATCTGCGATAAAATCTAACAAATAATACCTACGTTTATACAAAATGAAAGAACATTTATCAAAGCAAGTCGTCGATTACATAGTTTCGTCTCTCCACGAGACATCATCAAAACACCACACCACTCGATCTTGACACTGAAAGCGCCAAACAACAACGGCAGAGTCCCACCAGAGATGTTGCCACTCCGAGCTCCGCGCGCCAAGAGAAGTGACATGGTGCGCGGAGCTTTTCTGAAAAATGGCTAGTAGTATTTTCAATAAAAATAATGTTTTTTTCATTTATGTAATTTAATTTCATCAAACGCGGCCCTCCGGTTTGCTTCGCTAGAACTTGGCTGTGATTCCTACTAATATTATAAACGCGAAAGTTTGTAAACATGTATGTATGTTTGTTGCTCTTTCACGCAAAAACTACGGTTCCGAACGGATCGGGCTGAAATTTTGCATACTAGTTCTAGGTCTGGAATAGAATAACACAATGGCTACTTTTTGTCCCATGAATTAGTTCCCGTGGGATAGGCGTGCGAAGCCGCGGGGCGCAGCTAGTTATCTACAAACGTAGTCCACGGCCAGCAGGAGTATTTTAATTTGTCGGAACGGCCGTCGGATTCGATCTCGGAAACTTAAGACAGAATAGCGTTAATCAAAATAGCGTTCTCGAGTTCCGTCGAACTGTATTTCAAATTAGAATCTGACGTTTTCGCTTCGGATAGGAATCGCATGAATTAAAATACCCCTTAGGGAATTGAGGTTCTACTTCGACATAATCTTAACGTACAACGTTGCCCATACTTTTGTAATTTAAAAAATTACAAAATGATCGAAGAATTCACTTCCTTTTTCTTTATCTTTATTACCGAACAACGTTTTTTTTATTTTTATTTTACTCTAATATTACGGACATTGGCAAAATTATGTCAAACAGAAAGACATTGGACATTGGCCGGTCACGGTAAATACCGTGCTGGTGACCGGCCAACCTGACTTGATTGAAAAATGTTTAATTTCTTCTTAAATGTATTTCTTCTTAAAGGAGGCAATCTCTTATTGTAGGGAGCAAATACTCATCCATCATCCTGACGATACCTAATTTGACTCTATAAAAAGCTTATCAGATTAAATTGATTGTTTCAGCTGAGCCATGGGTTCCCTGCCTCGGGTTTCTGTGGTGACGGGCCCCCGGCGCTCCGTGGCAGCGGCCCCCCTCACTAGGCATATGGCGCACTTGGGACAGAGCGAGGGGACAGCTCTGGTTTACTCTGGTTTGTATCCTTTCTAGTTTCTGTAGTTCAAGGCCTCTGACGCTCCGTGGCAGCGGCCCCCCTCACTAGGCATACGGCGCACTTGGGACAGAGCGAGGGGACAGCTCTGGTTTACTCTGGTTTGTATCCTTTACTAGTTTCTGTGGTTCAAGGCCTCTGACGCTCCGTGGCAGCGGCCCCCCTCACTAGGCATACGGCGCACTTGGGACAGAGCGAGGGGACAGCTCTGGTTTACTCTGGTTCGTATCCTTTCTAGTTTCTGTGGTTCAAGGCATCTGACGCTCCGTGGCAGCGGCCCCCCTCAACATGCATATGGCGCACTTGGGACAGAGTGAGGGGACTGCTCTGGTTTACACTGGTTTGTATCCTTAACCAGTTTCTGTGGTGTAAGGCCTCCGGCGCTCCGCGGCAGCGGCCCCCCTCACCAGACATATGTGTGGTGCACTGGACAGAGTGAGGGGACTGCTCGTGCTTACACTGGTTTCTACTTATCACAAGTAATATACAAATCAATGCTGGCATAAAGACGCTCATTACGGGAGTAATGAGCGCCTTTATGCCTTGTTTTCAGTTTTCAGCATCTACATGCAGTAATGCCTACGCATACAGATGCGGAAAGATGAAAATGCTGTGTATGATCTAACATTATTTATTTATTTATTAATTTCAGATGAGAACGGTACATCGCGGGTGTCCTACGCGTCGCTGTTTGCCCGGACTAACGCTCTTGCCCGCGCCATCACAGCCCGCGCGAGGGCAACCGGCACCAACCGGGATGGCGACTACGTGGTTGCTGTGTGCATGCAGCCTACGCATAAGTAAGGATTCTTACATTTTACATCGCGGGTGTTCTATGCTTCTCTGTTTTCCCGGACCTCTTGCCCCATCTATCATGCACGCGCGAGTGCAACTGGTAGCAACCGAGATGGCGACTACGTGGTAGCTGTGTGCGTGCATAAAACCTACGCATGAGTATAAGGAAGGATTATTTACTTATAAGCTTGCCTTTGTATATCCAGTAATTGTTAATTTTTATGTTACTATCTATGATATGTGTTCATTCTATATGTATCATTCCTATCTATAAATAAATAAATAAATATGATCTAACTTGTGTGTGCAATAAAGAATTTTAGAATTCGTTGAGCTGACCTGATTATGAGATCGATAGTTACAAAAAGAAGATGTGTGAGCTTTCGTCAGAGTTTTTCTTACCCGTTTCTCTATTTCAGCACCGTGACCGCGCTCCTGGCAATCTGGAAGGCAGGAGCTGCCTACGTGCCCCTGGAGCCGAGCTTCCCCCAGGCCAGGGTCAACCACATCCTCGCTGATGCGGAGCCAGCGCTTGTTATCTACGATGATAGTGGTAAGCACTTCGGAGCAGAATTAATTTCAAATGAGAACACGCTTTCCACGTCTCAACTGCTTTTTTGGGCAAAATTTACGAAATTTTCGATGATCGCTCCATAGGCGGCCACGGAGATCAATCTCAACGGAGATGTGCGCAGGATATAATAGAAGACAAGATGATTGATATCGATCATCATGTCTTCGAAATCTTTAAATTCTCTAAAAAGATTCGGTTTTTCGCCTTGAATGAAGATTAGGTACTATCAGGTACTATATTGAAGATTGGCCGGAGATGGAACACGCTTTCCCAGAAGGGACGTGTTCACTCTAGAATACATGCACGCAGATCATTAATTCATTTTCACTACATGTGGGCAATAAACTCGCAATCTTCTACGTCGTAGACAGAGCTTCATCCACTAAGCCATCGGGGTTAAATTATTATAACCATTTATGCTGTTACAGTGGTGGTCATATAATTAAGAACGCTGATTTAAAGATTAGATATTTTCAAACTAACCAGTCTAACTAATTGCATGTATTTTTTTGTATAGCTCTCGGTATCGCAAAATTTTTCTATAAGTACTTACGGTACATTCATTTATACACATGGTTGGCTAAAAAATAAATAGATAAACTTTATACATTAGATCTGAACCTAGTATTACTACTCACTGGCTGGTCACATAATTAAGAACGCTGAATAGTTTATTTTTTTATTCAAATTTAAATAGAGAACACTTTGTGGCTCTGTGGTTGTAGGTCACTATTCGTATAATTTTGGCGCCATTTAGTACTGTAAAAGTCTTAAGCCTGATTGCTTCACAAGAAAACAATGGGTAAAAATAAAAGTTGTGATAAATCTACAAGGGAAGGAATAATAAAACTTCGCGAGAAGAATTGGTCGAATAAAAAGATAGCCGACCATCTTCAATGCTCAAAAACGACGGTTTTCCACGCTGTGAAGCATTTTGTAACTTACCAAACCACTTCAAATGTTCCGCGCGTACCTAAACAGAGAAAGACATCGAGATGATCGAAATATCGTTCGTTTGGCAAAACAAAACTCTTTTAAGGGGTCTAATGACCTGAGAAAAGAATATTTTGGTGAAAACAACCCTTTAGCAATCTCGGCACGCACTATTCGAAGGCTTTTGGTAGAAAAAAAGTTAGAGCGGAAGGATAGCAAGGAAGGTGCCCATGTTGAAACGGTGTCATAGGCAAGCCCGGCTTGCATTTGCAAGAAAGTATGATAACTGGACATTTAGACAGTGGAAAAATGTTCTTTTTTCCGACGAGAAAAAGATAAACAGGGTATGCTCTGATGGAAAACGGTATGTACGACGCCTTCCGAATAAAGCATTCGACCCTAAGTACACAAAAGTGACATTAAAGCATGGAGGAGGAAATGTAAAAATTTGGGGGTGCTTTTCTGGACATGGTGTTGGACCTGTTAGGCTGATAGAAGGAAACATGGATCAATTCCAATACAAAAATTATACTGGAAGAAACAATGTTACCTTATGCTGAAGACGTGCTTCCGGTTATCTGGACATTCCAACAAGACAATGATCCAAAACATACCGCAAGCTCCGTTAAAGAATTTCTCACATCGCAATCACTTTCCGACTTAGATTGGCCGGCTAACAGCCCAGATCTAAACCCTATAGAACATCTTTGGTGCAAAGTCAAGAAAAGGGTTTCAAATCGACAGTGTGGTAATTTAAGAGAGCTTAACGACGTTTTCTTAGAAGAATGGAACTCACAACAAAATGTCAAAAATTGATAGAGTCAATGCCCCGCCGGTGTAAAGCAGTAATTAAAAGCCGTTGACATGCTACTAACTATTAATTTTAGTTTAAATGGTATTAAATTGCTTTTTTTCTTTACGTACTTCACACTAAAGTGATTTATTTAATCTAAGTTTCATTTAGAACATCTCTCGAGCGGTTTAATAAATCGTTCTTAATTATATGTCCAGCTTCGTAACTATTTCAATTTGTTACTACAGAGAATAAATAAAATTTGTAATAAAAATAGTAAGTTATTTTATTCTTTATTCCCAATTCCGTTTGCTCTATTCGCTATTTCATACCATAACTAGTTACTTCTAAGAAGGAACACATAATGTCTCAAGGCATGATTAAGTTTAAAAAAACTGGAAATTCAAATCGTTCTTAATTATATGACCTTATATAGCTCTATATATTGTCCATTTTGAATGAGGCATAAACGTATACAAACCGCCCATACTTAACCTAAAATTCACTTTGTTGGCGCGTCCTTTTATACGTAATTTACATTACTTGTCGATTTTAGATCCTCCCTTCAATAAAAATTGCTTACAGTTATATCTGAAACTCGACGCCAAGCAAGTGAGATTTTGTTATTTGTATCGTGGTTTATTTACTAACATGCTCCATGCTGGATGGATAAACCATAGATTACTTACCATTTTAAATTTGTAATTTTTTTATTATGTGCATGTATCTTGTTTTGTCCCACTAATTTAAATTTGAATTGTGTAATCTTTTTAGTATATTTGTGTTATATAATGTTATTTATTACTTATATGTATGTACCTAAATTATAAATTCAATAGATTCATTTGACCAATTTAAACTTGTAAAAATAATTATAATCCTATTCTATTTAAGTTTTAATCATAAGTAACTAATGTAATTGGTAATTTTATCGTGTTAGTTGCTTAATAAATAAATCATCATCATCATCATCATCATCATCAGCCTATATTAGTCCACTGCTGGACATAGGCCTCCCCTAATGAGCGCCATAGCGCCCTGTCTTCAGCTTGACGCATCCAGCATCTGCCTGCAGTCTTTCGCAGATCGTCATCCCACCTGGCCGGAGGGCGTCCTACACTACGTTTGCCGAGTCGCGGTCTCCACTCAAGAACTCGTTTACCCCAGCGGTTATCGGTTCTTCGCGAGATATGGCCGGCCCACTGCCACTTCAGTTTGCTAATTCTTTGAGCTATGTCGATAACTTTGGTTCTCTGTCGGATGTATTCGTTACGAATCCTATCCTTCAGAGAGACTCCGAGCATAGCTCTTTCCATAGCTCGCTGAGCGACTTTAAACTGGTGGACCAGCCCTATCGTGATTGTCCACGTCTCTGCTCCGTAGGTCATGACGGGTAGGACGCACTGATTGAAAACTTTCGTTTTCAAGCATTGCGGTATGGATGACAATAAATAAATAAATAAATACAAATACAAAAATAGATACATTAAATGTGTCGTATTTAATAAAGTCAACAAGCTCTTAATCTGTTTGTAACCTTCTAGCAAACCCATCAATGTTCGCCGGTAGCGGCATCCCAGCCATATCATTTGAGGAGTTGCTCCAGGAAGCTTCCAGCCTGTCCATTGAGGATCCTCAAGACTTGGAGGTCCTGGCTGCTTCGAATGCGTGCAGTATTGCTATTGTGCTGTATACTTCTGGGAGCACAGGTGTACCTAAAGGTATGATAAGAATCCTGCATATTATAAAGATGTTACTGTGATCTAGCGGGAGTGCCTTTAACTATGATACGATACGGAGCCTGTTTTTTTATAGATGTTGCGGTGATCTAGATCATTTTATGTTGGACTTCCCATATTCAAAGATCTTCGTTTAGTTTTTGGCAGAAATTGTTTGACCTTCGTTTGACCTTAATCTCACCTGATGGAAAGTGACGATGAGGTCGACGATATAACATGAAGAATCGTTAAATTAATTACCTACCAAAATAAAAGGGATTCCAAACACCAGACTTGGCAAAACAATCTTCTGCGCTGCCGTACCGATGTTCCAACTACTTTTTTATTTCTGTGATCCCTCTGTATTTGCAGGAGTAGGTAATAAACGCAAGCTCTTACTACATTATATTCTGTTTTAGGAGTCCGCATCCCTTACTCAGCAATCTGCAACCGCCTCTGGTGGCAGTTCCGGACCTTCCCCTACTCTGACACGGAAGTGACCTGTGTGTGGAAGACTGCTCTAACCTTCGTGGACTCTGTAACTGAAATCTGGGGTCCTCTGCTGCATGGACGGACTCTGCTGGTGCTGTCGAGGGAAACTACTAGGGATCCGCAGAAGTTGGTCAGAGTTTTGAGCGAGAATCAGGTACCTACAACCTGTAGAAGGCTACATTATTACCTTCTACATTCTAAAGGTAACAATGGTTAAACATCCTTGAAAAATTCTACGATTATGAATTCTGCCGGATGTGAACTTAATTTAATTGCTAACTTGACTTTTATGTTTAAATAGTTCAATAAATTAATCGGTTTTTAAATTTCTGTTCTTTTATGGAATGTGACCAATTTGCAATTAATCGAAATAAGGTTAAAGTTCTATATCGTGTCATTCATTTATTGAATGAAGGTAAATGTGACCGATTGCAATTAATCGAAATAAAAAAGTTCTTTATCTCAGAAATGGTAGGAAACATATTTTCAGGAAGGCATACGTTTCGAAAATTGAGGTGAAAAGGTGTTTTGAAATTCATTCGTCACCATCTTTATTTCTGTTAAGACTTCGTTCAATTTATGCGAAGAGATGGGATTTAACGGTTCAAGGGGATCTACTAGACTCTATTACTTTACTAACACTATATTTTTGCAGGTGCAACGTCTAGTCCTTGTACCAACACTCCTTCGCTCAATCCTCATCTACCTCACCTTGACGCCTTCAGAGAAGCCTCTAAAGAACCTCAAACTCTGGGTCTGCTCCGGGGAGACTCTCAGCAAAGAACTCGCAGGACAGTTCTTCAAGTCTTTTGGAGACCAGAATGGTTACAAACTGGCGAACTTCTACGGGAGTACGGAGGTTATGGGGGATGTAACGTATTATGTGCTGGAGAAAGCGCAACAGCTGGATTCGTTCACAACAATCCCTATTGGTGAGTTAAGAGTAGATAGATGATGAGAATAGAATGGAAAAATAATTAAAGTATACTTACTGGATGGCACTTTCACACAGCATAAAATCAAACCTTATATATTCATGTAATTTATTGTAATTTTATGCATACAGGTTCTTAGGTGTTGGTAGTCTTAGTGGGGAATAATTATTTTGCGTAGGTATACAATTATTATGCATAATGCTTTAACAACTATACCAGGTACTGCTGCCACCTTTGGGATGGCTCGGCTACACACCAGATTGAAGCTCTCGACTCGATCAAAAGACGCGTTGTTAGACTTCTAGATGATGACTCACTTGCACAGTCTAGCCTACAAAGCCTCGATCACAGACGGCGCGTTGCCTGTCAGTGTTCTGCAAGTATCACTTTGGTAATTGTGCGCAAGCATTGCACGGCACTATCCCATCTTCTCCCTTCCACTATAGGACCAGCAGACGCACAAAATCATACCACCCATTCCTGATTGATAAACCACAGTGTCGAACCAAAATATTCTGCTCAATTTTTATGATGTCCACAGCCAAAGAGTGGAATGAACTTCCTGCGTCTATTTTCCCATTAGAGTACAATCTTGGAGTCTTCAAATCTAGGGCACCTAAATAAGTTCCTTCTGTAAAAGCGTGCTCTATCTTAGGCTACATCTTCGTTTTCTACAAGTAAGTTAGTAGCAAAACGCTTGACCATCACCAATCAAACTAACCTGGAACCTACGGATCATAAACATTTGCCCCGTGCACTGCACCGCTGAAAACGTGATGCGTGTGCGGATGGATGAGTATTTGAAGTTTGAACCGAATTATATATATAATTTTCGTTTGAGATTTCGGGAGTCTATACTTCTATAGCCAAAGTTAAGAGAGGCTATAAAATTAACACTGCGATTTCGACCTACCGGGCATAACCCTGGTCGTACGCCGGGACAAAACTATACCCTGGTCGTACGCCGGGACAAAACTATACGTCCAGCATTATTTATTTATTATTTATTTGACTTTACCAGTGAATCCCGTCAACTCTTTACATTTCTAATCAACTTCTGCTCTCCTGGTACTAAGAGGGTTGATTTCGTTTGCCAACTAGATCCTAACCGCGACCGTCCACAGGTGCTCCACTGGACAACTGCGCGGTATACCTCCTGGATGATGAGATGGTTCCGGTCAGCGAGGCGGCTCCGGGCCAGGTGTGGGTGGCAGGGGGGAACCTTGCGGCCGGCTACGTGGGGGGACAGGGGGCGGCCAGCTTCCAGGACAACCCGCATGCCAAGCATCCAGGTGAGATGGGGATAATTGAGTCAGAGTAAAAAGTTATTGATGATTTTAGACTCTGAGACCACCCTTTTTTGAAATAGTGTTTCTACACAGTCAGCGAGTTCCTCAACGATAGTAATTAAATATTGGAATTATTCTGGTTTTTAGTTTGTTGTTATAACCGCAACAGGAATACATCATCTGTAAAAATTTCAACTGTCTAACTATCACGGTTCTAGATACAGCCTGGTGACAGACGGGCAGACGGAAGGACAACGAAGTCTTAATAATAAGGTTCCGTTGTACACTTTGAACTACGAAAATACCGACCAATCGTCAAATCCTACACCTTTGCATTAGCTCTTAGCTCGCTTTCTTGAGTTTTAAGTCATTATTAGGTCTGTACTCACCATAATTAACACACTATTGATTTGTCCCAGACTTCGGCCGTCTATACCGCACCGGAGACTACGGAGTCCTGAACAAAGGCGTCATCCTGTACTGCGGGAGGACAGACTCCCAAGTGAAGATCCGTGGACACAGGGTGGATTTGCAGGAGGTGGACCGAGCGGTGGCCAGCGTTCCGGGGGTTGATAAATGTGAGTAGATAATGGACTCTATCATCATCATCATCATCAGCCTATACTAGTCCTGTCTGCTGGACATAGGCCCCTATTAATGAGCGCCATAGCGCCCTGTCTTCAGCTTGACGCATACAGCATCTGCCTGCCGTCTTTAGCAAATCGTCATCCAACCTGGTCGGAGGGCGCCCTGCTCTATGTTTGCTGAGTCGCGGTTTCCACTCAAGAACACGTTTACCCCATCGGTTGTCGTTTCTTAGCGAGATATGGACGGCCCACTGCCACTTCAGCTTGCTAATTCTTTGAGCTATGTCGATAACTTTGGTTCTCTGTCGGATGTATTCGTTACGAATCCTATCTTTCAGAGAGACTCCGACTCCGACATGGACTCTATAATAACACCCAACTCTTTCCGCGGGTAAAAAAGTTTATTTCAACATTGTGTTAAGCCAACTTTGGGCATAAATAAATAATAATACAGAGAACGAAAACTCGAAAATAAACGTAAACCTGTTTCAAAATAGTTTAGTTATTTGACAGTTGAAATAAATTTATTTTCTAAATTTATTTGTAACCCTTTATAGTTTTTCTATAATAAATAACCCTTGTGCTAAAATAAGTCTGTTCCTAGCAAAATCTTTTGAAGCAAGCTTTAGGCTGTGCCCAGACTTGAGTGAGTCACGAGAGAGACAAGGCAGTATTTTCTCCCTTGTTGTTTGCGCGTCTTCATAATTTTTGTAAAGCAATAGTCTGTCATTGTCATGTAAAACTCTCGTGACTCAAATCTCTGCTCAGACTTAATTACAAGCCAACAAAAGCCTATACTAATAAAGTCCTGTTTTTCCATTAATCAGGTGTAGTCCTCTGCTACGGCCTAGACCAGGGCAACCCTGAGATCCTAGCCTTCGTGACCCTGGACCCTGGCGCCAGAATCGCAGCTCGTCATGTAGAGGCCAGCCTGAAGACTCGACTGACTAGCTATATGATACCACAGGTAAGGTGCAACTTCTTCCGCTAGTGGACAAAAAAATTAAGTGAATTAGGATCAATTGCACTTTAGTTCTTTTTTGATAGTAATTAACTATTTATCAAGCTGTTTATATAGTAAAAGTTTGACTTGTCCAAGTGCTTATTTTGTAATTCTAAAGAAATAAACGATTTGACGCTGACTCTGACTCTGTGGTGCTGGCTTAGAATTAACACCACCCCAAGTCTCCCTCGGGTGTCATAAGACTTTAATGTCCAATCCAATTTTTTATTCTGTTATATTGTAATTTAAATTGTTTTAATCTGTTATATAATTTTAGCTAATGTAATTTAATTCTAATTTTTAACTTGAAAAATGTTTGTACGATCTGCAGGTATTTGTTTAGGGCGTTCTGGATGTTTTCTATAAATAATTAAAAAAAAATCTATGTAGTGTATTGTAATAATAGTACCCATACCACAAGCTCTGCTTAACTTGGGGCTAGGTTATGCTGTGTGATTTGTCCCACATTATTTCCCTTACGAAAGTATGGTAACCAAGAGAATTTTATCTTTTAAAATACCACCAACAGACTTGTAGGTTACTTGATTTTTCTCGAAATTTTGTTTACTATGTAAGTTTCAAATAATAAGTATTTTTGTAAAAATTTAATACTTAGATATTTTTGTGATTACCAGGTAATCGAAATAGAGAGCGTCCCGTTATTGGTGAACGGTAAAGTTGACCGGCAAGCACTGCTGAAGATGTATGAAAACACAAACAACAACGGTAAGGATATAACACTCATATTTTGATGTCAAATACTATTAAGTATATTTATTCTGTGCTAAAGTTCTAATTGCATGGGCCATGGCTTAGCAAGCATGAACAAAATCATCAAAATGGTCACTGAACGCCTAAACATTATTTGGACCAACTTTTTGTTTGAGCCTTTTTTAATTTTGATTGGTTCGATAAATACTAAATTTCCTCTGTGCCTCTATGGGTTATTATTATTATTGTAGACTGGCAACATATATTTTCTCTATGCAATCGACACACTTGCCAACCGGTGCGTGTACAGATTATGCAAACTTTTGACCGATTTTGAGAAAAAGCAACCAAAAGCCCATCCGTGGCGCCTTGCCAGTCCGGCGTAAATTTTGACAAGTACGCGTACTTATTACGTTTCATTAACGGACTCTGTTACTCGTGACGCCAATCACAACCCTGCCAAATTAGGTCCTGACTGAAAACCATTGTCTTTATCGACCTCGGTGGGTAATGACGTGGCGGTGTGGTGCAGTTAGATAGTAAAATACTAAATATTTTTACCCTTGGGACTCTACACGTCTTGGTACTTAATACACGCTTACAATATGTTTAAAATTTTAAATCCAAAGGTTTATGTTTTTATGAGAAATAAGAATTTATTCGTAGCCACACACCTTATACTAACAATAAAGCATATACAAAATATACGTAACTAAGATATATAAACCTTTGGATTTAAATGTTGAAACATATTCTAAGCGTGTATAGTAGTCGAGTCCCAATCCCAAGGGTATAAATAATTGGTCTTTCACTATTTTTTTCATTATTACGTAGGTATATTTTTTTGTATACATATAAGTTGTGTGTGGCTATGAATAAATTGTTATTTCTAAACGTTTCACTATGAGGGGTGTGGTATCATGTTAGGAGTTCTATTACACCATACTTACATGTTGTATTTTTGTCGGTTTTTTATCGGACGTATCGTATTATACGGATCACTGCAAGCGCCACTGCCGGTTAAAGCTACGATTGCTACGGCGTAGAGGGAAAACTTTCTCCAAAGATTTCCCTCTACGCCGTAGCAATCGCTACGACGTAGCTATTGTCGTAGGTTTTGTCGTCTTTAATCTTTGCACGTAACTTTTCATTCCACCTCAGCGAGGAAATGACTAAATAAAAAAACAAACTTCCTCGTCGCTAGAATCACCCATTTTAGTTTTTTCACTTGTTTTCAAGTTTCTTGTTTTTAATATAAGGTTTAACAATGACGTGAAAAAATGCCGCGTAAAGAACCGCGTACAAAGCAAATTGAAAAAAGAACACCAAGAAGGTTCAGATTCTGAGTTTTTAACAAATTAAAAACAAGTTGTATGATATATTCGGCACCATAGAGGTAGCAGTAAATAGGTTTAATGTTTTTTTTAATTCACAAACTTAGTGCACACGATGTTCTAAATTCAATTTACTTTATCCTCTAGAGAATAAAAACGGCTTTTCCACTCAGATATTGAAGATTAAAAATACTCTTTCCGAGATGGTGGGATGAAAAATATTTTATCATTGGTAAGCTTATATTTCATTGAGTGACATAGGCTATATTTTATCCCGGAATTCTCACGGGCACGGGAACTACGCGGGTGAAACCGCGAGGCGCTGCTAGTTGATATTTTATTTTATTTTTTAAGATACTGAACGCGCCAAATTTATCGCCTTTTCAAATCTTTGTAAAAATAAAATGTTTTTTTCATCAACAAAATTTTACAAAGATTATGATCCGTGCTCTGAAGTATAAAATACCTGTAATAAGAGGTAACGCTCTTACATAACATACGTTTATTTTATATAGCGTAAAGTTTCTTACAAAAACGAGTTCCGTTTGTAAGTTGGTATGTTTGTTTCTTGACAGTGGTATTCAGATGTTGCCAACACTAAACTGGACTAATTTGACAGAACTAAAAATGTCGCTGTCCCTATCTTAACGTTCAAAACAATAAGGATGGCATCATTTTTAGTCCTGTCAAATTAGTTTAGTCAAGTTTTGGCAAAAACTGAATAGACACCATTGTTATTATAATGTACTAGCTGCGCCCTGTGGCTTCGCACGCGTTGTTTCTATGGAAACGTTTAATGGTTATTTCAATCCCACGGGGACTGATTTATGGGATAAAAAGTAGCCTATGTTTGAATCCAGGATTAGAACTATCTGTATCTAAATTTTCAGCCCGATCCGTTCAGTAGTTTTGCCGTGAAGAGGTAACAAACATCCATCCATCCATCCATCTATACATCTATACAAACTTTCGCATTTATAATATGGCACTGAGTGCACACCTGCAGCTGTAAGCAATGTTGTGTAATGTTATTTCAATGTTATTTCCTTTTCTAACTGTGTAATTTATTGTAAATTGTACCGATATGGACCATGCCGGTCTGAAATAAATGATTTTTATTTTTTTATTTTAATATTAGTGTGATTAATTCTAACCTCATTCTACAGACGACTCAGAAATCCCTCTCGAGATCGACTACACAGGCGTGGATCCCGCTTCGCTCGACAAAGCGCGGGTGCTCTTCGAGACAGTGGGCGCAGTCCTCGGCCGCGCCGCCCGGGGAGCCCTGTCGACGCGCGCGGGATTCTTCGAGCTCGGAGGGAACTCTCTGAATTCCATCTTTACTATCACACAGTTGAGAGATAAGGGCTATTATATTGGTAAGACATAATTTTTTTATTTTAATTAGTACAGTGCACATTAATTAGTTACTTCTAAAGAATGAGCCCAGGGGCCTGATTCCACTAACACAATCGCTTCACTATGACAATATTATCGCTTCATTATCGCGTTACAATCGCCGCCATTGACACCTTTTGGTATTCTACTAACACGATCTTTTTTTGTTTATGCCATATCTATGACTATTACGATTATGATTATATGCCCCACCACATTATTGACACGATATTATAAGTCATAGAGATTGTAATCTTATGGTATTGGAATACCAAATAAATTTACGACTAAATCTCTATCTTAAGCGTATGGCGCCATTATGGCATTTTCTTTAAAAAATAGTGGAATTATTCCCCTGGTATGATTATGATTACAATGTAGGCTAATGAGTAATTTAAATTTAACTTAAATTGCTAGCATAGCTTAGCTAAGAATGTGTTCACTTACACCTTTTCATATTGTCTCTATGAAAAATTTATAGGAAGACACTTTGTTCTTGTGTTCTTTAGTTTGTTTACACTACATTTCACTGCAGTAACTCAAAAGTTTTTTTCCGTTTGAGACTTCTTATTAGGTCTGTATTGTCAAGGAGCTGGATGGCCTCGACGTTAACATGATGATGAAGCCTAAGTTGATGAGCTTCTGCGTATTTTTGGATAGCTTCAGCGACGAACTCGATGTTGAGGACCCGGTGGAGATCGTCATTTCCGATGCACCAGGGTACCAAGCTATAAATAACTAACTGTTTGAAAAAAATAATAACTATTAAATAATATTAAATGAATTAAATCTATAGTATTTACCGTTGAAACAATTGATCTACTGCTGACTGTTGCAAACAATCTATAGGTACCTCAACTGATCCATATCAATACCAGTCGGAAGCGTAAGTAGTTATAATAAAGCTGTTAGTTTTTTTGTTTGGGTCAAATCCAGTAATCCTAATTTAACCTTCTTCCTCTTGACGGACTGGTCTGAAATTTCGTACCTTTAGTATGTATATGTATATAGTACGCACCTTTAGTAATGATGTTTATATTTACATACAAAAAACTTAGAAAATAAAGACGTGTGGTTCTCGGGGACTGCCGCGGTAAAGCTATTGCTTAACATTTTTTATCAACTTATGATACAACATACAACCAACGCCACCTAGAGGCGAGTTGCTGAACTAAAGAGACGAGCGTGATATTTCAAAAAGCCAATAAAAGTTCTGCTATTCATCGATAGATGGCAAAACTAAAAAACACCACCGCTGTGCCGGTCGGAGTGGGGGGTGTTAGGTTATTTTCGTTACGCAATTTCTGGATTCGGTCTCCACGCTCAAGGCCCGCGATAGAAGCTATGCAATAGCTTAAAAACAACGGGGTGGGTTTTGTGGTGCTCCCGGAACTAGCGACATCTTCTTTTAACTTAGTGAACTATTTACATAGGTAGCTTACAATGTAGTTCCAATTCATATAAATGTAAGCGGGTTAACTACGAACCTTGTTGGAAGTGCTCGAAAGGGATGCGGAACCCGCACTCGCCCTGAAGATGTCCCTCGTTAAGAGATGAAACGTTGGTGTTCTCCTAACACAAACAAGGTTTGTAGTTAACCCGGTTAAATTCATAATGAATTCGTCAAAATACAAATGTTTATACAGGGTGGGGCAAATTTTTGGCCCCTTAAGGGTAGCTACCGTTTCTGTTGTAGTTAGAAGGTTGTGTTCTTAGAAACCTTCTGTTTTATTTTGATGAAAAAAATATTGCCATTTTTAGTTTTTTGAAAAAATGTCCGGTTCGCCTAAAAAATTACATTTGTGAAAAAAAACTAGTTGGTCTTAATCGACTATATTTCCAACCAGGAACACTTTTCCCAAAGTAACATACCAAATCAAATCGTAAGTTTTGGCAAAAATTAGAAAAAAAACCATTCCCATACATTTTCTATGAAAAAAGGAGTAAGTTAAAACAACAATGTCACTCATTCAATGGTTCTTAATTTAATCTCTTATGTACGTACTTTTTTAAGTTGGTAGGCTAAATTTAAACACACGGGAAGCACCAGCTTTCATATGAATAAAGAATCATACAAATCAGACCACCCAGTCAAAAGTTCTGAGGTAACTAATATAAAAAAAAACAGACAAAATAACGAAAAATTGAGAACCTCCTCCATTTTTTGAAGTCGGTTAAAAAAGTGCGCTAAACAAAATTTTACAAAAAAAACAGTTACTTCGACTTATCTAGGTATTTTGATTGGGGTCAGATAATGGTGCGCAAAAATGGCTGGTATTCATCATCATCATCATCCGCAGCCCGACTTCACCCACTGCTGGGTATAGGCCTCCAAACTTTGGTGCAACTCCACACGGTCCTGAGCCAATCTCATCCAGGTTCGTCCCGCAATGTTGGATATATCGTCTGCCCATCTTGCCGCTGGACGCCCGACGCTTCTGTAACCCGGGGGGTTATGCTCTATGACCAATTCAACGTCTTACACAGATACGTCAAGATATCAGCGGGGAATGGGAAAAAACAGGGTGGTTATGCTCTATGACCAATTCAACGTCTTACACAGATACGTCAAGATATCAGCGGGGAATGGGAAAAAACAGGGTGGTTATGCTCTATGACCAATTCAACGTCTTACACAGATACGTCAAGATATCAGCGGGGAATGGGAAAAGACAGGGTGGTTATGCTCTATGACCAATTATACGTCTTACACAGATACGACAAGATATCGGCGGGGAATTTGGCAGCCATTCAGTTTGCCCCTTGCTCCACCTGTCGTCTTGTCTCCGTGCAAGTGGTATTATATATTTATAATTTCTTGCAGAAATCAGTGACTTCCTCGGAGCTGCTAACCTCGGCGAGGTGCTGGCCTGCCTCAGCACCAACCCTGACTGTGACCACGACGGAGTGGAACTATTCAGGAGTGAACCTATGAGGGATGACCATAAAGATAATGTCATTCAGTAAGTGTACCTTGAGCTGTGTGGTGCTGGCTTAGAATTTGAACCAACCCAACGCATCCCGTGGGTGTCGTAAGAGGCGATTAAGGCATATTCACCGGGTACGGGCAGCAGGGGTGTACTACGGCATCTCGACACACGCTATCCCGACAGAAAACAAAACGTGAACGCAATCTCGACACACGGAATCTCGACAAAACAAATAACATAAATTTATGTTATCTGAACGTTATAGCGACGCACAGAATCCCGACAAATCATAATGGTTCTCTGACAAACCGACTAATAACATTAGATGCCTGCAGAAAAATTCTACCACTGAACTGCAAACCCCAACCCGCATGCCCAGCGTGGGAATTATGGGCATGGGTAATAAGATACGCCAATAAGGCGCTCTTCTGGGGGAGGCCTGCGTCCAGTAGTGGACCAATACAGGGTATTGTGTGTGTTTGTGTGTGTGTAAGTGTACCTACCTAATATTTAGTCCAAAGATTTTAATCGTTAGTTAAGGGCCTTTTCCTCCGTGAGACAACGCCTTTGTTTGTTGCCAAGCGAAGTGAGTGAGCTCTCTGATTTGGAATTGGAAAATTGTGTGTTTTGTGGTTCGTTTTATGTCGCCGCTGGAGGTCGCATGATGACATCAGCTGTAATTTTTGACATTAGAAGTCATATTTGTCAATCATTGTCATTAAAAAAAAATTTAGCAATAAAAACGAGTACCTTAAGCAAACTATTTTGGTTGGCAAAAGTTTCCTCAAAACCCTAGAGAGGAATAAAATAGCCATTAAAAAAAACTATTTGGGATAATTCTAATATTAAGAACAGAACGGATACCTTAGCCCCCATACAAACGTACTTCCCGCTTCATTTGGAAACTACGTTTCCGATCGTATTGAAATTTTGCATACATAATCGGATGACAAATAGCTATGTTTGTAGTGTTTTCGTTTTTTAAAAAACATTATGATATTTGAATGAGAGTGAAACTAATTTGCCATATTTTGACCACCAAATCGAGTCATTTTCAAGCTATTTTTTATGCATGTTAGACACCTTTATTCGAAAATCTGTCACACTGCAAACATCCTAAATATATTCACCATTAGAAATAAACAAAAATATTTCTGAAATCAGTCGATTATTCAAAATGAATCGCAAAGTACGAAAAAATATAAAAAAATGAGAAATTCCGTCAAATTTCTGCAACCGCTCGCTCAAACGCGGGGGGCAATGCGACACAGGGAGCACAATTCCAAAATAAGGCGAATGCCGCGGAATGGCCAACACAATGCGATTCTACATGAAACAACAACCAATTCACTCGGGCCGGCCGCTGAGATTTGGGAGGGGTTCGTAGCCTTCTTAAGGTACCTACTTACTTAGTAAGAATTGGACGAACTGCGTTTGGATTCTTGACGAACCGCCTATTGGACGAAACGCTTACTAGACAAAACGTTATGGACGAAAGAGTCAGAGTCAGAGTCAAATCGTTTATTTTTTAGACTTACAAAATAAGTATTTAGGTACTTAGACAAGTCAAATTTTTATTTTATAAACAGCTTGATAAATAGTTATTACTATCAAACAAGAAATAAGGTGCAATTGACCTGTTTCAAATATCTGAAAACGTCGAATATTTTATTTTCGTCTCCCCATTCCAGAATGATAGTATCCTCATTCTACGAGAAGGCAGAACTGGAACAGTTCCTGAAGCAAGAGATCCAGGTGCAGGACTACGCTGACCTCATCAGCGGGATCTGGTCGGCGCTGATCAACGCTGGACTCAGCGTGGTGCTGGCTGACGGTAAGCATAGTTAAGCGAGTCCACTGCTGGACGACGGTTCCCCTTCTGTGACATAGCGGACCTGTATGCCGAGTGTGAATTGCCTGATTACTATTTATTTATTCAAATGTAACGCTAGCAGCGTATACATCAAGCATTTTGTTTTAACTTAGTATCTAGGCAGGTTCTAATATACAGGGTGGGGCAAGGGTGGGGCAAATTTTTGGCCCCTTCAAGGTAGCTCTCGTTTCTTTTGTAGTTAGAAGGTTTTGTTCTAAGGAACCTTCTGTTTTATTTTGATGAAAAAAATATTGTCAATTTTAGTTTTTTGAAAAAAAGTACGGTTCGCCCAAAAATAAATATATATACCTATATAAATATACGCTTATAATATACTATAAAGTTGCGTTAACTTTATTTTCTATGAAAATGTCAAAGTTATATTAACTTCCCGCTGGAGCAATGACACATTTCCATAGAGAAAAGAGTAACGCAAACTTTGTAGTTAACAGTATGGCAACACATTCAACTTTCCTACTGAACATGAAAATTTTGGATGTTTGAAAGTTGTTGTTTTGAAAACTTTCGACTAACTTTCAATAGAAAAAAGACGTGTGGCACTCGGGGACTGCTGCGGTAAAGCTATTGCATAGAATTTTTTATCCCAATGCCACCTAGAGGCGAGTTGCTGAACTAAAGAGACAAGCGTGATATTTCAAAAAGTCATTAAAAGTTCTGCTATCCATTGATAGATGGCAAAACTAAAAAGTATCACCGCTGTGCCGGTCGGAGTGGGGGGTGCTAGGTTATTTTCGTTACGGAATTCCTAGATTCGGTCGCCACGGTCAAGGCCCGCTATAGAAGCTATGCAATATCTTAAAAATAATTTACAAAATGTAACAACAGGTACACATAAAGTTAAGTAACATTTTCTTGTAATACTAATTTCAAATAAATTATTTTATATTTTAAGACGGCAAAAAAGCTAGCTAAGTGCTCACAGAGAATAATACTGACATAGCTATATCTAACCGAATCCTATTGTTCCCTAGAAACCGGCCACCCAGTAGCAGTTGCCCTAAACTTCGATGCGCGAGATGAGCCGGAGGTAGAGTTGAGTGGAGGATTATCCAAGATCATGGGCTTTTTGGAGATGGTGGAGTCTTCTGTGAGGGACTCCATGTTGCCCAGTGGGAAAGGTACGGTAAATTTTTTTATTTCTAAATTTCTTCAAAATCTCCATTCTAAAGCCTTAAATAACATAAGTCGGGTACAATTACTAGTTTAAATCGTACTTTCCAGGCACAGTCCTCCATTCCTTCATGATGGCGACGTCAGAGGCTTTGAGTTCTCGCGACAACGTGTCCGCCATCAGAGCCCTAGAGACAGCGACCATGCGACTGGCCAAGGAGAGAGGCTTCAAAGGAGTATTTACTACGAACACCAGCCCGCTTACACAGGTGAGTTCCTACCCCAGACCTCTTTGTAAGTGACCATGCGACCTCTTTGGTATGGTCTATGAGTTCTCACAACAATGTGTCGGCTGAGTTCATATAGTACTAGGTGTCTGCCATTAGAGCACTGGATACAGTGACCATGCGACTGGTCAAGGAGAGAGGCTTCAAAGGAGTACTACGAACACCAGCTCGTTTACTTTTTCATCACAGACAGTCGCTATGGTATTATCTACATGAGAATGCGTTGCTGCGAAGCTGTTCGAGTGTGGAGAGCAAAGCACCTACACACATACACAGTGGGGTGGGGGTCGCTTTGTTCGCAGCGTGAGGGTTTGCGGCTCGCTCCGCACGGTGCCTTGGGAAAAAGAATTTATGAGTACGACGACAATAAGTCCGCTCCTTTGATAGCTTTGGGGCCAATCACGACGGATGAAGAAAGTATTTTTATCCGACTACCAACGAAGGAGGGTTATGTAACCCTTTGTTTGTTTATATGTATGTATAGCTGATTTTATGTTCCCACGTAGCTCTGAAAGTACTCGTTCGATTTCAACAAATGAGGTACCTATCGATTGATTGGTCCTGTCGCAATAACCTGGTGGTTATAAGGCATATGACGTCAGACGATACTAATTAGGGGGGTCTAACGAGATAGCGGTCGAAAACGTAATTATTAAAATAATAAGCACAATCGGTGAACGCCGTAGTTTTAGTTTATTGCAACTTGTTTAACTAGTTATTTATTTATTTCAATTGACAACTTGGAGGTTATAATTTAGTTTTCTTTGTCCACAGCAACTCGGTAGCGACGTCTTCGGCTTCCAAACCCTGCTGGACTACCAACTGAACCAATACGTAGACCCAAACGGAGTCAGGATATTCGGCGCAGCGTCTGACGAAATGCGCGCGGTCGTATGTTGGAAACCCGTGGAATAACCGCCGTTTTGTGTTGTACGAAACGTCAAAAGTAGCTGAACAGGGCATGTATATTTTCAAATATTGGTAGGAATGTGCCACAGGCTGTTTATTTATTTTTGTCGTTGCCGCTACATTCCCGAAATGAAGAGGTATTATATTTGTAAACACCTTTAAAAGAAAGACACATTTAGATGTTTAACCGAATGCAGTGTTTAAAATTTTGTTTTGTTTTATAGGTTAGGTTATTTTGCATTAAGTTGGTATGTTTTTAAAAATTACCTAGGTATTTATGTGAGATTTTTTCAGAGCCAGTGTTTCTCAAACTTTTGATGGGTTTAGAATAGTTTCTCGTACGGTCAAAGTACTACTGATAGGTTCCACAGGACCCTTTGATTTTTGATGACAAATTAAGCTTAATTATGTAGATTTATAAGTTAAAGGAAAATAAGTTTTTAGATTAGTATTTTCAGAATTATTGTGATATTTATTAATGTGAAAAAATATCTACAATAATGATTAAATCATTAAGTGATATATTTTATTTACACTTTATAAACCACAATAAAACACAATGTGAGAGTGGATGTCCACGTGCTATTCTCGTCTTGGGGTGATTATATCCCTCATGTACTCAGGATTCTAGTGACACCCTCGCTTCGCTCGTGAGCTATTCTAGAATGCCGAGTTGCGTTCGGGATTCAAAAGACGTCGCAACGTAAGATACTGCTTTATGCCCTTTGTGCATAATCTACTATTATGATAATACCTTACTACTATTTAGATGATAATATTGTGACTGTGATTAAGTTAGATTAAGGAAAGGCAAGTTATTTATAAAGCATTCTACAACTCATTAAGAATTTAAGCGGGTTAAATACGAACCTAGTTTGTATTGCAAATACATCGCTTACATTCACTATTATTATTATCATCAACCTATTTAGTCTTTTGCTGGACTGAGGCTTCCATTAATAAGCTCACATTTATAATGAATTCGTTGAATAATGAAATATTTTCTGGTTTTCTAAAATAATAAACTATTCACCAAGATGATTGATTGTCCTACACTTTTTAATTAAATTGTAACGAAACATAAAGGTCCAGTTATGAACTGGTATAGGCTTCTAATGTTTTTATTCTTTAAAAGTTGTTTATTTATCATTTAATTTTAACATCGTAGATTAACTAAATACTATTTAGAAACTTACTAAGTACTAGATGAAATATTAATAAGTACTCAACAGGCTAGAGACGCCTTTAAAAGTATTTTGATAAAAGTTGCCTATGATGTTGATGACGAAACAGAGATAGTAGCACGTAGCTAGCGTTAGATCTCTTGTTATTTATTTCGATTTAAGTTCAAATTGTTATGTATCTTTTAAGAGCTTTATTTAATAAATTTTCATGACAGAAATTTGTTTTTGTAATTATGATAATCGACCTTTATTACTTATAATAAAACCATACTTTTTTTGTATTTTTTTTACTTTTAGTAATCGAATAGGTACTTAAACAAAAAAACGCACTAATATTATAAAAGTAAAAGTTTAGATACATAGATGGTTGTTACCTTTTCACGCCAAAACTACTCAACGGATTGCAATTACATTTTGCATACAAGTAATTCTAATCCTGGAATCAAACAGTCTATTTTTCATCCCATGTATCAGTTCTCATGGGATATAATATGAATCACCTTTATACATTTCCATAGAAACAACGCGTGCGAAGCCACAGGCAGAAACAAGTAGGTAATAAATAATGCAAAAGAGTGAAATATAATAGTAATAATGACGTCTTCTTTCTCTCTCTCTCCATATATTATTGTGTGCCCAGAAGACTCTCGGCACACAATAATCTATGGAGAGAGACTGTAGACACAGTGATACTTAAATAGCTAAATTTTATACACCTAAAGAATGCAATAAATTATTTGACCATTTTTGAAATGAAAAGGTACACTAGGTAAGGTATACTAATTGTGTGATAATATTGAAATCCATTTTTACTAAACATCAATTTATTCAAAAGATTACAATAGCTACACTTACCCTTAATAGTGACAAGAAAATCGGTAAAATATATCATGAATATTGACTATGAATAATTGATAATATGGTTAAATTCTAATAAATATACTTATGACTAGAAACTATTTAAACAATATTGATAATATTTATATATAAATATTTATTCACGTATTTAACAACTATTTATTACGTACCTACGTATTGTAGAAATGCGATAGTAATACTGATTATTTCATTAATAAGATACCTTCTAAGGTACTAAAAGTACAGCATATTTACGGTGAGTATTATGTCCAAATCTATTATAGCGATATTATATTATTCTAGTGTAGGCACTAAAATCTAACACATTGCTATTGATTATGAATGTAAGCGGGTTAACTACCTTGTTTGTGTTGGAAGAACACCAACGTTTCATCCCTTAACGAGAGACATCTTCAGGGCGAGTGCGGTTCTAGACGCGCGCGTTTCGCATTCGAGCACTGCGGATAAGCGCGCGTTAAGCGCGTCACGTGGTAGGTTCCATCCAACCTCTGTCTCTGTTGAAGTTGGGCGATCGTTCTATCTCTATCGTCTCGGTTCGTAGTTAACCCGCTTACATTCATAATGAATTCGTCAAACTACGAAAGTTTCTATAGTAACATTGCTATTGCTATACAAAGCGGAGCAATGCACAATGCGCGTCTTGTGGACGCTTTTGACTGGTATTGATGTGGATCAGTTGAACTACCTGTAGATTGTTTGCAACAGTCTGCAGTTAATTCAATTGTTTTATTTGTTAGTTCTCACTTGTTTCAACAAATAGGTTGTAATTTGTTTTATCCTAATCTGAGTGTAATCAACAGATTGCCTTAGTTAATTCTAAATCTAAAATTCGTTCAATAATGTTCTGGAGAGGTTTAATAGTGCATTCTGCCAATAATTTAGCAGAACCAAGTCTTGACAGGCGGTTGTCCGCCCGCCGTTACCTCATGTCAGATGGCAACACCGAACTTCGCCAGATCCGGCACATCGATATCATCTAATTCCGCCTTCATGGAGATATAGCCACTCGAATCGGGCTTGATCGGCACGTAGTCTTCAGTTCCATCATTGACATCGAGAATCGGTTCCTTCAAGATCGGGATATCGAAATCGGTTGTAATGTTAGCATCATTTAGAAGCTTCAATGATTCTTCAAGAGCTAAGCTTCGGTGTTCTGGTGTATGGCCGCTGGTTGATGGGGTGTCGATGGTGGATTTGCGGTGGTGAAGGGTGTTGGTAGCTGAGCCCATGTATGGCGGGGGATGAGGGCGGTTGTAGTTGCCGGCTAAGTTGCTACTGGATTTTGGACTGTATGGACGGGCTAGGCTGTTGTTGGGGCTGAAAATTTGAATAAATCTCTTAACCAAAATCTTCTTGTCTTCAATGTTACTTTGGGATCAATATTTTTATTGGTAGTAACTATGTGAATATGTCTAAAATCTTACCTGACTCCTTGTTGACTCTTTTCGCTGTTATTATCAACCTGAGTCTGATCGGTATTGCCAGTATTGTATCGACATTGTTCAACGTTGCCAGATCTATGTGCTCTGAAAATATAATGTGTGGTAAAATAAACTATTGCAGATAATGTAACGCTTAGCGAAAGAATGATTAGTCATTTGAAACCGACATGCTATTTATAATTTTATTAATATTATGTTAAAGCATATTAATGTTCGGCTTAGTACAAATTGAAATGTTTTAATTTTTATGAACATTAATTAAATATCTAAATATACCAAACCTCCTACTTCTATAGTCAATACAAATGTGAAATATGTTTTCGAAGAAATTATTCGAAACAGGATCCCTGGAATTAGACACAAAGACAGAACATAAGTAATTTCAAACTACAAACATAAAAGTAACAGAAAAGAAAAGCTAATAAAACAAAAGAGAAGAAATGAAAATTAAAATACAAGTTACTAATTACGAAACGAAAACTACTCAAAGAAAAATAGCCTGAAAAACTCACGAAAGTTTACTCACATAGCAGCTTGATGGTAACACGCAACGGTAGTCAAAGCAGCTATCGACAACAGAAACAGCAATATCGGTATTGCCAACACCCCCAATAACTGTTTAGCGTAACTTCTGGAAGGCAACGCATGCCTGCTAGGTGCCGTCCAAACATCATCGTCTGAAGCTATATAAGGGTTGTTCTTGCTTTTATTTGGTATTTCGGTAAGGTATTCAATGTGCTCTGTTTTACGCTCGTGGTAGATCGTGTTGTACTGAAAAGGGAGAAAAAGGACATTGTAGGTTGGGTCTTTAATATTGGTGCAAAGTGAAAAAAGTTTGAGAATCTCTCATACTTGGCATCAAGGCCTAGCTTACCTTCTTTTTAAAAGAAACTCAAAATAGGCTTATCGAGAGAGCACTACAAGGCCGAGTACTTTTTCGATAAAGAAATGTGATGTCTATAACAAAATTATTTATTTTGTTATAGACATTTTGATGTAAATCATTGTTAATTAATGTATTATTTAATGGATTGCTTATTATTTATTTTCTTGAATAGAATTTATTTTCCATGTACACGACAATTTATAATTAATTAGTGTTTAAAATTGTATTGAAAGTGTTAGTAGGTACCTCAATTTATTCTTGGCTTTTAAACAGTATTTTACCGACAAAATGACTATCTGACTACCAAGGTATCTTACCAGTTCAAAACTGCACCAGTCGAGCGTCAAACCCGCATCCCTGAACAGTCTCTCGCGAGTTGTTCTCTTGTACTCTCTAGGACAGCTCGGCAGGCGGGACAGAGGACGGACTTCCTCACGCAATTCCTTCAGGTCGAAGGAGAAAGGCTTCGAGCTGCCTAGGCGGACTACTAACCTACAACAAATGTTTAGAAAATATTATAAAAAATAATTATGCATGTAAGCGGGTTAACTACGCACCTATGGTTTATCCATTTTGAATGAAGCATGTTATTAAACAAAGTACGACACAAATAACAAAATCTCACTTGCTTGGCGTCGAGTTTCAGATATAATTGTAAGCAATTTTTTATTGAAGGGATCTAAAATCGACAAGTAATGTAAATTACGTATAAAAGACAATAAAACAAACCCCTGTGGTTTACCTAGTGTTATTATTAGTTTTCTATGTAATGTTATTTTAAGTTGATAAATAAATAAAAAAAAAAAAAAAAAAAAGGACGCGCGAACAAAGCGAATTTTAAGTAAAGTATGGGCGGTTTGTTTACGTGTATGCTGCATTCAAAATGGATACGATATAGTTTGTTATCTAAGTGTGCTTATTTTGTAAGTTTAAAGAAATAAACGATTTGACTCTGATTCTGACTCTGTTGGAAGAACACCAACATTGCTGTGTAGGCCTGCACTACGCCAGTGCGCGCAAGGACGCAGTTCAGGTGTTAATAGGTAAAGAGTTCCTCTTAATTATCTGCAGTCTGTATTGCGCATAAGATTACAATCTCTATGACTTATAATAGCGTGTCAATAATGTGGTGGGGCATATAATCATAATCGTAATAATCATAGATCCTCTTAATTACCTGTAGTCTGTATCATTAATGCGCATGAGATTACAATCTCTGACTTATAATAGCGTGTCAATAATGTGGTGGGGCATATAATCATAATCGTAATAATCATAGATCCTCTTAATTACCTGTAGTCTGTATCATTATTGCGCATGAGATTACAATCTCTATGACTTATAATAGCGTGTCAATAGTGGTGGGGCATATAATCATAATCGTAATAATCATAGATCCTCTTAATTACCTGTAGTCTGTATCATTATTGCGCATAAGATTACAATCTCTATGACTTATAATAGCGTGTCAATAATGTGGTGGGGCATATAATCATAATCGTAATAATCATAGATATGGCATCAACAAAAAAAGATCGTGTTAGTATAATACCAAAAGGTGTCAAGTCAATGGCAGTGATTGTTACGCGATAATGAAGCGAAAATATTGTCATAGTGAGGCGATTGTGTTAGTGGAATCAGGCCCCAGGAAACGTTCGTCTACTCACCCTTCGCCATCCTCAGGCTTCAGTGGCAGTCTAGCACCCATATCGATGGCTGAAGCCAGGAACGTGCAGTACAGATCTTCATGGCTCTCCAGCCATAGTTTCGCACGGAGAATGTCTTTCAGGCGTGTCATGCTGGAAATTACAGAATCAATCATCAAAGATCCTGCCAGTCAGCTTTGAGGGTCAACTGAAACATCAAGTTATCCTCATACTCACAACAGCCTATAATGGTCCACTGCTGGACTCAGGCCTCCCCGGATAAACGTCTTATTGACTTTTATCTCATGGTAATCCCGCGTGGGGATTGGGTATTACCCATAATCCCCAAGCGGGATTGTAGTTTGATGGTAGAATGGTTTTGCAGGGACACATTACATACCCGCGGGAAGAATGAATGAATGAATGAACACTTTTATAGTACATACAAAATAAAATAACATACATCTAAATAAAACAAATGAAATAAAAAACGTACAATAGACGGCCTTATTGCTTAAAGCAATTTCTTCCAGGCAACCTAATCACCAATAGAAATAAGTTGGTGAGTAAAGAGTTAGCTCAGGAGCAAACAGAAGTGTTGGGGTGGTGCAAATGCTAAGTCGGCGATAAACGGCAAGTTATGTAGGTACGTATTTATTATGTTAGGCTAACTACGAACCTTATTTTTGTAGGAAGAACACCAACGTTTCTTTTATAAATGACCAGTTCCCATAACAAGCAGTGCAACCTACACTACGCCCGCGGGCGGTCGGGAACAACACGCGTGCGTAGAGTTTGGAAAAATGCAGAACGCGCGCGTCTAGAACCGCACTCACCCTAAAGAATTGGTGTTATTCCGGTTTGTAGTTGACCCGCTTAAATCCGTAATTAATTCGTCAGAGTCAGAGTCAAATCGTTTATTTCTTTAGACTAACAAAATAAGTACTTAGACAAGTCAATTTTTTACAATATAAACAGCTTGATAAATAGTTATTACTATCAAACAAGAAATAAGGTGCAATTGACTCTAATTCACTTCAATTTTTTGTCCACTAGCGGAAGAAGTGTAAAAGAAACCACTAGCAAGTTTATCGCTTATCAACTAATACAATCTTAGGATAACTAATTCTAACTGGTCTTACATACTATTGTCTGTGTGGAACTGGGCGACATCCGGCCAAGCATTAACATCATTGACGTAGTCATCTACGGAGTAATAAGCTTTCTTGATAAGATTTCGTTTTATGTACAGTTTCGTCAAACTAGGTATTACGATAGTTTTTTTTACTTGGCGTTGGGTTTCAGACACTTATTGAAGGGAGGATCCAAAATCGACAAGTAATGTAAATTACGTATAAAAGGACGCGCCAACAAAGTGAATTTTAGATTAAGTATGGGCGGTTTGTATACGTTTATGCCTCATTGTTGCCCTTGGCCTACACTGAAAACCAGCGCTGAGTAGACACACCAGGTCTACCCAGCACAATGCTGAGTGTGGGCCATATTTGCCTGCTACGCACAAAAATTAGTATAAGTTAAGAATTAATTTAGTGAAGTTAAATACAGTGTTGTGTAGTTTTTAGGTAAATAAAATTATTTTCTTTCTTTCTCCTTTTCTTTCTTTCTTCATTCAAAATGGACACGGTATAGTTACTGTTCAACATAGCCTGTACGAGGAAGAAGGCAGCTTCACTGCTTATTAGAACACGCGGATTATCCAGAATTAACATTAAATACAGCAGATAGGAACTATAATGTGAGTGAGTACATGTTTTAGAGTCGCTCAAAAAAATACAAAACAGCCGTCAGACGCGAACATTGCGTATAAGATACTAGTATTATTATGGTTGTTCATTGGTCCGGTCCCGGTGAGATGACGATGTTGTTGAAAATGTATGGTGGGCTAGGTATAAGCACCGGTTAGTCTCTGAAGGTTGCTTTATAGCAACTTTCAGGGACTGACCGGTATTTAACCAACAAATCTTCTGAGTTCAGGTTATCTTCAGCTTGATCTTGTTATCTGCGACGTTTTTCGAAGGCTGGAACTTGAGGGTCCAGCCAAGGCCCAGCCGAACCTAAGACCAGGATCCCTGCCACAGGGTTGCCAACTTATTTTGGATCGATATAGTAGGTTTGGGGATCTTGTTCATTAAAATATAGTAAGATACATGATACATATTATATTATAGTACCTGGGTTTTTTGGTACGTTGTGCTTATTAGAAATTATAGTAGTATTTTTAGGTGACCGATGTTAGGGCCAAAGTCTTCAAACCCCTTTATAGTTGTAATGTACTATCTGGTGCATTCAGTTTGTGCAAAACATCCAAAATATAGTAAGAAACATTATTATTTATGTATAATAGTACCTACCTGGGTTTATTTGGTAAATTGTGCTTATTATAAATTATAGTAGTACTTTTCGCCAACAGATGGCAGGAAGAGTCATATTTTTCCCTTTAATTCCCAAGTTTATTGGGATAAAGTTCTTTATTGAAAACACAAACAAAATCTTATTACTAGAAAACATAATTAAACTAATAAAATGATTAACATTAAATACAGCAGATAGGAACTCTAAGTGAGTACATGTTTTAGAGTCGCTCAAAAAATACAAAACAGCCGTCAAACGCTTAAAGTGCGCATTAGATACTAGTATTATTATGGTTATTCATTGGTCCGGTCCCGGAGAGATGACGATGTTGCTGACGATGTATGGTGGGCTAGGTATAAGCACCGGTTAGTCCCTGAAGGTTGCTTTATAGCAACTTTCAGGGACTGACCGGTATTTAACCAACAAATCTTCTGAGTTCAGGTTATCTTCAGCTTGATCTTGTTCTCTGCGACGTTTTTCGAAGGCTGGAACTTGAGGGCCCAGCCAAGGCCCAGCCAAACCTTAGACCAGGATCCCTGCCACAGGGTTGCCAACTTATTTTGGATCGATATAGTAGGTTTGGGGATCTTGTTCATTAAAATATAGTAAGATACATATTATATAATAGTACCTGGGTTTTTTTGGTAAATTGTGCTTATTAGAAGTTATAGTAGTATTTTACGCCAATAGATGGCAGGAAGAGTTTCCAAGTTTATTGGGATAAAGTTCTTTGTGGAAAACACAAATAAAATCTTATTACTATTCGCCAATAGATGTCAGGAAGAGTCGATTGAATACGATAAATGTAATTATTGAAAACATAATAAAATGACATTTTCTGAAAATTAATCCCAGCTAGATCGATTTATCGCCCCCGAACCCCCTATATACTAAATTTCATGAAAATCATTGGAGTCGTTTCCGAGATCCGGATTATATATAATATACAAGAATTCCTCGTTTAATGGTAAGAGATATAGGTCAAATCTAATTAAAATGAGTAGAGAAGGGTACCTAACCTACCTAGTTACCTACTGTTCAACATAGCCTGTATGAGGAAGAGTGCAGCCTCACTGCTTATTAGAACACGCGGATTCGCCCCCGGTGGATACGTACCTAGTACCTACAGAACATTTTTATGCGTCCTCGATCAAAATATTAGCAAGTAACTTTTGTTGTGCGCGGCGATTTTGAAAACAAAATGTTGACCGATGTTAGGGCCAAAGTCTTCAAACCCCTTTATAGTTGTAATGTACTATCTGGTGCATTCAGTTTGTGCAAAACATCCAGAATTAACATTATAAACAGCAGTTAGGAACTCTAAGTGAGTATATGTTTTAGAATCGCACAAAAAAATACAAAACAGCCGTCAGACGCTAACATTGCGTATTAGATACTAGTATTTTTATGGTTGTTCATTGGTTCGGCCGCGGTGACATGACGATTTTGTTGAAGATGTATGGTGGGCTAGGTATAAGCACCGGTCAGTCCCTGAAGGTTGCTTTATAGCAACTTTCAGGGACTGACCGGTATTTAACCAACAAGTCTTCCGAGTTCAGGTTAGGGTTAGGTTAGGTTCTGGGCCATACCACCAACACTGCCCTTTTGGACATTACTGACAACATTCTCAGTGTCAGGATGATAAACCGATAACGTTGCTAGTCATCCTTGATTTCTCCCGAGCCTTTGATTGCATAACATCACACTGTTACATTCTAAACTGTGTTATTCCCTTAGCGCTGGCGCTGTCAAATGGTTAAGTAGTTATCAGAGTGGACGTCGTCAGTATGTTAAACTACCTCAAACAAATGGGACTTACAGTGTCTTTGGTGAGTTATCTGTCGAGTGAGGCGTCCCCCAAGGGTCAATTTTAGGCCCTTTACAGTATCTACTCTGCGGATATTTGTAACCACATAGAGCACTGTAGGAATCACATATACGCTGATGACATCCAATTATACATCTGGTTTAAGCCAGAGGATGCATGTGCTATTTGTAAGCACAATGAGGATAACCTGGCTAAGATTGCCAACTGGGCAGACCGTAATAGTTTAGTACTGAATCCGTTAAAAACTAAAAAAAAGACATTCGTTCTTTCTTTCAAGAATGCTAGGATATGATGCACAAAAATAATTGTTGCATGACATATGTATTACTATATCCCTTTGGACCCTTTTACGCCTCAAAAATAGAATACTTACCCCTGCAAGGTTTATTATTTTTCAGGCGGAACTCAAATATAGTAGGATATATTCCTCACTTCGCGTTACGTAGTCCTGCCTGTTTGGGTCTAATAACACATAAGAGGAAAATATAAAACCTAAGGGCATTGATTTATTAAAAAGGGAAGATAGGTTACGTTCTCCCAGCGCTTACTCAAAAATTGGCATGTGTTACAACTACACGCAAACACAGACGCTCACAGTTGTATTTCCAGTAATGTGCAATACAAAGAAGAACAAAGACGGAAAGACGTACCTAAGACCGAAGTGAGACCGAGACCACAATATTTCACGCGAATCACGACCGCCCGTGCCGCCGGTCAGACGGTGACTGAGGTTAGAGCACACAATTTTATACAATTTGAGGTTGCCACTTTCTAGAAACGGGTACCTCATCTTCTTTTTTTAATAAATCAATGCTTTTGGGGTTCAATAATTACCGGTGCTCGTCCAGCAAGTCCTCTACGTTCAGGTTGTCTATCTTCAACTCTATCTCGTATCTCGCGAGGTTTTCCTTTGGCTGAAACTTGAGGGTCAGCTGGACACGTCGCGTTTCGTAGTCCTGTCTGTTTAGGCCTATTACCTCCAACTGGAAAAAAATGCTTACTTTGCACTAATGAACTGTAACTTTTTCTAATAAACCGATAACACAATAACGGAGCATGAAGCCGATGAAAAAAACCTTTGAATCATCAAAAACGTTTCACCAAGTCGAATGTTCTTGAATTGAGAACCTCCTCCATTTTAAAAAGAGCCTTTTTCGGATTCATGAGTCAGTTTAGTTTAGAATAAGATTTTGAAGGCCAGTGGATTGTTTAAATATATTAATATTATTTTTCTATGGCCTTTATATCACAATCAATCTTTTAACTATAAGTACCTACTTTTTAGTACATAGTAGGTACTTATAGTTATTCGAAACTGATTCACGAATCCGAAAAAGACTCTTTTTAAAAAGGAGGAGGTTCTTAATTCGACTGTTATTTTTTTTATTTTTTTATACGTACCTATTATTGAAGCTTTGTTAGTAGATGTAGATGCTGAATGATGTGGCTATAGAGACCTATCACACTCATCAGAGGCGGCCTGTGCCCAGCAGTGGACCAGCATAGGATGATGATAATACTTACAATAATTTACTCGTTGGTCTCTCGCGGAGGCGTGCCATACTTATATTTTGCCTTTGACGACTTATGTGGGAATTTTCTATGTATAATAAAAAATATCTATCTATGTAGTGTAGTGTATTGTATTATGTATATCAGTTATCTAGTACCCATAACACAAGCTCTGCTTAGCTTGGGGCTAGATAATGCTGTGTGATTTGTCCCACATTATTTATTTTAAAAATTCAAAAGGTGGAAAGGTGTTGTCCGTAAATGTAGCGAAGCCGCGCGGGCAGTTCTGGCTGGCCACGTAGCGATGTGTGGAAGCTTTATTGTTGATGATGATACTTACAACAATAGGCTCGGTGGTCCCTCGCGGAGGCGTGCCGTATATGAAGCCGGAGTGGTGTCGTCCGCTGTAGATGTAGCGAAGCCACGCGGGCAGTTCTGGCTGGCCACGTAGCGATGTGTGGAAGCTTTATTGTTGATGATGATACTTACAACAATAGGCTCGGTGGTCCCTCGCGGAGGCGTGCCGTATATGAAGCCGGAGTGGTGTCGTCCGCTGTAGATGTAGCGAAGCCACGCGGGCAGTTCTGGCTTCCCACGTAGCGATGTGTGGAAGCGGTATTGTTGGTCGAATTCTAAAGTAAACACAACAGATAAAATACTCAGTATGTCACGGAATGAATATCTCATTTGTAACTTAACTTATCTAAGGTTGCATCAAAGAAAATACAATAACTACTAACTACCAACTCAGAGTTTGCATATTCTACGTAGTTCACGTTGTTTATGGGTTTAGAACAAACATAAGTGGGTATCTACTTCTATGATACCTACCTATACCTTCTTCTTATATTATTATCCTACAATCTTGAATCCTATATTTCTTAACTGTTAATCTATCAAACTATTCTAGACTCGGAATTCTACACGCTGCAGAATACGACGCAAAAAAATATATATATATTAGGTCCTTACATATGAAATTGGCGTTTTGTATGGGAGGAACAAAAAGTCGAATATTTTTTAATATAATATATTTAATTAATCAAAGTATGAACCATTATTTTCTATGCACTTTTGCCATCTTATAGGTAGTTCATTGATCCCTTTACTAAAAAAACCAGTCGGACGGGAATCAATAAAATCTTTGAAGGCGATTTGGACTGCCCCATCGGAGTTGAATTTTTTCCCTTGCAAGAAGTTATCCAAATTTCGAAAAAAATGGTAATCTGTTGGAGCAAGGTCCGGGGAGTACGGAGGATGTCTTAGACTTTCCAATTGAAGCTCTTCTAATTTAGTAGCCGTCTGTTGCGCAGTGTGTGGTCTAGCGTTGTCGTGAAGCAGCAGTGGCGTGGAGCGATTGACCAGCCTAGGTTGTTTAGCCGCTAGCTTTTCCATCATGGTTTGCAATTGCTGACAATAGACATCAGCCGTAATAGTCTGGCCAGATTTGAGAAAACTGTAATGAACAATACCGGCACTAGTCCACCAAACGCTTACAAGTAACTTTTTTGGGGTTAATTTTCGCTTGGGGCAGGATTTGGCTGGCTGGCCAGGATCCAACCATTACGCTGAGCGCTTCCGATTATCGTAAAGAACCCATTTTTCATCACAGGTAATGATTCGGTTTAAATACCTTCATTATTGTGCCGGTTTAGTAATGTAACGCAGCAGTCGACGCGCGTTTGCCGGTTTGCTTCAGTCAATTCGTGAGGTACCCACCTTTCAAGCTTTTTAATCTTCCCAATTTGCTTCAAGTGAATTAAAACAGTTTTATCACTAACATCGCAGCCTGCAGCTAACTCGGACGTGGTTTGCGATGGATCCGCTTCCACAATAGCCTTCAACTCTTCATTATCAACTTGAGTCTCAGGCCGTCCACGGGGCTTGTTCTGCAGGTCGAAATTTCCAGAACGAAAACGTTGGAACCAAAAACGAACTGTGTTTTCTTTTGCAACACGACCGCCATACACATCATTCACCCTTCGAGTTGTTTCCGCAGCACTAGTGCCACGGCGGAACTCGTACTCGTAAATAATGCGATATTTTAAGTTTTCCATTTTGTAAAATGAGTGACGACAGTGGCGGATTTACCCTAAGGCCCGGTAGGCCCAGGCCTAGGGCGGCCAGATTTAGGGGCGGCCCGAGCCTAGGGCGGTCAGATTTAGGGGCGGCCCCAATCGTGTCAAAAAACTTATTATAATGAATGGCGGGCAGACTGCACTGCATTTGCTATCTAATCTAAAAGCTTCAGAGTGTGGAAATTGACATTACCGTTGTCATAGAACTCTATGAGGTACCTACTAATACATTTTATTGGCGAAACACGTAATAATTTTGATGAGTTTGAGAACCACGCCAAAGATTTGTCCATTTCTTGTGAATATGAAAGAGATTTTATAAAGAGATGCAACAAACAAGTGTTCGCGAAGATTTTAGAATTAATACTTTTTTGGTCATAATTGATAGATTATCAGCAGAATTACAAAAACGGCGAGATGCATATACAGTGCAATTTTATTATTAATCTCACAAAATTAAGCGCGTCCGAAATCAAAGAAAAGGCCATGGCATTGCAAATAATTTATTCTACTGACTTAGAAGACGATTTTTCAGAAGAATGTCTCCATTTTCGTGCTCACTGCACTATAAAAAATGAAGATCGGAACAGTGCTGTCAGTTTGTTGAAATGGTTACGAACTGAAGGTCTTGAAAGCATTTACCCAAACGTGGATATTGCTCTTCGTATGTATGTGTGTACCTACCTACTCCCGCCAGTAACTGTTCTGGAGAACGATCGTTTTCTTGTTTACGACGAGTTAAAAATTATTTACGCACAACAATGACGGACCAAAGGTTAAACGATCTTGCTTTGCTTAACATAGAAGCTGATTTTTTAAGGAAATTGGATTGCGAAGATTTAATTAATGATTTTGCGGCACTTAGTAAGTGCAGGCGAGTTTTGTATAACATTATATCTTGTACTCTTAACTTGTAGTTAAATAAATAAAAACTAAAACCGTTTAAATGTTTTATTTAGATGTGCAATTATTCCTTAAACGTCGTAAAATATTAGAAATTTGCAGCTATTATTAATATTATTATTTATTATACTAAACTTATGGTTACTTTTACTAACCCTTCCCACCCGCACTTGCGATAACAAGTAGCTCCGTACAAATTTGGCAGAGTATATAAGAGCAAATGACTAGTTATAACAACTTATGTACCATATTCTTACGAATTTTCCCTAAATTTCTAAATCTAATTAGATAAAAGTTGGCAATAAAGTAATTTCATTATGTACTCTATATGGTGGATGCTGAGAAAGGGGCGGCTAATGGCTTGGGGCCTAGGGCGGCCGAGACTGCAAATCCGCCACTGGTGACGCAAACAGAAAAAAACAGAAGAAAAAAAACAAATGAATGACGATCATCGAAGCACAAATACATGAGTCTATAGCTGCATAAATTTGAATTTGGAATTCCTTACCAAAGAGGAGAAATTTGTGATTAAAGTGGCCAGTACGAAAAACGCCAATTTCATATGTAAGGACCTAATATGAGAGTACCATCTAAAGGCCCTTTCAGAGTTTCAGGCCTACGTTGTATTCGCTACCCAGAGCATTATATTATAGTAATGGTCATAAATCCAAATAAGTACGAAAAACAAAAGAACATCGCACCAGCTAATAATATCATTAAACATCAGAATATCCCTAGCAACTTCATTTGGTGGAACTCTTTGAATTGGTCGTAAGAGAATAGAATACTCGTAGAACGGGAACCCTTAAAAAATATCATAAAGGTAAGCAAAATAGACTGAGACAACAACTGATATGGGTTTAATTAATCTGTCAGCCATTTTGTAACTGCACCTAAGTCCGTAAACGTCCGTACAATAACAAAGATTTCTACCAGACACTCTACACCAGTACAAATACATCAAAATATGAAGGTACTGCAGCACCAGGTGAGAGGTTAACCAGGAGACGTTGCCCTACCGTAAATGTTGGATCTGAAGAGATGCCTGATGTCATACCTGAACAAATACTCCACGCAATCCACCAGATGAAGAACAGACGCGCCCCAGGGGATTACGGTGTGCTTCCAGAGATGCTTAAACTGAATACAAAGCATCTATGGGAAACTCTAGATAAACTTTTTACTAGATGCATTATCGAAACCAAAGTTCTATCAGCCTGGAATAACGCGGTCATTACCCTTATACACAAAAAAGAAGACATTAAGAAACTGGATTACTATAGGACAATACCTAAGTCTTCTATCCCACCTAATGTTTTTGTTTGCAATAAAGATACTGAATACAAATTATTCACCAAACTAATAGTCAACAGACTCGAAAAGAAGTTGTACTATCAGCTGCGAGAACAGGCTGTTCAGTTCAGTTCAGTTCATTTATTTAACGAATACAGAAAGCCACTTATTTTGACATTCATCGACTACGAAAAAGCGTTTGACTCTGTGGAATGGTGGATAGTAGAGCAAGCACTGACCAACTGTAGAATAGATGAAAGATACATTCAAATGTTGAACCATTAACATGCGAATGCCGCAGCTTGCGTTGCCCTCCACAAGAAAACGAATAAACAGCTAGAAAGAGGAGTTAGACAGGGCGACAAAATAACTCCGAAACTGTTCACACTCGCTTAGAATGTATATTTCGGAGATGAAGTGGGAAAATAGGGGGCTCATCGTAGACGGAGTCGAAGGAGAGAGACTTTCCAACCTAAGATTTGCAGACGATTTAGTTCTCATAAAAGAGTAGAGTCAGCAAAAGCGGGCCTCAAAATGAAAACGGCGAAAACTAAAGAGAGCAATGCTCGGTATCACTTTGCGCTACAGAAAACGTTACGATTGAGAGACGTGTTATATTATACACCATAGCAACAAAGAAGTGGACTTGGGCAGGAGACATTGCCCAAATGGATGCGTCATTTTGGACCAGAAGACCTACACGTGTCCTCTGGGTGGTGCTAAGAGCGATACTCTCTGGTGGTAGGCTTCGGCAGTGGCTTGTCACCACCCTCCGGACTGGGCCAGTCCGTGAAGCAACTCAGTTGTGTTTCGGAATGTGGTCCGGAGTAACCATCTTCTAGACCTTCGTGATACATCGTCGGCCGCATCTTCGCTTTCCATCATGTGAGAATTGTGAGATTGCGGTCAAACGAAGAACTATTTCTGATAAAAAAAAAAAAGAAGAGTCCTGGAATTGAGACCCAGAGCCGACACCCGAGGACGAGGCCGACCTCCGAATCGCTGGGTGGACGACATCAGACGACACGGAGGATATGACTGGATGAGACAGGCCCAAGATCGAAAGGAGTCGAAACGAAGGGAAGAGGCCTATATCCAAGATTGCAATAAGAGAAGGCCGCCATGAATGTGCGGCTTTAAAATATGCGGCCATGTATGATGTAAAACGAGGTATCAACGACATTGTTTAGTAGGTACGTCTGAAAAAAAATAGCACCTAAAAGCAAAATTACCTTGATAAGTCCAATTGAAAAGGTTAGGGCTGATAGGAATAGCGAACATCTCTGTTTCCACGGCAGTGTGCGCGTGGTTTGACGCCTGCGATTTTGCAAAGAGCAAACATAGCAGGAATATCGGAGACATGGTTCAGGCTCTTCTGCGAATAAAGCAAAGCAAATGATTTAGATCACATTGGCTGTCCTGGTTGGTAGGTAAGTAGTACCTAGATACCTACCGAGTTCTTTATTGAAAAATCAATAATTATATAAAGGTCACAAGTCACAACGACCTAAATTGCTTGCATATTAGTTAGGTAGGTAGGTAGGTACTATGTCCGATCACAGATGAAAAAAAATCAGGATGGTAGGTAGGTAAGGTACCTACCTACTTAAGGTAGGTAATACATCTAGTTAGGTAGGTAGGTATAGGTAGTACAAAACTTACCATACCCAATTAGGACATTCAGAATTCGAATCTGGGCAACAGGATTCACAATCTATAGTTGAGTGCAGGAAGGAAACCAATTAAGGCATCGATTTATTTTTACTATCACTGAATCTACTTACCGCCACTAATCCATCGGTGCGCTGCTATCCTATTGAATAAACACGACCTAAATACACCACAGCTACTGGAATGGCGAAAGGAATCGATTTCTATTTCCATTCGGTGTAGGTACAAGCAAGCGCAGCGCATGTGCGGGAAACGGGAAACGAACGCCCTGACAGTTTCCAGGGTGGGATTCTGGAATCTGGATCCAGGAAATGGAATGAATCCTTACTATCTAACTACACTCCACTCTATTTAATTTATTCAACTTATTTTACGTATTTCCAATCTTTTAATCCTCATTCCGTGTATTGAATATAAGTAGGTTAAAGGATAAGTACCTATGTATTTATTAGTTCCTATTGATACATACAAAAAGACTATGAAACACAGGTTTCTGCCCGCGCTTCGCACGCGTTGTTTCTATGGGAACTGGATAAAAGTAGCCTATGAGTTCCAGGGTAAGAATTACCTAAGTAAAGACCTAGGATATTTCTGCCCGATCCCTTCAGTAGTTTTGGCGTGAAGAGGTTACAAACATCCATCCATCCAAACTTTTCGCATAGTAGGTAGGTAGGTATATATCTATTATAATATTGGTGTACCTATGGGGTAAGTTACGAATTTATGTTAGATAGGTAAAATAAGGCTGTGTGCAGGCTGTGTGGTGCTGGCTTAGACTTAACAAACTATATAGGGATACATTTGCACCACCCCAACTCTTCTCGTGGGTGTCGTAAGAGGCGACTAAGAGATATCTATCGGGGGGAGAGTACGCTAAAATACTGTTTTTGACGCTATGTTTACTATACTAGTGCCAGTCAACCTGCGGTCAGAGTGGGTACTATATATATAGTACCTACATAGTACTCTGGATCAGAAAAGGGAAGGGTGATTTCTTTCGTCCGTGCTATCGTCTTACTTAACCAAAATGTCGACAAACAATAGAAGGAAAACTTAATTTACAAAGACTAAACATACACATGGACAATTTAAATTCAGAAATTTTAATTTTAAAAGAACTCCAAGGGGAATTATTAAACAACGCAGACTTTATACAAAAAGCCACCTTCTGCAAAAATGGCAATTTATTTAAAAAAAATATCATGACGAATTTTTTTTTAAAAAAAATTACCGTACTCGCTGTTCCTGCCACTTCAGCTTTTACTGAGTCTTTTCTGTCATGAATGTGAAGTGGCGGGATGATAGAAACAGGGCTTTATTAAAATTAATTAAAAATGAGCTCCTAAGCTACGTACCTAAACTTAGAGTTAGAATGTTTAGTCATACAATTCTTTTAAAAAGAATGAAAAATTGTTACGTGCCGCAAAAAATACCTTTAAAAAAATGTTAAATAAATGGTACTCTATTTTAAGTATGTACTCTATATTTACCTCCTTTGAAGTCAGATATACTCTATTTCTTCGTATAAAGGTCGGCAACCCTAAGGCCTGCGTCCAGCAGTGGACCAATACAGGCTGTGGAGGTGGAGGAGGTAAAATAAAACTAAATTGAGTACCTACAGTTGGGAACCTATATACCGTGAACATTAGGTAAGGTTAATGTTGGAACCTGGACAATTTAGGTATTAATGAACCAGCATTGAGGGAAGAATTTATTCTAGCCCCACTTAAAACAAATGTAAAAATGGCTAAAAATACTTTTTGTTGTTTATAAAAGGACACAGGGAAAAGCTGCTCGACCTCGACTGCTTGCGCACACGTATTTATTTAGATTCTAAAGATACCCTTCCTTATTTTTAATCACAACAGCACAACAAAAATAAAGACGTAAGCTAAGTGCGGCCCTGAAAATGGGGCGTGACGTAAAACGAGGTATCGACGTCATTGGTTAGTACTCACAAGTAAAAATGAATGTGGTATGAAAAAATTACGTTCCATTCTACCTTTTAGTTAGCTTGCCAGACGAAACTGTTTTGTATTCGTTTACGAACAAAAGGTTGTTTGATGTAAAATAATAGTATAATAAGAATTCATGGCTTCATTTTGTATGAATGTTGATACCCTGTCAATGTGAGATTAATTAAGTCCTCTTTTTGTAACATTCACTTGAAATGGGAGAACTATTGATTTGTAACGGAACGTAAATTAAGCGTGTGTGCGTGTGAAGGAAAAATGTCATTCACATTTGAAATGTCAAAAGGGCTGGGGCAAATCGGGCAATTTTACAAAAGCGTTCAAATTCTGCTGATTTTGACGCGAAAATGATAGTAGAATCAAAATAATGTAATTAGCAACTTTCGCGTGAGAGGCGTGCACTCGCCCTTCTGTCGTAACAGTGGGCAGTAGCCGTATATCCTCATTGGTGCCTTGCGGATATCTCGCCACTGCTTTTCATCAGGGAACTCCTCAATACCATGTTGAAGTTCAAAAAAATGGGATCCGATAAAGTGCCCCTCCTGCTCATCACCGCTAACGTCGGTTCTATTTTCGAAGACGTGAGTATTTGCCGAAAAATCAATAATTTTGTTCACTGTGTCAAATCGTAATTACACGGGATAATTTAATTAAATGTTAGCGCGAATGTCTAGATAATTCTCATTCTCAAACAGTCAGTTTCGCACTCTTGCCTCTTTTAATTGTAGGTGGCCAGTGACATCACTGCTTACTGAGTTTTAATCAGTTCATTGCCAGTAACCGCCTACATTTTTACATCACTGGCATAAATTGTTTTTTTATGAAGGTTGATATTTTGTTTTTATTTAAAAAAATGCTGTCCACACAGTTGTAAAAATAAAATATTACCTCGAATATTTCAAATAAAAAAATAAAATTCACTGCTTATATGAGATGAAGCAGTGTAGATGTTGACCCAATATTTATTTTTATGATGGGACTATTAGGTGTATAGATAACTCCCTATTTTTATGTTGGAAATAAATACTTCTCACTGGGTGCAAACTGTGCAAAGATAAAGAAATTCCCATAACTATACATATATGGCCTTATTTATAAAATCCGATTATCGAGTGCGTAACTTTACTCCACCGCTATTCCTCATTTTAGGTAAAATTTGTACTAATAAACAGATAATTATGAAGGAGTAAGCTGTTCCGAGGTTAGTCTCGAAGTAAATTTTATTCCGTCGTTTAGGCTAGTTTAGTTATGGAGTAAGGTGACATAAAACCTCCAAAAAGTTCCAGCCTCTAAGTTTAGTCGTTATTGTCCTTGTCTGTTACGTCAGATGTGAGAAAGTAAACAAATATCTATTGTGATAGTACATAGTGTATTCTTCTTTGTTGTGATTTGGAAGACTGCTTACATTCAAGATCTAACATTAATACAGGAGAAAATTAAACTTAAGAATCCACAAACCACAAGACGCATGAAACAGTGAAAACCTTATCAATACCCTTTTGATCATCTCGCAAATCCTGAGTTTGTACTGTACCATCAGAACATGGGCTCGAGGAGAGAAAATTTAAATTAGTTACTTTAACTTGACTAATATAATCTTTTAAATAAATAAAACCAAGGTCTTTCATTTGTATTATGTATTTATTTGTATGCGCTTATTCATAAAGGTATACATAGCGTAGGCAATGAAAATGCGTGAAGTGCAGGTTCTGCTCATCATTACGAATACGTGTGTGAAGACGCCAAATCTTTGCCGTGTGATGAATCGGCTCAGAATTTGCAACATCTCTTCCTGCGGGTGTCGTCAGAGGCGACTAAAGGATATCCGCTGGCGGCAGGCAGCAGTGCCTCCTGAAGAACAACCACCGCCCAGCGATCCCCAACCCGTATGGCCAGCGTGGAAATTATGGGCATTACCCCCCAAGAGATAAAAGCCAACGGCGCTTGTCAGGGGAAGGCCTGCGTCCAGCAGTGGACCAATTGTAGGCTCTTGAGGTTGCGGTGAGGACGTGCTATGACAATGCTTTAGGTAGCACTTTTCCCATCCGATACAATTCTTGTCACATTAGCTGATCGCACACGCTTTTGGCTCACAATAAACAATACTCCGAATTCCAAAATGTTTATTACATGGATTATGTAAATAGAAAATTTCAAAAACTGTTTCATTTACGTCATTCTCTCTTGTCATCTTGTCGATCATTGACAACTTTTTTCCAATTATTCCCACAGACTATCCTGAATTTCCACAGAAAATTACGTAAAAAGTCACTTATTAGCATTTTTATGTTGGTACATTTGATCAATTATGCTGTTTTCAGCCCTAACCGGAGGAATAAGTTAGGTATACCTACTCCGTCATTAATCCAGGTTTAATAATACTGTTTTTAAAACTACGTTACCACAAGCTTACTCTGAGATTAACTACTCTTATAGTAAGTTGTGATTATAAAAGGAATAGCGTTTTCTTATTAATATGGGCCATAGGTAGTTACTTACTTTTAAAGGTTCTGTACCCAAAGGGGTAAATGAGACCCTATTACTAGTCTCCGCTGTCCATCCATTTGTTGTCTGTCCATCTGTCACCAGGCTGTATCTCATGAAATTAGATTTTTACTGATTATGAATTTCTGTTGCGGCTTTAACTACAAATTCTAAAAACAAAATAAAATAGATATTTAAAGGGGCTTCCATACAACATACAGGGGCTCCCTTTCTCTGGCACTCTGTTTATTCTGTTATTAGCAGTGAAGACCACCAAAACATTTTCTCTTTTATAAGATTACCTAGCTTCAGCCTACAGCTTCATGGGACACGTTTCCGGGTGTCTGTCATGTTATCATCATTTAATAAATAATACTGGACGATTCACACAGCATTATCTAGCCCCGAGCTAAGCAGAGCTTGTGTTATGGGTACTAGATAACTGATATACATAATACAATACACTACATAGATAGATATTGATTATTATGATAGAAAACATCCAGAACACAGATCATACAAATATTTGTCCCAGGGCGGGAACCGAACCCGCAACCCCCTGCGTCGCAGGTGCACCTTCACCCACCGCGCCAGAGGTTGTTAATAATAAATAATAAAACATTATAATCTTTTATTCGATGATGATGGATAGTGAGTGACTAGCCACTTTACTGCTAAAATTCATTGAGATCCGTTCAGCTGTCTAGGTGTAAAAATGCTGAATAACTTTCAAAATTATCACACTTCACACGAATATTATAAAAGCGAAACTTTGTATAGATGGATGGATGTTTGTTACCTCTTAACGCCAACACTACTGAACAGATCTACTATGGAGCTACAAAACGTATTTGTGTTGGAAGAACACCACCATTTCATCCCTCAACTAGAAACGTCTTCAGAGTGTGTATAGTTCGAGTCGCGCGCATTCCTTATTGAATTCTTCTAACACAAAAGACGAGCCAATATGACAGCACCACCTATTTTCATCATTATTATTATGTTTTAACACAGGACATTTCAAAAATCCATCGTACTGTTTGTAGTATCTATTATAAGCTTTTTTTAACCCACTTCAAAAAGAAGGAGCAGGTTCACAATCAGACTGTATTTTTTTGTTTGTTATCTCAGAACTTTTGCCTGAGTGGTCCGATTTTCATGATTATTTTTTTATTTGAAAGCTGGAGGTTCATGTGCGGTCCGGTAGTTTGGCCCTGTTCTGAAAATGGGATCCATATAATTGGAGTCGGTTTATAGTTTTTTTTTTAAACAAAATCAATTATTGAATACCTCTAATAGTTTTATCTTAAATAGTTTAGGCAGAGATGCGAAAATAGAGTTGGGTGGCAAAAAAGGGCAACTTCGTATCACTTAGCTTTACAAAATAAAACTGTTACACAGGCATAAATAATAAAGATACCATAAACTGTATGATAGATGTTTCTGGGTTAAACTGTTAAACGTAATAATAAGAAAAAAATTGGTGACGGCGCCTTTTCGACTCCTTGTAATTTATTTCTTTTTAAATTCCTAGATATTCAGTATCGCCTAACTATGTATAATCTTGCTATTATCGTAAATGAACGCCTTCCGAAAGATAGTATCACCACCTGCAAAAGACTGCAGGCAGATGCTGGATGCGGCAAGCTGAAGCCAGGGTGCTAGGGCACTCATTAGGGCAGGCCTATGTCCTGCAGTGGACTAACATAGGCTGATGATGATGATATATATGAATCAAACCGGCCGAGTGCGAGTTGTACTCGCGCACGAAGAGTTCTGTAGGTACCATTATCTATAAAAATAAAAGATAACAACCTTTCCTCGTAAAAAAAAACAAAAAGTTAACATGACGCGGTCACCCATCCAAGTACTGACCGCGCCCGACGTTGCTTAACCTCGGTGATCGGTTCTCAGTGTGATAAGGACGTTGTCTCCCTTAATTATTTAAATTATTTAACTATTATTTGTTGCTATAGTGGCATCAGAAATAGTTCTATGCAAATATCAACTGTCTAGCTATCACGGTTCATGAGAAACAGCCTGGTGACAGACGGACAGACAGACAGCGGATGCTTAGTAATAGGGTCCCGTTTTATCCTTTGGCTACGGAACCCTAAAAATAATTCTAACTCCTCTTTCAGCCTTCCGTGATGCTTCCAATATGGACTGCAGAGTTCCTTCAAGCCGTAGCCCGAATGGATCCAAAATTCATTGCTCTCCACCTGCAAGAAGTGGGGGGGAAAGCCTATGAGAAGTCCATGCAATACGTACAAGACTTTGTTCAGAGGCTGTCTGACTGTCCTGAGCTACGTCTGTATGATAAGATCAGGACCTTCTTGGATGAGGATTTCAGCTCACCGGATAAGTTTACTGTAAGTGATGTATTTAATACCTTTAGTTAAAGACCCTTTATTCATAATAGTCTGCTTACTTAGCACACTGCTAAATATCGCTCTGTCTTCATAATTTTGCCATTCTCGTTTTCTTCTATGAGAAATAACACTACTTAGCAGCTGTTTTATGTTAGCAGACCATTATGAATAAGGGGGCAAATGTTATTTATAATCGAATGTTAGGCTTGTGCCTAATTAAGCTAAAGAGTTCATAACACGAGTAAATAGTATGAGTAAGTAGGTCTGCTTAGCTTTCTGGGCACATCAGTCGACATTCGCACGTAACTCTGTATGTCCAGTGTGTCTACCATGAGTTGTCACAGTTAGATCGCCTGACGTTACTACAGCAGTAACGTAAAGAGGCCTACGCAACTCATACGGCGCATTTAGTTCCTAACTATCCGTTAGAGGCGCTTTAGAAATTTTCATACCTAAATTTTTTTACTAGAGTCGTTAGCGAGTTGTGAAAACTCATGGTAGACACACTGTCTGTGTCCCAATAGAGGGGAGGAAAGGAATGGTGGGCTCGCCGGCCATGTATGAGAAGAAGAGGGGATGCCAGTCGGGCCGCGGAGGTATTAATGTTCCCGTGGTTCGGCGAAAATGGCGAAAGAGGGACACCGAAGAGGTTGTAGAGGGTATTTCGTCCTTCTCAGGACGTCGAGTCCCACATAATTCTGGTTCCCTCAGACCAGTCTACGTAAACGAATTTACCTCGCCGAAGAGAAAAAAGGTCTGCTTAGCTTGGGGCTAGATGATGCTGGTGTGGATTGCCCAGAACCAAAGATATAAATCGTTAGATATGCCCTTACCTCAGTGAGACCGCGCCGTTTTGTGTCCAAGTCGAACCTTACGCCTGCTTAAACCTGCACTCAGTGTACATCTACGCACAGTGTTAGCCGGACATGTAGTGAAGGATGTTTGCGAGCAGTATTATAGTGATACAAAATGACGTGTGCCTTTCGAAAGTGCAACAAAAATTCAAGAAACACAAATAAAGCCAGAGGTGTAACATTTCACTCGTAGGTATTGCGAGTTAATGAAATAACTTTTATTTTATCGTCCGCATTGTCAAAAATGACTACAATAACAAATTTAAATGGCGAGTGCACGAAAGAGAAAGTTGTGTTTGCACCTAACGTGTGAGAAAAAGAGATGACACTATTTTCTCAGTACGCTTGTTTTGTTTGTGTACATTGCTACAGTTTTTGGTGGTCGGGGCGTATCTAACGATTTATATCTATGCCCAGAACTATTTATTACCAGCTGTGCCGCGCGGCATGGTCCGCGTGGTAATCAACAAATTTCTGAAATTTACTGTTTTCTAGGGGCTGTATGGTATGAATAAAAATACGTGCCTACTTTATTATATACTTTATTGTACGTTATAGTTCATTTATATCGTGTTTTGAGTGAATCGAACCAAGAAATAATGATATTCCATACAAACTTTACAGTTTACCTACCACCTCTTTGTGACGTCCACTGTGGCGCGGTGGGCGAAGGTCCGCCTGCGACGCAGGAGGTTGCGGGTTCGATTCCCGCCTCGTGACATATGTATGTACGATCTGCAGATATTTGTTCAGGGCGTTCTGGTTGTTTTCTATATATAATAAAAAATATCTATCTATGTAATGTATTGTATTATGTATATCAGTTATCTAGTACCCATAACACAAGCTCTGCTTAGCTTGGGACTAGATAATGCTGTGTGAATTGTGTCAACATTATTTATTTATTATTTATTTATTTATCTTTTTATATCCTCAGAAGCTAATTTTGTCCTGTGTTATTCTATGAACTAAACGAACTACATACCAAATTTCATCTAAATTGGTTAAGTAATTACGGAGATCGTGTTAACAAACATACACCTAACCTTTCGCATTTATATTTTTATTTTATTTTATTAGGTTTGACATTATGTAATTTGAACGAATCTATTACTTCTGTACTTTATTATAAAGAGATAAGATTAGATTTTTTGTTTGTTCGTTTTTATTAAATAGGCTCGGAAACTACTGGATCGTGTTAGTTACACTATTTATAACTCAAGAACGGCTGAATTGGCTGAAAATTGGTAGGGAGATAGCTTAGAACCAGGAGACGGACAAAGTATTACTTTTTACTTTTATCCCTTTCCCGTGGGATGTTACATAAACATTTTCACTGGGCAGGCCCGCGGGACGCAGCTAGTCTATATCTATACTTCTATAATTACCAATATTATAGAGGAAAGGCTTGTTTGTTTGTTTGTAGTGAATATAGGCTCTGAAACTACAGGAACGATTTAAAAAATTCTTTCATCATTAAAAAGGTTACTTTTCAGGGAGTGACATAGGCCATATTTTATCCCGGAACTTCCGGGAACGGGAACTACGCGGGTGAAACCGTAAATACTATTATAGTTTATTGACTTCTTACACTATTGCATAGGTGCCCCTGTAAAACTAGTCTTACATTCAATAAATAAATAGTAATAAGCAAGCATACTAATATAATAAGAATAGGTATACATACCTACCTATACCGTGTCCATTTTGAATGAGGCATAAACGTAAACAAACCGCCCATACTTAACCTAAAATTCACTTTGTTGGCGCGTCTTTTTATACGTAATTTACATTACTTGTCGATTTTAGATCCTCCCTTCAATAATAATTGCTTACAATGATATCTGAAACTCGACGCCAAGCAAGTGAGACTTTGTTATTTGTGTCGTATTTTGTTTACTAACATGCTTCATTCAAAATGGATAAACCATAGTTTGTAATCAGCAGGAAATAATGTTGGTTGTGGTGAAACCATGGGAAACTGATAAGGCCGGGAATTTACTCTCCAAATAAAAAAAACGGGGTTACGTGTTCTTTATTGCCTATCCGCGACTCAGAATAAAAATATGGTACAGACAACAACAAAATCAATCACACACTTAACGCATTCTCTGCCCAGACTCGGCGGTGCGACACGGGGACGGAGTCGGGTACCTGCGTAGCCTAGGCACAAACAGAATTACCTACTAAAGACTGTAATAAACAGGGCAGCAGTTGACATATCCTATGAAATTTCAATTAACGGAGCTGAATGAATGAATGAACGGACGAATGAATGAATGAATGAATGAACTCTTTATTGTACTAATAGTAATAAGTATACATTAAAATCTTATATCTAAATAATAAATAAATGTAGTACAAAAGGCGGCCTTATCGCTGAGAGCGATTTCTCCCAGGCAACCTTGGTATGAGCATAAAAGATATAAGAAGAAGAAAAAGGGTCGATAGTGTACAGTAGTAAAAACAGAACTCATATTATACATACATAATTACATACAATACAAAATAACCTAACAATATAATAAACGAATACAGTAGATCCAAAATAAACATATTAATATAAAATAGATCGCAGAAGTTTGCATACAAGTGTTGGTTTTGGGAGCTCTCAAGAAATAAACGATTTGACTCTGACTCTTACAAATTTTAGTTTACTTAAATTTGCACCGTTTTCGCTGTGTTTAACTATATGCATGGTTAAAGTTATTGTTAAGCTTTTAGTGGTCACTACTGCTGTTACCTTGTTGTTTTCTGGAGGCCTATTCGGAGAATGAAAATCGAGATTTCGTTTTCTTTGTCCTGCAAAACCAACTCTTATGTCGCATAATGTTAGCGTTTGCACGAAAATGAACTATTTTAATATAGTTTTTTAGAGTATCGGACCGGCTATTGTAATCAGCTTTTTGTTTGGGTACTCGAACTTTGGTTCCCTTAGATAGAAACACGCTATCCAACCACTATGCCAATACGGCACATTAACTACACAACAGTTATGCAATCAGCTGCATAGCTAAGTACCTACCTACTTACATTACATCTACAGGGTGGTTCGATAGTAATAATACAGGTTGGATAATGTATTGGATAGTATATACCTCAACCTCAACAGCCTGTATTGGTCCAATGCTGGACGCAGGCCTCCCCCTGATAAACGGCTTATTCGCTTTTATCTCATGAAGGGTAGTGCGCAGAATCTCCACGCTGGGCATGCGGGTTGGGATCGCAGTTTGGTGGTATAATTGATCTGCAGGGGTGCTGCTGCCCGCCCCCTGGAGGATATCCCTTAGTCGCCTCTTAGTGGCCATCCATAAATTACGTCACACGTTAAGGGGGAGGGAGGGGGTCGACAAAGTGTGACATTGTGTGACAACGGGGTGGGACGGGTTTTAAATTTCGTGATATCACATTTCAAAACCGGAAATTTCAGAACCGCTGTTTTCATTCAATAATTTCTAAATTTAAATTTACAAAATATGTGACATCACACTAGAAATTTCGAACCGCTGCTGTTTTCATTCAATAATTTCTAAATTTAAATTTACAAAATATGTGACATCACAATAGGGAGGAGGGAGACTCACAAAGCTGTGACAAGAACGGGGGGGAGGGGAAAAAAATCATGAAATTCGTGTGATAACCCCTTACGACACTTGCGGAAAGTGTTGTGGTGGTGTAAATTCTAAGCCAGCGCCACACAGCTATAGGTTACCTTAACAATCGAATCTATTCTTGGCTTTTTTCTGCCAGCCGGTCACTCCAGTTGTCTTTAGATCTTGTTGAACTCCATCGAGCCATCAGAGACTCGGTTTTCGTCGGCCATCAAGTTTGCCACGCAGAAAACACTTTGGTGCATATATTCTTTATATAAACTAGCAGCGCCTCTCTGTTTCACCCGCGTAGTTCTCGTTCCTGTTGGAATTTCAGGATAAAATATAGCCAATGTCACTCCGTGAAAAGTAACCTTTTTAATGATGAAAGAATTTTTTAAATCGGTCCCGTAGTTTCGGAGCCTATTAAATACAACCTTATAAACAATCAAATATTTCCTCTTTATAATATAAGTATACTTACATTATAACTTTTATATCGTCACATCATCATCATCATCAGCATATACTAGTCCACTGCTGGACATAGGCCTCCCCTAATAAGCGCCATAGCGCCCTGTCTTCAGCTTCACGCATCCATATCGTCACAAACGGATTTAATTATACCTAATAGTAAGGTTGGATTTAAGTTTAATAAAAAAGGTTAACAAATCAAACTATGTAACTGTTGTGAATTATGTTAGTTAGACGTTTTTGCGCCACCTTGTACCTACCTACACAGTTAAAAGACCTCGAAGTAATGACGTCAATACGCACGCACGTCGGTTAATTAATAAGTAAATATGTAGCTCTCAAATTGATTGTAATTGTTGTTAATAACGTAAAAAAAGGTCAGTCGATAGTTGATAAATTGTGCTGATTGATTCGTTCTAAAAATATTAATACTTTCACTGTAAATATTAATATTCTACTTTGACCTTGGCATAAGTGTAAATAAACTGAAAATTTACAAAGCTTGTCGCATACCTAGAAAGGTCCGCTGTATAGGTATATAGAAGCCTTCATTTTTAACCGACTTCAAAAAAGGATACGGATAAGGACTGTTACCTTAGAACGTTCGACTGGAGAAAATCATTCATGATTCTTTATTTGAAAGCTGGTGCTTCCCGTGTGGTCTGATTTTAATTTGGTCCAGATCTTACAATGGGATCCATGAAAAAACTATATAATTGAAGTTGGTTTATAGTTTTTTTAATAAATCAATTATCACATACTAATATTATAAAGGCGAAAGTTTGTATGGATGTATCACACTAATATTATAAAGGCGAAAGTGTGTATGGATGTATGGATGGATGTTTGTTACCTCTTCACGCCAAAACTACTGAACGGATCTGGCTGAAATTTTGCATACAGTTAATTCTAATACTGGAATAAAACATAGGCTACTTTTTATCCCATAAATCTGTTCCCGTGGGATGAAAATCACCTTTTAATGTTTTCATAGGAAAAACGCGTGCGAAGCCGCGGGGCGCAGCTAGTGTATAATATTTTTATAAAATACTTACTATAGCTGCGCCCCGCTGCTATGCGCGCCTTCTATAGAAACAACGCGTATAGAACATGAAGGAATTCGTCTGATAACATCTGAATTGTTCTCTGAGGTTCCTCTGTTCATCGTCAAGATACCCCATCTTGACGATGAATGCCAGTGTAATGTATAGCCCAGTTGAAGAGGGTATTTTTGTAGTATCACGAATAAAGAAAACATTTTAATTATATTCAAAATACATTTCGATTTAAGAAGGGTACACTGCGATCTGAGTTTGTGGTGTTTGTGTTTCACCAACAACGTTTCATCATGGTGTTCTCCCATAACAGAAGCTGGGTTTGTAGTTAAGTTAGATTACATTCAGAGTGAATTCGTCGAGTGATAGGCCTAGGAGAAAGAATTGATAAATAAATAATGCTAGACAATTCACACAGCGCTGCAGCGTCATCGAGCCACAAAATAAGCAGAGCTTGTGTGGGTAAACCAGATTGAAAATCGTTCTCTGAATTGATAATATTAGCTACAAAGATAAATAAATAAACATATCTGGATAACCCATCCACACATCATCACCCCAAATTAATAATTAGTTCATACTTAGGTAGATATTTTTATTATTAATGAATGAACAATTGACAAAGAAAATAACAATCTATTGTTTCTATTTGTTTCAAATACAAAACAAATTAGAAAGTATTTACAATTGAAACAATTGCAGGCTTATTACAAACAATCTACAGGTAGCTCAAATGATCCATATCTATACCAGTCGGTAGCGTCCCCAAGACGCTGGCTGCATTGCCCCGCTGTATGGCAATGCTGATGCGCTGCGCCAGATACTCACCAGCTCTCGGGTCACGCACATTTTACCGTACCTACTTAAGGGTACACTAGTCGCAACTTATCAGTGGTCGTGGTCGAAATTTTTTGCTATCTCACCTGTGATAATAGACATACCCGCGCGCCAGAATGAAATGCACAATGATTTATTAGTAAAAAGGCCGCGTATACAACAGAAACAGACTCTTAGCACAAGGGTTATTATTGTTTTAGAAAAACTATTAGGTGTATCTTTTTAAAATAAATTTATTTCAACTTTTGAAGAACTGAACTATGTACCGACCGACATAGTTTAGTTCTTCAAAAGTTGAATTTGAAGTCTGGCTTTATTTTATTTAGACTTTTGTTTCTCCGTATGTTATTTATTTTCGACGAAAGTTTTGCTAAAATCAGTGGTGAAATACGAAAGTTTAAATATGTATAAGCATGTTTTTTTGAAATGTATACTTTTACGGTTTTCATCATAGATTTTAATTGTTAGTTACGCCCTGACCACCAAAAACTGCTACAAAAACTAGCAATGTTTTGAAATGTGTCGCATCATGTCCAAAACATGTGCAATCTACACAAACAAAACAAGCGTACTGAGAAAATAGTGTCATCTCTTTTTCTCACACATTAGTTGCAAACACTGCTTTCTCTTTCGTGCACTCGCCATTTAAATTAGTTATTATAGTAATTTTTGACAATGCGGACGATAAAATAAAAGTTATTTCATTAACTCGCAATACCTAAGAGTGAAATGTTACACCTCTGGCTTTGTTTGTGTTTCTAGAATTGTTGTTCCGCTTTCGAAAGGCACACGTCATTTTGTGACGCTATAAACTGCTCGCAAACGTCCTTCACAACACGTCCGGCTAACACTGTGCTTAGATATATACTGAGTCCAAGTTTATGCATGCGTAAGGTTCGACTTGGACACAACACGGGGCGCGGTCTCACTGCGGTAAGGGCATATCTAACGATTTAAATGTATGGTTTTCATAGTATACAATACAAACATAGGTAGGTGATAAATTGATATAATCCTTAACTTTGGATGGCCAACACGAAACGTAGTCGTTCGTTACCCTTCCACGTTTGTATGAAAAAATGAGCGACTACTTTTACCGACATAAAATAAAATATCCATACATATTATATATAACTATAGAATATTTTCTGTTTACAGGCTCTAGGCAACATGTACTTCGCGCACTCATCTCTCACAGACCTGAAGATCTGGGATTTTGAGCAGATGGCGTATGTAGACGTGGTAGGGAAGGAGATACACTCCGGCAATATTGAGGACATCGCTACTAAAGAGAAGGTCAAGTTCCCGCAGCATTTCTTCCCAGAGGTGAGTCTTATGTCGGGGGAATAGAGTATACTTTGAGCAGATGACGTATGTAGGCGTAGGGAAGCAGATACACTCCGGCAATATTGAGGACGTCGCTACTAAAGAGAAGGTCAAGTTCCCGCAGCATTTCTTTCCAGAGGTGAGTCTTATGTCGGGGGAATAGAGTATACTTTGAGCAGATGACGTATGTAGACGTGGTAGGGAAGGAGATACACTCCGGCAATATTGAGGACATCGCTACTAAAGAGAAGGTCAAGTTCCCGCAGCATTTCTTCCCAGAGGTGAGTCTTATGTCGGGGGAATAGAGTATACTTTGAGTTTACTAAAAAACTTGCTAAGTAACACAGATGGTTATAAATTATTTGATTGATAATGCCGGAATCGAACCTGCAACCTCCTGCGTCGCAGGCGGACTTTCGCCCGCTGCGCCAATAAAGTCATACATGTACTTTGCCTGCGCGTATTCGCCAGTGAGGAGCAAAATAGTCTCAGCGAGTCACTCAGAATGTCATGACTTTACTTGCTGAACTAGAGACGACTTACGACTTCACTTGCCAAATAAATAACCGATTCTGTTATATTCTTCCAGTGCAAATGGTCTCGCAAAGGCTTCCTCCGAACGCGCTGGTCCATCCGCGGAACATCGGTGGAGTTCGTGAACATTCATCTGTTCCACGATGCGTCTAACTTGGTGTCTTTAGAGCCCTATCCCTCTGTACGTATACTACTTATGTGCTAATGGTCTAACTTCTCGAATGCTTGTCACATTGAATGGATAGTCAACGGCTTGTTATATACGCACTGCGGAATCTCACAGCGTGAATTTTAATCTCGCGGAATATAACCTGCGTACTTAACTTAACTTACACGTACGACGAATACAATTCCTTCCTATTTTAGCTACCTGCTCCAAACATTCATATTTTTCCGCTAGTGAACTTCCATTAAGTTACAGAATTCTGCAAAAAAAACCACGCGAGTAATAAAAGCAGTGCGTGTACAGCCTGACAAATTGTCAACAATTTGTCAAAATAATAAGCGTTCGAGAAACCGGCTGTTAGAGCCTTATCTTTCTGTACGTATACTACTTATGGTACAATTTTTTTTTCTTATTCTTATTCAAATAGTCTAACTTGATGTCATTCAAGCCATATCACTCTGTACATATACTACTTATGTGCAAATAGTCTAACTTGGTGTCTTTGGAGTTCTATCCCTCTGTCCTGTACGTATCCTACTTATTAAACTAGATTGTGTGAAAATTTGTTTAATAGCCACCATTCTAAAAAAATCTTTGAATTTCTATAAAGTAGCCGAACTCGTAGTAGAACGTACATTGTTATATGATACGTGTATCGTTTTTAAGACACTCCTGTTTTTTCTGACCTCATCATCATCAGCCTATATTAGTCCACTACTGGACAAAGGCCTCCCCTAATGAGCGCCATAGCGCCCTGCCTTCAGCTTGACGCATCCAGCATCTGCCTGCAGTCTTTCGCAGATCGTCGTCCCACCTGGCCGGAGGGCGCTCTATCTTTTCTGACCTATAAAAATAAAATTGCTTAGTTTGACCTGGTCGTAAGGGCGTATAAAATGACTGTTTTTGTTGCAAATAAATATATTTATGTTTATTAAATATATTTATAGGACGCCCTCCGGCCAGGTGGGATAATGATCTGCGAAATACTGCAGGCAGATGCTGGATGCGTCAAGCTGAAGACAGGGCGCTATGGCGCTCATTAGGGGAGGCCTATGTCCAGCAGTGGACTAATATAGGCTGATGATGATGATGATGATGATGATGAATTAAATATGTTTTTTGTTATTTGCAGGTTTACTGCCGCAGCCGCCGCCGTGCACTGCGCCACACACTGAGACACTTGCATTCGGACATCAACGCAGCGCCCTACTTTATATTCGGAGACTTCAACTTCAGGACGGACACTGGAGGAGTAGTGCAGGTAAATATTTATATTGCTAGTCGATATATTCGTAGAGCCAAATCATTTATATCTTTAGACTTACAAAATAAGCACTTAGACGTGTCAATTTTTAAACAGCTTGATAAATAGTTATTTAATTACTATCAAATATAGAATAAGGTGTAATTGACTCTAATTCACTTCAATTTTTTGTCCACTAGCGGAAGAAGTGAAAAAGAAACCACTAGAAAGTTTATTGCTTGTCAACTAATACAATCTTAGCATAACTAAGGCTTCTTACATACTATTGTCGGTGTGGAACTGGGCGACATCCGGCTAAATCACACTAATATTATAAATGCGAAAGTTTGTATGGATGGATGTTTGTTACCTCTTCACGCAAAAACTACGGAACGGATCGTGCTGAAATTTTGCATACAGGTAATTCTAATCCTGGAATCAATTGGCTACTTTTTATCCCATAAATCAGTTCCCGTATGGTGAAAATCACCTTTTAATGTTTCCATAGGAACAACGCGTGCGAAGCCGCGGGGCGCAGCTAGTCCTTAATAAAATACTTTACGATACACAAAATGTTAGAGTGTAAACTCTTAACTAAAAGCTTGATATTCAATTCTAAATTCTGTGTAAATTGTCCTACATTATTATTGTTAATTTCTTATAGAAAATAACCGAAGAACTAACGGGCTCCCGCCTCACCGACACCGCTAAGATGGACGCGTCCAAACTCCAGTACAAGGGCAAAGACAACCGCCTCGTGCTTACTATCGGCAAGAAAGAGTTCTCGCATGCCGACCATCAGAAGATCTTCCGGGAGCCTTGGGTAATGGACTTTCCACCTTATTGTTACCATATTAGGTCTAAATTCTAAAGGTAAATTTAATATCATTAATGTAGATAATAAATAATAGAAGTCCAAGGAAACGCCCCTGCGGGACGCCTGAAGTAGCTTAACACCTTCATGGCCCAAGACGCAGGTGCCAGTCTCTATCTGCGTGGAGCTGCGGCGCGTCCCTGCGGGTCGCACCGCAGAGCTGGGCAGTGAATGCGTTATACACTAACACCTTCATGGCCCAAGACGCAGGTGCCAGTCTCTATCTGCGTGGAGCTGCGGCGCGTCCCTGCGGGTCGCACCGCAGAGCTGGGCAGTGAATGCGTTAAACGTAAAGGTAAAGGTATCTTGAATCTCATCATTAAGGAGTTAAAGTTAACGACATAGAAAAGAAATGAATTATTATAAATGGAATATTTATATTGTGTATTACTAATATTATTATGAAAACATTAAAATTTTCTTGAATGTGAATTGTAAACCATGACTTGCCTTGTATAACTTCCAATGTTATAATGGTTAATAAATACAAATACCAAGTCTAGTGTTGCCTACAGAGTCAAAGTCAGAATCAAATCGTTTATTTCTTCTTTAGACTTACAAAATAAGAACTTAGACAACTTTTTTACTAATAAACAGCTTGATAAATAGTAATTACTATCAAATAAGAAATACAAGGTCAAAGATAGACACATAAGGATAGAGGTAGGTACATTTTTATAAATAAATAAATAAATAAATAAACATCCAAGCTGCAGTATAGAGGCATAGAGAACCGACTCGTCCTTCCTATCGGCAAGAAAGAGTTCTCGCATGCCGACCATCAGAAGATCTTCCGGGAGCTTTGGATAAAGGAATAACAACTTTGAAGCTAAACTAACTCTTGCATTGCCCAAGACTAGGGTCTTGGGCAATGAAAGAGCTAGTTTAGCGGACCTAGGGGTCCGTGGGCACTGAGGCAATAGGGTATATGCATGTGACTTCAAAAAAGCTCATATTTTTTTTAAGTATTCTCTATTGATATAAAAATATATCTGTATATTTATTTTTGTATTTTATGATGTTTTTATTGTGAAATTTAATCATTGAAAAGTGGACATTTTCAGTCTCAACAGCAAAATGTCTAAGGCATGTGAAGCGTGACGTCATACTAGTACCCATAACACAAGCTCTGCTTAGCTTGGGGCTAGATAATGCTGTGTGAATTGTCCAGCATTATTATTATTATTATTATTATTATACTTGAACATTTTTGTATGGTCATGAAGTTTTGACTTTGAGTTTACATAATATGGGACTCATAGATCCGTAACGTCATAAAATCCAATTTCTAACATGGCAACGTTTTTATCACCCGAAACTGAGTGTAGTTTTACTTTTAGTTTTTTACCTCAATAATTTAATTTTTTTTGGGTGTTATATTTTTTTCATTTATGTATTTAACCTAAATAAACGATTAAAGAATAAAAAAAAATCCATGCATATACCCTATTCGGATAAAAAAAAATCTCGAATCAATCTGTGTCCCGTGCCGGTGAGTAATCTGGCGCAGCACATCAGCATTGCGATACAGTGGGGCTATCCATCCACCGTCTTGGAGACACAACGACTGGTATTGATATGGATCAGTTGAGCTACCTGTAGATTGTCTGCAACAGTCTACAGTTACCTCATTAGTTTCAATTATAAACAAAGTACCAAATCTTGCATCGATATCAATTACCTTACAGTGGTAAAACAACAAGTCCGAAGCTTTTTGGAGGTTCTCAATTCGTTTTTTTTTTGTTTGTTGTGTACCTGTAAGCTGAAGACAGGGCGCTATGGCGCTCATTAGGGAAGGCTTATGTCCAGCAGTGGACTAATATAGGGTGATGATGATGATGATGATGTACCTCAGAACTTTTGACTGTGTGGTGCGATTTGTATGCTTCCCGTGTGGTCCCATTTTCATTTGGTCCAGTTCTGATAATGCGATCCATGAAAAATTTTATAATTGAAGGCGGTTCATGGTTTTTTAAATAAAATAAATATTTTACTCATAGCATACGAAAATGAATCTTATCCCAATAACAATAGAGGTATCTTACAGCTGCAACGTTTCGACCGCGAGCTGGAGGCACTACGCCCGCATCTATTCGAGTTTCCCGTGAAGTTTCCACCGAGCTACCCTTTTGAAGAGGACGTCCATCTGCCAACTCACTATATGAAGACTCGGTGAGTTTACTATGGAATCGTCATATTTAATCTTATACCCTTAAACGAGCAATTCTTGTATATATCTTTATACAGGGTGGGGCAAATTTTTGGCCCATTAACCCTAGCTACCGTTTCTTTTGTAGTTAGAAGGTTTTGTTCTTAGGAACTTTCTGTTTTATTTTGAAGAAAAAAATATTGCCATTTTTAGTTTTTTTGGAAACAGAGTCGATTAAGACCAACTTGTTTTTTTTGACAAATGTTATTTTTTGGGCGAACCGTACATGTTTTCAAAAACTAAAAATGGCAATATTTTTTTGGAGGACGGCGTTGAAGAGGTTCGGTAGTTCCTGTAAAACAGGGGCTGCCGCATTTATAATATTAGTGTGATTTATGCGAAATTTCGTTGCGAAATATACCTAACCCTAGGTATAATGTTTCAGGTGTCCAGCTTGGTGTGACAGGATCCTGCTGTCCCAGTCGGCGCGGTTGTTGGTCCAGCAGCAAGACGCACGACCCGGGGAGAACAGACATATACACTCCTCCAGGTAAATATTATTAACTAGCTGCGCCCCGCGGCTTCGCACGCGTTGTTCCTATGGAAACATTAAAAGGTAATTTTCATCCCACGGGAACAGATTTCTGGGATAAATAGTAGCCTATGTTTTATTACAGTATTAGAATTACCTGTATGCAAAATTTCAGTAGTTTTGGCGTGAAGAGGTAACAAACATCCATCCATACATCCATACAAACTTTTGCATTTATAATATTAGTGTGATATAGATTTTTCCCGACGTTTCAACAGGTTTACACTCTGTTGTGCTTACGGGATGACTAGAGTACTGGAACTACTGTCTCTGCGATGCTAAACAAACGCGATACATATCTGTTTAATAGCTAATAATCATGTGCTCAGATTGAGTATGTTTGAAAATATCTATACATGTTTTCCTTCCCATCTTCCAGGAAATCAGTGACAGATTCGACGGACAGCAGCGGCCGCGTGTCTTCATCCGACAGCAGTCCAGCTCGGTCTGGATCCCCGGCGAGGAATAACCAGGTACTAACATTATATTTATTTATTTATTTATTGAAAAAAGGTTTACCAACCACATACATATATCAATCACTTACAAAAAACTTAAAATTAGGTTCTGTTCTGATACGCATGGTACTTACAGGTAAACACGACATTTGTAGGAATTACCTTCACAAATCTATATATGTATTATGAAAAACTTTAAATTTTATATAATAAAAATCAAAATAAACTATCTACGAATTAAGAAAAATAATATCTGAAAATGAACTATATGAAAAACAAACATTTTTTTTAGAATAATATTTAATCAGGTGGGTTCTTCTCCAGTATAAGTAGGTACAGCTTCCAACCTCAACCTCAACAGCCTGTATCGGTCCACTGCTGGACGCAGGCCTCCCCCTGATAAGCACTTTATTGGCGTTTATCTCATAGAGGGTAATACCCATAATCCCAACGATGGGCATGTGGGTTGGGGATCGCAGTTTGGTGGTATAATTGTTCAAAGTCAGAGTCAAATCGTTTATTTCTTTAGACTTACAAAATACGCACTAAGACAAGTCAAATTTTTACTATATAAACAGCTTGATAGATAGTTATTACTATCAAACAAGAAATAAGGTGCAATTGACTCTAATTCACTTCAATTTTTTGTCCACTAGCGGAAGAAGTGAAAAAGAAACCACTAGCAAGTTTATCGCGTATCAACTACTACAATCTTAGGATAACTAAGTCTAACTGGTCTTACATACTATTGTCGGTGTGGAACTGGGCGACATCCGGCCAAGCATTAACATCATTGACGTAATCATCTACGGAGTAATAGGCTTTCTTGTTAAGATTTCGTTTTATGTACAGTTTAAATTTACGAATAGGGAGCTCAGTTGCTTCAGATGGAAGCTTATTATAGAATCTTACGTTCTGCAGGGGGTGCTGCTGCCCGCCCCCCTGTGGATATCCCTTAGTCGCCTCTCATGACACCCGCGGGAAGAGTTGTGGTGGCTTCCACACAGCTTCCAATTCTACTATTATTATAAACTAGCTGCGCCCCGCGGCTTCGCACGCGTTGTTGCTATGAAATGTTGAATGGTGATTTATAAATAACCCAAGGATTTAGTGGATTACAAGTAGCCTACGTTTGATTCTAGGATTAGAATTTAGTACTAAAAATGAAGCAAATAAAGTTAAAAACTACAACCGACTACGTAAAAGTTGTAAACAAGCGTTGAATGCTGTTACAAATAAATATTAGGTCCTTACATATGAAATTGGCGTTTTTCGTACTGGCCACTTTAATCACAAATTTCTCCTCTTTGGTAAGGAATTCCAAATTCAAATTTGTACAGCTATAGACTCATGTATTTGTGCTTCGATGATCGTCATTCATTTGTTTTTTTTCTTCTGTTTTTTTCTGTTTGCGTCACTCATTTTACAAAATGGAAAACTTAAAATATCGCATTATTTACGAGTACGAGTTCCGCCGTGGCACTAGTGCTGCGGAAACAACTCGAAGGGTGAATGATGTGTATGGCGGTCGTGTTGCAAAAGAAAACACAGTTCGTTTTTGGTTCCAACGTTTTCGTTCTGGAAATTTCGACCTGCAGAACAAGCCCCGTGGATGGCCTGAGACTCAAGTTGATAATGAAGAGTTGAAGGCTATTATGGAAGCGGATCCATCGCAAACCACGTCCGAGTTAGCTGCAGGCTGCGATGTTAGTGATAAAACTGTTTTAATTCACTTGAAGCAAATTGGGAAGATTAAAAAGCTTGAAAGGTGGGTACCTCACGAATTGACTGCAGCAAACCGGCAAACGCGCGTCGACTGCTGCGTTACATTACTAAACCGGCACAATAATGAAGGTATTTTAAACCGAATCATTACCTGTGATGAAAAATGGGTTCTTTACGATAATCGGAAGCGCTCAGCGCAATGGTTGGATCCTGGCCAGCCAGCCAAATCCTGCCCCAAGCGAAAATTAACCCCAAAAAAGTTACTTGTAAGCGTTTGGTGGACTAGTGCCGGTATTGTTCATTACAGTTTTCTCAAATCTGGCCAGACTATTACGGCTGATGTCTATTGTCAGCAATTGCATACCATGATGGAAAAGCTAGCGGCTAAACAACCTAGGCTGGTCAATCGCTCCACGCCACTGCTGCTTCACGACAACGCTAGACCACACACTGCGCAACAGACGGCTACTAAATTAGAAGAGCTTCAATTGGAAAGTCTAAGACATCCTCCGTACTCCCCGGACCTTGCTCCAACAGATTACCATTTTTTTCGAAATTTGGATAACTTCTTGCAAGGGAAAAAATTCAACTCCGATGGGGCAGTCCAAATCGCCTTCAAAGATTTTATTGATTCCCGTCCGACTGGTTTTTTTAGTAAAGGGATCAATGAACTACCTATAAGATGGCAAAAGTGCATAGAAAATAATGGTTCATACTTTGATTAATTAAATATATTATATTAAAAAATATTCGACTTTTTGTTCCTCCCATACAAAACGCCAATTTCATATGTAAGGACCTAATATTAACGATTGAAAATTATTCATCAATGAAATGTTTATATTTATGTAGTCGGAAGCCCCAAGGTAATGAATCGTGTATGTATGTACCAAGGCCTCCGACTACTTAAACATAAAAATTCAAAAGTAGCTGCGCCCCGCGGCTTCGCACGCGTAATTCCTATGGAAACATTAAAAGGTGATTTTCATCTGATATTCATTCAAATGATTTTTGGGACAACAATAATCTTATTTTTGATTCCAGGATTAAAATTACAGTAGGGCCACGATAATCCGAACGCCTAAAATTTATACCCTGTTCGGATAGACGCAGCGTTCGAATGCATGTAGACATTTTTGAAAAAAAAAACAATAAATTTACTATGGAAAATATGTTTTAATCATTAGAAAATGTTCCAATATAATTATAGGATGATGCTATTACATTAAATACATGTACCTACATTTATACTTTTTTGAAGAATTCTGATATAATACATTGACGGTTAGTATTTAGCGAAGGGATCTTGACAGTCATTATCGTCATTGCTTGTTAAGGAAATTACTAATTTATAATTCTGAGAAGCCTCTATTATGAAAAATGCTTAATGGTAAGTCAACTTCAAGATCAAAATCTTCTATGTTTTGTCTCTTCCATGACGCCCGGCGGGGCGGGGGGTTGTTCCTATTATAGAGGTATTCGGATTAGCTTGGGTACGGATTATCGAGGCCCTACTGTACTTGTATGCACAATTTCAACCCGATCCGTTCAGTAGTTTTGGCGTGAAGAGGTAACAAACATCCATCCATACATCCATACAAACTTTCGCATTTAAATAATATTAGTGTAATTTTCAATCGGTAATATTTATTTGGGACAGCGTCTTTAGACCTTTCTGTGAACCAAATTAATGATGAATTTTAAACATAGCTAATCACATTGAAGAAGATATTTACAAATAATTCAAATTCAATCTAAAAATGCTTTATTCCATATTTCATATTGTATAATAAATGTACACTTAGAAAAGGTCAAACCATATAAAAAAAATACACTGACACTGAAATAAAGTGGTATTTTTTATTTTGGCCGCTTCGGTATGTAGACTAAAGTAAAGAAACGACGAAGAAACCTTAAGCCTGTTAGTTGTTCTTTTAATGAGATGTCTAATACTGTGTGTCTACAGGGCAGCCCCGGCAAACCACTCTGCAAGAAAAACAGCGTCTTAGAGATAGACGCGCTGTCAGTGGCCGGCTTTAACGTGAGCCGCAAGAGCATCGCCGATCCTACCAGTGTACAGCAAGCTTTATTGCAGCAGAATAGGTACGTTGCTAACATTATTGTATAGATAGATAGATGGATAGATGGATAAATGGATAGATGGATAGATGGACTCTTTATTGGGTACACACACAAACAGGACAGGAAAAGTAACAAAAAAGAACAGTAACAAATATCAAAGGCACACATAATTAAGTAGATACAGGTAAGCAGGTAGGTAGATACCAAGTGAACATGAGGTAAAAAGAAAAAAGTGAAAAACAAAACCAAGAGCTATAATAGGCACCTACCTACTAACAGTGCACTCGCCCCGCAGCTTCGCACGCGTTGTTCCTATGGAAACGTTTAAATAAGATTTTTATCCCACGGGAACTGATTTATAGGATAAAAAGTAGCATACCGCAGACGGTCAAGCATGTTGTTTCTATATCACTATATTATGTCACCTTTTTGTACACATGTTTTTGCAAATAAATATCTTTATCTTTATCTTTAGCCTATGTTTGATTCCAGGATTAGAATAACCTGTATGCCCGATCCGTTCAGTAGTTTTGGCGTGAAGAGGGAACAAACATCCATCTATCCATACATCCATACAAACTTTGGCATTTATAATATTAGTGTGACTAGCGACCAAAGTCGCTAAGCGAGCTATGGAAAGAGCTATGCTCGGAGTCTCTCTGAAGGATAGGATTCGTAACGAATACATCCGACAGAGAAACAAAGTTATCTGATAACTTTGGTTCTCTGTCGGTCATAGTGCATTTCATTCTAGCGCGCGGGTATGTCTATTATGACAGGTGAGATAGCATACATTCAGGCCCCGCCTATTGATAACTTCTCCGCGATGACTTGTCCAGCGTTAAGGTGGTCCCTCCCGGTCCTATTATCGTCAACGCGAGATTTATGATTTAAAAGCTTATCCTTTCGCCAGTGCGGCATTTACAAAGGGTCGTAAAATCAAGATGGTCCCCATGTTTGACCTAACTAAGGCTGATCCACAGACCGTGTTCAAAAATCAAAAAATCATGATTTCTCTGAATTTTTGTATGCGCAGCCCTAGGTTTTATTAATGTCCTTTGAACCTTATAAATCATCCTACTAAATAGCATTGATTGCATGAAAAAATAATAAAAAGATAAGCTTCTGTTGATAAATGAAAATTTTTGCCACGAAACCAACGGTTGCTGCAACGCTGAAGTTTAAATGCATTATCTTCTACATTAAACCACGACGAATGGTATCAAGTGTGTAAATTATTGTTTCATCTAGCGCAATGTCAGAAAAAGAGGCAAAGCGAAAAGAGAGAGAAAGCGCCTGATCGCTCGGTTGGCATTCGGTTATTTTCGCCGCTCACTCGCGGGTAGTCGGCAATAGGAAGAATAGTGTGCGGAAATATCAGAAAACTTGTTCCAGGGTGATACGTGTTTTTCAGTAAGCCTTACAAGTTTGGGAAATAAAACTTTGTTGTTTAGAATCTTCATTACATTTGCAAGGGTTCTATTTAAATATTTTCTTTTCTTTTACAATTTATGAGTACATTATGAGCGCCCAAAGTTCAGGTAAAATATGTGGAAAAAAGCAGATTTTCTGAGTTTTATACTGAATTTGTTTCGCCTCATTTTGATTTTTTTATGTTGGTAGAAACCTAGATATAGTTACTACAAAAGATACCTAATTACAAAAACAAAAAACAAAACAATACATTTTATTGCACACCAAAAAAAATACACAAATACAGGAAAAGAGAGATAACAAAGTTGCACAATGCACAGGCCTTATCGCTAAAAGCGATCTCTTCCAGACAACCTAATTAGTTAAAAGTATAAAACAAAAGATCTGTTACAACGCCATAATCACGTAAAATCGTTTGTATGAAAAGCAAGACGGGTTGGCCGCTCCTAAGTGAATATTTCGAGATAAAATGATTCAAATTATTTATACCCCAGGGTAGGAGAATCCGAAATGTCAGCAAGCGGGCAGCGTCGCAAGCAGCTGGTCCGCAACCAGTCGGAAGGGTCTCCGAAGGGCGAAGCCCTATCCGCGGAGCTGCGGCGGCTCGTCGACGCGCCCGCTCGGAAGCGTACCGAGTACGCTGTCATGGGACCCACTACTTGTATGGGAGATCATAAGGTAACACTACAATACATCATCAGTACTCATTAGGTAACACTACAATACATCATCAGTACTCATAAGGTAACACTACAATACATCATCAGTACTCATAAGGTAACACTGCAATACATCATCAGTACTCATAAGGTAACACTGCAATACATCATCAGTACTCATTAGGTAACACTACAATACATCATCAGTACTCATAAGGTAACACTGCAATACATCATCAGTACTCATAAGGTAACACTACAATACATCATCAGTACTCATAAGGTAACACTACAATACATCATCAGTACTCATAAGGTAACACTACAATACATCATCAGTACTCATAAGGTAACAAGTACAATACATCCTCAGTACACTACACATATCTACAACAACGTACCATCGCCAAACGTAATGCCTATCCAGTTTGAAACTATTTTCCTTTGCTTAACGCAAAGGGAAATTCTAACTGCAACTGAATCATCTCAATCGGTTATCGATCAGGTATTTCGCGGCCTCCTCCGTAGATATCTAGAACCAAAGATAATATATCGCTAGGCTTAGATCTAGAACCCTACAAAAATCACACTCAAAAATGTCTACGACTTGTTTTAACGCCATTTTGTCGTTGTTGCTATGGACACGTTTTTAGGTTATTCCTATCCCAAGGAAACTGACTTATGGAATAAAACCTATGTGTTATTCCAGGCCTAGTCTACCTGTATGCAAAATTTCAGCCTGACCCGTTCAGTATTTTTGCGTGAAATCGTAACTAACATCCATTATAGTATATGTAACTAACCAATCTGTTTCTCTCCACAGCCGATCTACCTCCGCATCATGCTCCAATCAGACCGAGGTACGCTAACCTCTCTATCTCCCTCTCTCCCGCGCCGAACGCCCACAGACCCCGATATCTCTCTCTCACTCCCCCACGCAATCAAACCCGACCACCGAACGGCCTCACTAAACGAACTTCTCCTAAGAATCCCTCACGTAGAAATCACCACAGCTGATTCTCTCGACGGATTTTTCGTTAACGAAATCGATAATGCTTTGCTATCTGTCCAACCCTGCTTAGATCCTTACACGCCGGAAAGCGTAGACTCTAGAAGCCCGAACGTTGAAGCGGAAATAATAGAAATCAAAGCAAAAGTAGCTGATATGAGCGTAACTCCTGCTCAGTTAAAGAACAGATTGGATAAGCTTTTGGTTGATAATAAGCCGGAGTTGCAGAGGTTAAATAGTAGGGAATCTTGTAGAAGTGAGGGTAGTTCTAAAGGTGTTTGTTTTGCGCTGAAGTGTCTAGGGTTTTGTAGGAGAAAAGCTAGGAAGGTTAAGTGTAGATGTAGCTTTAGTTGTTGTAAATCGTAGATGTGACGGTGGTCTTGCATTTTTGGTATCTAGGCTGATGTTAAAGATGCAGAAATATTAATGACTTGACGTAAAAAAAAATACCAGAATTTTTAATGATTTGACAGCCTGATCAAATCGTCTTTGAAAAAACTACAAACTGGCTTTGCAGAGTTTTGTGGGATAAATACTAATCCGAGAATAAATTTATTATCCTTTACCTCGGGATTATCTATATGAAACTGTAAAAGAATCATCTAAATCGGTTATCGATCAGGTATTTCGCGGCCTCCTCCGTAGATACCTAGAACCAAAGAGAATAAATATATCGCTACGCTAAGTTCTTCTAAAAAAATGACACCCAAAATTTTCTCCGACATGTTTTAACGCCAGTTTGCGCATAGCCTGACAAGTTTTGTGCATACGGAACAAGATATTAGTGGAGTCGAATAAATTGTATTTTATTTTGTAGGTACCTGAATATGATAAACGCTGTTTTTACAGTAACAATCTGAAAATCATACCGTTATCTAGTGCATTAAATCTTTACTAAAAAAATGGTAATCCAGTCCTATTTTGTGTTTTGGATTTTTTGCAATTTTGCTAGGCGTGCTTTCTGTCCGAGCACTAAAATGACAGTAGTTAAAATTAACCCCTGACATTTGATACAGATGGTCAATTTCAGGGTGCGCATTAAGAATCTATGTGTGGCCGGCGAAAACTTTGATCGACAACCGGTCCATAAATGCCTCTCCTTTTTCAAAGTCGGTTAAAAATCAACCCAATCGAGGTTGAGATATTTTAGACCATTGATTAATTTGATCTGCGTTATAAAACCCGGTGGTTACATTACAGTTTCTCTGCAAAACTTAACATCTGTCTAATTACCGCAATTGATAGCAATTTTTGTTATTGTTTTGGTGTTTTTTTGTTGACTTTACGTTTGTACTAAGCTACGTTTTATATCAGTGTGCTGAGTGTAAGTATACTGTTTACTGCAAAGTTCGCCTTACTTTTTTTTTAAAGTGACGCCAACTTTGCAGTAAGCAGTATGGCAGTACAGTATGTTGAGTGTGAATTGCCATTGACTGTCATACTGTTTGATTCAAAGCTTGCGTTATTTTTTTTTCTATGAAAATGTGACAGCGCTCCAAGCGGAAATAGTTATTTTTTTGAAAAATAGATGTTTTGCACACATTTTGCTATTTATCTCAGGAACAGCATACTTTTTTCTTCGGTTTTGTTTTGCTTAGAAACCTAGAAGTCGTTCTTTAATTATGTGCATAGAAAAAACTGTTTTGGTGCATAGAAAATTCGGTGCACGTCTCTGCTCTGTACTTCTCACTCGCGAGAAATCCATATCTTGTCATCCCGCTTGAAATACATCTCGTAGCGGCGTTATTGCACACTGTTAAATAAGAATCATGGAAATTAAGGTGACATGACATGACACAGATCCGCGTAGTATAGCATCTCTATGGAAAATTAAATCAAGCCTGCTGAATTTCAACGCATTTTTTTTAAGCTATTGCATAGCTTCTATCACGGGCCTTGAGCGCTCGGACCGAATCCAGAAATTCCGTAACGAAAAAACCTCACGCTCCCCACTCCGACCGGAACAGCGGTGATACTTTTTAGTTTTGCCATCTATCGATGAATAGTAGAACTTTTAATGACTTTTTGAAATATGACGTTTGTCTCTTTAGTTCAGCAACTCGCCTCTAGATGGCATTGCAATAGCTTTACCGCGGCAGTCCCTGAGTGCCACACGTCTTTTTTATTATGCAAACTTTGATGCTTTGACTTCTAGAAAAATATTATTGATAATAATATTACTATCAATATTATGTATGACATTTGTTTGTCAGATCTAACAAAAATACAATAATTTCATAGTAATTTTTTTACTGAGTGTTGTTTAATATGATGATCTGAATAAAAAAAAACAAGATTTTTAACTGAAACGATTGAAAAATATGTATTTTAACATGATTTGTACTATAATAGGTTTGTCTAAATGTTCAGTGCAATATTACTTAATAGTTTTCTACTCATTTATTATAATTGTACATAATTAACAGATAGTATACAGGGTTATCGGTAATTTACTGACTCTGTGTGTTTCTCATCATCCTCATACTTATAAAATCAGAAACACGTTTAGAATAGATAAGAATATAATTTTATATGTAACTAAATCAACAAAAAAAACATTAAAATATAAAGACTTCATGAATTTCTGTCGATTAGAGTCACAAAACGGTCTCTATCTCAGCATGAACTACGAGTAGTCAGCGAGCATGAGCGTTTGAGAAGACGATAAAAATATCTTTTAATAGGCCACAAAATGGCCTATCATTTTTCAAAATTCGATTGTTCAACGTATTTAACGTATAAGATAATATAGTTGGCGGCGCTAGTTTGAGTCGAGGTACCGCCTTAATTCTAATATTGGTATAAGTAATTAGGCTTTTTTTAAACTAAACTTAAAATATGCTCTGCTTTGATTCAACAGTAGTTGTGAGAGCTAATCGGTCTTAGTTATTAATTGGGTTCCGGGCAAACGTGTTTTTGTTGGTTTTTGTATGATGTATTCAGAGATAATAAAAAAAAATTAAGAGCTGATTATCTTCATGAACGTGTTCGTAATGATAGCCAAAACCTGCAGTTTAGGACGTGTCAGTCAGTTACCGATAAACCTGTATACTGTACTTCGTCCGCATATAACTTTAAAAATAAGTATGTAGGTAATCAAACTATACCAAAATAATTTTGATAACTAGAATCTAGTCTTGAAATATAAATAAATATTGACATAAAAATAATACATAGCGAATTGTAATTATTAATAATATTATGACGTGGTTGCAATATTAAACCAAAAACATATTTTATAGTCACTTATTATTTTTAAGACTGGTAATTTTTTGAGTTGAGTTATTTAGAATATTTAATCACGTTTATGTTTTATTTTTTTAATAAACCCGAGCCATTATATACAGAAAAATTCTACTCAGACATTCCAAAACATACGTCCAAATTACAATAAATGCATAGATTTGATAAATATTTGTATTTTTTAGGTTTTGAACGAAAAATACATAGTCAAAATCAAAATATATATACATATACTTGTTTTGTTTGTGTTATTTTTTCATTACATAATTTTAATAATTAGAAACATTGTCAAAATACACAAAAAAAAATAACGTTTGTGTTTTGAAACGTAGGTAGGGTTTATTCATGTAGTCCTAACTACTAAACGCTTTTTTGTATTTTATCTATTTAAGTTTTTTGTTCCATAATCTTGCTTTTATATATACCTAAATAATATTAAGTACTCTAAATATACGTAAAATGCAATTTATTGTTAAGTGAAATAATGTGTGGTGCTGTATATTAAATTAAAATATCTAAATATATGTTATTTTTTCACCCGATTTTTAACATAATGGTGGATTTTTTTAGTCATATTTATCATATCGTTATTTTATTTACATAATTTTAGTTAGAAAGGTATTTTAATAGATAAGGTCCTTATTGCTTTTTTTTTCAATATTTCGCCTACTATGCAAAGGACTTCAGATAAGACTCAATTTCACGGAAATTTGTTCAATTATTTATTTTGTAGTTGTGATCCCAATACTAAAAACCTATCACGTATCTATAATATCACGGGAAAAAAAAATACCGATCACTAATCATTACAAAACTAATAGGAAGGCAAATTTATACGTTAAAAAAAAATTTCGCATGCGTTAAAAAAACTTTTTTTGCACTTTTTTTTAGTAGTTTCGTTGTAGCTAGTGCTTGTAGTGTTGTGTTTATTTTGTGATTGATTGTGCACCCTGCCTGTATAATGCTTCTGTAAGTACGTTATTTTTTAATTATAGTGTTTTAGTTGTATTTAGTTTGTCACCTTTAATACAAGCTCTGTTTAGCTTGGGGCTAGGTGATGCGTATTGTCCAGGATTATTTACTTATTTTATATCCATGTCTGGATCAACCGTTTCAAATACCTTTTTCAATTAATTCCAGGCAACTTCCGTCAAGGTGTTTACTCTGAATCTTCTCCGAAGCATATGCAAGCCGAAGAGGCCGAAAGCGTCTCCGAAAACGCAGCTGATTCTCCGAATTCCAGGTACATACACTTCAACTCCGAAAGTCCGAACTTTGTTTTTAAAGAAACTGACATATAAAGATTATCAACTTTCGGGTATTCTCTTAAACATTTTAAAAGGTTCCTATCTTACCTATATATAATCTATATGCATCGAGTATGTACCTATGTAATGTACTTTACTATTTTATCGACTATACTCTGGCCAAACTGAAGATATAATATTTGTAAACACGTGCCCATTGCTAGTGGCATACTTAACTTAAAAATCTTGTTGCCTTTGGGACAGAATTTGTCTTGCTTTATTCATTATGCTGACTATATTTTTTCAAACATAACGCCAACAAGATAATTTTGGCTTTTTGGGTTGAGAGTTAATTACAAACATTTGACATAGAATGGCTAGGGTATAGTTAACTACAGTAGGTATCACTTTAACCGTAGACTTGATTGAATATGCCCTTAGCATAACTGACATTGCTTCTAAGAATACATTTTATTCATTAGTCAAATGCATAATACAGTTTAGTCACTATTTTAGATACTTAATAATAATCTCACTATTTCTAGATGTGTTTTATCAATGTTTAGAAGTTATTAGACATTCCAAAAATTATAATACATTATGTACTATAAAATGTTTCGTAGATTGACGAATACATTATGAATTAACAAATAAAGTACCATAACAAGTAAATTAATAATATGACCTCATTAAAAATGTACTTATGCGAGTTAACTACAAAACTAGACTTAAGGCGCATACCTGAGCCAATATGACAACGCCACCTATTTTAAAATATTATTACGTTGCACACAGGAAATTTTAAAAATCCATCGTACAGTTTGTGGTATCAATTAATAGCTATTTTTTAATACCGCTGTCATAGTTTTATCTTATATAGTTTAGGAAGAGATGCGAAAATAGAGGTTTTTGGCCAAAAAGCGCAACTTCGTATCTCTAAAAAGTTCATGTGTTTAATTAACGTAATAAGATAAAATGGTGGGGGTGCCACTTTCACTCGTATATGCTCTAATATAGCAAACTAGATTCGTAGTTAACCCGCTTAGGTACATTCGTAAAAGTATAAAACTGTTTAAAATCTATCGATTTAACCTCTTCCCTTACTAGAGCCTTTAGTTTGGTTTCTCGATACGAGATGTTCTATTTTGTTCTGCTCATATTTATTTAGAAAAAAACCTTTATCTCTATACCGTGTCCATTTTGAATGAGGCATAAATGTATACAAACCGCCCATACTTAACATAAAATTCACTTTGTTGGCGCCTCCTTTTATACGTAGTTTACATTACTTGTCGATTTTAGATCCTCCCTTCAATAAAAATTGCTTACATTATATCTGAAACTCGACGCCAAGCAAATGAGTTTTTGTTATTTGTATCGTGGTTTATTTACTAACATGCTCCATGCTGGATGGATACGGTATAGACTAGGCAATGATTGATCCATGTGCTTATTGGCATAAAGCCGAGGAAAAAATCATTTTGTGAATATACCTCAATAAAACCGGCCAAGTGCGAGAAGGACTCGTGACTCGTATAAAAACAAAAAGTCAACGTGACGCGGTCACCCATCCAAGTACTGACCATGCCCGACGCTGCTTTACCTCAGTGATCGGTTCCCCTTTATTAGGTACCTATTAAAATTATTTGTCTTCATTTTTTATAACAGAAATACATCATCTGTAAAAAAATCAACTGTCTAGCTATCACGGTTCATGAGATACAGCCTGGTGACAGACGGACAGCGAAGGCTTAGTAATAGGGTCCCGTTTTACCCTTTGGGTACGGAACCCTAAAAAAGGCTACCTACTGCATCTAAGGCGCGTCGCCCGCTCCGATGATATCGCGGGTCGATGACCTCTGCGGTATGGCTGCGGTCAATGACCCGCGACGAAGGTGTTGTGTATGTAGTGCGTCAAAATGAGATGTAAATAGATACTAAAGCCATTGTAGATTATGTATATTGATAACTAGCAGCACCTCGCGGTTTTACCCGCGTAGTTCCCGTTCCCGTGGAAATTCCGGGATAAAATATAGCCTATGTCATTCCCTGAAAAGTAAGCTTTTTAAGGCGCATACCCGAGCCAATCTGACAGCAATTCCTATTTTATCATATTTTTACGTTTATCATAGGAATTTTTAAAAATCCTACGTTCAGTTTGTGGTTTATACTTTATGCTATTTTTTAATACCTTTTTATAATTTTATCTCATAAAGTTTAGGAGGAGATGCAAAAATAGAGTTTGGTGGCCAAAAAGCGCAACTTCGTATCTCTTCCTAAGCTTTACAAAATGAAACTATTACAGAGGCATTAACAAATAACTTGTAATAGACCACAAACTGAACGTAGGATTTTTAAAACTTGCTGCGTTTAACGTAATAATAAGATATAATAGTTGGGGGCGCCACTTTCGCTGGTGTATGGTATGGGCCTTAATGATAAAATATTTTTTTAAATCGGTCCAATAGTTTCGGAGCCTATTCTATATAAACAAACAAACAAAAAATCAAAACTTTCCTCTTTATTAAAGATATTAGTATATAGATAAGCACATGCATCATTAACTGCCTTTATCACTCCCTGAAAAGTACCAAGTTTTTTAATAATGAAAAATCTTTTTAAGCTATTGCATAGCTTCTATCGCGGGCCTTGAGCGCGGGGACCGAATCCAGAAATTCCGTAACGAAAAAACCTTGACGTTTGTCTCTTTAGTTCAGCAACTCGCCTCTAGATGGCATTGCAATAGCTTTACCGCGGCAGTCCCCGAGTGCCACACGTCTTTTTAAATCGGTCCAGTAGTTTCGGAGCCTATCACACTAATATTATAAAGGCGAAAGTTTGTATGGATGTATGGATATATGGATGGATGTTTGTTACTTCTTCACGCCAAAACTACTGGACGGATCTGGCTGAAATTTTGCATACAGGTAATTCTAAACCTGGAATAAAACATAGGCTACTTTTTATCCCATAAATCTGTTCCCGTGGGATGAAAATCACCTTTTAATGTTTCCATAAGAACAACGCGTGCGAAGCCGCGGGGCGTAGCTAGTTCCATATAAACAAACAAACAATAAAAACCTCTTTATAATATTAGTATATATATATATAAGCACATGCATCATTAATTGCCTTGTCTAGTAATTTAGTTTTTTGAAAACTAAAAGTCGTGAAGTTTTAAAAATATTTTTCCTCGGTTTTATGTCCGAGTGTAAACCACCCCTGAAAGTTGTGAAAGTTATTTCCTTACTTTTTGTTACCATGTATTATTATATCATTTATCTAGTACCCATAACACAAGCTCTGCTTAGCTTGGGGCTAGATGATGTTGCGTGGATTTGTCCAGCATTATTAATGTCGTCTATAGTTGAGAGATGATTTATAGGTGTAATAAACGTAATAGTTAGTGATTTTGCTGTTGAAATCAAACCATGGTAGATTATTTTGACTTCTTAGATTAGGTTTGTAGATGTGTAGTAGGTACTTACTGTATAGAAAAACGTTATAATACTCAACTAGACTAGAGCTTTTCTTATATATATCTAGTTTTAACTCCTAGGTTTTGTCGCCAAATGTATGCCAAAAAAATGTAATCGGGTTTAAAGTCAGTGTTCAGTTTTTCATGAAAAAATACTTAAGTACTTACTATTTAATATTTAATTTTGTGTCAAACTTATAAACACTAATGATGATTGTCTATAGGATATCTACATTAATAATTGGGTTAAAAAAAACCATAAACCGACTTCAATTAAATGGTTTTCTTATGGATGCCACTGTCAGAACTGAACCAAACTGAGACCACACGGAAAGCATCAGCTTTCAAATAAAAAAAGAATCGTCAAAATCGTATCACCCAGTCAAAAGTTCTGAGGTACCAAACATACAAAAAAATACAATCGAATTGAGAATCTCCTTTTTTTGGAGTCGGTTAAAAACGATATAAATTATTCATTGGCGTAGTTTTACTAGCCTTAAAACTATTATTTATTGTAATGTGAATCGTCCAGCATTAGGTATTATTTATTTACTATGTATACTTGAATAATCGAAATTTTAAGAAAACTATATACCTACTTACCTATGTCATACATAAAAGTAAGACAATCTCAACGTACATACCTGCAGGGTATTTTAATTAATTCGATTCTATTCCTACGGACCTTTAGAAAGCTATTTTTATTCGAATGTCATGTTTTCGAATAGTTTGAAATAGCATAAGATTAGTTCTTCGTCAAGAATCCTTCGAATTCGATAACGGAAACTTTCCGATATCGAATTCGAAGGCCGATTATCGACGAATTAAAATACTCCTGCAGATCGGAATTGAACTGACTGAAACGAATTATATGAATTAAAATACCCCTACTGTTCTCAATTTGTGCGACACTATCATTAAACAATATATAACGATGGCAATATTATATTGTATTCAATTTATATCAGGGAGCGAAAACCACAGGGTAAATACTTTGCCACGATGTTGCCATATTTGACATATTTTGCGATAAATGTCATATTTTTATTATACCCACTGATTGTTGTGCGTATAGTTGTAAAATTGGTGTCTATTGATAATGATATAATTAGTATATAGCATTTTAGGGTTAACTTTTATGATGTTTACATAATATATGCATGTTATTGTTATAAACAGATAAACTTAACAGTCAAGAGTAAATATTTATCCAAGTTAAATCAGGTTCTATTTTTAAAACTTGACAGACATTTTGTTGTACTTATCTATGTATGTTATGTACCTATACCTACATAATATATTTATCAATCATAATCAGCCTATTTTAGTCCACTGCTGGACATAGGCGTCATAGCGCCCTAACTTCAGCTAACGTCATCCCACCTTGCCGGAGGGCGTCCTACACTACGTTTGCCGTATGTATAATAAAGGCACACACTCCATGTATACTTGTAAACATAGTTTATGAATGATGGGATACTTGCCTGCTTGTTTATTCAACTTACCTTCTACCTACTAAATTGTTGTCCACACTACCCAAAGGTTAGCAGGTAGAGAATCTAGCATTATGATTGCCCATGTAAAAATTTTATGTGCAATAAAGTATAATACCTATCTTCTATCTATCTACCTACCTACTATAGGTAGGTACTAACTTTACAAAGTCTAGTCCAAAGTTAATAGTTCTAGTTAAAATAATATAATTTATCTATCTATATTAATCTATAATTATTATAAAATTACATACCAAAAACTATTTAACTTTCTAAGCTAGTATTCACGTTCGCGTATTTAGTTGGATCTCGAATATACGTACTTACTAGTGTAAGTATATACTTTGGTACTTACGTAATATTTAAGTTGTTTCTACTAAGTAATTTATCATCTCGGCGTTATTGTTACTGATACACTGATCACCGCCGTAACACCAATGCGTAATATATGTAGATAATGGCTCCTCAGTGATGGCACGGATTAGCCGACTTCAAGGTAACTGCACCCGTCGACGCAGCAGCCTTCTATTTATTTATTTAGACTCTCAACACATTAAATACAGAATAGCAGTAAAGTGGTCATAAGACTAGTGGTTTTCTAAAAAAAAAGGGTGGCATAGCGTAGACAAATAAAATTATGGGTCGATTTACAAAAACAACGGTGAAAATTCATTATGAAGTATGTATAAATGTATGTAATTTTCTACGAAGATTTTCTACAAATTACGAAAGTTTCTATGCTAAAAAATGAGAAAATCTTGAAAATAGTAGATACCTATATCGGTTGCAGTAGACTGCCGTCGATGGGAACAGGTTGGCTTGCAGTCGTGCCATCCGCGTATAAGAGCCCTAACGGTAAAAAAAAGCTTGCTCAGTCACCGATTTATGCTTGATAAAGCTTGAGTAACGCTTTTGTATGGCATAAGTTATTACTGTTAGAAGCACATATCGGTGACTGAGTAAGCCCTAGGTAGCAATAAACGCTCGGCTATGTTCCTGTTAAATAGTTCTACCTGCCTTAGTAAATAGAGATAAGTGCATGCATAATGTTATACAATTGTAATGACAATCATTCAAAGAATTTAAGATTTTTAACGTTTATCTTTTAGATTTGATTTTCTTAACTATATTTTACTGTTCACGTCATGTTAAAAATGTTATAAAATATTTTAAATATTGGTGAGTAATATTTTAAGTAATATTTCACAATAATTAGGTAAACCCTTTCGTCCATTGTCAATAATTTAAAGTAAAATTGTTACAATTTTATTAGTAACATACATAAACCTTTTTAGAATTTATGAACAATTTAATAATATTTTACATTTTGTAATTATCTTTGCGAACGAATAATTAAGTATCACTTTTTAAAATACCTAGATAGTTTAAAGTACCTACCTGAGTTTAGTTTTGAAGCATATTATCATGTTTTAATTATTTATTTACCTATGTACTTAAATGCAAGTCCTACCTATGTACGTGTTTGTAATTTTTCGTTTTCATTTCCTCTTCACATTTTTATCTACTATTGCAATAAATTAACCCGTGTCTGAGCGTATACCTACTGCCATACCTACTATTTACAACTATCAAATTTGCGTTAACTTCATTATTAAATTCCCGTTTGGACAGCTGCTGTCACATTTCCATAGAAAATAGAGTGTAACGTTCTTTTAAACGCCTCGCGGTTTCACCCGCGCAGTTCCCGTTCCCGTGGGAATTCCAGGATAAAATATAGCCTATCACTATAGGTATATCACTGAAAAGTAAGCTTTTTGAGGAATTATTTTTTTAATCGGTCCACTAGTTTTAGAGTCATACAAACAAACAATAAAATTTTCCCTCTATATTTCGATATTCCCAATATTTAGTACCGATAGATATGACAGCAGATACACACTCAGCTTATAGAGGGTCCACGGGTTATCTATGCTTCTGATTCGTTTACGATATCCTATGCAAGTAACAAATGAATGAGTTGGTTTTGCTTTTCGTTTCAAGCAAAACCAACTCTTATGTCGCAGATCAGAAATTTAGATTTTCGTTTCCAGAGTAGACAGCGTCCGGTATTTAATACTGACATAGCAAGCATCTATTGTATCTTAATCTATCTTAAGGCATAATATAACATATTTCTAATTCTATTGTCTTCTAAATACTCTATTATTCAATCTTAATGTTGTTCTAGTCATGTGTCATTGGTGTGTTAAAAACTTAAAACAATTAAAGAATTTATCAAAATACAATTGTCTTTCATTTTGCAAAACCCTACATATTTTGATTACATAAGAATTTAATGGTTTTCTGACAAAACTAGTTAGTTTTTGATGGTGTGATAAAGCTATATTTAAAAAAAAAAGTAGTACCTACCTACTTAGGCAAATTTATCTATTGGACTTTTACCTCGCATCAATATCATGGAAGGGGTGGGGCTTCCTATGCTGTAAAAAAAAGGACAACATATATTTTTATCATAATTATATTTTTACAACAACATTGCTAATTATACATACTAAGTACATAGTTTTTAATTTATATCTTGTACAAGTATAAGCATTTAAAGCACTTTAAAAAACATGCAAATTAAATACTGAAATAAATCCATAGTATCAAAATGTATACTAAAAATAGCACTTAGATTTTTGATTTATGTAAGTTCCATAAATTTTGCTTTAAAATATAAAAAATTACCTTATGGCATAGCTGAATAAAGCTATTCTATCTATTACAAAAAATGCTCGTATAAAATTAAAATAGGTTCTCCGAACCTAGATACAACATAACAATGGTTTTATCTGTAAAATGGCACAAAGTGAGCATTATTTAATTATTTGTTATTTATTTTATTATAAATGCTTTTTTTATAGGTACAATAGGTACCTACTTTTTATATATAATGTATTTAAGTAACAGTATTTTTAAAACAGCTGCTTAGAACTATGTTCTTTATTTTACATTACAAAATAAACATTTTCTTTTTTATTTTATTTAACAGTAACATGTAAAGATTGATCATCATATAATAAATTGACAATTTTATTCATAGGTGATTTTTTTCCTCTAACCATTATTAAAAGCGCATACAAAGTATGAAAGGAAGGTTATGGAAGGCTTCTATTTGAGCACCACATTTTAAATCTTCCAGTAACCACTTTGAAAAGTAGATTCTAGTACTTATGTTCACACACTATTGTTTTTAGGCACAAAATATCATATCACATCATTTGTTTTATCAGTACTTAAAAATAAAGCATTTAATCTTAATTTCTATTAATATAGGACAAATTTCAATTAAATAATTGGAAAACATTATGTAAACCATTCTAGAAACTGTAAATCTAAAAAATAAGTTGTATAAGTCCATAGGCAGTGGCAGAAATAACAACCCTACTTCCTATTTTTATAAAAGACATCTTTTTTTATTACAATGGTCAAGCCTTTGGCCACCAACTCACTTTAAGAAAGTGAAGATGTAGCATAAGATAGAGCACACTGTTTCAGAAGGAAGCTTTTTACCCTGGATTTGAAGACTTCAAGATTGTACTCTCATGGGATAACAGATGCAGGAAGCTCATTCAACTCTTTGGCTGTGGATACTATAAAAGTAACTTGCTTGAAACGAACTATTGTGACATGTAGTGTAGGACGTCTCCAAGGCAGCTGGGATGACAATCTGCGAATGTCTGCAGGTGGATGCTGGATGAGTCAAGGTGAAGACAGAGTGCTATGGCGCTCATTATGGGAGGCCTATGTCCAGCAGTGGACTTATACAGGATGATGATTATGAAAGTAAAAACAATTCTCCTTGCTTACGGGTCACAGCCACAGTTACAATCTCCACAATCACCGCAATCACCACAATCCCCACAATCACCGCAATCACCACAATCCCCACAATCACCGCAATCACCACAATCCCCACAGCAATCAAAACAGCCTGCACTTGAATCCCCCGCTCCTTCACCAACATCTTGAGTCTCGCAGCAATTATTACAACACTCAGCGCAGCCCTCAAAACAATTCTCGGTGCACTGACCACAGGCATAGAAACAGTTGGCTATACATCGGCATATAAAGTAGCAACAAAATACATCATCCTCAGAACTATCAATTATATAGCAACAGCAATCTTCTCGTTGCTTTCTTTTCCTTTCTTCTTCTTCTTCATCTTGGACGGGCTCAAATTGCGCGGTAATTTCTGTCAGCTCAGTAGTTTCCGCGCTTGTTGGCTGAGATGTTACTACATCTTCCAGAGATTGGGGAACCTGTGTTTGAGAGCTGATAGGCTGGGTTGTCACAACTTGTTCCATTTGTAAATTATGTCGGACTACGATCTCAACTACGATACTGCAGAACAAATTCCCAGCAGAAAGTGTGTGCTGGTTTGGGAAAAACAAACTTGCGCAGGCCTTTGTAGAGTTTTAAAGGAGCTTCAAATTACATTTAAGTAGTTTAAACATTTACCTATATCTGAATGCACGGTGCACTAAAATATCATAACTTTTGACTATCTTTACTGTAAATTAATAGCAACAGTTTCACTTAGAACAAACCAAAGGATACCTATAGCTATGTATAGCTGCTTCTTGCTTTTCCCTTTTGGTAATTTTGTAAAAAAAAAATACGACTCGCTCGTCTCTCTCACCGTCTCGTCTTACGATGAAAACTGTGGAAACAAAACAAAAAAGCAAAGCAAGTGTTTCTTGTTGTCACGTCAATCAAAAACTTCAAATGTCAATGTCAATTATAATTGGCGCGGGCGCAATCCAACTATTTTATATTACATAATGGGCTGGCTACTCGGACTGAGCATTCTTCCAAGACTCTTTCTTTCTGAGCGATGCGTTTCATCAGCCCAAGAGTTTTTTTACGACCACCCTTCCTTTGCTCTCTTAATCGCAACAGTCACCGCCCCCTGTATCGCCACCACCACAATCACCGCCCCCCGTATCGCAACCTCCACAGTCATCACCGCCTCCCGTATCGCAACCGCCCCAATCAACACCCCCTCCAAAATCAGTCACTCCATAATCGGTGTTACCCCCGCAATTGTTGCTGCCATCATCTACGCAACTGTCAGAATAACCAACTTGATCATCATCATAAATGTACGCAGTACGCGTATTTCCATAATCTTCGTTTCCATCACCATCGTAGGTGTAGCAGTCGTTCCAAAAAAAATGGCAGCAAGTATTTACCTACAATATTTTATACGATTAGAATTTAAGATGAACCTATTTGTTATCCTTCTAGCCCTAAGTTATTTTGAATAAATTATTATTATTATTATTATTTGTGCAAAGCAAATAGTCCAAACATTCGACAATACCATCGAAGCAATGGCAGACTGTAGAGCCTATTCTTTGCCAGCAATTCTTTGTTTTTGGACGTTCCGTTGTTCCCGTATCTGGTTCTGTTTGGCCTTGGTTATCTGAATTTAAGGGTGTTGTCGGATTCATGATTTCAATTAGAATTCACTGAATTTAGGTCACTTAGCAACATCGACCGACATCGTTAACTAGCACTTTGAAAATAACTTCAAGCAAGAACGAAAAGTTAGGTTAGATTCGGTATGCGTGCGTAGGTACCTAGGTACTGTAGAACTAAACTAAACAAAACATTTAGCTTAGCGTTAGCATAGATAACTGATTTCGTTTTTCGGCAGGCGTGCGTGCCGTGGCCAACGCCGTATACGAGCCGAGGTAGATGGAGCTTCGACTGAAATGAAGCGATGACGCCATTCAAGGCCAATGTAATAATAGTTCCTAATATTAAGCTATGGCCTTCGTTCGTCATCATATTATCAGGAACCGATCTAACAATAATACAGCTAGCGTTTTTCTTTCTTTTGAACTAGGTGGCTGCTGTGCCCACCGCGGCTTTGCTCGCGTAGAATTCACATTGTTGTGAGATTTTTTTACGTTGAACCCTAGGTAATTCTTTACAGTAGGTAGGTATTCAGTAGGTATTTTTAATTCAAGACAAATATTTTTATTTGCTCTTTACGATAGAAATCGAATACATTGATTAAATCGAACATTAATTAATTGAGTTAAAATTGTAAGTAAACCTCCATCGGTCCATAAACCTCCATCATGTGTGGTGCTGGCTTAGAATTTGCACCACCCCAACTCTTCCCGCGTTCACAGATAATATAATACATACTAGTACCGCGGGTGTCGTAAAGGCGGCTAAGGGATATACGACGGGGGCGGGCAGCAGCGCTCCCTGCAGAACAATTATACCACCAAACTGCGATCCTCACTCCGCATGCCCAGCGTGGGGATTATGGGTATTACCCTCCTTGAGATAAACGCCAATAAGGCGCTAATCAGGAGGAGGCCTGCGTCCAGCAGTGGACCAATACAGGCTGTTGAGGCTGAGAAACCTACAGCCCTATAGGGCTACTGGTTATCGACCTATTTGTGCAAGGAGGTTGTGGGGTAGGTTATTTTCGAATTGACCGTATATAAGGTATTGTTTATTACGGATGTAGGTAGTTACCTTCATTGTCTAGCTAGAAGATTACAAAGATATTACCATTAAACTAGAGGCAAGTAAAAAATCAACTTACTAAATAATTTACCAAATCATTGAAATAGGTCCACCTGTAATTTTTTTATTATTAAAATTATTAATCTCCACCGCCTCCAAAATCACTAACATAGTCACCCCCACTGGTATGATGGACCCCCAAATCGGTTCCTGAATAATTCGCTTCATGGTTGGTATGATGACCCCCTGAATTATTTCCTGAATCACTCGCTCCATGGTTGGTATGCTCTACCCCACTGGAAAGAATAGCTCCTGAATTGTTTCCTGAATCTCTCGCTCCATGGTAGGTATGCTCTACCCCACTGGAAAGAATAGCTCCTGAATTGTTTCCTGAATCACTCGCTCCATGGTTGGTACGCTCGACCCCACTGGAATGAAGACCTCCTGAATTATTTCCTGAATCACTCGCTCCATGGTTGGTACGCTCGCCCCCACTGGTATGAAGACCTCCTGAATGATGATCTTCCTCTTGATGGCCCACACTGGCATGATGAGTGTTCTCTGCATCGCCATCGCCCCCAATACCACAAACTTCAAGATCGCTAAGTTGAGCTCCACTGGATTTTTGATTACCAGGTTGACTCTTCACAAGTCCGTCCGAATGCTTCTCTAAATTGTTACCACCTTCTCCGTCACCCCCGCTATTTAGGGAAACTGCATGTATTTCCAATGAACTAAACTCTTCATTTTCTGTACCAACAGCGTCATTAGCGATGCCTTTTTCTGTTAATGCTTCCATATTCTGTTCAGATCTAATGAGAGCTGGTGCAACTCCATACCGTTCGTTTTCATCATCATCATCATAATCGTCACATGAACAGCAGAAATTACAACATTCGTTCTTACAGAACCAAAAATCGATGCAGTCCGTTATATTTTCAAAACAGTGGCAGAATGCAGAGCGTATCCTTTGCCAGCAATTTCTTTTTTTTTCACGTTCCGTTTCACCTTGAAAAAAAAAAAAGATTGTAAGTTAATACGACAATAGATCGTTTCTACGCCTTCGTCGGCTTCGCTGAGGTAGCTCGGGTAACTTTTATTTCTATATGCTTACAAAATAAGCACTTAGATTTAGACTTAGACGAATCAAATTTACCTAGGTAGACACTTTGTTTCTTTACCACTTTGGTATTTAATAAACAAAAAGGTAAAGATTTTTACTTCGACACACGCTCGGTGATATTTTTTTGAGTTTCAGCCTAGGGACATATTATAGGTACCTACGCCTCCCCTAATGAGTGCCATAACGCCCTGTCTTCAGCTTGACGCATCCAGAATTTGCCTTTAGTCTTTTACAGATCGTCATCCCACCTGGCCGGAGGGCGTCCTACACTACATTTGCCGAGCGGCCTCGAACCAAGAACAAAACAGTAAAAATTGTGTTAGAAATAATCTCTTACCTTGGTCTTCTATACAAAACGACGTCGCCACAGCCGTTTCGGCAACTTTTCTTTCTGATCCGTTGCTCATTTTGAATGTTTGTGCCCTTCTACATTTATAAGAAGGTGAGAAAAACTATTTTTTATCACGATAAAACTTATAAAATAAAATATCAATTTTCAAGTTTTTTCACGGAGACAAGTGAGGAGTAACAAGTGTGTCAGTGACTGGCTCATGGAATGTAAGTAGGTAATGCACATACCTAAGTGGGTAGGAAACTCGTCGGTGTTGATTTTCCTGTTAGCTATTGTAAACAGGAAATTCCTGGAATCATGTTTCTGTGGTTTTCTTATTATTGTCTGTATTCTTGTAAATAGATTCTTGTGTACGTATACACTTTAAAAATTAGAACACGGAGTACAGTGCGGTGCCGCCTTACAATTTGCACCAACTCTTTCCACTGGTGTCGTAGGAGGCGATTAAGGAATATCCATCGGAAGCGGGCAGCAGCGCCTCCTGCAGAACTGAAGAACTCTTTTTGTTCCGTGTGTAGAACAATTTAACCACCAAACTGCGATCCCCAACCCGCTTGGTTAGTGTGGGGATTATGGGCATTACGCCCATGATAACAGCCAATAGGGCGCTTATCAAGATGAGTTCTGCGTGCACCAATATACCTATCCACCCAAACCATCTCAGGCCATAATACTGTTAATATTATTAAACATGATCGTTTTATAGATTTTTATATAAATCGGCTTTCAATCCCAATTTGCCTAAAAGATTCTAGTTAAGGCGCCGGAGAAGTCCGCGCAAAAATTCTATTCGAGTCGCGTACAAAACTCCGCTCCGAATATCGCTATCTCAGGTTAGCTGATGCAGGCGCGCGCGGGGCACGGGACGCGGTACTACAATACGTGAAGGGAACACACAACCATAGTGCCGTGCCGTCTTATGCGTGTGTGTGTGTGTGTGAGTAAATGTAGGTTGCTAGGTATCTATCTATACATCTGCCACTGATAACAATTTGAAGGCGGTAGCTACCTATTTCTTTAGGGATGTGTATTTATTGGTTAGCGCCTTATTGGTTTTTATCTCAGGGGTAGTGCCCATAATCCCCACGCTGGGAATGCAGGTTGGGTTGATCGCAATTCGGTGGTAGAATTGTTCTGCAGGCCGCCCACCAGTGGATATCTCTTGGTCGAGACGTGGTGGGTGGGACATCTGCGTCATGGGCCATGAAGGTGTTAGTATGTATAGTAATATACGCATTCAATGCCCAGTCCGCTACACGGGGAAAAGTTTCTATAGATAGATAGATGTTTGTTACTTCTTTACGTCAAAAAGAGGCAGAAATTTTGCCTAGATAGAAACTTACAACAAAAGTTCTGCTTTGCTGGAATTACAACACAACAAACTTTCGTTATAAATATCCATCAATTTGTTTGTACCTACTTACCTAACTACCTACCTATAATTTGTGCAAGTGTGATTGAAGCAGGCAAAAAATGCCCCTTACTTATTTTTTAGGAGTTTTGCGAGAATATTTATTTGTTGTGTAATGAATGAGTGATTTGATTACATTACAATATCATAGTAGGTAGATCATTTACAACTCAACCTTACCTACTTACACACAGGTACCTACCTAAGTAGGTGCATGGTTTTTACAATTTATTATTACTACGCACTTTATCTACAAATATAATTAATTAACCTACCTATCATCCTATAGTAATTCTAATAAACTAGTAGCTAGGTAAATGTGAAACATTGCATTTAGTTACAACAGAGGTATTATTACCTGAACCTAGGTAATGTAGGTCCCCCATCTCATACATAAAAACATCAAAATTTAAAAATCAAAAATGCTTTATTACCATAAATACAATAAATGTAAATGAATACACTGACACATTTTTGATTTCAGTCGCTTCGGTATGACTAAAATTAAAGAAACAACGAAGAAACCTTTAGACTGTTAGTTGTTATTATTTTTCGAATTGACTCGAAGACAAATAAGTTATAAGAAATGAAAAATAATTATAACGCCGCGACGCGACGTGGAGATTTGAACTCGGTTCTTCTCGCGTCTGAAGCAGACAAGTTCCGCCTACGCCACGGAGCAGTTATAATTAGTGACGAAAATAAGATTTGCACCATAAGTTCACCTTATGTGTACGTTACGTACCTACCTAGGATGACGTCACAGAAAATGTTTATTACAACCTACACCTACATTTACTTAGATTTTTTTAACAAACTCCTGGACTTTATAAAACATACGATTCCTACATTCGTGCCCGAAGTATCTACCTACTAGTTTGCTTATCCGTTTTTTTTCCAAGTTTTTCTACAAGGCCTAATAGGTAGGTACGTAGGTACTTATATCTCAAGAAATCTACCAGGAAATGCCTATGTAGTAGTATGCAGTTACCTACCTATACTTCAAAAAATTTAAATATAATTCAAAGTTTGGATAGATAGATAGATGTTTGTTACTTCTTTACGTCAAAAAGAGGCAGAAATTTTGCCTAGATAGAAACTTACAACAAAAGTTCTGCTTTGTTGGAATGACAACACAACAAACTTTCGTTGTAAATATGTTTGTACTTGTACCTGCATACCTACAATTTGTGCAAGTTTGATTGAAGCAGTAAAACGCCACAAACGTATTTTTTAGGTGTTTTGTGAAAATATTTATTTGTTTGAGTAGGTAATGAATGAGTGATCGGACTACAATGTCATTGTAGATCCTTTACAACTACCTTACCTATGGTTTATCCATTTTGAATGAAGCATGTTAGTAAACAAACTGCGACACAAATATCATAATCTCACTTGCTTGGCGTCGAGTTTCAGATATAATTGTAAAAAAAAAATATTGAAGGGATGATCTAAAAGCTACAAGTAATGGAGATTACGTATAAAAGGACGCGCCAACAAAGTGAATTTTAGGTTAACTATGGACGGTTTGTTTACGTTTATGCTTCATTCAAAATGGACACGGTATAGGTACTTACACACAGGTTTATAAAATTTACTATAATACGCACCTTATCTACAAATATAATTTATCTACCTACCTATCATCTTATAGTAATTCTAATAGACATCGACATAGGTAAGTAAATACTAAACTAGTAGCTAGGTAGGTAAATGTGAAACATTGCATTTAGTCATAACCACAACACATGTATTATTATTATTACCTAAACGTAGGTAGGTACGCCATCACTACATAAAAACATCTCGATTACCTGAGTAGGTACTATACCACCTAACTAACCTTCCTATCCCAATCCAACTAATTATATACCTACTACTGTACTATACTCTATATATCTTTTTTATTAAACATATAAAATACCCAAATCACCCGATCTATAGAGGAAATTTGTCCCGAGCCGCAAATCGAACCTGCGACCCCGTTGCGTTCCGGCGGAACCTCGCTTGGCCGCCGAGGTCTTCGTGAATAGTGAAAACAATGCACCTACTCATCCAACAAAACGCCTTACTGTTAGAAATTGATGACATGACATTTGATTGAAGCATGAAATTGTCCCACCTCACAAAATAGAATGAGGCCCTCATACAAACTCATTTTGAAACCATGTACCTACCCAACACTTGATGTAGTTTAGAAAATAGTAAATAAGAAGTACTCTTTCTTCTATTCTAACGTCCATCCATAGTAAGTACCTAATAAGGTGTCATATCAACGACAACGACCTCGGAGATCGTCATTCGTCGTCGTCGTCGTCACACGGGGCCGAGCGGCGCGGCTGCGGCGGCGGGCGCACCGTGTAAATACACGTTGCATTAGCGTGTGTGCGTGGCGTGCAAACCTGTCCGAGCTATCTATCACACAACCGAAGTAATCCCGCCCCGTGCGTGCGCGATAGCAATAGTAGCCGTTCAAAAATGGTATGAATTTGGTTGTGTTCCGTAATACCAAAAATGATGAATGAAAACTTTTTGTATACTTCACATAGTATTGTTATTCTGTAACTAGACAATATAAGCTATGTTCGACCGTTAAGAACGCGTAAGATATTATTGTTTTTAATACGAAACAATTAGGAAGAAAACTGGTCTATTTTGGCATAAAAATGTGCAAAATGCGATTGTCTATATTTCGTTTTAGGTAAGTATTTTGAAAAAAAAAACAACGGAGGGACCTAGATAAATACGATTCAAATACAAATAATACAATAGTATACTGCAAATATGGTTGAATTAGAAATTTTGGTATTGCGTTTGTATGGGCAATTCACCCTTCGCCGGCCTCTTAACAATTAGTTTTAGTTTTATTGGAATTGACTTCGTAACAATAAACGCCACTGTTACTACCTCTAGCGTCAGTAGAACAGTGTTGAAAGTCAATTCTTATTTACAATATATCCATTTATGTGGGTAGGTACATAAAATAATACCTATAATCTCTACAATACTAGTTAAACTCGGCGAGTAATATTTGTAAATAAACCATCCATACTGCTAAAATTCTCTCTGTTCCACATCTTATTATACGCAATTTACATTAGGTTGAGGAGCCTGTTCAAAAAGGGAAGAATCGTGGCCTTACGGTGAACTAACACTTTTAGTCGTACTGCTATGACAGAGCAGTGTTATCAACGCAACAAAAGTTGTCAATTGGCACACGAGCGCCCTCACTTCCCACGGCTACTCTTCTCTTTTTGAACAGACAATACTTGTCGATTTGAGATAATTCCTAAAAAAAGTATTGCATTCATTATATTTGAAACTCGACATGGAGCAAGTGGCTTTTAGGCCCGTATAATGAAAGCTTGCTCAGTTATCGATGTATGCTTGAGCAACGCTTTTCTATGGCATAAACGTCACTCAAGCATAGCTCTATAACTGAGCAAGTTTTCATAATACAGGCCTTAGTTTTTACTCAACAACTAACGGAGGGTTATAAATATTTGACTATGTACTTGCATTATTTTGAATAATTAATTGTGTTTTAAAAAACTATAAACCGACTTCAATTTTTACCGTTTTTTCATGGATCCCATTGTCAGAATTGGACCAAATTAAAATGGCTACGGGAAGCACCAACTTTCATATACAAAACGAATCATGAAAATCGGACCACGCAGTCAAAAGTTTTGAGGTAACAAACACAAAAAAACAGTCGAATTGAGAACCTGATCCTTTTTTGAAGTCGGTTAAAAATACAAACATAATTTCGAATAATACTTTATTCCAGACACTATCACATAAACTAAAGTTAATTACAAACTTTACAATTGACATTGTCAACACCAAAATATCTGAACATCTGAACTTTCAAAACTTCGTGGACTAGTCACCTTAGTGTGACACATGAGAGGTTTAAATTCACAACTTTAAAGATATTTATTAAATTTACCAATAACTATAATATCTTTAACTAATCCACATAATTTAATTAACTTTTATTAAGGTAGGTATATTATATTACACATTACCTTATTTACTACACATAACATTAGACATTTTTTAATCTTAATAGCATAGACCAGATTTAATTAAAATTTAACTCCGATTACAATATGAATTCTGAATATGGTTAAAAGTAAAACAATTTTCAGTTTCGTGTGTTGATAACCCCTCGTGTAAGGGTTGTCACGATGTGACACAAAAAAAAATGTGTCAGTTTAATTGAAATTTGACAACAAAACCTAGGTATTTTCAGAGGTCTATACTCTTAAACAAAGGATTTATACTGAGATTTCTATGAAATGGTAGTTGGTTTTGTTATGTTGGATTTTGATCTTTCTATAAGTTAGATTACGTGGTTATTATTGGGTCTTATAGATATCAGAATGATTTTAAGTTTCCAAGCACAGTTTTCCATAAAAGTACAAAAATAAAATCTACTCGTAGCTAAATAAATAAATAAAATGCATTAAATGCAGAATCTTATATCTATTCGATACTTTATATTAATGTCATGAGTAGGCTTTAATGTCGACAAGTGGCAGCCAAATTCCGAATGCTTTTGTAGCTGTTACAATAATACAACAGAAAATATGATTTGAGAACCTGAATGCAGAATAACGAAAAAAAAACGAAACAGTTTTAAATTTCCGCTAAAAGAAAAAACAGAAGCGTATAAAATAAACTATTGGGGTTTGGAAAGCGAGATTTTTATGCGAAGAATTCTGTAATACTTATCTATAGGTCCATTTTATAATACACTAGCCGGCCGCGACTTCGCACGTTCGATTCCCGGTTAAAAAGTAACCCAGGATTAATTACTACGCTTACGCCTTTCATCTTAATCTGTTTAAGAGATCTTAGTCGAATATTTTCTCTTCACAAACTATAGCCATTATAACATCAGTAACATTTTGAGACTTTAATGCACGGCTCCACAAGTTGGATTAAACTATGGTAGGTAGTGTTTTGGGTAAAAAAATATTATTATATTTAGTCCGTCTTTATTAGATTTTCAGATGATAATGGTCAGATATTTTTTCTTTTGTCATTCATACAAAAATATACAAAATTAAAACGCGCCAAAATTTTAAGAGTACGGATGTGCTTAAAGGTTTTGCAAGGTGTGACGTCACGCGTAACTTAACGGACTAGATTTTTAGGATACTAGTCTGATCTTTGAAAGGTTATAGTGTTTTTATTTTTTGTTGAAGAAAATCGATGGATCGATTCATATGATAAGATTATTCAGTCATTTCGCCGGGGTCTTCGATTTTGGCTTTACGAGAAGTGTATCAGTCGTTTATTATTAAATTACTAGCGTTTTATTCATTTCTCAGCGACCGATAGCTTACTTAGCTGTGAGTACCATTTATAGTGGGAGCGAGGTAACTTAGACTTGCTTAGCTCGATGATATTTAACAACAGCTCTAGTTTTTAATTTCATAATAGGGTATATGCATCGATTACTTTTATTATTTTTTTCGATTATATGTATAGGCTAATATATATAATAACATAAACGAAAAAAAAATAACAGCCTAAAAAAACTAATTATTGAGGTAAAAAACAAAAAGTAAACTACACTCAGTTTCGGGTCATAAAAACGCTGCCATGTTAGCCCTTGCATTTTATGACGTCACGGTTCAACGGATCCCCTATGTCAACTCAAAGTCAAAACTTCATGCCCATACAAAAATGTTCAAGTATGACGTCACGCTTCAGGTGCCAATAGCGTTGCGTTTAGACACTGTTCTGTTGAGTATTAAAATATCTACTTTTCAATGATTAAATTTCAAAATAAAAACATCATAAAATACAAAAATAAATATACAGATATCAATTCTATATCTTAAAATATAAAAATAAAAATACTTACAGATATATTTCTATATCAATAGAGAATACGTAAAAAAAATATTAGTTTTTTTGAAATCACATGCATATACCCTATTGTTCTGTTTATCGACAATGTCCATTTTTAGCAGATCTATAGACTAATTTCCTTGTTTAATGTTCTTTTAATTATTTATTCGTATCCATACTAATATTATATGAGTATATTATGTTCACCTATAGAACCTCAAAATATTTAAGGACTGAGCACATTGATCCAAAACTGTGTAGGGCCACAGAATCACACTAATATTATAAATGCGAAAGTTTGGATGGATGTATGGATGTTTGTTACTTCTTCACGCCAAAACTACTGGACGGATCTGGCTGAAATTTTGCATACAGGTAATTCTAATACTGGAATAAAACATAGGCTACTTTTTATCCCGTAAATCTGGTCCCGTGGGATAAAAATCACCTTTAATCGTTTCCTTAGGAACAATGCGTGCGAAGCCGCGGGGCGCTGCTAGTATATAATAATACTAAAGTAATGAATTGACACTCTTTGCCTCCCTCCTGACAGATATTTCTCACCCCGCCGGCTTCTAAGGCCCGTATTATGAAAGCTTGCTCAGTCATAGAGCTATGCTTGAGTGACGTTTATGCCATAGAAAAGCGTTTCTAAAGCATAGATCGATGACTGAGCAAGCTTTCATAATACGGGCCTTAGACTATTTCGGTTTGCGTTTAAAAAAATCACTTGGGTAAACTCAAATGTAGCAAATTAAACGCGCAAGTGCGATTTTTACATGGTTCTTTTTCAAATTGTTTTTCCCAATACGGAAGAGGTCGACATCAAAAGAAATTTAGAGAAATTTAAGAATTAGGAGTATTCGGACTATTCGGAGTAAAAACTTCATATTGTGTGACCAATAAATAATAATAATAATACTACCATAGCTACTGGTTGATATTTCAGTAAATTTAATATTGATAGAAATGGATTGCCATACACGTCTCTACCTAAACGCGTGAGAAATGAAATTCCATAGTTTTCCGTCTCACATTTAACGCCTGCAATGACGTACTTTCTATACTAATTCGGAAAAAGAATAAACAAAGTTCTGAGCTGGTGTAATATAAATACGAGCTTAGCAATACCTAAGCTACCTCGACCCCTTAAACTATAAAAACTTAGTTTGTTATGAAAGTAACCGAGTTAATTACTATAACGTGTCCATTTTGAATGAAGCATGTTAGTAAACAAACCGCCCATACTTAACCTAAAATTCACTTTGTTTCGTCCTTTTATACGTAATTTACATTGTCGATTTTAGATCCTCCATTCAATAAAAATTGCTTACAATATCTGAAACTCGACGCAAAGCAAGTGAGATTTTGTTATTTCTGTCGTAGTTTGTTTACTAACATGCTTCATTCAAAATGGACACGGTATAGGTTCTTCAACCCGCTTACATTCACAATCAACCCTCTTAAACCTAACAAATACCCTAACGTCATTCTCTCGGCGTAGAAGGCGAACTATCTTCCGCTTTCCTCTTACTGGCATGACTCCGTTTATCCGGTCGATACTTCTCCCATTTCTTATGATTAAGCGTATCAAAATCATCACAAAATTGAGCTATATCCTTCAAATATGTGGATAAGAGTAGAAGCTCTCTATCCTTGTCCCTGTTGAGGTGGGCTTGACGGAACGCTCGGATCTTGAGGCCGCTTCGAGGGTTCATGAGGAAGTTACGTCGGATGTCATCAAACATGATGGTGTTTTTTGAGTTGTATTGCGGGTATTTACCCCAGATCACGCCGAGGGGTTTTACCTGGAAGGGAATGTAAGGTTTAGAAGACTGATGTGTACGGATGCCGGTAATTTTCCGGCTTTTTGTACAATAATGTACACTAAAGATGATCGTACTAATATTATAAACGCGAAAGTTTGTGAACATGTATGTATGTTTGTTGCTCTTTCACGCAAAAACTACTGAAGGGATTGGACTGAAATTTTGCATACAGCTAGTTCTAGGCCAGGGTTAACACTGTATTAAGGTCATCACTATTAGAGTCTTTTCAAATAGAGAAGAGTCGTGGCGTTTTGGTGAACTAACGCTTTTAGTCGTATCGTACTGCAATGACAGAGTAGTGTTGTTAACGCAACACAAGTTGTCAATTGGCACACGACCACCCTCAATTTCCACGACTATTCTCTTTTTGAACAGACAGTATCTTATCGATATTAATTACTTTAGTTATTGGAATAGATTTTTATAAATCAATAATATGACAAAAAATCTATAAAATTTATTTGGATTACACTTATGGTCATCCCTATAATTTTGTTATACTGAAACGCTTCTTATGTGAAAAAAACTATAGAGGTTAACACATTTAGTTTCTTCAACATCATCATCAGCCTATGTAGGTCCACAGCTGGACATAGGCAGGCCGATGCCGCCATGCTGGACTAATGCAGCGCGCATCTGTTTAGTTTTTCGGCTGAAAGGATCTTAGTGAAATTTGGCAGGTAAACTGATTTGATTATCAGACGAATTTCCCAACAGAAAAGTATTGTATTTACTAGTACAGAAAAAAATGCATTTACTTACATCAATAGTTCCATATTTGGGCGTGTGTACTGTGATCATTGCCAGATAGTCTAGGTAACACCAGATTTTGTAATCCTGAAATGATAAGGTATTATTTTAGCTGGATAGAGTGATGTCTGAAGACTTAACCCCTTATTTATAATGGTCTGCTAACTTAGCAGACAATAAATAAGGTGTGCCAAAATTCGCTCAGTCTTCTTCTATTGACATAAGTCAGACAGAAATAACACTAATTAGCAGCCGTTTTATGTGAGCAGACCATTATGAATAAGGGGTAAGTGGTGACAGTTTCTGATTCCAGAAAATAAGTTTTTTTAAAAATCGTATCTACACCATTTTCTATGAACCTGTGATGGCTTAGAATCTTAGAATTTGCACAACCCAACGCGGAGTCTCATACCTCAACCTTAACCTCAACAGCTTTTATTGGTCCACTGCTGGACGCAGGCCTCCCCTTGATAAGCGCCTCATTTGGGGCTAATGCCCATAATCCCCACGCTAGGCATGCGGGTTGGGGATCGCAGTCTGGTGGTAGAATTGTTCTGCAGAAGGCGCTGCTGTCCACCCCCGGTAGATATCTCTTAGTCGCCTTACGACACCCGCGGAGGAGTTGGGGTGGTGCAAATTCTAGGCGAAGTCTGATAGCTGGTGAGTAAAACATTACCTGATGTGTAGAAACGCCAAGCAATCTCATCTTCTCTTCGATCCACTTCATCCCTGTGGCTGACCAGATCACGATGTCATAGTCTTCGTACGCTGATGTGAGGAACTCGTGGAGGTACGGCCGCATCAGCTCGTACCCTGGAGGTTGGAAGACATTATTTGATTTTTAACCGACTCAATTTTTTTTTTGTTTGTTACCTCAGAACGTTTGACTGGGTCCGGTTTTGATGATCTTTTTTTATGTTAAGCTGGTTTTAAGCAGTGCTTTTTTTGGGGTTCCATAATCAAAGTGTAAAACAGGAAGTTTTACTTTGGATATGGAAACCCTATTACTAAAACTCCGCTGTCCGTCCGTCTGTCTGTCACCAGGCCTCATAAAATGTGATAGTTAGACATTTAAAATATTCACAGGTGATGTACACAGTGTTCTGTTGCCGCTATAATGACAATCACTAAAAATCATAATGAATAAATATTTGAGGGGCCCATAAAAAGACATGATTTTTTTGCCATTCTTGAAGATAATGTTACCAAACTCTTCTTGCGCGAATCAGACTAGCACTTGCCCGGTTTTATTTTGTTTTGAATTCTTTCTGTCTCCAAACTTTTATTTGTATTCTATATCTTACCAGTCTCTGCAACCGATCTATGATCAAACAATGTGTAATCAATATCTAGGACGAGAAGCTTCTTTCCTTCCCTCGGTTCATTTAACACTTTCACTTTGTAGTCTCGCACTCTCTTATTTATTTTCGCTAGGTACACCTGAAAATAAACATATACATAAAATAGCAACAAGTGCGGAGAGTAGGTGACGAGTATGGCATATACAGGTATACAATATTTTTTGTAAAATTTAGAAAAATCCCAGTTTTTAACCGACTTAAGAAAAAGGAGGAGGTTCTCAATTTTTTTTAATGTTTGTTACCTCTTATTTGTATAATCATCATCATGAACCTACGTATATTAATCCACAGCTGGACATAGGCCTATCCTAATGCGCGATAGCACCCTGTCTTCAGCTTGATTGTGTAAATTATTGAAGTTGAAGGAATACTTAAATTTCAAACAATTAACGCATTTAATGACAAAGTGACGTTATTTTTTTCTATTCTACCCTAGACAACAATCCCCATGCTAGGCCTACTGTAGATGAAGTCAGGTTGTAGATGGTATTTATGTGAATAATAATAATGGCTTTAATGATCTTTCACACTAATAATTACATACATGCAAAATTTTGATGGATTTGGATGGATGGATGTTTAAAATTTTGCATAGATGTATGTCTAGACCGGGAGTAAAACAAAGGGTTACCTTTTATCCGATAAATATGTTACAATGGGATAGAAATAACCTTTAAATATTTTCATAGAAACAATGCATGCAAAACCTTGGGAGAAAGTAGTATGTATGTCATACCTCTTGTTTCTCAACATCCAACTCTTCCTCTTCAATATCCAGATCATTTACCACATCTTCCACATCAGGCTTCACCTGTGCGCCCAAGATGGCTTCCTCCAGGGATCCCATCATCATGATCTTTAGGTTCGGCTTTAAGTTCAGCTCGGAAAGTGTGTAGTTGTCTGTGGCTACTTTTCCTGTTCAATTATTATTATTTGGTAAGTTTTAGAGTGGATAAAAACTTTGAAGCGGACACAGGTCTATGGTCTATGGATAAAGGTGGCTAAGGACCGCTATTTGTAGCATTGGATGGCTTATGTAGGCCTCCCCGCCTATGTCCAGCAGTGGACATTGGCCTCCGTCCTCTAGGGCTGATAATAGTTTAAGTTATTACTGATATTTGAAACATAAGGCCTTCATCTGGCAGTGGAACAGTATCATCATCATTATCATATAGGTATCTTTCGCACCATCTCTTCAAACGTGTGGAACTTGTTTTTTGAACTTGATCCTATCTGATATTACTATAACGCCTCTATGAAAGCCACAAACGTTTGAAGAACATTAAAACGGCATAACAAAACATAACCTATGTTTTCATTCATCCTTTGTTTACTAAGAAAATACGTGACCTACGCATTTGCACAAAATTCCATCGACGCCCTGATGGTGAAATATACAGAAATACGAGACGTACTTACCCTGAAATTTAACATTTAGCAGCTTTTGCCTGTCAGACCGGACGCCCGTCGCATTTTCGATAGCTATCTTCAACATGGCTACGGAATCCGATGGCGAGAATTCTGGTATTTCAAACTCTTTTCCATTCCATTTTACACTTAGTTTCAGCGGATTTTCGTTCAGATCACACATTTTGTTGAATTGGAAATTAGAAAAATTCACAACCAACAAACAACATGACACATAAACAAAACAATTTTAATTTGACACTGACTGACATGACAAATAATGACAATGACAGATATTTATCACGGGTGCCTACCACAGACAATATTATAATTTTTAATTATAACTGCTACAGCAGTCGTCGACTGCCGTCGTCGTCGGCGTCGCCTGCAATCGCCTACAGTTTAACCTTGAAGTCGGCAACTTGCAGTCCGTGTGTATGATCTGATCAGCCTTATGAAGTTTCGTTGACGGCAGCGGCGCGATGGACAAAATTTTCAGATCGAATTTGGCTAGATCATGATAATGTCGTTAGAAGGTAAGGTACCTAGGTAGTGTACCTACCAACAATGATGCGACGCGGTCAGAATTAGCTGGTACCAGAAGAATCAAAAGATTTAAATGGAATTTGGTTGTTTTCATACTGTTTTTATAGTGTAAACGAATAGGTATTTAAATTTTATATAATAAGAAATTAATTAATGATAATTGTATTGTATACCTACCTAATAATGACTTTAATATTTTCACGAATGCTTGTGGGTCGAACATTTGACATTAGACATGTACTTAATTATTGTATTCTTCAAATAAACGATTGATTCTGATTCTGAATAAATAAAATTCAAAGAAACCTTTGGTACCTAGATATATTGAGCAGATAATACTTAGTTTTTAATTTAATCTGATGTAGCTGGCGGCGTGTCTAAAATAAATGTTTCAGGTTCGTACACTGGATCTAACGTCCTTGACCGGATCATTTCTTTGTAGATAAACGCCGACTTTCTGGGGGTTCTTGTTTTATCAGTGCTGGCGAAGTCCACCTCATATAATCCAAACTTTGTTCTGAAACAAAAAAAAGTATAAGAGAAAGGCTACAAGCACTTAGGCCTCGTTTGCAGATACGCGGAGCGTCTAGCGGAGCGTGCAGCGGCGTGTAAGGCGGTGCGTTGGGCGTTTTGCTCTGTTTACGGAGACGCAGGAGTTTGCAATAAAGCCGCTACGAAACGAATTTAGAGCGGGATGACAAATTATGGTTTTCTCGAGAGTGAGAAGTACCTACCTACAGAACATAGTATTTTCTGTGCGCCAAAATAGTGACTAATTACAAGTTAATGAAACAAGCAATCAAAAATTTAAAGACATATCTAAATACTTCTAGGTAAAATAAAACCTAAAAAAAGAGTGTGCTGTTCCTGAGATAAATAGCAAAATGTGAGCAAAGCAGATAGGTTTATTTAGGTACCTATTTAGAAAAATATATTATCATGAAAATTATCACCAATCGTATTTTGAAATCACGCACCTAATCCATTGATTAATTCAAAAGGGAAGATAGGTTACGTTCTCCCAGCGCTTACTCAAAAATTGGCATGTGTTACAACTACACGCAAACACATACGCTCACAGTTATATTTCCAGTCCTGTGCAATACACAGAAGAACAAAGACGGAAAGACGTATCTAAGACAGAAGTGAGACCGAGACAACAATATTTCACGCGAATCATGACCGCCCGTGCCGCCGGTCCGACGGTGACTGATGTGGGAGCACACAATTTTACACAATATGAGGTTGCCATTTTCGAGAAACTATAGTTTCAGGTCATTGATTAATTAAAAAGGGATAGTACCTCATCTTCCCTTTTTAATTAATCAATGACCTTATCCAAGAGAAAAGTTTGAAGTATAATTTCCTTAAATATACTTATATAACTTTCACAGACTCTAAGATAAAGAACGATTTTGAGCTACTAAATTACATATTGCACACTCAGGAACTTTGTAGCTCGTGTTACGAAGCTACGCTGGACCGCGTAGCGTAGGTGTATGTAGGTACAAAAGACTTAAACGCGCTCTCGTTCGCAAAAAACAACTTTACTCATTATGTATATCTGTAATTAAATGACGCACAGGTTACGGTTTTCATTAATATAATACAAAGGTGATATTCTTCTTCTTATATTATAAACTATGGTTTATCCATTTTGAATGAAGCATGTTAGTAAACAAAATACGACACAAATAACAAAATCTCACTTGCTTGGCGTCGAGTTTCAGATATAATTGTAAGCAATTTTTATTGAAGGGAGGATCTAAAATCGACAAGTAATGTAAATTACGTATAAAAGGACGCGCCAACAAAGTGAATTTTAGGTTAAGTATGGGCGGTTTATTTACGTTTATGCTTCATTTAAAATGGACACAGTATAGTTTCTATTTTATGCAATTGTATAAGGTTATTTCCGAGTCGAGATAGAAATAACCTTAAAACGTTCATAGAAACAAAGAAAAATAAACTGGAATAATTCCGTGGAATGGAGACGCGTTCATTTTAAGACTGGTTTATCTTTAATAGTAGGTTAAAGGTTAAGCTTCGTACTAACTTATATCCATGAAGCCATTCGAAGTTATCCATCAGCGACCAGACAGCATACCCTCTGATATCACAACCCTCGTCGATAGCATCCAGCATTGCGTTCAGATATCCTCGGAGGTAGCGAATTCTGTCATCATCCAAGAGGCCTCCTTTAGTGGCCCAGCCGTTTTCAAGTACGTAAACAGGGGGATTTCCGTAGAGATTCTTGACTTCTATTAGGACCTTGAAGAAGCCCCATGGGACATCCTAAAAGAAGATTATTGATTTTGTTTTAAAAAACTATACTTCAACATAAACCTCTCGGACCAAGTTAAAATGGCGCTGCTTGTCCTACTAATATTATAAACGCATACATGTTTGATGCACACATGCAAAAACTACAGAACGGATCGGGCTGAAATTTTGCCTACAGCTAGTTCTAGGCCTGGTATTATATAAAATTTAAGATTTTATAGATTTTTCTTTGACCTACCAAAGATATCTTTGTTAAGTCAAAGAGAAAAAACTCACTTGCAACCAAGGCAACGCTGACTGGTGCCAAGCCGGATCCTTCACCAGAACAGCGCTCATATCATCCTTGAAAGAAGGTACCGGATAGAGTCCATCCAGCGAAGCATCCCTATACGTAAGCCTGGATGTGTAGCTGTTCATCCCAAGGAAGTCAGCTGACCCTCGAATCATGGCTATTTCTAGAGAAGTAAATTCAGGAAGTCGAGAACGGGGGTAGCCTTGCTCTGCGCTCTTTGCACCGACATTTTGCGTCACCTCGTGAGGGTAGTCGCCGCTTTTTGAGAATATAGGATGGGCGAACTGACCCCACTGGAACAACAATGAAATTGGTGGACATTTTGGATTATAAACTAGTTACAAATAATAAAAGTTAGCGAAATACTTCTGGCCGATGCTGGATGCAGCAAGCTAAAGTTAGGGTGCTATGGCGCTCATTAGGGGAGACCTATGTCCAGCAGTGGAATTATGAAAAGCTGATGTTGATGGTGGATAAAATTTTAGTAGCTTTTGAACTATTCGAGAATTTGGCACTCTGTTTTTGAGCATGAGAGAACGCAGTGAAATATTATGAAACTAAATGAAAACAAACTACGTCTTCTAACTACTGCATGAGCACACCCTCCTACAGACAAAGGCAGTTTTCGTTATGTCAAGTTTATAAATTTTGTCTTTAAAGAATTTGTATTGAATTTACAAGACCATACATACAGCTAAGGTGGCATTTTGATATTAATTCCATTTGCTACTAGGTCATGTTTGTAATAGGTCGTTAACGTATGTCGTAATAGTCGTTTTGCTTTTAGGTCATTCTGATAAAAGGGCGTAATGCTTAAATGTCCTTTCGATACGAAACGTTATTTATTACCTCATCATCATCATCATCCGCAGCCCGACTTCACCCACTGCTGGGTATAGGCCTCCGAACTTTTGTGCCACTCCATTTATTACCTACCTATTTATTATTATTATTAAAGGAAAACCAGCATTACATAAAAAAATACCAAATGCGAACAGTTTGTACTTTTTGTCCCAAATGGATCCTGAGAACAAACTAAGTTAACTTATAGTGAGGTTAAATTGCTGTTTTACTTTTGTTTTGCAAACAAATGAACAAATGGGACCTACCGACATTGTATATAAGCGACATATGATTAGGTTTTGCATGACAATGATAACAAAACTCTGTTTTCATGAATAAACTTAATGTACCCACCTCAAACTGTCTAGCATCTACAGCTGCTTGAAAATCATCCATGGTCTCCGAAGCCGGCTCGTACCAGTTATGATTGATAGCAATTCCAACTGACCCTTGCTGTTGTGTCCTGAACACTTCATCATACAAATGGTAGACTTTGGCGTGAGCTAGAAGAACATTCTTAGCACATAGATATACCGTTATTCCCGTGGTATTCGCAAAAGGCACCCTCGTTTCAGCACCATACGGATCATTACAAGTCTTTTTAGGGTCATTCACTGTCACCCAAAACTTGACTCTATCCCCAAATTTCTCGAACAATACCTTAGCATAATCACTGAACCATTCGATGATATTCGGGTTGGTCCAGCCACCCATCACTTGCAGATTCCAGGGCATATCAGAGTGATACATCGTGACGAATGGTTTTACTTTGTTTTCTATTAATAAGTCGATCAAGTTGTTATAGTATTCGATCGCATGTTTGTTGGGCAAGGATGGAAATCCGTGAGGGTAAATTCTGGACCAGGATATGGAGAACCGGTAGAAATCCAAGCCTAGTTCTTTTATGATCTCGACATCTCTTTTGTAGAGATGGTATGAGTCGGCTGCGATGTCGCCGTTACTATCGTCTTCGATAGGAGACGGTTTTTGGTGGGTTGTTATATCCCAAATAGAAGGTCCTTTACCTGATGAAATAAATACCTAAGCTATAGAGGTCTAGGTAAAACGGGGAGTAGAGAGACGTAAGTGTGAACAGAAATAGGCGAAATACGGAAGAAAAACATCCTTTTGCAAAGGTATGATCGACTGACACAGAAGCTGAAAAGACTCGGACTAAGGATGCTATCAGCCTGGTTATGTCTTGCTCCAGTATTTTGTTCATTTCTATTGACCCTGGAGTCTCTATTCACCACGTTTTAAGGTAGCATAACTTCCTTGTAGTTAGTGTAGTTATGTAACACTTATAACTTTAGCTGTTTAGTAGTTTATGACTAAGTTAGTGATAAACTTTTTAATTTTCATATAAGCAGGTAGGTACTTACAAAGAACATTATGGTCTACGAATATTTTTTTATTCTTAAATTACAGTGAAATAATAGAATACCTATTGAAACTGGCGTTACCACTTAATACTTAATGTTTATAATTAATAGATACCTTGCACGGCCGTCGTAGTATCGTTCCGCCCTTTTAATTATAAAAAAATAATGGGCGATACGACACTACACCGTAAAACCGTAAGTAAAAAAAAAAGAATGAATGCAAATAAAACTAGCAATTACTACAAGGTGAAGTTAAAGGATAACAAAGGACAGAAAGGTTTCATTTGCGTTAATATCAGAGGTTTTCAAATACAACAAGGTTTCAAGAGATATTATACTTACCATTTTCTGCGCATCCACCTTCAATTTGATATGCCGACGATGAAGCTCCAAACATTAAAGTTTTAGGAAATTTCCGAACTCTGCCGGTGCAGTGTATGACATTTTGACCAATGCTCAGGTAAAAACTGAAATCATGTGAATATTAGCATCAAAATTTTTGAGGTTGCTACCTACTTAAATAGTTATATAAAGTTATATTTAAATAGTTATATCCATCATTTAACCCAGTGAATTTACTCCTACGTCGATTTTAGCTTAAAAAAATCCAATGTTGTAGAAAAATTTAAGTTCCTTTATGTGACGTTTTAAATTTTGTTTCCAGGACGATTTTTGTTTCTAGTTACGGATATGCGTTTAAAAAAAGATATAAATCACGGCGGTGAAGCCACTGGGTCAATCTATTATTTAATAATAGGTAAACAGAAATATCTAATATATTATTTTATTCACTCCTATTAGCAATCTTACCAAATTAAAACAACTCTGGCCATAGTCCAGTCCATCTGCAAAATATAACCAGACTGAAAGAAATTGAAAACAATTCCGTCTAATTTGCTTATACAATAAAGTTTTGGTACCTAGACGATCCTATTATGAAACTCTGTATATTATGTATGACTCTCTATATACAACGGATGCAGTAAGTACAAAGAGTTTTACAAATATTTAGTGGTAGATTAATAACGTGGAAGGTACTTCGTCATCATCATCATCCACAGGTAGCTAATTTTGGTTTTGATGATTTTCCCCCCCGCATGTATCCCTAGAGGATCCCCAATGCCAAAATGACGTAAGTAAAGATGTTGTCATACCGAGTTTACACTAGTACCTACTCTTAGTAGGTATTTGGGTACGTAACATACCTAAACATATTTTTTAAAACTATAAACCGACTTTAGTATTAAGTAGTAGTATTTTCATGCATTTTTATGGATCCCACTGTCAGAACTGAAGCAAATAAAAATGGGACTACAAAGGAAGCACCAGCTTTCATATAAAAAAGAACTATGAAAATCGGACCACACCCGTTCAAAAATTCTGAGGTAACGATCATAAAAAAAATACAGTCGAATAGAGAACCTCCTTTTTTGAAGTCGGTTAAAAAGAAAAATGCTTTTAAATTCTTGAACGAGGGAGTTGGGGAGTCACAGCACGTTTCACTTCTCTCGCCGTGCTGTGTCGCTTCGCTCACCGCAATCCGACCCGGGTCATCGATTGCTGTCACAAAGCGCGGCTCGCTTTCTCGCCATGCTAATATTTTTATTCATGAGTCCTCATCTCTTATGAACTTCTGCTCGCCTAGTATTTTTTCTGAGTTATGTTTAATTATTCGGAGATTAGCTAACAAGCAAGACAAACATTTGCCAAATAAAAATAGGAGAAAAATTTATTCACAAAACAAAAACAGGTAATAATTTAAATAAACGAATACAATACAAAAAAAATCGAATAACAAACTATGCTAGAGTAGGTAATAACAATTCACTTTTGAATAATCCAATTTGGGGTGAAGACGAACTAAAACGACACCTTCCTTATCTGCATCTTCTTCTAGAAGTCTGCCAAAAAAGCAAAATGAAAGAAGTTAGGAGATTGTAAAATGAATGGCATGTAAATATATAATAATGTGTTTGGGATACTGAAGTACGTAAAATTCGTACTTAACCCCCGAATACTGAAACGCAACTCATATATGAGCACATCTCAACTGATCCATTTTGACAGATTTGCAATGAAAACTGTCAAGAAAACGCTGCTAGAGAAGTGCTCAAATGTAAGTTTGAGTATTCGGGCATAAGTCATCGATTTACGTAAAATTCGGAAGATTAGGATAAGTAGCTTCTCGAAAGTGGAAGCCTCAAATTAGGTGCAAATAGGTCCACCCGCCTCAATCAGGACCGGTAGCGCCACCAGCGTTCGTGTTTAGCGTGCTTATCGTGACTTGAACTATAATTATTTCTTCTTCTTTATTGAGTTAGCGCCGCACATTTCCCAATTTTTTTTTAATTTTTTAAGTTTATAAAATTTTACTACATTGAAAATGAAGTACTAAAGAAACATCTAGATTGTTAGAGTAATTATTACCTGCTTCTTACAAGGGTAGCCGTCCTCACGCCTCTTAGTAATTCGAGCTGCAAAAACCATCGATGCTTTTAAATATACGTACTTACTAGAAAAAGATTAAAACACTGCTAAAAATATATTTTAAACCATTATAACACTTGATTACGATAAACCATTAATATAACATTGACTGCGTCATTTTTCAAGCATAGAAAAACACACGATCGAGTCACCACCCTAATGATTAGGTATAAATGCGAAAGTTTATATGGATGGATGTTTGTTACTTCTTCACGCCACAACCACTGAACGGATTGGGCTGAAATTTTTAATACACTTAGCCTAAGAATAAAACTACTAGCTACTTTTAATCCCATAAATCAGTTCCCATGGGATAGATTCCAACTTAAAAACCCCTCCTTAAAACCCCTTAAAACGATTCCATAGAAAAAGCGCGTGGGATGCGAAATCGCGCTGGCATTGTAATTGTTTATTCTTCAACTTCAACTTCAAATTCAACAGCCTATATTGGTCCACAGCTGGACGCAGGCCTCCCCTTGATATACTGTTATCTCAGGGGGGGGGGGGGGGTACTGCCCATTATCCCCACGCTGGGAAAGGAAGCTGCTGCCGCCCCCCGGTAAATGCCTCTTACGATACCCGCATGAGGGGTAGGGGTCGTGCAAATTCTATGCCACCGAATGTGCTGATGTGTTTATTAAATAAATAAATAAATAATGCTGGACAAAGCTCTGCTTAGCTTGGGGCTAGATAATGCTGTGTGCATTATCTAGCCCCAAGCTAAGCAGAGCTTGTGTTATGGGTACTAGATAACTGATATACATAATACAATACATAGATAGATATTTTTATTATACATAGAAAAACATCCAGAACGCCCTAAACAAATTTCTGCAGATCGTACACAAATTTGTCCCGAGGCGGGAATCGAACCCGCAACCTCCTGCATCGCAGGCAGACCTTCGCCCACCGCGCCACAGAGGTCGTCATTATATTATCGTCACCGTATTATGTCGAATAAATAAAATACAGTGTTTATAATTTGTACCTACTTATATCTAAATTGGAAAAAGTAATGCACTTACATCGGCGGCCCTGACGGCTATTAACAGGTGATCGCGGCTCTAACATTTGGTGCTTCTGGATCCAGAAAGAAAAACTCTTATTGTTATTAAATACAAAAGACCATCGTTGAGGATTTTGATTTATCACAGGGATTAAATATGTGCCATTTAATCGTTGGCTACGCCCCGACACCAAGAACTGACATTGTTTTGGTAACAAAATGCCACGCACACTATGAGTAGTTAGAAATAGTGTGTTTTGCCAATAAACCTAAAGCCTCCATACATGTTGGCCCAAGGTTGCCGAGTTAAAGCCAATATGAACGAGTAGACAGCACGTTTGCATTGCCTTGTCATCGCTTGGTATCGCTCGCCTAGCTGGCCAAGTGAATAAAAGCGCCAACGTTTAATTTGCAGTGACTTATCACCGCTCGCGTTCCGTGTCGGTTTTTCTGCACAAATCAAAGGCGCTTGCCTGCGCTCGGCCAATCGTGTCCACATGCTTGTGTAGTTTGTGATGCAATAGTTTGCGTAGACTTAAACGTCTAGCTAGACGGGGCACTTGCCTTGCATCGATTTGCCTACGTTCGCGTTCGGCCAACATGTATTGGCGGCTTAACTAATATACTCAATACTCAATCATTTATTGTATTACATAAGTGTACAGAGGTATTTACATTTTTATATAATTAAGTTTCACTATGGACCCTGCTGGGCACACAATATGTATGGAGAGAAAGGAGGACGTCGTAAAGTGGTTAGGATTTTTTTACTCGTATAAATAGTTTTATTTTTCGTTCAAATATTCGTCATTATTATAACCATTTAATGTGCAATCATATTGCACAAACTTTTGTGAGAAAATCACCTATCTAAAACGCACAATACACTGATTCTAATTTCCTTATGGATAATGGATAATGGACAACCTTAACTTCAACAGCCCGTATTGGTCCACTACTGGACGCAGGCCTCCCCCTGATAAGCCTTATTAGCTTTTATCTTATACGGGGTAGTGCCCATAATCCACACGCTGGGCATGCGGGTTGGGGAACGCAGTTCGGAGGAGAATTGTTCTGCACAGGGCGCGGTCACCCGCCCCCCAGTGGACATCCTTTAGTCGCCTCTTACGCACCCGCGGGAAGAGGTGGGTTTGTGCAAATTCTAAGCCGGCACCACACACAGCTCCGTAACCACAGTATTGAGACGAATCAATCGATACCTTATTTATTGGAATTGAACGAACATATGTATATACAAACAAACTAGGGTAGGACTTTTTCTAATTAAATATCAATACGCATAATAAGCTTACCAAAGTAACAGGAAACACGTGCGGAGAATAAAACTTCGTATTGAACAGTTCGTTGTAGTATTTTTGAGACTGAAAATAATTTGTTATCAAGGATTTTTGGTTATCATAGTTTTACACTATTCTAAGAAATCAAACCGTCTTCGTGGTCTAGAGTCTAAACTAAAGGCTATAACATCCTCTCGTACTGAGGGGACGACGTGGGTTCGAAACCCGCAATGTCGAAATTTCTGGGATTTTATTTCATTTCTTAAAGATTATAAAACTTCAATCAAGTTTCAGTCCTCTCTGTTAATCAAGACTTAGATGTAAAGATGAACTAAGATGTGGACGATAAAGGTTCAGCAGTGGACTAGGGCTGATGATGAATAAACTTACTTCTAAGAGATAACGTGATGGTGAGAGGATGTCATCCATCATCCTGAACGATTCTGAAAATAATTACAAAGATTACTTCTATGCAATAGTATCTACTTAAAAACACGTCTGGTCGACGTGCGTGACCCGAGAGCTGGCGTGCGATTGAAAATAACCACAGCTACCAGCTGATATTAAGGAAAATTACTACGCAATTACTAAGCAACTTTCTTTTTGAGCACGTGTAGTATATACATACGTCTCGCATAATATTTGCATGCCTGCGTGTAGGCTGCATACAATTACTAAAATAGTTATAAGATCTGACATTTAATAATATTTTTGTATTCTTGCATTATTGGGAACACACACAAACAGCACAGGAAAAGTAACAAAAGAATAGTAAAGAAAAGTATTTAAGATCATTATTATTATTATTTTAAACTGCGCCATGCGGCTTTGCACGCGTTGATCCAATAGAAACGTTTAAAGGCGATTTCTATTCCACGGGAACTGACTAGCCTATGTTTGATTCCAGGTTTAGGATTATCTGTATGCAATATTACAGCTCGATCCGATCAGTAGTTTTGGCATGAAGAGGTAACAAACATCCATCCATCCATCATCCATTCATCCATCTATACAAACTGTTATATTTATAATATTAGTGTGATTCACAGAGTTATTGGCAATGGTTTTTGGATTTTGAACAATATGTACATTTTGATTTAGAACGTCGTAGAGGGAGCTACGACGCTACAAACTCACTCACGCATACAAAAGACTTAAACGCACAACAATCGCGCTGCTTTGGTAAAAAAACTTTAATCCTCGTTTCTTTGAATCAAGACAAGATAGAGAGTTGCGGTTTTCAATATAATAAGCGAAATATTTTTCTTTCTTATTGTTTTCCCATTTCCCTGTACTATTTCAATTGATTGATATATTTTGTCTACGCTCAAACAGCGTATCATAAAAACAGTCTACGAACGTAAGCCATAAACACTATCATTTCATTCAGTCACTATCAGTTTGATGAATTCATTACGTAATATTAACGTTGGTCCAACACAAATAAGGTTCGTAGTTAACCTGCTTACATCCGCAGTGAACAAACTCGAAAAGTAAAATGATAAAAGTAGAGTGAATTAGTTATTGCAACACGTGTCACCACACTCTTTTTACGCTGTTTGTATAAATTTTCAGGAAAACATCGGTTCAATTTACTCCTTACTAAATTAACTTACCCCTTATTCATAATAGTCTGCTAACTTAGCACACTGCTAAATCTCGCTCTGTCTTCTATTGACATAAGTCAGACAGAAATAACACTACTTAGCAGCTGTTTTATATTAACAGACCATTTTGAATAAGAAGGCTTTAGGTGACCATTAATAGCTCCATAATAAAAGTTAATACAAGAAAATACTTAGGTGAGCAACAAACGAGTTTCATGCAGAAATGTATCACTTTCATAGCATTAAAAAACCCTTATTTTATTTGTAGATACTGAATTGATAACCGTACTTACTACAATTATTAGCAAACGGTTTTTGTAGTGTTAATAATGTAAGATTTTGTATCTTAGAGATGGTTTCCTAGAAGAAATCGCTTTTAGCGATAAGGCCACCCATTGTGCAACTTTGTTATCTCTATTCTCCTGTATTTTTATATATCTCTATGTATTTTAATGATGAACAATAAAGTGTATTGTTTTATGTACTCATTTAAGTGAACATTGTTCTTGAAACTGAAAACTGAAACTGTTAATAAAATAAACTAATATAATTATATTACCTCTTGGTATAATCTGAGCGCGACTCTTAAACGTCACGATTCTTCCCTCAGCAGTGATGCCCATATCTTTCAACGGCCTGTTGTCCTTTTTGATAGCCCGTATTGGATACCCTTCATTCATATAATCCTTTCTAATAACCTTCTTTTCTAAAATAGGGCTCCACCAGTCTTGCGTCACGGTGCTAGCATCGCAGTAGATAGCTTTTTCTGTCGTAGTCGACTGGTTTGTTTTTGTTATGACAGCAACCTTAACTTTTTTCTTCTCGTTGAGGTCGATTAAGGTTCTCATATTTCTGTAATCGACTGGTAAAACTGTAAGTGTTGTGTCTGTTCTGGTTTCGTCAGTTTTAGCAGTTGTCTCTGATTCGGTTTCTGTTTCTTCAGAGTCTTGGGAGAAAGTTGGGGTCTCGTCAGTGGTAGCATTTGTGGTGGATGTCGTTGCGGCTTGTTGTTCGTAGGACGTCGATCTTTGCGGTTTAATGGATTTATCTTCTTGGATATACAGATTATGGATATCATAGTTATCTGAAACGTATTCAAATATTATAATCACTTATATTTTACCGCACTTATATTTTATAGCATTTTTTGACCCGCTGAAGCTAAAGCATCAGTATAGTTCTTTCGATGAGTTCGTCTGCCATTAATTACGTAAGGTAATTTTATGTATTAGAATTAGAACTTATCATTATTGTCTTATCTAAACATGTACGTTTGCCATAAAGCGGCATAAGCGAAGCTTGTGTTATGGGTACTAGATAACTGATAGGTATACATACAGGGGGCGCTGCTGCCCCCGCCTGAATATCCCTTAGTCGCCTCTTACGACACCCACGGGAAGAGATGGGGTGGTGCAAATTCTAAGCCAGCACCACTTAGCTCTACACACTACTACAGACTAACCATACGTGCCGATATCTCTCTTGGAGATCACGTGCTGGGTAGCGCAAGTACATGTTTGTTTAGCATAGGCGTTAACTTCAGCATCTGTAGGTAAATATACATATGTATAAGTATCATTTAACTACACGTATATTATAAAGAAGATAGATTTTTTGTTTGTATTGAAAAGGCTCCAAAACTGGACCGATTTAAAAAATTCTTTGAGCATTAAAAAGCTTACTTTTCAGGGAGTGACATAGGCTATATTTTATCCTGGAATTCCCACGGGAACGGGAACTACGCGGGTGAAACCGCGAGGTGCTAGTTATATATAAAAGAGTGTATACGGGTGTTTCAAATGTACACAAAGATGACCACGAAAGGATCCCATGTCCATTTTTTCGATTTTTCAGATTTTTTCGCGCATCCAAACCAAACACGGCTAACACGGATGGATGTAAAGATGTATTAGATGTATTGATGGATGGATGGCTGGATGTTTGTTACCTCTTCACGCCAAAACTACTGAACGGATCTGGCTGAAATTTTGCATACAGGTAATTTTAATCCCGGAATCAAACATAGGCTAAATCAGTTACCGTGGGATAAAAACCACCTTTAAACGATTCCATAGGAAAAACGCGTGCGTAGCCGCGGGGCGCAGTTAGTAATTCATAAAGATGTATGTCTAGAACATTGATTAATTAAAAAGGGAAGATAGGTTACGTTCTCCCAGCGCTTACTCAAAAATTGGCATGTGTTACAACTACACGCAAACACATACGCTCACAGTTATATTTCCAGTCCTCTGCAATACAAAGAAGAACAAAGACGGAAAGACGTATCTAAGACCGAAGTGAGACCGAGACAACAATATTTCACGCGAATCACGACCGCCCGTGCTGCCGGTCAGACGGTGACTGAGGTGGGAGCACACATTTTACACAATTTGAGGTTGCCACTTTCGAGAAACCAGTACCTCATCTTCCCTTTTAATAAATCAATGGTCTAGAATGATTAACTTCGGCCCCACACTAAGCTCATGGTCCGTGACGTGTGCACCAGGCACGATAGTTAGAAGGTTTAATATTTCGAGGGTATCCCAGTATTAACGATACAATGTAAACAGAAAACTAAAAATAAATGTACGCGATAAATGCCCGATCATTAAATAATGTTCACAAAGTTTCAAAAGTTTTATAAAATCTTTGTACGCTCGAAAGATTATGTACTTAGACAGAAAACTATATTTATGACCCTCTGTGCGATTACGCAAAAAACCACCCATCCTATACTGACATTTTTAAAAGCTATTTGAATGGCCTTCGCCATACAATCTCAAATTACGAAGGAAATCCAAAGTATAAAAAAAAATCAAATGTCAATAATGGAAGGGTGGTTTAGTGCAATTCCACAGCTAACCCCACAATCACAATGATTTAAGGCGCATACCCGAGCCAATATGACAGCGATATCTATTTTACCATAATTTTACGTTTAAATTAGGATTTTTTTAAAATTCTACGTTCAGTTTGTGGTATCTATTATAAGCTATTTTTTAATACCTCTCTCATATAGTTTAGGAGGAGATGCGAAAATAGAGTTTGGTGGCCAAAAAGCGCAACTTCATATCTCTACCTAAGCTTTACAAAATGAAACTATTACAGAGGCATAAATAAATAACTTATAATAGATACCACAAACTGAACGTAGGATTTTTAAAACTTGCTGCGTTTAACATAATAATAAGATAAAATAATTGGCAGCGCCACTTTCACTGGTGTATGGGCCTTATTGGTTTCAATGATATCTTACCACAAACCATGACAGTCCTGGGCCGGCAATGCTTCCTGCATTTCGACCTGTTGACTGCATCCAATATTTGTTGACTCAGGTGCTTGCATTCACCCTGATCGTGCCCACGGTTATGGCGTGTTGCTGGTTGACAAATAGGGCTTGGTCGACACGTAGTCTTTGGTTGACACACACGTTTTGGTCGACATGTCTTTGGTTGAGGTTTTGGTTGACATACAGAAGGGCCAGGGCCATCAGTTGCTTGACATGAGCTGAAAATTTTTGGTTTCCTACAAACAGGTTTTTAAGGTTTTTAACTGCCTTAGGGGTCTATTCCACAATGTCCGGATGTATTCCATATAAGCTATTTGTTAATTATCCGCTGGATAAATATCATTATAACGTTTCACGACTACCAAATAGAACTAACTGTCGCATAAAGGATATGAAACTCAACGTTTCTTATCCGGAATTTTTATCCTCAACATAATTTATGTTATTTCATAGTTTTAACCGGTCATTCTGAAATTCTTAATGTTTCCAGTGCCTATTACGAACAGGGAGATTGACCGGTGTATAGTTCGAGGCTTGGCAGTGATTGGAATATAAAAAATCCCATCTATTCGAAAAAGGTGTAGTTTTCCTCGATAAGTGCGAACGAAGTGGATCATTTCAGGGCACTTATTATCAGTTACTTTGTCGGTTCTTCGCGAAATATGGCCGGCCCACTGCCACTTCAGCTTGATAATTATTTGAGCTAAGGGTAAGTTAATTTTGAGGAACCCCCCGCTTCGCGGGGGTAAGTCCCTTGAGGGGAATACAAAAGACTACGTACTGTCTTCTATTTACCTTCCGCGTTTTATGGTGCTGCTCGCACCATAAAATGAAACCATAAAATGATGGGTGTATCTCTTAGGGCCGTATTATGAAAGTTTGCTCAGACTTCAATCTCTGCTTGAGTAACGCTTTTCTATAGTATAAATGTTGCTCAAGCATAGCTCGATGACTGAGCAAGCTTTCATAAAACGATCCTTAGTCACCTCTTACGACACCCACGGGAGAAAATGGGGCGGTGCTATTCTATGCCGGCACCAACACGGTGTTGAACATATCTCACCAAATGGTGAGGTTTTGACATTTTCACCAGGATTGGCAGGCAGATTGATGGTCGCAGTGAAGGTGTAAAAACACAGATGGAAACTAGATAATTTTTCTTATATGTAGTTTGTTTAGGATAAATAGCAGTGTGAAACGGTATCAAAATTATTAAACATCGAGTGACACAATTTCTTTAAATCCCTCGATACGATTAGGATTCTACACTACAATCTGTCGCGTCGCTCTGGATTCAAAAAATCCCTCTCGCCCTATTCCTATTATTATTGGTCCCTTGTGACACAATCTACTATATTTATATACCTTTCAAAATGTAACTCTGAATTAACAAATGGTATATGATAGTAAAATATTGAAGCTGAGTCCAAGTGTTGATGTAAAGCTTATGGATATGTCTGTTGAACGTGTGAAGGAAGCGCGTAACTTAGGCCTAATTTTGGACTGCAATCTTCGATACGAAAAGCATGTAGCTGCTACAGTGACTAACTGTTTTTATAGATTGAAGGTCTTGTATAGAATGAGGTCTCATATTCGAGAGGATCTACGGATACGTCTGGTCGAGTCACTTATATTATCCAAGCTAAATTACTCCGATACAGTTATTAGTCCTAGGCTGTTGGGGAGAACGCAGAAACTAATTCAACGAGTCCAGAACGCTTGTGCTAGATTCTGTTTTGACATTCCGTTAAGAGGTCATGTTACGCCATTCTTAAATAAACATGGCATTATTAAAATGAAGCACCGTAGAAAATTTCATTTAGCTTGCTTACTGTTTGGTGTAATCAAAAATAACATGCCCACATATCTTTATGAAAAACTATCGTGGATTAGCAGTTCTAGATCGTGCGGATCCCGACAGAGTGCGAAACAACCCTCGATGCAGCGTCATAGCTCGGCCTCATTCCGAGGCAGTTTCCGCTATGCTGCATCTTAGTGTTGGAATAATATCCCCCCTCCAATACGGAACCTGCAAAGTTTTTATGGTTTCAAGCTAAAACTACGCAATTTTATTTTTGAAGGTCAGAAAACGCAGGAGGGTCTTAAGAACGATACAAGTATCATATAATATATTATATATTATTATTATTATTTTTTTATTTCATTTGTTCTTATCAACTTGTATGTAACTTGTTTTGAATCTGAGCTTATAGCTGGTGTATTATCTATTATATATTTTTCTTTCATTGTTTTGTATTGTTTAACAAAACCGTTGCCAATGTTTTTCTTCAACATGTTTGTCTTTGTTTGTGTCTATTTTTTAGTCCGTGACGTCACGAAACGGCTCAGTCGGAAGACCAGCGTTGGTTGTACGCAATTACAACCAACTCATGCTGAGACTGGGACCGTTTTGTAACTCTAACAAATTGTATTAGTTTTAGTTCCTTTTATCTTAAATTGTATGTGTTTGAGTTACAAATAAACGTTTCTATTCTATTCTATTCTTTCTATTCTAAGCCTGATTTTCTTACTTATTCACTGAGTTCGCTGTGGCAGCACCTATAATGAAAGTAAAAAACGTAAGTATTAAATAGTGATCTAATGTTCATGTCATATTAAAAAAAAACTGGGTAACCGACGCGAACGAAGTTCTCACTCTCAGCGGCAGCTAGGGTGATTTGTATTTAGGTAAAATAGTCAGTTCGACCATAACTTTTTAATCATCAGCCTATATTAGTCCACTGCTGGATATAGGCCTCTCCTAATGAACGCCATAGCGCCCTGGTTTCAGCTTGACGCATCCAGCATCTGCCTGCAGTCTTTCGCAGATCGTCATCCCACCTGCCCGGAGAGCTACGCGCAGCGGTTGTCGGTTCTTCGCGAGATATGGTCGTCCCACTGCCACTTCAGTTTGCTAATTCGTTTAGCTACATAATATGTCGATAACATTGGTTCTCTGTCGGATGTATTCGTTACAAAGCTCGCTTAACAACGTTGAACTGGTGGACCAGCCCTTTCGTGAGTCCACCAACAGCTTTAATTACAATTATGATTTATTCTAAATAATGTAATTAAAATTCAAAAATAAACAGAATATGCAGGTACCTTTTGTTTTCTTTTTCTTTTTCTCTTTCACGGGTTCCTTACATTTGCTGAAAATAAAATAAACACTATAGCATTACGCGACTCTGGAATTTGGTGAAAATGAATACTTACGGTTAGAAAGCTAATTGTCGGCATTAATAAATTTAACGTAGGTAAAAAAAAAGTTATACAAAGTTATTGATAAAAATACAAGTGACCTCGTACGGTATAGGTATACTTAGTCAGCAAAAATTGCGCCTTACCACCACTAGGGTGATTTTTCTGTGAAGTGAATAGTTGCCAACCCCGGCTTGCTCGATATCTTTTGTTTTTAACACAAAGCAAAATAGTTTGAAACTGGATAGGCATTACGTTTGACGATGGTACATTAATCTTAGGCCATATCCGGCTAGATGATGCTGGACAATTTACACAGCAGTGGATAAACAAATAAATGAATGAATGAATGAATAAATAAATAATTTTGGACAATTTACATAACAGTCCCCAGCTAAGCTGATCTTGTGTCATGGGTACTAGATAACTTATAGATAACTTAGTCTTACTACAATACATAAAAAACTGAAATATAAAAAATAATGCCGGACGCATTATTAATCTATTATTTTATTATAATTTTTTCCTCCCATCACCAACTTTAGTGAGATATTTGCTTCTACAAAAGAGTCTTACCAGGAAATTGGTGGCGGCGGCGTCAGGCCTTCCAAAGGGGTTTCTATACATTTGCTGAAAAAAGAAATAAATCTGTTACTTGAGTAAATTAATCATTTTGTTAAAAAAAAGATACACGATGAAGGCGCATTATAACAATTATTTTATTTATTTATGTCGATTCTGTTGTTTTAGGATTCCTAATTGACAAAAAAATGGTATTTCCTATACAGTTATTAAAATATTTAAATTAAAACGTGTTCAAACACGTTCTGATTTACTACTACTACGCGTGCCCGACTCACACTTGCCGCTTTATTTTGTTTAAAAAAGTTTAATTTGAAAGTAGGTGGGTACAAGCTGAAGACGTGAGCTTTTAACAGAATTAAATCTTACCAATTAGTTTTAGAGCTAGTTTTAATTTTAACCTCTGTGCATTTGCTGAAACAAAATAAAAATTATGTTTTGAATAATCTAGCTAGAAAATAATTTGACGTCTGTAACTAAAAACGTTAGCCACGTGTATTTACTGAAAAAAAGTTAGTCATACAAAGTTATTTATAAAAATACACAGAGACTCAACTCAAAGAGGTTTGAGATTTAAACCCGTATTATGAAAGCTTGCTCAGTCATCGAGCTATGCTTGAGCAACATTTATGCTATAGAAAAGCGTTACTCGAGCAGAGATTGAAGACTGAGCAAGGTTTCATAATACGGGGTATGAGTAAGTAGTTGGTGTTGCTGGAAGCCGTCAGATGGACGACCTCTGTGGCGTGGTGGGCAAAGGTTTGGCTGCGACGCAGGAGATTGCGGGTTCGGTTCCCGCCTCGTGACAAATGTGTGTACGATCTGCAGATATTTGTTCAGGGCGTTCTGGTTGTTTTCTATGTTTAACAAAAAATATCTATCTATGTAGTTTATTGTATCATGTATATCAGTTACCCATAACCCAACCTCTGCTTAGCTTGGAGCCAGATAATGCTGTGTGAATTGTGTCGAACATTATTAATTTATTATTATTAAATTAAACACAATTATCTATATTATTACCTACATATAAAATTATCTATACTTAAAAAACTAGCTTTTGCCCTCGGCTTCGCACGCTCTATTCAAGTAGCTATGTCCGTTCCCGGGATACCGTTTACCTCCCTGCCAAATTTCATCAAGATTCGTTCAGCCGGGAACGAAATGAAAACTATTCTATGTCCGTCTCCTGGTTCTAAGCTCCACCAATTTTCAGCTAAATCGGTTCAGCCGTTCTTGAGTTATAAATAGTGTAACTAAGACGACTTTCTTTTATATACAGGGTGGAATTTTGTAATGCCACCTGGAGGGAAAGTACTCTTAATCCTGTAGATAGGAAGTTTTACTCAAAAGAAAACATTCCTTTATTTTTGAAAACAAACAAAACTGCATTCAAAGATTTTCGAAAATTCGCTTGCCACACCCGGGAATCGAACCGACTGAAATCTGTAAAAAATACACCCTGTATGTTATTCATTTTGTTTTGTTATAAATCAAGCTCTATATTTTTTTGTATCGACTTAGTAGGTTTTATGATTTTGCCATACATGCTGTGAACTAAGAATTTACTGAATTCAGTGTTACCATGCAGATTTTTGTATGTTTGCGGGTTTCCCAGTAGCCTCTGTGCATTTGCTAGAAATAAAAAGAATATTGATCTAAGGCCAACGACACTTGTGTCATGTGTCCACGTGTCGTAAGAGGCGACTAAGGGATATTCACCAGGAGGTGGGCAGCAGGGCCCCTTCCAGAACAAATCTTCCACCAAACTGCGACCCCCAACCCGCATGCCCAGCGTGGGGATTATGGGCATCACCCCCCATGAGTTAAACGCTAATAAGGCGTTTATCAGGGGGAGGCCTGCGTCCAGCAGTGGACCGATACAGGCTGCTAAGGTTGAGGTCGAGGTATTATTATTGAATAGATATTTTTGTATACGTATACATAAAAAACACCGAGATTTTCTAAATATGCAAATGGAACATAGCTTTGGTGTAGGTATTATATTAATCAAAATCAATAAATATCTTACCATTTGATTGCGCCTGCTGCTGAGGACGTCTTTACATCAGAACATTTGCTGAAACAAAATAGAGTAGATATGAACAAAAAATCCCCTAAATCTAGCGACACAATCACTAAAATGACAACACTGGCGCTTTGGGACGCGTTGGATATAATGCAGGGTGACGTGGAAAGGAACTAAACTAAGCCGGAAGAGGATAATTTTGAACCCCAAGGCTATCGACATACCAATAACGATTTTTTAAATATATTTTTGCACACATTTTGGTTTTTTCCTTTTTATTTGTGTTGTTTTACACACACTTATCCATTATTTAGCATAACAAAATATTTCACAAATGTTTTTGAGTTTTTCTAGGAAAACCAGTGTTTGTTATGAAATTATCACAAGGAAGAAATTTTGTGCTTAAATTCTTTTAAAATTCAAAGCAATAATAATAATGTAAGAATATAATAAACCCAAAAAACACGATAATGTAGGAAAAAAGTGAGGAATTTAAAAAAGTCATAGAACAAACTTTCCACCCCCAAGATGTCCAGACCCCTTTCGTCACCCTTTCTGTGGTACCCTGTATAAATCAAAATCAATAAATAATCTTACCATTTGACTGCAGCTTCTGCTGAGGTTGGCGTTTTAAATAACGGCTTTAAATCAGAACATTTGCTGAAAAATATAGAATATAAACCCCTGGTCTGGTCAAATGATTAATATTAACTAGCTGCACCCCGCGGCTATGTACGCGTTATAAAGGTGATTTATATCCCACGGGAAATTATTTATGGAATATAAAGTAGCTTATGTCTGATTCCAGGGTTATAATTACCTGTATGCAAAATTTCAGCCCGATCCGTTTAGTAGTTTTGGCGTGAAGAGGTAACAAACATCCATCGATCCATACATCCATACAAACTTTCGCATTTATAACAGTAGTGTGATTAATTTATTAGGCCCCCAATACAATTTGGGCGAACTAAGGCCAACGCGCGCGAGCGTAGGAATATCGACGAGGTATGTGCCACCGTCTAGACGTTTGGCGAGTCTACGCAAACTATTGCACCACAAACTACACAAACATGTGGACACGATTGGTCGAGCACAGACAAGCGCCTTTGATTTGTACAGAAAAACTGAGACGGCTCCGAAGAGAGGCGAGTGGCTGCAAGTGAACGCCAGCGGTGACAAGTCACTGCAATAAATGACCTCTATACATATAAATAATAATAAATAATAATAATGTTGGACAATTCACACAGCATTATCTAGCCCAAAGCTAAGCAGAGTTGTTTTTAGTTTGCACCCGTTTGTACCTTCCGGTTTTGGATTTAATCACGTTGCCTGTTTCAAGGTCTATCATAATCAGCACATTTTAAGAACCTAAAAGAGGATTTTTTTTAAAATGTTTCCGAATTATCAAAAAACGGAATATTTTGCATAAGTTTTTAGTTATTAATTAATTATTGTAGGTATCGGTTTAGATTTACAATTCAAGCATTCTAAAGAAATCTTGTCAGTTTCCGCAAATCATCGACTTTTGACCAAACTCGAACTTTTTGTAAATACATCAGGGCCGCCGCGCGGTGACGTAACTTTATAGAAAAAAACTAGTGTTCATGAATTACGGGACAGTAAAGGGTAATTACTGGACACGGGACCACACGTGAAATTCCGGGACTTTCCCGGAATTCCCGGCCATCTGGCAACCCTAGTTATGGTAGATAACTGATATACCTAATACAATACACTACATAGATAGATATATATTTTATTATACATAAAAAACATCCAGAACGCCCTGAACTAATATCTGCAGATCATACACATATTTGTTCCGAGGCGGGAATCGAACCCTAGGAGGTTGCGGGTTCGATTCCGGCCTCGGAACAAATGTGTGTACGATCTGCAGATATTCGTCCACCGCGCCACAGAGGTCGTCAGTTCCTCGCAGCCTCCTGCATCAACCACGGTCCATTTCTATACATGCGTGCGTAAAATCTTACCAAGAGATTTTTCCAATAACAGCGGCGACAGCTTCATTGCACTTGCTGAAAAATAATTTAATAAATTGTTTACTTTGAAGAAAAATTAACTCTAATACTACTCTTCCGTCTGGTATTGTTATGATGATACCTGTAGATTGTTTTGCAACAGTCTGAACCAAACTTACACAGATCTCAGAAACTAAGCAAACTTACCTACTAAGTATTTATATATTTTTTAGTGTGTAATGTTCATATTGTTAAGCTATTTAAATGTATTTACGTTGTTGTGTATACGATAGGACTGACATGTAAGTATAACAAAAGTCCCTAAAATAAAAAGGCTGTGTAAATTGTTTTAAAAATTATAAAGCGACTTCAATTTTTATAGTTTTTTCATGAACTTTCATAGATCCCATGAAAATCGGATTACCTCGTCAAAAATGCTGAGGTAACAAATGTAAAAAAATGCAATCGAATTGAGAACCTCCTCCTTTTTTTGAAGTCGGTTAAAAAACTGCCTTTCAGCAGTTAGCTCCATCCTTTCAATTTGAACACCTTGAACACCTTGTTATAATTTATTTCTTTTATATTCTCATTTTCTTTTGAAAAAAAGATTAATAATAAATCTCTAACGGTTACATAGTATTTATTAACTCATCCACTGCCCGGGTTGGCTGATATGGTAAGTTTGCTCATGCACATGTGGACATAGGCAATTAAAGTGTTAAGAAAAGACAATTTGTAAAATAAGGGTATGAGCTGCTAATTATTAGAATAATAAGCCTTACCAATCAACTTTTATTGCCGATTTCTTTTCAGGACATTTGCTGAAACAAAAAGTTAGTAATTATATCTATATCTACCATCGATAAATATTTCCGGCGGTTCCCCTTAGATTCATAATGCACCTGAAACCGTCTGTATCAAAAGATTTCCTTTTTGGCATGTTTGGAAAGCATTTGAATTAGTGTCATTTTAGCTGTCGCACAGAAAGCTCGCCTAGCAAAATTCAAAAATCACACGTCCAAGTCAAAAAAAAATTGACGGAATTTCCAATTTTCAGTAAAGTGTTAATTCATTTCTAGCATTATATTAAAATACATATTATGCTTACTGTCCCAACCTCAAGAAATCTGTCGAATATTATTTATTTGATTTATAAACGTGTAAAGATTTTGATATTGTTCTAAGTTCATGAATAGAGAGGCTATTGTTTTTATACCTTTAAATTTTAATTTCTTGCGTTTATTTTTTAGTTTAAAAAGACAAGTTTGCAATTATTATTTACTGATTCAAACATTTATTAAATAATAGAAAATTTGAATTATTATGAATGGAATATTATCTGTCCGCTCTTGATAAGTCTTCTTGATATTATGTTAATTATTAATTTTCTGTGTTTATTTATATATTAATGTGTCATCAATTACGCCACCGTCAGCTTCTAAACGTACCGATCCTATCCATCCAAAGGTTGCCTGGAAGAGATCGCTGTTAGCGATAAGACCGCCGATTGTGCCTCTCTAGATTAGTTAGCAGTAATTTCTTTGTTTGTTTTTGTTATGTATTGATGGTACAATAAAGTTATAATCTATCTATCTATCTAATCTATTATATTGTGTATTATTATGAAAAGATTACAGATTTGTATACCATGACTTGCCTTGTATAACTTCCAATGTTATAATGGTTAATAAATACAAAATAAAAATATGCAATTGTTATTTTGATAATTTTTTTTTCGTCTAAGGACGCAGCGTAGAGCGCCATCGCGATTCATCAAATATATTTTTTTATAATGCTGGACAATTAACACAGCATTATCTAGCCCCAAGCTAAGCAGAGCTTCTGTTATGGGTACTAGAAAACTGATATATACATAATACAATATACTACATACATAGTTTTTTTTTTTATTATACATAGACAACATCCAGAACGCCCTGAACAATATTTGTCCGGAGGCGGGAAATTGTTGAATAATATCCTTTATTCCACTTGTGAGCAAAATTCGATTTTACTCACTGTTACACTTACGTTATACTTTCTCTGTGCTGGCTTTGAGCAGAAAAGTCACTGTTTTCGAGCGAGAGAAATTTATTGTAGAAACTGATGTGTGATTTTAAAGCTAGCCGTTGAAAAACATGTTTTTATGAGCCGCCTACGAAGTTTCGTCATAAATTTACTAGCCGGCGGCAGTTCTCCTATTTCTCTAGGAACTTTGTAAAAATAAATGTCCACCTGGGACGGACGGGCCACTATTGTATAATGCATAATTATTTAAAGCTATTATGTATAGCATAGCTTCTATCGCGAGCCTTGAGCGTGGAGACCCAGGTGGAGACCGAATCCAGAAATTCCGTAACGAAAATAACCTAACACCCCCCACTCAATTGCATAAGTTGATAAAAAATGCTATTGAGAATTTGCACTGCAGTGCCTTATTAACGTTAAAAAAAATAGGGAAGTTTTGCCGACCCTGTCGGCATCACATAGGTATAATACGCGACATGGTGGCAACATTCAGCATCCGGCCTGTAGATTGGCCAAAGTCTCCAAAAGCTACCTGTGTGTAGGCATTAAAATGTTTAACAAACTTAGTGACGATTGTAAGGAACTAAACCTTGCTTTATTCAAAAAGAAAATTAAAGATTTGCTTTTGAAAAAGTGCTACTACAGTTTTTCTGAGGCTCTGGACGACAAACAGCTGATATAATTACCGGTATGTTGAATGTTTACATCTTCAGAGTAATAATTGACATTCATTTTTCAAACACCTCTTGTTAATATTATTTTGATTGGACAATGCCCCTTTACAGCAGCAAATATTAATTCGGTTATGTATTACTCTGACATTGTTTTATTGTTTGTTTTATAATAGATTTTTTAGGCTCTTATAATTTTGTTTTAGTTTATTTGACAATGCCCCTATACAGCAGCTTTATTTATGTAAATAATATGTTAATATTTTATGACATTACTATGTAATCTTGTACATTATTATAATACAGATTGACAATGCCCTTTTACAGCAGCATACTTTGACATAAGTACCTTTTATTTTATTTTATTTTATAAATTTATTTTGTTTTGTATAACTAGAGTAGACTGACCTCTCAGTTTTTATGTCTGTCTGTCCTTTTTATTACCTTTGTACCCTATGGTGTTTTGTAAAGCCAAGCTTATGTATGGAAATATAAATATAGTACCTTAAATAACGACATCAAGTGTAACACAAGTGTACCTACGGTGTAAAAAAATAAATACAAATACAAAAATACAAATACAAAAATACAAATATGCAATAGCTTTACCGCGGCAGTCCCCGGGTGCCACACGTCTTTTTTCTATAATAATATAAAAAAGACGTGTGGCACTCGGGGACTGCCGCGGCAAAGCTATTGCATAGCATAAGTCATTAAAAGTTCTGCTATTCATCGATAGATGGCAAAACTAAAAGTATCACCGCTGTGCCGATCGGAGTGGGGGGTGTTAGGTTATTTTCGTTACGGAATTTCTGGATTCGGTCTCCACGCTCAAGGTCTGCGATAGAAGCTATGCAATAGCTTAATAATGTATATAATATATTCTTACCAAGGCTTTGGCAGCAGCATCGAAAGAGGTGGGGCTGTAATAAAAGAAGCAGATTTCACAAAAATTGGAAACGCCCGACTGATTGTAGGTACATTGTACATGTAGAGGAGAAAGTGTCCAATTCCTAACGAGTGTGTCACTTGCTGACTCAAGTTTTTGTGTCATAAAACACACGAGGTAGGAATCGTACTTTCTCTTAAGTGAGTTCTTTATATTACACCTTCGAGGAAAATGGATATTATAATCATATGGCGGATTCGAAATAAAAACTTTTTGTCGTTTGACTTATTTTACCATAACTAGAGTCTGTTCAAAAAGAGAAGAGTCGTAGGAATTGGGGTCGCTCGTGTGCCAATTGACAACTTTTGTTTCGTTGTCAACACCGCTCTGTCATTGCAGTACGACTAAAGGTGTTAGTTCACCGCAACGTCACGACTCTCTTTTTGAACAGACTCTACCGGATGATATTTTCAGACACATATTATATAAATTAAATTTAATACATTCAATAAAAAAAATATTAATACTGGTCAATTCACACAGCATTATCTAGCCTCAAGCTAAGCAGAGATTAATAATGTTATGGGTACTACATAAATAATACATAATACTTAATACAATACACTACATAGATAGATATTTTTTATTATACATAGAAAACATTCAGAGCGCACTGAACAAATATCTGCAGATCGTACAAATATTTGTCCCGAGGCGGGAATCAAACCCGCAACCTCCTGCGTCGCAGGCGGACCTTCACCCGCTGCGCCACAGAGGTCGTCAAAAAGAGTTACAAATTAGAAATGGATTTCCATACACATTTCTTTCCCGCTAAATGCGTGAGAAATCAAATTACATAGTTTTACGTCCCGCTTTTTCGTTCGCCTGCAATGACGTACTTTCTACCATAGATTTGGAATAGGAATAAGCAAAATTTGTTTGTAATAAACTGCGTTATTAATAACCTTGCGAGGCGTAGCTATTACCTACCAAAATAACTGTGCTATTATTTAATAGCGCAGTTGTTTTGGTCATTTTGGTTTGGTCATTTTAAATATCTATCTAAATAAATGAATATATAACCTACCCGAACATAAACAACTTTCTCTCGGGTTTTGTTTGCTGGTGGTGTTTGTTGATCTGCGGGCTGTAGAAAATACCAAGTTATTATGAATGTATGACGAACGAGCTAAGCGATGCTTTTGAATCGCGTGGCTTGCGTTGTACATCACTAGATTAACCTCGTGACGTCACAATAACTACGCAAAATGTTACGCGCTCGGTTTCCAATCCATACAAATCGACAACTGTCAATGTCTATCTATACCGTGTCCATTTTGAATGTAGCATGTTAGTAAACAATCCCGCCATACTTAACCATACTTGTTGGCGCGTACTTTTATACGTAGGTAATTTACATTACTTGTCGATTTTAGATCCTCCCTTCAATAAAAATTGCTTACAATTATATCTGAAACTCGAGGCCAAGCAAGTGAGATTTTGTTATTTGTGTCGTAGTTTGTTTACTAACATGCTCCATAAAAAATGGATAAACCATAGGTCTGTAATTATATCCCATTTTCACGTGGGGAGCGCAGCGAGCCGTGCTTGACGCGGTGCGGCTTGCCACCTGCTTCCTTGTATGTTTTTTGTTTATGTATTAAATTTCATTATAGTTGTCATCTTTGTGTATTGTATTGTCGTCACTCATAGGGACTCCCCTAACTGAAAACCAGCGCAGACGCGCAGTATTCGGCAAATGCCATAAACTGCAAAATGCTAAGCTAGGGTCCCTTTTTACCCAATGTATTATTAGATTTAAGTACCTACTTGATGTTTGTTACCTCTTCACGCCGAAACTACTGAAGGGATCTGGCTGAAATGCATACAGGTAATTCTAATCCTGGAATCAAACATAGGCTACTTTTATCCCATAAATTTGTTCCCGTGGGATAAAAAACACATTTAAACGTTTCCATGGGAACAACGCTTGCAAAGCCGCGGGGCGCAGCAAGTAGTTTTATATATCCTTTTAATTATTGTATGTACCAACCACTCCTTTTGTTATGTATTAAAATAAACAAATTTTATTTGCTAACTTTACCTGTGCTTTCCACCTTCAACCGTAGGTATAGCGCACCTATCGAGAATCGGAACGGTTGAAGTGGGTTGTCATACGAACGGGGCCTGATTCCACTAACACAATCGCCTCACTATGACAATATTATCGCTTCATTATCGCGTTACAATCGCCGCCATTGACACCTTTTGGTATTCTACTAACACGATCATTTTTTGTTTTTATGCCATATCTATGACTATTACGATTATGATTATATGCCCCACCACATTATTGACACGATATTATAAGACATAGAGATTGTAATCTTATGGTATTGGAATACCAAATAAATTTACGACTAAATCTCTATCTTAATCGTATGGCGCCATTATGGCGCCATTATAGCATTTTGTTTAACAAATAGTGGAATTAGGCCCCAGCACCTCTCCTCCTCTATTTTCTACTCCCTTTTTCCAAGCTGCAATTCTTTTACGTAACCAGTATTATTTTATCAGGAATAAGGATGAATGAGTAATCTGTAATTGTTTATGGTAGCTTAATAAAATTAAGTTGTAAACCGTTATTACCTGTGCGTTTGCGGGGTGGTGAGCAGGCTGGTTTCCGGGGTGGTGAGCAGGCTGGTTTGCGAGGTGGTGAGCAGCCTGATTTGCGGGGTGGTGAGCAAGGCGGTGGTGAGCAAGGCCGTGGTGGGCAGGGCGGTGGTGGGCAAACTGGTTTCGGTGGTTTGCGTGGCGGCGGCGCCGGTTGCTCTATATGTTCTTTTTTAATATCTTCTTTAGAAATTTCTTCTTCCTTAACATCTTCCGTACTAACTTCTTCTTTTTTATATTCTTTTATTTCTTCTTCTTTATTATGTTGTTTGATATCTTCTGTTATATCTTCTATGATATCTTCTTTTGCTAAATGTTCAATATCTTTTATATCTATAACGATTTTATGATCTGATATTTTTTCTACTACTTTTGCTTTGTTTACTTTACTATGCTTTGTGTTACTTTTGAATTCCCTGTTTTTCTTTACTTCTGAAACCTCCTCAATGGTTGGTGATTTACTTTTTACCTGTGTTACTTCTTTTTTCTCTATTTCCCTTTTAGACACTATATCTTGACATCTTTCTTCCATTGGATATGGATCTATTTTCACACTTATTCCTCTATCTATTTCTTTTTCTCGAGTTTGGGTTCTTGGTCTAGTAAATCTCTCTTTTTTCTCTGTGTTTTCTTCTTCATCTTCAACGCATACGTTATTGCGTTGGCAATGAAATAAATTACTATACAGGTCCCGCAACAGCGACATAGGGCATTTGCAACTGAAAATATATCTATACTTACGACTTACTTCATCTGCTCATAGTTGTGCTATATATACAATTTCCCAGTTAATTATGAAAAAATAACTCACCCACAAGAACACGGCAAGCCTTTGGTGTTTCTGAAATATAAGTTTGATTACTTCATTTATTTATGTTCCCTTTTATGATGCTGAGAGCACGGACTTCGCTAAGAATCGAAAAGAAATAATTATACTATTTATTCGAAAAGAGGCGACAGGGATTTATCTAGAAAATATGTGCGAACAAAGTGGGTCATTCCAGCGTTCAGCGATTTATTAATTTGGAGCACTATACAGTGCGAACTACGCCCTTTTTTAATCGACTTCAAGAAAAGGAGTGGTTCTCAGTAAGTCTGTTTTTTATAATTCTTTTTTTATTTGAAATCTGGTGCTTCCTGTGTGGTCCCATTTTAATTTTGTTTAGTTCTGACAATGGGATCCATGAAAATTCATGAAAAAATTGTAAAAATTGAAGTCGGTTTATAGTTTTTTAAAACAAAATTAATTATTATCGACGGAAAATGTTTTAAAATTATCTATTATTTTTATAACGTTTTTCAGCCTATGTTTGCTATGACGACCCCTATCTAAACAAAACGGGGTAACATTTGTACTAAACGACAAATGACTATGAAACAAAGGAGAATACATGTGCTATAATTTAAACTTTATAAAATTACGTTACCTTTTAGAAATTTTCTGAACCAATGAAGATGCAGACATTTTTTTAGTTTTAACTTGCGTTTCTTTGTTTGACATTACATTTGTAATTGAAACTGAAATCAAGGTTCCAAGAGTTAAAAGTACATAAGTTTCGAAGTAAATTAAAGAATACAATTCTTTTATTATTTGACAGCATCCATGAGTTCCTCCACCTCGCACCGTCTTACATCGCGACGTCTTCATTTTCTTAGATTTTAAGGAAAGCTGCATTCTCGATTCATAACTCGAACTACAAACCCTTTTAACCGACTACAAAAAAGGAGGAGGTTATTTTTTTGTATGTTTGTTACCTCAGAACTTTTGACTGGGTGGTCCGATCTTCATGATTCTTTTTTTATATGAAAGCTGGTGCTTCTCGTGTGGTCTCATTTTAATTTTGTTCAGTTCTGACAATGGGATCCACGAAAATCCATGAAAAAACTATAAAACTATAAAAATTGAGGTTTGTTTATAGTTTTTTAAAACAAAATTAATTATGTTTCGTTGACAACACTGCTCTGTCATTTCAGTACGACTAAAAGTGTTAGTTCATCGTAGGACCACGACGCTTGTCTTTTTGAACAGTCTATTTAATTTTTACTAATAAATTAGGGTTAAATTTATGTCATTTTTTAAAAGCCACCCCGAAGCGTGACCTACCTAGCCGAATTTCGACCGCAGCGGCCTGGCTAATTAATAAACAAATAACAATAAAATCAGTACCTTTCTGCCGTGTAGTTTTAGACATAATTGACTTCGATTTGTTTGCAGTTTTTGTAGGAGCGTCGCTATTTTGTTGTACAAACTTATTTTTTGTCTTGGGCTGAAAAAATTAATACGAACAGTGAAATGGCGTAAAAGATGTATTTTTAACCGAATTAAAAAAAAGAGGAGGTTCTCAATTCGAATGATATAATTGAAGTCGGTTTACGTTTTTTAAAACAAACCCAATTATTTTAAATTTAAAGAAAGAAAGAAAGAAAGAAAATGATTTATTAAACACTACACAACACTACAAATAAAATAAGGTAAAAATTAAGACTACTTAGTAACACGAACAAACACAGTTAACAATTATTCGAAAGCTAAAACTAACACAAGTAGGTAGGTACCTACCTAAGTACCTATTGGTAAATTTAGTGTCTAGTCAAATTGTAGGTAATTTTCTCAATAAAACCGGTCAAGTACGAGTTGGGCACGGGGAGTGTAGGGATCCGTAGTAGTACGTTTTATTATTTTTTGTCGCGAGTTCTCGATTTGTTTCTCTGTCGGATATGTACATAAACAAGGCTCGTGGCCTTGTTTATGTACAAACATAACGATTCGTAGATAGCCTCATACGATTCTTTTTGATTTCGTCAAACTACGATGGTTTTTATTGTTACGTTCCTAGTCAGGTTAGCTGGCCGGTTACATTCATTAATACATTAAACTCTGGTTAGAATTTTATAATCCATGTTAATGCTTACCTTTTGTTTGGGTTTCAGCGAATTATGAGGACAGTTACTCTTCAAGATACTGAAAAAAACATTCATTTTCATGTGAGCACTCCAAAGACAAAAAATACCTACAAAGAAACAAGGTAGGTACCATCTAATCTATTAGGCAGCTTATGTACCTTTATAAGGGAGACCTGGTTTTCTGTAACACAATTTTTCCCCTGTGGGCATTGATTTATTAAAAACGAAGATGAGGTACTGGTTGCTCGAAAGTGGCAACCTCAAATTGTGTAAAATTGTGTTCTCCCACATCAGTCACCGTCTGACCGGCGGCACGGGCGGACGTGATTCGCGTGAAATATTGTTGTCTCAGTCTCACTTCGGTCCTAGATACGTCTTTCCGTCTTTGTTCTTCTTTGTATTGCACAGGACTGGAAATATAACTGCGAGCGTATGTGTTTGCGAGTAGTTGTAACACATGCCAATTTTTGGGTAAGCGCTGGGAGAACGTAACCTATCTTCCCTTTTTAAATCAATGCCTGTGGGGAACCACAAAGGGTCCGGCTAATAAGAGCCTGCTCCGTCGATTTGGCTTATTCCACTATACCACGGGGATAAGTGAACTTTTTGTTCATTATTCCCCGCTGAAGCCGATGCGAACTAGTAATGGGGATCAGTGAACTAAAAAGTTTGTGAAAGTTAATCCCCGTTGCGTGAAAAATTAAATACCTATAAGAATCATGTTTTTAATTATTTATAATAAGGTAAGGACTCGCTTATTATTCAATTTGTGCTTGATTGATTATTTACTATGCTAAAGGTTTCTTCGTCGTTTCTTTACTTTAGTCTACAAACCGGAGCAGCCAAAATAAAAAATACCACTTTTTTCCGTCCCAGTGTACTTTTTTAATTATGAATTGACCTTTTCTAAGGCCCGTATTATGAAAGCTTGCTCAGTCATCGGTCTATGCTTGAGCAACGCTTTCCTAATTTTCCTATGGCATAAACGTCACTTAAGCATAGATCTATGACTGAGCAAGCTTTCATAATACGGGCCTAAGTGTCCATTTATTTTATTTATGGCAATAAAGCATTATTGAGTTTTGATTTTTTGATTTGAATTTTGAATGTTATGGCAAAAGCGTTACTTAAGCATAGATGTATGACTGAGTATGGTTTAATAATACCTTAAAAGTTAAATCCATTATGTACCTATCTTGGTGATCCAGCTGTTCAAAGACATTGCCCACTGATTGAAAGAACCTCATGCTTCTAGGTAAACTGATATCCATGTCGTCTGAAAAAAAGACGCCTTTGTTATTTTTAACCGACTTGAAAAAAGGAGGAGGTTCTCAATTTGTCTTTTTTATGTTTCTTACCTCAGAACTTTTGACTGGGTGGTCTGATTTTCATGGTTCTTTTATTTGAAAGCTGGTGCTTCCGATTTTAATTTAGTTTAGTTCTGACAATGGGATCCATACATATAAGTCAAGTATAATTGAAGTCAGTATATAGTTTTTTTAAAACAAAATCAATTATTTGAGACACTAAAGCTATAACCCTGATAGTCGACTCATAGTTCAAAAAAATTTACACTTATACACTATACATACACACTAATATTATAAATGCGAAAGTTTGTATGGATGTATAAATAGATGTACGGATGGATGGATGTTTGTTAACTCTTCACGACAAAACTACTGAACGATCGGGCAAAAATTTTGCATACAGGTATTTCTAATCCAGGAATCAATCAAAGATTACTTTTTATCCCATAAATCAATTCCCGTGGGATAGAAATCACCTGCGAAGCCGCGGGGCGCAGCTCGGTATATTATATACCCAGAAACAACAAAGCTTGTCAGGGTTTTTGGGTGTCTGGTTAAAGCGACGCGTGACCCGAGAGCTGGTGAGTATCTGGCGCAGCGCATCAGCATTGCCATACATCGGGACAAACCTAATAATATTATAAACTCGAATTTATGTTTGTTATCTCAGAACTTTTGACTGGGTGGTCCGATTTCCATGATTCTTTTTTATATGAAAGTTGGTGCTTCCCATGTGGTCCCATTTTAATTTTGTTCATTTCTGACACTGGACACCATGAAAATTCATGAAAATGCAAATATAAAGAGCTACTAGCGGCGCCTCGCAGTTTCACCCGCGTAGTTCCCGTTCCCGTGGGAATTCCGGAATAAAATATTGCCTATGTCACTCCCTGAAAAGTAAGCTTTTTAATGATGAGAATTTTGTTAATCGGTCTAGTAGTTTCGGAGCTTATTCCATACAAACAAATAAACAATCAAATTTTTCCTCTTTATAATATTAGTATATAGTATAGAAGGCTTTTGTTCTACGACAAATTTTAATAATGACGAAGTTATGGTTAAATTACTAGCGAAGTTCACGGAGTGGCAGGTGCGTGTGACGTCACAGCTAGGGAAGCCGCCAACTTACCCTTACACTTCAATAATTAGGAGTAAGTACGGTTATATTTTTTGAAAATACTTCTTTCTTACCATCAACCGCGCATTTAGCAATGCGTATTTCCTCTGTCAGAGATGTAGCTGTATCGCTGTATTTTATGGGTGTGTTCTGTCCTGTCGATGGATTGTTCAGGCCCCTGAATATAGTCTCAACAGTCGTCGCTGTGTAATTCCTCTCTGAAAAAATTCTCGTAGGCTGTATGACACCAGGTTGTAAACTTAAACATCATATATTTTCCACCACTCTCGTACGAAAACGGCGACATTTTTTATTTTTTTATGTCAGCGAGTCAGCGACGTCAGCAAAACACTGTAAGTCCGTTCAAACTGGACATAATATATTAAAATGTAATTATAGATGGTATGTTAATTTCAATCTTTTAAAAAAATCGTACTGATTCACAAACTGCTTTTCCAATGTTGAAAATATTTAATCTACATTCACTTACTTATTCCAGGGAAAATATTGTCCAAAATATTTGAATGCATTACGATTTTTTCGTCCTTGTTTACAAAAGATTGGCCTTCAAATATCTCATTTGATTCTTCATTCGAGAAATCGGTTAGATTCAATTTTGGTACTTTTATCTAAAATTAAGCAAGAACTTTCGTTTAAATTTTACATAAAATATGTACATTTTACACAAGGCCTACTATTTTCACCTGCCTACATAGATAAATAACTTATCGTAGCTCGTCGATATTCCCTGGACTCATTAGCACAAATTGGTCCACAGCTGGACCTCCTCACGCCTCCTCACCTCATCTCATCCTCATCCTCCATGCCTCCACTTTACTAGGGCGGTTTGCTAAAATCACCAAGGAAACCAGGCCGTCTGATGATCACTTAACTAAAATTTCTGGTGATAATTGTTACTATCAAACTGACATTGTTAAACGCGACTGATCCATCTGATCTTAACATCTAGTTTTTCATGAATTTTTACTTAACCTTTTGAATTAAATCCTGTAATCTATGCGACTAGTTTAATTAAAATAAGAATTTCTGTACTAGTTACATAAAATAAATGAATCCCAGGTGTTATAATACACAGGATGAAGATGCTACCCTTCTTGTGTTAGGTTCCCTTGGTCAACTATTATGAAATCAACGGCATCGGCCTTTTCAACTAAGACAGTGTTGAAGAGGCCGGTGGTCTGGCCACAACCGACTTGCACAGCCTGTTCGTCACTATTGGTCACTGTTGGTAAAAAAATATCATCCACTATGGTGATTGTCATACAGTGCATCTTACATCATACACTTACAAAGTTAACTTCGATTTCATCTGTTGCACTGATCTTAGTCTGGCTTTCAAAGCTATCTTTAATTTTTTTCATCAGTTTGTTCCTCCTCCAATCTTGGTCAGCGAAATACGTTAATATTCTGTACTGCATTGTGGCTTCGTTGTTGGCTCTAATTTTACGTATCCTTAATTCTTTACGTTTTTTCTTTCGTTTGTGTTTACTTCTTTCGTTATCGTCGAACTTTGTGGTTGACATGACTTTCGTGCACGACAGAGCTGAAGATATGTTTTTCCAATACCTAGACCATTTGGATACTATGCGAGAATTCGAGTTAATATTCGTGCTACTACCAGTGGGTTGTTTGTTGTTTTTAGGTTTTTTGGTCCCATTACCTTTGATAATTTTGTTTATTTTATCCAAACTTCGTCTTTTTCTATTGTTATTTCCTTTGTTGTCTTTTCTTCCGTCACCTTCAGTTATGTTTCCCTTTTCAGGACAATTTTTAACTCTTTGTGGCTCTCCTCCATTGTTATTAATACAGGTTACAAGCCTTAAAATGTTTAAACTACTGTTTTTCTTGCGTGTCCTAAATTTTCTGCTTCCCAGAAATGAATGACTCGACGAATCTTTGTGAATACAGAGCGATGAGTTTTGCATTCTAATTTCGTAAAAACCATAAAATACATAAGGATTGGTCATACAGAATTTTTCAACACAAACATCAATTGTAATTTGTTTTAAAATTCCAATGCAGTGGACTTCAATATTATGAAGTCCTGTATTATTATTTGTTTTTAAACATGTTTTATTTTCGTTTTTATTAGTTTTATCATTTTCATCGTCTTTATCATACCAAACGTCACCTTGATGGTGTAATAAAGGAAACATTTCATAGCTATATTTACTGCTACTAGAATCATCTGACTTATCATCATTATTATCATCTGTTTCATCATTATAACATTGTGATTTTGTATAATCCTTATCCTAAAAGAACACATATGAAACTAATCAAAAGAACACGTTTAAAGTATCACTTAAACAAAAAATCTTATGTACGAACCTCGTTTCCATGTTCTTCATTGATATTTGAATTAGCTCCTGCGTCATCATTATCATCTCTATCACTGTCTTCATTTGAAGATCCCCTGATATCATCAAATTGTTATAATTTTATATTTCTGAATTAACTTCACCTTCATATCACCAGCCTATAGTCCACTGCAGCACGCAGGCTTTCCCTTTTGGCTTTTATCTCATAAGGGTAATGCCTATAACCTACCTTCCCATACCTGAAAACCAGCGCAGCATTGGCATAGCCGAATGCTACACATGCTGAGGTTAACTCTTTTTACTCAACGTTTATATCCTCTATTTTTCTTGTATTGTTTTAATATTAGATTTACAGTAACAACCTAAGTAGGTAGTTACTCTAAATCTAATATTAAAAAGATGAGTATCTAGTATAAAAAAAATCTTTGTGTTAATGGGTAAAAGGCAATATGTTTTCTTGATTGTGAAGGGGGCGCTGCTGCCCGCCTCCCGGTGGATATCCCTTTGTCGCTTCTTACGACACCCGCGTAAAGAGTTGGAGTTAAAAACGCGTACACAAAACTTACATTTCCAGGCTCACATCACTGAGATCACCATAATCAGCTGGTGACAGGCATATTGTGCACATCTGCCCGATATCGGAGAAACAACTTTTGCAATAGATTCCAGGACAGTCCAGAACTTCGCATCTGAAGTTAGTAACAGCTTTATTAATTAATATAAATCAATGAATAACAAGGATGAAGAATAAATCAGAGGTGCAACTCCAAAGTTCCTGTACCTACACATGTGAAGAGTAGTTTTTACCCAACTACTAATAAAACAGGGTCATGAGGTTGGCGCCATATAGGTATGTTTGTTTGTATGTTCATATGTAGATGATTTTTATGTCCTCATGTACCTAGTGCTAAAACTACTCGTTCGATTTCAACAAATTAGTTATCGATTAATTCATCTCAATACGTCAGACGATATTGGGACTCCCAATAATTTTCGACCCTTACTTAGACCGCGCTCTCTTGTTAGACTCCCAAATTGGGAGGGTCAATAGGTCTAAGTAAGGATCGAAAATTCCATTGGTGAACGCCGTAGTCGTGTATTTTTTTTTTTTTCAACCTCAACAGCCTGTATTGATCCACAGCTGGACACAGACCTCCTAATAAGCGCCTGGGGTAGTGACCATAATCCCTACACTGGGCGTGTGGGTTGGGGATCGCAGTTCGGTGGTAGAATTTTTCTGCAGGGGCGCTGCTGCCCGCGCCTGTAGATATCCTCTAGTCGCCTCTTACAACAGCCACAGGAAGAGATGGGATGGTGCAAATTCTAAGCCAGCACCACACAGCATACCTAAAGAATGCTTGTATGTAATGTAAACTTATGTACATTAAAAGCCAGTCGAAACTGGTATTGGATATAATGTGAATGTGGTACCTTATAAGATCAGAGTTCACATCGCGGACATCAAAAACGTTACAAAGCAAACACTTATCTTCTTCTAGCTGTATTCCAAGTAAAAGTCGAAGCCATTTGAATCTAGAAATAAAGAAATTATACACATAATTGCCTTACTGGCTTTTATCTCGTGAGGATAATGCCCATAATCCTCAGTCGGGGCATGCGGTCCGGCGATCGCAGTTAGATGATAGAATGGTTCTGCAGGAGGCGCTGCTGCCCACTCCCGGTGGATTCCTTATTCGTCTCTTACGACAACCGCGAGAAGAGTCGGGGTGGTGCAATTTCTTAGCCGGCACCACACATCTACTTTATAAGTAATTACACAGATCTCACGGTACGAGGTGGCGAAAGCGTTGTCGGGCAGCCATGTTGTTTTTAGAATAATATTTATATTCACGGTGCAGTTTTCTACGGGCGGACTTCATGAAGCTTCCTGAGGATTAATAATAAAACATCTTATGCATAGAAAGAAACAGACTAGTTCGATTTTTTGTCTTAACGACATCTAGTGGATGTTCATTGATGCTTTAGTTTTTCCGGTGTAATTTTCTTAGACGACTCTATTGATGTTTAGTTTTAGTAGTTCAGCTATGTTGGCCTAGAGGTCGCGCATAGAAATAGTTACAAAAATGAAGATGATATTAAAATTTTAACAAAAAAACGACTTCAAATAAAGATTTCTCTTGGACGTCACTGTCAGAACTGTATCAAATTAAAATGGGACCTTACGGGTCGCACCAGCTTTTAAATAAAAAATATGAATAGATCGGAATCGGTACAGCCAGTCAAAAGTTCTAAGGGAACAAACATAAAAAAGTCGAATGAGATTAACCTCCTTCTGTTTTAAAGTCGGTCAAAAATAGATATCAATGATTATTTACCTCTGTGTCTCAAAATATGGTTGTAAAGCCAAACAGCTCTAGCTTTAGCTCGGTCGGGATTGTAATGACCAACGATAAGATGACATAGGCGAAGACCATACGGCTCAAATAGAGCAAAAAACCATTGAGCACAGATGAGTGTACCTGAAATTTTATAAACATTGTCATTACCGTCGTAACGTGTTAAGAGTGTTACGGATATCCCACGGGAACTGATTTATGGGATAAAAAGAAGGCTGTTATTCCATGCCAAGAACTACCTGTATGCAAAATTTCAGCCCGATCCGTTAAGTAGTTTTTGCGTGAAAGAGCCACAACCATACATACAGTCATTTTTACAAACTTTCTCGTTTATAATATTAGTAAGATATCAAATAAAAATAAGTAAGGATACGGAGGGAGAACCTCAACAGCCTAATTGCCCCACTGCTGGATGCAAGCCTCCCCCTGATAAGCGCCTTATGGGCTTTTATCTCATCGAGGATATTGCCCATAATCCCTACGCATGGCAAGGGTTGGGGATCGGAGATAGGTGCTATAATTGTTGCAGAAGGCGATCTTTCACCCCTGGTGGGATATCCCTCGCCTCTTGCAGCACCATCCCAATTTGGGATGGTGCTAATTCTCAACCGGCACCATACGCGAGTCGAGATAGTGCAAAAAACCATTGAGCACAGATGAGTGAATTTTTTGTAAACATATAATAAACTAGCTGCGCCCCGCGGCTTCGCACGCGTTGTTTCTATGGAAACGTTTAAAGGTGAATTTTTTTCCACGGGAACTGATTTATGGGATAAAAAGTACACTTTTCACTTACTCGTTTTTTCATAGAAAATGCATGTGAATTGTTTTTATTAATTATTGCCGACACTTTGACGATTTGACGATTTGATTTGGTATGTTACTTTGGGGAAAGTGTTTCTGGTTGGAAATAGAGTCGATTAAGACCAATTTGTTTTTTTTGACCAATGTCATTTTTTGGGCGACCCGTAATTTTTTTCAAAAAACTAAAAATGGCAATATTTTTTTCTTCAAAATAAAATAGAAGGTTCCTAAGAACAAAACCTTCTAACTACAAAAGAAACGGTAGCTACCCTTAAGGGGCCAAAAATTTGCCCCATTCTGTATAGTGTGATTAGAGTGAAGTGTGATAATAAATGAATACTTTCATAATATCCACAGCCAAAGAGTGGAATGAGCTTCCTGCGTCTGTTTTCCCATTAAAGTACCTACATACAATCTTGATCTTTAAATCCAGGGCAAATAAGTTGTTTCTGGAAAAGCGTGATCCATCTTAGGCCATCTTCACTTTCCTAAAGCGGCCAAAGACTAGACTATCATCAATAAAATATAGTATAAAATATATGCTTACCAATCTGAGAATATCTCTGAAAATCTGGAACAAGTGGGTTCGGAAGGCAGTCTTTTGATTTCGAAGTGGACGAATTCAGAGGAATATTCATTGTATCTATTAATGATTGAAGGAGTCGTGACACAAAACCTTTCCCGGATATGTGCGCTCCAGTAGTTGAAGACCCTGCTGAAGAAAAGATATGGTTTATTATTGGTTGATTGACCAAAATTTACTCATTGCAAGACGAGGTGATGATAGGTGCAGCAAACGACTAATAACTGGTGGCCAATAATGGGCAAAATAAACGTCTGACGTTCAGTTGCAAGGTGGATCGATGACATAGTAAGTACGCGTCGGGGGCGTGAATGGAGGCGGTAAGCACAGGACCGTGGTGGATGGCACAAACTTCGGGAGGCCTATACCCAGCAGTGGGTACAATCCGGCTGTGGATGAGGATGAGGATGATGAATGATGGTGATCTAAATTACTAGATATTTTACTATAAAACTTTTCTAGCTTGACATTCATTAAGGACGCAGTGCCAGCGCGACGCGATTCGGTCTCACCCTGATGAAGTCCTTCGTTAAAGGTTGAAACGCTGGTGGTCTACCAACACAAATAGACTTCGTAGTTAACCTGCTTACATTCATAATGAACAATTGAATGTTGTTGAGAATAAATTATTATTCGATGAAAACAATATTGGCACTGCACTAACCTTCCAAGGAAGCTTGCAATGATCCATGGTGCCGTATCGTGGTCAGCAACCAGTATAAACTGTAGTCAGCTACGATATGAACGAGGAGCTTGAAGGTTGTGATTATCATGAACACTGCTGATCGGTTTAAGTAAGTCTTCTCTGATGCTACTAGCCGGAAGGATGTTGTCTGTAATATTTAGTTCAAAATCATTAAAATCAATCGTATACTTGGTACTGTCCACTGTTGGGTTCTTCATAATGCTCTTAGTGTCTTCGTAGTGTCTTACATCCAGCATGTGCCTACAGTCTTAAGCATGTATGACCATTAATTTTTAATTATATGTATTGCACAGGACTGGAAATATAACTCTGAGCGTATGTGTTTGCGTGTAGTTGTAACACATGCCAATTTTTGAGTAAGCGCTGGGAGAACGTAACCTATCTTCCCTTTTTAAATCAATGCTGGGCGCAGGCCTTCCCCGATAAGCGCATATTAGGAATTCGGCAATTTTTTAGGATCTTACTGTAACATATCTAACATATTATTTAGGATCTCACGGTAACATATTTCGCTCTTTCCTACCTACCAGAGCTGAGCTGGTGCTCAGCGGTAGCACGGTCTCCGACTGTCGCGTAGTCTGGACAGGTCTGCTCACGGAACTATAGTTCCCTTAGGACTTCGGAAAGTTTTTAGGATCTCACCGTAACATATTTAGCTCTCTCCCTGGTGCTAAGGGGTAGCACGGTCTCTCGACTCTCGCGTAGTCTCGACAGGTCTAGCTCACGGAACTCTCTCGTTATGTAGCGGTTGTCAAATCGGAACCGGGTCTCAAACATGTGCTGGTAGTGATGAGCTCTGGAAAAATATTTTTTTTAGCAGAATTAGCTGTGCGGTGCCGGTTTAGAATTTGCACCAACCTAAATCTTCCAGTGGGTGTCGTAAGAAGTGGCTAAGTGATATCCACTGGGGCCGGGCAGCAATGCCCCCTGCAGAACAATTCTACCACCGAGCTGTGATCCTTGACTATAGGCATTAGCCCCATGATATAGAAGACAATAAGGAGTTTATCAGGGAGAGAAATGACTCTAGCAGTATAGGTTGTTGAGTTGATAGGTGAGGCGATATTACTTTATGGTTCAACAGAGAGGTCGAATAGAACAGTTACGCAATGCATCCAATCAGATCCGGGAATTTCTTAATTGGAACAGAATACACGGACCAAAGCATTAAGTAGTAGCATTTTTTTTTAGGTAATGATTTTTAGGAACGCAAAAACTGTCGATGTCAAAAGGTTAACCATCTTCAGCAATAAATAAAAATTACCATACCTGCACCGATTGTCTAATAAATAATTGAAAATGGCTAAGAAAATATTGAATCAAGTAACGTTTCATACAAAAAAAAACAAAATAATCGTGTTATCTAATTTAAAGCTATGGTACCACACTAAGCTACCCCAGATCTTATCTTATCGAGATTCCGCGAGATCCCTATTGGGTAAAGGCTCCCTTCCCTCCTTCCATACATACAGATTCCTCGTCCAGCTGTGTAATTACGCCAAAAATACCCATCCTATAATTGTCATTTGAAAACCGTTACAGGCCTTTGCGCGTCCCCACCCCCACTCCAACCTTACCATTGCAAATTACGACGGCCATAAAATGTCCCCAAGGTCTGCTTAGCTTGGGGCTAGATAATGCTGTGTGAATTGTCCAGTATTAATATTATTAATCATCAATGGGTGGTTTTTGCGTCGCAGGCTGTGACGCAAAAACTGTAACAGTCAATGGGTCGGTCCAAATAGTGTGCCTCGAGTTCCGCCATTAGTGTTTATGTCTGTAGTGTGTTCGTTGTCGGTCAGACAACACTCTATTTGGGTACCTAGGGTATCAGCTGACCTGAACAAGATGAGCATCAGAAAGAGACTGGTGACGCATGAGCTCCAGGACAGCCAAGTGAGGATAGGATCAGCTCTGTTGCGGATCTCAGTGACGATGCCAGCCGCCACCTGATTGGAACTGCTGTTACCGACGATGCTGTACGAGTGCTGTGCGGTAATCACAAAGAAGATGGACTTGTTGAGACGGGCAGTGAATGTTTTTAATTCTGCAAGACGAGAATGTATGTTAAACTACTGGTGGACTTGTTTGGATGAGTCTTTTATTATGTTGTACGCATAGGTTATTAGAGCATTAATTAATAAACTATTGTTGCTTAATAGATGCCTTTGTTCGGTGTAGGACAGATTCTATAGATTGGATAGATCCGTAATTCGGCAGATTCGCTACTTGATAGATCGTGAATTGGGCATATCCTTGGATTCTAGTAGATATCATCATCATAAACAAACTTGTATGATAGGCCTCCCATAGCATCCTGTCTTCAGTTTGCTGCATTCAGCATCAGGCTGCAGACAGTCACAGGTTGTTGAGTAGATTATTAAGGTCGTATATAAAATCATTTAATTTTTTCTTTCTAGCTATCTTGAGATTAACTATACCAAAGAATGAAATAATTAAACCCTAGCTCAGTTCCGATGTATGTCCTTTTACCAGAATGTCTAGTGGGTTCGTTTGGTCTATTTCGTTGAATGAATTTCCTGGGTGTCTACTTTTCATTTTTACTTTAAGAGAAATAATCAATTAATGCTTTAATCGGGTATTTAATGTATTTATCGCGTACCTTCTGTTATTATTTCTCATACGTTTCTACCGCGTTACAGCGATCGTGGTTACGGGGCAACCACGATCGCTGTAACTCACTGTATATATTAACAAAACGTGAAAAAGTTTTAGAAGTAGTTAAGTAAAGATGTCAATACAATGTCACACCGGACATAGCTATCATAAGGGATAAAACAGCATAGGCCCTTACTTCTCTTTATAGTGGCAAAGAAGGTCTCTTCAGCATAATCAGTGGCTACGCAGAAAGTCTTATACCCCTTGAGGATGCCGCAAGAAATCTTTCCCATAGACGCTATGGTGTACCAATCATTTTCTGGTAACACTTCAACGGTGCCCCGATTAATTGTAGATATGCAGCGGTCATATGGTGTTCCAAGGCGTTTGTGGCATGATTCGGCCATTGTGGTTAACCAGGAGAAACTGGATTGGATGATAGATGCTGAAACGCAAACGATCTTCATTTGTTTTTCTGAATTATAACAGCCTGTACAGATACAGAAATAATCAGTATTGGGGAGCAACGTCTGGGTCTGGTCTTCCAATATGTTGTACATTAAGCGGAAACAAGGCGGTCAGCATCTGCGCTATAACTATAAGGACGTGTTCAAGCGATATCTGACCGCTTGCGATATTGACCTGGGGTTTTGGGAGGAGCTTGCTTCCAAAAGGTCATCTCGGCGATCTATTACTTATAGTCATAATCATGAAATGGATAAATGCTTACCTACGCTCAAAGCCAGACGGTTAACCCTCAAGATAGAAGATCTGAGCGATGACGAAATCCGCTTAGAGGTTTCTACCATCAGCTTTATAGAGTCCTTCATAGAGTTGTATGGCTTCTTCACTGATTCATTTATATCTCTGACAGTGGTCTTTATTTGTTCCTGGTTATCGAAAAGTGGTTATGATGAACACATTAGATACCTACTCCGAATGGTAAAAATATAGTAATGCTGGACGATTCCCACAGTATCTAGGTAGTAGGTACCAGATAACTAATTGATACAGTACATACAGAATTTTTAGATATAAATAAAATAAATAAATAATAAAATAAATAATGCTGGACAATTCACACAGCATTATCTAGCCCCAAGCTAAGCAGAGCTTGTGTTATGGGTACTAGATAACTGATATACATAATACAATACACTACATAGATAGATATTTTTTATTATACATAGAAAAACATCCAGAACGCCCTGAACAAATGTCTGCAGATCGTACACACATTTGTCCCGAGGCGGGAATCGAACCCGCAACCTCCTGCGTCGCAGGCAGACCTTCACCCACCGCGCCACAGAGGTCGTCAATATTGATATTGTCGTCGATATTGAATTTTTATTTTGCTATACAAAGAAAATACCCTCAACATCCGGAAAAAATATATTCAGATACTAAAATCTTTTGACCTGAGGCGGAAATCGAAATCGCAACCGCCACCTAAAATACAGGCGGTCTGATGCGTAGAGGTGGTGTTCTTTAATAGACAATCGGACGCTCAGCAGCATTGTCGGTTAATATGGACGTAGGTATATATTGATAATGATGCTGCTACAGAAGACCTACATATCTGAGGATGAAAGATTTTGAAGGCGTACCTGACTACACGCCATAGACTCTGAGAGAACTTCAGAATTCTTAAAGATGTTAGTAGCTGGACCAGTCAGTATGAGGACCAGGGCATAGCACGTCAGGGTATACCGCCCAGCTCGAGAGAAGAGTTGGGGTATCAGTAAGAAAACTAGACACCTGGAAGAGGAAACACCTTGTAGAGTTTGTCACGACGATTCCCAACCCGAATGCCCAGCTTTGGGATTAGAGTAAAAGTAAGTAAAGCTGAGCGCGCATATGTCCGCACCGCATGCGCCGAAGTCATCGCATTTCAAATCTTTGTATGAAATCGTATGCAACCCCGCGCACCTATATCCGCGCAACATTTTACTAAAATCTAAGGCTGTTGAGGTACTGTAGTGTACACAGATGTATGTATCCAGGAAAGCTGCTGCCCGCCCTCCCACGGATATCTCTAAGTCGCCTCCTACGACCCCCGCGGGAAGAGTGGCGTGGTGTAAATTCTAAACCGCCACCATACGGCACGGGCGTAAGTTGGGAAGAAATTCGCATACCTCATCCTGTTATTAAAAGTGAGTCCCACAGTAATCAGCATCCCGAAGAGAGAGCTTATTACCGTAGCATTGACGAGAGACAAAGACAGCTGAAACACCAAAAACACAAAGCACAAATATGTCAGCACCAAGCCACCTACAAAGCCAAAGAGACTTCTCAGTAAAATCTTGGAGAAACGCATCTCTGCGCGCAAGTTTATGTAGAAGTTGGAAATGGTTGAACCCTCAGGGGCCCACTGGCTGAACGTGCGCGACAACCGCTTATGCAAGTCATGGCTGTAATGCTTCCAGCGCTGATGTAAGGTCTTTTCCGGGATATCAGCATTGGATTTGATGATCGAGTTCAATTTCTCGTTCTCATAATTTTGCCGATATATTTCTATTGTGCGCGCTTTCCAAAGCAGGGCAAAGTGCGACATTTTTTGTTTATTCAGGCTCTAAGACCTTTTTGTTCGTACGAAATTAACACTCAGGCGAGAAATTGGGAATCCGTTATTTTCATTCATGTTTCGGCAAAACGCACCGAAGTTATTGTATTCTCTTTGAAAACGCACAAGCAAGACAGATTTAGATCAAAGAGAACAAAGAGAATACAATAACTTCGAAAGAGAATACAATAACTTCGTAATTGAAATAGTTATTGTATTCTCTTTGATTGAAATGACAAGACGGGCTCCAAATAGAATACCAAAGAGAAAACAATAACTACCTACGTCTAACGTCGTACACGGACTCAATGAAACATTTTCTTTTTCTTTTACAGTACTTATGTAAAGTTTTTTAAACTTACGCGATCAGAACACATTATTATAAATATTCACGGGTATTTATCGCGTTTATTTACCTATTTTTCCCGACGTTTCAACAGGTTTACACTCTGTCGTGGTCACGGGATGACTGGAGTACTGGAGCTACCGCCTTTGCGAAGCGGGGGCTGCATTTTTTGCAACTACCCTCAATTGATCTAGTAGAAAAATAGATATAATAATTATACCTATTTTTCCCGATGTTTCGGGTAGGTATAAGCATAGGGGACTTAATACGCATACTATGGAGGAGAAACATGGTAAGTAAAACCTATCTTAGTGGTCTTTAAATAGGTTGGTAAACCCAGGGCCGGATTTAGGGGAGGGCAACCGGGGCGAAAGCCCGAGGCCTCCACAAGCAGGGGGCCCCCACAATAGAGACTTCGGAAAAAAAAAATCTTTTTCCAATTCCAACTAGTAAACATCTTTTCCTTTGATTTTTTTTGCTACAGTACTTTGTACATACATGATTATTTGATTATAATTAATCTTAAATATCAGGCAATGAGTGAAATATCAAATCAAAATCTCAAATGGCCCTGATAAGCCTTTCCAATTTACTACCCATCTTAAGGGAATACCCCAATGGCTCAATGGCTGGGTGGGGTGGTACTTGCCCGCAACCTCGGAGGTTGGGTATTCGATTCCGTGTCTCGTCAATTTTTTATTATATACAGGCTGGGGCAAATTTTTGGCCCCGTAAGGGTAACTACCGTTTCTTTTGTAGTTAGAGGGTTTTGTTCTTAGAAACCATCTGTTTAATTTTGGAAAAAAAAAAAAACATTTATTTCCGACCGTAAGTCCATAGATACATTAAAGTAGGTACACAATTACAATTTCAAGAAATATTTAAAAAATATTGCCATTTTTTGTTTTTTGAAAAAAAGTACGGTTCGCCCAAAAAATGAAATTTGTCAAAAAAATAAACAAGTTGGTCTTAATCGACTCTATTTCCAACCAGGAACACTTTTCCCAAAGTAACATACAAATCAAATCGTAAGTTTTGGCTATAATTAAAAAAAACCATTCCCATAAATTTTCTATGAAAAAACGAGTAAGTTAAAATAACAATGTCGCTCATTCAATGGTTCCTAATTTAAACTCTTATGTAACTACTTTTTTAAGTTGGTAGGCTAACTTCGAAGGCATCTCAGGAATTAATTTTTTACTTATTTTTTATTTTTATTAAAAACTAGCTTTTGCCCGCGACCAAATAAGAAACATACCTACCTTACTACCTTTTTGACAAACGTAATTTTTAATTGAGTTTAAATAAAACAAAATTGTTTGATAAGTAAAAAGCTTCATTAAAAAAAAACCTGATATGCCTTCAAAATTAGCCTACCAACTTAAAAAAGTAGTTACATACGAGTTTAAATTAAAAACAATTGAATGAGTGACATTGTTGTTTTCACTTACTCGTTTTTTCATAGAAAATGTATGGGAATTGTTTTTTTTTTATTATTGCCAAATCTTACGATTTGATTTGGTATGTTACTTTGGGAAAAGTGTTCCTGGTTGGAAATAGAGTCGATTAAGACCAACTTGTTTTTTTGACAAATGTCATTTTTTGGGAGACGTACATTTTTTCAAAAAACTAAAAATAGCAATATCTTTTTCATCAAAATAAAACAGAAGGTTCCAAAGAACAAAACCTTCTAACTACAAAAGAAACGGTAGCTACCCTTAAGGGGCCAAAAAAATGCCCCACCCTGTATACATATAAATTAATTGCAGTATGTGAACAATTGGTGCTCTTTAATTCATCAAATCAATTATTTTTAACTAATTGGTAGTTTTTTTTATATTTCGTTATGCAGCAAGGTATGTAGTTTGATAGGCAAATAATTATTATTGTGACACAATTCAATGCCATCAATTATTCACGAACTTTACTGCATGCAAGAAATTGAAAAAAATCATAGTCGATCAATAATTCGTTTGTATTTGTATATTTAATTATTGAAGAATATCGATTTCGATTGTCATACAAAACCCACCCCATCGAGACAAGGAGTCGAACGCTAATATTAACAATCGAGTCGTGAGTCATGATCGAGGAAAGAATGTGTTCATTGAAGTTTGCGTGCGTAATTTCGTCTTCATGTAGTTGTCTATTCCTTTTTTAATATAATTTTCCAAAAGCATAATTTTCTTCAACCAGCGAGCGAGTGTGAGTTTTTTTTGCCCTCTGCCTGTCCATGTGAATCCGCAATAGAATAAAAATTGCCAGTTCGGATGGGGAATTTATAGTATATTCTGCGGATTTTACAAGCCTATTCAGCCTATTTTTCGTATTTGCGTGTCGATACGAGATACAACTGCAACGGCAGTACCTGTTTCCCGCGTTTTATGCCTTTACTCTGTACGAGTATAAGACCCGTCGTCGCAGCGTTGACAAGTGTCCGCTGAGTGGCGTGCTTGTAGCAGGGATGCTACGACACACATCCCAGAATTTGATATATAATCGTACGTCTGAGAAGCTACGAACTTGCAAACATGGTGCAACAAATGTAAATCATTTCGAATTTTTACTGAGACCTAATAAATTATTTACTGAAAACCTCGACAGAAAAAAATTGTTCATTTTATTTGGAAAATAATTTGGGGCGAGGGGGCCTCCGCTCCTTTGTTGCCCCGAGGCCTCCGGACATCTAAATCCGGCCCTGGGTAAACCTACAACGAACGAACCTAAGGCCATCGGGGAATAAAAAGAGAAATAATCACGCTGAGTCGCTTCGCTCATCCGTGCGTGAACGAATTCACAAGTAAAAGGAAGTCTATTCAACTGGCCGAGCGAGATTCATTGGGTTCATAGTATGGAGGGTATAGATACCTATAGGTAGGTACTATAAGTAACTACGTAGATAAATGAGTGTACTCACATAATACTCGTATCTACATAGCAATCTAAAGTGCTTCGCATTTACCTCGAAGGGTAGGTATCGCCAAAAGTAGATTATTCGATTCTACCAGACGATTTAAAACCTAAACTGTAGCAGAGAAGTTCGTTAACCCACGAAATGGTCAATAAAAAAATTAAAATGAATTTATCCAAGAACATACCCATACCGTGTGATGTCATGAATGTGTCTGGCATGGCGGTATGCGCAGACCGAAGACATGCGCAGAGCACTGCAATGCTACAAAAACTTCACTCGTCTTTGGTTATCGTGAAAGAATTACCATTTTCGCGATTATTCTTTACGGCATAATGCAGATTTCCTCCTGAAATAAGTTCTTCTTTGCCTTTTGGAGTTCAGTGGCTATGTGCAGGTGATATAAGTGTTAAAAACAACACTTCCCATTCAGGGGAGTCGTGCCTACGTAAGTGAATCGAAGTTGCTGAATGAAATTTCGTGTTTCATTGATTAATTTTCGCCTTTATTTATGACGTCGGTTAAAGCGGAAGTACCTACCTACCTCCCTACGTAAGGACCGCGTTTTATTAGAAATTAGCTCTTTACCTATACGTCATTCATAATCATAATACTTATAGGTAGCTACTTATTTTTTTGGATTTTCTTTCATAGGTAGGTATTTACTTTTAACGATTTAGTTCTCAAGCATAAGCGTAGATACATATTTCAAGATTCGAATTATAAAATCAGCTGGGTGGACTGTCTTGAAATCAACTATGTAGGTTCCTATAGAGATAATAAAATGTTAAAATGAGATTTGCATAGACATAAAAGAAGACATTGCGCGCTGATACGGTCCATAAAATCTGTTCAAATCGTGTTTTATCATGAAATATGCCTTGCAAAGCAGTAGAATTTTGTGCTTTGTATACATACCTACCTACCTTCTTAATTTAAGCCTCATAGGTACCCATCCCAGTTATCGCAACCAAGTGGAATTTATCAAAAAGTCGTCAAATTAAAATGTTGAGTCAGCAACTTTTCGAACTTTTAGGTAGGTACACGGTAAGCATACTAACTAGTCTGTGACGGTAAGGTTACTTGAACTTAAAAATTAAAAAATGACGTCTGACATTGACATTAAATTGTATTTCAAGTAAGAACCCAAACAAAAAAAAACAATGTTTATGTTTTGTTTGTTTTTAGTTTTTCTTTTCATTGATCGATCAATTTGATTCAGATTTTTAATTTCGTTGATGATTATCAGATTAAACATCTCACAACGCAAAGACTAGTGATGTTTGTGTAGTGGTATGGTAGGTAGGCCTTGGATTATTGCAAGAGTTTGAAGAGTGAGAAGTAGAAATCCGATGTGTTTTGCCTTTGTTTTGCTTTTTACGAGTTAGTAAACCAGCGGCGGCTCCCGGTGTTGCAAGCACCGGCATCGTAGACTACACGAGAAATCAGAATAAATACCTAAAATTCGATTAAATTGACATGCCTTGATTAATTTCACGTCGTTGGTATAAGTTGTGGTTTAAGTACTCCCAAGGTTTCCTTGGACTCATCGATCTATCTTGTATACCTACATAATTTGTGACCGTGTCATGTCGTGATAATTATTTTATAGCTGAATTCGTTTGTTTCTATTTGACGCTTTCGAAAGTTCTAATCGACACCTGTTTTCTCTTGTTTTCCTAAATTGCGTTCACAAATATCTGTTAGAAATAAATTCTTCTAAAAAAGAAATTTTAGTTCATCACAAATATACCTCTAATTAGCCAAGAGCCTTTATAAAATGTATACAGTAGGCACACAGTATGTACCTACCTACCTATCTAATACAAATAGCACAGGACCAAAGATTATACATTTTTCTAGAACATGTTACAGCAAAAAAAATCTATTTCTGATTCAGTAAACTAAAAGAAAACATACTCTCCAGACCATGGATAACGAGCAGCCACATCAAGAGCTGGTGAAATGTGTGGTGGTCGGTGACACTGCAGTCGGCAAAACCCGGCTCATCTGCGCCCGGGCATGCAACAAGCATGTCTCACTGTCGCAGTTGATGACAACTCATGTGCCCACGGTCTGGGCTATTGATCAGTACAGGATTTATAAAGATGTGAGTTCCATATATATCCCATAAATAAAATTTAAAAGAACATCACCCCTCAGTACGGGAATGTGCTAAACTATTACACCAAGAGGTCAAGTGATGTAGAAGTCGAAAATCTTCAGGACTTCCGTTGGACTTACTGTTAGCTCTAACTAAAATTAGCGCTGTTAGCTTTACCTGAAACACAAATAAATAACCCTGAGTGAGGGCTTATGCACTATAGCTACAAGAACTATAGATGAGTTTTAATTTAATTATTGGCCAATAGATGCATAGTATGCAGGGAATTCAGTTTTTTTAACTGAAAAAAACAAAACATCCACAAAATATTAAATTATTATGGTAAAAAACAAAAAGTAAATAAGAACATTGCCAGGTTGGCCCTTGTATTCTGTGTATTCTCGTATCACCTTTGTCAACTCATGGTGCATGTGTTTCTTCATCCATCAAAGCTTCACAATACAAAATATACAGTGTGACAGCACGGTTCATCTGCCAATAGCGTTGCATTTAGAAATTATGGGATTCAGACTGAAACTGAATATATCTAACTTTCAATGAAAAATAACATGGAGCAAAAATACCAAACTTAACAGTGGTATGTTAAGTTTGGTATTTTTGCTCCATGTTATTACACTTGAAATAAACTAAATAGCTGGTTGCAAATTGTAAAATCGTCTGTTGGTTAATACTGTTTATAAGTACGGGTTTTTGCTCCATGTTATTACGCTTGAAATAAACTAAATAGCTGGTTGCAAATTGTAAAATCGTCTGTTGGTTAATACTGTTTATATGTACGGGTATATGGGCATGTGATGTGACTTCAGAACAGTTAATAATTTTTTTATGTATTCTCTATTGATATAGAAATATATCACTATATATATTCTTATATTTTTTAGTACCTACTTATGATGATAAATCTTGTAAACAGTCTTTTAACTAACTATTACCTAATCATTGCAGGTGTTGGAGAGATCTTGGGAAGTGGTGGACGGTGTGAATGTGTCATTACGTCTCTGGGATACATTCGGGGATCATGAGAAGGACCGCAGATTTGCCTATGGGAGGTAATGAAGTCAGTTTTTGGTGCAACAAAAATTACCTTAAGCTAATATTCTGGTCCAGGAAGTGTGTAAATGTAATGTATATGTGCTGTAAATGTAAAAAGAGTAAAAGTTAAAAGTGTGGAGCATAATGTAGATATTTCCTCAATTGTAGATCAGATGTGGTGCTTCTCTGCTTCTCCATCACAAACCCGGTTTCTCTGAGGAACTGTGGAGCGATGTGGTACCCAGAGATCAGGTGAACTATGATCATCATCATCATCATCAATCTCTATCTCTATCACCATGATTATATCTTGATTTGCTGATTCATGTCAGGGTAAGTGATTAATATTTTCTACTAAGGATTCTGGGGTTGAAAGTTGGTACATCATCATAATTTTCACAAATCTGTCCAGTCGTTTCGGAGCCTCAGAGCAATACAAGATCAAATCTTTCCTCTTTATAATATTAATATAGATATAATTGTGTGTGTTGTATACTATGGTTTATCCATTTTGAATGAAGCATGTTAGTAAACAAAGTACGACACAAATAACAAAATCTCATTTGCTTGGCGTCGAGTTTCAGATATAATTGTAAGCAATTTTTATTGAAGGGAGGATCTAAAATCGACAAGTAATGTAAATAACGTATAAAAGGACGCGCCGACAAAGTGAATTTTAGGTTAAGTATGGGCAGTTTGTTTACGTTTATGCTCCATTCAAAATGGATACGATATAGTTCTTATTTGTTTCTAGTAAAAGCAAGTAAAAAGGCGTTTATTTTGCAACCATTACACATAGAGTCAGAGTCAGAGTCAAATCGTTTATTTCTTTAGACTTACAAAATAAGTACTTAGACAAGTCAAATTTTTCTATATAAACTGCTTGATAAATAGTTATTACTATCAAACAAGAAATAAGGTGCAATTGACTCTAATTCACTTCAATTTTTTGTCCACTAGCGGAAGAAGTAAAAAAGAAACCACTAGCAAGTTTATCGCTTATCAACTAATACAATCTTAGGATAACTAAGTCTAACTGGTCTTACATACTATTGTCTGTATGGAACTGGGCGACATCCGGCCAAGCATTAACATCATTGACGTAGTCATCAAGTTTAAATTTATATACATAATTAAGACAGAAAATAGATGGGTACACAAGATAAAGGTTACAAAAAATGACCAACACTCAGCAAATGCTATGGCAGGATGTGTCCTGCCAGAGAGCTGGTCTTCTGTGGAGGCCATAGTACGGCGAGTTTATATTACTTGATTGGAATTTTCTTTCTTCATAGATACATAGTAAAATTACCGATCTATTTAAATTATAATATTATTATTAATAATTTATTTTTCAGACGTTTCTGCCCTAACACACCGATTCTCTTGGTCGGGTGCAAGAACGACCTTCGCTACATGTACCGAGATGAGACTTATCTCAACTACTGTAAGGATAGCCCTTTTATTAGGTAAGCCCTTTTGTTAAGTAAGCCCTTTTTTAGTAAGACATACGATCTAAGTTACTTAGTGAACGAGTCGATAGATAGATAGATAACTCTCTATTGTACCACACAAACATTAAATACAATATAGAAGGAAATGTAGATCTACATTTTGATTCTCGATCAAGGAAGTACAAAGGGCGGCCTTACCGCTTTGATCGATCTTTTCCAAGGTTGCCACCTTGGAATAGACTGGAGATAAGAGAACAATATAGACGGTGGCATTTAAAAAAACTTAATTAACAGAAAGCAATATTAATATACCTATACTACATACTACAATACCTAACATGCTCTATACTACCTACATACATAATAATGAAACTTAACACACATTAAAAAAAAAAATATGTAAATATTATATGGATAAGGCCGATTTTACTCATTAATTGCTTCGGACTTTTGTCTCGAGTTTGATCTCGCCTCAGTTCTTTCTTACTACCGTAAAATGTACCTACATAACTATAACTAACAAAATGTATCGCTTCGCTCGCTGGTACCAGAACTTGACCCTAGTTTAAGGCGAGGCAGGAGAGGATGGCCCCACTTTTGTGATTTTTAAAACCATCTGAGACATAGAATATAGTCCGAATATAGTAGTATATCGCAGTCCCCCGTAGACACCTAGAACTTTACGAAAATGACACTCAAAATTGTCTACGATTTGTTTGGACGCAGACAGTTTGCGCAGAGCCTGACAAGTTTTTTGCATATGGAACAAGATATTAGTGGAGTTAAATTAATTTTATTTTGTAATTAGGTAGGTAACTGAAAATTATAAAACTGCGTTTTTACAGGAACAGTCATACCGTTACCTTGTACTTATCTTAAATTCATTTGGTTCCTTCTAATTACTAATAAAATAATTTAAAATCTTTTTTTTCCGACAGGAAATAGTTAGGGTACGTAGATGGATAAGAGAAGTCACAGAACTGTTTTTGTTTAGTTAATACATAACAGATAGGTACATATAGTGCAACAGGAAAAACAAAAAAATCTAAATCAAAACAATGATCTAATATTTTTGTTTATATGTTTGAATCAGTATTAAATGACAACTAGTCTTTTTAGATTAAAAAAAATAAACGTAAGAACAAATAAAATTAATTAAGCTATTGCATAGCTTCTATCGCGGGCCTTGAGCGCGGGGACCGAATCCAGAAATTCCGTAACGAAAAAACCTCACGCTCCCCACTCCGACCGGAACAGCGGTGATACTTTTTAGTTTTGACATCTATCGATGAATAGTAGAACTTTTAATGACTTTTGAAATATGACCTTTGTCTTTTTAGTTCAGCAACTCGCCTCTAGATGGCATTGCAATAGCTTTACCGCGGCAGTCCCCGAGTGCCACACGTCTTTTTTTTTTATAAAAAAATTGCCTCTCTGTTCATGGATTTAGAACAAAGTTAAAATCGTAACATATGCAAACCAACACATTATTTTCTACGCTGATTTCTTGCGGCAAGGGCAATAATTGTACATTAAAGTGGTAAAAAATGCGTTAAAACTTACTGCTGAAAATAGGAAACCTCTATTTAGGCCCGTATTATGAAAGCTTGCTCAGTCATCGATCTATGCTCGAGTAACGCTTTTCTATGGCATAAATGTCACTCAAGCATAGCTCTATGACTGAGCAAGCTTTCATAATACGGGCCTTAGTGTCTCTGACGTGTGATTTTTGTAATTTTGCAAGGCTTGCTTTCTGTCCAAGCGCTCAAACGACACTAATTCAAATGCTTTCCATACATGCCAAAAAGGAAATCTTTTGATACAGACGGTTTCAGTGAGCGCATTGTAAATCTATGGGCGGGCTGGCGAACACTTTGATCGATGACTACCGCATAAAAATCTTCAGCCAGACTCTTAATTTCCAAATCGACAAATTCCAAATTTATTTCAAATACACATAAAAAAACAACTTTATTCCAACCTTCTTAAAGTAGTAATTCCTTTCAGAGCGCCGCGTAAAAGCGACCTAGTGATGCCGGACCAGGGCCGCGCACTTGCGCACGAGTTCGGAATGTATTACTACGAGACGTCCGTGTTTACTTACTACGGGGTGAATGAAGTCTTCGAGAGCGCTATACGGGCTGCACTCATTGGTAAGTAGAACCCCCATGAGCCCCAGTTGATATATCTTTGACCCCCTCTAACACCTTAATGAATTTATTATTACAAGACGTCCGTATTTACTTTCTATGGGGTCAATAAGGTCTTCGAAAGCGCTACGGACCACACTCATTGGCAAGTTTGAACCCTATGACCCCCAGTAGATATCTCTTTGATCCCCTCTATCCGGGCTATATGGGCTGCACTCATTGGTATGTTTAACCCCTTTGAACCCCAGTAGATATCTCTTTTACCATATCTAACACCCCAATGTATGTATTACTACTAGACGTCCGTGTTAACTTACTACGGGGTCAATGAGGTCTTTAACTCCTGATTATCCCCAGTCGATACCCCTTCGACTCCTTTCTGATACCCCTTCAACCCCTAATAGATCCCACATTTCGTTCAATCAGATATCTCCTTAGCCCCGGTGACATTGGTTGGCCCCAAGAGACATTTGATGTTTATTGATGTATATATGTACTTCAGGCACAGAATTATTATAATTATTATGCGCCTGAAGTAACTAACATAATTATATATAAATGAATTATACATGTATCACCGATTGAACTACAAAGACGGTTTCATTACGGAGGTAAACAGGTTAACTACGAACCTTATTTGTGTTAAAAGAACATCTTCGTAAAAGAACACACCTACGTAAAATAACACCTACGTAAAAGAACACCTACGTAAAAGAACATCTTCGTAAAAGAACACCTACGTAAAAGAACACCTACGTTTCATCCCAGAACGAGGATACTCGTGTTATGATATGACGCAGTGCAGTCGCGACTCGCTTACATTTGCAATGAATTCGTCAAAGAATTAGTTCTTATGGTAAACTACAAAACCAGCATCGATTAAACGCTTCGAATAAAATATTAAATAAGAACTTTAAACCAGAACTACTATGGTTTATCCATTTTGAATGAAGCATATTAGTAAACAAAATACGACACAAATAACAAAATCTTACTTGGCGTCTAGTTTCAGATATAAATAGTAAGCAATTTTTATTGAAGGGAGGATCTGAAATCTACAAGTAATGTAAATTACGTATAAAAGGACGCGCCAACAAAGTGAATTTTAGGTTAAGTATGGGTGGTTTGTTTACGTTTATGCTTCATTCAAAATGGACACGGTATAGATTATACGTATTTGATAATTAAAATAGAGAACTTTTTAATTAATCTTAAACCTTTTGTTACAGCGAGGCGACAACAAAGGTTTTGGATAACCAACTTGAAACGTGTGCAACGACCCTTATTGCAGGTAAACATGCAATCCCATAATTTATTCATATTCATATTCATATCATTTATTGTGATTTTATGCATACAGATATTATTGTTCTTAGGTGTAGGTCTTAGTGGGTAGGCACACAATGCATAAAAACCCTGTCAGGGCGCAACAATCATTTTGGATTTGCTTTCGTTATACATTATAAATATAATACAAGAATAAATAGAAATTGGGTTTAACAGGACAAGGATAAATGGTAAATAAGCTCTCAATTTGGTGAAACAATAATGTCAGATTGTGAAAGTAATTATAATTATAATCTATGTATGTCTAAGTAGGTAATGAAATTGAATAAATGTCATTACAGTAGGTAGGTCAAATAAATTTAGATTAAATAAAAAGGTCAACGTTGTGATTTCGTAGGTCGTACTTACTAACTTAATTATGTAGGTGATAGTATGTGTGCAGCTAGTACACTTTTGGTCATTTGTTTTAAACTATCGTCGGAGAAGAATTCATGGATTGAATAATAGCACTTTTGTAGTAATATAATTTTCAGGTGTTTCATAAAAATATTATCTTTTGCTTCGCATTTTAGGTTTTCAGGTAGATGGTTATATATTTTAATTAGTCTAAATTTAGGGCTTTTACTAACCGTTGTAAGGGTTGTATTGGGGAGTACTATCTTATTTTTGTTTCTTCTATTATAGTTATTATCGAGTTGTTGTTTTGTTTGGAAGTAATTTTCATGTTTTCTAACAAACATTGCCACTTGTAGTAAATAGATGCAGGGTAGGCTAAGAATCTTTCTATGGATGAAGTGTGGCTTGCAGCTTTCTCGCGGAGGTATATTTACTAGTATGCGTATTAATTTTTTTTGGGTTATGAAGAGATGTTCGAAGTCAGTGCTGTCGCTCCACAGTATAACACCGTAGTTAAGAGCTGAATAGGCATGAGCGTAGTATGCAGTTAAAGCAGTTTCGTAATTTGTGTTTGATTTTAGGACACTTAGAGCGTATACAAAACGCGATAGTTTGGTTTTAGTAGCTTCAATGTGTCTTTTCCAATTTAAATTTGTATCTAGGATTATTCCTAAAAGGGTGAAATCGCTTTGCTCGTCAATATTCATGGTTTTAGTAAGAGGTTTTAGGTCTAATGGTGTTTTTTGATAAGTTCTAAATTGAACTATTTTAGTTTTATTATAGTTTATTTCTAAGTTATGTTCTCGGAGCCATTGTTCGCATAAATTAAATGTGTTTTTAATATAATTAATGTCAATGTTCAGTGTGCTGCTGAAGAGTAGCGACACGTCGTCAGCGAAAAGTGTGCATGTCGTAGGAATATATTTTGGCAAGTCATTTATGTAAATCAAGAACAGGGTACATCCGAGTACACTTCCTTGAGGTATAGATGCGTTTTTTATCAGTATATCGGATGTTACTTTAGTTTCTTCGCGAGTATCAAAGTTGTAGTGGTCTAGCTGCACAAACTATTTCCTATCTTGTAGGTATGATTTAAACCACCTATATGCAACTCCTCTAATACCAACACCGTACAACTTTTGAAGAAGTATTTTGTGATTTACTTTGTCATATGCTTTTGTCATGTCTAGAAATAGCCCAATTCCGTACTTTTTTTCGTTAATAATGTTATAATTTTTTTGCACAAAGTTATAAGTCGCTAGTGTAGTTGATCTATTTATTTAAAACCGTATTGGTTCTCGTCGAAAATACAGTATTTTTCAAGGAAATAGTTTACGCGGCTTGCCATGGTTTTTTCAAATATCTTTGAAACAGTCGGTAACAGTGCTATGGGCCTATAACTACTTGGGTTTTCGCCTTGGCCACCTTTTTTCGCAATCGGTCTTATTTTTGCTACTTTTAGCAGATTTGGGAAGGTGCCTTCCAAAAACGACTGGTTAACGAGCTGTGTTAGAGGCTTAATAAGGACAGATTTACACTTTTTTATGAGTATTGGCGGAATTTCATCAACACCGTAACTGCGTTTGCTACTCATTGAGCTTATCACATTGCTAATTTCTCGTTCGCATACCGGTCGGAGGTACATCGAGTTAGTCGAAGAAAAGTGCCCTGGCCGGCCACACGCACTATCGCTTGATCTCCCAATTGATGCAAAATAATTATTAAATGCGTTCGCGACCGATTGTGGTGAATCATCTGTGTTTTTTAGTTTAATATTTTTAGGCAAATAGTTATGTTTGTTAGGGTTTGTAATTTTGTTGATCATTTGCCACATAGTTTTTATTTTGTTTGTCGATATGCTCATGGTTTTAATGAAAGATATTTTTTTCGAATGTTTTATAGATTTTTTTAAGATTTTTTCATAACGTTTATAATATTGATTGAAGGTTTTGTTTTGTAGTTGGTGCGATAGGATTTTTAGCAGTCTCTTATTTTTGCATGCTATTTTTAGACCTTTTGCGAGGTAGGTGTTTCCTTTGTTGATTTTTTGTTTTATACGTGTATTAGGAATAAATTTGTCTAAATTTGAGTGTACTTCGTTGGTAAATAATTCGAAATTCTTGTTTATGTCAAAGCTATTACTAAATGTTTGGTCCCAGTTTATCTGTGATAGTGATTTTTTAAAGTTTTCTATATGTTTTTCATTGTAAATCCTTTTTGTTTGGAATGTTTCATTTTTAGTTACTGGTGGTGGGGATTTAAGTTTGTAGATAATGCTATAATGGTCTGATAACCCATTGTTTTCTATTGACAAGGTGCCGCAGTTTTTTTTATTTGTGAACAGAAGGTCTATGCAAGTTGATGAGTGATTTGTTTCTCGTGTAGGTATATTTACAATTTGATCAAAATTGTGTTCTAGCATCGTGTCAGTCAGTCGTTTTTGATGGTTAGAATTAGCCAGCATGTCTATATTGAAATCTCCGGTGATTATTATACAATTTCGTAGGTATTTCTGTCTTAACAAGCTAAGTAATTTATCTAAAAATGTATAGAATATGTCAATATCCCTATCCGGCCTGTAAATGTTAACTAATATTACTTTTAATGATTTTAATTGTATTGCACAGCATTCGCTTTTGTATTCTATCGACAATTTGGCAAATTCTTGTAGTTCTTCGTATAGTAGGCCTTTTCGTGTAAGGATGGCTACTCCTCCTCCTCTGTGTTCACGTCGGTAATATGCAGCTGCAAATTCATAGTCCTCAATTTGTATTAGGTTTTTTTGGTTATCTCTGATCCATGTTTCGGTAAGGCATACGGCTTGGAACTTTCTTTCTTTGAGTAGAGTATCAAGTAGGTATGTTTTATTTTTTAGGCTTTGTATATTTTGTATCATTATATTAGCTTCGAAATGTACCACCGACTGTTCGCCGAGGTACTTGTTGTTCTGCGTTTGTGCTGTTTTCATTTTCGTATGTCGATTTCAGTGTGTTTGTGTTTAGTGAGGTTGCTTGATTTTTATTCTGTATGTTTTCCCGTGTGGTCTGTTCATGCCGGCTAATGGTGGAGCGTCTTTCGTGAGTAGTTCTTTTTTCTTGCAGTGATTTCTCGTCAAGAAAATCAGAAACGTAGATTCCTGTGTTTTTGAACTGTCTTACATTTTGAAGGATATACTTTGTCATACGCTTACTGATGAGTTCGACTAAGATAGGTCGACGGCTTCCGTATTTACCCATACGTGATATTTCCTCAATGTATCCAGTTAAGTTAATGTTCATAACCTCTCTAAACATGTGTATTATGCGTTTTTCTAGTTTGTTTTCATCTTCTTTAAAGTGTTCGTCCAGTTTGTATATGACAATTTTCTTGTTTGTATCGTGTCTAGTCTGTGTAACCTTACTACTACTATCGGCGTTTGTCTGTTGAAGTGTCTGTATTTCTCTCTGTAACTTAATGTTTGCGTTCTCTAGTTTTTCAATTTTTTCGTCAAGGTAGCTTATGTCTTCTTTAATGTGCACTTGCTCTGTATGTAGCTCGTTAGTGTTATGTGTGAATTCTTGTTTCATCTCAAGGATTGCTTTATTTATTTGTGATTCGAATGAAGTCTGTATTTCTGCAACGATAGATTTTTTGTGTTTTTCTAGTTTTTCTTCCAATTTCGTGTCCAGTAATCTACTTAATTGGTCTAAGGTGATACTTCCTGTGTCGGCATTAGGGCTTTCGCGTATCGGTGTGAGGGTGCCAGCTGATGTGAGAGTACTCCCTGCAACGCTTTGATCTTCTTGGAAGTTTTCGTCCACCGACATTGTGGTATCGTTAAGAAACTCACAGTCCTCTTTATCCAGGACTATCCTGGATACGTTCTTTCTCCTTGGCTTGGAACTGTCACAGTCCATACAGTACCAAGTTTTCAAAAGAAGCTGTTTCTTCAATGTCTCGGTATTCGCCGTCATGTCTATACATCTGTAGTGATAGGTGTTGTTACATACGCTGCAGTGTAGTAATTCGCCTCGTGATATTGGTTTGTTGCACTTGGCACAATCCATCTTTGATACTTTGTGGTGTGGTCAATGTTTATGAAAATAATGAAAAAAAATGAAAAAAAATCAGTGTTTTGGCCGCCACAGCGGGGAGACAGTTCCCGAGTTTCGCCCGGTTCCGGCCGCTCAGCTGTTATTGGTGAGTCACCGCGCGGTTTGTGTTTTGACCGTTAGCGTAGTTTTATTTCACTCATAACTTTTCACTGAGTTCATATTTTTATTGATTGTTTTCACTGTTCCACTTATAATATCTTAAACTTTATTTTGATAGTAAGCACGGTTATATAGTTTAATTTTTACGATTGTAGGGATTTATAGTGTATGGGCGTCTGTGTTACGATGCGCTCGTGACGGTAGCGCGCGCGCGATTCTTGAATTTATGTACCTATATAAACTAGTTAGTACCTTAATTCTACAAGCACCATAGCTAATGAGGCGTTTTGCTTCATAAACTATCACAGTTAGATTATAAATACAAAAGTTTGGATGGATGGATAGAGTCTGTACAACAATTGATTTGGTTTTAAAATAACTATAAACCGACTTCAATTATATGTCAGAACTGGACCAAATTAAAATGGGACTACACGGGAAGCACCAGCTTTAGAATAAAAAAAGAATCATGAAAATCGAACTACCCAGTCAAAAGTTCTGAGGTAACAAACTTAACAAACAAAAAAACAGACGAATTGAGAACCTCTTTCTTTTTTTGAAGTCGGTTAAAAAGACAAGCGTCGTGGGAATTGAGGGAGCGCGTGTGCCAATTGACAACTTTTGTTGCGTTGACAACACTGCTCTGTCATTGCAGTACGACCAAAAACGTTAGTTCATCATAACGCCACGACTCTTCTCTTTTTGAACAGACTCTAGTTTGGATGATTGGTTAGTTTTTCACATCAAAACTACTGAACGGATCGGGCTGAAAATTTGCATAGGTCCATGTAGTTGTAGGCCAAGAATCAAACATAGGCTACGTTTTATCCCATAGATGAGTTGCCATGGGATATATAAGCTTTAAAGTTTTCCATTTAAACAACGCGTGCGATACCGCGGCAGAAACTAAAGGGTTTTCCAATAAGAGGTGAATTTCCAATAAGAGGTGACCATTTTTAAATATAAATGATATGTTAATCATGTTTATTTCATTATAAAGAGGATGGTATGCCGTTAATAGTGGAAAATAACATCAGGCAAGTAATCAGTCAAAGTGTTTTTCCGGCCAATTACAACCTGGGTCTCTTCAAGACAAGGGTGAATAGGTATCTTCTAGACCTTCGTGATACACCGTCGGCCGCATCTTCACTTTCCATCAGGTGAGTTCGCGGTCAAACAAAGGTCTATTTACCGTAAAAAAAAAAAAAAAAAAAAAAAAATCACCACGACCAGGCTTACAGGACAATATCCTTTCATGAAATTTTCCATAACCAATTTACCGTAACCAAATTTTCTCCATTTTTATAGTGAATTTTAATAATTTCAAAGCGTTGTTGAAGCGTGTATCGTTCCATTTTTATTAATGGCGTAGTTTCTACTTGTCAAATGACAAAAAATTACACCTTCAAAAGTGACATCTAGCGAAATAGCGGGCTATTCAAAATAACACCTCTTATTGAAAAACCCTATATGTATATAGTTTTGTATGAACCCATGCTTGAACGCATTTACTGCCCAGTCGCTACACTGAGCTGCAGTAGAACAACTGCGGCCATGAAGGTGTTAATATATTAACAATATAACAACGCCTCGCAGTTATATTGTTTCAGTTTCAACAGCATAGTTCCCGTTCCCGTAGGAATTCCGGGATAAAATATAGCCTGTGTCACTCCCTGAAAAGTAAGCTTTTTAATGATGAAATAGTTTTTTAAATCGGTCCATTAGTTTCGGAGCCTTTTCAATACAAACAAACAATCAATCAAAACTTTCTACTTTATAATACTTAGTATAGATTCCTGGAGCAAATCAACAGACAATGTGGAAGGAATCATTACGAACTGAAACAAAAGCCGTCAAACATTTATCGTGACAAGGTTCCATCTGATTCCCACAACGTGCAGTAGGCCTAGCTTTTGAATAAAGCATGTTAGTAAACAAAACACGACACAAATAACAAAATCTCACTTGCTTGGCGTCGAGTTTCAGATATAATTGTAAGCAATTTTTATTGAAGGGAGGATCTAAAATCGACAAGTAATGTAAATTACGTATAAAAGGATGCGCCAACAAAGTGAATTTTAGGTTAAGTATGGGCGGTATGTTTACGTTTATGCTTCATTCAAAATGGACACGGTATAGATTGTTGTCTAGGGTAGAATAGAAAAAAATTACATCACTTTGTCATCGAATGCGTCAAATGTTTGAAATCCATTCCTTCAACTTCAATAATTTACGCAATGTATGACGATGCGATGTAATTTTTCTCTATTCTAACCTAGACAAAAATCCCCATGCTAGGCCGGCAGGTGAGAAATGTGACGTCAAATATAATTATTATTTTCAAGGCCCCCTTCAGACCTCCGCGACCGATGGAGCCAGAAATTGCTGTTGTGAACAGTGTGTACTTCGAAAATATGACTTCTTTACTCCATCATCAGGTGAGATATATGCCCTCAACCTCAACAGCCTGTATTGGTCCACTGCTGGACTCAAGCCTCCCCCTGATAAGCGCCTCATTGGCGTTTATCTCATGAGGGGGTAATGCCCATAATCCCCACGCTGGGCATGGGGTTTGGGGATCACAGTCAGTAGTAGAATGGTTCTGCAGGAGGTGCTGCAGTCCCCATATCGATATCTCTTAGTCGCCCTTTACGACACTGGCGACAATAGTTGGGGTGGTGCAAATTCTAAGCCGGCATCACTCGGCACTGGGAGACTTTCTGTCCTCCAGTGCCGATTGATGTATGTAACTTTACAATAAGTTAATGATCGATCAATCAGACGAAATGTAGGTATGTAAATCCCGTTCAATAAAAACACCTTCACTTTCTAAAATAAGTATAAACCGACTTCAATTATATAGTTAGTTCATAGATCCTTTGTCAAAACTGGACCAATTTAAAATGGGATCACACGGTGATTCCGTGTGATCCCATTTTAAATTGGTCAGCTTTCTAATAAAAAAAGAATCTAGAAAATCGGACCACCCAGTCAAAAGTTCTGAGGTAACAAACATAAAAAAAATACAGTCGGATTGAGAACTTTCTCCTTATTTTGAAGTCGGTTAAAAACCAAGTTATTTCTTTATAAACCAAGATTAGATAACTTTTAACCTAGATGGCGCTGTGTAAATAAAAAAAATACAAAATAAAATAATGCTGGACAATTCACACAGCGTCATCAAGCCAAGCCAAGCAAATCCTCACCTATATTATTTGACGACCTCTGTGGCGCGGTGGGCGAAGGTCCACCTGCGACGCAGGAGGTTGCGGATTCGATTCCCGCCTCTCGGGACAAATATTTGTACGATCTGCAGATATTTGTTCAGTGCGTTCTGGATGTTTTCTATGTATAATAAAAAATATCTATCTATGTAGTGTATTGTATTATGTATATCAGTTATCTAGTACCCATAACACAAGCTCTGCTTAGCTTGCGGCTAGGTAATGCTGTGTGAATTGTCCAGCATTATTTATTTATTTTATTTATATTGTTGTATATCTTCCAGTATTTCTCCGACATGGTGATAATCTGCGGTGCCAAAGGCTTCCCAGTCCACCGGTTCATGATGGCGGCGGCTTGCGAGGCTTTCCACCGGTTACTGACCACGGACTGCGTCAGTCTGTCTGCAGAACTGGCTAGGAGCTCCAGTGAGAGTAGCATGGTAATTATACACTCCACTGCTGGACTTATACCGTATCCAATCATGTAGAATGTTAGTAAACAAACTGCCCATACTAACCTTCAACCGGTCGGTCTATAGAATATACTTACATACCTACTTAGGTACATGTTTACAAAAGTTGTCAGTTGAGTTTTGCTTTGTTTTTAAATAAGTAATATTTGTCCAAATGTATTAAAGAAAAAAAAAATATGTACAAAACGAGTGTGAGCACCAATACAAACCAACACTGGTTTAATGGTGCAAAAAAATCTTACCTAAATATGTACACTGTTATAAATAAATAAATTAATAATAATAATAACTAAACCTAAAGTTCACTTTGTTGGCGCGTCCTTTTATAAGTAACTAGTTGCGCCCCGCAGCTTCGCCTCCGTGGATTTTTTTACGAGAACTGGATATCCTATGTCCGTCTCCTGGTTCTAAGCTACCTCCCCGCTGATTTTCAGCCAAATCGGTTCAGCCGTTCTTGAGTTATAAATAGTGACGAAATAACACTTTCTTTTATAAACATAGATTAACATTACTTGTTGATTTAGATCCTTCTTTTAATAAATTTTGCCCAGAATAACATCTGAAACTCGACGCCAAGCGAGTCAGTTTTTGTTATTTGTGTCGTGGTTTGTTTACTAACATGCTACTCGATGGATACGGTATAGGCCTCTATATGTCTATAGTTCCTGTATCTAGCTGAAGCTTGTCATGATGATGACAAGATATAATAGGAAAACTACAAACAAATAATATAATTAAATTAAATACATAATTAATATAATTAATTGAAACAATAGGGTATATGCATGGATTTTTTATCGATTATTTAGGTTATTACTTACATATGCGAAAAAAAATATAACAGCCAAAAATATTAAATTATTCTTATAATAAACTAGCTGCGCCCCGCGGCTTCGCACGCGTTGTTCCTATGGAAACATTAAAAGGTGAATTTCATCCCATGCGAACTTATTTATGGGCTAAAAAGTAGCCTATGTTTGATTCCAGGATTAGAATTACCTGTATGCATTTCAGCCAGATCCGTCCAGTAGTTTTGGCGTGAAGAAGTAACAAACATCCATCCATCCATACAAACTTTCGCCTTTATAATATTAGTGTGATATTCATATACATGACCATATATTGCGATAGTATGTTTGTGTTTACGCGTGCGATGTCAGGACCGCTGCACGCCCCGCGACTCCGTGAACAAGGCCGTACGATTCATTGAATTTCTTTGTCTAGGTAAGCAGCATGGGCGAAGCTACAGCGGGAGAGTTCAACGAAGACACAGAGTACCTGATCAGTAAAGAGCAAGCTAAACAGATGAGGTTTGTTTATAGAGTACTCCAACTCTTAACGGTGTCGTAAGAGCGGATTATGGGATCACCATCAACCATATCTCGCGAAGAACCTACAACCGTTGGGGTAAACGAGTTCTTGAGTGGAGACCGCGACTCGGCAAACGTAGTGTAGGGCACCCTCCGGCCAGGCAGATGCTGGATGCGTCAAGCTGAAGACAGGGCGCTATGACGCTTATTAGGAGAGGCCTATGTCCAGCAGTGGACTTATATAGGCTGATGATGATGATACCATCAAACTGCGATCCCCAACCCGCATACCCGGCGTGGGGATTATGGACATTACTCTCCATGAGATAAAGGCCAAAAAAACGCTTATCAGGGGTAGGCCTGCGTCCAGCAGTGGACCGATACAGGCTGTTGAGGTTGAGGTACTACTCGCGGCTTCGCACGCACTTTTCATATAGCCATCCAAGTAACACACAGGCTGTTTAAGGGTACACTAGTCGCCTGGCCCAACTCATCAGTGGGCGCGGCCTAAATGTATGCTATCTCACCTGTCATAATAGACATACCCGCGCGATAGAATGAAATGCACAATGATTTATTCGTAAAACGACTGCGTAAAAAATGGGAACAGACATTTGCACAACTATTGAGTGTATCTTTGGGAGCGTTCAAGTATTACGTAACGCAATTTTTGAAGATTTTTGACTCGCCCTCCCCCCACCGTAACGCTCCGTAACGTTTTTCTATACCCCCCTCCCTCCCTTTCTAAACGTTACGTAACACTCAAGTGATCATTTTTACTCTGAAGTCGCAAAAAGTTATGTTATAGTTTTTTATTCTTGGTGTAGTTTTAATTGCCTTTTAATAAAACAAGAGATTTTTAATTCGCAACACCTGCGTATTTTGTTTATTTTTTTAGAAATTTTTGGCGACCAGCCTAATACAATCGAGGGATTCCCCGTAAAACGTAAACGAAAAGGGTTGCCAATTTGAGAGTTTTAATTCCCTAATTTTTTATATAAAAAAGAAATAATGTTACGTAACGTGTTGTAAGAAAGACCCCCGCCCGCCCCTGTAACGCATCGTAACGTTTTACGAGAAGCGCCCCGCCCCCCCGAATTGCGTTACGTAATACTTGAACGCTCGCTTTTCAAAATAAATGTATTTCAACTTTTTTTAACTAAACTATATTTTAGAGTTTTCCTTCTCCTTAGGTTATTTATTTTCGCCCAAAGTAAGGCTTAAATTCGTGTTGAAATACGAAGGTTTAGAAGCTTGTATTTTTCAAATGTTTACTTTTTTTACGGTTTTGCTTGTATATAATAAACATAGATAATGATTATATGAATTGATATTATCTTTAGTTTGGATGGTCAACATCAAACAGCGTAGTAGTTACCCTTCCACGTTTGTATGGAAAAATGAGCGACTTAGTTCAACCTTAAGTGAGAAAGTGGAAAACAGTAATACATCTTGAATATTTACTAACTACTTATAATGGCTTTTGCTGAGTCAATTTTCTGTGCAACACTGCGATCTTCCGTATTTGTAACAATAATAAAAAAACATGTCAAAATCGCACGTATTTTTTGAGTTTTCTTCTACTAACACGATGATTTTCCTCGAAGGTGTAGTATAAAGCTTTATGTATAACTCGGAGAAAGTTTCGATTCCTACCTAATGTGTTTTAAGGCCAAAGTTACACTCTATAGAAGTTGAGTTCTTTCTCGTCTAAATGTAGGTACAATGTAAAGTTCAAAAAAGAAAGAATAGTCTTTCTTTTTTTCTATACTTACCTATAATAATAATAATTTTGGACAATTCACACAGCATTATTTAGCCCGCAGTTAAGCAGAGCTTGTGTTATGGGTACTAGATAACTATATACAATACACTACATACATCGTACACACATTTGTCCCAAGGCGGGAATCCAACACGCGGCCTCCTGCATCGCAGGTGGACCTTCGCCCACCGTGCCACAGAGGTTCATACCTATCTTTCTAAGTTGTTATAATAAATGTGTTATTACTTATTAGTAATATAATAACAATACGGTTATAACTACACTACAATAATAACTTATTACACTTATTTATTACAGAGTATGGGACCAAATAAAACGTCGCTCGTCTTGCCAGATCCTACCCCTAAGTGACAGCTGCAAAAAGCCGCCCGACTTATATCGGGAGGTTAACCATCCAGCCATCAACTCTATTCGAGTTGTTAAGGTACGGTTCATAGCTTTCATTATATTTTATTTATTAATGAATTAAAGGTTTACCAACCACATACATATCAAACACTTGCAACAAATTTGTTCTGTTCTGATACGCATGTTGTTTACAGGTAAACACAACGTTCATAGGAATTTTACCTTGACAAATCTAGACATTATGAGGAACTTCAAATTTTATACGATAAATGAATAAATGCAAATAAACTATCTAAAAATTAAGAACAATAATATCTGAGATTTCTATAGATTCACTTACAGACAAAAAAATGTCCTCGCCAAAACTCGGCGCATGCCATGCAATGGGCTATGTTTTCGTTTAGTTGTAAGACTATCTCAATCCGCCTACAATGTCCGCGATGCCAAAGTGCTCGGTAATATCCTGCAGGCAAAACGGCTTACCATAAAATATCAGAATAGCTAGAGGATAAAAAAGCTTGGGACGGATTTTGTTCCAACTCGAAAAATAACAACTAACTGACTGAAGGTTTCTTCGTCGTTTCTTTATTTTATTCTATATAACGAAGCTACCGAAATAAAAATTACCATTTGATTTCCGTGTCAGTGTAATATAAATCCTTTTCTAAGTATGTTATTGTATTTATGGAAATAAAGCATTTTTTCATTTGATATTTTGAACAAATAACAGCAGATACGTGCGTAAAATGAATGTTGTTTCATATTTTCGGTACATAACGATTTTGACTCCATATATTGTAGCTCAATACATACGACATATTAAATGAAAGAGCTTGTTTTAAATACACATACATCAACTTTCATTTATTGAATGAATGAATGAACACTTTATTGTACTAATAGTAATAAATATACATTAAAGTCTTATATCTAAATAATAAATAAATGTAGTACAAAAGGCGGCCTTATCGCTGAGAGCGATTTCTCCCCGGCAACCTTGTATGTATTCTATGATCTTATTCAAGTTTAATCTTTTATTTGTTTTTGTATACCTTTCCAGTGCGACAAAATCCAGCACGCTACCTCCCAAACGCAAACTATAGTTACTATGAGCAAACTGATCTCTCAAACGGTCATGCAAGAAATCATCAACTTTGTCTACACTGGGACCTTGGATAGCACCGCCTTTAAACAGCAGGTCAGTTGAGTTTTAAATTTCAAACCTATTTCTGTAGAGTGAAGGTGTTTTTTACAGTACAGCTTTAGTTTAAATTAGTTACCTATAATCCGTGTGGTATCAGAATGAGAAAATAAATACAATAATTATGTTAATGTAAACCCAGTGGATATTTAGAGTGGATTCGGCTTAATCTAATGAAATATACTGTGCGGGTTAGGCGAGAAAAGAAGGCGATAGTCGCTGACAGCCCGCCCGCGCACAATTTCACTGGTTTTTATTTATAAATTAGTGTTTAGCTCTAAAATAACATTGTTTCGCAATAAAATAAAACCATAATCGTCTAAAGTATTAAATAAGGAACACGTAAACGAAATTTCATTGGATTGTCATAAATAACAAGCAAATGAAACTGCTTTTTCCGTATCTGTGAATAAATGAAAATTCAGAGGAAACTGCGTTTTTTTCGCCAATCTCGAAGTTTTATCAATCATATTTTGACTGCCTAACTTTTGATGCTGAACAAAAAATTTTACAAAAAAAAACAATGCATTTTAATTTAAATTTTCCGTAGTCTTAATTCACCTTAAGACAAATAGTTTGTAGTTAACCTGCTTGGATCCGAAATGGATAAAGAACCAGGGGCCCTACTTTAATTCTCTACCACGCAATTTCGTGTTTCTCTTCGGCCAATTGGTGTACCCTAATACACCGAATTAAAGTACCAATTAGCACGAAAAAACGAAACGTTACAATTGGTTGCGTATTATTGAGAATTATAATAGGCCCCGTCTTCCATATTAACATGTACCTAGTTAAAGGCTTGTCTAAGGATATTTACCTTCTTAAATATGTTTAGCGCAAACCATATAAATACATACGTCCAAATTAAATATGATTAGCTATTTAAAAATAATCTACATATGTAGGGTCGATGGCTATCCGACATCGTGGTCTACCGGCTATGATGACATCCCCGTACTGAGGAGAGAGGACGCGGGTTCGATTCCTGTCGATGCCGAAAATTTTTGGGACTTTATTTGATATCTCATTCTGATCGTTCACGGATTACTCTTTGTTGGAAATAGAAATGTAAGATTCCTCCAAGATCCTTAGAAGATTAAAAATATATTTGCTTATATTTTTATGTATTTTTAAAATGGTTTTTCTAAAGTATTTATCATTGCTTTGGTAAGTAAATGTATCAGATGCTGCTTATCTATTAATAAAAAAAAACTATTAATTAACGTGCTTCTATTAAATTTCTCACGACGCCTTTTAAGCACGCTTATGCTTATTAAAATATTTTCTTTGTCCAACAAATATAGCTTATTTTATAAGCCAATTCTTCTTACCTATCCTATTATTTCAACTCACTATTATTAAAACGCCTAATATTAAATAAAATAAATAATAATTCTATATCAATACACTGTATTTCGCAGTCTGCTGCTATCGGATTATTCCTGGTAAAATTTTATAATAATAAAATCATGAGTTCATAAAAATATTAAAATCATAAACTTTAATTTATTATGCACTTTATTTATTTTTTACCACTTGTTATTTTTATTATTCATTGTGATGTTTTCGATTTTGTAATTTTTATATCTAAAGAGTATGTTACTTGGTGTCTATTCAGATGTCGCCTAAACTAAACTAAACTAATTTGACAGTACTAAAAATGCCGCTGTCCCTGTCATAACTATCAAAATAATAAGGATGGCATAATTTTTAGTCCTCACAGATTAGTTTAGTTTAGTTTCGGCAACGTCTGAATACACACCATTGTCTTATATTTATATTATTCACTATCGTAAAGTATTTATTATTTTATGTCATTGATTTTAACTGAGAGAAATGAATAAATAATCGATTGAAATATTACATTTAGAGAGGCTGTTGTATACTCTTATTAAAATTGACATATCTTTATGTACCTATTTGTTTATTTGGTCAGTAAAAATCAAATAATTATATACCCATTATATTCCTTACAGATCTGTTGTGAGATATTTTCTGTTAAAACCACTGTTAAGCGTCCCCTAGCAAATATAACATTATCATATAATAATTTATGAAATTCTGATAAGGGTGTCAGTTCAGTTGCTGCCAAAATGAAACTTAAACTTATTTGACATTACTAAAAACATCGCCGAACCTGTCAAAACGATCCAAATAATAAGGATGGCATAATTTTTAGTCCTGTCCGATTAGTTTAGTCTAGATTTGGCAACATCTGAATAGATACCTGACTCGCTCAGACAATTTTTACTGCTTGTCATTAGGTAAATAAATAATTTATCCAGAATCAGAATCAGAATCAATCGTTTATTTGCAGAATACAATAATTACATGTCAAGATCTTAAAGGTAAGTAATGTCAAAGTATTCGACCCGCAAGCAGGTGTGCAAATATTAAATAATTATGTCTCTATTAGGTACACAATATCCTTAATTAATTTTCTTAAAGTTTAAGTATTCGTTTACATTATAAAAACAATTTGAGAGCAGCCAAATATCTAACTTTTTCTTAAATAGGTTTCCATTCAAATCCTTTAATTCTTCTGGGAGCTTGTTATAAATAATTATGCTCATGTTAAAAACATTTTTCTTGTAAATATTGAGAGCATTGTTACACATAGGATTGTAAACATACACGTATTGCTAACGATGGATATTAATATATATTTATATTTTCCCATCACGTAGCATTGATTTAAAAAGGGAAGATAGGTTACGTGCTCCCAGCGCTTACTCAAAAAGTGGCATGTATTACAACTACACGCAAACACATACGCTCACAGTTATATTTCCAGTCCTGTACAATACAAAGTAGAACAAAGACGGAAAGACGTATCTAGGACCGTAGTGAGACTGAGACAACAATAATTCACGCGAATCACGACCGCCCGTGCCGCCGCCGGTCAGACGGTGACTGATGTGGGAGAACACAATTTTACACAGTTTGAGGTTGCCACTTTCGAGCAACCCGTACCTCATCTTTGTTTTTAATAAATCAATGTCACGTAGCGTACCATCTCGAAGCAAATTATTTAACGTCGTAAATGTCAAAAGTGCAGTTGGCGCGATAATGAATAATTAATTTTGTTTTAAAAAACTATAAACCGACTTCAATTTTTAGTTTTTATTATGAATTTTCAGGGATCCCATTGTCAGAACTGAACAAAATTAAAATGGGACCACACGGAAAGCACCAGCTTTCATATAAATAAAGAATCATAAAAATCGGACCACCCAGTTAAAAGTTCTGAGGTGACAATCATAAAAAACAGTTGAATAGAGAACCTCCTCCTTTTTTGAAGTCGGTTAAAAAGAAGGTTCCGAGCACGGATGATAGTTTTTATAATATTTAATGAAATAAATGTTACCAAATTAGCAGAAAAATAGTCTGAGCGAGTCTAAGTCCCGTATTAAGAAAGCTTGCTCAGCCATATATAGAAAGAGAAGCGTTGTAGATATAAGCTTGAGTGACATTTATTTCATAGAAAAGCGTTTCTCAAGCAGAGAGCCACGACTGAGTAAGCTTTCATAATACGGGCCTAAATATCATAAATAAACATAGGTACCGGGAAATATTGGCTAAAGAAAAAAAAACAAAATAATCGTCTTCACATGTACAAGTAAATTTTTATTCTTTTTCCATATATTTTAAGTATAATTTGTAAATGTTCAAGGAAATAAGACAAGCAGCTGAACTCCTAGGCTTCCAGGAGTTGACGAAGCTCACCCAGTTCATTCTGGACCAGCACTTGATGTTCGATAAGGCATTTATGCTGCAATTCCACTCGGTGAGTCTTGGATTCTACAAATTCTCGTATCATCGTCCACTGCTGGACAAATTAATAATGACAAATTCTCGTATAATATGTATATATGAAAGTCTGTGTGGATTCATTATGAATGTAAGCGGGTTAACTACGAACCTTGTATGTGTTCTAATTCATATTCTAATCTACTCGTGCACGGACGTCTCGCATAGGAGTGTATTGTGCATTATCCCCCTGCCTAAGCAGGACCTAACCAGCCCAGCTCCTTGAAGTATCGGAGCAGGGCTTTGGGTGAAAGAAAAAAAGCTGCAGAAGGCCTGCTGCCCGCCTCCGGTGGATATCCCCTAGTCGCCTCTTTCGACACCCGCGGACACAGAGGGGCTGGTGCAATTTCTAAGCCGGTACAACACGGCAACATCTTTAAATATAACATAATTGTATACATACGTTTTTTTCTAGCCCCTGCCTCAAAGGCTCCGTGACCTCTACGTAGAAAGGAACCTTTTCGCGGATGTGACCTTTGACCTCGACGACGGCATACACCTGGCGCACAGGGCGATCCTGATGGCCAGGTGTGACCCCATGAAGGCCATGTTTCAAGGTCACTTCCGAGAGAGCACTTCCAGAGTGGTAAGTAGAGATCATATTTCAATTCTTGACGAAATAGTTAATATTGTTTTAAAAAACTATAAACCGACTTCAATTTTATAGTTAAAAAAAAAATACAACATGATTTATTTGCCATATTACTTAAAGTTAGTTAGTTTTTTCATGGATTTAACTGAACTAAATTAAAATAGGGCCACACGGAAAGCACCAGCTTTCAAGCATCATGTAAATCGGACAACCCAGTCAATAGTTCTGAGGTAAAAAACAGTCGAATTGAAAACCTCCTCCTTTTTTGAAGTCGGTTAAAAAGAGGTTATACTTGTTACCCTACTACCAATGCAGGAGGTTGTTGAGGTCACCCTATGTTTGTAAGTATGTAGCCGATTTTTATGTTCCCACGTAGCGCTGAAACTACTCGTCTATTTCGACAAACGAGGTATCGATTGATTCGTCTCAATACCCTGGTGGAATTTAGGCGTCAGACGATATTGGGGTCTAACGAAATAGCGGGGTCTTCTATCTAGTCTAATTCAATTGAATTCGTTTATTTCAGACAACAATTAATTTAATACTAATTTAGTGAATTAGAGTCAATTGCACCTTATTTCTTGTTTGATAGTAATAACAATTTATCAAGCTGTGTTTATAGTAAAAATTTGACTTGTCTAAGTACTTATTTTGTAAGTCTAAAGAAATAAACGATTTGACTCTGACTCTGATTCAAAAATACAAGTCAAAGTATATACATAGGTACGCGATAAATACCCAATAAATAATCATTAAATTATGTTAACAAATCGCGATAGTTAAAAAAATTAGAACTAGAATTTACCATTCAACAATTAAGCTAACTGCAGACTGTTGCAAACTATCTACAGGTAGCTCATCTGATCCATATCAATACCAGTCGTCACGTACCCAAGACGCTGGCTGCATTGCCCCGCTGTATGGCAATGCTGATGCGCTGCGCCAGATAGGTACTCAGATATTTTTTGAAAACCCGAAGGGCCTTAGTTTTTATAATTGGATGTCATATTCAAAACAAATTTCTTGATTCAATTAAATTTCCCCAGATCGCTTTTCCCGGAGTGAAGATGTACGCATTCCACATCCTCCTCTGCTACATGTACAGCGACAAAATCCCCCCGGTGGAGCCGACGCGCTGCCTGGAACTGCTGGAGCTGGCCAACCGGCTGTGCATGACGCGTCTCGTGACCCTCGTGGAGGACAAGGTGCTGAGCCATCTGCAGCGGCAGGACAGGTGAGGCTGTGGATCCAGTCGGTAGACCACCAGCTACTGGAGCTAGCCAACCGGCTGTGCATGACGCGTCTCGTGACCCTCGTGGAGGACAAGGTCCTGAGCCATCTGCAGCGGCAGGACAGGAGGCTGTAGATCCAGTCGGTAGACCACCAGCTACTGGAGCTAGCCAACCGGCTGTGTATGACGCGTCTCGTGACCCTCGTGGAGGACAAGGTCCTGTGCCATCTGCAGCGGCAGGACAGGTGAGTCTGTGGATCCAGTCGGTAGACCACCAGCTACTGGAGCTAGCCAACCGGCTGTGCATGACGCGTCTCGTGACCCTCGTGAGGGACAAGATCATCTGCATCGGCAGGACAGGTGAGGCTGTGGATCCAGTCGGTAGACCACCAGCTCGATAGCTAAATAAATTAGGTAGGCTCTCAACATAAAGGACGCAGTCGCACTGAAGAACCTGAAACGTCTTCTCCGTCAGTGTTGGAGAGCAGTGATATTGTTTGTGGCTCGCTTTGCTCGGCGCTCTGAGTTAATGGGCTTCACCTAACGCTATTCGCGTTAGATGATCTCTCCAATCAATCTGAGTAATCTATATAATTATCATCTATAATACTTAGTAAACTCAAAATTGTTTACTTTTACCATTCGATCACATTAATTCAATAGAAAATACGTCCTCGCTGATTGAGGTGAAAAAATTAATGTCTCACTTTCACATAAGAGCAAATATTTTAGGTTTTTTAAATCCCTCTCTAGCTTAGCAGTCTACTTTGGACTACTCTTATTTCAACGGATAATAATCAAACGTCTTTTCTATAGCTAACCCATTGATTTATTAAAAACGAAGATGAGGTACTGGATGCTCGAAAGTGGCAACCTCAAATTGTGTAAAATTGTGTTCTCCCACATCAGTTAGCGTCTGACCGGCGGCACGGGCGGTCGTGATTCGCGTGAAACATGTTGTCTCAGTCTCACTTCGGTCCTAGATACGTCTTTCCGTCTTTGTTCTTCTTTGTATTGCACAGGACTGGAAATATAACTGTGAGCGTATGTGTTTGCGTGTAGTTGTAACACATGCCAATTTTTGAGTAAGCGCTGGGAGAACGTAACCTATCTTCCCTTTTTAAATCAATGAGTTAACCTCTTCTTTATTAAAGTCGTTTTAAAACCCAATACCTTACCATAATCTACTTTGTAAGCTTCGATCGAGTATATTTGATCGAAGTTTGTAAGCCTCAAAACTCACACTGCCTTATATTTCCTCAACCCCAACCTCAACATCCTATATTGGTCCATTATCCGTTGATTGTTTAAGCACTAACTACATATCTTCCCTTGCAGAGTATGCGGAGAAGATGACCAAGTGGTCGAAATAGCGCTCTCGCTGTTGGAACCTCTCAAGGTAAGCTCTATATAAGTTATTGGGAGAGTTGTAAGTTAAAAGAGTTTGTTTAATTTTACAGTTTAATTGTACGTAGGTTTAAAGTTAGATAATGGTCGCGAGTGTACGCTGTGACGTGTTGCCCTGAGGGCAGTTGTTTACTGGCTGTAGGGTATATGTATGGATTTGTTTTAAATTTTTTAATCGATTATTTAGGTTAAAACATAAACGAAAAATATAACAAATATAACACCCAAAAAAATAAAATTATTGAGGTAAAAAACTAAAAGTAAAACTACACTCCGTTTCAGCTGATAAAAACGCTGCCATGTTAGCCATTGCATTTTATGACGTCACGGATCATCGAGTCCCATGTGAACTCAAAGTCAAAACATCATGCCCATACAAAAATGTTCAAGTATGACGTCACGCTTCACGTGAAAATAGCGTTGCGTTTAGAGATTTTGCTGTTGAGACTTAAAATATCTACTTTTCAATGATTAAATTTCACAATAAAAACATCATAAAATACAAAAATAAATATACAGATATATTTCTATATCAATAGAGAATACGTAAAAAATATTAGCTTTTTTGAAGTCACATGAATATACCCTATTAGCCTCTAATACACGTCATACTGACCAGCGGGAACATACAGGCAAACCGTACAATCTCTTACCCCCGGTTTCTCGAACGCTTATTATTTTGACAAATTGTTGACAATTTGTCAGGCTGTACACGCACTGCTTTTATTACTCGCGTGGTTTTTTTGCAGAATTCTGTCACTTAATGGAAGATAACTAGCGGAAAAATATGAATGTTTGGAGCACTATAAAATTGGAGGTAGCTAAAAAAGCAAGGAATTTTATTCGTCGTACGTGTAAGTTACGTTAAGCACGCAGGTATATTCCGTGAGATTAAAATTCACGCTGTCAGATTCCGCAGTGCGTATATAACAAGCCGTTGACTATCCATTCAATGTGACAAGCATTTGAGAAACCGGGGGAGAGTTGGTTTTGCACTTGACCATCGCCTAAATTTGAGTTGATGAGATGGTCAAAATATGGAATTTTCTTGAACAATTTAAATCGGTTTCTGGAATGTTGATTTGGGTCGGGGCTAGTATTTTTAGAGATTACCTTGCCTATACATACAAAAAACTACATAATTTGTATAAATCTATATCTTGGTGCTTATTGGGTTGATTTTGAACAAAGATTAGTTGACTAGTCTGTTAAATTGTATTTAACAGACTAGTCAACTAAGAAGTCAACGAAGAAGACTTGCCAAATCATTGGTAAGGAACCAATGATTTGGGAAGCGCTTAGACAGTATAGTATAATGCATGATTAGATTTCATACAATTTAACAGACTAATCTTTGTTCAAAATCAACCCAATTAAGCACCAAGATATAGATTTATACAATCTACGTAGTTTTTTGTAATGTATAGGTAAGGTAATCTCCAAATATACTAGTCCCGTTATAATTGTTATAATTCTGTTTTTTCTCTGACAGGATTTTTGATGAAGATATCTACCTTTTCTCATCAAACCTTATTTCCAGCTCCACAACGCCCACAATCTAGCGGACTGGTGCATGTGGCGACTATGCGGCGCCTACGACCGCGCCTGTCGCGCGAAGCACCTCAGTTCCGCTACCAGGGACTACCTCTCCGACAACCGCTGGCCACCCGTCTGGTAAACTAATAAATCTGGTGAACTAATAGTTACGGTCTGGTAAACTAATAATTACGGTGTGGTAAACTAATAGTTACGGTCTGGAAAACCAATATTTACTGGTAACGAAAAAGTTAGGGTCTGGTAAACTAAAAGTTACGGTCTGGTAAAGAAAAAGTGAGGGGTCTGGTAAACCAACAATTACGGCCTGGTAAACTAATAGTTGCGGTCTGGTAAACCAGTACTTTTCACCGGTAGATTACAGAGAACTTCGCCGCAATTTGCCATCTTTTCTATAGTCAACCTCTTCTTTAATAAAGTCGTTTTAAAACCCAATATCCCACCATAATCTACTTTGTAAGCCTCAAAACTCACACCGCCTTATATTTCCTCAAGCTCAACCTCAACATCCTATATTGGTCCACTGCTGGACGCAGGCTTCCCCCTGATAAGCATCTTATTGGCTTTTATCTCATGGGGGTATTGTCTAATACCCACGCTAGACATGCAGGTTGGAATCGCGTTCGGTGGTAGAACCGTTCTGCACTGGGCACTTTATTTTTGATATTTCAAACTGTTATATATTAATAGATAGATAGATAGTTTATTTGTTTCACAAGGACAGTTAAATAAAACAGTTATAAATAAACAAGTAGGTATATAAACTAATAAACTAGGATTAAAACTTATTATTAAAAATCAAAAAAAACTAGGATTAGAGCTTATGTTTAGGTAATAGTAATCTTAGTTACTTTCTGCTGAGTCTGCTGAGCCTGTATTGAGTTTTATAAAATAAGTGTACCTACCTAATGGTTATGAAGATGAACCCGCACGTAGGTGCCTATTATTTCCGTACACTTCTTAACAATAATTGATCATAACTATAAACTATAATTGTACATTCTGCACAAGGGTTTAGAGAATGTTAAAATTTAAGATAAGATTAAGTTTTTATAAATAAACGAATACAATACAATACTTAATATTGCAGGTACGTGAAAGAATTCGACTACTACCAGAAATGTCTGACGGAGCAGAACAAAGATCTGAAGGAGCTCAGACCGCAGACCTCTTTGCCTAACCAACAGACTGGGTGCTTATGTTTTACCAGTGAGTATCTACATACCGAGATTAATTTATTTATGTATTTTATTATTATACCTTTAAACGAGCATTTCTTGTATATATATACTACCTGCGCCCCCAGATAAACGTTCAAAGGTGATTTTATCCCACGGGAACTGATTTATGGGATAAAAAGTAGCCTATGTTTTATTCCAGGATTAGAATTACCCGTTTGCCTAATTTCAGCCCGATCTGTTAGAGTAGTTTTGGCGTGAAGGGGTAACAAACATCCATCCCTCCATCCATCATGGATTGCCGAGTCGCGGTCTCAACTCAAACACTCGTTTACCCCAGCGGTTGTCGGTTCTTCGCGAGATATAGCCGGCCCACTGCCACTTCAACTTGCTAATTCTTCGAGTTACATGTACACTGTCGTTATTGTTACATGTACTTTCAGTTTACTAGTTTACACCTGCGGTTTCGCACGCGTTGTTTGTATATCAACTAAATGTTATGTATGCTATGGGGACTAATTTATGGTCAAAAAGTCTGATTTGAGATGAAGAACTACCTACATATAATATGCAATTTCTGCCCGATCCGTTCAGTAGTTTTCGCGTGAAAAAGTAACAAACATCTATACCTACACCTAGTAGGTAGGTATGGGTGTATGGATGTTTGTTACCTTTTGGTATTACCTGCATCATAAACACCCAAACTTTCGCGTTTACAATATAAGTGTGATGTGATAATCTTTTTTAGCTTGTGTTCTCTGTCGAATGTTGCCAACTGACTTTGATTGTGTCCCCAGGCAAGGTCCGTCGCTCGAGCTCTGCCGGCGCTGACGTCACCACTGCGCTGTGCCGCAGCGGAGAGGCCCCACAGCCGCCTCTCTGACCCTTGCCTTACTGGAGGTATGTATCAAACAATACGGTCATTTTATTAAGCTATTGCATAGCTTCTATCGCGGGCCTTGAGCGCGGGGACCGAATCCAGAAATTCCGTAACGAAAAAACCTCACGCTCCCCACTCCGACCGGAACAGCGGTGATACTTTTTAGTTTTGCCATCTATCGATGAATAGTAAAACTAGTATAAAAAGTTTGGAGGCCTAATACCCAGCAGTGGGTGAAGTCGGGCTGCGGATGATGATGATGATGATGATGAGGTTTGACATAAACCTTAGATATGTCACGTGATCTGTTTTGAATTTTTCCCTACAAATCTTTCAATTGTTTTCGATTCGCTTCATAGCGAATGCCGGTTGACATACTAGCTGCGCCCCGCGGCTTCGCCCCCGTAATTTTTTTTATGTCACGTCCCACGGGAACGGTATAACCTATGTCCGTCTCCTGGTTCTAAGCTACCTCTCCACCAATTATCAGCCAAATCGGTTCAGCCGTTCTTGAGTTATAAATAGTGTAACTAACACAACTTTCTTTTATGTATATAAGACTAGCTTTTGCCCGCGGCTTCGCACGCTCTATTCAAGTAGCCTATGCCCGTCCCCGGGATACCGTTTACCTCCCTGCCAAATTTCATCAAGATTCGTTCAGCCGGGAACGAAATAAAAACTATCCTATGTTCGTCTCCTGGTTCTAAGCTACCTCTCCACCAATTTTCAGCCAAATCGGTTCAGCCGTTCTTGAGTTATAAATAGTGTAACTAACACGACTTTCTTTTATAAATATAGATTTACATTGCCATTACAGATAAGCTCCAATGTGACAATGATAAACATTATACGAGTTATTATTAAAAAAATACAACAAAAATCTAACTTTTACATAATACTATGGCCTATAAAACACTTTAATTACATATTTTTTCAATTTTAATTACAATAATAAAATTATAACAAAAACCAAACTAAGGTTTATCCATTTTGAATGAAGCATGTTAGTAAACAAACTACGACATAAATAACAAAATCTCATTTGCACGGCGTCGAGTTTCAGATATAATATAGAATCAGATACAATAGGAAGGAATTTTTATTGAAGGGAGGATCTAAAATCGACAAGTAATGTAAATTACGTATTAAAAAGGACTAAGTATGGGCGGTTTGTTTACTAACATGCTTCATTCAAAATGGACACGGTATAGATGTTACACTATGGGTATAAAACGCGTTACGCGTCCAGGTGCGTCCTATCCAAATCATGCATAACCGAATCCCTGAATTTGAAATTTGAATGAATGTCCTGGGTAAACAAAATATGATTCTATTAAATCCTTCAGTTAGATTAGAAGACTAGCAGTGCCTCGCGGTTTCACCCGCGTAGTTCCCGTTCCTGTGGGACCTCCGGGATAAAATATAGCCTATGTCACTCCCTGAAAAATAAGCTTTCTAATGGTGAAGGAACTTTTTAAATCGGTCCAGTAGTTTCGGTGCCTATTCAATACAGACAAACGATCACGTTCTGCGCACCAGCGATGCGGTTTTCTTGCGGATGACGGTGTGATTGTGATAGCCATCCACCTGCGCCTCAGAAAACAAGAGGGACTGTAGCGATTTCGATTTTTATTAGAATAATTACCATTAAGGCCCATACACATGCGAAAGTGGCGCCCCCAACTATTTTATCTTATTATCACGTTAAACGCAGCAAGTTTTAAAAATCCTACGTTCAGTTTGGGGTATCTATTATAAGTTATTTATTAATGCCTCTGTAATAGTTTCATTTTGTAAAGCTTAGGAAGAGATACGAAGTTGCGCTTTTTGGCCACCAAACTCTATTTTTGTATCTCCTCCTAAACTAAATGAGATAAAATTACAAAAGAGGTATTAAAAAATAGCTTATAATAGATACTACAAACTGAACGTAGGATTTTTAAAAATTCCTATGATAAAAGTAAAAATATGATAAAATAGGTATCGCTGTCATATTGGCTCGGGTATGCGCGTTAAGATTTTGTTAGATATAGACATAATATATATGATGTTTGTGTTCTTTAAATAAATAATTTTTTTTATATTTCAGGTCCCTCAGATTCGCGGTCCTCCTTCCAGTTTCAATGTGTTTCATGAGCACGATACTGACGATCATTATACTGTTTAATATTTATACATAGTAGGGTAACTCGCATGACTGTGTTACACTGTCAAGCAATCGTCAAGCCATCGAGCACTAGGTGAGCCTGATCAAGCAAGATGATAATGGGTGTAAGATGAGTTTTTTATAAATATTTTCAAACTTACTTGATCTGAATTAATTATTATTAGTATGTATTATTGAACGGGTATTTATCGCGTTTATTTGCCTATTCCAACGTTTCAACAGGTTTACACACAGTAGTCGTTTCAGAAACAGGAAAATAAACGCATTCAATACCTGTTAAATAATACTTATTATAAGATGAGATTTTGTTTTAATATTATGTACCTACTTGTGTCTTTGGAACAGTAATATATTTTTATTATTTTAGTTATTATTATTTCAGTTATGGTTCTATTATAGAAAATAATTTCACTGTTTTTTATCAGAAGAATGCTAGTAGTTTCTTTGTCACTTATTCCGCTAGTGGAAATTAAATTTAAGTGAAGAGAATCTATTACAAGTTTTAATAGATTCTCTTCACTTATTTCCGTACACTTACAGTAATTTTACTGTAAAAACTATATTACCTAGTTTGATGAACTATTTATAGTGCGCGGTTCCTTATTTCCTGTTTGCTTTAGTTTAAAAGTTGATATTTTGTAACGTTATTCTGATTCTAAATCTAATAGAACTTTATTAATGCTTTTACTTTAATAAGTTTTTGCATCTATTACTATATTTTTAAGATTATTTACATGTAGAATAAAATGCTATAATTTATTACGTAAGATCACTTCAGTATAAGTTACTTACAGTGTTTTGATAAACATAGGAAGCGCTTGATAGTGTATCACAGAACGATAATTGAAGCGAAACACGACCTTATTATGAGTGAAACTAAGTATTCTTTGCGAATTCGCAATTATGGATAGTGATGCTAAGCTCAATCGTAGTGCTAAGGTCTGATTTGCGTGTGATTTGTGATTATGTGCGGTATTGTTGAGTGTTTTTTACATAATTCCAATTACCTACTAAAGAACGAAAATAAACTTACGCGATCAGAACACATTATTTATAATACTGAAGAACACGTCTTGTTCCATAAAAAACTTAGAAAAAAGGTTTCTGGCATTATGTAAAATCTTTACCTACAAAACGTATTTGAGTCTTACGTTATTGAGTACGAATACATAAAGACTAATTTAGCGTGCACCTTTAACACGAGAGAGACCCTGTATATTAAGAAACCCTTTGTAATTCTTTAGAATCTCATGCACTTAGAATCTTTTAAAAGGCTTGCTCTTTTATACATAACCGACCTTTTTAGTGGAATAGTAAAATTATGAAAAATATTTGCGTTACATTGTAAGTTTTCTTCCATTAACTAAAATTGGTGTAAAAATTAAGTCAGACACATTTTAGTATTAAGAACGTATGTAGGAATGATAGTGCATAAATGCACATTAAAGTGTTTGTAAGAGTTTTAGCTTGGTGCTTTCCTAGTGATACTGAAAAACTGTAGTTATAATTTGTGCTTGATTCAACGCATCAGTCATGTCAACCCATAGATTGACTTGACTGATGAAAAGTTTGATGGTGTGATTTTAGTTTTACTTTTCGTATAGTAAGTAATAATAATTAATAATATAATCATAAATTATAATTTAATTCACTCACAAATCACTTTAGAAAACCAAAGTATTATGTTGTAATCGAATTTATACGTACCTATTGATGAATTAATTTTGTAAAAGCATATTTTTAATTCTTAAACTATTTTTATATGATTGATTAAGTATGAATTTTAAAAACATGTAATAATGGTTCATTGCTAAAACCGAATAAAAAATCAGCGTGAATTAAATAACCGTGAATTAGAAATTAAGTTAATATAATAGGTATCTAAGGCCCGTATTATGAAAGCATTCTCAGCCATCGACCTATGCTTGAGTGATGCTTATGTATAGTTTTGAGTAAATAATAATTTTAAAACAATGCTTGGGAACTGATGTCAAATTCTACACTCACTCATGTAACCCTTAAGTAACGATGCCTTCTTACCGCGTTATTAAGTATTATGGAACGGTTACCAAGCATTACTTGAGTTTTTAGAATGATTCCTAAAATCTCTGCCTAGTGATTCTTTGAACTCATCTTTACTCAAGTGTAGTCTGGACCACGCTTGAGTAATGCTTGGAAAGGATTTCTACGCACGAAACCTTTTTTTTAATAGAACGGCAAAAATGTTTGCGTTTCGTTTCACAAAAAGCATCAAATCAACAAAAATACATTGTGATAGTCAGGTTTCTAAGGTAAAGGAACGTTTTCCGCCTGGATAAAAGTGTAGACCATAGACAAAACCCTACTCACTCAAGTAGAGATTTTGGCTAATTAGGCTAAGTAGCGTGAGAGTTACGTTCTTTAACACCTTCATGGCCCAAGACGCAGGTGCCAGTCTGCAGCACGTGTAGCTGGGCAGTGAATACGTTAATAAAGATTTACTTGAGCAGTTATTCTAAGCTTGAGTAGAACTCACGTAATGACTGCAAAGTAGTACTTGGGAAACACAAACTCAAATTCAAAAATGCTTTATTTCCATAAATACAATAAATGTACACTTAGAAAAGTTAAATCATATTAAAGCTTTTATAATACGGGCCTAAGAACAGTAATAGAGTTCCTTGATTAATCTAAAGGTGGGTACCGACTGGTGTTACGGGGCGTAACCATTCGCAGCGAGCATGATACGTTACGCCGCGGCGCGCCGTGTGCTAAAATCCGTCTCGTTACAATGTAACACGTTACATTACGTCTTGTATCACCGGCCAGCATCCGGCTTAAAGATCTACGCCCACTAAACCGATACGGGTAGATCAATAGTATTTGATAGACTGTGATAATTTCTTTTAAAGTTTTAACTGTGATTTGGATGGTTAGACCAAAGAGTTCGAAAATGGTATGGTCAGCATAAAAATGATGTAAATTGTAAACCACTGGGACTTTCAAACTTATTAATCTGACTAAAATAGCTTAGCAACTGAGTCGAATGTCGGTTGGTGCTTTTTATGATGTCTCGACGATTTTTCGTCTCGATTTTGCAGACTGCACTATTGAATAGGTATGGTCGGCAAAAATACATCCATAATTGTATCTAAGGGTGGAAATATTTTGAGAGATTATGTGAACAGAGAATTTTAAGCTCGTAACTTATGTTTTCACAAAAATAAGGTATATTATGCTCACCATACCGTACCGGCCAAACATGTGTATGTACAACAAGGGTACGTACGCACTATGCGGTTAGCCGCAACGCGGTCAGCTGCCCGGTTGTTCGTAGCATGTGGTAGCGGTTACGTTTACCAACTATTACGGTGGGCCGCAGCGTACCTATATAATTTTTTGATTGCGGCGTACCCACAGAGATGTAACGGACAGCTAACCGCGTTCTGGCAAACCGCAAAGTGTGTAAGTTGCCTAAGAATTTAATGTTTTATTTCAAGTGGCAAGTTTCTTTGGCGAATAACTGTGAATTGGGTCAGTTTCTAAAAAGATTTCATTAAATGTAATTTAATCCCATTAGAATGTATTAAAAATAGCAATAACAAGTACGTACTGGATTTTAGGGACATTTTAAAATTATCTAAGCTTGTGAAGACTATTTTAGGATTTAAAATAAGAATTTTTGACCTTATATTGCTTAGAATTAAGCTAAAAATATTATATTCTAAGTAAACTCGATTCTTCCTCATGGCACATGTTTTGAACATATTTTTATTCAGCGCCATTTTGTAATTTTAAATACCTACGTAATTATTTTAATCTATATTCCAGTTTATTTTAATACTTGATTCGAACACAAACGAGGAACTCCAGTACAAAACTGTTGATGTAATAAAAATATGTCAACAATCTAAGATAACTTAAAAGTTAAGAAGAAAAGAAGTATTACATAATAGATATTTGGAGATTTAAAACTAAAGTTTTCAAGCTACAAAACTAGCATTTTTTTTACATTCTTACACTTGATTGCAAATTAACTGCAAAGTTTAGCTGTTGGTAAGATATAGTGCATAGAGAAAGATAAGTAGACTTAGATGGTTCAGAATAGTATGTAGTTAATTTGCACGCAAGTGTACAGGGTTATTTGTAATTCACTGAAATTGCGTGAAACGCAAGCTCATCATCAAAGACAAGGTTGAAGACGCCAGAACAGGTCTGATTTCTTAAATTTGGTATTGGTAGTAAATCCCCCTCCTTTTAATAATTGTTTTTTGATTGACTATTTGAAATTAAACTTTAAAACGGCTATCCGCATCTTCAACAGCCAATAATGATCGAGGCCTTATTGGCTTTTATCTTATTGGGGGTAATACCAATAAATCCCCACGCTGGGCATCAGGTTTGGGGATCGCAGTCTGATGGTAGAATGGTTCTTCAGGCGCTGCTGCCAATGACAACGACAGGTATATACCCTGTCGCCTCTACGACACCCGCGGGAAGAGTTGGGGTGGTGCAAATTCTAAGCCAGCACCACACAGCTATTCAATTTATAGATCGGGAAAACGGTCTTTATTAATTCGTTAGTAAAGTAAAGTACCCATCATTTACTACATGAAATATTACCTATCATTTACTATATTATATGATTCAATGTACTTACTACTACCGGTTTTACGGTGTGCAATATCTGTTTACAAGTGATAATAATCAAAACTAAAGTTATATTTGGCTTAAAATAAAATTAAACAATATTAAACTGACTTGAGTCATTCATGAAGCAGAAAAATAATCATTTATAGAATAATAACATTTATTCGAAAGAATTATTTTCAACTTTCTCTGAAACTCCATACTCGGCAGAAGTCTTATAGACTGTGGTAATATATTATGGTGCCATAGCAAAGATGCTTTTACTCATCATTGTAGTTTTTCTGCTTATATTGCAGACTTTATTGTTGTCAAGCCATTGGGTTCTGGACAATCATGATTTTCCATTTTATTTATAGAGGTGATTTCCAAAAATATTCACAAAACCTGGCGTCTTCACGGATGTTTTCTTGATGTTGGGAAGAATCTGCAGTTCACGTACTGTCAGTAGTTTATCAATAACCCTGTGTATTTTGATCTCAAATTGCACTCATTCTCAAGCAGGGTTATTATTAACATTAATGATTCACTGAATGCTTCAATTATTAGTACGTATTTATGGGAGAGATTTCAGGTACAATACAATTGAAAATCCTTTCCATCTTACATTACTCACTGAAATAAAGATTTATATAAAGATACATTTTAGTTCAACAAAGGACCAATTTCCTTTGTTGAACTAAAATGTATCTTTATGTTAGGTAATTGCATGTGTGTACCAAACACTTTTTTCATATATTTATCTATAACGTGAAGATAAAGAGACTAAAAGGTTTGGTTGTCAAACTACTTAGGACTTGTTTTGAAAATCAAATAATAAGTAGGTACCTATCCCAAATATTTCGGCTTCGACGGTGTTCGAAGCAGCGTCCTCCCCTCAGTACGGGATGTTATAACCGCTAGACCACGAGTTGTACGAGTAGATTGTTTTGATTCGTAGGTAGTTATTTGGTTCCTCTAAACTCGTTTAAGTAGGTACGTATACGTACCTACCTAATAAGGCAGGCAGAATCATTTTGGTATTTTCGCGTTTTATTTTCAAGCCTTTAGCTACTACTAAGTAACAAGTTTTTATCGCGTAGGTAAGGTACCTATTAATTTTCATCGGATATATTTATCTGAGAACACCGATCTTTTGATCATGATCGGCTGGAATGCGTTCGAAACGTCGTCGTCGGTAAATAATACGATAAATTAGTATTCTGTCACTTCGGGCAAAATGAGGTTAGCAGTAGATAACAATCCTATGTAGGTGTTCTTCCAACACAAATAAGGTTCGTAGTTAACCCGCTTGCATCGGAGACGGTGCTAATCGTTTATTTCTTTAGACTTACAAAATAAGCACTTAGATAAGCCAAATTTGTTACCATATAAACAGCTTGATAAATAATAATTAATATTAAAAAACAATGCAAGAGGTGCAATTGACACTAATTCACTTAAATTTTTGGTCCACTAGCGGCATTAGTGAAAAATCCGTAATGTATTCGTCAAACTACGATAGTTTTTATAATAAAATCCTATTTAGTTTTATCCTTCCTAAACTTGAAATCTCTCCCACCTTCTAGATCTTAGTTTAGAAATTTTAGAATCCTAGTGCGTAATTTAAAATTGCCAATCTTCACGGTCAATAATGACAATCTGCCATTTTTTACGTACCCTTAGATTTTAATAAGTGTAATACTAATAAAAGTATGTGTAATAAAATAACTGCATTTTATTACTTACCTACCAACTCCAAAAATTCATTTAGAAATAAATAGCTAATGCTAAAAAGTATTAAGCCGTGGGCTTTAGAAAAAACTACGGGTGGTATTGCAGGGAAAAATAATTACCCACCATACCACTAGGCCCTAGTGGTACTAGTGTACTAGTGACTAGGGGGTGGGTATGTTCGGTGGTAGGTATGGTGGATCAGAAGGGGAAAAAAAGTAGGTTGGTAGCTTAAACTTCTGGATCTGGAATAACACTTCAGTTCCAGAAGAATATATGCAAAATTTCAGCTCAATCCACACAGTAGTTTTGCGTTGTCTACTAAACATTATCACAATAGCACAAATTTTCGACTATAAACTATAAAAAGTAGGGGGCGTACTTTAGATTCTTGTATCAGTGTAAATTTTTAAATCGGTTCGTCTACTTTTCAAACCCCACCACGCCGCCGCCGCCGCGCCGGCGCGGCGCCGGCCCCAGCCGCGGACGCAACCAACACCCTACCGCGCCGAGGACGTCACATTCACTCTTACGGTGCGGACTGATTATACTCTCTTATTTGTTTACTAATATAGTCCACACAGTTATTAATTCATCTACCTCTATCGAAGATAACACAAAACTAAATACAGGGTAGCTACTATGTAAAATAAAATAAACTTAATCTATGAAATAATTTCTGTATTCATAAAATCTTAAACTTAAAACTTAATCTAGGCTTATAAAGTAGGAAAATGCTTAGTAACCGGAACTTTATTTTTACAAGGAGGTATGTGTAGCTGAAAATTTATAACATTCCATAATATTTTATTGGTTTTGTTTATAGACTGGTGTCTATTCAGCTGTCTCCAAAATATTAAGGAGGGCATCCTGTCAGATTAGTTTAGTCTAGTTTTGGCAACATCTGAATAGACACCACTTTTGATTAGCTATGACTGACAACCTCAATACTCTGTAATGTAAGTGTATTTTGGAGTTTAATTTACAGTGGGTGACCAAGAAGTTTGATTTCACCCTTGATTTCATCATAAAGGTCCTTGTATTCTTCATGTTCTTTCACCAGAACCATGATGCATCCTCGTGTGGTGCCCATAGCAGCGCCTGCAAGGAAAAATATTTATTTTAGCTACATGTAGAACACAAGAAGTTTCAAAGACATGTGCTGTGGACAACAGACCATGAAATGTCAAAGAGACGCAAGGTAGAATATTGTTTGTCGTATTAAAAAGTGGCTGTAAAAAGTAGGTACAACTGGTTAATTGGATAGTACATCTGCACTTAATAACCTAGGAGTCAAATCCTATTTATAACAGGCCATCAAGCCTGGTTGATGGTATTGATGAGGAACTTCTACAACCAACTACTTGATTAAGTATACAGTTCAGTTCAACAACCTATATTGGTCCACTGCTGGACACAGAACTAGAACTGTTCTACTGACTAACTGTTTCCTTAGTTGCCTTGCCTCGCCTACAACACCAGCGGGAAGAGTTGGGGTGGTGGAAAATCAAAGTTAATTCAAGTAATTGGCCTGGTAAAGGCAAATTATTTGGCCTAACAAAATAATTAACATTATCTCTCCACTTACTTTTGATCTCCCTTCTTAATCAAGCCCTAACTGGCTCAGCTTCTAGATTGTATAGAGTTACATGAGGCCACTTCAAAACAGTATCTAGCAGATTTACCACCAGAAAAGCACCCATCTTAACAAATATCAGCCTAATATAGATCAATGAATGAAATACTTGCCAATATCTCTACGACTTGGTGTGTAGCAGTATGGGACATCTTTTTCTTCACAGACGGCTGGCAGATGGCACATAATTTCTATTGGGGATATGTCTCCTGCAAACACCACGATTCTGAAAAAATTAGTTAGGTGTCAGATACATTTGGTTGATAATCGGCTGGGTAACAAACTAAGTCACAAAAACAAGAGAGCAACAGGTTTTTTAATTATAAGTAGTACTCAGCTGTAACTTTTTAGTTTTTTTAAAGATATTATTAAATTTCTTTGAAATAGCAATAGCGAAGATATTGAGAATGGAGTAGGTATGTTCAAGATTGGAACATAACCTCAAAGTTATTCAGTGTTTTATTGTGACCACTTACCCTTTTTCTCCTAATCGGAGCTGCTTTTGAACGATTTTTAATCCATTCCTTATATAGTTTTTGTGACCGCTGGATTTTTTGATGAGTTTGTAGATCTTTTTGCTGAGTTTTTTCGGTGCCATGGGCTTCGCAATTATACTGCAATGGTCTACCTTGTCTTCGTATCCCAAGTTTTCGATTTTGATGCTCAGATCGGCTTTGCTATCATCTGCACCAGGCTCTTGCTTTACTTTGCCCATATTTCAAGATTATAAGCTGTGAAAGAATAAAAATAAACACGTGTGGCGAACAACAACAACGTGATTTTGTTTGGTGGTTTGACCGCAATGTATGTAACGCAACATTGACTTGACTTGACTGACATTGACACTTGACAGAGACGAGTTTGTTCTAAAACTTGTAATTTTTTGTCATTTATTTATTATTTATTTATTAACTTTTTTACATGTTGTTATGTTACATAGGTCTTAGCAGTTAAGTGATAGTCTCAAACATGTACCCCGTTGGGGCGCTACAAAATACTAGTCATTGACAACATGTTGTCATCCTTTGACTCTCCGCAGAAAGCCGCTAATTAGTTAGCGCGTCTTGTAAAGCGCGATTGCGGCGATTTTCCAAACATCGATTATTTTATTACACCAGCTTATTTACTTATTTTATTTTCCATTACTTATTTTATTTTCCAGCGCGATTCCTTACACACAGCGGCTTATTATAAAGGGCGATTTCGCCGCCGCCGCCGCCGCCGCCGCCGCCGTCCCCTCCCCGCCTTACCGGCACCGCAATCAATACAATACAATACAATATTTTATTAATAACGCCTCGTTACAAGTCCTAAAGATATAAGTTAAGCAATATCGTTTATAATATTGACCTTAACCTAATGTATATGTATGAAGTATTTATATTAAAATAATTTAATATATAAATAAATAAATACATAAATAAATAAATAAATAAATAAATAAATAAATAAATAAATAAATAAATAAATAAATAAATAAATAAATAAATAAATAAATAAATAAATAAATAAATAAATAAATAAATAAATAAATAAATAAATAAATAAATAAATAAATAAATAAATAAATAAATAAATAAATAAATAAATAAATAAATAAATAGATAAATAAATAAATAAAATAAATGACGGCGCATCAACAAGCTGAGTGCGCCATCTATGCAGAGATAGGGTGAACTGTGGGAGCATTCACTCTCACGTAACGTGTCGGGGGGCACGGTAGCGACGGCGGCCATAGAGAGGAGGAAGATGGACGCCGCCGCCGCGCCGGTCGCACCAGCCAAACGCCACGGAACGTGTTTTCTCTATTTATTATTTTGATTTCAATGTTATATCTTTGTGTTTGTGTTCTGTACTAATTACTAACGTTTATTTGTGCGATGAAGTGATTGTGACACCAACTGTGGACGATACTTTGATTTGAGCAAAAACTGGTTCTTGCATTTTACCTACGTGACTTAACCTACTTGTGATTGTGTTATATCTACGTAATTAATGATAAACTAGGTGGACTAAGTGAAAATAAACATTAACCGTAATTATTATCGCAGTCGTTTTATATTATCGTAATATATCGAATTCGATATGTCGAATTCGAGAACAAAAAGTCAGAGATCACGCCCGCAAATGACAAGCTATGATCATGCGCCTATAAGTATTTAATATAATTGACGACGAAGCCCGCCCCTTCATGCCACCCCGCGCTGCCGCCGCCCCGCAAAAACGCAGAACGTGGAAACTCCTCGTACAAGCCGAATCGCGATATACAAATTGTTCTGCAAGCAAATATCGCAAAATCACGCGACACAGGACGCGCTTAAAAATTAGCGTTGATGTGAGTAGGGTAGGGCTTTAGGAAGGTTATATGTAATTGTGAACGAAACTTGTTTCCCTCCACCCACGCATGCTAATGAATTTATGGAAAGTATTGAATTTCTGTGAACAAGTACAGGAATTAATTCATTAAAAATTAAGTTTTTAAAAACAGTTAAAATATATCTGAACCACCTCAAAATATTTTTATATAAAATAAAATAAAATTAAATATGTGTAATAAAATAATCGATGTTTGGAAAATTGATATTAGAAAATTTTCTGAAATGGAATGGTCAAAACCCATAGAGTTTATAGTGTACATACAAGCTCGATGGTCAAAACCATTGCCAACCAAAACCAAGACCAACCAAAACCAAACCACCACCCACCAAGAAGGCTATATCTATGTTAGTCAGTGTTGCATAAGTTCCCGATTTATCGGGAGATCTACTGATTTTGGCCATGGTCTCCCAATATAGCAATCCTATCTCCCCATTTTTTGCATTTTCAACTAATGTTAAATAAAAATGGAGCAAAATATGCTAAATACGGCAGCACAAATACAATTCTTTATCACAAAATAGTTTGTCAAATGAAAACAGATACCTACTCGTTTCGTTCGTAACATTTTACATGGCAACTTAATGGTTTTGATTTCGTATAGGTACATCTACAGGTACATACGTTTATCGTTTTATTACCTAAAACTGTTTTGTTCATTTTAGTTCACATGAATTGTATGTTACCTATAACTGAAAATATAACATTGCAGCATTGAAAATAATGTGCAATCAACATTTAATTTTTTTTTGTTTAAAAAATTATGCGGAACGAGTAACAAACATCTAAAAAAACAAACTTTTGTATTTTAATATTGGTACGGACTATTGATAAATTAATTGCCATCTGAATAAACAATTTTAAATACTTACATGAATAATAAAAACAAATTAATTATAAATAAATAAATAATTATCAAGTATCAAAACATGTTATTAAAAATTTGTCATAGTAATTTTGATGTTGCTACTGATATTTTTTTAACCTACTGATATTTTTTTAATTGGCCGCGATTTTTCTATCTTTACTGATGTTCGCTGCGCTCTGCAAAGAGAATACAATAACTTCGTCTCTGTTTCCATGGAAACGGCGACACCAAAGAGAATACAATAACTTCGTAAGAAGAGACGGGACCTCCTTAGAATAAAATGAGTCTACCAAACGTCACTGTCTATGAATGTATCGCGAAAAACCAACCTATCCACTTCAATTTGGACATGCGCAGACGACACATGTCACAAAGACATTCATGGCTACCAACACAAAAAATAATAATAATAGTGATGTGCTGCTGCGGCTTATTCATCGATATCGATATCGATAAATGCGATTTAGGGGTGACCCCTAAACCACATTCATCGATATCGATATTTTTAGCTGCCCTTATAAATTTACTACCTACAGTTTTCGAAAAATATTTATATTCTATTATAATTATACCCTTTGTTATTTTGGCTAAGTTGACTAAAATAAAAACACCGTTTACCATTACAAATTTATTACACTAATCAAATCCGAAGCATGAGGTAGTGACATAATCCGAAGCATACACGACGATTACATGTTCCTTAAAATATAATTATAATAAACCACCAACATGCCTTAAATCGGTACCCAAGCACGATAATTATAACGAGTTTCGAAGTGAATTTTAGATCATGATGGGTACCAATATTACATTTATTTATGTTAAGTTTAACCTAGTCAAATTTATACAAAGTTTTGTTAATTACGTGCATTATCATATGAGTAACGAGAAACTTATACAGGAGGTAGATTTTTGATTCACCCTAGAATAGGACAGACAGAAAAAGGTCTCCCTCGTGGTCCTACTAATAGGAGAAAATAGTAGGTCCATGAAAAAACGGCTGTACGTACTTACTATTAAGAATTTATTTTTACTATTTTTAATATACAGAAATATTTACTTGCATGATTTTATAAACAGTTCATCTAGAAATGTAAATACTTACAACTTATGTTATGTTATTATTTATATCCCAAGAGTTCGCTGTAATTTTGTATAAAATACCTACTGATTAAGTATTAATCTTACTTAATAGATTAAGATTACGATCACTGCCATAATCTATCTGACAGGCAGGGTGCATGAATACTTACAAAACTTCAATAAAAATATTGAGTATTTTTCTAAAATATTGAGTACTAATCCTCACGCTGGGTGAGTTGGGGATCGCAGTTGGCGGTGGAATTGTTCAACAGGTAATCTGAAATAGATAAGTACCGTCAGTTAATAAGATATCAGATGAAAACGCGTATTTTATACTAGCTGCGCCCCGCGGCTTCGCACGCGTTGTTCCTATGGAAACATTTTAATGTGATTTTCATCCCGCGGGAACAGATTTATGGGATAAAAAGTATGCCTATGTTTTATTCCAGGATTAGAATTACCTGTATGCAAAATTTCAGCCAGATCCGTCCAGTAGTTTTGGCGTGAAGAAGTAACAAACATCCATCCATCCATACATCCGTACAAACTTTCGCCTTTATAATATTAGTTATAGTTATCACTATAGTTATATGTATTTATCGGCATTGGCAGCAAAGTAAATTGATAGTTTGATAAATACATAAAATATAAATGACAAAATAATGTATGACAGCTAATACAGTAGTATAAATAAATTACATATCCCTAGTAATTTATTTATACGGCCACATAAAATTTTATATTATTATATTTATATAACATTTTATTGAAAGAAGATTTCAATTTGATTTGAAAAACTGCATTCAAAGATTTTTGAAAAATTGCCTGTATCCACCTAAACCGGGAATTGAACCCGAAAATTTGTAAGAAAAACACCGTTAACTTTAAGATTTCAGACATGTAAGGGCTCAATTGCATGGATTAGTTTTTCCATTTAACAAAGCATCTAAAATAAAAGAAGACCATGAAATTTTAGATTCTATTAAAATAATTACGTTTTCCTTACAGGTAATCTAATTTAGCAAATGCTCAAAATAATAAGTCCCGCCCATTCATTCTGTTGTATACCAATTCTAACTCATTTAATAATTTCGTTACCAGTTGATTTATTTATCTTTTTAAGGTGTTCAGTTTTTTTTGCAGGAGTTACTACAGGACCAAGTTTAGTTTGTAACTCCTGCACATTTTCATACTGCTTATTGTAAACTAACCCCCTTATTCATAATAGTATGCTAACTCAGCACACTGCTCAATCTCGCTCTGTCTTCTTCTATTGACATAAGTCAGTCTGAGATATAACAGTATTTAGCAGCTGTTTTATGTTAGCCCACAATTATGAATAAAAGTAAGGTAATTTTTTCACATAACCTATTAAAAAAATCAGCGGGGCGAGGTCCAGTGATCTCGGCGGTTATCTAATTGGTCCCGTTGGTCAGTAACTATTTTATATAACATGTAAAATTTCATGGTCTTCCTTTTATTTGATATGATTGTTACCTTGGGATGACGATTTGCGAAAGACTGGAGGCAGATGCTGGATGCGTCAAGCTGAAGACAGGGCGCTATGGCGCTCATTAGGCCAATGTCCAGCAGTGGACTAATATATGCTGATGATGATGATTGTTATCTGGAATAAAATAATACGATTGAGCCTTTAAATCGAAATAGTAAAATAAAAGGTGTTTTATCACAATTTTACGGGTTTTAGTGATTTAGATGGGCGATTTTTCAAAAATCTTTGAATAATGTGTAATTGTTTTTAAAATCAAAATGAAGTCTTCTTTCAGTACAATACTCTATCTACAATATTTAAGTACTTCCGCTCCATGTGGCATGGTTGTAGGACACCCTGTGTATAATAAAATGTATATAAATTATGTGTAATTTAACTGAAATTGCAATATACATTTTTGAATTTATTCATTATGTCTTCATTGTAGACCAACTCTTTGGCCCTGCCTGCCCCAAAGAAATCGAGCGATTTGTGGAGATGTGACAGCTCTCGGTGAGATCTTCATTTTGGATGGCAGCTGTCAAACTGAAAACGGTCATATCTCGGAAACTACTGATCCTAGACCACTAGTTTGTATGGAGAAGTGACAGGTCTCGACGAGATCTTCATTTTGGATGACAGCTGTCAAACTAAAAATGGTCATATCTCGGAAACTACTCGTCTCAGACCACTAGTTTGTATGGAGAAGTGACAGGTCTCGTTAAGATCTTCATTTTGGATGACAGCTGTCAAACTGAAAACGGTCATATCTTCGAAACTATTGATCCTAGACCATTAGTTTGTATGGAGATGTGACAGGTCTCGGTGAGATCTTCATTTTGGATGACAGCTGTCAAACTGAAAACGGTCATATCTCCGAAACTATTGATCCTAGACCATTAGTTTGTATGGAGATGTGACAGGTCTCGGTGAGATCTTCATTTTGGATGACAGCTGTCAAACTTAAAACGGTCATATCTCGGAAGCTACTGATCCTAGACCACTAGTTTGTATGGAGAAGTGACAGGTCTCGTTAAGATCTTCATTTTGGATGACAGCTGTCAAACTAAAAATGGTCATATCTCGGAAACTACTCGTCTCAGACCACTAGTTTGTATGGAGAAGTGACAGGTCTCGATGAGATCTTCATTTTGGATGACAGCTGTCAAACTAAAATTAAAAAAACACAATGAACTATAGTAAAATCGGCCAAGTGCGAGTCGCACACGAAGGGTTCGGGATACATCCTGGTGACAGACGGACAGGCGGGCAGGTGGACAGGTGGACAGACGGATAGACGATAAGACGGACAGCGGAGTCTTAGTAATAGGGTCCCGTTACCGGTCACCGGGACGGTTACCCAATGGGTACAGAACCCTTTAAATTGACATAATTATAACGAAAACCTTAAAAACTTTAGTGAGAAAAAGAAAGGTCTAATAAATAGCAAATAATCTCTTTTTGCGAATTTGCTACTACGACGGGTTGAGTTACAGAACTTTTATTTTATATTTGAGTAAACAAGTTTACAGCGAGAATGGTGAAAAGCTAATTCTAGACAATTATTTTACGTACCTTGTTGGTATTTGCTTGTATGAACTTCTATGGTACAGCCTATTGTTGGAATACTGCATTCATCTTTAATTGTGTATGAACTAAATTTTGCCCCACAACCTCCAGGATAGCAGTCGATGTTGATGTTGAGGGATTCTATAAAGGAAACAGGCAATTAATATTCAAGTGACTTTTATTCACTACTATTTAGTTCAGTACAGCTAAATTGTGGAGCTGCTTCGGCTCACCGAGCAGACACTTCACAACCTGAACGCGGAACTGTTCTGCCTTGAGCGTGCGCAGATGTTTCCTACGGGTTATATTGTCAATGTCATGTATTGCATTAAGTATATCAATCATCTTTCACACTACTATTATAAACGCTAAAGCTACTGAACGGATCGGGCTCAAATTTTGCATTCCTAATTCTGGAATCAAACAAAGGTTACATATTAACCCATAAATCGGTTCCCGTGGGATATAAATCACCTTTAAACGTTTCCATAGAATAAACGCGTCCGAAGCCGCGGGGCACAGCTACTTGCCCTTATTACCAGCTCTGCTTTGTTTTGGGCAAGATAATCAATATTGTTAATCAACACTTTTTTCGATAAAATTGTTGATCCTCAGTCTGAGATGAGCAGTTTCCGAGATATTATGACCGTTTTCAGTTTGACAGCTGTCATCCAAAATGAAGATCTCACCGAGACCTGTCACATCTCCATACAAACTAATGGTCTGAGACGAGTAGTTTCCGAGATATGACCATTTTTAGTTTGACAGCTGTCATCCAAAATGAAGATCTCATCGAGACCTGTCACTTCTCCATACAAACTAGTGGTCTGAGACGAGTAGTTTCCGAGATATGACCATTTTTAGTTTGACAGCTGTCATCCAAAATGAAGATCTCACCGATACCTGTCATATCTCCATACATACCAGTGGTCTAGGATCAGTAGTTTCCGAGATATGACCGTTTTCAGTTTGACAGCTGTCATCCAAAATGAAGATCTCACCGAGACCTGTCACTTCTCCATACAAACTAGTGGTCTGAGCCGAGTAGTTTCCGAGATATGATCATTTTTAGTTTGACAGCTGTCATCCAAAATGAAGATCTCATCGAGACCTGTCACTTCTCCATACAAACTAGTGGTCTGAGACGAGTAGTTTCCGAGATATGACCATTTTTAGTTTGACAGCTGTCATCCAAAATGAAGATCTCACCGAGACCTGTCACATCTCCATACAAACTAATGGTCTAGGATCAATAGTTTCGAAGATATGACCGTTTTCAGTTTGACAGCTGTCATCCAAAATGAAGATCTCACCGAGACCTGTCACATCTCCATACAAACTAATGGTCTAGGATCAATAGTTTCGAAGATATGACCGTTTTCAGTTTGACAGCTGTCATCCAAAATGAAGATCTTAACGAGACCTGTCACTTCTCCATACAAACTTGTGGTCTGAGACGAGTAGTTTCCGAGATATGACCATTTTTAGTTTGACAGCTGTCATCCAAAATGAAGATCTCATCGAGACCTGTCACTTCTCCATACAAACTAGTGGTCTGAGACGAGTAGTTTCGAAGATATGACCGTTTTCAGTTTGACAGCTGTCATCCAAAATGAAGATCTCACCGAGACCTGTCACATCTCCATACAAACTAATGGTCTAGGATCAATAGTTTCGGAGATATGACCGTTTTCAGTTTGACAGCTGTCATCCAAAATGAAGATCTCACCGAGACCTGTCACATCTCCATACAAACTAATGGTCTAGGATCAATAGTTTCGGAGATATGACCGTTTTAAGTTTGAAAGCTGTCATCTAAAATGAAGATCTTAACGAGACCTGTCACTTCTCCATACAAACTAGTGGTCTGAGACGAGTAGTTTCCGAGATATGACCGTTTTCAGTTTGACAGCTGTCATTAAAGATGGATTTTTCGTCATCACCTTTTAATTGACACATAATAAATTACTATCACCAGTATTTTTTCGTGAGACGTTGGGAATGAGTAGGTCTCACGTGAGACGCTGGGAATAACTCATGCTCGTACGTCCACTCCGCCAAACAGGGACACAAATTACTACCGATACAAATTTTATGTTTTCTTACCTGAATTTCTTTCATCATAAATGATGATGCCATGTCACATGCAGAGGAAACTCAATTACCAGGTCATCCTGCATACGCTGGTGCAGTTTTTCAATAGGTAGGTACATAAATCAAATATTCTACGCCCGATGCTTTCACCCACAATCGACATCTGAAAAAAAATAAAAGCAGTATGTACTAAGTATCAAAATTAAACAGATAACATGTGTTTTTTTCTCCAGAATATTATATAAATAAATACAATTTGTTTATGAGGAGGAGCTATGGAACTACTGGTATGATTTACAAATTATGTTGCACAGAAAGAGTGACGTACATTGCTACGTTGTCCAGGTACCCACTCGACCCCAATATTGAAAGGAAGTAGTGACGTGAAGTAGAACAGTGGTAGTTGAAAGGCCTGTCTACCTTCCCACGTGTAGGAGTATCGAATTCAGCTTTACAATAATAACCATGTAAAATTGGAGAAGTATGTTACTTACCGATCAGGGTCTAGTGGAAAACTTGAAAGAAGCATGACCATCTTGGTTAACTTTCGTTTACCACACTTCCTGTTACGCCGACTATCCATGTTACTGAAGTTTTCACGGTAGTTATCTGCTGAAATACTTGAATTTTCAGAATTGTTAGTCTGATCCAAAATTGTTGTTTATCTCAACAATCCGATATAAAACTATAACAGGAAACACGCAAATTATAACACAAATCCATTTAAGTCACTCTAGCAGCGAAATATTTGATAATAATCAACAGTTTGTATTTTCGATCGAATCAATCTCAAATTTTGTAAAAAATGTAAAAAAAATAAAATCTGACAGAAACGCCATCAAAGACCGCCATTGACAATAAAATCATTGAGTAGATCTTAGAATCTTATTTTTCTCAAGTTGGCACCGGAAATGACTATTTTATGCCTTATGGTTAGTATAAGGCATAAAATAGTCATTTCCGGTGCCAACTTGAGAAAAATAAGATTTGGCTTCAAAAGTTGGCTAAATTTCATTACATTACAACCATAGACTAGTAAATTTCATGGTTAAATTTTTGGCAATTGTGTTGCGACAGGCTGGGCGACACGACAACAAATAATATTACCGTCGTCGGATGTCGATAATTTCTTAGGTTTCTATTTGAATTATTTAGATAAAGAGGAAAAACACCTTTCAGTGCTGTCTGGATTGATTAGAAGCTCCAAGAGCTTTCTAATGAACCATGGTAAGTTAATACGAGCTTTACCTTGTTTATCTTGCTTCAAATAATGTACCTGCATGCACGACCCTTGCCAATTAAATCGTAATTTCCAGGGTTTGCTCAGCATATTGAAGAAATTACGTTCCAATACAGATAAGGAGGTTCGTCTACTGCTGTTGGGGCTCGACAATGCGGGTAAAACGACGCTTCTCAAGCAGCTAGCCTCAGAAGAGGTGGACCATGTCACCCCTACTGCAGGATTCAATATAAAATCAGTGATGTCGAATGGCTTCAAGCTGAATGTTTGGGATATCGGCGGGCAACGGAAAATCAGGCCGTATTGGAGGAATTATTTTGAGAATACTGATGTTTTGGTGAGTTTGTATTGAATTACATTATTCAAATCAAAAATCTTTATGGTCTAATTCATTATGCTTAGGTACCTATACCTACTAAATAAGAGAAAAAAGTAAGAGAAATAATTTAGATTTTCGCATTCTTTATTGTCAACTAAATAAGTGAATTTGAAAAGTATAAAAAAAATTACTTACTTTCACTTTTGAAAATAAAGGACTCCAAAATGTATCTCATAATGATATGGGATATCAGACATGCATTTCGATTAGTTATATCATTTTTCAAAACTGCTTTATCTCTTATTTTTAATACTTTGATAAAGGTTATAAAGAGAACTCGGTATGCTGATGGATTTGGATCCTATTATTTAATTAAATAATAAATAATGCTGGACAATCCAAACATAATTAAAAGTAAGCTAAACAATGTTATGTGTAAAACTATTTCAGATCTATGTGGTAGACTGTTCCGACCACCACCGGCTTCAAGAGACCAGTTTAGAGTTGGCAGAATTGCTGCAAGATGAGAAACTCAGAGGAGTTCCATTGCTGGTCTATGCAAATAAGCAGGATTTGGCCACAGGTGAGCTTAAGAAAACTTTTCAAAAGTAGGTACCTAGGTGTAATCTATGACAAAAAATGCTGAACAATGACAGTTTCCAAAAACTGGTGGACACCTAAGAAGGCTTTGGAAATGTAATCAGTTCTGTAATTTTTATGTGGGCTCTACTTAGTATTTTGCAGATATTCTTTATCTACAATTGCTTTTAGTAACACTTTTTAAAATTATTTAGAGCTTAAAAGATCTCAGTGTTGGACGGTTTTACTCATAAACTTATAGAAATCTTCTAAAGAATATGTTGAAATAGATTTTCTTACAAATAAGCAGCAACACCATCTTTAAATATTTTTTTTATGTCTGGAGTTACAATTTAGAACAATAAAAATTGTAGGGTCCCAAAAACAAACAAAAAAATTATTTACTTATAGAATTATTGGGTGCATATATTTTTGTTTCGATTAAACATAAAATTACCAAAATTCAAAGGTTATTAGTGGGGGCTAGTAACATCACGCCACAATGTGATGTTCATACTCCCAAAAAAGTTTCGCTAAACGTTGTGACATCACACGGTACCATAACATATCTTCAAAATTTTTGCTCGAACGGCAACAGAAAAATACGTGTCCAATAGGTATCTGCTGAAAATCTCACTGGACGCCTATTACAAGGTTGCCTGGGAGAATTCGCTCTCAGCGATAAGGCCGCCTTTTTTTACATTTATTTATTATTTAGATATAGGACTTTCATGTATATTTATTACGTACAATAAAGTGTTCATTCATTCATTAATTCAATAAAAAGCTTACCTAAAATGAGTATTGTGATGTTACAGCATTACCAGCTAGCGAGGTGGCCCAGCATCTAGGGCTGCACCTTATCAGGGACCACACCTGGCAGATACAGGGCTGCGTGGCAGTCGATGGAACTGGGGTTAAGGTAAATATAATAATAATAATATAGCCTTTTATTTCCAAAACTGTTACATTTAGTTTTTAACCGAATTTAAAAAAGGAGAAGATTCTCAAATTGTCTGTTTTTTTTAATGTTTGTTACCTCAGAACTTTTGACTGGGTGGTCCGATTTTCCTGATTCTTTTTTTAAACAAAATTAATTATTGAGTTTAATAATAAACTGACTTAGATAACTGGTTCGTGTTTTGTTTCTATCATTGCCGTCATGTCTACAATATAATATATAATATAATGCTGGACAATTCATACAGCATTATCTAGCCCCAAGCTAAGCAGAGCTTGTGTTATGGGTCCTAGATAACTGATATACATAATACAATACACTACATAGATAGATATTTTATATTATACATAGAAAAACTTCCAGAACGCCTTGAACGCCGTCAATATGATATGGCAATAAGGTAAATAGCCTTATTCAATACTCAAGCCATTCGGAAGATTCACTGTTGTAAACAACTCACTGTGTGGTGGCTTAGAAATTGCACCACCCCATCTCATCCGGGTGTCGTAGAGACGACTGAGGGTTATCCACCGGGGGAGGGCAACAGCGTCCCCTGCAGAACATTCTACCATCAAACTGCGATCCCCATCCGCATGCTCAGCGTGGGGATTATGAGCATTACCCCCGATTAGATAAACGCCAATAAGGCGCTTATCAGATAGAGACCAGCAGTGGACCAATACTGCATAGGTAATATAATTTTATCTGTTCTTTGTTCACAGGAAGGCGTGGAGTGGGTATGCAAAAATATTCCAGTCAAGAAATAGTAGAATGGAAAATCAATGGTATGGATAAATTATGATTAGCGGGTTAACTACGAACCTTGTTTGCGTTGGGAGAACACTAACGTTTCATCCTTTAACGAGAGACATCGTCAAGGCGAGTGCGGTTCAATACTGTTAGAACGGGACAAAGATTAGTTCCGTATGTACTCTGAGGAACCAACACCCGACACAAAAGATGACTCTCACGCCCTGCAACATCTATAATTGCGCACCCCTGCCCCCGGCGGACACGTCACGCGCTCAACGCGCGCTCGCGCGCAGTGCTCGAAGGGATGCGGTACGCGCGCGTCTAGAACCGCACTCGCCCTGAAGATGTCCCTCGTTAAGGGATGAAACGTTGGTGTTCCTCCAACACAAACAAGGTTCGTAGTGCCTACATTCATAATGAAAACGTCTTCATTCGTCAAACAACGAAAGTTTCTATAGTGAATTATGATAAAATGCTTTTTAACGATATTTTGTAATTCTATTCTAGGGGGTTTAGTCAGTAATCTATCGGGACGTTAAGGTTCTCCTAATCTGACAAGTTCCCGTGGCGAATCTCAGTCGATAAGGCGTTTTCTAAAAAAGTTATTCAACCAGGGGCCTAATTCAACAATTTTATAAACAAATGCTATAATGGCGCCATACGATTAAGATAGAGAGTTAGTCGTAAATTTAGTTGGTATTCTATTACCAAAACACTTGCCCCATCACACCATTGAACGGTCAAATTGTCAAACGGTTGTCATAATCGTAATAGTCATAGCTAGGGCATTAACAAAAACAATCGTGTTAGTAGAATACCAAAAGGTGTCAATAGCGGTGATTCGATACGCGATAATGAGGCGATAATATTGTCATAGTGAGGCGATTGTGTTAGTGGAATCAGGCCCCAGATTTTGCGCTTTCAGTTTGGAATAGGTGGTATAAACTCTGCACAGGATACTCTACTACGACCTCGATTCTTCTGTAATTCTTATTGTACACAAATAAAACATAGTATGAACTTATTTTAACAGATTATGTACAAAGGCGAGCTTAACCCTGACAAAGAGTTTTCTTCCAGCGAAACCTTAGTTATAGGAGAGGCGATAGAAAAGGCGGCATAATATAAATAATAATATAATATTCTTCCGTAAGATCCCTACGTAAGATTCCGTAAGATTATTATTTTTTGTTCATTCTTTCTGATTGGCATTATAAAAATATAATTTTATGGTGTATTTGGTATTATAGATTTTCAAATGAAGGTAATTTTTAGAAAATCTTTGAATTCGGTATTACTCAATTTTAAAAATAAAATGGGTATAAATAAAACTGGGCGTGCGAAGCCGCGGGGCGCGGCTAGTAAATAATAATAATTAGACTAATCAGTAATCACACAGCATTATCTAGCCCCAAGCTAAGCAGAGCTTGTGTTATGGGTACTAGATAACTGATATACATAATACAATACACTACATAGATATATATTTTTTATTATACATAGAAACATCCAGAACGCCCTGAACAAATCTGCAGATCGTACAAACATTTGTCCCGAGGCGGGAATCGAACGCAACCTTCTGCATCGCAGGCGGACCTTCGCCCACCGCGCCACAGAGGTCGTCCAAAATCGTAAATAATAATACTTCTCGAAAATAGAACGCTCAAATTAGTTAATCCACCCCACCTCAGTCATAGCTGGACTGACCGGCTGTGCTGCATAAAATAAAATAAATAAATAAAATTCGTTTTCGGACAATTTACAATCCATAGCATGTTAGTAGCACACAAGAAAATACAAGTAGAATTAACCCATAAATCATAATCATAAATCATTCATTCAGAAACAACCATACAATTGTGTTTGAACAGTAGGTACATCAAAATATCATGCAATGTGAAGAGAATAATGCCAAATTCTTAGTTATAAAAAATTACACTTGTCCAAAGAGCTAACTTAAGTTACATAAAGTCAATATAGTTTTATTTAATTGCTACGGTTAAGGAACTCGTTGACCGTGTAGAAACACCCTTTCAGCAGGAGTTGGGTAACCTAGTTTTTACTACCTATATAGTATAGAAATTTAATTTAATAGTCCTCACTATATCGCATTCCGGATAAGGCTCACCCAGAATGATGAGGAACATTATCAGATCCTCAGGATTGCGTTTAGTTGTAACGCAACACATGCCATTTTGTTGTTGTTGAGTCAACGCTGTGAGAACGTAGCATATCTACAGAATTTTACTTATATCTACGGGTTTGCCTGTTGCCGCAAAAGTTGCTCTGTTTACTTAACGCCTTAAGTTCTAAGAAATTGTTCCCGTTACCTACGTAGCGAGACGTTACGTTGCGAATTTATTAGTCCGTCTCACGCTCAACAAACAGTACAAGTCAGCGAGCTAAATAAAGAACGGCTTTAGTGTGGCCGTATTCAATCTGTCTCCCATCGTTGAAATGAAAAATAGACTTTAAATGTATCATAGGGTTTTTTCATTTTTTTAGAAAACGCCTCTTTGACTCCATCATCGCATCGCCACGATAACACCTATTTTTCTGTTAGGTAGGTATTATGAGCCAAGATTAAGTCTATTCAAGGCTAAAGACATTTCGGCGTGTTCATTGGTATATGCCGAAATTTATTTTGTGATGGGATCTGTTGTGAAAATTTATAAATATCACTTAGAAAAGTACAGTTTGTTAATTTATTGGCCTAAACAAATATGTATAGGTTTAGAAACATTACATCTCCATTGTGAATAGATAGAAATTCAGCGGTATCAATTTTATTATGGGTTTCTCTAAATTAAGTCGATTTGGCAATTATTATGATTCTCCTAAAATTACGGGGATTGATGGTATTTATTCAACAATATTTTATTTTTTGTAATCTAGTCATAAAAGTTGTGTTCTAGTCATTAAAAGTGATGAATTTTATTGTTTTCCTCGGTTTACTTAAAAAATTTTGATTATATTCGAAATGATTTGTTCAATGATGATATGGAAGGAATTGATTAGGTACTGATATTCTCAAATTATCTTACAATTATTTAATTTACTTAATAGTTTCTTAGATTTTAAGGAATTTTGTTTTATTGATTAATAAAACACTAAATAAGTAGTAGGTATCTTTTATTTTAAAAGTCACATTTTTTTACATTAAAGGACGGAATTAATTTTTTTTACAAATAAAATTCAAAAGACGATTTTTTCCTTATTTAACATCATTAGTAAGTGCATATTATTATGCTTTTTCACCAATAAAATCATTTATCATACTTAACTCAAAATCCAATAAAAATACAGAAAATCTTAAAATTCAATCAGTACTTTACCTATATTTCATAAGTGGCTGATTTAAGTACTAGAAAGTTCAGAAAATATAAAAAAAACAACTTGAAGGGTGAAAGAAAAGAGTAAAGATACACAAGAGATTCAGAAACATTTAAAAGTATTATAATAAGTACAATATTTAGCACCAAATGTCCAGCAAATTATGATTAATTTCTTAAATAATTGTTAATGAACTATCAATACCTTTATTTTATGCAAAAATTCTATACAATTATATAAATTACAACATTTTAGTATAAGTACCTACCTCGTTTTTTTTCTAACGTTGCTGTACCTTATTTATGCCTAAATAAATGCATTTTTCTTTTACACAAGTACAAAAACAAATAATAATATCTTTACCTATTGTACAAACAGTACAAAAACTCAATTAATTTAAAAATAGGTAAGTTATTTATATAATTTACTATAAAAGATTGGATGTTGTTTATTATTATTAATATAATTATTTAATATAGCCTATCATCTGCTTAAATCGGCATTTTGCCTTAATCTTTATTATGCTCTCCCCCGGTTTCTCGAACGCTTAGTATTTTGACAAATTGTTGACAATTTGTCAGGCTGTACACGCACTGCTTTTATTACTCGCGTGGTTTTTTTTGCAGAATTCTGTAACCTAATGGAAGTTCACTAGCGGAAAAATATGAATGTTTGGAGCACTATAAAGTTGTAGGTAGCTAAAATAGCAAGGAATTTTATTCGTCGTACGTGTAAGTTACGTTAAGCACGCAGGTTATATTCCGCGAGATTAAAATTCCCGCTGTCAGATTCCGCAGTGCGTATATAACAAGCCGTTGACTATCCATTCAATGTGACAAGCGTTCGAGAAACCGGGGGTTTGTAAAGTCAATTACGAAAATCACTGAACAGTCAATCTGTCAAAAAGTGGTGAACATGACGTCATTCTTGAAAGTTAACCATGGCGTCTTTTCTATGGATCTTTGTGTCTGAATTAATAAATGAATTTAATTTCATTTAAAAGTGTTGGTACACAAACTGAACAAAAACTGTAACATCTTATTTTAAAGATGGAAATATATGATCAGCTGTCGTATTACGATGAAAAGTGTTGAACACATCAAAATCGACACACAATAGCTTCGGTTGATTGATATCTGTCCAATGTTTAAGAAAGTGTCGTCTATTTTAAGCTAGATTGGGTTTTCAATGTAAATTGTATCTGCCAAGCTCGAAGATTAAAATTGTTAGATACCCCCTTACGCCCGAAAATTGTGGCGTTGTCTTTGAATGCGTGCGTTTACAAAATGCCGACCCACGCACACTATGAGAAGATAAAATTAGTGTTTCTGTCAATAAACTAACTGTTATTATTGCCATTTATTGTGCAATCACATAACACGATTTTTTGTGAACAAGCACACCAAAAACACACCATTCACTGATTCCAAATGACAAAGACAGGTTCGTGAGCGCACAAACTTCGCTTGGCCACAAACACGGCATGGTCTCACCGCGGAAAGGGCCTATCTAACGATTTAAATCTTTGGCCAATCTATTATAATATATAATTGTAAGTAGTTTATAGCTCGCTGTGGTAGACCTCGGTGGTAACTTTCAGTTCGTGTTCGTGGAACGATGAGCAATCTGCAGGGTAGGCCGCCTGTAATATAAATAATATTTATTTTTGCTCACATGTACGAGTAAATGGTATACAACCTCAACAGCCTGTATTGGTCCACTGCTGGACGCAGGCCTCCTCCTGAAAAGCGCCTTATTGGCGTTTATCTCAAGAAGGTTCATCATCAGCCTATACTAGTCCACTGCTGGACATAGGCCTCCCCTAATGAGCGGCTCCATAGCGCCCTGTCTTCAGCTTGACGCATCCAGCATCTGCCTGCAGTCTTCGCAGATCGTCATCCCACCTCACCCCCATTAATCTTATTGCCCATAATCCTCACACCGGGCATGCAGGAATCTATAGTATGATAGAGTTAAAATGTTTTTTCTAACACATATGTAGGTGGAATCAAACCTGCTTAAAATTGGCATAGCAAGGTCGCGCAATGTTGGAAAATCTTCACTAGAAACTTTTTACATAAAATTCAGTGGGTTCAGTTCATTTACCTATTTATTCCTTTCCCATGTTATTGACTTTTCCGAGTGTAGGTACGTGATTGTATCAAAATCACGTACACTCGGAAAAGTCATAAACATGGGTATGATTACATACATACATACATACATACGGTAAATTCAAATGCCTAGGTTTGGCCGACCTTGGCCTATTCTATATATATGCCTTACCTCACAATTCCTGTCATTTTGCACAGCGTTGTAGAGATCCCAGAAAGACTTGCCGTTCTGGAAACTGAGAGCTGCCGATGCTGCCAGGCTGGTGAGCTTCGTCAGACCTGCTTTGAATCCGGCTAGACCTGCAATATAAAGAAATTTTTACACTAATATGACCTGAAAGACTAGACTAGACTAGACTAGATACCTGAAAGACTTTATTTTTTGGTAAATTGTGTTTTTTAGAAATTATTATTCGCCAATAGATGCAAGGAAGAGTCATATTTTTTAGTGTAGTGTTTAAGTTGATTATGATAAAGTTTATTATTGAAAACACGAATAAAATAGTATTATTATTCGCCAATAGATGCCAGGAAGAGTCAATATATACAAGAATTGCTCTGTTTGATATAAGATAAATGCGAAAGTTTGGATGTATAGATGGATGTTTGTTACTCCTTCACGCCAAAACTACCGAACTGATCGGGGATAAAATTTTGCATACAGGTAATTCTAATCCTGGAATCAAACATAGCTTTATCCCATAAATCAGTTCCCGTGGGATAGAAATAAAACTTCCATAAGAACAACACGTGTGAAGTCGCAGGGCGCAGTTAGTAATAAATAAATAAGCTCGACAATCCACACAGGATCATCTAGCCTCAAGGTAAGCAGAGTTCGTGTTCTGGGTACTAGATGACTGATATACCTACATACTAAATTCAATACATAACAGTTATTTTTAATAAATATAGGCACATATAAATTATCCAGAAAACAGGGGACGAATATTGACAAATCGTGCGAACATTTGTCCCAAGGCGGAAATCGAACTCGCAACTTGCAGGCGGACCTTCGCCCGACCTTTGCCTTTGTGTGTGGTACCATAGGTACCTTCGTTTTCCCATATTTTAGTTCATTTAAAGTATATTGCCTTAACCTCAACCTCAACAGCCTGTATCGGTCCACTGCTGGACGCAGGCCTCCTCCTGATAAGCGCCTTATTGGCGTTTATCTCATGGAGGGTAATGCCCATTATCCCTACGCTGGGCATGCGGGTTGGGATCGCAGTTTGGTAATATAGGTAATATAGGTTTTGGGGGACAGTATCGCTCACGTCCGTAGGTGTTGACCCTCTGATACCCTACACGTGTCCTCTGGGTGGTGCTAAGAGCGGTACCCTCTGGTGGTAGGCTTCGGCCGTGGCTTGTCACCACCCTCCGGACTGGGCCAGTCCGTGAAGCAACTCAGTTGTGGTCCGGAGTAGCCATCTTCTAGACCTTCGTGATACAGCGTCGACCGCATCTTCGCTTTCCATCATGTGAGATTGCGGTCAAACGAAGGTCTATTTACGTTAAAAAAAAAAAAAAAAAAAATTGTTCTGCAGGGGGCACTGCTGCCCGGTGGATATCCCTTAGTCGCCTCTTACGACACCCTCGGGAAGAGTTAGGATGGTACAAATTCTAAGCCAGCACCACACAGCTAAGTATACCTACCTATTGCAAAAGATTGCAAAAGATTGGAAATGGCGCGTCTTTGTTTTTGTTTAGTGGTACCGCTGCTGAAACACAACAACGCCATTTTTAGCCGACTTCAAAAAAGGAGAAGGTTCTCAATTCGTCGCGTATGTTTTTTTATATGTATGTAGGTATGATATTTGAGTTAGCACTGGGAGAGCATACCATAATCTACAGAACTATAGGTATACTTATGCTAAGTAGGTAAGTGTTATATTTCGCGACTTGATAAATGATTGCAGAAAAGCGTATTTCAAGTGAATTATTGTCTAGAAATGTTCCAAAATACTGCTTTGCCTTCGATCCTATTAGAGGCAAAAAGGGGCACAAAGAAAAAGAAAAAGCCTTTGTCAAAAAACAAATGAGACATCTCAATAAAGTCCTTACACAATACACGTTATATTTGTGTTCTGTATTCAGCGGGGAACAATTTACTCGCTCACTGGTTCATATTTTATATTGTGTAAGGAAACGAGGGCGAATACTTAAAACTAAGGTACCTACAAGCTCTAAAGCCAAACCTTAGTTTTTTATCTTGGGAAATGAAAAATTTAAAAGACCACGGGATCCATCCTTAAAAAAAATGATAAAATCATCCAATTCGGTCTATAAATGAAAATAAATCGATGGAAATAATACAAAACAACACAAACAACCGAACATAGAACCTTCTCCTTTATTAGAAGATGATTAAAAACATTTTATTTTAAACCGCAACTAATTATTCAAACATTTATCTTATAGGGTGAGAATCAAACTCACGACCACAGAGCTCTCACGACCTTTTGTCTCAAGACTCCCGCTGAGGAGCAGCAAATTGTATTTCAAAACCTGAAAGTTCGTGGCATTTTCCAGCTCCTAAAGTGAGGTAGTTATTTTATACGAGCGCTTTTACAAAATATACTCGTCATTTCAACGCGAATTTTCACAAAGTTTCGCTTAAATTAACGTTATCAACGTGGGTTGGATAAGACTTCGTTATAGCATTCTTCAGGCTGTGGTTGTAAATGTCATGGACAACTTGAAAGTCGATTTAAAGTTTCTTACAGTACAGAATCTCGCTTAGTTTTTCAGCCTTACCAGAATAGAGTTAATGCATTCACTGCCCAGCCTCGGCGCCAATTGCACCGCACTACTAAGCCTCAAGAGCAGATCTGCCTTGGACCGTGAGTGTTAAGTTGTTTTTTTTTACGGTAAATAGACTTTCGTTTGACCGCAATCTCACCTCATGGAAAGCGAAGATGCGGCCGACGTTGTACCACGAAGGTCTAGATTCTAGACCTTCGTGGTACACCGCGGTCAAACGAAAGTCTATTTACCGTAAAAAAAAACAACTTAACACTCACGGCCCAAGGCAGATCTGCTCCTCTTCTAGACTCTAGAAGATACCTATTCACCCTTGTCTTGAAGAGACCTAGGTTGTAATTGGCTGTATGTATGTAGATGTATGAAACTCTTACATAAAGCCTTTTCACACTCGCGCGCTGATCACACACAAAGCCACAAACCATGAGTGTGTATCCGATTAGCATATTATTCTTTGCGCTTCCTTCCCTTTTTTTATCTCGCGACAAAGAGTTTGCAAGGCGTGTGTGGAGGGCCTTGTCAGTTTTGCTGTGTGTGATTCGTACCGCGATCCGCGCTCCGATTTCACGACGACGACGTGGTCTCTACATTGCGATAGACTATATTCGATTTTGGCCACTCGACTGACACGTCGCACTGGGAGACCTTGGGCGTTTGGACACGGGGTGGTCCGGCGCCCAATAGGGCATATGAGTGCATGTGACTTCAAAAAAGCTAATATTTTTTTTACGTATTCTCTATTGATATATAAATATATCTGTATATATATTTTTGTATTTACTGATGTTTTTATTGTGAAATTTAATCATTGAAAAGTAGATATTTTAAGTCTCAACAGCAAAA